>CANXME010000430.1:1607500-2807500 GCA_948144175.1 Closterium sp. NIES-65
GAGGGATTCGATCTTGGGGACGGGGCTTACTGGGGAAGGTCTTGACAATCTTGCACTGCGCGTTGAGAGCAAAGCGGCAGTCGCCGCTGAGCACTCGTCTCTTGCCCTGGGGAGCCCAGGCGTCGGAGGGGGACAGCGTGGTGCTGCAATGGCGGGGATTTCAAGAAGAGCGCATTCAGAGTCGGTGTTCAAAAGCGAAATGCTCACTTGATTATTAAAGAAGGACAGAAACAACTACAGAAACAGCAAGAGCGCGCGTCCCCTCCGCCCCACCCTCCACCCGCCGCCACCCTCTCTCCCCCCCCACACGCGCTCACACACGTTAAGCTCGTCCGCTAGCTGGTTGCCGGCGCGCACACGTCGAGGGCACGCGCCCTGCTTCAAAGAATTCACCCATAATGCACATGCCCCTCCTAAACTCTATCCCGAAGCCCCCGCCCCCTGTTCCCCCGCTTGTTCCCGGACCCGTTTCCGCCACCGTCCCCCCCCCCCCCCCCCCCCCTCCTAACGTCCTCGCCCCCGTCCCCGCCGCCACACCTCAGCCACGTACTTGCGCGGGTTGATGTACTTAAGAGTGAACCGCCCCGTCTTGTAGTAGTACATGCACGCGCCGCGCTTCTTCGGAAGCATGCGCGACCCGTCGAAAAGCAGCAACTCTCGCCGCTCCATCTGCGCGCGAGATACTGATTTGCGCTCGTTGCTTCTCCAGGCTTTCTCCCTCTCCCATTTCTTTTCATTCCATGCCACTTCCTCCCTCGCCATACTCTCCTTCTTGTTCCCCCTCACTTTCCCCTCTGGCCCGACCGTTCCGCCGCTTCCGCCCCCCGATTCCGGTTGACCTTCCGCCCCCCCTACACGCGCATTCCGCCAGACCACGCGCCTGTTGACGCGACTTCCTTGCCATTCCATCAATAACGGCTGGCGATTTTCCGAAGCGCCATCCGACGTCTCGTGCGACGTATCGTGCGACAAACCGAACCTCTCCTGTTGAGAATGCGTTGGATGCGGGGGGATACCTTCTTCGCCGACAAATCCCGCTGCTAAGCCAGTGCGCGGAGGCGAAACAGGAGGAAACGGATTCGCGCGGAGATTGCGCAAAGCAGGGGCAGTTGGGCGGAAGGGCCGCGGAGGGAGCGGGGGTAGATCCATGGCGCGAACCTTTGGAAAGTAGGATGCGATCGCTAATAGCCCTGCCAGAATTGTTGGAAGACGGGAGGGGAGGGGAGAGGGAGGGACAGAGAGAAGAAAGGACACACACACACACACACACACAAAAAAAAAAAAAAAAAAAAAAAAAAAAAAACCAAGTTGGTCCAATCCGCTTATCGCCTCCAGACTCACAAAGAAACCGCGAGATGTGAAACGGAAAAAGTGCAGATGACCTCTGGCTTACCAATCAAGAACACAAAAGTTGTCAAAGCGGTGGCCAAGGGATGCCTGCCGATTCGGGACTCCATGAGTTAGGGAGTTGCGACGGATTCGATTTTTATACGCTCCTATCAGGCGCTCCTAAACTTGTTGATGTGGTGCTTCGCAGCAATGTGAAGACACTCTCGACGCTCGACGCTCGTGGGATCTATATGGATGCCATCAGACATGCTTTTCCGGATTTATTTTTTATGTTACTGGCAGACCGTTGTGTTGAGACTATCATAGGGCGGTAATTCTATGAGCTGAACGCCTTACTCGGAAGAGTGAGTGTGATATTAGTATTCACTACTGAAGCAGTCGATGGGCGGTAGAGAAGATCGGAAAACGAGTCTTTCATGGTTCCTATTTGAAAACGAAAGGGAACGAATTTAGTAGGCTCGGCCGCTGTGGAATTAGAGCGTCGCGCCGGTCTAATCTGTCGTCCAATGCCGGTTACAATTTTTCAGAGACGCGAAACGAGTGGTGGAACACTCTCGAAAGAAAAGGCCAGAAGATGGAATTCCAGATCGGAATATCGCCGGTCGACATGGCAGAAGCATGCATAAACTCATGACTCTTAGGATTTGGACGCCATCCAAATTCGGTGAAAAGGCTCAACTGCGCTTTTCGTTTGCAGCTCTGGCGACTGTCTCCCCAGAAGATTCAATTTCCCGCGCAGGTTGCTGTTTGTGGGTGAGCGACAAACCGTCCGCTCGTGTCATGGTCGTACCAACCAGCCACCAGGAAAATGGGTGCAGGTGGAAATCCTCGTTCCATTGCACAATTGATGTTGCTGTTCTGTTTGGGTTGCACAGACGTACGCAATTCGTCCCCTTCAGTCAGTTCTGTCGGTGTGAAATTGTGGCGCGGTTGATTTCAAATTGAAACAGGAGGGAGTGGAGTGCCTCACAGTCTCACAAAAGTCTGTTTCCCGACATTTCCTTCCGTTGTAGGCGGTTCGGGTACAGAGAAATGCGCGGCTCGATTGGTTTCCAGTTTGTTGTTTGCACATGGGGATGAACTCGATACACAACATGGATCATGGATCTGAAGTTACCATTCAATGCGTGGCTTTAAGCTCTACGCGACAGTGTGTTTTAAATGTTCACAACGGGAACATAAACAACTGTTTCTTGAGTTCCAGGCTATCGTCTGTACATCAATCAGTCCGCCAGGTTTCTGCACAAGGCTGTTATCAAGCTTTATCTCAGCATCGATTCTATCAGCATTGGTTCTACCATGGCGTTAAGCTTCCAGCTCGCGTCAATATCAGAGTTTCCAGTTCCCAAGGATTTTCGTCAACACCGCTGTTGGCTGGATGGGTCTCGAACCTGGACCTGCAGAGGTTCGCTTTCAAGCATAAGAGACATAAGAAGCCAGCATTAACAGTGTCTGTGCTCAGAACAGCTTTCCCTTCAGCCATTGTCAGGCTGACAAGCTTCTTTCATCATCGCACGATGCCGCCTAAAGGACGCCGTACCAAGAAGGGTATGGAGAACGACCATGAAATCACGGAAGAAGGCTTACCTGTGACACCATCCGCTGGAGGGGAGATCAGGGACAAGGCGGCTGTTGTGAATGGACCGTTTGAAGACTTGCTGGACCTTCAGAACGCCAATGGGCAAGGGAACTCGTCAGGAAACGATGTGGCTGATGCAGACGCACCTGCTTTGGATCCGACGGAAAAAAATGGTGATGCTGCTGCCGGAGGTGACAATGCTGCTGACAATGATGCATCTGGCGACGATGATGCAGCGTCAGAAATGGCTCCTGATGACGGAGATGACGGTTACCTGAGCGACGACTCGGATGAACACCTCGAGCCGGATTCGCTTAGCACTGTTATTGCACTTAAGCGTTTCTCCTTAACGCTGCTGGTGCCTTTTAACAGGAAAGCCGAGGTGACTCGTGCAGCAGTCACGATTGCTGCACTGCTTGATGACTGGAAAGATCAGCTCTCACCTGACGCGCTCCAGACCACGACTTATCAGGAGCTCTCCGCGATGCATCTTTCGCGCAGGCATTTCGGCCGCTTGCAAGTCACTTTTAACCATGTCCGGGACGCTAACTTTGTGTGGAATCAGGTTATCAATCATGAGTGCTTGAATGGTGACTGCATCAGCCTTACCTGGCAGCACCCCGAAGACGCGCGTTTCCTGCGCGAACGCATTCTCAACCCAACCGCTAAGGAAGTGGTGCTGAAAGGGGTTCCGGCTGACCTTACCGCGGAGCTGATCCGCCGCTTGCTGGTGGTTTCGAAGTTGGTTAAGCGCGGCAGAAGCGCCTTCGCCAGTGGCTTTGGCTTTCATCGGACAATTGATCCTGTTACTGGTTTGGATACTGACAGAAGCCGTGGACTGGTGGTCCCACATGTGGCTGACGAGTATCGCTGGCGTTATTTTGTTGAAGAGCTGTCTTTAGGGAAGTGGTACCTCCTTTACTACCCGTCACTCACCTGCGATTTCTGCGGTGGCCAGCACATGTCTCGCTATCACGACCATTATATTACAGTGCGCCAGGAGAACTTCCCCAACTGGAACCTTACAGTGAAAAAGGTTCACGAGATCAACGGTACAGGATGCGGCTTTATACAGTCTCAACTCTCGACTCGCTTACCCTTTTTCATCTCACGGTTATATGTTACTGACGCTCACCTGCTTCTCTCCTCTCACAGCGGCTTCCCTCAAAGCTTCAGCCCCTCTGAAGCGGATCATGAAGGACCCGGCGATCATTCTTACCTCCACTGGAGGGTCTCGGGAGGACTGGGTCTGTGTCCAGACGGCGTGCGAGAAGGCGCGGGGGAACCGCTTCGAACAAGCTACGGCTCATATTGCATCTGCCAGGCACAAGGGGGGTTTGCGAAAGGAAGGCTCAACCACGCGCGCAAGCAAGTACTCTCAGAAGCTGCCGCCCTTCAAGAAGGAGTTTGTCATAAAGCAGGCGAAGCAGTAACCGACAGTACTGAAGGAGCTGAACTGCCATGGATGGGGGAGGAGGTAGCCATCAGTATCAGGATTGCAGGATGTGTACTTGGTGCTATGATGTCTTTTGCTGTAGCAGGCTGTATCGTTGCAATGAAGCTCAATCGCCCGTGGATGATGTGGGGCCAAATGGAGTGGTTAAATGGATAAACACAACAAGCTTACCTTCCTCGAGCTCAACATCAACGGGCTCGGCAGTACGGGGAAACAAGAAAGATGTGCGAAGTGGTTAAAGAAGGTTGCAAGCATTGTGGTCCTCACAGATACTCGAGTCTCGGCAGATCACAACTTCTGGACGCAAGTCAGGTCGGAGGCTCAGGTTGTGGTGTCGCCGTCACAGAGAGCTGGCGGGGTTGCGGTTCTGGGCTTCCTGAAAGGAATGAGATTTACAGACGTGGTCAAGCATGACTCGGGACGGATCCTGAGCCTGATGATAGCTTGGCAAGACTTGAGATGCAGAATAGTAGCAGTCTACCTACCGGCACAAGCTACCAACAGAGGGGTGTTCTTCTGCGACGTTCTCACACCTTTCGTGCAGAACCTGAGCATGGCGCCACACACGGTCCTGCTGGGGGACCTCAACATTGTAGCAGATCCTGTGCTGGACAAGTCATCTAAGTTGGGGACGCTGGCAGAAAATCAGAGGCTTCTGCAGATCTGTTCGGGGTGGGACCTGCAAGTTGCTTTCCGCAGTCTTCACCCGTGTCGTAAGGAGTACACCTTCTTCTCAAGATCTGCGCGCACAAGCACAAGGATAGACTGGATCCTAGTGTCACACTCTCTTCTCAGCTGCGTGGTGGAAGCGAAACATACCATGGTCCCATACGGATTGACAGACCACTGGTTCGCTGTGGCGATGTCGCTCAAGTCGGCTTCGTCGGAAGAGAACGGCCCGGGCTTGTGGAGATTGCAGGCCCCCCAGGCCAGCGGTGACGGAGCCAGGAATATAATCTCGGCGGTCTTGGACGCGCAGGAGAGTCGAGCTGATCAGGGTTTGGAGCGGTTGCTTGCGAATCTGCGAGCAGGCATGAGGGCACATGTGGCGGAGGAGAGAAAGCGGATAAGGGCGACGATTGTTTATCTGGAGAGGAAAGTGGAAAACCTACGCTGGAGGGTGATGGCTGATCCGTCAGCGCAGGATGTATATGAGGAACTAGTGAAAAACGAGGTAGCGCTGAAACTCTACCATGACAGCAACAGGGAGAGGCTGCAGGTCATGACGGGTGTGCTGATGGAGTTAGCGGGTGAGACGCCTTCACCTTTCCTGTCAGGCCTGGTCAAATCAAGGAAGGCGAGGACGGAGGTCAGCAAGCTCTGTTTCAAAGGTCGGCGGTATAAGGGCGCAAGAGAGGTGCTGATGGCTGCATCAACATATTTCAAGGAAGCGTATGAGGCCCCTCTCCAGCAGAGTCTTACCGAACCGTGGCCGATAGAGGAGGGGTGCACTCTACGGGACTCTGACAGGGCTCAGCTCAGTCGGGGGTGGACGGAGCAGGAGGTAAAGGCGGCGCTCAAAGGTCTCCCATCAGGAAAGGCTCCTGGACAGGATGGGTTGCCGAAGGAGTTTTTCGAGCGTAACTGGGACCTGCTGGGGCCGGCGGTGCTGAAGGAGATACGAGCGTTTGAGCTGTCGGCGGAACTCTCGGAAGCTTTCACTACTGCAGTCACAATTCTCCTGCACAAAAAAGGCGACAAGGAGTCAATAGGCAAATACCGCCCGATTACTCTGCTGAGTTTTTTCTACAAGCTGCTCGCGAAGGTGCTGGCAAATAGGATTAAAGTGGCCTTACCGCGGGTGATCTCCCCGAACCAGTTCGGCTTCCTCCCCGGCAGAAGCTTGAAGGAAGCAGTATCACTGGTAGCAGACGTGATTGACGCAGCGGCGGAAGGAGATGAGGACTGGCTACTTCTTCTCGTGGACTTTCAAAAAGCGTACGACTCGGTGTCTCGGGAGTACCTGTTCAAGACACTGAGGGACATGGGTTTCCCCGACAAATTTATAAAGTGGGTGAAGGGTCTGCATGATGGTGCTGCCACGAGGCTCCTACTCAACGGCTGGTTGGGGGATCGAGTGGAGATGCTCAAGGGAGTGCGGCAAGGGTGCCCGCTCGCACCGTACTTGTTTCTTTGCGCCGTCGAGCCACTCTGCCAGGAGGTGGAGAGGAGAGGGCTTGGAGTAAGGAAAAGAGGAGTGGCTGGGGAGTTGGCGTATGTCGGTTATGCTGACGATACTACACTGGTGCTGAAAGGAAAGGAGCAGGTGGTAAAGGCGAAGTCCCTGCTAGACGACTTTGCTGCGATCTCGGGGTTAAAGATAAACAGAGAGAAAACGATACTGATGCCGCTGGGGATTAACAGGAGACGAGTGCAGCCGGACGACTCACCTTTCAATTGGGCGACAAAAGACGTACCAGAGCGGCTGCTCGGAGTGTGGATTACGTCTGGGGGGTTGCCGGTGCCGGCTTGGGATAAAGCTTTCGAGAAGGTGAGCGCGGTGTTGAGCTGCTGGGCATCGAAACACCTGAAGACTTCGGCGAGAGTCACCATCATAAACTGTTACGCGATGCCGATTCTTCCTTTTCAAGCGCAGATTTACGCTCCACCGCACGACATATGGAAGAAGGTGCAGCGGCTGATCCACAGCTTCATCACAGATGGCAAGTCACTATTTGACAGGCACTTCTTCTTGTGGAGCTATGAGCTGTCATGCAGGGAGCGGAAGGAGGGGGGGTTAGGGGTTATCGACCCAAAGCACAGGATCAACGGCATGGTTATTCAAAACCTTGGAAAGGCAGTAGCGGAGTAGGATCCAATGAGAAATTGGTTGTGGGAGAAAGCGGCGGGATTCCCTCTCGGTCTGGCGACGATTTACGCACACCCGGCGGTGCTGAAACACTGGATGAAGGGCGGGGTCAGGTGGAAGGCGACGCTCAGGGCCTTGCGGGACTCCAAGATTGTCACGGTGGGGGAGCCTGAGAACAGATGGGACGCGGAAGGCGAGGAGCTGCTCTTCAACCAGAAATGTTTTTTCAGAGGCAAGTCGCCTTTCGGAGGACAGAAAGGATCGCTCTACTTGGAGAACGTCAAACTGGGCGACCTGGTTAAAAAAGGAGGTGATGGTAGCAGGAGTTTAAAGGATGAGGCTACTTTGGAAAGAGAGTTGGGCGGAGAGGACCAACGGAAATGGGCAGTCAAGGCTTGGGAAGCGACACCACAGGAATGGAGGGACATGGTGCTGAAAACCCTGACGGCGGAGGAGGTTTTTATGGCCGCCAGGCTGGTGCAGACGGCATCTTACCGGCCGGGCGAATTTTTCTACTACAGACTGGAATATGCAAGAGACGGGGTACTATACGGTACGAGAGTTTCGGTTGACAAGAAGAAACACATAAGCCGGATCGAGTACGCCAGCATGACGGACATCAATTTCCAGCGGGCTACCCCTATGGTGGTGATGGAGGGGAAGGTACGGGGTGCTCTTGGTGCTCCAAGGATGCGGCTGCTACGCTCACAAATATGTGACAAAGGAGAGCGTGCCGAGCTGAAACAACTGCGGAAGGCGATGAAACCCCCGGTGTCCCAGCCGAAGCAACAGCTGTAGTGGGAGGAACTGCTGGGGAAGAAGATGGGCTGGAAAAGGGCTATCCGAGTCAGGGACTCCCTCTCGACCCCAAGCAGGGCGAGAGAAATCATCCTACGGGTACACAGTAACAATCTTCGAGTGGGGGAACGCCTCCCTTTCCTGGGGGCACGGGCGAGATGCATACACTGTGGGGCAGTGGAGTCGCGGAATCACTGCCTTTTCAGCTGCCCGTCAATACAACCTGTGGTCGGAATGATGAAGGCGGCAGTGCAGTGGATGAACCCTGGCAGGGAGGTGGAGTCCCTTGGTGACATGCTTTTCCAGGAGAGCGGCACGTCGACGGGTTTTCCAGAAGCAGCGCTAATCTCCTCCACAGCGCACCAAATCTGGTTGGAGAGGTGTAATGCGGTTTTCAGGGGGAGCCGCTTCCAGCCAAAAAGAGCCCTGCGGCGGATTGCTGTCAGCTTCACGAGACATGTGAAAATCTACAGTCGGGCGCGGAAACGGGCGGCAAACAAGCCCGGGATGAGAAGGAAAGGGGAATGGTGCCATCTGGACGCTGACGAAGCGAGTGTCATGCGCAGGCTGTTTGATTCGGAGGCCTCGATGACGTGGAGATCGGGTTTCAAAGCAGTATGGGAGGATAGGGGGATAGCCTTTCAGCCACCGTAAAAGAGATAAGGGGGGTGGGGTTACAATAGTAACTTTCTACACTCTCCTAGCTCCAGTTACGACTGAGGATATGTGTATGCATGTTGTATACTTATATCCACCAAAAAAAAAAAAAAAAAAAAAAAAAGATACACAACAAACAGTTTGGGTACAATCTCTGAGAGAGAATTGCTCTAGAGCCCTGTTTGGCGACGTGTTTTGGAGCGCGAAATGGGCCGGCTCCTGGAACATACCCGAGAGCTGGCGAACTCTCTTCGGGATGAGACTTCCGCCAAGAAGAGTAGAGGAAATTCCGGAGACGGGCCCGACGACGCTCGAGAGAAAACCCCAGACCCGTAGATGCTGTCAGAATCCCAACCACTAGACCATTGGGATAAAAGGGCTTGTTAAGTAGCGGGTCAGTGCGCCCATAACCCCCCAGGCCAACGTGCCTGTAACCCTTCCCTATGATCAATCGGGGATCACCAATGGACCTCTGACACCCCCCCGCACTGGGATGCCCGAAGTGCATACACCGGGATTCGAACCCGAGATCGTCGCTCTGATACCATGTCAGAATCCCAACCACTAGACCATTGGGATAAAAGGGCTTGTTAAGTAGCGGGTCAGTGCGCCCATAACCCTCCAGGCCATCGTGCCTGTAACCCTTCCCTAGGATCAATCGGGGATCACCAGTGGACCTCTGACAGATGCGTAGTGATGTGCTGTAGCTGCGCGTCCACGGAGCCACCAGCGGTCCCGTGGTCGTGGAGGTCCTAGTCTAGGTCGGCTGCCCAATACTAATTCTATGTTGTGTAGAGTCACTACCGTTTGCACTGCCTGGCAGACCCGTTGTAGGTTTGATTCCATTCGCTTGTCAAGCAATTTCCACTTCCCCTTGATTCTGCCATTGACTTGTTCTACGATCATTCTAGCACGTGATTGTTGCTTATTCCACACAGCTTCCAAGTCGACCACGTTGCTGTCTGGCTCGGCACGGTAAGGTGTAAACGTGTATGTACGTAACCCATACACTGCGTCGCCGACCAACACGCGATCGTGCCGACCACCCTCCTCTATGCGGACGCGGGCAGGGGAATTCTCCCACACACCGGTGTCGTTCACTGATCCCGGCCACCCAGCAAAGAAATTCCAGATACAACCGATACTGTCAACGATGAGTTGTAAGATAATTGTGAAATCGCCAAATCAGTTCCTAAAGTCATCGGCATACAACCCCTGACCGCGACATTCTATGAAAGTCCGTCGATTGCCCCTATGATTCCGGGAATTCCAGACTCATATCGAAACTTGGATTCCATTACATCAGCGTCCAATTCAGCCGGCCACTGAATCCATTGTGGGGTGAGTACTAGTCCCACGAAGGCGTTGAAGTCATGGAAAATTATTCGAGCGTAGGTAGGACTCACACCGAAAATGAGAGCAAGTGCGCGGAAATTCCAGCCCTGAGCCATCCGCGTGAGGGCAAGAGCTACCTTGAACGAGGCAGGAATACATTCTGCACTGAGTGACGGTCGGTACTCAGAGTAGCGCTGGACTAGGTAGTTAAAAATAGGGCGTTCAAGCCTAAAATGTTCGTAGAAGGTGAGAGTTGGGAGCATAGGGATTAGTTGAATCCACCTCATCTGGCAGGTAAATCTGTCTTCGGGAAGGAAACGGCGTTGATCTAGCAATATGGCCGTAGCTAAAAGGTCAGGCACATACTGCATGATGGCGACTACTAAGGAAGATACTAGTAGTGCAAAGAACCCCTCGTAGATGCCGCAGAGCAATAAAAATGTACGTAATCGATCCATTGCGTCTGGTTCCGTGTGTTTGAGATGTGCTGGGGATTTTGTAGTGCGCGGGCCTTGACACTGGACATTGAGTTGGTCAAGCGGGGGGATGGATGCAATCACTCTGATTGGACAATGCTAATGTTGTTGGCCTAGCAAAAATCCCGTGTCGCCTTTGTGTAAACCCGGTAGTCAAGCGAAACGGATTGGGTTTCGCTAGAGTGTCCATCGTCAATGTGGCAGGGTACTGTTGATGACGCTTTGACGATCGTGCGCACAACGAGGGTTGGGAATCGAAATGCAACAATCGTCAAGAGCACACTCGGAGCGATCTGTCAAAATCGTCAGAGGGTCGGTGAGCAGACGAGATCCTCCTCCGACCCTCCCGAGTGCCCGCGTCCTAATTCAGGTCTTGGGTTTTAACTTCAAGGCTGGTTAGGGGCGAGTCGACTTTGCACACTTTCGGTTCAGTGAAAGTGGTGTGTATACGATATTCTGCACTCTAGAATGGCTTGTTTGCGCCACCGCCCTGAACCGTTACTCGCCAGTCTGAACAGTGATGCATGAACTGTGAAGGAGCTAGGGCCCCCGCCCTCACTGACACATACGATGTGGCATGTTTCAAACCTATACCCAGCAGGCCAGCGCAGCAAATCCCAGCGCTTCTTTAGGAACAAGGCTCTGACTTGTTCGGCCAAAGCTGCTTCTGTGCCAATCAACATTGGTCCCTCCTTTTCGAGCCAGATAGAGAACAACAGGCATGGTCGAACCTGGTGTATTCAATGTTTCCTAATCTCTATTTTTGCAGCAAGGCGGTGTCAACGTCTCATCCACAACGAGTTTAGGCACTTGGTGTCGGTGTAGAGAATCTATGCCACCCACGCACAGCCAGATCCCGCTCCCTCAAATTCACAACCGCACCCCTTTCTGACAGCCGTATCACCACATCCAATTGACACGCTCGTTGGAACCACGAGGGACAGGAGGCTCCACCGCTATTGAAACTCTCGTGGCGCGTTGGTCGGCTTCCCAACCTCACAAACCAAACCATTCAATTTCACGCCCTAACCGCGTTTTTGATTCGGTATATCGCGGTCCAAGACAGGCAGGGACTGTACCATGAAGGTAAGGGCGCGTAACCATTTTGCACCCGACGGCTCGAACCGTGGACCGTCCAGGTAGCAAAACGGTAACAATTTTCGCACAATGTCGTAATCATGTTCGCTAAGGTGTTGACGACATCGCCAACAAAACGGACTGTAGTGACACTTTTTCTCACTTCAACGGTCCGAAATCTGAAAAGGGGACGGTCCGAATCCCAAACGGACTGTCCGACAGTCCTTGCACACGATTGGAGGGCGACGCAAAAACTGTCGAGTCACCTCGTCCACCAACAAAAACGTACGAGGCTACTTCACGAATCGACATTGACCAACCAGAGACAACCCATAAACAATAATGATTCGATAAAGGCATTTGCGAGCTTGAGAGAATTGCGTAACGCTTGTACAGTGATCGCGAAACTGTACATTATGAAAAAAGTGTCACAACTGTCTTCGGACAGTCCGAAGTTGCAAAAAAGTCAGTCGGACGGTCCCGTTCTCGATAGGTGGACCGTCCACTTCGTTTTAAGCGGACTGTCCGTCAAAATCGTAAAATGCAAAATGGTTACGCGCCCTAACCAAGTGAACCATATTGCAAGAACAGGAAACGCACTTCTCCGATGTGTGATGTTGGGGGAGTAATGTGGAGGCATATTTCGGATCAAGGCGGCTGCACGCATATTAGAAACTCCGACGAAAACGAGGCTGCTGTTGTCTCTCCTTCCCTCCCACCGAACCGTCGCAACAGCCTGGTCTGCTTTGCCATCAGCAATCCGCACTCTCCAGACGCGGCACCTCATCCACGTAATGCGCATATATTTTCTTCTGTCGGCCTAGCCAGCATTTCTGATGACGCTAGTCTTGACCACATACGCCTCAACCACCTGGGTGTTTCCCATCTCAACGTGTTAGCAGGTGACTGAACGCAAGAGTGAACAGATGAGAGCTCGGGAGAGTCTCCACCATAGAAGCACCCACATTCGCTCGAGCACCGACTACAACCGATCTGGCCCGTGACAACCAGCTCGCTGCGCTGCACAGAGCCTACAATCAATAACGATCGCGTGGAACTTAATCCGTCCCTATTTACGAAGACTACAGATCGGTCGTGGCACTATGCGCAGGTTACAGATCTCCCACATTCGTGCTCGACTCTCGGCGTTTGTCACTCCCGCGCGCGTGTCTGCCTATTAAAGCCGTTGCCCATTCCCCGTTCCCACTTGAGCTCCTCAGGTCCCCAAGCCGCACGAGTGTTGCAGACGCGCAGTTGTGTACGAGTGGTGTAGAATATCATCGGTGTACGAGCGCAGTGGTCCTATGATGTCATCCCCGCTTCGCCGTGTAAAGAGAGTAAACCCTTTCCGCGTCGCGTCTCCGCGGCTCTGATGCTATCGGCACTCGTACTTAAATATTACTTAGGGATCGGAGATTAAGACTAGGTTGATACGGTGTAGTGCCTTCGCGCCTGCGTCCTTCATGCCGAACCATGGCGCCAGTCGCCATGCGATCCGCGCACCATCGTCGCACGAGCGTCGCACGCGTTCGCAAACACACCACCACCAGCGGCTGCGACTGCGGCTGCGACTATTCCTCACTCTCATCGTGCCGCTGCTGTCGTTAGCCTCCCCAGGTAACGGCCGTTGCTTCGTCCGTCTCCCGTCACTTCAGTCGTCAACCACCGTCATGAACACGACGGCCCAACCTCACGCCGATCCTGTAGTCTTTCAGCATGAAACTAATCACTCTCCCCTTGCCTCTTTCCCCCCACCTCCCCCCCACCTCCCCCCCACCTCCTCCCCACCTTCCCCCACTTCCTCCGACCTTCCTCCACCTCTCTCTGCCAGCAATCGCCGTCCACAAATCCTCCCGGTTAGACGACTCATCTGCCGGTAGTAGCGCCGGCGGCGACCGCGGCAGCGACGCGCCACCGCTGCCGTCTGTTCTGCAGGCCGTCGCGTGCGTGTTCGACAACCACACGCAGTCGTTCGCCGCGACTGTCGTGAACCCACTCCTGTAAGCCTTCCTCTTCTCGCGCACACGCAAGTGGCCTTTCGCAGTGACTCCTGTGAACCCACTCCTGGAAGCCTCGTCTTCGCAAGCACACGCACACCCGCCGCGACTGAAGTCACTCCCGAACTCGCGCCGCGCGCCGCGTTTGCTTGGTCTATCGTGTGTCTAGCTCCGTGCGTGCGTGAAGCTCCATGTGTGTGTGTTCTAGCTCCGTGCGTGCGCCAGTATAACCCGCCTCCGGTATCGCCTCATGTAACACAACAACCGTCTAGTTCCTTTCGCAAATCTGTCTCCCGGACCCCAACCCGCTTGCGTCTTTCCCGTCTCTCCCGCCCTCCGCCTGCGCAGCACCACTCTGTCGGCCGACAGCGGCTGGGCGCCTCCTGCCGGCCAGAGCTGGCGGAACGGCAACTGCCGGTTCCTTCTGTCGGCCCGCTGCGCTGTGGTTCGGCATTTTCCAGGTACGGAATAGCGCGCGCTTTTATACAGAGACGACTCAAGCTTGGCATATGCATGTGGAGGACCATACTCTCTTAGCATGATGAGTTAGTGGGACTCCAGCACCCCGAATAGATTGCCTTTGTATCCAAAAGTTCGTCCCGCCTCCCGCTTGCTTTCTTCCGCTCCCCCGTTTCCCCCCTCTCCAGATGGCTGCGCGGATCCCGACCCTTGCGCGTCCACGACTTGCGCGTGGAATGGCGGGCAGCCCGCGGCCCTGGCGGGTTGCGCGCCGTTCCCCGCGTGCTACTTCGCGGGGGGGGTATGTCGGTGGAAGCGCAAGCGCTCCCCTGAGTGCCTCGTCCGCGACTCCGCGGTTTCCGCCGCTGCTGTTACATCTCCAGTCAGCAACGTCACCGTGCGGGTTACCAGTAGTCGCACTCTAAGAAGCACACGTGGCAAGAGCAGCCACGTCAGTGCCGCTGCTGCCAAAGCCTCGCCCCTGCCCAAGAAACTGCCCCCGAAGAAAATACCGCGCCCCCCTGCGCGGGCCCGGTCCGCGCGCCCGCCTCCGCCTCGTTCCCCGGCCTCCCCGCGCTCGCCTACTCCGCATAAGGGGACGGCGGTCAAAAAGTCTCCCCCCGTCTTCCGCTGGAAATCTCCCCCTCCCCATCGGCGCAGAAGATCCCCTCCGCCGTTGCGCCACAAGAAATCCCCCCCTCCCTTCCGCAAGAAGTCCCCCCCACCCTTCCGGAGAAAGTCCCCCCCACCCCACGGCAGGGCGAGTCCCCCCAAAAAACCTGACTCTTTCCCGCCCGATGCGCTTCTTTCGTCCCCGCCGCCTCCCCAGCCGCCGCCTCCGCGGCCGCCGCGAAGCCCGCCGCCGAAGCCGCCGCCCAGGCCCCCCCCCAGCCCACCGCCTCCAAAACGATCTCCTCCCCCGCCTCCACGCCCTCCTTCCCCGCCGCCTCGGCCTCCTCCCCGCCCCCCGCGCCCTCCTCCCCGCCCGCCCTCCCCGCCACCATCTCCGCCACCACCTCCGCGTAGCCCTCCGCGTCCCCCCCCCTCCCCTCCGCCTCCCCCACCCTCTCCCCCGCCCCGCCCTCCATCTCCCCCTCCATCTCCCCCTCCCAGTCCCCCTCCCATCCCGCCTCCTCGCTCCCCATCTCCTCCCCCGCCGTCTCCCCCTCGCCCACCTCCCCCGCGGCCTCCCCCATCCCCGCCACCGTCTCCGCCTCCCCGACCGCCGCCACCCGCGCCTCCCCCCCCCCGGCCACCGCAGCCGCCAAGTCCCCCGCCGCGTCCCCCGCCGCGTCCCCCCCCTTCCCCTCCCCCGCGCCCCCCTCCGCCCTCGCCCCGTCCGCCTCCCCCTCGACCTCCCCCATCGCCGCCACCCCGTCCTCCGCCATCCCCCCCAAAACCTCCGCCTCCGAGTCTTCCCCCACCCCCACCACCACGCCCACCCGTTCCGCCACCTTCCCCACCGCCTCCCCCACCCCCTTTCCCCCCACCCCCTCAACCACCCCCGCCTTCTCCCCCACCGTTTCCCCCTCCTCGTTCTCCCCCTCCGCCCAACCCCCCGCCACCGCCTTCCCCGCCGCCTCCGCCGCCTCCGCTTCCGCCGCTTCCGCCGGGCGAATACGACCCGCGGTACCTGGGCGCCGTGGGGGACGGCGCCGCGAACGACACGGGACCGGTTCAAGCGACGTTCAAGCAGGCATGCGCATACGCGAGCGCGACGGGCGCTCGCGCTACGATCACACTCCCTGAGGGCTACACGTTCCTACTAAGTCGGGCGATTAATTTCGCCGGGCCGTGCGGCACGGGGACGATTACGGTGCAGCTAGATGGAATCCTAGCCGCGGACTCAAATCCTGCTGCAATTGGCTCGAGTCCCCCAAATTCCGCGATCGTGTCGATCAGCAAAATCCCAGGGATGAGATTGGTCGGGACGGGCGCGATCGACGGTCAGGGGAGCGTGTGGTGGTCGCGGTATAAGGCGGGGAGCAAGGCGGAGCGGCCGGATCTGCTGTTTATATCGCGGTGCAATGGGATGGAGCTGGGTGGCATTCAAGTGCGGTGAGTCGAAGGAGAGGGGTGGGGGGGTGGGTGGGGGAAAGGAGAGGTGGGGGGACGGGCGAAAGGACGGTTGAGAATGACTGGAAGGACGCGGGTGAGCGGGGGAAAAGGGGAAGGGGGAAAGGTATGAGAGTTAAAGCCCGAGTCCCAAATTGCGAGGCGCTCGGGTCAAGTTTTTAAAACATGATGTTGAGGTTCTTAAAACTTTTAAGAAGTGCACCTGCAATTTGGGACTTGCATGAAGAGGGGTTTGCACCCCTCTTTCCAACCCAAGGGAAAACGACCTGATCGAAAAAACTACTCCTTTCCAACTCCCTGTTTCAGCAAGCCAGGCGTGTTCAGCAAGCCAGGCCCTGTTCCAAGGCCTGTGGTAAACTGACTTTTTTTTTTTTTCCCCGCCTGCCTGTGGGTGGCAGCAACCCGCCGATGTTCCACATGAACATAAAGGACCTGGCGGGTGCGTGGATCCACGACATCAGCACGAGCACGCCGTACAACAGCCCCAACACCGACAGCCTGCACCTCACTCGCACCACTGACGTGCTCGTTGAGGACTACTTGTCGCATGGAGGTGAGCATGTGTCGCACGGAGGTGGGCTTGTGTCGCACGGAGGTGGGCTTGTGTCGCACGGAGGTGGGCTTGTGTCGCACGGAGGTCATAGTGTGTATCGTATGACATGGCTGCATGAATGTCCACTTCTTCTCATGGGACCCATGGCTCATGTTTGTCTTATCTATGCCTTCTCTAACCTTCTGTGTGCCTGTTTTAAGCTCACCTATATGCATTGTTTTACTTACTAATGCTTTGTCGAGGCGTGTGTTAAAGTTTCTCCTGAAACATCATGCTTGGGTGCATGAGGGCCGGGTGTTGGCCTGTGTGTCGACATTGACCTGTTTTATTCTCAGTTTATTCTAAGACAAATCCTTGGTTCTCAAAAGGGCAAAGTGCAGAACTTGGTCCTCATTCTCATCTTAAAGGGCAACTCAACCCTTGCACTCTCCACCCCAAACCCTCGTGCTTAAACTCTTTCCATTCAACCGTCCCCACTGCTCCCCGCTACCCTTCACCCTTGGCCCTCTTTCATCACTCCCTGCGCTGCACCAGGCGATGACAATGTGTCGATTGTGGGGGGGTGCAGGAACATCACCATACGCAATGTTGTCGCCACAGCAGGCCATGGCATCAGGTGGGTTTTATGTGGTCATGGGTGTATGTGGTCATGGGTGCATGAGTCTTGTCTTCCACACTTTCCCTCACTCCTCACCACCGCTCGCAGTTTGTCATCTCACCTTGCCTATTCTTGTCTGTCCTTCTCCCCCCCCTTCTCCTCATCAGCATCGGCAGTCTAGGCATGGACGTCAGCCTGGCATCTGCGTGTACTGCATATTCAAATATCTCCTTCTGATTTCCTCTCTCCGCCTCCCCCCCCCCCCCCCCCCCCCCCCCCCCCAATCCTTCCCCAGCATCGGCAGTCTGGGCATAGACGGCAGTATGGCGTGTGTGTCGGACATCCGGGTGCAGAACGTGCAGCTAGCAGCGCTCTCCAACGGGCTGCGCATCAAAACCTACCAGGGCGGCCAGGGCGCCGTCTGGAACATCCACTACGAAAACGTCACCATGCAGGATGTGAAATACCCCATCATTATTGACCAGGTACGTGTGTGTGCGTGTGGATGTGCATGCACATGATGCATGTGCATATGCTCATATCTGCATTATTGCTCCCAGTTGTTTGCTTGGTATCTTGCCGAGTGCCATGCCGATGCTCCTTGCCTGTCCTTCGTCCCATCGCCCTCCGTTTCTCGCTCACTCACACACTCACTACCTCCACTGCCCTTCTGCTGAACAGTATTACTGCAATACGAGCAACACCGGCGCCAGCACATGCCTCATCTCACCCTCTCACGCACCTCCATGGATTCACTCTCTTCCCCTACTCCCCACTTCCACCACTGCTCCCCCACCACACCAGTACTATTGCGACAAGAGCGACGCGAGCGCGACCACATGCCTGATCCAGCAGAGCGCAGTGGCCATATTCAACATCACATACCGCAACGTGCAGGGCACCACCAACGCCACGCGTGGGATCACCTTTAACTGCAGTGCCTCGGTGCCATGCCAGCAGATTCGCCTCGACAACATCAACATAGATTCGTCGTATCCGGACAATCACTCCAAGGCGACCTTAAAGCCCTCGTATGTGAACGTGTATGGGCTGTCTACAGGAAAGATTATCCCGACGGTTTTCAATGGGACGAGTGTGAGCGGGTGGGTGGATGCGGGGTTGCCTGTGAACCAGGCAGCTAATTTCATGAGTCAGGTGGCCAAGTGTGGGGTGGTACAGCCTTGGACCTTCTCCCCTCCTCCCCCCAGTCCCCCTCCCTCTCCTCCTCCTCCACCTCCCCCCAGCCCGCCACCGTCGCCTCCGCCCAGACCTCCCCCCATGCCTCCCCCACGCCCTCCGCCGTCCCCCCCTCCTGCTCTGCCTCCTCCCCCCTTGCCTCCGCCTTCTCCCCCTCCCCCTCCCCCTCTTCCTCCCCCATCTCCACCTCCGTCACCCCCTGCTATACCACCCCCCCCACCCGGTAAACCCGTTTCCAGTGCCTTCACTTCCCCAGAAGAACCCATTTTTCCCGATGACCCATTCATTCCCCCATCCGTCTCTCCCCCCTCACCACCCTTGCCCCTGTCACCACCACCACCAATGCCCCCTCCTTCCCCTGAAAGGACCCCACCTCCCCCCCAGCAGCCTCTTCTATCAATGCCCACACTCCCTCCACCTCCACTCCTATCCTCCTCATCTACTCCTTCCCTCTTTCCTCCTCCAGTTTTCTCGTCAAGCTTCCCTACTCCTGTAGGGCCACCACCGCCATCATTTATTAACCAACCACCACCACAACCACCACCACCACCACCACCACCACCACCACCACCACTACTACCACTATTGCCGATGCCGCCGCCACCACCATCACCACAATCACCTTGAAGTCCATTTGATCCACCTCCCTCTTGACACAGGACAAACTATTGTTGACTAACTCGGGCACACCATGTGTACCCATCTTTCATCAACTTAGAGGTCATTTATACTGCATCACCACCCCTAGTGTGTGCGCAGCTAATGACATGACATGTACCAGGGTGGTATATATGGCTCTTCTGGTATTCGTGGAGCCAAGGAGGGGTGAAGTACTGGGCTGGCTGGCTGGCTGATAGGTGCATATGTGGGCGACTTGGTCAGTGGGGTCCATACAGAAATAAGGAGATCGTTCCATACAAGATGGTGGATGGAGTGAAACAAAAAACTGCCTGTACTAACTTATGGTGAATGTAAGGATTTTCCCTAATTCCTTAATGATGCACTCTGTGCGCATACAACTCCAATTTTCAGAGTTATAGGCTCGGTCCGATGACCTCATCCTCCAAACGTCCCTCGCGTTGTCTTCGAGTCTTCCCAACCCTGAACCTGCACCCAACCATTGACGAATCACGATCCCGCGACTTCGGCATACGGTAGCTAGCCTTCGCTATATCAGGACTAGGCTTCATCGTTTGCTCAGTTGTTGTTATACGGTACGGTAGCTTCTGCATCCTGCGCACTCTTTTCATTACAGCTCATAACAGTGAACATGCAATGGCAACTTCTGCCTTTGTAGTGAAGATACAATTCAGATGTTCCTTTCTGACATAAATTTATACCTATCGGCATGCTCTGCTCTTTCTCTGACGGGAAACAGCCACTTGTAAAACGAAAACCAGATGTTGCGTAACACACACCACACAACAGATCACTGTAGAGAGTCCAGAAATTCATCAACATCCCCTTCCAGGGCCTCAGAAGTCAGAAAAAAAAGGCTGATTTAGGCTCTGGAGGCTGATTTCCTAGACATGTGGCTGATGTGTTGGCTGATAATTCAGTTTTTTGTTTTTTTAAGAGTTGGCTGATTGTTCAGGTTTTTTTTTAATGTATTAGCTGATTTTCCAGCGTTTTTTTCCAAGTGTTTGCTGATTGATCAGAGTTGTAACGAGAGTGTAGGCTGAATTCACGCTATAACAGATTCGTGCTGGAGCCGTGAGTTTTGGTTGTCCAGGTACATCCACCGTCAATCACGCAAAAGTTGCCATGTACAGCGCCGACGCGGGGGGGAAATGATTTTTCCCGACGCGCCGGTTGCTTCGTTGTCACCGATAGAATGCTTCAAGTGATGTGATTGGTTGTTTAACCAATCACATCCCTTATGGGCCAATCACCCACCACCTGTGCATCACAGCAACGCACCGCACGCACTCACGACAAGGACACCCACCTCACCCCATCTCACCCACCCCGAACCTGCATCCAAGTGCGTGCATGGTGCCCCCACGTCGCGCCGCGTTGCAGTTGGGTGGTGAGAACGAGAGGGCCTTCTTTTATGGCTCTCTCTTGATGACCCCACCGTACCCACCCACCAGGCGAGCTGCACTGTCAATCCCCGCCTCTCGCCCTGGTTTTCTCAAACCCTAGCTAGCAATGTTGGAGCTCGGCACGCTCTCCCCTTTCAGCCATGGCCGGCCTTGCAGAAGGCTTGGCTTGCGATGATGATGCAGGCATGGATAGTAGTGATGATGAACTAGACGGCCTAGAGGAAGCCAGGACGGGGCTTGATATGCTTCTGCGATCGCTTGGCACTGGTGTCCTCGCTCCCAGGCCTCCTACTGCAAAGCCTGCTCTAGTCAAGAGGGTGAACTGCGACCACCCACGGGTTTGTTCAAGCTCGGATTCCATCCGGAGTGAGCTTGCTGCGCCGGCTGCCGTCTCCGACACAGTGGTTGTCGAGTCGCCAACAACGAAGTCCTCTGCCCCGCGCACCTTCAAGCTGAAGCAGTCGACGCTGAGCTAGGCAAAGCCATCTTCCAGCGCCGCTGTCGAGCAACCTGTCGTGAACAATACATCCCCTTGTCCATCATTGGTTATAGACATTTCTGAGGCCATTGAAGCAGTCTATGCAGACGCTCTTGTGAAGTACAAAACTAAGTGGTCAGAGAGGTTCCCGTGGCTTGTGCTAATGAAATCTAAATCCGGTTTCCCTGCTTTTAAGTGCAGTGTCTGCACCTAGCATGCCAGAGTCAGGGGACGATGTGGCCGGACAGGGCGAGGGGCGACCGACGTGCCGACACATACGTTTCGCAAGCACGCCGGTATGACAAAACACAAGCTGGCGATGGAGAAGTAGGAGGCTCTGCTGAACACAGCTTCAAAGCAGCCACGGATCGACCAACATCGAGCCGCCGTCGATGTTGAGAAGAACCGAGTCATGGCGTTGCTCAACTCCATGCTGTTCGTCAGTTCCTGCGATGCGCCTATGGGAACATGGGTAAAGCTGGTGTAGTACCTCACGCGCAAGGGTGTCCAGGGCTTCCCTAAGAAGGGATATGGCACCTACTACACATCGTGAGTATTAGTCACCCTTGTGTTGTGTTGGTGTTTTGATGTTACTACCTTAACCTTCTTCTAATCTCCTGTCTTCCGTTTCCCTGCGGGCAGGTACGGCTTCGGTGAGCTCACGCAGGCCCTTGCTACCTGGCTACAGACAACTCAGCTAGAGCACATCCTAACAAGCCCTTTCATCGGCATCTGTATCCATGAATGCTCAGATCGGCTCAGGGGGAAGCACATGATCTTGTACGCCTCGTTCATCCACGACAACGTCCTCGTGGCCAAGTTCATGCAGCTCATCACGGTGGAAAAGGCGGACGCTTCTTCTCTTCTGAGCATCCTGCTTTCCCACTTGCAGGCAGTTGGTGTCGATCTGCAGAGGATTTCCACCATTAGCACCGACGGCGCAAGAGTGATGATGGAGTCTAAGGCCGGCCTGGTTGTCCGACTACGACAGAAAATCCCGCACCTTGTCTCTGTTCACTGCATCGCTCACAGGTTAGTGAACTCTGCTGTTTCGTTTTTAGCCAGTTACGCCATCTTGTTCGAGCTCGTCTCTAACGTCTTGAGTTTGATGTGTTCCACTTGCAGGGAGGCACTTAGAGCGAAGGGTGCGACAGAGGAGTGTCAGAATGTATTTGCTGTTTAGCATGCAGTGGAGTACTCTGTAGTGAGTACAACCCAGTTTAGGGTTTGCTATTTGTATCCCAACTTTCTATAGTGAAACCCCTCATTCTTCCTTCTCGACTTTCCTCACCCAAAATTCTCTCGACACTCACTAGCCATGGCTCCTAAGTCATGCTAGTATTCTAACATGGTATCAGAGCAATAGTTCCTAGGACCTCACATTAATGGGCCCACCACCTAATGTCGTGCTAGCCTAGGCCCCGGCCCGTCGCTCCTTGGCATCGCCCCTAGCCCCCAGGCTCGGCCCCTTGGCCCCGTCGCCCCTAGCTCGGCCCCTCGGCCCCTCTGGCCCCGTCGATTCCGTCGCCCGCGCCCGGCCCGTCTCTAGCCCGCGATCGGCCCGTACCTAGCCCGCGCCCGGCCCCGTCTCGCGCCCGCGCCTGGTCTGCACCTAGCCCGCGATCGGCCCGTTCCTAGCCCCGCGCCCGGCCCGTACCTAGCCCGCGACAGGCCCGTGCCTAGCCCGCGCTCGGCCACGTCTTACGCCTGCGCCCGGCCCCGTCTCTTGCCCGCGCCCGGCCCGTACCTAGCCCGCGCCCGGCCCCGTCTGTAGCCAGCGCCTGGCCTTGTACCTAGCCCGCGCCCGGCCCGTATAACGCCCGCGCCCGGCCCCGTACTTAGCCCGCGCCCCGGCCCTGTACCTGCCTAGCGCCCGGCCCCGGCCCTGTACCTGCCTAGCGCCCGGCCCCGTACCTGCCCAACGCCCGGCCCCGTACCTGCCCAGAGCCCGGCCTCGTACCTGCCCAGCGCCCGGCCCCATACCTGCCCAGCGCCCGGCCCTGTACCTGCCCAGCGCCCGGCCCCGTTCCTGCCCAGTGCCCGGCCCCGTACCTGCCCAGCGCATGGCCCCGTACCTGCCCAGCGCCCGGCCCCGTACCTGCCCAACACCCGGCCCCGTACCTGCCCAGCACCTGGCCCCGTATCTGCCCAGTGCCCGGCCCCGTTCTTAGCCATGGCCCGTCGCCCCTAGCCATGGCCCCTCTCGACCTGCCGCCCCTAACCGCGGCCCTGGTGCCCTGTTGCAACATGGTGGGTGAGGGGGTGGCAAGAGGGGGTTCCTCCTGCCCGCGTGCCCTACAGTCGCACGCGCAGCTCCGCCCCCGCCCCCCTCCCCCCCCTCCATGGGGATGGCGGGGAGAGGGTGTGAGGGGGTGGCGGATGTGCCTCAGCAGCAGCAGCTGCCGCCACGCCTCCTCCTCTCTCTCTCCCTGCTGCACCTTGTGTTGGGAGAGGGGGGGAGCTTGGAGGTTCAGGGGGAGGCAGGAGGGGATCTGCAGCACCAGCCCCCCCTCACCCTTCTCCTACCTCCCCCTGCTGCACCCGCAGCAGAAGGGGGGAGGGGATGTGCAGCACCGACCCCCCCCCCCCCCCCCCCTCCTCCCCCCCTCATCCTTCTCCTACCTCCCCCTGCTGCGGGTGCAGCAGTGGGGGGGAAGCGATCTGCCATCCCCCTGCTGCGGATGCGGTAGTTGGGGGAGGGGACCTGCAACACCAGCCCCCCCCTGCCCCCCCCCTTCTCCTCCATCTTTCTGCTGCGGGTGCAGCAGTGGGGGGAGGGTATGGGGGTGGCGGGTGTGGCCAACCTGCTGGCGCCCGAGCGGCTCCTGTGCCGCCCCTTCTCCTACCTCCCCCCTGCTGCGGGTGCAGCAGTGGGGGAGGAGGGGATCTGCGGCACCAGCCCCCACCCCCCCCCCCCCCCCCCCCCCCCCCCCTTCTCCTACCTCCCCCTGCTGCGGTTGCAGCAATGGGGGGGAGGGGATCTGCAGCACCAGACCCCCCCCGCCCCACCCCCCCCTCCCTTCTCCTACCTCCCCCTGCTGCGGGTGCAGCAGAGGGGGGGAGGGGATCTGCAGCACCAGCCCCCCCCCCGCCCCCCCCCCCCCCCCCCCCCCCCCCCCCCCTCCCCCTTCTCCTCCATCCCCTGCTGCAGGTGCAGCAGTGGGGGAGGGTATGGGGGTGGCGGGTGTGGGTGCAACTGCGGGGTGGCGGGTGTGTGAACCCCCCCCTGCTCCTCCTCCTCCTCCGTCTCCCACTGCTGCAGCTGCCGCTGAAGGGGGTGGGTGTGTGGGAGCCGAGGGAGTGGTGCTAGGGGGGTGACGTGGGAGTGGAGCTAGGGGTGCAGCAAGGGGTGTGTGAAAGGGGGGTGGGACAGCTGGGGGAGGTTGAGCGGAGGCTGCCGTCTTGTCGTCCGGAGCACCTGTAGTCCGGGGCTCTGCTTCTAGTAGCTCAGAGAGCCTGCTGCGCCTGTCGCCTGTGGGTCCGTTGCTCTTGCCGCTCAGAGTTAGCCGCAGAGCCAGTTACTCCTGTAGTCCGGAGATACGGCTCCGGTAGCCACAGTGCGCGCCGCTCATGTTGCCCGTGTGTCTGCAGCATCAGCCGTCGCCTCCTATCTCCTCTCCTCTCGCAGTCCACCCTCCTCCTCCTCACTTGCCCTTTCTGAATACCTCTAGCTTTGCTTGTACTGGTGAACCTGCTCTATGACTGCTTGCTCTGCTGATTATGCCCCACTTTGACTATGGGGGTGTGTCAGAATGTATTTGTTGTTTAGCCTGCAGTGGAGTACTCTGTAGTGAGTACAACCCAGTTTAGGGTTTGCTATTTGTATCCCAACTTTCTATAGTGAAACCCCTCATTCTTCCTTCTCGACTTTCCTCACCCAAAATTCTCTCGACGCTAGTATTCAAACAAGGAGCTCCCCGTCTTCGACATGGTTGACGATCTCATCCTGGCTGTGGCCGATTTGCTTGGTCGGTCGGGACCGCGCTACGCACGGTTCATGGATCTGCAAGAGGTTGTCACCTTAACGAGCCTTGAAGTGCAAGGCATCCACTCCGTTCAGTGGCTGTCAAGGGGGGATACCGCCCATCGCCTTGTCCCTGATTTGCCGGCAGTGATTGCGCTGCTGTAGGAGCTTAACAGCAAGATGTACGCGCTGGCAAGCTCCTACCGTTTTCACTTCCTTTACTTCCTGGCTGATGTGCTTGAGCAGCTCAACATCTTGAACAAGACCTTCCAGCAGAGACATGTGAGGTGGTATGATTATATCTAAGCATGTTACCATTCTAACTATGTCTTTGTGTGCCTTTGTCCGTCTAGCTCGATTTGGTGTCTTTGCATGCGCAGATCAAGCGGACAACTCGTCACATCGAGAGCCGCTACGTGGACTGCGGCGATGACTTCGGCGGTGGCATGAGCTAGTGGCTGTCACCTTTCTTGGAGCGCCATGGCCCGGGGTGTAGCCGCGAAGTGAAGGTGGAAGGTGTCGACAGCGACGGCCGACCATCTTCTATTACATTTACCCTTCACGACGAGCCCGTGGACTCGTACAACGCCCCAGAGGACCACGACGGCTGCATCCAGTTGTGCATCGAGTTCGCAGAGAGGATCGTGGCGAACCTAGAGGGAAGGCTCGGTGATCTCGACTCGCTCTCCGGAGTCCGCCTATCCACACCTGATGCATGGTCACAAAGCAAGTCTGAGCGGAATGCTCGTTGCCAGGAGTGGCTTCACTCGCTGGTGACAATGTTCAAGGCACAGGACCGTAAGGAGATCTTGCCAAGTTCGTTATGGGTAATTTGTGAAGTCATGATTTCATCCCTATGCTTGAGAATCCTTTGTGTGAAAGAACGAGGAATGAATGAACTAGGAAACAGTTGGATACAAATGTGAAGCCCTAGAAACCTGTACCCCTTAGAGTCTACCCCACTACAGCCTACATAGGCTAAGTCATATATATCTGACACACCCCCATAGGCAAAGTGGGGGAGATCTAGGGGTCACAAGACCATTCAAGCAAAGCAAAACAAAGCAAGCTCAGGGTGGATCACAACGTCACCACACAGTCCGAGCAAAGGATCAAGGCCAAGCAAGTGTAGGTATAAATGCCTGCCAGCCGCAGGAGGGGGAGACAATCAGTAACGCGTGAGCAGGCGTGGAGGCATGCAGGTAGGTAGGTGGCGCGGCATGTGGACAGGCGGGCGGCGCAGCGCGCTGCCTGATGGTTGGCGCGGCGCTCTGGTCTGCCGGTGGCGCGGCGGGTCGACGAGCAGATTGCGCGGGCGCGCGGGTCTATGGGCGGCTCGGCGGGTCGACGGGCGGGCCTACAGGCAACGCGGCGCGCGGGCCTATGGGCGGCACGGCGGGTCGACGGGCGGGCCTACGGACGGCGCGACGCGCGGGCCAACGGGCGGCTCGGCGGGTCGACGGGCGGGCCTACGGGCGGGTCGACTCGTGGGCCTACGAGGAGCGCGACGCGCGGGCCTACGGGCGGGCCTACGAGCAGCGCGACGCGCGAGCCTGCGGGCGAGCCTACGGGCAGCGCGACACGCGGGCCTACTGGCGGGCCTACGGGCAGCGCGACGCGCGGGCCTGCGGGCGGGCCTACGGGCAGTGTGACGCGCAGGCATGCGGGCGGGTGGCGCGGTGGCTAGGGGACGGGTCGCGCTGCAGGTCGACCGGCGGCGTGGCGCGCTAGGGGGTAGCTGGCTGGCTGGCTGGCGGCTTAGGACTCAGCGCGCTGGTGTGTCTGGCGAGCTAGGGAACTAACCTAGGGCCTAGGAGCGAGGAACCTAGCTGATACCATCTCAGAAAGTGGCTACAGCGGAATGAGTTGCATTGATTGTGTTGGAGTACAACTACCTAACCCTAACTGCTTGTACCCCATATAGCATGACCCACTAAATGCTATAACATTTGACAATGTCACTAGCTGCACACGCACTAAGGTTGGTGCAGTATAAATATGCCGTAAGAGGGGTGGTGGGTATACTATGATGGGTACCGTACTAGCTGCGCACTAAGATGTGTATACTACCAGGTGTTCCTGGGTTATTCGACAATCGCTCGTCCTATGTCAAGAGGGGTGGTGGATCAAGGTGATGGTGGTGGTGGTGGTGGCGGCGGCATCGGCGACAGTGGTAGTAGCGATGGTGGTGGGTGGTGTTGGTGGTGGTGGTGGTGAGTTAATAAATGATGGCGGTGGTGGTGGCCCTACAAGAGTAGGGAAGCTTGATGAGGAAATTGGAGGAGAGAGGGAAGGAGTGGATTAGGAGGATAGGGGTGGAGGTGGAGGGAGTGTGGGTGTTGATAGAAGAGGCTGCTGGGGGGGAGGTGGGGGTCTTTCAGGGGAAGGAGGGAGCAATGGTGATGGTGGTGGTGGGGGCAATGGTGGTGGGGGAGGGGAGACGGCTGGGAGAATGAATGGGTTATTGGGAAAAATGGGTACTTATGGGGAAGTTAAGGCACTGGAAACGGATGTACCAGATGGGGGTGGTGGTGGAGGTGGGGACGGGGGAGGAAGAGGGGGAGGGGAAGGCGGATGGAAGGGGGGAGGAGGAGGACGAGGAGGGGGGGACGGCGGAGGGTGTGGGGGAGGCATGGGAGGGGGTCGGGGCGGCGGGGACGGCAGCAACGGCGGTGACGGCGGTGGGCTGGGGGGAGGGGGAGGAGGAGGAGAGGGAGGGGGACTGGGCGGAGGAGGAGAGAAAGTCCACGGCTGCACCACTCCACACTTGGCCACCTGAGTCATAGAATTAGCTGTCTGATCCACAGGCAACCCTGCATTCACCCACCCCCTCACATTTGTCCCGTTCAACACCGCGGGGATAATCGTTCCCGTAGACAGCCCATACACGTTCACATACGTGGGCTGCAGGACTGCTTTCGAATGCCCGTCCGGATACGACGAATCTATGTTTATGTTGTCGAGGTGAATCTGCTGGCATGGCACGGAGGCGCTGCAGTTGAAGGTGATCCCGCGAGTACCGTTGGTGGTGCCCTGCACGTTGCGGTATGTGATGTTGAATATGGCCACTGCACTCTGTTGGATCGGGCACGCGAATGCGGTATCGCAGTAGTACTGGTGCGGTGGGTTGGGAGTTGGGGGGAGAAAGGGAAGCAGGAGAAGAGGGTGCATTGAGGGAATAGCCTGGATGGTATGAATTGCTGTGTTTTGAGTTGATTCAAGACACGACTCATTACACGCAGAGCCTGGATGGTTTGATTTGCTGGATAAGGCACGTGGCGATGTCGACAGTGGTGCTGGTGCTGGTATCGCACTTGTCACAATGACATTGTTCAGCATGAGTGACATTGTTCAGCATGAGTGACATTGTTCAGCATGAGTGACATTGTTCAGCATGAGTGACATTGTTCAGCATGAGTGACATTGTTCAGCATGAGTGACATTGTTCAGCATGAGTGTCATTGTTCAGCATCAATGACATTGTTCAGCATGAGTGACATTGTTCAGCATGAGTGACATTGTTCAGCATGAGTGACATTGTTCAGCATCAGTGACATTGTTCAGCATGAGTGACATTGTTAAGCATCAGTGACATTGTTCAGCATGAGTGACATTGTTCAGCATGAGTGACATTGTTAAGCATCAGTGACATTGTTCAGCATGAGTGACATTGTTCAGCATGAGTGACATTCTTCAGCATCAATGACATTGTTGAACATCAGTGACATTGTTCAGCATGAGTGACATTGTTCAGCATGAGTGACATTGTTCAGCATGAGTGACATTGTTCAGCATGAGTGATATTGTTCAGCATGAGTGACATTGTTCAGCATGAGTGACATTGTTCAGCATGAGTGACATTGTTCAGCATGAGTGACATTGTTCAGCATCAGTGACATTGTTCAGCATGAGTGTCATTGTTCAGCATCAATGACATTGTTCAGCATGAGTGACATTGTTCAGCATGAGTGACATTGTTCAGCATGAGTGACATTGTTCAGCATCAGTGACATTGTTCAGCATGAGTGACATTGTTAAGCATCAGTGACATTGTTCAGCATGAGTGACATTGTTCAGCATGAGTGACATTGTTAAGCATCAGTGACATTGTTCAACATGAGTGACATTGTTCAGCATGAGTGACATTGTTAAGCATCAGTGACATTGTTCAGCATGAGTGACATTGTTCAGCATGAGTGACATTGTTAAGCATCAGTGACATTGTTCAACATCAGTGACATTGTTCAGGATGAGTGACATTGTTCAGCATGAGTGACATTGTTCAGCATGAGTGACATTGTTCAGCATGAGTGATATTGTTCAGCATGAGTGACATTCTTCAGCATGAGTGACATTGTTCAGCATGAGTGACATTGTTCAGCATGAGTGACATTGTTCAGCATCAGTGACATTGTCGCAGCGGACGGAGGGGAGCACAAGGGTGTGTTTGTGAGTGAGTGGAGTGAGAAAGGACGCAAAGGTAATTATTATGTGCAGTTGTCACATACACACACACACACACACACACACACACGCACGCACGCACACACAGACACACACACACACACATACACACTCACACATACACACACACACCCACACACACACACACACACACACATACACACACGTACCTGGTCAATAATGATGGGGTATTTCACATCCTGCATGGTGACGTTTTCGTAGTGGATGTTCCAGACAGCGCCCTGGCCGCCCTGGTAGGTTTTGATGCGCAGCCCGTTGGAGAGCGCTGCTAGCTGCACGTTCTGCACCCGGATGTCCGACACACACGCCATACTGCCGCCCAAGCCCAGACTGCCGATGCTGGTCAATGGGACGAGGGGGAAGGGTGGAAGAAAAAAGGAGAAGGTATGAAAACGCGGTTGCCACACACATCAGGCTGCCGTGCATTTCCTGACTGCCAATGCTGGTGAAGAGAACAAAAGGGAGGAAGGAGAAAGGCAAAGAAGAAGATATGAACTTGCAGTTGGCACACACGCCACTCTGCCGCCCTCCAGACTGCTGATGCTGGTCAGGGGGGGGGGGGAAGGAGACAGGGAAGAAGGTCCATCAATCACTGTACTACACGTTCTATATCAATGAAAGGTCCATTCGGGAAGAAGGGTGAAGGGAAGGGGATCAATGCACACCGTTGACACGCAACCAGAACCCCTGAGAGGAAAACATCACGTACACAGGATTCCATGTACGCACCTGATGCCATGGCCTGCTGTGGCGACCACATTGCGTATGGTGATGTTCCTGCATCCTCCCACAATTGACACATTGTCATCGCCTGGCGCAGCAGCAGGGGGAGTGAGTGAGGTGGGGAGAGACGGGGAAGTGGAAAAGGGGAGAGAAGGTTGAATGAAGAAGAGGGGGGAGAGGTCAAGCAAGGGAAAGGAAGCCAGCCAAGGTTACCTCGTGCCCCACGCTCGGGCCAACACATGGCCCTTGCAATCCGCAAGACTCAACTTCAGCACAAGTATACCGTCCCCGGGCAGACACAAGCACGCACTTCGATGCGACACCAACTCACCTCCATGCGACACCAACTCACCTAAACCCTAAACTCTAAGCACTCACCTCCATGCGACACCAGCTCACCTAAACCCTAAACTCTAAGCACTCACCTCCGTGAGACGAGTAGTCCTCGACGAGCACGTCAGTGGTGCGAGTGAGGTGCAGGCTGTCGGTGTTGGGGCTGTTGAACGGCGTGCTCGTGCTGATGTCGTGGATCCACGCACCCGCCAGGTCCTTTATGTTCATGTGGAACATCGGCGGGTTGCTGCCACCCACAGGCAGGCGGGGAAAAAAACACGGACAGGACGAACTACTCTTTGTGTTGGAATGTCTCAACGGGTTATGCATCCATGTTGCATGCCTTTCCCTCAAGTGTTTAGTTTTTTTTTGCCTGTGCAGCAAGCTTGTCAGGTCAAGTGCCTTTTGCGTGGTCATTTTCAAGAGGAACACATGGGGGCTTTTTCTGCCACAGGAGTTCCATGGAGGTTATTTTCTGGTCAGGTCCGGACCGATAGGTTAAAGCCTATTTTCTCGATAATCTACCCTTCCCCCTCCCTCTTCCCCCTTCCCCTTCCCCACCATACCCGCGTCGTACCGCTCCAGCTCGGTCCTCTACTGATAGGTCACGCCGCTCACCCGACCCAACCGACCCTCACCAAGTGATTGTGCCAGTTCACGCAATTGACCACACCCGGCCGAATAAGGAGGGCACTACGGTAGACAGCCCCATACTGCTTAGTGGGAAGATTGGGACAGACTTAGTTAAAATATTCGTAGACGGGGGAGCCAACCACAGCCTGATCAATACCGCCACAGCACGGAAACTGAGACTGCCCTTGGACAGATGTTTACCTGAGATCGACGCAGGGCTGGTCGACGCCACGCCACTGGCGATACGAGAACGCGTAGACCGGGTTCGGATTCGATGCGGGGGTAACTTCACGTTTAGTCAGGAAATGCTTCGACAACCCTCGATGGAACCGACATTTTGCTCGGTCGTGATTGGCTGTGACGACACAATCCGCGAATCGACTGGACGACATGTGACTGCACCGTGTGACTGAACGGTAACAACACCACCTTACCTCGCTGGGGCTCGCCTGAGTCTTCATCGGTACGTGTCAATGCGGTCACGATGAAACGCGCCATAGCGGCAGGAGCTGACGTGTATGCGGTTGACATTCGGGAAGCCGAAGCAGGAGACAAGGGAAGTGATTTACAGAAACTGCTCGCCGATGTACCGGATGACTTGGCAGCACTCCTGAAGCGGTACATCAGGATCTTTCCAGATGACCTGCCGACGGGACTGCCACCTCAGCGACCGCACGACCATAGGATAGAGTTAGAACCGGGGGCACAACGGACAGTATAGCGACAGTTCCGACTGACCCAACCCGAACTGGACGAACAGAGGAAGCAGTTGGATTACCTGCTCGAGAAGGAGTTCATTCGCCCGAGTTTGTCTCCCTTCGCAGCACCGATACTGTTCACACCGAAGAAGGACGGGGGGTTTCGCATGTGCATAGATTACAAAACATTGAACAGGGTTACTATCAAGTCCCATTACCCCATCCCGCGAGACGAGGAACTGATCGACCAACTGCGCACAGCCCGGGTTTTCTCGAAAATCGACCTTAGAGGGGGCTACCACCAGATTCGAGTCAATCCACCCGACTGCCCCAAAACAGCATTTCGAACACGCTATGGATCCTTCGAATACACGGTAATGCCCTTGTGATTGATCAACGCCCCTGCCACTTTCCAAATGACGATGAACGAAGCCTTCCGCCCACTTTTAGATAAGTGCGTCATCGTCAACTTAGATGGTATACTGATTTACAGCCCCGACCGAACACAACACCTACAGGACATCGAAGCGGTTTTTATAATACTGAGTGAGAACCGCCTACTGACAAAAGCCTCTAAGTGTGAGTTTCTACAAGACAGACTGGAGTTTTTAGGAAACATAATCTCAGCGATGGAGTGGAAACAGACCCGAAAAAAATCGCGACGATTCAAGCCTGGCACGCGCCGACAAATTTGACTGAGCTACAGAGTTTTTTTAGGTTCGTCAATTACGTGCGCCGGTTCGTCCCCGACACAACGAAGTTGACTGCTCCGTTGACCGACCTGCTGAGGAAGGGGGTTGACTACACGTGGGGGGAGAAAGAGCAAGCTGCCTTCTCGACCCTCAAGAAAATTTTGTACTCACCGCCCGTGCTCCACATCGCTGTGTCAGAACTTATATTTGTAACTGCCTGTAGCTGTAGTTAGTGTAGTTATTATCAACTTTGTTTGGTGGTGCACCATATTTGTTTCCTTTGCTATATGTTCTTCGAAACCTATAGTGAAACCATCCTTTCCAACTTTCTCGACTCTCACCCTAGGCACAAACCTCTCGACATCCTAGTTGGGCCTAGGCTCCTAAGCCTAGGCCCTAGTTAAACTTGATCATTCTCGTTTCAGTTTCGATATGCTATCAGAGCGAGTTACGTCCTGGCCTGTGGGCCCGCCTCATGCTTCCGCTGCTACGTTTTTCCGGTCGCGCGCCTAGGGCGCGTGGCGATTTTCTATTGTCCCGCCCCCGGTTGGCGAGTGACTCCTACTCTGCCTGTCGCGCGCCCCGTGGCACGCGACGGTGCCCTAAACCTGCCCGTCGTGCGCCCCGTGGCACGCGACGGTGCCCTGCTCGTCGTGCGCCCCGTGGCACACGACGGTGCCCTTACCTTAAACTTACCCGTCGTGAGCCCCGTGGCACGCGACGGGCCTCTCCGCACCTGCTCTCACTGCAGCCGCCCCTGACCTACCTGCGCCGACACATTGTAGCCGCTCTGCGGCTTTCTTCCCGCCCACCCCCTCCTCCTTTGTCTCCCTGCAGCCGTGGGGGGGAGGGTATGGGGGTGGCGGGTGTTGGAGCGTTGGGTCGTATCCTTCCCTTCCCCTCCTCCTCCTTTCGTTCCCACTGCTGCAGCTGCCGCTGGGGGGGAGGGTGTGAGGGTGTGGGGGAGACGGGGGAGTGGCACCGGGGTGGCGGGTGTGAGGCAACCAGCAGCCGTCCCTCCACCTCTCCTCTCTTCCCCCCCTCTCTGCTGCTCCTGCAGCAGTGTGGGGGAGGGGAAGGAGGAGGGTGAGGAGATGGAGGGGGTGACCAGCTAGTGTTAGCCCGCCTGCAGTACCTGCTGTTGCTTGTTTATTATTTGCATGTGTACCCCTGTAGGTTGTATTCTGCACAAACTCCTGCTGCAGGCAGTTATGGGGGAGTGTCAGAACTTATATTTGTAACTGCCTGTAGCTGTAGTTAGTGTAGTTATAATCAACTTTGTTTGGTGGTGCACCTTATTTGTTTCCTTTGCTATATGTTCTTCGAAACCTATAGTGAAACCATCCTTTCCAACTTTCTCGACTCTCACCCTAGGCACAAACCTCTCGACATCCTAGTTGGGCCTAGGCTCCTAAGCCTAGGCCCTAGTTAAACTTGATCATTCTCGTTTCAGTTTCGATATGCTGATCCGCACCATCGATTCGAGCTTGTCACCAACGCTAGCGACCTTGCCGTGGAAGCAGTACTGTTGCAGGACTTCGGGAACGACCTCCAGCCAATCGCGTATGAGTCTAGCAAGCTTCACCCGCCCGAACGCATCTATCCGATACACGACCGCGAGATGCTGGCGATCGTGCACGCGTTCAAGGTGTGGCGGTGTTACCTCACGGGAGCAGACCTGACAGTACGGACAAACCACCGATCACTACAGTACCTTCGCGCCCGACCGAATCTCAATCAGTGACAGATCAGCATGTTGGACTATTTGGAGTCCAACTTCCACTATACCGTCACGTACAAGAAAGGTGCATCAAATATCGCCGACGCACTTACCCACCCTACCGCCCAACTCTACGCCATCCTACTCGCCCAAATCAACCCACCATTAACAGGACTATTCACCCACGGATACCGCGCCGATCCGTTTTTCACGACTGGAAATTCACAGCAACTGGCAGAAGTAAAGGGAGTCTATTACGTAAAAACAGGCACCAACCGCATCTGGGTACCCGCGTACTCACTACGGAGGGAGCTGCTATTGCAGGAGGCACACGACAGGATTGCCTCGGGACATTTTGGGGTAGAAAAAATGCGACAGCAACTGCAGCGGTACTACTACTAGCCGGAGCTGTTGACCGACGTACAGCAGCAAGTGGGCTTGTGCCCCACGTGTCAGGTGATGAAGAGCTCGCGGAAAAGAAAGGCGGGTCAATTGTAGTCGATTCCACTGCTCGAACGAGCATGGCAGCAGGTTACCATGGATTTCGTTACAGGGTTACCCTCGAACCCTGGAACGACGCGGTTATGGTCGTCGTTGACAGGTTGATGAAAATGGCCACTTCGCTGCGTGCAAGAAGTCGATCTCAGCTGAGGAAACCGCTCGCCTGTTCATCGCAGCCGCTGTCCGCCTGCACGGGATACCAGCATCCATAATCAGCGATATGGACACGAAATTTACCAGCAACTTCTGGAGGAACCTTTGGGAGCAGTTCGGGACAAGGCTACAGTTCAGCTCGTCGAACTACCCCGAGACCGATGGTCAAACGGAGCGGACAAATCAGACGATGAAGCAGTTGATTCGTGCCACGTGCGACGACCCGACAACCTGGTAACAGCAGCTGCCGCTGATCGAGTTCGCGTACAACAACGCCACGTCAGCGACGACGCAGCAGTCCCCGTTTTACCTGAACTACGGGCAGAACCCAACAGTGCCCATGACGCCGAGTCCGGACAACCCTACGCCACGCGCTCAACAGTTCGCTGAAATTCTTCAAAGCTGCCCGAACACGCTCATCCCAGAGAAATCGATCTTCACGCACCTGGACTTGACGATCGCTGCCGAAACTGCCGCACGCCAACATCTTCCACGACTGAAGACGGAACAGAGACAACACCAACTAACGGAGGCAAATCAGAAAGGCGTCTGGCAACAGCAGCAGCAAAAGGGAAGGCCAAGGTTAGCGACGACAAAACAGACGAGCCCTCGGCAGAACCAGACTCATTCGAGGAGGAAGAACCAGTCAACCAGCCCACCAGCATGGACATCGTGGAGGAAGCAAAATGGCAGACTTCACACACCCAGTGCAACTGGCCCCACAGCCTACTGCTCGTGACCTCATCCTAGCCCTTGGCCTCTCCATCTCGCCACAGCCAAATCCGCAGCCTCCTCCCACCAACACCGCCGAACTACTAGCCTTCTATGCACGCTCACCTGCCATCCGCGCTCCACCTAACCTTTGGCACAAGCGCCTCGGTCACCCCTCAACGGAATGTCTCATCAACTGCATCCGCGCTCAGCTGTTCATTCCTGGAACCTTAATCCGTCCTGATGGAACCCCTGTCCCCGTCAACACAACTCGCCACACTGACTGCCAAATCTGCCCTGAAGCTGCACTTAATCACCAGCCTTTCAAACTCCTCGAGCCCAACACGAACCGTTACGAAAACTACAGAAAGCCTACGGAGAATTTCTCGTTCTCACACAGACTGGCGTCAACGGCGAGGAATACACCCTCACCTTCGTCGATGCATATTCCCGCTTTGTCTGGGTGGCCAACGTCTCGCACAGGAGCAAGGCGTATGATATCTTTAATGTCTGGCATGCCAACGCCGAGACCCAGTTTGGCCACACCCTCAAGCTATGGCAAACCGACTGCGCCGCAGAGTTCAAAAGCGACAAGTTTGCATCATACATGTAGGAGAAAGGGATAGTCCACAAGCTCCTTCTCCCTTACACTCATCCCGAGCAAGGCATCACGGAACGCACCAACCGCACTCTCATGACCAAAGTTCACGCACTCCTGAAGCAGAGCGACGTTGACGCGAACTATTGGCCCTATGCCATGCATCACGCTGTCTGTCTCCGCAATCTGCTCAGCACCCCGCAAGTTCCAGAGCGACTGCCACGCTGACCGCACCAGTGGAGAACACAACATCGCAGACTATGAGCGCCCACCACGCAGTTTCGCTACCCCTGACGACAAAGTAGAGGCAGTGCTCGCGGACCAAGATCCCACAGATCCCCACCCCGGCCCTCGCCCATGGAGCGACGAAGAGGAGGACGAGGATAGCGTTCCGCTCGAATCTTCGCGCGACTCCCTCCTCAGCCCCACCCCTTCCAGTGGCCACAACTCTGACGACGATGTGGTGGGAGTCACCAATGATCAGCGTCACAGCCCTGGCTTATCAGGACTTCACATCCTTGGCCTTCACACTGCCGTCTCCCGCCCCTCAAAGGCGGTTGAACCCAAAACCCCGTGCCAAGCCCTCACAGGTCCTTATGCCACAGAATGGTGCGTAGCTATGGACGCAGAAGTCGCTGCTCTCGAAGCTCGCGAAACATGGGTCCTTGCTGACTGCACCGCGCTGAAGGGGACACACGTTCTCTCTGGCAAATGGGTCTTCTGCGTAAAAACTGCTGCTGACGGCACCATCGAACACTTTAAAGCCCGCTGGGTTGTGTGTGGCTTCGATCAACGTCACAGCATTGATTTCGATCAAACCTTCGCACCCGTCAGCCGCCACATATCCGTCCGCATCCTCCTCGCCATCGTCGCCGCGAAGCATCTCCCTCTTCGTCAGATTGATGCCAAAAATGCCTTCATCTACGCGCGATTCGATGCCCTCATCTTCATCGAGCAGCCTCACACATACGGCGATGGCGACAACCGCGTGTGTCAGCTCAAGATATCGCTCTACGGCATCAAACAGGCACCGCGCTTCTGGTAGCAGCATCTCCATCAAATCCGCCTTGCGCTTCCACTACCGCGGAGATTACATCCTTCTAACGGCGTACGTGGATGATCTTCTATACACAGGCACCAGCAACGAGCTCCTTGCCCAATTTGAGAAAAAACTCAGCAACCGCGTTGAAATCACCAGCACCGATCAAGTCACTCAATTCCACGTACTCAACATCTCCTACACCGCCGACGCAATTCACCTTTCTGCTGCCAAGTACGTGGAGATGCTCTCCACCAAATTCAACATCAAACCTGCCAACATCTCCATCCCTTATTGCTCTCCACACATCCCCGCCAACCCCAACACCACCCCACTCAAACCATCTGGCTATCAATTGTATCAACAACAACTCGGCTGCCTTCTCTTCACCGCAGTCACGTGCACACCTGACTTGTCCTACATCTCAAGCCAGCTCGCCCAGTATGCCAAGCGGCCTGAAGGGGAGCATATGTTGGATATGCAGCGCGCCCTACAATACTTCATCTCCACAGTGCACATTGGACTCACCTACTCCACCCTCACGACTCGCTTATTCAGCCTCGTTGGCTACGTGGACGCAGATAATGCCGCTGACCCTGCAAATCAATGATCTCGAACCGGCTTCCTCTTCCGCCTCGACCCCACCGGCCAGATTTCCTGGAATACCCAGAAGCAAGAAATGATGGTGCTCTCTTCAACTGAAGCTGAGTTCATCGCCGCCACGTCAGCCATTTGCAAAGGGCTTTACCTCCAAGAACTGCTCCAGGAGGCGAAAATTGCGACGTCCGTGAGCTTCTAGCTCCTCTGCGACAACCGGAGCGCGATCAAAATCGTGAACAAACCTGGCTTCGTCAAACGCACCAACACATTGCCCTCCGCTACTTCTTCGTCAAAGACGAAGTTGACAAAGGCAAATTCATCTTGGCTTACTGCCCCACCGGTGACATGGCAGCTGACTTCCTTACTACCATATTAGCAGTATCATCACTGTGGAAACATTTGCGGAATGACCAAGTGCGTCAAGACTTCGCTCCTCCAGGAATGAAAGGGAGTGTCACAACATGGAATAGTTGGATAAACATTCCTAAAGGAACGAATCCTTAACAAGAAGTTAATTGCAGTGAGGACGAGGACCAAGCGACAAGACAGTTATCGAAGACAGTTACAAGCAAGAAGAAATCAAAGTGCTAAGCGCGGGAAAACTTCAAACGGTTGCCGAACCGCGTACGGTTACCGAACCAAACGATTGCAATCTGTCAGATGTATATGACATAGTGTCTGTAGGCTCTAGTGGGGTAGACACTAAGGGGTACATGTTTCTAGGGTTTCATATTTGTATCACACACTTTCCTAGTTGATTCATTCCTCGTTATTTAACATGGTATAGAGCAGGTTCCCTAGTGGGAACGTTTCCTTGGGCCCACCACTAAAACGATTTTATTTTTTTTAACTGCCCGGAGCGCGCTTCGCCCCTGACCTAGTCGCGCCCCGTGTGCCTACCCTCCCGTCGCGTCCCCTGCCCTTAGCGGCCCGTCACGCCCTCTTAAGGCCCCTTCGCGGCCCCTCTTATGGCCCTTCGCGACCCCTCTTATGGCCCTTCGCGACCCCTTCGCGGCTCCCTCGCAGCCCCTCTCACAGCCCTTCACGGCCCCTCCGCGGCCCTTCGCGGCCCCTCTCACGGCCCTTCGCGGCCCCTCGCGGCCCCTCGCGGCCCCTTCGCCGCTCTTCGCGGCCCCTTGCGGCCCCTTCTCGGCCCTGTCGCCGCTCCTTCGCGGCCTCTTCACGGCCCTCGTGGCCCCTTCTCGGCCCCTTCGCCGCCCTTAGCGGCCACTTTGCGGCTCCTTCGCGGCCCTTCACGACCCTTCGCGGCTCCTTCACGGCCCCACCGCGGCTCCTTCGCAGCTCGTCGCGGCCCCTTCACGGCCCCTCCCCGGCTCTTCACGGCCCTGCCGCCCCACCGTCGCCGCCCCAGCAGCAGCAGCCGTCGCGCCGTGACAACCGCTGCCGCCGCACCCGCCGCCGCCGCCGACAGCAGCAGCCGCCGCCGCCGCTGCCGTGACAGCTGCCGCCGCCGCCCCCGTCCCAGCCCTGCCCTGCAGCCAAGGCGCGGCACTCCTCTGCCGCCCTATCGCGGCCCTGTCCCTGCCGGCGCGCCTCGGCCCTTCCCCACTGCTTGCGGACCTCTACCCACCCGCCCCTGGTAAGAGCACCGCCGAGCCACGCCTCTCTTGCTGAGCTGCTCCTAGCCTGCTGCTGTCATGGCTACCCCTAGTGTTCACACCTTTGATGCTGAGGGTCGGGCTGTCGACTTTGAGGTCTGGGTCGGTGACCTGCAGCTTTTCCTGCAGTGTGATAGAAAAGATGGTCTCTCACTGTTCGATCTCACGTCTGGCGCCTCTGCTGCCACTGCTGCCGATGCTGACAGCACTGTTCGTTCACAGTGGGCCACACGCGATGCTGCTGCCCATCTTGCTGTGCGTAGTCACTTGCCGTCCACTGAGCGCGCGCACTTTAGTCAGTACAAGAGTGCTAAGATCTTGTACGACACTGTAGTTGCACGCTACTCTTCCCCTGCCACTGCTGCCCTTAGTCGCCTCATGCTGCCGTACCTGTTCCCTGACCTCGCCGCCTTTCCCACTGTCGCTGACCTCATTACGCACCTTCGCACTAGTTACACCCGCTACCGCGCTGCGCTCCCTGCTGAGTTCTGCGCCAAGAATCCTCCCCCCATGTACATCACCCTCTACTACATAGTCACCCGGCTCCCTGACTCCCTTCGCTCGGTCAGGGACCACTTCCTCTCTGTTTGCCCCACCACACTCACCGTTGACCTCCTCGAGGAGCGCCTCCTGGCTGCTGAGAAAAGTATAGTCGCTGTAGGAGCCTCTCGTGGTGACCCTCGTACCCCCTTCTTTGAGGGGTGCTCTCCCTCCCCCCTCTTGCCCTCTGTTGCCTCTGCTGCTGCGGTCGACCTCGTTGGCACTTAGTCGGTCGGCGCTGCGTCTGCCCCTAGCGGGAGACGCCGTAACGGCAAGGGCAAGGGGGGTAAGGGCGCTGGAGGAGCTGGCAGGGGCGGTGGAGGTGGCGGTGGAGGCGGCGGCGGAGGTGGGGGTGGCGCTGGGAGTGGTGGCGGGGGTAGGGGCTTCGGTGGCGGCGGTGGAGGCGGAGGCGGCGGCGGCAGTGGCGGTGGGAGCGGAGGAGGCGGCAGTGGCGGCGGTGGCGGCGGCGGCGGTGGAGATGGTCGGGGTGGCTCTGTACAGCGGAGCGGCTTCGGTGGTGGTAAGCGCCAGCAGCAGCAGCGCCCTCGTGAGACCCCGCCCCCCCAGCAGCTTCGTGAGTGGTACGCTGCGCGTCAGCGGGGTGGGGGTGCTGGTCCCTATGCCTACGTCCTGCGTACCGGCGACCGCACTGGTGAGCCGTGCGAAGGCCCGCACACAACCCAGCGCTGCTTCGGCCGCACGACGGACGCCTGGCGTCTCCAATTCCCTGACGCCACTGAGATCCCTCGCTGGGGCGAGCTGCTTAGGTCGGGGGTTGCTATCTTTGATCTTGATTATGATGCTATTCTTGCTGCCATGTATGTTGTGTCTACTAGTGATGAGGGTGACTGTTATCTGTGTGTTCCGTCTGACTCGGGCATTGAGGCTGCTGCTCTAGGTGCTAGTGCGTCTAGTGCTCCAGGTGCTGGTGAGTCTGCTGTCCCAGGTGCTGGTGAGTCTGCTCTCTCAGGTACCACGTCGGCTTAGGCTTTGCACACCTTCACCCTTGACTCGGGTGTTTTCCGCTCCTTCTTTCGAGACCGCACCACACTCACGCCGCTTAGTCGGCCGATAGCAGTCTCACTGGTAGACCCCTCTGGGGGTCCTATCCTTGCCCACTTCTCCACTGTCTTATTGTGTCCGGCGGCCCCTTCTGGCACCCTGTCAGGTCTTTACCTCCCCTCATTCTCTACGAACTTGGTGAGTGGTGCTGATCTACAGGATGGGGGGGTTGACCAGTTCACTCCTGCGAGTCAGCGAGTGACCCACTGCACGTGTGCTCGGACGGGGCGACACTTGGCCACGTTTACCCGTCAGCCGGGGTCGAGCCTGTATACAGTGACTACTGAGTCTCCTCCGGTTTCTGCGTCTGGTCAGGTAGCTGCGTCGGGTCAGGTGTTTGCTGCAGCGTCCAGGTCTGGTCCTGAGTCTGCCCCCTGCTCGTGTCGTCTCCTGTCTCACCAGACTCTCTTCTAGCACCACCGCCTTGGTCACCCCTCCCTGCCTCGTCTCCGAGGCATGGCCTCCCGTGTCCTTGTCTCTGGTCTCCCCCGGTCCCTCCCTCCTCTTCCTTTGGGGCCTGCTCCTACGTGCGTTCCCTGCGTCGAGGGGCAGCAGCGCGCCGTTCCTCACTCCTCCGAGTTTCCTCCGACAGAGGCTCCGCTGCAGACACTTCACCTGGACGTGTGGGGCCCCGCCCGCGTCCGTGGACAGGGTCACGAGCGTTACTTCCTGCTCGTAGTTGACGACTACTCGCGTTACACCATAGTCTTCCCCTTGCGCAGCAAGGGTGAGGTCATTGAGGTGTTGATCGACTGGATCCGCACAGCTCGTCTCCAGCTCAGAGAGAGTTTCGGCCCGGACTTTCCTATTCTGCGTCTGCACTCCGACAAAGGCGGAGAGTTTTCCTCTGACCTTCTGCAAGCCTTCTGTCGTGCACGGGGCATCCGCGAGACGTTCACGCTTCTGGCCTCTCCACAACAAAATGGGATTGGTGAGCGCCGCATTGGCATGGTCATGGACGTCGCTCGTACGTCCATGATCCATGCGGCTGCTCCCCATTTTCTGTGGCCGTTCGCGGTTCAGTACGCGGCGCATCAGATCAACCTTCAGCCCCTGGTCTCCTTGCCGGAGACCTCCCCTACTCTGCGGTGGACGGGGAAGGTTGGCGATGCGTCTGCGTTTCGTGTCTGGGGATCTCGGGCTTTTGTCCGCGACTTGTCTGCGGACAAGGTGTCCCCCCGTGCTGTTCCCTGCGTCTTCCTTGGCTTCCCCCCTGACGCGCCTGGTTGGCACTTTTACCACCCCACCTCGCGCCGTGTTCTGTCCTCCCAGGACGTCAGGTTTGACGAGTCGGTTCCTTACTACCGTCTCTTCCCCTACCGCGCTTCACCCCTTCCCCTGCCGCCGCTCTTCCTCGCTCCAGGTCCCCCCCCGATAGACCCCTTTCCCCCTCAGGGTCCTGCCCCCTCAGGTGTGTCTCAGGTGGACGCAGTCGAGCCTGTCGAGGTGGCTGACTCTGGAGCTGCTGGGGGTGTTGAGCCTGCGGGTGCGGGGTCTGGGGGTGCTGAGCCTGGGGGTGCTGAGCCTTGGGGTGCTGCGATTGGGGGTGTAGAGCCTGAGGGTGCTGGGCCTGCTCGTGTGGAGTCTGGCGGTCCTGGGTCTGGAGGTCCTTCGGGTGCTTCGTGCCAGCGGGAGCTACCCTCTCCACAGGAGCTACGCGAGTGGTTTGCTCGGCGCTGGAGCCGTGCTGCTGGAGCTGGAGGTACTGCTGGAGCTGGAGGTTCTACTGCTGCTGAGGGTGTTGGTGCCACGGGTACCGGAGGTGCTCGTACTGGAGGTACTGGAGCTGCTGGGCCTGGGGGTGCTCCTTGTGCTGGAATTGCTGGCGGTGCTGGAGCTGGCGGTGCTGCCGGGGTAGGTGCTTCTGGAGCTGCTGGAGCTGGAGCTGTTGAGTCTTCCAGTGGTCCTGTTGGAGCTGGAGCTGCTGGGGGCGTTGGCGCTGGAGGTGCTGCTAGCGCTGGAGCTTCTAGGGGTGCTGGAGTTGGCACTACTGGAGCTGGGGGTGCTACTAGTGCAGGTGCTGCCGCTAGGGGTGCTGGTGCTGTACCTGCTGGTTCTGGATGTACTACGCGGCCGAGGCCGTACTTCTTTCCGCTCCTTGAGCAGGTTGTTGGTCTCCCGCCTTCTCCTGGTCCTGCTTCTTCCTTAGAGTGTACACCGCCTGTCCAGTCCGAGTCACACTTACAGCCCGCCCCCCCACTGCCTGCTCCTTCTCCCTACACTGGTCCTACTGGAGGTCTTGCTGAGTGTCGTGAGCCTGCGTCTCGTCCTGCGTCGCCTGTTCGAGCTGCTCGCACTGGTCGTCGTGTTCCGTGTCAGCGTCCGCCTGCGGTCCTAAGCACGCACCAGATTGCACTGCGTCCTTCCACTGCTCCACTATGTGTCCCTTTGCCATCTCCTCCTGAGTCCTCTCTTCCTGCCCTTGCTGACCCGGAGTCTGACTCTCTTCGTGCTGCCAGCCCTACTGTCACGCGTCTTCTCGCTAGTGCTGTCACTGACCCTTCCTTTGAGTCAACTGCTGCGTCTGCCCTAATTGCTGAGCTTGTCGACTTCGCTGCTCGTTGTCGTTCTCGTTGTTGTCGGGGGTGAGTGTGCTCTTAGCACGGACGTCCTTGAGGACAGGCAGGAGGAGTTCCAGTTGTTAAAGACTAAGGACGGAGTCTATAAAGATTATGGGCCTAGTTTCTCAAAATCGTTGGTCTCAATTTCTGGACAGAAAAGTCGAGTTCACAAGAAACGGCGTCGACAAAAGACGCACAGTCAAAATTTCACTAGTTTCAGATATGTTGTAGCTCTATTTTGTGGCTACAATTTCCAAGTTGAATCGTACAAAAAGGTGAAGTATTTGTTGAGTTATCAATTTTTGCTCACTAGGGGGTATGCTGCCATGGAATCTTAACTCAATCACAAAGTTCTCATAATTACCACACAAAGAAGTTAGAGTAGCAATTAACCAGGTGGGATGGGATGAGGAGGACGAGAGGGAAGGTTCCAAGAGAGTCCCCAACCAAGGAAATCCCATGCCACACAATTCCCCTCTCCATAGGGAACCCCACTTTCACTTTTGTCACTTTCCCAACCCATGCCATCCACCTTGCCCAACTTGGCCACACTTGTCAACCTGGTTTGGCTCCTCCCAACCACTTGGCAGCATCTACAGTGATGTTGAATTTCCCAACCCCCAAAAGTCTGTACCCTTTATGGAGTCAACACCACAACTTCCCATAGTCAGCACACTCAGAAAATTCAAACCACACAAAACACAATTTCTTGCACACGCTCACACCACGCATGCAACGCACGAACATATGATGGGAGGCAGACAGACGTGAATGCATATGATTGCATCACATAACACCAGTGTTTTGCTGCTGCTTTGTCTCATCTCGTGTCCATGCTGATTGCCCCTGAGGGAGACCCGGATGCACCAGACATCCCGACTCCGCGCTCTTACGCGGAGGCAATAGAGGGTCCCTACTCCTCTCAGTGGTAGTCAGCCATGGACGCTGAGATGGTTTCCTGGAAGTCCACAGGCACCTACGTCGACGAGGTTCCCCCACCTGGGGCAAACATCGTCAGTGGCATGTGGATTTTTAGGGTGAAGCGGCCGCCGGGTTCTCCGCCTGTCTTCAAGGCGCGTTACGTGGCTTGAGGCTTCAGTCAGCGGCAGGGAGTTGACTACTTTAATACCTTCTCTCCCACCCCAAAGATGACCACTCTTTGGGTGCTGCTGCACATAGCCGCTCAGCGCGACTACGAGCTTCACTCTCTTGACTTCAGCACTGCTTTCCTACGGTGACCTGGACTTGTCTCGAAGGCCGCTGCACCTCATCGGCCTCAATGATAAGCGGTGTAGTAGGAAGCTTCTGCTGTTGCTGCTTCCACTCCTTATAGTACAAGGATTCAAGGAACTTCACATCCCTTGACACAGTCAGCTGCTGGCTGGTCAAGTCCCAAATCAGCCAGCCTTTGTAATCCTTAGCAAGCCCCAAGTGCACACCCCATCTCCCAGAAGCTTCCAGTTTTCCCCTCTTCTCCTTAGGCACATGAAACACCACCATGCACCCAAAGGCTCTCAGCATGTTCACAGCTGGTGCACTCCCATACCACTTGGTGTAGGGGACCCACTGCTTTTCCCGCACAGTCGCCAGCACCCTGTTCTTCACAAGGGCAACCTGCCGCAGTGCAGTCACCCAAAACGGATCCGGCAGCCCTGCACGCCCAAGGAGAGTTCGAGCACCTTCTTGCAGAGTGCGGTTGAGCCGCTCAGCCACGCCGTTCTACTGAGGGTTGTAGGGCATTGTGAGTTGATGCTGGATCCCCTTCTTCTTCAGCACCGCCTCAATATCAGCGCCAATGAATTCTCCTCCGTTGTCGGTGCGGATCACCTTCACCTTATGACCGCTCTCCCTTTGAGCTCTCGGCATCCACTCCTTAAGAACAGCCGTTGCCACCTCCCCCTTAGTCTTCAAAGGGTACATCCACACCGCACGCGTATGGTCGTCCACTATCGTCAAGAAGTAGCGGCTGCCCGAGAGAGAAAGGGCCCTCATGGGGCCCACCACATCCATGTGCACAAGCGCGAGTGGAGCCTTGGCTGGTCCCGTGCTGCTGCTGAAGGGAAACTTCGTGAATTTGGTCTCAAGGTATGTAGGGCAGCTCCCAATCTCCTTTGCTGCCCCCTTCACCTCCAGCCCCTTCAAGCACCCATCCTTCACTAACTTCTGCAGCATAGTGATGTTGATGTGACACAACCTCTCATGCCACGTCTCCCAATCAGCCTCACCACTCCCAGATGAAGCCTTTGCCCATGCAACTGTTGCATCCACACCAGCAAGCACCTCACCATGTGACTGCTGTGGCTGGTGCACCTTCTTGACTGCATCCAGGACCCCATCAGCTGGTGCAGTCTCCTCTCCTCCCACAGTTGTTTTAGCCGTTGCCGCAGCTGCTGCCGTTGCTGGTGGTTTCCCATTCCATGGGATGATGGGCAGCTGCCAGAGGTCCTTGATGCAGCTGCTCTTCTCCTCCAAGTCCCACAGCAGCAATTTCCCAAGCTTTGCACGGCAGCTGGTTGGGCCAAAAGTCACTTTGGCCTTGCTTTTCTGCAGCCGGCGCACAGAGAGGAGGTTAGCGGACAAACCTTCAACCAACAGCACATTCCCCAGCCCCACAAGCCCCCCATTGGCTCCCATGAACTTGGCATTCCCAACACCAACCACAGGGAGCAAAGCATCTGAAACGGCAGCCACAAACTTGATCTTCCCGGGGGGTTTCACCTCATCAAGCAAATCTGCCCGCGGAGTCATGTGACTCGTGCAACCCGAGTCTATCACCCAATGAGTGAGGGGGTGCATAACAACCTTCCCAACTGAACCCACATCACCCCCACTCCCTTGCACATCCTCAACCATGAGGAACATCCCAAGGTCTGCTTTACCTTGTGCACCATCACCTTGCACAACACCACCTCGTGCACGTTCACCACTTGGCGGCTTCATGCCTGGGGGCGCCCATCCCTCAAGCCGGCTGAAACACTTGAACCATGGGTGTCCAGCCTTCTTGTAGTACCAGCACGCACCCTCCATTCGGGTGCTCCCCCTGCCACCAGAGCTCCCATGCCCCTCATTGTAGTCACCTCGGCCTCTCCCTCTGCTAAAGCCTCTCCCACGGCCTCAGCCTTTCCCTCCCCCTCTTCCTCTGCTGCCTCCTGCAGCTCCATACCCCTCAGCAGTTTTGTTGGCAGCACCACCTCCCGTGTGGCGCCTGCGGAAGTCCACCTGCAGAATCTGCTGCCATAGCCACTCAGGCGTCCATTTGTCCTGCTGAACGTTGAGGGTGGGGATGAGGTTGTCCCACGAGTTGTTGAGCACCGAGATGATCTTGGTGCACTGTTGCATCTGCGACACTTCGCTGCCCGCCGCTGCCATCCTCGCATAGGTGTCCTTGATCTTGTCAAGGACCGGTTTCACATCATCTCCCGGTTTCATGGAGAGGGCAGCCAACTCCTTCTCCAACACAATCACCATCGGCAGCGCGTTGGGCTGAATCACGTCGCGTAGCAGTTTCCATGCCTTCGGTCCGGAATCATCCAACTCCACCAAATCCTTGATGTGCTGGAACATGTCGTTGTTGACCGATTGGAGGATGAGGTCGTACAGCACCGCGCTCTTCTCAATCCACCAATCGCGGGCATCTCCTTCCCCGGGCATCTTCTCCTCTCCCATAGCCAATTTGAGCAGCTTGTAGCGCTTGAAGGCGCTCCTCATCCGCCCACTCCATTCCTCATAGTTGGAGCCATCCAATGTCTCAATCTTGAATGGTGGCGGCTCACTCTTCTTCTCAGCTGTTTCTCCACTCCCTTGACTCATCTCCACTGCTCCCAATCAGAGGTTTCAGCTCCCCCCTTTGCTGGTCACAATGTAGATCCACACAATCTTCACAAGTGTCGGCGCCAACGAAATTTCGGCAGAGTTTCCCCTTAGCGGAAGTCACATCCAACCTCCAGAACTCCACTTTGCCACGCCCACAGGCCATGGTGGGTCTAGGAGGGTCTTCACACTTCAGTAGACTCTCCACAAAGTCCTTAATCAGCTCTGATACCACTTGTTAAAGACTAAGGACGGAGTCTATAAAGATTATGGGCTTAGTTTCTCAAAATCGTTGGTCTCAATTTCTGGACAGAAAAGTCGAGTTCACAAGAAACGCCGTCGACAAAAAACGCACCGTCAAAACTTCACTACTTTCAGATATGTTGTAGCTCTAGTTTGTGGCTACAATTTCCAAGTTGAATCGTACAAAAAGGTGAAGTATTTGTTGAGTTATCAATTTAGGCGCACTAGGGGGTATGCTGCCATGGAATCTTAACTCAATCACAAAGTTCTCATAATTACCACACAAAGAAGTTAGAGTAGCAATTAACTAGGTGGGATGGGATGAGGAGGACGAGAGGGAAGGTCCCAAGAGAGTCCCCAACCAAGGAAATCCCATGCCACACAATTCCCCTCTCCATAGGCAACCCCACTTTCACTTTTGTCACTTTCCCAACCCATGCCATCCACCTTGCCCAACTTGGCCACACTTGCCAACCTGGTTTGGCTCCTCCCAACCACTTGGCAGCATCTACAGTGATGTTGAATTTCCCAACCCCCAAAAGTCGGTACCCCTTATGGAGTCAACACCACAACTTCCCATAGTCACCACAACCAAATATCAAAAGCCTACGAACTTCCAACGTTCGTAACTTTCTTGTTCGTGCTCCGATTGAAGCGATACTTGGTTCGTCAGAAAGCTCTTGAGCAGAGAAGTCACTTCAGATATCTTCTCAAGCCAAATAACATTTGCACACACTCAGAAAATTCAAACCACACAAAACACAATTTCTTGCACACGCTCACACCACGCATGCAACACACGAACATATGATGGGAGGCAGACAGACGTGAATGCATATGATTGCATCACATAACACCAGTGCTTTGCTGCTGCTTTGCCTCATCTTGTGTCCATGCTGATTGCCCCTGAGGGAGACCCGGATGCACCAGACATCTCGACTCCGCGCTCTTACGCATAGGCGATAGAGGGTCCCTACTCCTCTCAGTGGCAGTCAGCCATGGACGCAGAGATAGCTTCCTGGAAGTTCACAGGCACCTACGTCGACGAGGTTCCCCCACCTGAGGCAAACATCGTCAGTGGCATGTGGATTTTCAAGGTGAAGCGGCCGCCGGGTTCTCCGCCTGTCTTCAAGGCGCGTTACGTGGCTTGAGGCTTCAGTCAGCGGCAGGGAGTTGACTACTTTCAGACCTTCTCTCCCACCCCGAAGATGACCACTCTTTGGTTCTGCTGCACATAGCCGCTCAGCGCGACTACGAGCTTCACTCTCTTGACTTCAGCACTGCTTTCCTACAGGGCAGCCTGCACGAGGAGATCTGGCTGTGCCGCCCACCTGGCTTCACTGGGTCGTTTCCTCCTGGTACCCAGTGGAGCCTCTGGCGGCCAGTCTACAGTCTCCGCCAGGCGCCCCGTGAGTGGCACGACACACTGAGGACTACTCTTGCGGCTCTTGGGTTTGCTCCTTCCACTGCCGACCTGTCGCTGTTTCTAAGCACCGACACCTCTTTGCCGCCGTTCTACATCCTCGTGTACGTCGATGACTTGGTCTTTGCTACTGCTGGTCAAACACTGTATGTGTTATTGTTGTGTAGGCTATAGGGGGTTAGCCTTTAGGGGGTACACAATGTTAGGGTTTCCTACTTGTACTCCAACTTTTCCATAGTGCAATCACTTCTTCATTCTAACATGGTATTAAGAGCGTAGGTTTCGACCTAGGATCGCTCCTTAGGGCACACCATTCCGCTCTACCTACTAGCGCCCTGGTGCGCCCTACTGTCGGAGCGCCCTCGAGCGCCTCCCCCTCTAGCGCCCTCGTGCGCCTCTCTTTCACAGCCCCCTAAGGCCCCGTCGACCTCGCGCGCGACTCGCTTAGAGGCCCCGTCGGCCCCCTATACCCGCGCGCGCCCACCTTTTAGCGGCCCCGTCGGCCCCGTCAACCCCACGTGCCGCCCCTTAGCGGCCCCGCTGGCCCCGTCGACCCCGTGCGGGACCTTCTCAGAGGCCCCGTTGGCCCCGTATGCGCCGCGCGCGCCCATTTCTTAGCGGCCCCCTTGACCCACGCGCCGCCCCTTAGCACCCCACCGCGACACCCACGGCCCCGCCAGAACGAGCCGCCCGAACCGAGCAGCCCGAACCGAGCCGCCCAGCCCGAACCGAGCCGCCCAGCCCGAACCGAGCCGCGCCGCCCGAACCCAGCCGCGCCGCCCTACCCGAGCCGAGCCGCCCTACCTGAACCGAGCCGCGCAGCCCGCACTGGACTGAGCCGCCCTACCTGAGTCGCACTGCCTACTGTTTTGAGGGTGCACCTACTGCTACTCTACTGCTACTTCTACTACTGCTATGGCTAGCCCTCCTGTGCTTGCTTTCGATGCTAAGGGCCGCCCAGTGAATTTCGAAACCTGGCTAGATGACCTACACCTCTTCCTACAGCTCACTGCCAAGGAGGACATCTCACTGTACGATCACGCCCTAGGCCATGCTACTGCTCCTGCTGCTACTGCTCCTGCTGCTACTGCTGACAGCATTGCCCGCTCACAGTGGCAGACTCATGACGCCCACGCTCGCTTCGCTATTCGCAACTCCCTGCCGATAGATGAGCGCGATCACTTTGGCCAGCACAAGACTGCACAGGCACTGTACATCGCTGTCGTTGCCCGCTACTCCTCACCTGCCTCTGCCGCACTAGGCCGCCTCTCACTCCCCTACCTGTTTCCCGACCTGGCCTCTTTCCACACAGTCGCTGACCTCATCACGCACCTCCGTACTAGTGAGGCCCGCTTCCGTGCCGCCATGCCCGATGGGTTTCTTGCCAAGAACCCCCCCCCGCTCTGGCTCACTCTCTACCACCTAGTCATCCGCCTCCCTGACACTCTACGTGCTGTCAGGGATCACTTCCTAGCTCGCTGCCCCACTGAGCTCACCATTGCCCTCCTCGAGAAGGAACTGCTTGCAGCTGAGGCTAGCATAGTCGTTTTAGGTGCCTCTCGTGGCGACCCCCGCACCCCTTTCTTTGAGGGGTGTTCCCCTTCCCCCCTTCTTCCCTCTGTAGCCTCTGCTTCTGTTGTCGACCTCCTTGGTTCTGAGAAGGTCGGCGCTGCGTCTGCTTCGAGCAGGCGCCTCAACGGCAAGGGCAAAGGGGGCAAGGGAGGCGGAGGTGACGGCGGGGGAGGCGGTGGTGGGGGTGGTGGCAGCGGTGGGGGTGGTGGTGGGACTGGGGGGGCTAGTGGCAGCGGTGGGGGTGGTGGCGGCAGCGGCGGGGGAGGTGCCAGGGGCGAGGGCGGTGGTGGGGGCGGCGAGGGACGCGGCGGCGGCAGGGGAGGGGGTGGTCGAGGAGGTGGCGGCGGCGGTGGCGGTCGTGGAGGCACTGGCGGTGTCCAGAGCCTGCAGCACACTCCGTCGCCCCAGGAGCTCCGTGAGTGGTACGCTCAGCACGCGGGGGGGGGGGGGGGGGGGGGGGGGGGGGGGGGGGCCTTAGCTGCACGTTCGTCATCCGCACTGGTGACCGCACTGGTCAGACGTGTGGGAGGGCGCACCCCACGCAGCGCTGCTTCTCACGCCTCGACGACGCTTGGCGTACTCAGTTCCCTGATGCCACTGAGCTGCCCCGCTGGGCTGATCTGATGAAGCAAAACATTGATATCTTTGCTCTAAACTTCGATGCTATTCTCTCTGCCATGTATGTGATGTCTATTAGTGGAGAGGGTGCCCAGTACCTGCGTGTTCCGCCCGACCCGGGCATTCGAACCGGTGAGGCTGCCGCTCTAGGTGCTAGAGTGTCTGCTACCCCAGGTGCTCGTGAGGCTGCTGCTCTAGGTGCTGGTGCGTCTGAGCCCCCTGGTACTGAGTCGACTACGGCACTGCACACCTTTACACTAGACTCAAGTGCCTCCCGCTGTTTCTTTCGTGACCACACGGCTCTTGAGCAGCTTGCCAGGCCCGTTACTGAGTGGCTTCACTGGGTCGTTTCCTCCTGGTACCCAATGGAGCCTCCGGCGGCCAGTCTACGGTCTCTGCCAGGCCCCACGTGAGTGGCACGACACACGGAGGACTACTCTTGCGGCACTTGGGTTCTCTCCTTCTACTGCTGACCCGTCGCTATTTCTACGCACCGACACTTCGCTGCCGCCGTTCTACATCATCGTGTACGTCGACGACTTGGACTTTGCCACAGCTGACACTGAGTCTCTCGCCCACGTGAAGTCGGAGCTACAGAAGAGACACATGTGCACAGACCTGGGTGAACTGCGCAGCTACCTTGGCTTGCAGATCACCCGGGACAGAGCACGCCGCACCATTACCCTGACTCAGTCACACATGGTGCAGCAGGTCCTTCAGCGCTTCGGCTTCACCTAGTCCTCAGCATCGGCCACTCCTATGGCTATAGGTCACTCGCTCTCAGCTCTGCCTTCGGATGAGTCCGTAGAGTCGAGTGGTCCTTACCCAGAGCTAGTTGGTTGCCTCATGTACCTGATGACTTGAACTCGTCCTGACCTAGCATACCCTCTTGGCCTTCTGACTCGCTATGTGGCTCCTGGTCGTCACCGAAAGGTGCACTGGGATGCTGCAAAGAGGGTATTGCACTACTTGTGCAGTACATCGGGCATGGGGCTCGTGCTTGGAGGAGGGAGCTCAGTTGTTCTCACTGGGCACTCAGACGCTTCTTGGGTTGACGACCAGGCTACTCAGCGGTCGTCACAGGGTTACACCTTCAGCCTTGGCTCTGGTTCAATTTCGTGGCGCTCTACACGTTCGTCTTGTGTTCTCAGCTCCAGTTGTGAGGCTGAGATCTACGCCACAGCCATGGCTGCACAGGAGTTACACTGGCTCACCTACCTGCTGACCGACCTTGGAGAGCGGCCTAGTTCTCCTCCAGTGCTGTACGTCGACAACAAGGCTGCCATTGCCTTGTGTGAGGAGCACAGACTGGAGCACAGAACGAAGCACATCGCTCTCCGTTACTTCTTTGCTCGTGAGCTGCAGCAGCGTGGTCAGCTTCGTCTACGCTACGTGGCCTCTCAGGCCAACACCGCTGATATATTCACCAAGGCACTTCAGCCTGGTGATCATCAGCGCTTCTATACTTTGTTGGGGCTAGTGCCCACTTTTCCTCACTTGTTGTAGGCTTTGCCTGTACTGTGATCTCTATATATACTCCTGCCTGTTTGCTTTGCTAGGCTGAGATCACCTTTGTTGTTTGTACTACTTATATATACTTCTGCATGAGAACTGGCTTTGTAGCCCTTTGCTTGTGCTCGGAATGTGTGGTGACGTTGTGATCCACCCTGAGCTTGCTTACCTTTCTTGACTGGTCTTGTGACCCCTTGCTCTCCCCCACTTTGCTTATGGGGGTGTGTCAAACACTATATGTGTTATTGTTGTGTAGGCTATAGTGGGTTAGCCTTTAGGGGATACACAAAGTTAGAGTTTCCTACTTGTACTCAAACTTTTCCATAGTGCAATCACTTCTTCATTCTAACACTGCTGACACTGCTGGACTCACCCACGTGAAGTCCGAGCTGCAGAAGAGACACACGTGCACAGACCTGGGTGAACTGCGCAGCTACCTTGGCTTGCAGATCACCCGGGACAGAGCACAGCGCACCATTACCCTGACTCAGTCACACATGGTGCAGCAGGTCCTTCAGCGCTTCGACTTCACGTACTCCTCGCCTCAGGCCACTCCTCTGTCTACTCGTCATTCGCTCTCAGCTCTGCCTTCGGATGAGTCCGTAGAGCCGAGTGGCCCGTACCTAGAGCTTGTTGGCTGCCTCATGTACCTGATGACCTGCACTTGACCTGACCTTGCATACCCTCTTAGCATCTTGGCACGCTATGTTGCTCCTGGGAGACACAGACCAGAGCACATGGCTGCAGCGAAAAGGGTGTTGCGCTACTTGTGCAGTACGTCGGGCATAGGGCTTGTGCTTGGAGGGCGGAGTCCAGTGGTTCTCACAGGTCACACTGACGCTTCTTGGGCTGACGACCAGGCTACGCAGCGCTCGTCACAGGGTTACACCATCAGCCTTGGTTCCGACTCTGTTTCGTGGCGGTCTACCCGCTCGTCTTCTGTTCTCGGCTCCAGCTGTGAGGCTGAGATCTACGCAGGGGCCATGGGTGCACAGGAGTTACGCTGGCTCACCTACCTACTGACTGACCTAGGAGAGCCGCCTTGTTCTCCTCCAGTTCTGTACGTAGACAACAAGGCCATGCTGGCCTTGTGTCGGGAGCACAGACTGGAGCACAGAACGAAGCACATTGCTCTTCACTACTTCCTTGCTCGTGAGCTGCAGCAGCGTGGTTAGCTGCGCCTTGCTTATATGGCCTCTTGGGCCAACACTGCTGATATCTTTACCAAGGCACTTCAACCTTGTGATCATCAGCGCTTTTGTACGATGCTAGGTCTTGTGCCTGTCAAAATAAGCGAGAGTGAGCTAAGTTTTAACTAGGGCCTAGGCTTAGGAGCCTAGGCCCAACTTAGGTATCGAGTGAGTTTGGGCAAGGGTGAGAGGATCGAGGAAGTTGGAAAGGAGAAAAGGGTGGGTTTCACTATAGGTTCAAGGAACATATAGCATAGGAAACAAATGAAATTGGTGCACCACCTACAAAGCACAATAACTACACTACAACTACAAGCAGTTATAAAATATGTCAATTATATTTCGACACGCCCCCATAAGTGCTTGTAGGTAGAAGTATAGTTATGCCCCCTGAGGGGGTACACCATGCAAAATAACAAGCAACAGCAGGTACTGCAAGCGGGCTAACTCTGGATGGTCACCCACTCCATCTCCTCACCCTCCTCCTTCCCCTCCCCCACAATGCTGCAGGAGCAGCAGAGAGGGGGGGGAAAGAGGAGAGGTTGAGGGACGGCTGCTGGTTGCCTCACACCCGCCACCCCGGTGCCAATCCCCCTTCTCCCCCACACCCTCACACCCTCCCCCCCAGCGGCAGCTGCAGCAATGGGAACGAAAGGAGGAGGAGGGGAAGGGAAGGAAATGACCCAAAACTCCAACACCCGCCACCCCCATACCCTCCTCCCCACGGCTGCAGGGAGACAAAGGAGGAGGGGGGGTGGGCGGGAAGAAAGCCGCAGAGCGGCTACTATATGTTGGCGCAGGTAGGCGCTCTCAGTTTCGCCCTCTATGGCAACCTCCCGAGTACTTCGTTTCCACCCTAAAGGGCGACCTATAGATTTTAGCACGTGGCTTACACAGGCGCAGCGCCACCTTAAGAGCCAGCGGCAGGATGGCGTGCACCTGTTCGCACACGCGTCCGGCGCTCAGAAACCCCCTCCCCAGCCTGAGCCGCTGCCCACTACTCCACCGCCTACTTCTAAGCAGGAGGCCGACTACCAGCGCCAGCTCCTCGCTCGCGACGTGTGGGAGTCTCGTGACGCCGCTGCCTGCCTCGCCCTGACCGACCTTCTCCCGCCGACAGAGGCAGTCCACTTGGCTCAGGTTGAGTCTGCTGCATATCTGTATAAGGCTATTGTTACTCGCTACTCCACTCCCTCCTCTGCTTCGCTCAGTCGCCTCCTCGTACCCTTTATCTACCCTGACCTCGCCTCCTTTGAGACTGTCTCTGACCTCGCTACCCACCTGCGCTCCCTTGATGCTCGCTTTCGCGCTGCTTGCACTGAGGACCAGCTTGCCCTTGCCCCACCCCCTATGTGGCTCACTATTCACTGGCTAGTCACTCGCCTCCCTGACCGCCTAGCCACAGCCCGCGGCGCGCTTCTTCTGAAGCACCCCACTGAGCTTACCATCGATCTTCTTGAGACTGCTCTCTCGGAGATCAAGAGCAACCTCCTTACTGTTGCCTCTGCCTCTTCCGCGCCTCCTCCACGTCTTTTTGAGGGGTGTGCGGTACCACAGCTTCCCACCTTCTCTGCCTCGCTTGCCACCCCCACTTCTTCTGCCTCTGAGGAGACGGCGGCTGTTTCTGTCTCTGGCGGGCAGAAACGTGGCAAGGCTGGTAAGAGGGGCGGGAAGGGCGGCGGGGGTACTGAAGGTGGTGCGGGTAGTGGCGGTGGCGGTGGAGCAGGTGGTGGGAGTGGTGGTGGGGGTGGCTCGGGACCTGACGGCCCTCCTTTCGACGGTGGAGTTTTCACTGGTGGTGAGGGGTCCCAGCAGCAGCAGCAGTTGACTCCTCAGCAGCTACCACCGCCTGGACAGCAGCAGCGGTAGGGACAGCAGCAGCAGCGATAGGGCCAGCAGCAGCGCCCGCCACAGCAGCAGCCTCAGCAGTGGGGCCCTCCGCAGCAGTGGGGCCCTCCGCAGCAGTGGGGCCCTCAACAGCAGTGGAGGTCTGAGGGTCCCCCGAGCACTGGGCGCAGTGGCGCCCCCTCCAGTCGGGGAGCTCGCTCGGCCGGCCGCGACGTTGGTCCCTGTGAGTACTGGATCCTTACGGGTCCTCGTCGGGACTCGTACTGTGGCCGCCCCGACCAATCTGCTGCACGCTGCTTCAGTCGTCTCGACAACCTCTACGTCTTGCACCACGGCGCCTCCGCTCCCCCGCCGCCACGCTGGGGGACGCTTCTTGCTCGTGGTATTGCTGTTTTTGATATGACTATGGATGCTGCTAGGTCATACGCTATGCATGCTGATGTTGACTATAGTGCTCATGGATCTGTGTACTTGCCTGTACCTAGCTTAGGATCTTTGCCTGTTGCTAGAGTAGGTGCTAGTGTAGGATCTTGTTTAGCTACTAGTACAGGTTCTCCATCGTCGGACGCCTCTCTCTCCTTCACACTGGACTCCGGAGCGTCACACTGCTTCTTCCGCGACTGCACGACTCTCTCTCCGCTACCGGCGCCTGTCCCTGTAGCACTGGCCGATCCCTCTTCGAGACGGTCATTGCAGCTCACGCCACTACACTTCCGTGCCCAGCTGCTCCTTCCGGTTCCCTGACTGGCCTCCACGTTCCTTCGTTCTCTAGGAACCAAGTTGGTGTGGGCACACTGGCGAGACAGCACGTCGGGGTCTGGGTTGAGCCTTCTGGTGACACCGCGGTCTATGTGGACGGTGACACGTACACCCCCTTGGCCACTTTTCGCCAGGAGCCGGGCTCCAGTCTGTACACCCTCCGCACCGACCCCCGTCAAGTTCCCCCATCCCACCAGGTAGCCGGGTCCAATCAGGTTGCTGTGTCAGGTGTAGTTGCTGCGTCGTGCTCGTGTCGGTCGCTTGCCCACCCCTCCCTCCTCTAGCACCACCGCCTTGGTCACCCTTCCCTCCCTCGTCTCTGCGCTATGTCCAGTCAGCGCCTTGTCTTAGGCCTCCCCCGAGTCCTCCCGTCACTCCCGCCGTCCCCAGCTCCTCCGTGCGGTCCTTGTGTCCAGGGTCGGTTGCGCGCCACCCCTCACTCCTCCTCCCTTCGTCCGGCCACCGAGCCCTTCGAGACTCTCTACTTAGACGTCTAAGGCCCCGCTCCCCGACTTGGCCCTCAGCGGGAGAGTTTCTTTCTGGTGGTCGTTGAGGACTACTCTCGGTACACCACCGTGTTCCCTTTGGCGAAGAAGTCCGACGTGACTTCTACGCTAATCCGGTGGCTCCTCGCCACCGAGGGCACTCGCGGTCGTCGTGTCAGTTGTCTTCACTCCGACCATGGGGGTGAGTTTTGCTCCGACATTCTCGCCAGATTCTGTGCTGAGCAGGGCATCACCCAATCCTGGACTCTTCCAGACTCTCCACAGCAGAATGGTGTTGCTGAGCGCCGCTTAGGCCTGGTCATGGAGATCGGCCGCACCTCCATGATCCACGCCCGCGCGTCCCATTTCCTGTGGTCCTATGCGGCTCGATACGCCGCTCACCAGCTGAACCTCTGGCCTCGCGTCTCTTGGCCAAGGGCTTCATCGACCAGTCTTTGGACAGGGTCCCCTGGTGTTGCATCGAGGTTTAGTGTCTGGGGCTGCTTGGCTCTTATCCGCGACACCTCTGCGGACAAGATCTCGCCTCGCGTTGTCCCCTGTGTCTTCCTTGGTTTCCCAGAGGGCTCCTCTGACTTCACCTTTTACCACCCTCCCTCCCACCGGTTCTTTGACTCTTGTGACGTCCGTTTTGACGAGTCCGTCCCCTACTACGTCCGGTACCCCTGTCGAGGTCTCCCGGTTCCCCCCCTTCCCCTCTCCCTGGCTCCAGCTCCTCCTCCTCCCGCCCCTGCTCCTCCGGTACCCCCCCCTGTTCCCGCTCCGTCTGGTGTGTCCGACGCTACTCCCCCCCCCCCCCCCCCCCTCGGTACCCCCCCAGGTCTCTCCTCCTTCCCCACAGTCGTCCTCACAGCCTCCGCAGCAGCCGCCGGCACTTCCTTTACTGGCCACTACGGACTCTGAGGGTGTTGGTGCTCGAGGTGAGGGCTCTGGGGGTACTTGGTTAAAGTGCTTTTTTTTTGCCTTAGCTTTTTTCTGATCTCTTTTATCATTATGCTCGCGAGTGTGATCGTGGAAATTTTCAGGGTTGTTAATATGATCATGTTTATGAGCTTTAACATATCCGTCGTGATCATAATCATGATTACAATTTTCATCATGGATATGTTTATTTGAGTGTTTATGTAGATGATCATCATGACTAGATTCAGGTAAATGATCACTAGCATTTTTTGCTAGGAGTTTTTCCAGCTTGTCCTTGCTATAAGATTTTTCAAGTAATTTTACTTCTTTTTCAAAAATAGTTTTTACTGCTTTATCTTCCAAAACCGGCCCTTTTAAGGATTCCAAAGTTTTAGGGTGCTTTAGGTAAAAATCAATAATTTCATTTTCTCTACCCGGAAAGTTTTTTGCTTTCTCCATAATAACCTTGCTCGCTCTGGGGGTGCTGGCGTTGGAGCTGTTCGTGCACCTACAGGAGCAGCCCGTTCTGGGGGTGTTGGCGTTCGCGCTGAGCATGCACCTGCCGCAGCTGCCCATTCTGCGGGTGCTGGAGCTGGTGGTGTTTCTGGAGCTGCAGAGTCTGGGGCTGGTGCTCGTGCCACTGGGGGCACCGCGCCTGGGGGTGCGGGTGCGCCTCCTACTGGTGCTGGTCGTGCTGCCGCGGAAGGTACTCGCTCTGGGGGTGCTCAACCGGGTACTTCTGCGGACGGAGCCGGTTCTTCTGCTGCGTCTCCTGACACCACTCCTCCTCCTCACCCCTACCCGACTCGTTACCAGACCCTTCTTCGTCTTGAGCTTGAGGAGCAGCAGCGTTTAGAGCGTGAGAGGTCGGAGGTTCAGCAGCGGGTGGAGCGTGAGAGGTTGGAGTTGCAGCGGGAGCAGCAGCAGCAGCAGTAGCAGCAGCAGCCGCAGCAGCAGCAGCAGCCGGAGCAGCCTCCGGCCCCTGTTTCTGGCCTTCGGGCCCTTGGTCTCCCCTCCTCCCCTCCCGTGTTCGGTCCTACGTTTCCTCCTCCGGACTCAGCTCCGACTGTGTTCCCTCGTTCTCAGTCTCCTCCGTCTCCCTCTCCTCTCGCCCACACTTGGACCTCTCGTCCTCCTCGTGCTCGTCCCTTGTCCCCTGTCACTGACCTCCGTACCGCTTTGTTTCGTTCTAGTCCACCTCGTCCTCCTCAGTCTGTTCTTCCTCGTCCTCCTGCATCGTCCCTCACTACCTCCCTGTCCACTCCGGTCTCTAACTACTACCTCACGTACCGCCCCACTCTCTCTCATGTTCTCGCCTCTCTTGTTACAGACCCTCGTGCCTCTCCTTCCTCTGTCGCGGTCCTCACTGCTGCTGTCACTGACTTTACTGCTACGCGTCGCCTTGATTACGCCACTCGTGTTGTGGCCGCTCCTCCTGTCCGTCCTCTGTCCGCCGGGGGTGAGTCTGCCCTTGGCTGTGACGTCCTAGAGGACAGACAGTTTGAGCTAGAGTTCCTGGCAGCTGCTTCCCCTCATCTCTGTGCCATGCTCCTTGCTCCTGAGGGAGACCCCGACGCTCCTGACATACCTACTCCTCGCACTTACGCTGAGGCAGTGTCAGGGCCTTGGGCCTCTCAGTGGAGAGCTGCCATGGACGCAGAGATGGCCTCCTACAGGTCCATAGGCACTTACGTTGACGAGTTCCCCCCCCCCAGGGGCGAACATTGTTGACGGCATGTGGATCTTCAAGGTGAAGCGGCCGCCGGGATCTCCCCCAGTCTTCAAGGCACGCTACGTGGCTAGAGGGTTCAGTCAGCGTGAGGGAGTTGACTTCTTTCAGACCTTCGCACCCACCCCGAAGATGACCACTCTTCGGGTGTTACTGCACGTAGCAGCGTAGAGAGACTACGAGCTACACTCTCTTGACTTCTCCACTGCCTTCCTCCAGGGCCGCCTACACGAGGAGATCTGGCTGCGTCGTCCTCCGGGCTTTAATGGCACTTTCCCGTCAGGGACCCAGTGGAGCCTCAGACGACAGGTCTACGGTCTCCGCCAGGCACCCCGTGAGTGGCACGACACTCTCCGCTCGACTCTCTCCGACCTCGGGTTTGAGCCGTCTTCCGCCGACCCATCACTGTTTGTTCGTCGTGGGGGCACACCTTTCTTCGTTCTTGTCTACGTTGACGACCTGGTTTTTGCCACAGCCGACACAGTTGCACTAGCAGAGGTGAAGTCCGAAGTGCAGAAGAGACACACCTGCACTGACCTTGGGGAACTGCGCCGCTACCTTGGCCTGCAGATCTCCAGGGACAGAGCCAATTGCACCATCACTCTGACTCAGTCACACATGGTGCAGCAGGTCCTTCAGCGGTTCGGGCTTCAGCACTCTTCTCCTACACCCACCCCTCTTGCTGTAGACCACAGACTCACTGGGCCTTTTCCTAACGAGCCGTTCAAGCCCAGTGGTCCCTACGCAGAGCTGGTGGGCTGCCTCATGTACCTGATGACGTGTACTCGCCCAGACCTCGCCTTCCCTCTTAGCATCTTTTCTCGCTTTGTTGCGACTGGGAGACACCGTCCTGTTTACCGGGTGGCGGCTAAGAGGGTGGCGAAGTACCTCGGCGCGACATCAGACATGGGGCTTGTACTTGGAGGGACACAGCCAGTTGTACTCACCGGTCACTGTGACTCCTCCTACGCCGACGACGTTGAGACTCAGAGGTCTACACAGGGTTATTGTTTCAGCCTGGGCTCTGGAATTGTTTCGTGGAGGTCTACTTGGTCCTCCTCTGTTGCGACTTCTAACGCAGAGGCCGATATCTACGCTGGAGCCCTTGCTGCACAGGAGCTACGCTGGTTGACCTTCTTGCTCACTGACCTTGGTGAGCGGCTGAGCTCTGCACCGACCTTGTTTGCTGACTACAAGGTGATGATTTTCCTGTGTCGTGAGCCTCGACTGGAGAGCAGAGTGAAGCACATCGACGTCGGGTACTTCCTCCTTCGAGAGTTGCAGCGACGCGGACAGGCTCGTCTGGACTTCGTGGCCTCCGAGGCCAACACTGCAGACATCTTCACGAAGGCTCTTCAGCCTTGTGACTACCGCCGGTTTTGTCTGCAGTTAGGTCTCGTTGAGACTGGGTCTAGTAGACTGCAGTAGTGGTTTCTTGCCTCTTGTGTGTGTGTACCATATATATATTAGCTTATACACTCTTGAACTGGCCTTGTGGCCCCTTGTTTGTGCTCAGACTGTATGGTGACGTTGTGATCCGCCCTGAGCTTTGTTTCCTCTCTTGCTTGCGATTGGTCTTGTGACCTTAGGTTGCATTTCTTGTTGTTTGGCATTCCCCACTTAGGCTATCGGGGTGTGTCAAATGTTATAGCCTTTAGTGGGTCATGCTATATGGGGTACAAACAGTTAGGGTTAGGTACTTGTACTCCAACACAATCAATGCAACTCATTCCGCTGTAGCCACTTTCTGAGAGACATGTCATGTACCAGGGTATATATGGCTTTGATATGTGGAGTCAAAGGGGAGGTGAAGCAGTGGGCTGGCTGGCTGGGTGGCTGATAAAGTGCGTATGTGGGCGACATGGTCAGTGGAGTGGGGTCTACACTAAAATAATTGTTGGGCTGAAAAAGCCCTTCGGATCTTTGCATGACTAAACTCGTGGTAGGACTGATGTAATAGTGGAAGCGTTTAATGAAGAGTTATGAACCACCTTGCGCTGGTGTGTGAGGGCAAAGTCGATTGATTAATCACAAAGAGATACAAGCTTTTATAAGAGTACAAGGGAATATGAAGAGTCATAACTAATAACTGTTTTGCTGTTTCTTGTTGCGGTTCGATACAGTGACGACTCGGGCAACTGCTCAATAGCGAGTGAGTTGTTTGTCCTTGCTGTCGCGCTGTACTTGTCAGGTCAAAGGTCGCTGACCTTTGACTTTCGCGTAACCTCTAGCGGTTGTTCAACCTCCGACGGTTGACTCGCTGATGCTTTGATATGTTTTGCTTCGCTTTTGACTTGGTGTTTCGACACGACAGAGGCGCTTAAATCGATTGTTTCCAACACTCCCCTTCGCTTTTGGAGTGTCGCTGCTGGTGACGTGGCTCTGTCCAGTCAGCAGCATGCAGTACTCGAACTTCTGTTTTCCGAGTTTCTTGGTCAAGTAATCAGCTGCCATCTCGGACGTGGGACAGTAGGATAATTCGAGTCTCCCTTTCTCAATCTCGTCTTTCACGAAGAAATATCGCAGGGCGATGTGCTTCGTCCTGTTCGCAAATCCGTTTTTGTTGGCTATGTGAATTGCCGACTGGTTGTCGCAGAACAGAGTGAAGCTGGGTAACTGAGCCAGCTTCGCTTCCTCCAAGAGTTCGCGAAGGTACAATCCTTCCTTTGTGGCTGAGCAGAGTGCGATATATTCTGCTTCAGCTGAGGAGAGAGCGATTAATTCCTGCTTACTTGACTGCCAGGAGATAGGTCCGATAGGCTCGAGGCGGTAGATGTAGCCTGTGCGCAAGCGCCTGATGTCCGAATCTCCGGCGTGGTTGGCGTCGACGTAGCCGATTAACTTAGGCATTGTAGTTCCATTCTTGTAGTAGGTCAGGCCGATCGTAGGAGTGCTGACGAGGTAGTGAAGAGCGCGGTCGAGCTCCGCCATGTGTTCAGCTTCGGGCCTTTTAAGGTAGGTGGCGAGTTGACTTGCAGAGTATGATAAGTCCGGGCGGCAGGTGACAGCCGCGAAGAGAAGGCATCCCAGTTTCCTCTGGTAGTCGCATATCCCGGCAGGCTTGAGTGGAGTGGAACCTTCCTTGTGATTTCCTATCGTGTAGCGGTATGGCGTGGAGATGGTAGTTGGCGTGAGTGCGAAGCGTTTGGCGATGGTGTCGGCATATTTCGCGGTGTTGAGGTAGATCGCGCTTTCTCCTTCCTGGATGTTGAGGCCGAGGTACTGCGTGACCGTAGATGAGACTGTGAGCGTGAGGTCTTTCTGTAACTCCCCTTCGAACCAGGTAGTGAAGTTGTCAGTTGACTCGATATAGAGTAGATCGTCTACATAGACGATTAATAGGATGTAATCGGTGCCTTTTGTAAGCCGGTACATCCCTTGGTCGTGAGGTAGCTGGCGGAATCCTATGCGGATGAGTCTTGCGTGAAGGTACTGTTGCCATAGCCTCGAGGCTTGTTTGATACCGTAGAGCGACTTCAGCAGCTGACAGACTTGGTTAGGCTCTCCGTTGGAACCATATGGTAGTTTGACGAAGATTTCTGCGTCGACAGGTGCGTAGAGAAATGCGTTGGCGACATCAATTTGCCGTAGTTTCTTCTTCTTCATGGCGGCGATCGCGAGGAGAATTCGCAGTGAGGTGTGTCAGCTGACCGGAGCGAATGTCTCGGTGAAGTCACGTCCGTGCTCTTGGTCGAAGCCGCGTACGACCCACCGCGCCTTAAACTTGTCGACGGTGCCGTCTGCCTTTGTCTTCTCACGGAAGACCCATTTCCCGGTGAGTACTGTCTTGTTTCGTGCCACGCCGATGGGAACAACTTTCCAGGTGTTCCGTTCTTCCAGTGCTTTCAGTTCCTTGTCTATGGCTTCGCGCCATTTTTCCCTATGCTCCCCCCCCCAGAGCCTGCTGAACTGTGGCAGGCTCCTTAGGAACCTCCGTGCCGTGGACCGCGGTGACAAGGCCGAGTATCTGGAGGCCACTCTGTGTGTAGCGGGGGAGTGTTGTGTCCGCGAGATAAGCTGCTTTGTCACCTGCTTCTGGGTCTGGTATGAAGTTGGGCCCTATGCGTTCTGCTTCGTTGGTGTTGACTTCTGCAAGTGTAACGTAACCGTTGTCGGCGAAGTGGTAAAATACTTCGGCGTTGATGTTGTCGCGAGGATTTTCGTCATCCATTGGGACGTCGACGGAGCAGTAAGGGAGAGGTACGGCTTCCTCCGAGGCTGCATCCACGTTCTGCTCGTCCCAGTCAGCTTCGTCTGCTGCCGAGGCGAAGGCTCGGTCACCACGGAAACCACCTGTCGGGTCCCGATCTTCTTCCAGGTTGGCAAGGTACGTCGGAAGAGTGAGTCGTTCGTAGAAAATGACATCACGTGCTGCTACTGTTTCCTTGGAGTGGACGTCGAAAATTTTCCACGCGTTATAATGTCTTTCGATGCCCAAGTGTAGTCCCCACTGTACGCATTGGGAGAATCTGCCGGCTCGTGCAGATGGGGGTCGGTACTGTACCATGCAGCCAAAAACTCATAACATTTTTGTGCTGCCCTGTTTTCCTGTCCACAGCAGATGCGGTGATGCGTTGTTCGGGAGCGATGATGACGAGAGCAAGTTGTGCAGCATGACAGCGTGGTCCATTGCTTCAGGCCACTGGTGGTTGGGCGGTCGCATGCCTTGTAGCAGCTTGCACATGGTGTTTTGGAGAGTCCTGTTCATCCTTTCTGCTACGCCTTGCTGCTGGTGAGCGTAGGGAAGAGAGATGAGCCTCTTGATCCCTCTTTCTGCCAAGTACTCCTTGAACCTCTATGAGGTGTATTCCCCTCCTCCGTCTGACAGTAGGCTTTTTAACTTCACGCCCGATTCTCGTTCTGCTACTGGGAGCCAAGCGAGGAAGGCTTCGAAGGCCATGTCTTTGCTCGTAGGTTGAGGTGCCAAACGTAACGCGTAGCAGCATCGATGAACGTGATGGTGTAGCTGTATGCTCCTTGTCCAGGTTCGCGGTTGTACAAGATGTCGCCGTACACTTTCTCGAATGGTGCATAAGTAGGTGCGCTGGGATTGTGGTGAGAAGCGAACGGCCGATGTGGTAAGTCATATTTGGGGCAGGTAAAGCATGTTCCGTGAGCTCGTCGAAGTTCGCTTCCGTCGGTTAGGAGCAGTGAATCTTTGTCAAGCACGCATGCTCTGATTGTATTGTTTAACACCGTGTTGCTTGGATGTCCCATTCGTGCGTGCCAGATGTCTTCGGTGGCGCGATGTTTGGGTGAGTGCCAATATAGGTCAGAGTTGGAGTAAAAGCTGGCGGTGAATTTGGTGCTTCGATGGAATTCCCGTTGAGTTGGGTTCACTTGCTGCGCAGGAGTTGGTGAAGTGACGTCGATCGGTGCCGTTGAAGGACCAGCGATTGGTGTTGATGTTGCCGTTGCTGCTGCCGTTGTTGTCTCTGCTGCTGCCGGTGTTGTGTCTGCTGTTGCCGGTGTTGTCTCTGCTGCTGCCGATGTTGTCTCTGCTGTTGCCGATGCTGTCTCTGCTGCTACCGATGTTGTCTCTGCTGCTGCCGATGTTTGTTGAATTGTTGCTAACGCTCTTGTTCGTTCTGCCTCAGGAATGGTGTGCGAGTACCAGAAGCCTTCTGGGACGAAGTCGAGGACGAAGACGTTGTTCTTCAGGACTGCCTTGCCAATGTAAAGACCTCCTCTTCCGTGGTACAACTTGAACTCCTGAATGGTGCTATATGCTTCGAGGTGCATGCCCTTCGCCATTAGTTGACTAACGCTCAATAAGTTGTAACCGAGCCCTTCTGCTATTAAAACCTTTGACATTTCCAGTATGACGGTTGTCTCTCGTGACTGAAGTTGCACTACGCCTTGTCGTCGTGTGCGCAGGTTCTGATTGTTGGCGACGGTGATGACGACCTCGCGTTGAAGTTGGTGTTCGCGTTGAACAAAGCGTCCTGAAGAGCACATGTGCTGTCCGCAGCAACTGTCCAAGAACCACGTGTCTTTCCCGGACGGCTCGCTTTGAGCGATGGCTGCATACGTCGGATTTGGTTGAAGTGACTCGCAGCGAGGCATGCTGTTGTCGAGTTGCTCTTCCGGTGAGTAATGCAGTGGTGATTCTGTGATGCAGGAGTCAGTCAACCGTGCCATGCAACTGACGATGTTTCTTGTTCCTTGCGCAGGTTGTCCCGTCGATGTTGTTGAGGCTTGTACTTGAGTGGTCAGATTCGCTTGCGTTGAGGCGACTTGACTGCTTGAAGGGCGAAGCGGCCGCTGCGTTGGCATTGAGTGCTGAAGGTTTGGGCAGTGTGTACGGGGGTGACCTTACGTCTTGCAAAGGTGACAGAACGGAGGTACTGGTTTCGGTTGATGCCGGTTGTTGTTGTTGTTGTAGTGCCGTTGAGTGTGGAATGCGAATTCGGGCACTGATGCTTTACTCTTGTGTCGTTCTTCTTGCAGGTCCATATCTTGTTGCTTAGCGTGGATCTCGGCGCAGAGTGCTGCTTCTGATATTTTTCTGTGAGCTCGGAGTATGGCGCGAGTGGAGCGCCACTGAGGACCGAGGCCGCCGATGATGACTGTGACGAAGGCGTCTCCTGAAATCGACCCTCCGCATCGAAGGAGTTTGTCGCGCAGTTCGCGACAGCGGCTGATATACGCCATCCCCTTTTCGCCCGGTTTCATTTCGCCTGTTGTCAGTTGCGCTATTAACCGACTTTGATTGACGCTGTCTGTTGCTTGATACAGGTTCTTCAGGTGGTTGTACGTGAGCTCTGCAAAGTTGCCGTATCCCCGGTAAGACCATATCTTCTGCTGCTGATTCGGAGTGATGTTTCTCAGTAGTATTGTGTACGCCATCATTGACTGATACGTGTACTGCTGCTTGTCGTACTGTGTGCCGTGTGTTGGGTATGGTAGGGACCCGTCGAAGAAGCCAAGGATCTGCGTGCCTTCCATCATCAGCTCGAACTCGAATGACCAGGTAAAGAAGTCCTTTCCGCCGAAAGGCCTTAACATTTGCAGTTTTAAGACGTGCGCGAACTGCGACTGAACTTGAAGTGCGTCTTGTGTCTTCTCTTGTCCAGGTGCAGGCTGTGGTTGTGGCATAAAGCTGACGGAGCCGCGCTGGGGCTCGTATGCAGCAAAGGTAGGCTGCTGCTGTTGATCTCCGCGTGCGTAGGATGAGCCGTCGAGGCTCATGGGCGTCACGTCGTTGTTGTTGTTGTTGCTGTTGTTTGACTGCGCAGGTGCCGACTGCTGGTGCTGCTCGTAGAAGGACATGAAGGAGAAGAACTTCTCCATCATGTTCTGGTCGAAGTCTGCTGAGTTTCAGTGGACCCTGCTGCTGGTCTTGTCGCCGTGCCCTGCTCTGTCTGTAGGCCAGAGGCAGGAGGTGGAGTAGGGGTAGTGCCGGGAGAACCATTAGAGGAACTCCTTTCCCTCTGAGTAGCCATGCTTTCTGATGTTGTAGGGGTCTTCATTGTGGAATTTGTCCTAACTGCTCTCATACCATGTTGGGCTGAAAAAGCCCTTAGGATCTTTGCAGGACTAAACTCCTGGTAGGACTGATGTAATAGCGGAAGCGTTTAATGAAGAGTTATGAACCACCTTGCGCTGGTGTGTGAGGGCGAAGTCGATTGATTAATAACAAAGAGATACAAGCTTTTATAAGAGTACAAGGGAATATGAAGAGTCATAACTAATAACTGTTTTGCTGTTTCTTGTTGCGGTTCGATACAGTGACGACTCGGGCAACTGCTCAATAGCGAGTGAGTTGTGTGTCCTTGCTGTCGCGCTGTACTTGTCAGGTCAAAGGTCGCTGACCTTTGACTTTCGCGTAACCTCTAGCGGTTGTTCAACCTCCGAGGGTTGACTCGCTGATGCATCGATATGTTTCGCTTCGCTTCTGACTTGGTGTTTCGACACGACAGAGGCGCTTAAATCAATTGCTTCCAACAATAATGAGATTGCTTCATTGAGGTTGGTGGAATGGAATGGAGCAAAAAACTGCCTTTGCTTGCTCTTGCAAGAGTTGCTTTGCTTATGGTGGTGAAAGTACAGTTTTCCAGGATTGGTATTTTAGTAACGTGGACAACGTCTTTGAATCCAGCTTGCTAGAGAGGACAGAAAGACCCACCAGAGACACGCATGTTGCTGCACTACTAAACTAACCGGCTCACAGCAGCTGCTGCCATTGTGATGAAAATACATATAAGTTGTTCCCACAGATTTATGCTATGCCTATCCTTGGTTGCCCCATGACAGGAAACAGCCACTGGTGGTGGTGAGTCCAAAACCTTAAGTTCCCAAAAACACACCACAGTCACAGCAGCACATCACTGTAGAGAGTCCAGAAATTCATCATCATCCCCTTCTGTATTGCTGGTACCAGTACCTTCCTCCTGGGAACCAACCCTCTCACTGCCGTTGCCACCACTCACTCCAACAGTCCCCATCTCCTGCCCTTCCTCCTCCCTGCCGTTCCCCAGTTCCCTCCCATGCTCCTCTTGCCTGCCTCCCAGCGCCTCAACAGCCCCACCTGTCTTCTCCTCCTCACCTGCCACTTGTTGCCCTGATTCTGCCAATAAGGTTTGCACTGAAGCGTGTGGCTGAGAGGGCACCGCAAGGGGAGAGGAGCTGACTGGCACAGAATGGTCAGTGGTACTGGTGATGGTGGTGGTTTCAGCTGAAGCATTGTGATTGCCAGTGATAGTGCCACCGCCGCTGTTACTGCCGCTGCCACTGGCACCAGCAGAAGCCACGCCAGCACTAGCAGCAGCACCGGCAACCCATGCCGACACAGCACCAGCACGAGCGGCACGGGCAGCTCCAGTTGCAAGAGCCGGGGCAGGAGACGGAACGTCTATAGCCGAGCCATATACAGACGATGCAGCAGAGGCATATGCCGAGGAGTGAACAGAGCCGTAAGCCGAGGAGTAAGAGATAGAGGAAGTGGCAGAGGCGGAGGAGTGGGAGGCGGACTGGGGGGAGGAGTGGGCGGAGGTGGAGGGGTGGGCGGGAGCGGCGCGGAGGCGTGCTTGCAGGTGCCGCACCTCCTCCTCTGCTCGCTCCAGCTGCTGCTGCCGGCCCCGCAGCTCACTTGTGTACAAATCAAACACACCTGTGCGGTGGGGAGGAGGGGTATGGGGTTGATGGAGGTGAGACAGACGTATATGAGTTGAGCCAAAGGTTGCTTCCAAGACACAACGCACACATGGAGTGGAGCTCATGTGTGCACACAGGTCAAACGCACCTGCGAGTCGGGGAGAAGGGGAGGACGGTGGTAGAGGGGTGACTGGGAACAGAAGCAACAATAGAAAGTAGCATGTATGGTGCCAGTAGGATGTTCTCCTGTGCTCGTCTGCCCTGTACCTCACTCCACCACTCCACTCCATAACACTACACTCCCCTCCTTTCCTTCGCCCCCCTTTCCCCTCTCCCCCGCCTCTCCCCCACCGCGCCCCCACCTGAGGTGGCCTCCATGTCTCTTTGCGCCTGTGCCAGTGCGTCCTGCATGCGCCGCCGCTCCTCCTCGCTCTCCCGCCTGCCTGCGCGCGCCTCCCTCGCCGCCTCCACCGCCGCGTCCAGCTCCCCCTGCAGCCCCGCCACGCGCCGGTTCAGCGCCTGTGGGGTTGGTGGGAGAGGGGGGGCGTGGGGAGTAGGGGGAGGAGGGGAGGGGGAAGGGGAACGCTCGAGTCGACTCCAAGGTCGTCCAGGCCCCCCGCGCGCCGATCCAGCGCTTTTGGGGCGGGCGGAGATCTAATATCGGAGAACGGCTAAGGTGGGGTAAACGGAACGACCCAGTGACACTTTCTATATTCAACGCAAAAGCGAGTCGGCCGAAGCGAGTCATTCCGCGAGTCTCTCACATGCAGCTGCCGTTGCCCGTCGTACACACTCCGAGCCGATCGCATCGCGTTGGCGTCTAGAAACAACGTATCTGGTCCTAGCAGCAGCTGCTCCAGCGCTCCCACCAAGATCTCCGCGTCGCGAAGCCCCTGAACAGCCTCCCTCCATCGTTCCACGTCATCGCCGCCGTTATCTGCGACGGAAACCGTGCCAGAACCAGTCTTGGCGCTTCCAGCGATCCCCCGCGTCGCCAAACCAGGAGATCCTCCCGCGAGGTGAGCTCCTTGTGTTGCCAAACCTACGGGTTGTTGTGCCGAGGCAGATTCCGAGCCTGGCCCGGAGGACAGGGCGCGAGCCGAACCTGAACCAGGACCGCGGCCTACACCGTATAACTCACGAACTAACGGCTGGGGTGGATTAACGGGAGCGGAGTCGCGAGATGAGAAGGAGGCGAGTGGGTGATATGGCGCAGAGGACATGTTGGGAGCTGACGTGGCGTTGCTGCAAGCAGATCGGGTAGGTTCGGATGGGAAGGATAAGGTGTCGAAACGGGAACCACGGCGACCGTGAACCGCATGTCGCTGTGATTCTATTTTTAAGACAGGCCTCGAGTCATATGGATGTTATACGGTTTTGTATGATGCGATACGCAAGGGCGCCCGACATCACAGCGCAGCGAATGGATTGATGGTTTCCGCTGACAATTCATCGTCTGGAAAATGGTTGCTGAATATTGACTTCTCTGCATCCTACACGTACGCGTTTAGAGGCATGCTGTACACTGCGTTGTTCGCAATCAGCTCCCATTCAGTGCTTTCGTTCTTGACACGGACCGAAACGAAGAAACGAACCGGGCGGATGCCATCTGTTATGAATGAACTTGCAGAGTGCGCAGTAAAACGAATATTGACTGAATCAATGAGAAAGGTACGACTAAATAGGGGAAGTCCTAGCTAGGCGGAGAGGTTGGGCGAGGATGGCTCGGTGATGGTTGCGATTGGAGCGGAGGCCGACTCGGGAGTGGTTCGGTGCGACGAAATAGGAAGGACAGGTTCGTCGCGTGACCCTCGGGATGGCCTCGCTAAAACGTGCCTCAGTAAGGATTTGTAAATCCTTACACTCTCCCACCTTCTAAATAAGCCAGTCCTGTACTGAAAACGGACCCCACACTAGCAAGGATGCCGTAGATCTCCCCTTCAGCTGAATCCGACGGCCGAAATGCCTTCGACAAATATTTTTGAAAAGGTTGGAATGTAGGCCATCGATGAAGCAGATGTGGATCTGACGGTCAAAGACTGACGCGAGATTGGAGGGAACCTGCTGACGCAAAATTCAATCGCGATGTTGCAGAAACCGTTGATCGTGAAGCAGCGATCGCAGTCGTCCGTCGTGCTGCTGCATTTTGACAAAGTCAGAAATTGAGCCGAGAAAACGCCGAGGAAAGAAATAGTGCAAAGCACTTTCTCCCCCCCTCCAAGAAAACACACCAGAAAATGTTTCACTGCTGCGCCGAGATGAAAACCAACAAAAATCCAGGTGTTAAGTCCCACTGAACCGAACGTCGAGCGTAGAAAGCCAGGTGAAGACTCGTCGGTGTGGAAAGTCGATTGCGGAACCGGGTAGTACGTGCCCCAAAAAGTCTTCAAGGGCGAACCCGCGTAAGTAGACCAGAAACCGCGGCAGAAATTATGCGTTGCTCGAACTGAGCCTTTTTTTGTCGTCACAAGCCAGAATCATGCAGTATCTTCAGCAGTTGCAGCTGGCAGCTCCTGACGTGGTTGAGAATTCATGCAGTTGTCGTGGGCGGGTCGAAGTGGATGGATTTGTCGCTAGTAGAGTTGGAGCGGCTGTATCCCGAAATCCTCTGGCCGTGAAGTCGGGGATGGTACGAAATTGTCGTCGGTGAAGGCGATTCGTCGTAAAGTCAAATACGAGCGTCGGCGAAATTCGTTGAAGCAGTAACCGAAATCGAATGTCACTCCAAAATTGATGTCGAGCACGATCTAGGGTCAGATGATGTCAGCACCTCCAGCGGTTTTGTCCAGACTCGCCGAGCCATTTGTCGTAGTGCGCCGAGGGCTCCTGGGCAGGGATGAAAAAATGCAGCTGTTTCTCCCACCCCTTCACTGTTGATGCTGCCTTCTTCAGTTCGTCGTAAGTCGTTCGTACCCCTTGAAAACTCCGTGTAGTTCACGCGTTATTTCCCAACGTCCATTTCGCGCGCGTTTAACCAAACGCCGAATGCTCCTCCGAAGTTGTCGGCGCTCCTTGCCTTAAAACCTGTAAGTCTCCACGTAAACACTCCGAAATTGTCGCTCGAATCAGACCCCGTAAATCCGCAGTGGCAGTTGCAGTTCGCCTCCGAAAATCTCGGACGTGCTATAGCCGCCCACTCGGTCACCATCAGTTTCCGTCGGCTACCCGACCCCAGCATGTGGGTTCAATCGAGAACCGGGGACTGCCCTGGGTTATTCCGAGACCGAATTTCACGGAACCTAGTGGCATCAACGCCGTTGACTTCGTAGTCGAAAACTGTTTCCGCCGATGCTGTTTAACCAAAACCCACGTTTCTCCCACCAGCGCTTTGCAGATGTTTCACCGCATCGCTCGTCGCCGGTCGATCTGTTCCCGAAGCTACGACTGCTCCCACACTCCCTCTAATCTGAAGAATTTCCCGAGGTGTGCGTTTAAACACCGGGGGTCCTAGGTATCCTTGCCGTTGTGTTTCTTGCCAGGCAACTTCGAAAAGTGCCCTTCAGGCGAAGTCCCCCAACGACTCAACCCGCACTCCAAGAAGCGAAGAAATACCCGCAGCTTCATAATTTTTTGGTCGTTTCACCCCCCGACAATTCCGCTTCCCGCCGTTCACCCAGCGTCCGCATTTTTCGGATGGGGTATAGTCGGTGTTGCCCGCGCGAGCCCAGCTACGGTGGAGGGGCAAAAACCATCGGAGTCGGGGACCCTTATTTAAAAGGAACTGTCGCCCAACCGTTTTGCAGCCCACCGCGACCGTCACGCCACTAAACTCCACAGCATCCCGGTCCCCGCTCGCCACTGCGTCGTCACCTCGTGTAGACTCCCGGGTCAGGAGAAACCAGCGAACTGCACCATTGTTGTCCTTGCGGCGCCCCGATTTTTTCACGTGCTGTTTCACCCAGTCCGCTTTTGTCGGAATAGAACAGTGCCGCAACTCCACCTTTTTTTGTTTTTTTCCTGTACAGCTGTCGAGCGAGCACCAATCCAGTTACCTTTAACCAGCACAGGGTAGGCCCGTGTTCACCCCCGTATTCGGCCAAGCAAGTTGACTGCATGAGTCAGAACTAGAAACTTGGTGGGGATGGTGAGGTTCGGGCGACGGAAGGTCACAGATCGTTCACACCGGCTTTTAACCTGCCCTTCACGCCGTTCTTCAACCCCCGCTTAGCCGTCGAGTAGTTTCTTCTCGTGTGTCCCGGCGGCCTGTACCACTCTCCTCCGTAATTGTCGGCATGGTACCTTGAACACCGTTTAATCGTGGGCTGTTGAGGTTGTCCCCGAAAATGACTTCCTTACAGGGAATCCACTCTCGAAATTGCCGGCCAGCAGTCAACAGTACCAGGCACGCAGCGTCATCCGAGTGTTCTTCGGGGTGTATGGGCCCGAATTGCCCTCGCTGCCTGCGTCCCACTCCTCCTGAGTGCGATTTAGCCGCTCCGTTTTCTGTTGCAACCCGTAAGTGTCGGCGGGTTTGAAGTTCCCGTCTGTCCACGTGCGCTCCTGCCGAAATCTTCGATGACGCGCCCGCCATGCAGTAAAAGCCGCTGCACTTCAGGTCGGGCAGGACGACAGTTGACCCCGCACACTTCGGGCAATTCGCGTGTCGTCTCTCCTCGTCCACCGATATTTTCGGACGCAAAACTCCATTTGCGCCTGGCGAGTTCCCCAACCGACTTTTTCTTCAACAGTTGCTTCGAAATTGTCGCCCACAGTGACGCACGTTCCTGTTGAGATTAGAGAGAGAGAATGGGTGCACTATGAAATGAAACAAGTACAAGTACCAACCCTAATTGGGTTGTACCCCCTATGGGCTACTCCACTACAGCCTAAATATATGCATCAGTAATATAATCATCTGACACACCCCCATAGGCAAAGTGGGGGAGAGCAAGGGGTCACAAGACCAGTCAAGCAAAGCAAAGCAAAGCAAAGCAAGCTCAGGGTGGATCTCAAGGATACCACACAAATTCCGAGCACAAGGTCAAGGCCACAAGGCCAGTTCACATGCAGCAGAGCATATATATATAACAGTGCTAAACAAGCAAGAGCAAGGATATATATATATATGCAGCAGTACAAGCAAGGTCAAGAGGTAAGCAAGTGAGGCCCAGTGGGCACAAGGCCTAGCAGAGTGCAAAAGCGCTGATGGTCACGAGGCGGAAGTGCCTTGGTGAACACATCAGCAGTGTTGGCCTCAGTGGCCACGAAACGCAGGCGAAGCTGACCACGCTGCTGCAGCTCTCAAGCAAGGAAGTAGCGCAGAGCAATGTGCTTCGTCCTGTGCTCCAGTCTGTGCTCCTCACACAAGGCAATGGTTGCCTTGTTGTCGACGTACAGCACTGGAGGAGAACGAGGCCGCTCTCCAAGGTCAGTCAACAGGTAGGTGAGCCAGCGAAGCTCCTAGGCAGCCATGGCCGTGGCGTAGATCTCAGCCTCACAGCTGGAGCTGAGAACCGAAGAAGAGCGAGTAGAGCGCCAAGAGACAGAGCCAGAGCCAAGCCTGAAGGTGTAACCCTGAGACGACCTCTGAGTAGCCTGGTCGTCAGCCCAAGAAGCGTCTGAGTGCCCAGTCAGAACAGGCCGCTCACGCCCTCCAAGCACTAGCCCCATGCCTGACGTACTGCACAAGTAGCGCAACACCCTCTTAGCTGCATCCATGTGCTCCTTGACAAAATTAGAAGAAGAAAGAGGATTGAACTAGCAGAAATGGGGATACAAATAGCAAACCCTAGAAGGGTTGTACTCGCTATAGAGCACCCCACTACAGGCCAGAACAATAAGATAATACTCTGACACACCCCCATAGCCAAAGTGGGGTGTAATCAGCAGAGCAGGCAAAGTAGTACAAGCTCAGGGTGGATCACAATGTCACCACACATTCTGAGCACAAGTTCAAGAAGAGATAGTTTAGAGTTCACAATTATGAGCAGAGCTAGTGGTAGTCACAACGGGCAAGTGAGGAGGAGGAGAGAGAGTGAGGGGAGAGGAGATAGGAGGCGACGGCTGAAGCTGCAGGCACACGGGCAACAGGAGGCACACTGGCACAGCGGCTACCGGACAGCGCCCGGACTACAGGAGTAACAGGCCCCGCGGCTCAAATAGCGGCGGACGGGCAACGGACCCACGGGCGGCTGGCACAGCTGGCTACGACTGGGCTACCGGGACAGCGCCCCGGACTACAGGTGCTGCGAACGACAAACTGACAACCTCCACTCAGCCTCCCGCACACAGTCCCACCCCCCTGATGCACACCCACTGCTACACCGCTAGCTGCACTCCCACGCACCCCCCTTAAACCCTAAACCCGAGTCTCCCACACAACCACCCCCCTCAGCGACAGCTGCAGCAGTGGGAGACGAAGGAGGAGGAGGAGCAAAGGGAGGAAGGCACACCGAGCACCCCCATACCCGCCACCCCACAGCTCGCCCCTCAGGTCGCCTCGACGGACGACGGGAAATGGCAGGGGGAGGGGGGGGGGGGGGGGGGGGGGGTGTGGTGAAAGGGGCCCACCACGGGCCTGGTTGGAGGGCGGGGCCGCGACAAGGGGCGGGGCCGCGACGAGGGGCGGGGCCGCGACGAGGGGCGGGGCCGCGACGGTCGGGCAGGGCCGCTTCGAGGGGCAGGGCCGCGACACAGGGCGGGGCCGCGACGTAGGGCGGGGCCGCGACGGTCGGGGCGGGGCCGCGACGTAGGGCAGGGCCGCTTCGAGGGGCGGGGCCGCGACGCAGGGCGGGGCCGCGACGTAGGGCGGGGCCGCGACGTAGGGAAGGGCCGCTTCGAGGGGCGGGGCCGCGACGCAGGGCGGGGCCGCGACGTAGGGCGGACGCCCGCGAAGGTAGGGCAGACGCCCGCCGCGCGCCTCGGGGCGCACAGCGGGCAAAGAACCGCCGCGCGCCCCGAGGCGCACGGCGGGCAGAAAACCGCCGCGCGCCTCGAGGCGCACGGCGGGAAGGAAAACCGCCGCGCGCCTCGGGGCGCACGGCGGGAAGGAAAGGTAGCAGCGGAAGCGAGGTGGAAACCCACCCACAGGATCGATCCAAGGGGATCGACCTGCTCTGATAGCATGACAAAATTAGAAGAAGAAAGAGGATTGAACTAGCAGAAATGGGGATACAAATAGCAAACCCTAGAAGGGTTGTACTCGCTATAGAGCACCCCACTACAGGCTAGAACAATAAGATAATATTCTGACACTCCTTCCGGTGACGGCCGGGAGCAACATAGCGTGCTAAGATGCTGGGAGGGTATGCGAGGTCAGGTCGAGTGCAAGTCATCAGGTACATGAGGCAGCCCACAAGCTCTGGATACGGACCACTCGACTCTACAGACTCATCCGAAGGCAGAGCTGAGAGTGAGTGTCCCGTAGGCAGAGGAGTGGACTGAGGCGAGGAGTACGTGAAGCCGAAGCGCTGAAGGACCTGCTGCACCATGTGTGACTGAGTCAGGGTAATGGTGCGGCGTGCTCTGTCCCGGGTGATCCGCAAGCCAAGATAGCTTGTCAGTTCACCCAGGTCTGTGCACGTGTGTCTCTTCTGCAGCTCGGACTTCACGTGGGCGAGTGCGGCAGTGTCCGCAGTGGCAAAGACCAAGTCGTCGACGTACACGAGGATGTAGAACGGCGGCAGCGAGGTGTCGGTGCGCAGAAACAGCGACGGGTCAGCAGTAGAAGGAGCAAACCCAAGAGCCGCAAGTGTAGTCCTCAGTGTGTCGTGCCACTTACGCGGCGCCTGGCGGAGACCGTAGACTGGCCGCCGGAGGCTCCACAGGGTACCAGGAGGGAACGACCCAGTGAAGCCAGGAGGGCGGCGCAACCAGATCTCCTCGTGCAGGCGGCCCTGCAGGAAAGCAGTGCTGAAGTCAAGAGAGTGTAGCTCGTAGTCACGCTGAGCAGCGACGTGCAGTAGAACCCGAAGAGTGGTCATCTTCGGGGTCGGGGAGAAGGTCTGAAAGAAGTCAACTCCCTGTCGCTGACTGAAGCCACGAGCCACGTAGCGCGCCTTGAAGACAGGCGGAGAACCCGGCGGCCGCTTCACCCTGAAGATCCACATGCCACTGACAATGTTCGCCGCAGGAGGGGGAACAGCGTCAACGTAGGTGCCTGTGGACTTCCAGAAAGCCATCTCTGCGTCCATGGCTGACTGCCACTGAGAGGAGTAGGGACCGGCCATCGCCTCTGCGTAAGAGCGTGGGGTCGGGATGTCTAGAGCATCCGGGTCTCCCTCAGGGGCAACAAGCATGGACACGAGATGGGGCAAAGCGGCGGCAAAGCACTGGAACTCCTCCTGCCTGTCCTCAAGGACGTCCGTGCCAAGAGCACAGTCACCCCCGACGGACGGAGGACAGGCACACGCAGATGCAGCAGACGCAGACTCAGCAGACTCAGCAGACTCAGCAACAAGACTGGCAGCGTAGTCCAGACGACACGCAGCAGCAAAGTCGACCAGCTCAGCAACTAGGGCAGACGCAGCAGCGGACTCAAAGGAAGGGTTAGTGACAAGAGAAGCAAGAAGACGCGTGACAGTAGGACTGGCAGCACGGCGAGAGTCCGACTCCGGGTCGGCAAGTGTAGGAAGAGAAGACTGAGGAGGAGAAGGCAAAGGGGCACGCAGAGGAGCAGTGGACGGACGCAGAGACATCTGGTGTGTGCCAGGGACAGGAGGAGGACGCTGACGCGAACCGCGACCACTAGGGCGAGCAGCTCGGACTGGCGACGCAGGGCGGGACGCAGGCTCACGACGCTCAGCAAGACCTCCAGTAGGACCAGCGTAGGGAGAAGGAGAAGGCAGGGGAGAGGCGGGCTATAACTGTGACGGTGACGGGACAGGCTGCGGACACTCTACGGGAGGAGAAGGACCAGTGGAAGGCGGGAGACCAAGAATCTGCTGAAGGAGCGGAACGAAGTACGGCCGAGGCCGCGTAGCACCGCCAGAGACAGCAGGGACAGCACCAACACCTCCAGAGGCAGCACTAGCACCAGTAGCAGCTCCAACTCCAGCACCACCAGCAGCTGCAGAAGTACCCGCAGTAGGACCGACAGTCGTAGCCTCAGCGCCAGCACCCGCAGCAGCTCCAGCTCCAGAGGCACCCCCGGGCCCGGCAGCTCCAGCACCCTCAGTACGAGCACCTCCGGAACCCGTGGTACCAGCTCCCTCGGCAGCAACGGGACCTCCAGCACCCGCAGTACCCCCAGCTCCAGCAGCTCGCCTCCAGCGCCGGGCAAACCACTCACGCAGCTCCAGAGGAGAGAGCGGCTCGCGGCGCGAAGAACGGTCTGAAGAACCACCAGGAACAGAGGCAGCAGGCGCAGCACTCCCAGACGCAGTACCCCCAGGCTCAGCACCCCCAGGCACAGCACCCCCAGGCTCAGCACCCCCATGCTCAGTACCCCCAGGCTCAGCACCCCCAGGCTCAGCACCCCCAGTCTCAGCACCCCCAGGCTCAGTACCCCCAGGCTCAGCACCCCCAGGCTCAGCACCCCCAGGCTCAGTACCCCCAGGCTCAGCACCCCTAGGCTCAGCGCCCCCAGTCTCAGCACCCCCAGGCTCAGCACCCCCAGTCTCAGCACCCCTAGTCTCAGCACCCCGAGGCTCCGCACCCGCAGCAGCACCAGAGTTACCAGTGACCTCGACAGGCTCGACCGCGTCTACCTGAGACACACCTGAAGGGGCAGGACCCTGAGGGGGGAGGGGGTCTACCGGGGGGGGACCTGGGACCAGGAAGAGGGGCGGGGGGGGGAGGGACGGAGTGCAGTAGAAAAAGAGCCGGTAGAAGGGAACCGACTCGTCGAACGTGACGTCCTGGGAGGACAGAACACGACGAGAGGTGGGGTGGTAAAACTGCCACCCAGGTGCGTCAGGGGGGAAACCCAAGAAGACGCAAGGAGCAGCACGAGGGGACAGCTTGTCCGCAGACAAGTCGCGGACAAACGCCCGAGATCCCCAGACACGGAACGCCGACGCATCGCCAACCTTCCCCGTCCACAGCAAAGCCGGGGAGGTCTCCGGTCTGGAGACCCTGGGCTGAAGGTTGATCTGATGCGCGGCGTACCGAACCGCAAACGGCCACAGAAAATGGGGGGCAGCCGCATGCACCATGGACGTACGGGCAACGTCCATGACAATGCCGATGCGGCGCTCAGCAATCCCATTCTGCTGTGGAGAGTCCGGAAGCGTGAAGGTCTGGCGGATGCCTCGTGCCCGACAGTAGGCTCGCAGAAGGCCGGAGGAGAACTCTCCGCCTCTGTCCGAGTGCAGACGCAAAACAGGAAAGTCCGAGCCGAAGCTCCGCCTGAGCTGGAGACGAGCTGCGCGGATCCAGTCGATCAACACCTCAGTAACCTCACCCTTGCTGCGCAAGGGGAAGACTGTGGTGTAACGCGAGTAGTCGTCAACCACCAGCAGGAAGTAGCGCTCGTGACCCTGTCCACGGACGCGGGCTGGGCCCCACACGTCCATGTGAAGCGTCTGCATCGGGCCTCCGTCGGAGGAAACGGGGAGGAGTGAGGGGTAGCCCGCAGGCGACCCTCGACACAGGGGACACAGGGAGGGCCAGGCCCCGGAGGAAGGGGAGGGAGGGACCGGGGAAGGCCAGAGACAAGAAGGCGAGAGGCCATGCCCCGGAGACGATGCAGGGAGGGGTGACCCATCCTGTGGTGCCACAGGAGGGTCTCGTGGGACAGGAGGCGACACGAGCAGGGGGCAGACTCAGGACCAGACCTGGACGCTACAGCAAACACCTGACCCGACGCAGCTACCTGACCAGACGCAGGAGGAGGAGACGGAACAGTGAGTGTGTACAGGCTCGACCCCGGCCCACGTGTGAACGTGGTCAAGTGTCGACCCGTGTCCGCGTCCGTGCAGTGGGTGTCCCGTCGGCGTGCAGGGGTGAATTGGTCGACCCCTGCATCCTGTAGGTCAGCACCCGCCACCAAGTTCGTAGAGAACGAGGGGAGGTAGAGACCGGACAGGGCGCCAGACGGGACCGCAGGGCACGGCAGGACAGTGGGGTAGCGAGCCAGAATAGGACCCCCAGAGGGGTCCGCAAGGGAGACCGCCACTGGCCGACTAAGCGGCGTGAGTGTGGTGCGGTCTCGAAAGAAGGAGCGAGACGCCCCTGAGTCAAGAGTGAAGGTGAGAGAGGGCGGAGCCGACGCAGTACCTGAGAGAGCAGACTCACCAGCACCTGAGGACACAGACTCACTAGCACCTAGAGCGACAGCCTCACCAGCACCTGGAGCAGCAGCCTAAACAGCACCTAGAGCCGCAGTACCAATGCCCGGGTCGGGCGGGAAACACCGGTAACAGTCACCCTCCTCACTAATAGTCACAGCATACATGGCAGCAAGAATAGCATCGAAATCAATATCAAAGATAGCTACTCCTGCCCTAGACAGCTGGTCCCAACGAGGGATCTCAGAGGCGTCAGGAAACTGGCGGCGCCAAGCGTCAGTCAGGCGGCCGAAGCAGCGCTGGGCGGAGTGTGGACCACCACACGGCTCACCTGCACGGTCGCCAGTGCGCAGGACGTAGGTGCACGGACCAGTACCCCCACCCCTCTGACGTGCAGCGTACCACTCACGGAGCTGCTGCGGGGAGAGGGTCTCCTGACCACGCTGCTGCCGCTGTTGCTGGCGTTGACCGCCACCGGAGCCACTCCTCTGCGACGAGCCACGACCTCCTCCGCCGCCTCCTCCGCCGCCGCCGCCACCACCTCCGCTGCCACCGCCACTCCCACCGTTGCTGCCGCCACCGCCGCCTCCGCCTCCACTCCCACCACCACCGCCGCTGCCACCCCCGCCTCCACTGCCGCCGCTGACACCTCCACTCCCGCCACCACTCCCGCTACCACCCCCACCTCCTCCGCTGCCTCCACCGCCGCCTCCACCGCCCCCGCCGCCTCCACCACCGCTCCTGCCCCCCTTGCCCTTGCCAGAGCGACGTCTCCCACTGGGGGCAGACGCCGCACCGACCGACTCAAAACCAACTAGGTCGGCCGTAGCAGCAGAGGCGACAGAGGGCAGGAGGGGGGAGGGGGAACACCCCTCAAAGATGGGGGTGCGCGGGTCACCACGAGAGGCCCCTACAGCGAGAATGCTCTTCTCGGCTGCTAGGAGGGACTTCTCGAGGAGGTCAACAGTGAGAGTGGTGGGGCAGACTGAGAGTAAGTCGTCCCTGACTCCGCGAAGGGAGTCAGGGAGGCGGGTGACAACGTAGTAGAGAGTGAAGTACTGGGGGGGGGGGTTCTTGGCGCAGAACTCAGCAGGAAGCGCAGCGCGGAAGCGAGCGTCACTAGTGCGCAGGTGGGTAATGAGGTCGGCGACTGTGGCAAAAGAAGCAAGGTCGGGAAAGAGGTACGGTAGCATGAGGCGGCTCAGTGCAGCAGTGGCAGGGGTGGAGTAGCGTGCAATAACGACGTCGTACAAGGTCTGAGCACTCTTGTACGACCCAAAGTGCGCACGCTCAGAGGGAGGGAGGTGGCGACGCACAGCAAGACGTGCAGCAGCATCGCGTGTGGCCCACTGTGAGCGAACAGTGGCATCCTCAGTAGCAGCAGGGGCGGGAGAGGCACCAGAAGTGAGATCAAAGAGAGAGAGGCCGTCAGCTCTGTCGCACTGTAGGAAAAGCAGCAGGTCGTCTACCCACACGTCAAAGTCGATGGCTCTGCCCTCAGCGTCGAAGGTGAGGACACTGGGGGTAGCCATGACAGCAGTAGGGTGAGGGCAGTGCGCAGAGTAAAGCTCAGTGCTCACCAGACAGGGCAGTGCAGGCGGCTCGGGCGGCTCGGGCGGCCTGGGCGGCTCGGGCGGCTCGGCGGCTCGGCTGCTGGGCGGCTCGGGCGGCTCGGCGGCTCGGGCGGCTCGGGCGGCTCGGGCGGCTCGGCTGCTGGGGCGGCTCGGCTGCTGGGGCGGCACGGCTGCTGGGGCGGCTCGGCTGCTGGGGCGGCTCGGCTGCTGGGGCGGCTCGGCTGCTGGGAGATGCAGCTGCGGGGCCGGGAGATGCAGTGGCGGGGCCGTCGGAGGGGACGGCGGGGCCGTCAGGTGCAGCGGCGGGGCCGTCTGAAGCAGCGGCGGGGCCGGCAGAGGGGACGGCGGGGCCGTCGGGTGCAGCGGCGGGGCCGGCAGAGGGGACGGCGGGGCCGTCAAGTGCAGCGGAGGGGCCGGCAGAAAGGGACGGCGGGGCCGTCAGAAGGGGACGGCGGGGCCGTCAGGTGCAGCTGCGGGGCCGACAGGTGCAGCGGCGGGGCCGGCAGGTGCGACGTTGGGGCCTGCAGAGGCAGGCGATGAGGCCGCGTGGGCGGCGCTAGGGGGGCCGCGAGGGCGGCGCGACGCAGCAGAGCCGCGAGGGCGGCGCGACGCGGCCGTAAGGCCAGCGCGACGTGGCCCAGGCCGCGCGCGCGAAAAAAAAAGGGTCGCGCGCGCGACTCGCGGGGGCCACAAGGGCAGCGCGAGAAGGACTAGGGGGAGCGCGCTTCGGGGAGAGAAGGGCGCGCTCCGGGCAGCGAAAATTTCGTGGGTGGGCCCTTAAAAAATGGTCCTTAGGAAGGACCCGCTCTATACCATGTTGAGATTAGAGAGAGAGAATGGGTGCACTATGAAATGAAACAAGTACAAGTACCAACCCTAATTGGGTTGTACCCCCTATGGGCTACCCCACTACAGCCTAAATATATGCATCAGTAATATAATCATCTGACAGTTCCTTGTCGCCAGCTGCCGAGCCACACTCCGTGAGTCACGCGCGCAAAATGACGACGAGCCACCGTCGTAAATTGCCACATCAGACGAACTCCGAAATTGTCGCGCAGCTGTTGACCCAGGTCCGATGGCGTCAACTGCCACACACGTTGACGACTCCGCGAATTTCGTGCAGGTGCCGACGCAGGTCCGCTGACGCCAGCTGCCACACAAAACTTCCGAAATCGTCGGTAAATCGCAGCGGAAATTACTCACATAAACGTCGCGACAGCTACAGCTGCCCGTTGCCCGAGGGGAGGGAGGCCACAGTCGATCGCGACCGTTCGAGGTAAGGATCTGGCGGTGCCGAAGGAGTACCCGTAAAACCATGGCCGCGAGGAGCAACTAACTCATTCTCCTGGCCGGCCTACGCAACTCCTGGACCCCAAGACATCCTTCCTCGTCCCCCCCCCGAGGGGTACTACACTCTAAAAAGCGGGGTAGGCTAGGAAAGTAGCTCTGATACCAGGTGTTATGAATGAACTTGCAGAGTGCGCAGTAAAACGAATATCGAGTACTGAATTACTGAATGACTGAATCAATGAGAAAGGTACGACTAAATAGGGGAAGTCCTAGCTAGGCGGAGAGGTTGGGCGAGGATGGCTCGGTGATGGTTGCGATTGGAGCGGAGGCCGACTCGGGAGTGGTTCGGTGCGACGAAATAGGAAGGACAGGTTCGTCGCGTGACCCTCGGGATGGCCTCGCTAACGAGTGCCTCAGTAAGGATTTGTAAATCCTTACACCATCGCACCCCTCTCGTCGCCTTCACTTCCCCCTCCCGTCCCCTTCATTTCCTTCATTTCCCCCTCCCGTCGCCTTCATTTCCCCCTCCCGTCACCTTCACTTCCCTCTCTCGTCGCCTTCACTTCCCCTCCCGTCGCCTTTATTTCCCCCTCCCGTCACCTTCATTTCCCCCTCCCGTCGCCTTCACTTCCCCCTCCCATCGCCTTCACTTCTCCCCCCCGATGCCTTCAATTCCCCCTCCCGTCGCCTTCCACGCCTGCCGCACTCGCTTCCCCCCCGTCACACTCGCTTCCCCACCCGTCACCTTCACTTCCCCTCCCATTGCCTTTCACACTCTCTTGCTCACTCCCCTGCTCACTCTCTTCCCCGCTGCTCACTCGCTTCCCCCCTACTCAATCTCTTTCCCCCTGCTCACTCTCTTCCCCCCTGCTCACTCGCTTCCCCCCTCCTCATTCTCTTTCCCTCTGCTCACTCCCCTTGTTCTAACCCCACTTTCCCCATTTCTCACCCATTTTCCCCCTTCACGCTCTCCTACCCCCTCTGCTCGCCCCTGTTTTCCCTACTCACTCCTATACTCACTCTCTCCCCCCTTGCTCACTCTCTTCCCCCCCTTGCTCACTCTCTTACCCCTTGCTCACTCTCTTTCCCCCTTCACGCTCTCTTTCCCTCCCTTCCGCCTGTTGCCCCCCTTCGTCACGCGCTCGTCCCCTCGCAATCCCTGTCTCTCTCTCCCCCCGTCGCCCTCCCTTCCACTCCTCGTTGCCCTCGCCATCCCTCCCTTCTCCCTTCCCATCTCGCACACTTGTCACGCCCCCTTTCCAACCCGCACATACACCCTTCCCTTCTTCCCTGTTTCCTCGTATCCCCTGCGCTGCTTCCCCCCATCCTCCAACTTGCTCCCCCCATCCCCTTCCCTGCTTCCCCCCGTCCCCTCCCCTGCCTCTGCCCATCCCCTTCCCTGCTTCCCCCCAACCCCTTCCCTGCTCCCCCCCATCCCCTTCCCTGCTTTCCCCCTTCCCCTTCCCTGCTTCCCCCCGTCCCCTTCCCTCCTTCCCCCGTCCCCCTCCCAGCATCCCCCCATCCGCTTCCCTGCTCCCCCCCATCGCCTTCCCTGCTCCCCCCCATCTCCTTCCCTGCTTCCCCCCATCTCCTTCCCTGCTTCCCCCTATCGCCTTCCCTGCTCACCCTTTCTCCCTCTGTTTCACCCTTGCTCCCTCCCTTTCTTCTCTGCTCACTCTCTTCCCCCTTGCTCACTCTCTTTACTTCTGCTCACTCTGTTCCCCCCTGCTTCCTCTCTTCCCCTCTGTTCAATCTGTCCCCCGCTGCTTCTTCTCTTCCCCTCTGCTCATTCCGTTTACTGTCTTTCCCCCTTCACTCATCCCCATACCCCCCAATGCAGTTACAGGTGCCCAGCACCAGATGTGGCTTTACGGCCTGGTTTGTTGCTTGCAGTGTAGCAGACAAAACCGGGAAGCAACATTACACATACACCCCCTAGCTTTGTTCCCTTCTTGAGTCTGGTGATTCCCCTTACTTTACAGATACGGTAATATATTTATTGTTGAAATCCTTGGTATTGGTCATGTGTATGACTGCTCTGAGGCTCATAATCCTGTATTATAAAAAAAATATCAAATACATGGCATGGCTATTCGTCGTGTTACTATCAGACAGCCAGCACATGCACAACCAGATGCAGTGCAGACCTGTCCAAACACAAACCAAGAACTCAGATTTGACGTGGCTGAGGTATAAGGGAAGCAAGCATGCAAAAGAATGACAACTGGCAAATGAGGAAGGGAGGAACGGAGGAAGGGACGAAGTGAGGAATGCAGGAATGAAGGAAGGGAGGAAGTGATGATGGGAGGAAGGGAGGTAGGGAGGACGCTTGGGGGAGAAGCAGAAGGGAGGGGAGGAAGAGAGGCTGGAGAGGAGGGTGGGGAGGAAAGAGGGTGGCAGGGAGGAAAGAGGGTGGCAGGGAGGTAACGAGGATGGAGGATGGGGGGAACAGATGGAGGTGAGGTACGGCAGATGGGAGACATGGAGGAACGGGGTGGGGAGAGGAGGGAATGAGAAAACGATGGGTTTGGTAGAGGAGGGATCGCGAGAGGAGGGATAGGGGGAGGAGTTGGGGATAGGATGGACGGGGAGGAGGGGATGGGTATAGAAAGGGATGGATAGCGGAGGTGGTGAAGAACGAACCTTTTGGCGAGGCGGAAGATGGGAAGAAGCACGGAGGAGAGGGGACGGGGTGGAGGTGACGGGGAGGTCGCGGGATGGGGTATGACCGTATGGTGTAATGGTGAAAGCTGGCAGAGAGAATGATGGGATCGGGAAAGGAGGGATGGGGAAACGAGGAAAAGGGGATGAGAAGTAGGATGGCATGGCGGAATGGGGTGGGGCAGAAAGGGGTGGGGCGGAATGGGGTGGGGCAGAAAGGGGTGGGGTGGAATGGAGTGGGGCAGAAAGGGGTGGGGCGGAATGGGGTGGGGCGGAATGGGGTGAGGCGGATTGGGGAGATGAGGGATGGGGAGATGAGGGGTGAGGAGATGAGGGATGGGGAGGTATGTGATGGGGAGGAGAGGGCTGGGGAGCTGAGGGATGGGGAGCTGAGGGATGAGGAGATGAGGGATGGGGAGATGAGGGATGGGGAGATGAGGAATGGGGAGATGAGGAATGGGGAGATGAGGGAAGGGGAAATGAACGTGTATGCGACGGAAGGGTGCTGCTGACCACGCGGCACCCTCCCACACCCCACGCGATGGGAAGGGATGAGAGGGTGGGCGGCATGGGTAGAGAAGCGATGGTGAAGAGGGGGAACGTGATGGGCAGGGGAGTGATGACGACGCGGAGAGAGGGAGGAGAGAAGGGAGGTCGGCGGGAAGGCTAAGCGAGGACGATGGGAGGGCAAGCGTGGGCGACAGTGGCGGTGGGCGATGGTGGGGAGAAGCGTGGGCGACGGTGGGGAGAAGCGTGGGCGACGGTGGGAGGAAGCGTGGGCGACGATGGGGGGAAGCGTGGGCGACGGTGGGGGGAAGCGTGGCGACGGTGGGGGGAAGCGTGGGCGTCGGTGGGGGGAAGCGTGGGCGACGGTGGGGGGAAGCATGGGCGACGGTGGGGGGAAGCGTGGGCGACGGTGGGGAAGCGTGGGCGACAGCGGGAGGAATCGTGGGCGATGAGAGGGGAAACGTGAGGGAAGGTGGGGAAAGGCGTGAGCGACGGTGTGGGGGAAGGCAGGAGGAAGCGTGAGCGGCGGTAAGGGGAAGCGTGAGCGACGGTGGGGGAAAGCTTGGGCGACGGTGGGAAGAGTGGGCGTGTGCGTGGGGAGATGTGTGAGAGACGGTGGGGAGAAGCGTGGGGGACGCGGAAGGCGATAAGTCCTAATGCGATGTTTGGGAAAGGGCTAGGAATAAAGGTGAAAATGCTCATGGCCTATGCTTTAGTGGCGTTTTATTCTATCTCTTCGCATGCTCCGCGTACTATGGAAATCACACGACCTGATTTACCGAAGAAGTCAAACTGTGCACATTTTGATCCCTTGTTCCTTCAGGAGGGTGTGGTTGGGACTCTTGCCAACCAAACCCGTTCTGCTCTACGACTCCGTGTTTCTTCGCGCAATGTTTTCTGGTAACCAGCCTGGCTCGGGAGGTCAACTGTGGGTTCGGTAGGCAAACTGTGCACAGTTTGCCTTCCTTTTTTTGTAATTCAGGTCTTGGGCTTTAATTCGGCCGCAATTACCAAATCCCGAACCTCTTCCAACGAGGTATGTATAGTTTGGAATGACTCCATGAAACCACAGAACTTTTTCGGTTCGGGAACCGACATGATTGAACCTCACAATTCCAAATTCACCATTTCACGAAAATCCCCGCTGAGAATGCAGCAGGGACGTTGTATACACCTTGCCATTCCCCGTCGCCATGATCAGCTGTTGTCCCACATGCACTATCATAGGCACCTTCAACCCCACCCGTGCTCTCCTTGGCTTTAGGGAGGTGGAAGCATGTGCCTCCCTGCCTACGCCCGCCTTTGTCAAACGGGCTTTCTGTCTAGACCAATCCGTACTCGCATGAACTGGTTTCCTCGAAAAGGGATACACGTGGACGTACCGGCAGGATTTTGGACTCCGAGGTTCTGGGCCGCTTTGAGAGAGAACATGTTGGTGACCCTTCCTCCCGGGCTTGCGCTGCGCCTCGGAATGCCGTACCATGGTTGTGTTCTTGCCTCAACTTGGGACGCTGAATTTCTTGCCCATTAGCTTTTTTGGATTTCCTTCTGAAGACCGCAATTCCCATAAGTTCTCGTTGCGTGTGGTGATTATAAGAGTCACCTCTATTAGTCACTTCGACGAGGAACAGAATGGCAGGAACCGACCTTTGGCCGTGGGAGGAGTCCTTTAATCTTTCGGAGGTTATTCGCTGCCTTCGTCCGCTCCCAAGTGACAAGGAACGGCAACGGACAGTCGTTGGGAAGGTCGCGACGGCTCTCCGAGAAAGTCAGGAGCTAAGGGAGAGCCTGGGACTAGCAGAAATCGTTTCTGCTGGCTCTCATGGTCGAGGAACCGACATAAGGAACAATTTAGAAGTCGACCTTGTCGTCATCTGCAACAGGTTCACTGTCGACGCTTATGATAACATGCTGGAGGTTAGTACGGGTGATGGATGTCACATTACAAAGAAAACGTTGGTGGATGTGGCTGATTCGTCTTGTGCTTTTGTCTTTGCAGAACCTTGCAGCGTTTGCTCTTGACAACCTGGATACGGAGTACATTTATGTAGGAAAGCTGCGCATAATGCTCAAGATAGACGGAATCATTGTTGATCTGTTGATTGCTGGCATTATGGACAAAGAGAGGCTGACGCGAATGCATTTCATGACCCCGAGGAATCGAAAGAAGTGGGGTGCTTCTTGCTCCAAGCTTCAGCTCGAGTTTATGCGGAAGAAGATCGGCTCAACAAGCGTCCTTAGGTAAGATTTAATGTAAGGTTGTTGTTTCTGGTTTCTGACGGTGAGTTCTCACTCAGTAGCTGTGTCATTGCAGGGATGGAATTGTCCTCGTGAAGCATTGGAAGCAGTCTAGAAAAGCAGTTAACGATGTTTTTAAGTGGCCAAGCTCGTGGCTGCTTGAGCTCTTGGTCACCTATGCTATGGATTGGTCGTGGTCCCATGGCCCAGTTTGCAGCCAGCCTGAACTGTTCATTCCGGAGCCTTTGAATGGGGTAGGTTTGTTTCTTTCGACTATGCAGCTAATCTGTCATGTGCAGTGTCGGCAAGTTCAGGTTGTTTGGATGCAAGAATCGACAGGGGGGTGCTACGAAGGTGGGCACGCATGACAATTGAACTTGCCTTCAGATTTCTTAAGATTCGCTAACCGACCTTGCTGTGCATGCAGAAAGGGACGTTAGAGCACTGTTAGACTATGCGGAACGACAGGATCAGCCTGTAGTAGCCGACCCTGTGGATGCCACAAACAATGTGGCAGCCGTTCTTTCGGTTGCAGACTGGAGCGAGCTTGCTCAAGATGCCCGTTTGATGATTCAACATGCTGCGTTACAGCAGCAGCTGTATAGCGAATTGATGGCTCCCCAGGGAGTTCGTGCTCCAGAGGTGGATCAACTGAATCCCTGTAGTGTTCTGAACGAACTCTTTCAGAAGCTGGGCATGGACACCCCAATATATGACAGAGAAATTCAGCCAGCTGTTCTTCCACCGTGAGTATATGGTAATTTGGCATCTGTATGGAATATGGTACCATCATTGCTTTGTGCAGTTAATAATTACTGTGTGTGCGTTTGTGCATTTTTTTTCCTCCGTGGCCCTCCATTCGCAGATTCATTTCAACGGTGAAGGGGCAGCTTCCATGCCAATGCATTATCGAGGCTTACAGTGACGAGAGGTCGACAAAAAAGGCTGCTAAGCGTTCAGCTGCGGAGAAAGCAATTACAATGATAAATGAACATATTTGTCGTTAGTCTGTAGTATGTATTACTGCATAACAATGCTTGCAAATGCAAATTTGGAGAATATGCATGGGCACTCTGTAAGCCCCATAATTTTTTCCATAAGATACCATGCAGGAATGTTCGTGCTTTTAGAACTCTTCAACTCTGCCGCACTATCCCCCTTACTTTCAACCTCTTATCGAGCTATCCGAGAAGTGTGCTGCTTTTTGCTGTATGTGGTCCTGAATTGCGTGGCGCCGACGGTGACTGACGTCACCCGTCACATCCAACGTATCGCCCGTCCCGCGTCGTAACATCACCTGATGGGTTTTGCACCAATCGCATGCGCACTCTGCCTTTGGTTTGTGGAGACATCCTTGATGCTGCCCAGACTCGGTGCCACATCAGCTCGAGGGTTTGACAGACCCCTCCTCCACCCCCACCAGCCCCGCGGGATGGATGTGAAATGGTAATGTACTGTGTGCATGCCATCCATCCATACCTTGTGCTGCCGCTGCGCGACAACGACTTGTGCAACACGCTACCCTCCTTTGCCTCAGTCTGCTTTTCCTTTCACACCACACCCTCCCTGATACCCGTTCCCTGCTTTTCATTCTATCGGTGGTTTTCGTTTTCGAGCTTCTGAGAAGTCAGGGGCGGAAAGCTGGGCGCGGGAGTCTAGGGTGTTTAGGCACTCTGAATATTGGTTTTCCGTTTAGGTTTCGCTTCCCCGCTTGTGAATATGGCCGCGTCAGACAAACGTCCTTTCAAGAAGCAGCACTCGCTAGGTACCGTATTTGTGTGGCTTGTCAGTATGACTTTGCGATTGAAGCTGTGGCGCCTGCGCCTGTTATCGCGCCTTACTTACAAGACGTTCATCCCTTCGATATCTGCGTTTTTGTTTTGCAGAGAAGAGAAAATCCGAGGCTGAAAGAATTCGGGAGAAATATCCCGATAGAATTCCTGTGCGTTTCCACCCTTTGTCCGTCATTTGTGCCTCTCCTCCTCGCCGGATGCTTATTGTGTTTTTACTCTCAACGCTTTCAGGTGATTGTGGAGAAGGCAAGGAGGAGCAAGGCTCCTGATATCGATAAGAAAAAGTGAGCTTCATAGGCAGGATGGCGTACCGTTTTGTATATCGTTCTTCCTGTTCCTGATTCTTTGCTTCTGTATTTGCAGGTATCTGGTGCCGTCGGACTTGTCAGTTAGCCAGTTCATGACTGTTATTAGGAGGAGGATAAAGCTAGAGGCGGAGCAGGCGATTTTCCTGTTTGTTCACAACACAATTCCACCGTCGGGTATGATTGGTTATTTCGTTTGTTCCTTTGTCTGTCACTGCAATTTTTTACTCACCGTTTTCTTATTTTCCGATGCAGCTGCGCTGATGTCATCTATCTATGATGACCATAAGGACGAAGACGGTTTTCTCTACATAGTTTACAACGGGGAAAGTACGTTCGGCTAGGTGCTGAAATGTAGCATGTACATACGTAGTTTTTTTCTGGGTGCTGGATGTATCCTGCGTGGGAGGTGTTTAATTTTGTGCTTGCACCAAAGTTGATATAGATACAGGGCGATGATGTGTACATACTAATTGGAGCATCTAGTAAGATAGCTTAGTTAAACTTTTTATACATGAACATTTAGTATCAACCTAAGGTCACATTTGCAGTTAGATGAGTTCATGGAATGGATGGGTGGGGTTGCATACTTACCTTCAAGACACAGTATGCATCTTTGTCATGGAAACATATCTTAACTTTGTACATTTACAAGAATCCTACTAATAAACCCCCAGCAAGGATGCGCAGAAATAAGTCTTAGTGTGCATCCAAAATGGCTAGATCAGGGCTGGGGAACATGCGCCCTGCAACTATGTTCCTGATGGGCATTAGTGCAAGAATGAGTAGAGGGAAGAAGATTCCTGCAACACCACAGATCACCAAGGTCGCACACGGGAGGGCAGAGAGGCAGTAGTTTCATGTCATGTCAGTGCATGCATGTACAGTGGAAATACGACGTGCTGTGGATGCATGCAGCCCTACGCAGCTCTACCTTAGCGAAACATCTCAAATTTTAGTGCATGAGAGGGTTAAGTGTACAACTGTGATGAAGAATACGCAACCATGCATGAAGAACATGTGGCCATGCACAATCATTCTACCCCATCTCCACAAACAACAGCACAGACTACAAGGCATACCTCACCACATGGCACACCACAGGACACTCCACTTGGTACACCACAGGACACACCACACGGTGCACCACACACTACAGATCTCCTCACCCAGTTTGCTGTGCTTCAGCTGCCAGAGCGCCACCAGGCACGCGCCCTGAAGGGCCGTGAACCCATATACGGAGGATCTGGCCACTCCTCGGATGAACGGGTAGTCCGGGAAGCGCGACGGATCCGTGAGGAGCAGCTTCAGCCTATATGGAGGATGGGAGAGGGAGGACGGTGTTGGGAAGAAGCAGGAGATGAAGAAGAGTGCATACGGCACACTCTACAGACAAGCATGAAGTGCGTTACTGAGGGATGGGACAAGGGAGGGAGGTGATGGGGGGGAGGAGGCGGGAAACGGACAGTTTTTGAGTTTCATGACGAAAACTTTTCGCTTGTGGTTGATAAGAGATGAGCGGGAGGGCGGGGAGGAGGGAGAGAGGGAGGGAGGGATCAATGTTGAGAGGTTGCGAGGTAGGTAGGTAGGGAGGCAGGTAGGTAGGGAGGGAAGGGGGAGGCAGGTAGGTAGGGAGGGAGGGAGAGAGAAATGGTGGAAAATAGACACTGCCTATGTACAGGTATGCGCGGTGAGAGAAGTGCTAGAGAGGTATGTTGAGGGCCGTGGGGGGACGGGGAGAGAAGGAAAAAACAAGGGCAACGAGCGAGATAGAGCATACAAGAGTAGATGAGAGTAATGGGGAGAGGAGGGGAAGGGAGGGAAGGGGAGGGGACGGGAGAAGGACAGGAGAGGAGAAGCGGAAAAGAAGAGAAGAGAGGGGGCACCTGTCAACGAGTTGGTTGCCGGCAAGGCTTGAAACTCCCATGTAAAGGAAAAGACCCTCTGTCACCTGGAGAGAGAGGGGATAGAGAGGCGGGGGGGGGGAGTTAGTGGGAGGAGGGGAAAGTGGGTAGAGGGCAGAGGCAGGAACAGCGGATCAAACACATGCTCTTGTCACCAAATGAGTTGCCTGCACTCCTTTGGGCCCACTCATATAATTGAGAGTGCAGTTAACACGTGAGTGCAAGCACCAGAGTGCATGCATCATATTAATTCTCTTCATCTGCTTCTTTGCCTCTTGCATTGGATACCAGGTCACATTTCAGTCCTATCCCCTGGAAAAAGGAAAATAGTTGTTTCCACAAAACGGAAATATAATCTTCCAAAGCGAAATATCAGTGGGAGGAGTGGCAAGCAAGGTGAAACAGAGGAGACGAATGGGCGGAAGGCTTACGGAAACTGGGATCCGTGAGAGAAGAGGAAGCAGGAGGAGTGACGCTCCTATGCAGACCTGTATGCAGCCCATGCACAGAGATTCGATACGCAAAGGAGATACGTGGAATTAGGGTCAGAACGGGACGAATGGAAGAAATGGGAAGCACGGAAAGAGCAGGAAGAATCTGAGGAGCGACCGACTAAGTAGAATGTGGAAAAGGCGTGTGGGACCGTTAAGAAGGCAATGCAGGCTCGTTCAGGCTGGACTCACTGAGGTTCGGCTCACTGAGGTTCGGCTCACTGAGGTTCGGCTCACTGAGGTTCGGCTCACTGAGGTTCGGCTCACTGAGGTTCGGCTCACTGAGGTTCGGCTCACTGAGGTTCGGCTCACTGAGGTTCGGCTCACTGAGGTTCGGCTCACTGAGGTTCGGTCCCCGCATTGCGGTGCGTAAGAAAGCAGGAACTACATTACTCACATGAATCGCCACTCCTGTGACCCGATTCTCCCGTACCCTCTGCTGCGGAACAGCAGAAGCAGCGGCAGGAGGAGAAGTAGATGCCGCAGCAGGAGCAGCAGCAGCCGCACGTTGGGTGAAGGAAAGGGAGCGGACGTGAGAGAGGGAAGGCACGGTGGAGGCCACCATCCATGGCAGTCCTGCTGCTGCACTCAGCAGCATGATGACTGGGGGATAGGGGGAAGGTGGAGAGAGAAGGTGGGGAGAGTGGGCGGAGTGGGTGGGGGAGGGGGACGTGAGTAGGGGAAAAGGAGGTTACGAAAGGGGAAGCGAGAGGGTACAGACAGAATGGAGACAAAGGGCCCACCACAGCAAGCCGGCAACGCTGTACCACTCATCAACTCTCTCACTCACTCACTCACTCGCTCACTCTCACTCTCACTCCACACTCTCGCTCCCTCACTCTCTCACTCCCCTGCCAGCACAGCCAGGTCGTGGTGGTACCCACTGCCCTTCACCAGCCCATTCCTCTGCGCATCCACAAGTTTTGAGACGTCTCAAAAGGTATCCACAAACCTCGTGGTTGACGGCCACGAGGGGAGAGAAACAGACGGCCATGGCCTCCCTCGCTCACTCACTCACTCTCTCACACACCCACCCACTCCCTCACTCACTCACCTGCCAGCACTGCCAGGTCGAGGTGGTATCCACTGCCCTTGACCAGCCCATTCCCCGGCGCATCCACAAGCCTGGTGGTGATGTTCTGATCCAGAAACACCAGCAGAGTGAGCAGCGCCGCTGGCACCGCGCACAGCAGCATGGCCCATGGGGGGAGGGAGCCCAGGATCGGCACGAGCCAGGGGCGGCCGCTGGTTGTGACGATGTGTGCGGGAGCGGCGAGTGTTGGGAGGGTGATGGAGGGGAGGAGAAGCGTAGGGAGGGTGGACATGAGGAGGATGGAGAGCGGGGCGGCGAAGTCGGAGAGCGCGGTGCGGATGGGTTGGGTGAGGTATGAGGAGTCGCGGAACTGGTTTGGGATGGGGTGCAGCGGGGGAGGGGGTGGGCGTGGGGAAAGTGAAAGAGAGAGAAAAGGAGAGTGGTGAGGACATTTCTTGAAAGAGCATAGAAAGAGTTTTACAGAGATTGTTACAAGGAGGAATTCAAGAGAGTAAAAAGAGGAAAGGAGGACGAAAGTGCTGGCTGGCTGCCATACCGAGGAGAGGAAGGAGGTGAGTCGCCAGGTTGCAACAGCCACGAGCATGGAGAGCAGGGCCACGCTAGACGTCATCATGCCCCCTCCCACGATGCTGCTGCCGCCGCTGCTGATACTGCTTGCAGCGGTCATTGCTGTTGCTGCGCCTGCTGCTGTCGCTGCTGCTGCGGCCGCTGCGAAATTCGCTGCCAGTTTCTGGGAGAGGAGGGGAAAGGGCGGGGTGCGGAAGAGGTGGGGCTGTGAAGCTGGAAGCGTTGGAGCGAAGGTCATCACACTAGCACAACAATCCTGCCTCTCCTGCTTCTTTTCTCCCGCCACAACAAACCCTGCCACTCACTCACCTCACACCTTCCCCATCACTCAACCCTCACACATTCCTTCCCTCCCACATCCCTGACTATCCCTCACCCACCTTGCAGGGCTCGGCAATGAATCCGAGGGAGATGAGAAGCGAAAAGGTCTCGTCCGTGAACCGCGTGAACAGACGAATCTGATGGGGGGGGGGGTAGTGAGGACGCGGGGCATTTTTGAGTCGACTCAAAAGTCAATCTGATGGGGGGGGTAGTGAGGACGGGGGCAAGAGATGCGAGAAGGGGAGAGGGAGGATGGAGAGGGAGGAGGGAAGAAAGGAAACGAGGAGATGAGGCATGTTGCATGGACATCACCTGAGTTGCAAGCAAAACATGTCTCTTGCAACATGTCAATCAATGCATTTAGAAGAAAAGAGCCCTTGATCCCACTGTGAACATCATAGATCATTGTCAACAAGTCCCACCCATCCTTGTTGCTACCACCCACATTTTCACAACTCCCCCTTATCGTTACCCTCTTGTTTCCTAGTCGGTTCCCCAACCCCCAACCCTCCCCAATCCTTCCCCCCGGCTTTCCGCCATTCCCCAAATCCGCGTTCCTCCTTCACCCCTCCCCACTCCCCCCTCCCCCCTCCCGCTCCTTCCTCCCCCCTCCGACACTCAGTCTCACCAGGTCGCTAGCGCCAGTGAGCGAGAGAACGAGCAGGAAGGCGGCGGACCACACGCTCACCCACGCGTACACCGGCAGGAACGGCAGCGCCAACGCTGCTGCCGACTGGATGAGGAGGGGCGGGGGGGGAGGAGGGAAGGAAGGGGAAACGGGGGAAGAAGGGAATGGGGAAGGGGCAGGGTGATGCGGCAGCCGCCGCTCGACGATCACCCACGCGTACACGGGCAAGAACGGCAGCGGCAGCGCTGCTGCGGACTGGACGGGGGAAGTTAGGGGGGGTAAGCGGGAAGGATGCAATTCAGGGTGATGCAGGGAGATGCAGAGAGATGCAGGGAGATGCAGAGAGATGCCGCAGCCGCCAATCGAGGGTCACCCACGTGTGAACGGGGAAGAGGAAGGGGATGCGGGACGGAGGGGATGGTACCAAAGCTCAACTTTTATAGGGGAGACCAATAGTGAGGCGGAACTTATGTATCAAAGCTCACCTTGTAACGAAGCGCAACTTTGTAGCACCCCTTATATCGAAGCTTGATATATTTCAAAGCTGACCTTCTAACGAATCGCGAAGCTCACCTTATAGAGCAGGCCAGTGAAGACGACGACGAGGCCTGTGGGGCCGAGCAGCGTGAGCGGCTGGCCGGAAAACATGGCGTAGACCACGCCGGATACTGCGGAGAGAGAGAGTGTCGGGGGGAAGGGGAGGAAGGTCGAGGATAGGGAAGGAAGAGAGGGATACACGGCGTTGCTGGATGGTGCGAGAGGGCGAGAGGGCGAGAGGAAGGAGAAAGGGGAAAGAGGCATGGCGGGGAAAGAGGAGGCGGATGCGGAAAGGGAGAGCGGAACAAACGTGTGGGTGCAGGAGAAGAGCGTTGAGGGGGAAGGGGAAGGGGAGGTGGATGGGGAACGGGAAGGAGAAGAAATGACAGAGACACTGCAGAGCTACTCACTCGCAGTCCCGAGAATCGTCTCAACCACTCCGATGGCGCCACCTGTCTGCGCGGCCGTCAACCTGACGTCAGCACGATTGCGCAGAGAGAAAAACAGAAGTAATTGGAAAAGGAGGTTAAGTTGCAAGGACTTCCGGACATAAGTAAAAAACGGAACGTCTTCTAGAGGGGAGAGATTGATGCAAGGAAACGGAATCCCCGGAGCTTCTTAGCAGCAAAGAAGCGCAGTGTGAAAAGGAATTACTGGAATTCCGACCGACGAACCAACCGCGCCGCCATGGCTTACCCGCCGAACGCGATGCACGGGGTGAGGCACGCGAAGAAGAGGAACATCGTGCTCGCCGCCGCGGCGGGATGCAGCCCGTCGCGCACATCGCTCCCCACGTGCGGAACCTTGCGCCGAATGTCCGCCCACAGCGGCGCGCCAAATCCTCCCTCCGCCGCAGACCCTTCCGCGGACCCTGTTTCCGCACTGCTGGTATGTGCGCTGCTGATGCTGCTGCTATGCGTACCGCTTGGCTCCGTCACTGACGGTCGTTGCATCACCGCCATACCGCCCATCTCCTCGATCCGCGCCGCCTCTTCCGCCGCGCTCAGAGGCGCAATACCCGCCGAGTCACGGCTCATGTGCCCGTCGGTGATACGGGTCGCAGATGCCGTTTCCCCGTCCCGGTCCTGTCTCTTTCCGTTGCTTGTCTCCCGCGCCTCGTCGTTTTTCTCCTCCCGCGCATCCTCGTGCACGATCGCGCCATTGCTTTGAGATGATTGGCAAACGTGGCGGGAAGAGCGCGACGAATCTTGCGTCGGCGCATGTCTTGGGGCTGGTGGTTCGGCAGAGGTGCACTTGACTGAGAATCGGCGAAGCGAGAGGCGCTTCGACGGGACAGCACGGGTTGAATCTCGACCAAGCAGGCATTGGACTTTGAATCTAGTGTCTAAAGCTGGATGAGAAAATTGGACGGGAAAGATTGGCGTAGCAGCAAATGTCGATACGTTTGACCGGGATCGGACGGCGGAGAAGTCAGCAGCTGGGGATCCAGCAGCGATCAACGGTTGCGAAGATAAACACGCCATGGCCAAATCTCTGAAGAAAGGGTTGGAGGAAGAGCTGGGGGCTTGTGAGGTCGAGATTCGGCGGATCAAATTGAGTTGTGTGAGACGCGCAGTTCGTCTCTTTGCTCCGCGAGCCCCGCCGCCTTCGTCTTGCGAGTCCGACTACTTCGTGACTCACTTTAACTCGGCAGAAGTTCACTTCACGCGCAAAAGGAGCTGGCTGCTGTTCAGTGTTCAATCAAGAGAAACTGGTCTCACTTCTATGCTCACTTTCTCTGGTTAAAACCCAAAACAAGCCTTCGCCCTCGTCTCCCTCCCACCTACTAATCTGGTTATGCGCGTGTTAGTAGTTGGTTTCTCTGACCTCCTACTAACCATTCACTTCGGTTCTCATGTGATGAATCGTGGTACAAAATTTGACATTTCTTGCTGCAAGTTCGTGTATCTACTGTACCTACTGCAGCCAGGTTCATTCGTATATCTCTATGGAAATTGTGATCTGCTGAAAAACTACCTGGCCGAGGCAGAAGAAACCAGAAGTCATGAATGGCAAGAGGCGCGCGCCTCGAAAGCATGACGTTCTCTTCGCCGCCAACCCAATGCGCGCTATCAAAACCCTTCGCTGATTGGCCATCCTGAAGACTTGGAAAGGTGTGTGTGGTGGCTCGAACCGTCGCCGACGTGGCTCTGACGATGTTCTCGAGGGAGTATCTCATCGCAGGGGGAGATACATTCAAAAGACCAGAATCAGCTCAAATAAATGTCTGGTGTTCTGTCCAACGAGCCACCAACTCGAATTTTGGGGATGCCCCGCAGTGTGCTGTACACTGAAGTGGCGGATATGAGGAAATGTACAAAAGTGCGTGTAGCAAAAAATGCATGTTTCAAACCCATCGGTCACCGCGACATGTACATCCACATGTTCGACAACGAGTGGTAGAAAATTCACGGCGGAAGCCACCTCCACGTGGAGTACGTTTGCCACTAATGCAACTCGCTATAGCACTCCTTCGCTAGTATTTTCAGCCGACAAGCACATCTGTTTGAGAACTAATCGCTATCGCTACTCTTGAAATTTTGTCTGACAATTAGGGATTTTGATGTTCTACTTTAAAACCTGGGACATACCTTTTCAGCAGTTGCCAGCCTACCTTCAGGCTATGAACTTCGCAAAACTGAGTTATCCTTCACGAAGCACATGTCTAGCTCGAAGGTTCTAAGGGTAGATCGAGCTACTGTAATAAATTGCAGCAGTGACCGTCAGGCGTTCGCAACCACCAGGAGTCATAGAAAATCACATGGCCCTAAAGCATGAAAGCGTAATGCAAATCGCCGCGATCGCCCTAACTAGCTACCAGGCCCTACTCGCCTCGGCTCTCTACCAGCAACTCATTTCGCAACCGCATCAGCAAAACCCCAAGGTTGTTCTTCCCCCTCCGTGTCCACCCACTCCCCCAGAAGAAATCGTGCGTAGACGCCTCGACAAGAGGTGAATCTCCAGTGGAAAGCAGGAGTTCTTTCAGATGTGGGTACGTCGTGAATTTCTTTCTTAGCGCCGCCCGCATGACTGCTAGCTTCTCCTCCTGCCAGTTCGGCCGCAGCTGCCAGCAAGCAGGTGCGGGTGAGGAAATGGAGGGATGAGGTTTAGAAGGGGATTATGAATGAAGAAGGTAATTTGGAATGAGAAGGTGAATTGGGAAGCATGCATTAGGCCTGAACGTCACACACAATACCATGCCCTATCCACACACGCTCCCATGCACACTCCACACACACTCCCATGCACGCCCCACATACAAGGTCTGGTCTCTTCCGCTCCAGAGCACGGCCGATCCGAGCAGCCTCTTCCGGAGTTTCAGCTTCCCGAATCTCCCGCACTGCCAGTGCCGCGTCATATTCATATAGTGAGAATGTGAACTTTTGAGCCTGCTTGGGAATTAGTGACAGACAGGAGGGGAGGTACGGTTGGCATGGCAGTCCCAAGAGAGCCCTGCTCACAAGGAATAATAAACTTGCAACAAACCCCGTTCTCACCTGATAAAAATGTTCGACTGTTTGCCATAGCACCACTTCCTCCTCGGCAGCAGCAGCGTTGGCATAGGGGGAGGAAGGGAGAGAGAGGGGGAGGACCAGGGGGAGGCGGATAGGATGCGGGGAGAAGTTGGAAAAGGCACCAAAAGGGTCCCATGATTTGTAGAAAGAAATGACAGGTGGCGGGCCGGGAGTGGCTGGAGGAGTCACTGAGATGGCCACGGGGGTACAAAAAAGTCAGGGGAGGGGAGAGAAAGCATGACGAGGTTAAGGGATGAGGTTGAGGTGATAGTGAGATTGAGTGAGGCGGGCAGAGGCAGGGGGATGGATGGGTGGATGGATGGATGGTTGGTTGGATGGATGGATGGATGGATGGATGGATGGATGGATGGAATGGATGGATGGATGGATGGATGGATGGATGGATGGATGGATGGATGGATGGATGGATGGATGGATGGATGGATGGATGGATGGATGGATGGATGGATGGATGGATGGATGGATGGATGGATGGATGGATGGATGGATGGATGGATGGATGGATGGATGGATGGATGGATGGATGGATGGATGGATGGATGGATGGATGGATGGATGGATGGATGGATGGATGGATGGATGGATGGATGGATGGATGGATGGATGGATGGATGGATGGATGGATGGATGGATGGATGGATGGATGGATGGATGGATGGATGGATGGATGGATGGATGGATGGATGGATGGATGGATGGATGGATGGATGGATGGATGGATGGATGGATGGATGGATGGATGGATGGATGGATGGATGGATGGATGTGGATGGATGGATGGATGGATGGATGGATGGATGGGATGGATGGATGGATGGATGGATGGATGGATGGATGGTGGGGCAGCCAAACAGCAAATCAACACAGAGAGTGCGCCAAGAGGGAAAAAGCAAAAGCAGTCAGAAGGCTCTAGAGACACCTCATAAGGCGAAGGCAGTCAAACGACTCTTCATTCTTCAGAGCAAAGAGAGGACTTACTTCCCTCTGTATACCCAAGGGAGCGAAGACAATGCAGACTTGTGACAACTGAATTGAATGGTAGGAAGGGAGTGGAGTTGAGAGTGGAGAGGACTTACGTCTACATTCGAAGGTGGGCGTTTGGGGCAGAACGGGGGGATCGGTGGGGAGAGGGTGCAGATAGCCCGTCATGAGCAGATCCCGCCCGATCTGACCATCACCAGGCAAGGTCAAGTGGGGGGAGCACGTGGGGGGGGGGGGGGGGGGGGGGGGGGGGGGAGGGCGGGGAGAGAGAGAGGAGGGAGGGATGATTGGTGCAAAGCAAGCAATGACAGAACGCCAGAGAGGTGTGATTTCGAGAGATATGGGAGGGGAGATAGATGAGCTCGCAGATATGTGGGTGGGTGGGTAGGAGGTGCAGATAGCATGTCATAAGCAGTGCCAAACCCCGTCACCACTCCCACTCGCTACTCACCACCCTCCTTCTTCCTTCCTCGCTCTCCTCCCCTACCCTCCCTATCCCCTCCACTCCCCTACCGTACCCTTCCCTCCCCTCACCTGCCCTCCCCTCTCCTCTCCCTCCTAGCCAGCCCTATCCTACCCTCCCCTCTATCCGTGACTCACAATCTCCGTGCTGAGCTCCTATTCGCGAGCTCCAGAGCCTGGGTCATCTCCACAAACCCCAGGTCGCCCACGGGGGAGGGCGCCGTCACTCCCCTGGTGATCTCACACTCCCTGCCCAGCGCTTTCACTGCCCCTCAAAAAACCCCTGCCACTCTCACGCTCCGCTCACCCCTCTCCCCTCTCCTTCCACCCATCCCTCCTCACCCCCACCCTCCACCCCAGCAACTCACAATCTCGGTGCTGACGTCAGCGAGCTCCAGAGCCTGGGTCATTTCAACAAAGCCCAGGTCGCCCACAGGGGAGGGCGCCGTCACTCCCCCGATGATCTTGGGCGCCACGAACGCCATCACCTTGTGGATAGCCCCGCCCGCTATGCACGGCGCTGAGAGGGTTCCGCCACACTCCCACAGGACCTAATGGGGTGGAGTGGGGTGGAGAGGGAGGAGAGAAGGTGAGGAAGCTATGGGGTCCCGCTGGTGGATACAACACGAGGGGCGGGCAGCACGCCTCTGCACGGCCACAAGGCCTGTGTGGGTGGGGGGTTGTATGGGGCAGGCTATGACCGACCGCCCCCGATGATCTTGGGCGCCACAAATGCCATCACCTTGTGTATGGCCCCGCCCGCTATGCACGGCGCTGAGAGGGTTCCGCCACACTCCCATAAGACCTGAGAAGAGGGGGTGCGGGAAGAGGAAAAGGGAGGGGTGAAGCGAGGAGAGAGAGAGAGATTCGGAAAGTGATGGAAAAGTGGGGGGGAGGAGAGTGGAGTTGCGGGGTGGGGACGGAAAGCGAGAGAGAAGAGAGGCGAGAGAGAAGAGAGTGCAGAGAGAGAAGAGAGTGCAGAGAGAGAAGAGAGTGCAGAGAGAGAAGAGAGTGCAGAGAGAGAAGAGAGTGCAGAGAGAGAAGAGAGTGCAGAGAGAGAAGAGAGTGCAGAGAGAGAAGAGAGTGCAGAGAGAGAAGAGAGTGCAGAGAGAAGAGAGTGCGGAGAGAAGAGAGTGCAGAGAGAAGAGAGTGCAGAGAGAAGAGAGTGCAGAGAGAAGAGAGTGCAGAGAGAAGAGAGTGCAGAGAGAGAAGAGAGTGCAGAGAGAGAAGAGAGTGCAGAGAGAGAAGAGAGTGCAGAGAGAGAAGAGAGTGCAGAGAGAAGAGAGTGCAGAGAGAAGAGAGTGCAGAGAGAAGAGAGTGCAGAGAGAAGAGAGTGCAGAGAGAAGAGAGTGCAGAGAGAAGAGAGTGCAGAGAGAAGAGAGTGCAGAGAGGAAGCGAGAAAGCCGTCTGTCTGCTGGTGCACAGCTCAGCAGGGAGCGTGTCCATTGCACATGTGCTGCCAACAACTGAGAACTGACCCACCTGCATGAAGCCCCACTGGTGACAGTAGTCCATGACAGCAGGTAGCGAAAGGAGGAGAAGAATTTCCTACATTCAAACGTGCACACCCCCTATAGCATAGCACCCACCCACTCCCGTGCGATGAGCCCACCCACCCACCCACCCACCCACCCACGCCCACCTGCATGAAGCCGCGCTGGTGGCAGTACTCCATGACAGCGCGCGGAGACAGGAAGTCAAACTCCACGACCTCGCACCCGCGGGCGCGCAGGCGCGCACAGAAGTCGCCCTTGGCGCCGCGCTGCGTCATGACGACGGTGGGCGCGATGGCCACGTCCCACAGGTTGGCGTCCTCTGGCAAGCGTAGCGAGCGCGACATCACGATCCGGACAGGCACGTGCCCGCCCTCCCTGCGGGTTGTCAGACGGGGGTCTGGTGGAGGGAGGGATGGGGGAGGGGGGGTGTGAGGGAAGCGGAAGGAGGGGCAGGGGGAAGGGGAGGTAGAGAAAGGGTGGGAGAAGGAGGGAGCGCGACATGACTTTGCGCACGGGGACGTGCCCGCCCTCCCTGCGCGTGGTGAGCCGTGGGTCTGGGGAGGGGAAGAGGGGGATGGGAGAAGAGAGGGAGTACGGGAGGTGAGGAGGAAATGGGAGGCAGGAAAATGGGCGGTGGGGGGAGCTTGGGGGGGTGGGAGTGGGTGGGAGAGGGTGGGAGTGGAGTGGAGGGAGGCGCCTGCGAAGAGACACACACGCACTCGTTGGAGAGACCCTGTCATGTTATGGTGTTACCCCCAACAACGGTGGCATCCCACAGGCTGCGCACATCAAACACACATGCTCACTGTTGCTGATTTGCCTCAACAGCCACACACACATGAACACACACACCCCACTTTGGACTCACTGTCGCGGCGCACGGTGTTGCCCCCCACGATAATCGCGTCTGAGAGGCTGCGCACATCAAACACCCGCTGCCGCGCCTCGCGGCTCGTCACCCACGCCGCATGCCCCGTGGATGCTGCTATCTTGCCTGCTCGGGTGGGTGGGGTGGGGGGTGCGCGACAGGGCAAAAGATGGGAGTGGTTAGGAAGGGCGGGAATGGTTAGGAAGGGCGGGAATGGTTAGGAAGGGCGGGAATGGTTAGGAAGGGTGGGAATGGTTAGGAAGGGCGGGAATGGTTAGGAAGGGCGGGAATGGTTAGGAAGGGCGGGAATGGTTAGGAAGGGTGGGAATGGTTAGGAAGGGCGGGAATGGTTAGGAAGGGCGGGAATGGTTAGGAAGGGCGGGAATGGTTAGGAAGGGCGGGAATGGTTAGGAAGGGCGGGAATGGTTAGGAAGGGCGGGAATGGTTAGGAAGGGCGGGAATGGTTAGGAAGGGTGGGAATGGTTAGGAAGGGCGGGAATGGTTAGGAAGGGCGGGAATGGTTAGGAAGGGAATCTGAGCCCACGCCACGCCGCATGCCCCCTGAACGCTGCTACCTTGCCTGCAAGGGCGGGTGGGGGAGAGGATGGGGGGAAGGATGGGAATGGGGCATGTGCGGACGCATGGGGGGAGGATGGGGAACGGATGGGGGAACGGATGGGGGAACGGATGGGGGAACGGATGGGGGAATGGATGGGGGAAGGGAAGCACAGAAATTGGTTGAGAGTACAATGTGAATCTGAGTACAAGTCACACTGTATGCCTCGTGGACGCACGCTGCTATCTGCTATATGGGCACTGGGGTATAAGGGCACATGAAGCGAAGACTCATGTGACTTTTGAGTCGACTCAAAAGTCACCTCGGTATAAGGGCACATGAAGCGAAGACTCATGTGCTGTGCGGGTGGTTTGATGGTGCTGGCATGGAATGATGGGCTCGCTGAGACGCGCACTTGCTACTGCTTTGCTTGCCCACATCTCCCCCCTCTCTCCTCTCCCTCACTCCCTCGACACTGGTTGAATCAACTCAAACATTAGCCATGTCAACTCAGAGAATACCTAGCACTCGCATGCGGGTGCTACTCAACAGCACATGCACTGGGTTGTCTATAGAGAATACTCAACGGTCATACCTGTCAGCACGCACACACACACATGCACATACCGCACCCACACCGTCTCCCCTCCCTTCCCCCACTTCCCCTCCCCAGCCCCCCGAACAAGCACATGGACGTACCATCAAGCGTTGCACACCCCCCAAGGCAGGCAGGCAGGCAGGCAGGCAGGCAGGCAGGCAGGCAGGCAGGCAGGCAGGCAGGCAGGCAGGCAGGCAGGCAGGCAGGCAGGCAGGCAGGCAGGCAGGCAGGCAGGCAGGCAGGCAGGCAGCATGGAGAGCAAGGGCTCACACACACGCACTGACCATCGAGCGTCATGGCGTATTTGAGGATGGAGAAGGGCAGGCCCGTGTGCGCGCGGAACAGCAGCGCCTCGTTCACCCCCCGACAGCTCCTCACCACGTCCTAAAGGGGTGGGGCATGGGGGATGGGGTTCGGGCATGAAAGATGGGGCACAGGAGAGAGGAGAATGAGGCTGTGGATTGTGGGGTACAAGATAAGGAAGCACGGGGTATGGGGAACGGGACATGAGGCATGGAGCGTGAGGACGGAGGCATAGGGATCAGGGAATGGGGAGTGGGAATGGGGAATGGGGCACAGGGATTGGGGCATGGGGCATGGGGGTTGAAGCGTAAAGATTGGGCATGGGGCATGGGGACATGGGGAATAGGGCATGCGAAATGGGGCATCGGCATTCGGGCGTGGAGAGCGGGGAATGGGGCACGAGGAGTGGGGAATAGGGATTGAGAGCGTGAGCAGGGCGCGAGGCGGGCTAGAAATGAGGCGCGAGGATGAGGTATAACCAGGGAGACCTAAGCGGAACGTACGTGCGATGGTAGGGTGACAGAGGGGGGGACAGTGAGGGAGGGGTGGCGAGGGGGAGGAGGGGGGGGAGGGAGAGGGTGGGGCGGAGACAAGCGGCACAGGACACAGGACACGTGGAAGGGGCCAAATGGCAACAAGTACCCCTCTCCACTGCCCTCCCTGCCCTACTTTTGAGGCGCCTAAAACGTAGACAAGTCCATGTCTGGATAAGCCAAATCCCCTTCCCCCACACGTCCACCCCATAACCCGCCTGTCACAGCATGGCCGCTGCCTCTCGGAGAGCCATACAACGGGGGCGGGTAGGGGCAACTCACATCCATGTCCGGGTGGGCCAGGTCCCCCTCCCCCAGCACGTCCACCGTGACGCCCGCCTGCCGCAGCATGGCCACTGCCCTGCCGTGGTGGTGCGGCAGCGGGTTTAGCAGCCCCACCACCACTCGCGCCACGCCCGCCTGTGAAAAGATTGGGGCAGGGCCGTGGGAGGGGAAATGAGGGGGGAGGAAAGGGAGGAGTGGGGAAGAGGGCCTTCAAAAATGGTGCGGCAGAGGAATCAGCAGCCCCACCATCACTCGCGCCACACCCGCCTGCCAGGAGAGGGGAGCCAGGCGGGAAAGGGGACAGGGTTTTTGAGGCGACTACAGAAGCAGCTCAGCCACTACCTGGGATACACCCGCATGCAAGAAAATGGGAGTAATGGGGGAGGTCGAAGGGAAGAGGGAGGGAAATGAAGGGGCAAACCGTCCCAGAGCAGCAATGGCACATATAAAAGGTTCATTTACGTCTTCCAGCCCTCGTCTTCTGAGTCGTCCACCTAGTGGTTCATACTTTGACCTAATTCGTTTATTTTCCCAAACCAACTTAGATATCTCCCCAACCTGAATGAGAGCATGCACGGCGGTATCGTCGCCATGGCAATCCCCAGGCTCCAGATTCAGATACGCGGTTGCTCCGCGCGCCGCTTCCCCCGCCGCCTCCACCGCCTGCTTCTCCGCGCTCGCGGTGCCCTGCGCGTGCAGCCACGTCTCCGCCACCACGCGCGCGTCCCGCCGCAGCACGCACCCCGCGAAGGGGTGCGGCGCAGTGAGCCCCGCGGAAGACGTCGCGAGTTGCACCGCGCGCTCCAGCATCTCGCGGTCGATCGCGCGCGGATCTGCGCGCGAAGGGAGTGGGGGAGGAAATGGCGGACGTGGAAAAGGGGAGAGAAAGTGCGGACGTGGAACGGTGAGGAGACGCGGTGAATGAGGAAGTATATGAGAGGCCGTTAGGGTTCGCGAGCACACTAGAATCAGACCACCGATCCTCTCGCCTGTTACTGCAGGTACAAAGCATCCGGCACATCGGCGGTGGTCCGATCGTTGTCGCTCCTTTTCTTCTCTCCAGCCCCATGCTTCGATCCCATACCTACATTGTCCACTAAGGAGAGGAATCTTCGCTCACCGGAAGAATCTGACGGCGAGCCGTTTGCCGACCGGCAAACCAGCCGGCGATCGGACTCGGATCTCCGCTTCTGATCGTCCAGCGGGTCGCCGATCCGCATCGCGGCAGAACGTCTTCGGTTGCGACAGAAAGACGAGCCGTTTTGACGTCCAAATCCTTGGGGTTCCTCCCCGGTCACCGAATCTGCTTCCCACGACCGAGCCTCCGCATTCCCGCTTGACCACCTCTTGACAGATTTGGCGTTTCGAGGCCGCCCGAATTTTCTGGAAAGCTGACTCGTCGCACGATTCCCTAGGTCACGCCCTGCGCGCACCGCTACGCTCCCTAGAGACGAACCCAATGCGGCCTCTCGGGCACTGAAGGCCAGATCCGCGGCAACGGCGGCCTCCATTGGTTTCTGCAAAGGTAAAATTGACCGAATGAGGTATTCCGAGGCCGGGATCGGCGCCTGATCAGCCGCCTGCTGCCAGCAGGCCTGGGCTGGGCTGGGTCGCAGCGGACCTCCAAGCCTTGAAGCCACGTAGGCAGTGGGAAAAGGCCCCAGGGGAAAAGGTATCGGAAACGATAAGGGAAGGGGGAGAAAAAGGTTTCGGCCAGACGGGTTGGGGTGGAAAGGTGGACGGTGATGGACAGGCCAGATCACCACGAGTCAAACGAGCTTAGGGAAGCGAAGGTTACCTGTTTCATGAGATCTCGTTTGGCTCTTGGATAGAAGTTGTGGATGTCGCGAGCTTCGCGAGCCTGGTCGCATGACTTCTGACGTGGCTGGTGTCAATCTCAAGGCTGGGTTCAGCGACAGGTTGAGTCGTGGACATCGGACGTTCCGCGAGGCGAGGAGAATTGGTGTGGTCGCTGTGGCGTGTTGAATCCTACGGCTGGGATAAGGAATCGTGTGGGCGAAAAACTCGTTCGGCCTTCGTGACACATGCCTTTGTTTCGCCCAGAGAGTTCGGTACCGCCTCGTGACAATGTGTATTGTGGTAACCAGCAGCGTGGCTTCTTTAGTTTGCTTCTGTTAAAACCCATGAAGTCATAGATTCAATGCCTCTTTAGACATCCTCAAACGTTTTTTCCAAGCCATCGCTACTCTGTGCATAAATTCACTCGCCTTCAATCGCGTACAGCTACACCATCGCCATCACCAACACCACTCCCCCAATCATCACACACCACCAGCACCTCTCTCCGCCCTTCACGGACATCTCCTCACCCATAACACTTCCTCTCTCACCCGTCCGAAATGCTAGTCGTTTTTCCCTAATCGTTCATTTTCGATCAAATTACTCTTTCATTTTTGGCCACACCATGTCTTTCGTAATCGCCGTCGCGCTCCTCGCCTTGCTCTGCGCATCGCCGCCGCCTGTCACGGCGCAGATGCCCAACACGCCAGGCGGGCAGATCGGCGGCGAGGCGGGTATCGAGCGATCCATGTCTCTCTTCCGAGTGAGTCGTTCCTTCTAGATGCTCCGAGAAGTACGTTCAATCTTTCAGGCAACGAGCGAACCGTGTCGATCTCCACGTGACTTCTGGCGTGCACCTGCCTGCACGCAGAGAAATGTTTTAGCTCGACGCATAAGTCGCGTGCCTGCACGCAGGGAGACGTTTTATCAAGACGGTTGAGTCCCCGGCCTTAACGACGTTTCATCACATCCCTCCCCGCTTCGATGTTATCAGGCATGGGAGGAAGCATACGGTCTAAAACCTGATATCGAAATGCCGCCCGAAAAAGTCACCTTGCCGCCCAACGTGCCGCCCGCGCCGCATCTGGAGGACTGCGCGGCGCTGACGGCGGCTAGAAAGGCGGCGGAGCAGCGCGGAGCGAACGGGGAGTCGCCTGTGTGGGCTCGGCCGTCCGACTGCTGCGGATGCAACCCGCAACCCCCGTGGGTATGAGTTTCTCCGTCTCTCCATTTTTCCTCCTCTGCTTCCCTTCGCAGCCATTGACGTTCTCCCCCCTTTTTTCCTCCCAGTCTCTCCCCGCCTTCTCTCCCGGCCTTCTCTCATCGCGTCCCTCCCCACCTCCCCTCTTTCCCCGCCCCGCCCTTCCCCACCACTCGCCGTGCGTCCGCCAGGTGCGCGGGGCGGACGCGGACAACCTGCCGTTGACGCGCGTGGCGCAGAGGGACCTGTGGGAGTACCAGATGTTCCCCGGCTCCTGTGACTCCAGGCGCCTGCTCGTCGTGCCCTGGTCTTTGGGCAGGCTGCATGGTGTGGGGTCACAGGTGGGCGCGGGGGGGAAGGAGGAGAGGGGGGGGAAAGAAGGGGGAAGTGGGGGTGGAAGAGGGGTCGGGGCCTGCGTGCTTATGTGCCTGTCGGTTCGTCTGCCTGCCTGCCTGCCTGCTCCTCTGCCTGCCTGCTTGCTCGTCTGCCTACCCTTCCCACCTCCTTCGTCCATCTGTCCACCCATCGCCCACCCATCGCCCACCACCCACCCACCGTCCATCCCTCTACCCGTCCATCCCTCCCGCCCACCGACCACCCGCCACGACGCCGCCAGGTGCATGTGATGAGCGCGTTCCTGAGCATGGCCATGGTCCACAACCGCACGCTCGTGCCGCTGCCCGCCTCCTACGACCGCGCCACCACCGCTGCCTGCAATGGTGCGCCTCTTCTTTGCACACAGTCCACGGTGTGGGTGGGTGGATGGGCAATGTACAAAGGTTAAAGGTCAACCAAGGAACTGTCATTCCGGCCCTGCTTCTTCAACCGTCACTCATTGCAACCTTGCTTCTTCAACCGTCACTCATTGCAACCTTGCTTCTTCAACCGTCACTCATTGCAACCTTGCTTCTTCAACTGTCACTCATTGCAACCTTGCTTCTTCAACCGTCACTCATTGCAACCTTGCTTCTTCAACCGTCACTCATTGCAACCTTGCTTCTTCAACCGTCACTCATTGCAACCTTGCTTCTTCAACCGTCACTCATTGCAACCTTGCTTCTTCAACCGTCACTCATTGCAACCTTGCTTCTTCAACCGTCACTCATTGCAACCTTGCTTCTTCAACCGTCACTCATTGCAACCTTGCTTCTTCAACCGTCACTCATTGCAACCTTGCTTCTTCAACCGTCACTCATTGCAACCTTGCTTCTTCAACCGTCAGTCATTGCAACCTTGCTTCTTCAACCGTCAGTCATTGCAACCTTGCTTCTTCAACCGTCACTCATTGCAACCTTGCTTCTTCAACCGTCACTCATTGCAACCTTGCTTCTTCAACCGTCACTCATTGCAACCTTGCTTCTTCAACCGTCACTCATTGCAACCTTGCTTCTTCAACCGTCACTCATTGCAACCTTGCTTCTTCAACCGTCAGTCATTGCAACCTTGCTTCTTCAACCGTCACTCATTGCAACCTTGCTTCTTCAACCGTCACTCATTGCAACCTTGCTTCTTCAACCGTCACTCATTGCAACCTTGCTTCTTCAACCGTCACTCATTGCAACCTTGCTTCTTCAACCGTCACTCATTGCAACCTTGCTTCTTCAACCGTCACTCATTGCAACCTTGCTTCTTCAACCGTCACTCATTGCAACCTTGCTTCTTCAACCGTCACTCATTGCTCAGTGTAGGCCCGTTCCCCTTCCCACCACACCCATACCTACCTCCCTGCTCCACCCACACCGCCAACCTATCCCCCTCTCCCCCACCCCCACCTTCCCCCAGTCCCCAGCCACCAATGCAACATCCCTCTCCCGTCACTGCTTTGTCTTCCTTCCCCGTAGTGAAGGAGCACCACTTTGTGGTGGGAGACATTACGAGGCAGCGGTTTCTTTTAGAGCAAGAATAGGTTCAGAGAGATTTCAGGCGTGAAAGCTTGATTGTAGAATGGTTTCTCTCTCTCTCTCTCTCTCTCTCTCTCTCTCTCTCTCTCTCTCTCTCTCTCTCTCTCTCTCTCTCTCTCTCTCTCTCTCTCTCTCCCGTCACTGCGTTGTCTTCCCCATAGTGAACCCCGATTGTGACTCCGTCCGTAGGGCTGTTTCCCTTTCCCCATGCTTGCACGGTACACCTCTTTCACACTCCCGTTGCACCTTCTCCCGCTCCCTCCCCTCCTCCTCCCCACCCTCCTCTTCCCTCGCACCAGCCACCAACGCCACATCTCTCTCGTGGGACTGTTTCTTCGTCCCCATGGTGAACCCCCACTACGAGCAACTGGAACCGTTTCCCTTTCCCTCCTTTCCCTCCTCTCTCCCCCCTCCCTCTCTCCCCCCTCCCTCTCTCCCCCCTCCCTCTCCCCCCTCTCCCTCCGCTCGCCCCTCCCCAGCCACCAACGCCACATCTCTCTCGTGGGACTGCTTCTTCTTTCCAATGGTGAACCCCGACTGTGAGCGGGTCGTGGCGGACATGGTAGCCAACGGCACCCTCCCCGCCATGTCCAACGATGACCATGGGCATGACCGCCTGGCTGCCTCCGCTGACCTGGTGGTGCATCTCAACCCCAATGTCGACAAGCAGATGGGCTATGACGCGCGCGCCGCCAAGTGAGTGGGAAGGGGGAGGGGGGGGAATGGGGACGGGATTGGGGGAGGGGGAAAGGGGAAAGGGGGAAAGAACGAAGAAGGGGAAGAAGGAGGCTTTTGTGTTGAGTAGAAAGCTGCCTGGCCGCGTTGGCTGACCTGGTGGTGCATCTCAACCCCAATGTCGACAAGCAGATGGACTATGACGCCCGCGCCGCCAAGTGAGTGGGAAGGGGGGAGGGGGAAAAGGGGAACGTGATCTAGTCGACTCAACCAGTGTATGCACGCTCTCTGCTTGCACGTGATCTAGCAGCTCTCCTTGTTCCTCTCTGCCTGCCCGCCTCTTCCTCTCTCTGTTCCCTGATGTGCGCCCCTCCCCTCGGCGCCAGGCGGTGGGGCCAAAAATGGAAGGGGCATACAGAGCGACCTCAGGCGTGGTGGAGGAGTTTATGGAACTCATCTGTGGCCTCTTCCATTCCGTGGACATGTATGGAGCTCTCCTTGAGTTTCCTTCCCTGCTCCATCTCATCCTCCTCGTCATTCCCTACCCTGTATGCGCCCCTCCCCTCGGCCGCAGGCGGTGGGGCCAGGCGTATGCAGCGACGCCAGACGTGATCGAGTTCATGGGGCAAATCCCGCGCACGGACGACAAATACCAGATGGTGTGCTTGTGTTGTGTGTGCCATCGTGTGTCCACTCCACTCCACTGTCCACGTATGAGCGCGTGTGTGCGCTCGTGTGTGGAGGCTTGTTCAAGCTGTATGCAGCTGGAACGCAACACACACGACGGCACGTACTGGATGGATGCTGTGGCTTCGTGCATGCGTGGGCGTGTGTGTGTGTGTGAGCGTGCATGCGTGGGCATGTGTGTGTGAGCGTGCATGCGTGGGCATGTGTGTGTGAGCGTGCATGCGTGGGCATGTGTGTGTGAGCGTGTTTGTGTGGGCGTGTTTGAGTGGGCGTGTGTGTGTGAGCGTGTTTGAGTGTGGGCGAATCAGTCCTCATGGCACTCTAATATTAACTTGCAGGGTCCATGATTCATTCACATGGCACATGCCCACACCACCTTTTTCCTCCTGCTGCGCCTCCTGCTGCGCCTCCTCCCCTCCCCCTCCCTCTTCCCTTTCCCCATAGGCTTTATGCTGTGCACGTCCTCTCTCATCCTCTCCCCCATTACCTCATCCCCTCCCTCTCCTTTTCTCTCCCCCCCTCCCTTTTCCTCTCCCCCTCCTCCTCCCCCTCCCCCTCCTCCCCCCTTCACCCTCCCCTCCCCCAGCTGCTCTGCTGCCAAGCCCAGCCCATCCGCTTCATAATCAGCTGGCCCTTCCCTTTTCTCTTCCCCCTAATTCTTCCCTTCCCTTCCCACCCCACCCCCCCACTTTCTCCCTCATTCAGCTGCACTGGTGGCGTTCGCAGTCGGTGCGCTTCATGATGCGCTGGCCCTCGCCGCACATGTGCCACGCCACCAACAAGGAGCGCCACACCTCCTACGGCCTCCACACCGCATCCCACCTTGCACGCTTCTCTGAAACGCAAGCCGAGATCGTGCGGGCCGTCGTCACGAGCAGCAGCAACGGTACCACCTCGGAGCAGAACGTCACGGAGTCTCCCGAGGCGAAGCAGCTCCTAGGAATGACCTTTGCTGCGCCGGGGAATTTGGAGACGCAAGTGTGGGCGATCCGGGGGTTCGAGGGGTGCAACGCCACGTGCATGAACGCAGGGGATGTGAAGGCTATGCGGGATACGTACGTTGCGGTGGGGGGAGGCGAGCCGTTTATGATGCGGCCGATTGTGAGCGTGCACGTGCGGCAGAGCGACAAGGCGATCGAGATGAAGCTGTCGTCGTTTGCCTCGCACATGTTCTTCGCGCATAGGCTTCGCCGCCACGTACCTGACCTCCGATACGTGTGGCTTAACACCGAGATGGAGGTGAGCTGGCAGACAGAGATGGAGAGGAGCTCGCATGGATTCCTGAGGCCCACACTGAGGCACACATGAAGTAGAACATGGTTGGTCCATTACAGAGTTAGAGGCACCTGGGTCACCAAATCTGGTCCTGGGAAGGGAAGCCATGTACGCCTCCCTGTTTTACCTCCCAAGCCTGTGACTTTCGCTTCACTGCCTTTTCTGCACTCACTCCCACCTCCCTTCCCACACAACCTAACTTCCACCTCCCCTCCCACCTTCCTCCCACCGTCCCACCCACCCACCTGGCAGTCCGTAATAAAAGAGTCTGCCAGTTATGCCGACTGGAAGTTCCTCTACTCATCCAACTCTCGCCAGCCCATCGACGCCAAGTCCAACCGCGACTACGAGTTCTCACAATCAGTCGCAGCGAGCTTCGCGAGCGCAATCATCGCGTCGCAGTGCGACTATTTTGTTGGAGCGCTCGGGTCGAATTGGAGCAGGTTGATTAATGAACTGCGGGCGACCAACGGGCGGCTGCGCAACGGGTTTGTAGCGATCAACATGGGGGACTGGTGATTCTGTTTTGAGATGTCTCAGGAGTGGATATACATGTGGGACTGGTGTAGACGGTCTGATGTTCTACAGTTCATGTAAAGACACATTTGGTTATGTGCAACACATCTTTAATGAGTGTTGGTGTCCATGTTTTGGGGTCATTCTTTTGCTGAGAAATAACATGGGTGTATGCACATAGCAGATCACAGAAGGCATCAGGGTAGAGATTGAGATCTGAACCACGTATACGAGCCAATGAATGCATATACCATGCATTTCACACCCTGCAGCATACACATACAACATAGCCATAACACTACCGTATGTACAAAGCCACAACCTCACTAGGGAAGGGGGAGGGAGAGGAGGAGGAGGGTTGCATGGGGGAAGACGGGTGGAGATGCGCGATGATGCGCTGTGCGAAGCGTGGGGGCTACAGCACATGACATGGCATACAGTTCATTGCATGGCACAGGGCATTACATGGCATGGCATACGGCACATGGCATACCGGTACATCCATGTACCGTACCACAATATTTATCTAACAATGTTGCATTCCTTCCACAAAATAATCTTAGTGCAAAAAACAGGCTCTATTTCCATCTTATTCACACAGTTAGCCAGGCGTCCACTGGTACCGTAGTATAAACCTGAACTTCAGAGCATCATCAAATAAATGAAAGATAAGATCCTTTGCCGAGCTTTGTTCATGCAATGTAGCACTCCACATCCCCCTCAGAAGCTGACATAGCTGAGGTACTCAGCATACTGTCCTGACTGGAGGCCGATTGGAGCTTTCAGCAGGTCGTCAGGAATGCCAAAGGAGTCCACAAGGTCCTTGGCCATGCCCCTGGCCTCGTAGCAGAGGAACTCCACAAGGCGGTGAATGGCCTGAAATGCGAAGGTCAGATGTTAGGAAGGTGAAACGTCAATAGGGAGCTTTTGGCAAGCTAAAGCTGGAAAACGGAGAGGTGGGGTACACGAAACGAATCACAAAGTCAGGCAGGAAAAGAAAGGGAACAAAAGGGGCAGGGGGGTTTGGGTATGGCCCATATGAGAGGTGAAATGGAAGAGTACCTTGGCTTTGTTGGGCGCAACATAATCCTCATTTCTGTACGTTCCAATGTCACCCCAGATGCGCTCCAGCGCATATAGATCACACATGGTCTTCAGCGCTGACTTGCATGCCTTGTCCTCGCATCTGAGAGCAACAGCAAAGACATGTTAACTTCCTAAAATGTCATGCCACAAAAGAAACAGTCTGATTAGTCAAACGAGCTCACCTCTCGACTGCCTTGATGAACCTTGCCAGGATCACCGACTCAACATGGGACTCGGCAAGGACCAGCAAGTGGTTGAGACAGCGGTTCCAGGCTTCGAATGATCCCATTCGCCTTGAGTGCTTTCGTAACCGAAGCGCTGCCGTGTGAAGCAGCTTCGCGGTGCGGTACTGCATATGGGAAGGCGACGAAAAGGAAGATTTCCGAAGGAACAAAAAGAAGCTAGAGTTGACTGCGTGAGAATGTAACAGTGGCATCGGGTGCTTACATGGTCGCATAAAAGACTCACCTGGAAGGCATCGAGCTGGAACTGAGGGTCCCTCAAGTGCGATTGACCTTCACGATGAGTTGTCACTGGGTTGGTCTGAGCAAGGTACGTGCCCATGGAATCACGGAGGTAGTTCCAGCCCACTGAAAGAGCACCACCTGAAAACTTCTCCTTGTAATGCTTCAGAAGGTCTGCTGCTACCTGCATTGATCGTGATATCAGAAAGAAACCGTCACATTCAGATACTCATAGACGTACTAACTCTCGTTAAGAAGTATGGAACATACCTGCTGCAGCAGCACAGTGTTATCGCCCTCGAACGTTTGGAAAATGTCATGGTCGTTGCGCATCCGGCCAAACCTGTTCACCGCAGCGTAGCCATGGCCTCCGCATGCCTCCCTGGCATAGTGTAAAGGAGTGGAGAGAATGATTAAGACGTTGAGATACTGATGCGGCTACATAAGTGATGAAAAAGAAAGAACCGACAAAAAATATCACTGTACCTGCATGTGCTGATTGCAGCCTGGGTGTAGGACGTGACATAAGCCTTAAGACCGGCGGAAAGGACGTGGACCTCTGACACCAGGGCTTCATCCTTGGTTCGCTTCATTTCCGCATACTGCTGCACAAGTTCATTTGTTGCGAAATGGAAAGCATACGCTGATGCAAGCATCGGCATCAGGCGCTGCTGCTGTGACTGGTAGTCAAGAATTGCAATTTCAGGCTTGTTAGGCGGCCCGAACTGCTGTCGGAGGAGGGAATAGCGCACAGCGATGGTTGATGCTGCTTTCAGGATTCCCACAGAGCCGAACGCAAGACCAACTCGGCCTCCGACGAGTTCTCCCAACGTTGCGGCGAACCTCTTGTTCGCGCTTGAAATCTCACTGCATGCGTTCCACATATATCAACATGAGACAAAGCCAGAAAGCTTCCAAAGCCTTCGAAACCGCAATAGGGGCAACGTACCTGCTATACTGGCCATCGGCAGAGACAGTGCCAAATCTGTCCAGCATGTCCTCTCGCGGAATCCGAACGTTATGGAATCGAATAGCTCCGTTGTCAATCCCATTCAAGCCGACTTTGTAACCGCAGTCTCGGATCTCAACTCCTGGTAGAACGCTGTTGTCCTCCAAACTCCTGTGAAGACACAAAAGCTTAGTTAATGACAAGGTTTGGAAAAAAAAAAAAACAAAAACCACTGGAGACGTACCTCAGAGGGACAATGAAGGCATGCACACCCAGGTCCTCCAAAACTTTTGATGTCGGGGACGGAAGCCTCAGCCGAGCAAACACTGTTGCGAACTTGCCATGGCAAGCAGCGTTGCCAATCCACCACTTTGTAGCGCCCTCATTCGGCGTGTTGATGATGAACTCGTCCGTTGACCTGTCAAATGTTGCTGTTGTTTGAATCCCTTGGACGTTTGATCCTGGGAGACAGGAGAAATCGGTGTTAGTGAGGGGACCAAGGGAGAAAGAAACACGAGAGATAAAAACGGGGGCTATAACATCACGGCTTGTGCCTTACCGTGGTGAAGCTCGGTCATGGCAAAGCATCCAGGATACTCAAGGCTGTCGATTTTGTCGAAGTACTTGTCAAAATGACGCTTCGTTCCCAGGTTCAGAACACTCCCACCCCAAAGGCTGCAATAATGACAATCGAAGCATCGTAAGATGTCAACACTACAAGTAGCTGTAAGTCAACTTCTTGCAAATGGCTTACCTGTACTGTACTCCCGTTTTGATAGCAAGTGATAGGTCGATGTGGCCAATAGCTTCTGAAATGGCGAAATATCTCGTCGGATCCTCAACAAGTGCTTGCAGAGGCCTAACATTGGCCTCTCTGACAAGGCCAAGCATCTGCTGAAGAACCAGCTCTCTGTGTTTGTCCTTAGAGATCTCGACGGGAGTTTCCAGTTCCGGATGAAGCTTGAAAAAACGATAGACCTGGTCCTTCACAGCTTGATGATGACCGGCCATATAATCTGCGAGCACAACCGCGCTCAACGGGCGCCGAACCAAGGACCTGGCACATGACTCTGCACTTAACTGCCTCGTTCCGTCCTCGATAACTGTTGAAGCTTCAAGATGGTTTGCAAGTACTTGAAGCCGCATTGACGCAGCTGCAGCGCTAGCTCCCTCCGCAGGCTCCATTATCGACGGTACACCGAGAACAGACAGGACGGAGGACTTTCCCACACTTCGCAAGTCTAAACTCAAACTAAAGTAGCAGCTGGCTTCAGGATAACTCCCACACCCAAAGCCTTTCTACCCGACAGTCCCGGGAGTTCTGATGCTTTCAGTTTGCGTCAGGACAGGACTTTCTCTACCTCATCACCAACCAACCTACGATGATGGAGTTGAGGTGGACACTGGACTGGACACCGCCCACGCAGCGCGAATTGGAGGATGACTACTTGGTGGTCCAAGATGACTCGACATGGAGTCACATTCACAGCAATCCACCGCATTTCAAAAGGTCCTCCCTAGAGAGCTCCCAGCTTTTCGCCATTACACTTGCTCACTCTGCACATGATATAAAGTCATTACCTTAAGCAGCTACATTCTATGGGCATAAAGACAGCCAGCCTCCTCTATACAACAATGGTGGTATGATATGGAACACAGAGACATGAATGGAGAACTGTGCCAGATATCTCTGTAGTACAGCATTGGTTACCGTATAACATGCAAAGGCACAAGAATGTTCGGAAGTAATGAACAATGCATCAAATATGATAGGAAAACTTGTTTTCATCATTAACAAATATATCTTAAGAGCTAGAGCGACATGAGTATTAGGAGAACGGGGCACAATTCAAGTGTCGAGACGAGATAATCATGTACCTCCTACAGTGAACCTTACTACAGGCTAGAAATCTAACAAACATGTATGCAACATTTCACACACCCCCATAGCCTAAGTGAGGGGCATCAAAGCAAGCAAGGTAGACAAATGGTAAAAAGACCAGTCAAGAGAAGCAACAAGACAACGCTCAGGGTGGATCTCAAGATCACTAGACATTGCGAGCACAAGCAGACGGCCACAAGGCCAGTTCAAGAGGGAAGGACGGATGACCTAGACGGTGGTGCCACAAGATGGACGGGTTGGAAAGGGACCGACATGAGCAAGACGCAACAACCTTACCGGACACAGCAACGTGAGGGGAAGCAGCTACCTAGGAGTGCAGGACGAAGAGACCGAAGCACGGCTCCCTGATGTTTGCTCGCATGTTCCTAGACTAGGATCATTGGCTCCTAGGTAGCTCCTAGGAGTTAACATTGTTGAACAAGAATGGATGAACTAAGAGTGAAAATGAGTACAAGTATGAAAACCTAGAAATGTGTACCCCCTATAGGCTAACCCACTGTAGCCTAAACAACTACAACAACATATATAATGTTTGACACACCCCCATAGGCGAAGTGGGAGAGAACTAGGGGTCACAAGACCAGTCAAGTAAAGCAAAGCAAAGCAAAGCAAGCTCAGGGTGGATCACAACGTCACCACACAATCCGAGCACAAGTTCAAGGCCGCAAGGCCAGTTCATATGAAGGAGTACATATATATATAAGACTAAACAAGCAAGAGCAGTAATATATATATGTAACAGCACAAAGAGGGTCAAGAGGAGAGCATGTGAGGCAAGACAGACACAAGACCCAGCTGGGTACAGCAGCGCTGATGATCACAAGGCGGAAGTGCCTTGGTGAAGACATCAGCAGTGTTGGCCTCAGAGGCCACGTACGCAAGTCGCAACTGACCACGCTGCTGTAGCTCACGAGCAAGGAAGTAGCGGAGAGCAATGTGCTTTGTTCTGTGCTCCAGTCTCTGCTCTCGACACAAGGCCAGCATGGCCTTGTTGTCGACGTACAGGACTGGAGGAGAACGAGGCGGCTCTCCAAGGTCGGTCAGCAGGTAGGTGAGCCAGCGAAGCTCCTGAGCAGCCATGGCCCCTGCGTAGATCTCAGCCTCACAACTGGAGCCGAGAACAGAAGACGAGCGAGTAGCGCACCACGAAACAGAGCCGGAACCAAGGCTGAAGGTGTAACCCTGTGACGACCGCTGCGTAGCTTGGTCGTCAGCCCAAGAAGCGTCTGTGTGTCCAGTGAGGACCACTGGACTCCGCCCTCCAAGCACTAGCCCCATGCCCGACGTACTGCACAAGTAGCGCAACACCCTCTTCGCTGCAGCCATGTGCTCTGGTCGGTGTCTCCCAGGAGCAACATAGCGTGCAAGAATGCTAAGAGGGTATGCAAGGTCAGGTCGTGTACAGGTCATCAGGTACATGAGACAGCCAACAAGCTCTGGGTACGGGCCACTCGACTCTACGGACTCATCCGAAGGCAGAGCTGAGAGCGAGTGGCGAGTAGACAGAGGAGTGGCCTGAGGCAAGGAGTACGTGAAGCCGAAGCGCTGAAGGACCTGCTGCACCATGTGTGACTGAGTCAGGGTAATGGTGCGGCGTGCTCTGTCCCGGGTGATCTGCAAGCCAAGGTAGCTGCGCAGTTCACCCAGGTCAGTGCACGTGTGTCTTTTCTGCAGCACGTAGGCGAGTTCAGTAGTGTCAGCTGTGGCAAAGACCAAGTCGTCGACGTACACGAGGATGTAGAACGACGGCAGAAAGGTGTCGGTGCGTAGAATCAGCGACGGGTCGGCAGTAGAAGGAGCGAACCCAAGAGCCGCAAGCGTAGTCCTCAGTGTGTCGTGCCACTCACGTGGCGCCTGGCGGAGACCGTAGACTGGACGCTGCAGACTCCACTGGGTACCAGGAGGGAAAGACCCAGTGAAGCCAGGTGGGCGGCGCAGCAAGATCTCCTCGTGCAGGCTGCCCTGCAAGAAAGCTGTGCTGAAGTCGAGAGAGTGCAGCTCGTAGTCACGGTGAGTAGCAACGTGCAGCAGTACCCGAAGAGTGGTCATCTTCGGGGTCAGGGAGAAGGTCTGAAAGTAGTCAACTCCCTGCCGCTGACTGAAGCCACGAGCCACGTAACGCGCCTTGAAGACAGGCGGAGAACCCGGCGGCCGCTTCACCCTGAAGATCCACATGCCACTGACGATGTTCGCCCCACGAGGGGGGACAGCATCAACGTAGGTGCCTGTGGACTTCCAGGAAGCCATCTCTGCATCCATAGCTGCCTGCCACTGAGAGGAGTAGGGACCCTCTATCGCCTCCGCGTAAGAGCGCGGAGTCGGGATGTCAAGTGCATCCGGGTCTCCCTCAGGGGTAAGCAGTACGGACACGAGATGAGGTGAAGCAGTGGCCAAGCACTGGAACTCCTCCTGCCTGTCTTCAAGGACGTCCGTGCCAAGGGCACACGCACCCCCGACGGACGGAGGACAGACAGACTCAGACTCAGCGACTAGACTCGCAGCGTAGTCTAGGCGACTGCGAGCAGCAAAGTCGACGAGCTCAGCAACTAGGGCAGACGCAGCAGAAGACTCGAAAGAAGGGTCAGTGACTGCAGTAGCAAGGAGACGCGTGACAGTAGGACTGGCAGCACGAAGAAAGTCCGACGCAGGGTCGGCGAGAGCAGGAAGAGTGGACGCAGGAGGAGAAGGCAAAGGGGCACGCAGAGGAGCAGTAGACGGACGTAGAGACATTCGGTGTGTGCCAGGGGCAGGAGGAGGACGCTGGCGCGAACTACGAGCACTAGTGCTAGCAGGACTGACAGGCGACGCAGGACGAGACGCAGACTCACGACGCTCAGTAAGACCGCTAGTAGGACCAGCGCAAGGAGAAGGAGCAGGTAGTGGGGAGGCCGGCTGCAACTGTAACTGTGACGGGACAGGCTGTGAACACGCTAAGGGAGGAGGACCAGGAGGAGGCGAGAGACCAAGAACCTGTTGAAGGAGCGGAACGAAGTACGGCTGAGGGCGCGCGGTGACTCCAGACACAGCAGGGACAGCACCTGTACCCCCAGCTGCAGTACCAACGCCCGAGTCCTCAGCACCAGCAGTGGCTCCAACACCAGGGTCCACAGCACCTGCCGCAGCTCCAACGCCCGGGTCCTCAGCACCAGCAGGGACTCCAACACCAGGGTCCACAGCACCAGCCGCAGCTCCAACGCCCGGGTCCTCAGCACCAGTAGCACCTTCAACTCCCGGGTCCGCAGCACCAGCAGCAGCTCCAACGCCAGGGTCCTCAGCACCAGCCGCAGCCCCAACGCCCGGGTCCTCAGCACCAGCAGCAGCTCCAACACCAGAGTCCGCAGCACCAGCAGCAGCTCCAACGCCCGGGTCCATAGTACCAGCAGCAGCCGGGTCCGTGAGACGAGGCGCACCACTCCGAAGTGTGCAACGGCGCTCGTACCACTCACGGATCCGCTCACGAGAGGGGAGCTCCCGACTAGGAGGAGAAGTACCAGCACCAGTCCTTGTAGTGCGCCTGGTCCCAGAGGTACCTCTCCGGAGGCTGCAGTACTGTAAGTACCACTCACGCAACTGCTCCGAGGAGAGGTCTCGTCCAGGTGTAGTACCCTCAGGCCCAGCACCGCCAGAGTCAGAACCCCCAGACCCAACACCCCCAGGCTCAGCACCCCCAGTCACCGCACCCCCAGGCTCAGCACCCCCAGTCACCGCACCCCCAGGCTCAGCACCCCCAGGCTCAGTACCCCCAGTGTCCGCACCCCCAGGCTCAGCACCCCCAGAGTCCGCACCCCCAGGCTCAGCACCCCCAGCAGGATGAGAGTCGACAGCAACCTCAACAGGCTCGACCGAGTCTACCTGAGACACACCTGAGGGAGCGGCACCCTGAGGGGGGAGGGGGTCTACGACAGCAGCACCTGGCGCGAGGAAGAGAGGCGGGGGTGGGAGCGGGGCAGTGCGGTAGGGGAAGAGGCGGTAGTAGGGGACAGACTCGTCAAAGGTGACGTCCTGAGAAGGCAAGACCCGGCGCGAGGTGGCGTGGTAAAACTGCCAACCAGGCGCGTCCGGAACAAAGCCGAGGAAGACGCAGGGAACAGCACGAGAGGAGAGCTTGTCCGCAGACGAATCGCGGACAAAGGCTCGAGATCCCCAGATCCGGAAACGCGACGCATCGCCAACCTCCCCCGTCCACAGCAGTGTGGGCGAGGTCTCCGGCAAGGAGACACGTGTCAGAACATTATAGCTTACTTGCTTGTGTAGGCTATAGTGGGGTATCCCATAGGGGGTACAACCCAACTAGGGTTTCCTATTTGTACTCACTTCGTTCATAGTTCATTCATTCTCTCGTTCACTTCTTCTCATGGTATCGAGCAGGTTCCCCTGTGGGAACTGTGCTTAGGGCCCACCACTTCGAAAACTTTTTTTTCCTGCCCTAGCGCCCTAGCGCCCGAGCGCCCACCCTAGCGCCCGCCCTAGCGCCCTCGCGCCCGCCCTAGCGCCCGCCCTAGCGCCCGCCCTAGCGCCCTCGCGCTCGCCCTAGCGCCCGCCCTAGCGCCCGAGCGCCCACCCTAGCACCCGCCACCCCCCAGGTCGCCTCGACAGGCGACGGGAAAAGGGGGGGGGGGGGGGCGTAGGAAGGGCGACGAAGCCGGGCCGTAGGTAGGGCGACGGGACGACGGGGCCGGGCCGTAGGTAGGGCGATGGGGCCGGGCCGTAGGTAGGGCGACGGGGCCGGGCCGTAGGTAGGGCGATGGGGCCGGGCCGTAGGTAGGGCGATGGGGCCGGTACGCAGGTAGGGCGACGGGGCCGGGGCGCAGGTAGAGCGACGGGGCCGGGGCCGAGGTGCAGGTAGGGCGACGGGGCCGCAGGTAGGGCGGCGGGGCCGGGGCCAGGGCCGCAGGTAGGGTCGCCCGAGCCGCGCGCAGGCGGCCCGAGCCGCGCGCGGGCCTGGCGCTACCCGTACGGGTCGCGCGTAGGCCTGGCGCGGCCCGTACGGGCCGCGGACGGGTCTGGCGCGGCCCGTACGTGCCGCGTGCAGGCTGTACCGGCCGCGCGCAGGCCACGACGGGCGACGGGGAGCGACGCGGAGGTCCTTGTCGCCCGTCGCAGCGCCTCCCAGGAGCGGCGCGCGGCGTGACGGGGCAGTAACCCGCCGCGCGCCTCGGGGCGCAAGGCGGGAAGAGAACCGCCGCGCGCCTCGGTGCGCACGGCAGGCAGAAAACCGCCGCGCGCCTCGGGGCGCACGGCGGGATGAAAAACTGCCGCACGCCACGGGGCGTGCGGCACAGAGAGTAGTGATAGCAGTAGCAGTAGGAGTTGCAGCAGAAGCAATGAGGTGGTAAGTCCACCCACAGGATCGATCCAAGGGGATCGACCTGCTCTGATAGCATGTGAAAGTTTAGAAGAAAGAAGAAGACTGCACTAGCAAGAATAGGGATACAAATAGGAAACCCTAGAAGGGTTGTACTCGCTATAGAGCACCCCACTACAGGCTAGGCAGCGGAGAAGAGCATAGTCGCTGTAGGAGCCTCTCGTTGTGACCCCCGCACCCCCATCTTTGAGGGGTGTTCTTCTTCCCCCCTTTTGCCCTCTGTCGCCTCTGCTGGTGCGGTCGACCTCGTTGGTCTTGAGTCGGTCGGTGCGGCGTCTGCCCCTAGCGGGAGACGCCGCTCTGGCAAGGGCAAGGGGGGTAAGGGTGCGGGTGGAGCTAGCGGGGGTGGTGGAGGTGGCGGTGGAGGCGGCGGGGGGAGTGGGGGTGGCGGTGGGAGTGGTGGCGGGGGTGGAGGTGTCGGTGGCAGTAGCGGAGGCGGAGGCGGCGGCGGCGGTAGCGGTGGGAGCGGAGGCGGCGGTGGTGGCGGAGGTGGAGGAGGCGGTGGTGGAGGAGGTGGAGCTGGTCGGGGTGGCGCTTCGCAGCGGAGCGGCTCCGGTGGTGGTCAGCGCCAGCAGCAGCAGCGTTCTCGGGACATCCCCCCCCCTCAGCAGCTCCGTGAGTGGTACGATGCGCGTCAGCATAGTGGGGGTTTTGGTCCGTGCACCTACGTCCTTCGCTCCGGCGACCGCGCGGGTGAGCAGTGTGGGAGTGCCCATTCCACCCAGCGCTGCTTTGGCCGCCTGAGGGACGCTTGGCGTCACCAGTTCCCGGAGGCTAGTGAGATCCCCCGCTGGGGAGAGCTGTCTAGGGCAGGTGTCGCTATCTATGATCTTGACTTTGATGCTATCCTTGCTGCCATGTATGCTGTGACTATTAGTGATGAGGGTGACTGTTACCGGTGTTTCCCGCCCGACCCGGGCATTGGTACTGCTGCGCTAGGTGCTAGTGAGGCTGCTGCTCTAGGTGCCAGTGTGTCTGCGCCCTCAGGTACTGGTGAGTCAGCGCTCTCAGGTACCACGTCGGCTTCGGCCTCCCTCACCTTCACACTTGACTCAGGGGCTTCTCGCTCCTTCTTTCGAGACTACACCACACTCACGCCGCTTGGTCGGCCGGTTGCAGTCTCCCTGGCAGACCCCTCTTGGGGTCCTGTCCTCTCTCACTTCTCCACTGTCCTCCCGTGTCCAGCTGCCCCCTCTGGCTCCTTGTCTGGTCTTTACCTCCCCTCGTTCTCTATGAACTTGGTGAGTGTTGCTGACCTACAGGATGCGGGGGTCCACCAGTTTACTCCTGCGAGTCAGCGGGTGACCCACTGCTCGGACGCTCGCACAGGACGGCACCTGGCCACGTTTACACGTCGGCCGGGGTCGAGTCTCTACACCCTGACCACTGGGTCTCCTCCTGTCCCTGCGTCTGGCCAAGTAGCTGCGTCGGGTCAGGTGTTTGCTGCTGCGTCCAGGTCTGGTCCTGAGTCTGCCCCCTGCTCGTGTCGCCTCCTGTCTCACGAGACTCTCCTGTGGCACCACCGTCTTGGTCACCCCTCCGTGCCTCGTCTCAGAGGCATGGCTTCCCGTGTCCTTGTCTCTGGTCTTCCCCGGTCCCTCCCTCCCCTTCCTCCGGGACCTGGTCCTTCCTGCGTCCCCTGTGTCGAGGGGCACCTACGGGCTGCCCCTCACTCCTCTCAGTTTCCCCCGACAGAGGCCCCGCTGCAGACGCTTCACATGGAAGTGTGAGGCCAAGCCCGCGTCAGTGGACAGGGTCACGAGCGCTACTTTTTGCTGTTCGTTGACGACTACTCGCGTTACACCACAGTCTTCCCCTTGCGCAGCAAGGGTGATGTCACTGGGGTGTTGATCGACAAGATCCGCGCAGCTCGTCTCCAGCTCAGGAGGAGCTTCGGCTCAGACTTTCCTGTTCTGCGTCTGCACTCTGACCGAGGCGGTGAGTTCTCCTCTGGCCTTCTGCGAGCCTACTGCCGTGCGCGAGGCATCTGCCAGACCTTTACGCTTCCGGACTCTCCACAGCAAAATGGATTGCTGAGCGCCGCATTGGCATGGTCATGGACGTCGCTCGTACGTCCATGATGCATGCGGCTGCCCCCCATTTTCTGTGGCCGTTTGTGGTTCGGTACGCGGCGCATCTGATCAACCTTCACCCCAGGGTCTCCATGCCGGAGACCTCCCCAGCCTTGCTGTGGACGGGGAAGGTCGGCGATGCGTCTGCGTTCCGTGTCTGGGGATCTCCGGCGTTTGTCCGCGACTTGTCTGCGGACAAGCTGTCCCCTCGTGCTGCTCCTTGTGTCTTCCTTGGCTTCCCCCCTGACGCCCCAGGGTGGCAGTTCTACCACCCCACCTCTCGTCGTGTTCTGTCCTCCCAGGACGTAACGTTTGACGAGTCAGTCCCCTACTACCGCCTCTTCCCCTACCGTACTCCTTCCCTCCCCCCACCACCGCACTTCCTTGTACCAGGTCCCCCCCCAGTAGACCCCCTCCCCCCTCAGGGTCCTGCCCCTTCAGGTGTGTCCCAGGTAGACGCAATCAAGCTGGTCGAGGTTGCTGGTGACTGTGGTACTGCTGCGGGTGCTCAGCTTGGGGGTGCTGACTCTGGGGGTGCTATGCGAGTGGGTGCTGAGCCTGGGGGTGCTGAGACTGGGGGTGCTGAGCCTGGGGGTGCTATGACTGGGGGTGCTGAGCCTGGGGGTCCTTCGCCTGGGAGTGCTGTGTCTGGAGCTGCTGAGCCCGGGGGTGCTGCGTCTGGAGCTGCTGAGACTGGGGGTGCGGAGCCAGCGGCTGCTGAACCTGCTTGTGTGGCGTCTGAGGGTGCTGGGCCTGGCGGTTCTCCTGGTTCTTCTCGGCGAGAGCCACCCTCTCCACAGGAGCTGCGCGAGTGGTTTGCCCGGCGCTGGAGGCGTACTGCTGGAGCTAGTGCTTCTTCGGCTGCTGAGGGTGCTGGTGTCGCTGGTCCCGGAGGTGCTCGTCCCACAGGAGCTGGAGCTGCTGGGGGTGTTGGCGCTGGGGCTACTGCTATCAGTCCGGGTGGCGGTCCTGCTGCAGGTGCTACTGGTGCTGCTGGAGGTGCTGGAGATGTTGAGGGTGCTGCTGCTGTCCCTTCTGTGTCTGAAGTCCCCGCGCGGCGTCGGTCGTACTTCGTTCCGCTCCTTCAGCAAGTTCTTGGTCCTCCTCCTCCCTTAGAGTGTCCACCGCCTGTCCAGACACAGTCACAGTTACCGCCGGCCTCCCCACTGCCTGCTCCCTCTCCCTACACTGGTCCTACTGGAGGTCTTGCTGAGCGTCATGAGCCTGCGTCTCATCCTGCGTCGCCTGTTCGTGCTGCTCGCGCTAGTGGTCGCGGTTCGCGTCAGCGTCCTCCTCCTGTCCCTGGCACGCACCGGATGTCTCTACGTCCGTCCACTGCTCCTCTGCGTGTCCCTTTGCCTTCTCCTCCTGAGTCCTCTCTTCCTACACTTGCCGACCCGGAGTCGGACTCTCTTCGTGCTGCCAGTCCTACTGTCACGCGTCTCCTTGCTACTGTCGTCACTGACCCCTCTTTTGAGTCCACTGCTGCGTCTGCTCTTGTTGCTGAGCTCGTCGACTTTGCTGCTCGCTGTCGTCTAGACTACGCTGCTAGTCTTGTTGCTGAGTCTGCGTCTGTCTGTCCTCCGTCCGTCGGGGGTGAGTGTGCTCTTGGCACGGACATCCTTGAGGATTGGCAGGAGGAGTTCCAGTGTCTGGCTGCTGCTTCACCTCATCTCGCGTCCGTACTGCTTACCCTTGAGGGAGACCCGGATGCACTTGACATCCCGACTCCGCGCTCTTACGCGGAGGCCGTAGAGGGTCCCTACTCCTCTCAGTGGCAGGCAGCTATGGATGCAGAGATGGCTTCCTGGAAGTCCACAGGCACCTACGTTGACGCGGTTCCCCCTCCTGGGGCGAACATCGTCAGTGGCATGTGGATCTTCAGGGTGAAGCGACCGCCAGGTTCTCCACCTGTCTTCAAGGCGCGGGACATGGCTCGTGGCTTCAGTCAGCGGCAGGGAGTTGACTACTTTCAGACCTTCTCTCCCACCCCGAAGATAACCACTCTTCGGGTGCTGCTGCACATAGCCGCTCAGCGTAACTACGAGCTTCACTCCCTTGACTTCAGCACTGCTTTCTTGCAGGGTAGCCTATACGAAGAGATCTGGCTGCGCCGTCCACCTGGCTTCACTGGGTCTTTTCCTCCTGGCACCCAGTGGAGCCTCCGACGGCCAGTCTACGGTCTCCGCGAGGCACCGCGTGAGTGGCACGACACACTGAGGACTACACTTGCGGCTCTTGGGTTTGCTCCCTCGCTGTTTCTGCGCACTGACACCTCTTTGCCGCTTTTCTACATCCTCGTGTACATCGATGACTTGGTCTTTGCCACTGCTGACACTGCTGGACTCGCCCACGTGAAGTCCGAGCTGCAGAAGAGACACACGTGCACAGACCTGGGTGAACTGCGTAGCTACCTTGGCTTGCAGATCACCCGGGACAGAGCACACCGCACCATTACCCTGACTTAGTCACACATGGTGCACCAGGTCCTTCAGCGCTTCGGCTTCACGTACTCCCCGCCTCAGGCCACTCCTCTGTCTACTCGCCACTCGCTCTCAGCTCTGCCTTCGGATGAGTCCGTAGAGTCGAGTGGCCCGTACCCAGAGCTTGTTGGCTGCCTCATGTACCTGATGACCTGCACACGACCTGACCTAGCATACCCTCTAGCATTCTTGCACGCTATGTTGCTCCTGGGAGACACAGACCAGAGCACATGGCTGCACCAAAGAGGGTGTTGCGCTACTTGTGCAGTACGTCACGCATGGGGCTAGTGCTTGGAGGGCAGAGTCCAGTGGTCCTCACTGGGCACGCGGACGCTTCTTGGGCTGACGACCAGGCTACGCAGCGGTAGTTACAGGGTTACACCTTCAGCCTTGGTTCCGGCTCTGTTTCGTGGCGGGCTACTCGCTCGTCTTCTCTTCTCGGCTCCAGTTGTGAGGCTGAGATCTACGCCGGGGCCATGGCTGCACAGGAGCTTCGCTAGCTCACCTACCTGCTGACCGACCTTGGAGAGCCGCCTCGTTCTCCTCCAGTGCTGTACGTAGACAACAAGGCCATGCTGGCCTTGTGTCGAGAGCAGAGACTGGAGCACAGAACGAAGCACATTGCTCTTCGCTACTTCCTCGCTCGTGAGCTACAGCAGCATGGTCAGTTGCGGCTTGCGTACGTGGCCTCTGAGGCCAACACTGCTGATGTTTTCACCAAGGCACTTCCGCCTTGTGATCATCAGCGCTTCTGCACTTAGCTGGGTCTTGTCCCTGTGTTGCCTCACTTGCTCACCCCTTGACCTTGCTTGTACTCTTACATATATATATATACCTGCTCTTGCTTGTTTAGCCTTATATATATATGTGTACTCCTGCATGTGAACTGGCCTTGTGGCCTTGACCTTGTGCTCGGACTGTGTGGTGACTTTGTGATCCACCCTGAGCTTGCGTTGCTTTGCTTTGCTTGACTGGTCTTGTGACCCCTTGTACTCCCCCACTTTGCCTATGGGGGTGTGTCAGATTTATATGACATAGCTATTGTAGGCTATAGTGGGGTAGCACATATGGGGTACAGTTTTCTAGGGTTTGTATTTGTACCCAACTTTCACTTGGTCATTTCATTCTCGTTCTTATTTCCTCACTTCACGATGAACGTCTTCTTCAACACGAATTATGTCGAGTCAGACGCAACGAAGATTCGGTATGCCGTTTCGCTGTCAAGGGGCCCCGCCATGGAGTGGTGGCGAGTCATCGTGACGTCGCCACGCGCCTACGAGCCACCGTCGCAAGAGGAAGGGCCCACGGGTCCAGCTATCACCTGGAGTTCATTCTTCGAGACCACCCAATACAGCACGTGTGATGCGTGGTGCGCAGGGCTTCGGACGCGCTTCGAGCCAATCGCGGCTTCTATTTCGGCGCATCAGAGATTGCGCACTTGGCGGCACCTCAGATTGGTTCAAGACTATACGAGTGGGTTTCTCGCATTATGCGAGCAATTCGGCTACATGCACGAAGCGGAGCGGGTGGACCATTACGTCAGAGGGCTGAAGCCCGACATCTTGTACGAAATCATGCTACGCGGGCTCTCGAACTTCAACGAGATTCTTGCGCTCGCCGAGAAAATCGACATTTTACGCCTTCCGAGATCGAGGTCCTATTATGGACAACGTCCTCGGGGACCGATCGAGTCTACCACTTTACACGCTGTTGCAACAAATGCTGCTGCCGCGCTGTTTAAGGGGCGCTGCTTTGCTTGCAACAGGCTGGGCCATCGCAAAAGCGAATGCCCAGAGGAGCTAAGGCGCCGCGGAGCAGAGCAGGGGAGGGAGTCTCCAAAGCAGGGAAACGCCAGCAGTCAGTTGGAATCGGGCCAACTACTGACGAGACTGCTTGCTCGCCCAACCCCACCGACCCTCACCGAGTCACAGTACCATTTCATGCCATCGTTCGGACTCGGACGAATAAGGAGGGTACAGCGACAGATTGCCCAGTGCTGATCCACGAAGAAATACAGGGAGCAGCAGTGAAGATTTTTATCGCTAGAGGAGCAAGCCACAGTTTAGTTAATACCGCAACCGCACGAAAATTGCAGCTGACACTTAGCTGTTGCTTTGTCGACGGCACGCCACTGGCCATACGGGAAAAGGTAGAGAGAGAGTCAAAATCCGCTGCGGGGGAAATTTCGGGTTTACACAGGAAATGCTTGCAATGACACTAAATGGGCACAATATTTTACTGGTACCTGATTGGCTGCGACGGTATAACCCGCGAATTGACTGGACGACACGTAGCTGCACCGTGCTGTCAGATTTGTATGACATAGCTGTTGTAGGCTATAGTGGGGTAGCACATATGGGGTACAGCTTTATAGGGTTGTATTTGTACCCATGGTATCGAGCAGGTTCCCTCGTGGGAACTGTGCCTAGGGCCCACAACATCGAAATTTTTTTTTTCCTGACCGGAGCGCGCTCCCCGAGTCGCGCTCCCTTCTCTGCCTTCGTCGAGCCGCCCTAGCGGCCACGTCGCGTCACCCCTAGCAGCCGCCCCTGCGCCGCCCTGCGGCCCCTGCGCCGCCCTGCGGCCCCGGCGCCGCCCTGTCCCGGCCCCGCCGCCCTTCACTGCGGCCCCGCCGCCCTTCACTGCGGCCCCGCCGCCCTTCACTGCGGCCCCGCCGCCCTTCGCTGCAGCACAGCAGCTCGGCGCTTCCTGCTGAGTTCTGCGCCAAGAACCCCCCCCCCCCCATGTACATCACTCTCTTTTATGTAGTCACCCGCCTCCCTGACTCCCTTCGTGTAGTCAGGGACCACTTCCTCTCAGTCTGTCCCACCACTCTCACTGTTGACCTCCTAGAGAAGGCCCTCCTAGCAGCGAAGAAGAGCATAGTCGCTGTAGGAGCCTCTCGTGGTGACCCTCGCACCCCCATCTTTGAGGGGTGTTCCCCTTCCCCCCTTTTGCCCTCTGTTGCCTCTGTTGCTGCGGCCGACCTAGTTGGTCTTGAGATGGTCGGTGCGGCGTCTGCCCCTAGCGGGAGACGCCGCTCTGGCAAGGGCAAGGGGGGCAAGGGCGCGGGTGGAGCTAGCGGGGGTGGCGGAGGTGGGGTGGAGGCGGCGGAGGGAGTGGGGGTGGCGGTGGGGGTGGTGGCGGGGGTGGAGGTGTTGGTGGCAGCAGTGGAGGCGGAGGCGGCGGAGGAGGTAGCGGTGGGAGCGGAGGCGACAGTGGTGGCGGAGGTGGAGGAGGCGGTGGTGGAGGAGGTGGAGCTGGTCGGGGTGGCGCTTCACAGCGGAGCGGCTCCGGTGGTGGTCAGCGCCAGCAGCAGCAGCAGCAGCGTTCTCGGGACATCCCCCCCCCTCAGCAGCTCCGTGAGTGGTACGCTGCGCGTCAGCGTGGTGGGGGTTTTGGTCCGTGCACCTACGTCCTTCGCTCCGGCGACCGCGCGGGTGAGCAGTGTGGGGGTGCCCACTCCACCCAGCGGTGCTTTGGCCGCCTGACGGACGCTTGGCGTCACCAGTTCCCGGAGGCCGCTGAGATCCCCCGCTGGGGAGAGCTGTCTAGGGCAGGTGTAGCTATCTTTGATCTTGACTTTGATGCTATTCTTGCTGCCATGTATGCTGTGACTTAAAGTGACGAGGGTGACTGTTACCGGTGTTTCCCGCCCGATCCGCGCATTAAGACTGCTGCTCTAGGTACTGGTAAGGCTGCTGCTCTAGGTGCCAGTGCGGCTGTTGCTCTAGGTGCCAGTGCGTCTACGTCCTCAGGTGCTCGTGAGTCCGCGCTCTCAGGTACCGCGTCGGCTTCGGCCTACCTCACCTTCACACTTGACTCAGGGGCTTCTCGCTCCTTCTTTCGAGACCACACCACACTCACGCCGCTTGGTCGGCCGGTTGCAGTCTCCCTGGCAGACCCCTCTGGGGGTCCTGTCCTCTCTCACTTCTCTACTGTCCTCCCGTGTCCGGCTGCCCACTCTGGCACCTTGTCTGGTCTTTACCTCCCCTCGTTCTCTACGAACTTGGTGAGTGGTGCTGACCTCCATGATGCGGGGGTTCACCAGTTTACTCCTGCGAGTCAGCGGGTGACCCACTGCAGGGACGCTCGCACAGGCCGACACCTGGCCACGTTTACGCGTCGGCCGGGGTCAAGCCTCTACACCCTGACCACTAAGTCTCCTCCTGTCCCTGCGTCTGGTCAGGTAGCTGCGTCGGGTCAGGTTCTTGCTGAAGTGTCCAGGTCTGGTCCTGAGTCTGCCCCCTGCTCGTGTCGCCTCCTGTCTCACGAGACTCTCCTGTGGCACCACCGACTTGGTCACCCCTCCCTGCATCATCTCCGAGGCATGGCTTCCCGTGTCCTTGTCTCCGGTTTTCCCCGGTCCCTCCCTCCCCTTCCTTCGGGGCCCGGCCCTTCCTGTGTCCCCTGTGTTGAGGGGCGGCTACGGGCTGCCCCTCACTCCTCTCCGTTTCCCCCGACAGAGGCCCCGCTGCAGACGCTTCACATGGTCGTGTGGGGCCCAGCCCGCGTCCGTGGACAGGGTCACGAGCGCTACTTTCTGTTGGTGGTTGACGACTACTCGCGTTACACCACAGTCTTCCCCTTGCGCAGCAAGGGCGATGTCACTGAGGTGTTGATCGACTGGATCCGCGCAGCTCGTCTCCAGCTCAGGAGGAGCTTCGGCTCGGACTTTCCTGTTCTGCGTCTGCACTCTGACCGAGGCGAAGAGTTCTCCTCTGGCCTTCTGCGAGCCTACTGCCGTGCGCGAGGCATCCGCCAGACCTAAACGCTTCCGGACTCTCCAAAGAAAAATGGGATTGCTGAGCGCCGCATTGGCATGGTCATGGACGTCGCTCGTACGTCCATGATGCATGCGGCAGCCCCCCATTTTCTGTGGCCGTTTGCGGTTCGGTACGCGGCGCATCAGATCAACCTTCACCCCGGGGTCTCCATGCCGAAGACCTCTCCAGCTTTGCTGTGGACGCGGAAGGTTGGCGATGCGTCTGCGTTCCGTGTCTGGGGATCTCGGGCATTTGTCCGCGACTTGTCTTCGGACAAGCTGTCCCCTCGTGCTGCTCCTTGTGTCTTCCTTGGCTTCCCCCTTGACGCACAAGGGGGGCAGTTCTACCACCCTTCCTCTCGTCGTGTTCTGTCCTCCCACGACATCACGTTTGACGAGTCGGTCCCCTACTACCGTCTCTTCCCCTACCGCACTCCTTCCCTCTCCCCGCCTCCGCTCTTCCTTATGCCAGGTCCCCCCCCGGTAGACCCCCTCCCCCCTCAGGGTCCAGCCCCTTCAGGTGTGTCCCAGGTAGACGCAGTCGAGCCGGTCGAGGTTGCTGGTGACTCGAGTACTGCTGCGGCTGCTGAGCCTGGGGGTGTTAAATCTCGGGGTGCTGCGCGAGTGGGTGTTGCGCCTTGGGGTGCTGAGCCTGGGGGTGCTGAGACTGGGGGTGCTGAGCCTGGGGGTGCTGAGACTTGGGGTGCTGAGCCTTGGGGTACTACGCCTGGGGGTGCTGAGCCTGGGGGTGCTACGTCAGGAGCTGCTGAGCCTAGGGGTGCTGCGTTTGGAGCTATTGAGGCTAGGGGTGCGGAGCCAGCGGCCGCTGGACCTGCTCGTGTGGTGTCCGGCGGTGCTGGGCTTGGAGGTTCTCCGAGTACTTCTTCTCGGCGGGAGCCACTCTCTCCATAGGAGCTGCGCGAGTGGTTTGCCCGGCGCTAAAGGCGGACTGCTGAAGCTGGAGCTTCTTTGGCCGCTGAGGGTGCTGGTGCCGCAGGTCTCGGAGGTGCTCGTCCTGGGAGTGGTGGAGCTGCTGAGCCGGCGGGTCCGGCTGGAGTTGGAGCTGCTGAGGGTGTTGGCGCTGAGGCTACTGTTGTCACTCCTGGCGGCAGTCCTACTGCGGGTGCTGCTGGTGCTGCTTGAGGTACTGCAGCTGGAGGTGTTGTTGGCGCTGGTGCTGCCGCTAAGGGTACTGGTGCTGTCCCTGCTGTGTCTGGAGTCGCCGCGTGGCCTCGGCCGTACTTCGTTCCGCTCCTTCAGCAGGTTCTTGGTCTTTCTCCTCCCTTAGAGTGTCCACCGCCTATCTAGTCACAGTCACAGTTACCGCCGGCCTCCCCACTGCCTGCTCCCTCTCCCTACACTGGTCCTACTGGAGGTCTTGCTAAGCGTCGTGAGCCTGCGTCTCGTCCTGCGTCGCCTTTTTGTGCTGCTCGCGCTAGTAGTCGAGGTTCGCGTTAGCGTCCTCCTCCTGTCCCTGGCACGCACCGGATGTCTCTACGTCCGTCCACTGCTCCTCTGCGTGTCCCTTTGCCTTCTCCTCCTGCGTCCTCTCTTCCTGCACTTGCCGACACGGAGTCGGACTCTCTTCGTGCTGCTAGTCCTACTGTCACGCGTCTCATTGCTACTGTCGTCACTGACCCCTCCTTTGAGTCCACTGCTGCGTCTGCTCTTGTTGCTGAGCTCGTCGAATTTGTTGCTCGCTGTCGTCTAGACTACGCTGCTAGTGTCGTTGCTGAGTCTGCGTTTGTCTGTCCTCCGTCCGTCAGGGGTGAGTGTGCTCTTGGCACGGACGTCATTGAGGATAGGCAGGAGGAGCTCCAGTGTCTAGCTGCTACTTCACCTCATCTCGTGTCCGTACTGCTTACCCCTGAGGGAGACCCGGATGCACTTGACATCCCGACTCCGCGCTCATACGCTGAGGCGATCGAGGGTCCCTACTCCTCTCAGTGGCAGGCAGCTATGGATGCAGCGATGGCTTCCTGGAAGTCCACAGGCACCTACGTTGACGCGGTTCCCCCACCTGGGGCGAACATCGTCAATGGCATGTGGATTTTCAGGGTGAAGCGGCCGCCAGGTTCTCCACCTGTCTTCAAGGCGCGGTACGTGGCTCCTGGCTTCAGTCAGCGACAGGAAGTTGACTACTTTCAGACCTTCTCTCCCACCCAGAAGATGACCATTCTTCGGGTGCTGCTGCACATAGCCGCTCAGCGTGACTACGAGCTTCACTCCCTTGACTTCAGCACTGCTTTCTTGCAGGGTAGCCTGCACGAGAAGATCTGGCTGCGCCGTCCACCTGGCTTCACTGGGACTTTTCCTCCCGGCACCCAGTGGAGCCTCCGACGGCCAGTCTACATCCTCATGTACGTCGACGACTTGGTCTTTGCCACTACTGACACTGCTGGACTCGCCCACGTGAAGTCCGAGCTGCAGAAGAGACACACGTGCACAGACCTAGGTGAACTGCGCAGCTATCTTGGCTTGCATATCACCCGGGACAGAGCACGTCGCACCATTACCCTGACTCTGTCACACATGGTGCAGCAGGTCCTTCAGCGCTTTGGCTTCACGTACTCCTCGCCTCAGGCCAATCCTCTGCCTACTTGCCACTCGCTTTCAGCTCTGCCTTCGGATGAGTCCGTAGAGTCAAGTGGCCTGTACCCAGAGCTTGTTGGCTGCCTCGTGTACCTGATGACCTGCACACGACCTGACCTTGCATACCCTCTTAGCATTCTTGCACGCTATGTTTCTCCTCGGAGACACAGACCAGAGCACATGGCTGCACCGAAGAGGGTGTTGCGCTACGTGTGCAGTACGTCGGGCATGGGGCTTGTGCTTGGAGGGCAGAGTCCAGTGGTCCTCACTGGGCACGCAGACGCTTCTTGGGGTGACGACCAGGCTACACAGCGGTCGTCACAGGGTTACACCTTCAGCCTTGGTTCGGGCTTTGTTTCGTGGCGGGCTACTCGCTCGTCTTCCGTTCTCAGCTACAGCTGTGAGGCTGAGATCTACGCAGGAGCCATTGCTTCCCTGGAGCTTCGCTGGCTCACCTACCTGCTGACTGACCTCGGAGAGCCGCCTCGTTCTCCTCCAGTGCTGTACGTAGACAATAAGGCCATGCTGGCCTTGTGTTGAGAGCAGCGCGTGGAGCACAGAACGAAGCACATTGCTCTCCGCTACTTTCTTGCTCGTGAGCTGCAGCAGCGTGGTCAGTTGCGACTTGGGTACGTGGCCTCTGAGGCCAACACTGCTTATATCTTCACTAAGGCTCTTGCGCCTTGTGATCATCAACGCTTCTGTACTCAGGTTGGTCTTGTGCCTGTCTTGCCTCACTTTCCCACTTCTTGACCTTGCTTGTACTGTCACATATATATATTCATGCTCTTGCTTGTGTAGCCTTTTATATATATATGTTTGCTCCTGCATGTGAACTGGCCGTCTGGCCTTGAACTTGTGCTCGGAATGTGTGGTGACTTTGTGATCCACCCTGAGCTTTGCTTTGCTTTGCTTGACTGGTCTTGTGACCCCTTGTTCTCCCCCACATTGCCTATGGGGGTGTGTCAGATTTGTATGACATAGATGTTGTAGGCTATAGTGGGGTAGCACATATGGGGTACAGCTTTCTAGGGTTGTATTTGTACCCAACTTTTACTTAGTCATTTTATTCTCGTTCTAACTTTCTCATGTGCGAAGTAGTGGTAACTAGGTCAAGCTATCTCGCTGGCAGTCGCCCGAGTCTTCAACGGTACACGTCAACGCCATCAGAATGAAACGGGCTGTCGCTGCTGGAGCTGACGTGTACGCAGTAGACATCCCGGTAGTAGAGGAAGCAGAGCAGCCGAGTGATTTCAAGAAACTGGTGGCAGCCGTACCGCCCGAATCACAGGAACTGTTGAAATGATACCCCGGGATTTTCTCCGACGACTTACCGGAAGGACTGCCACCTCAGCGAGCACATAACCACCAAATCGAATTAGAACCGGGGGCACAGCCAACCGTATAGCGCCAGCTTAGACTGACAGAGCCCGAGCTTGACAAACTAAGGAAGCCATTCGATTACTTGTTTGAGAAAAAATTCATCAGACCGAGCTCGTCACGGTTCGCCGCACCGATACTATTCACGCCAAGAAAGGACGAGGGTTTTCGCATGTGTATTGACTACAGAGCACTGAACAGGGTAACAGTCATGTCGCGGTACCCCATTCCCCGCGCCGACGAACTGATCGACCAACTGCGAACAGCACGGGTTGTTTCGAAAATCGACTTACGGGGAGGTTACCAGCAGATTTGAGTCAAACCATCGGACTGCGCCAAACATACTTTCAGGACTAGGTACGGGTCGTTCGAGTATACTGTGATGCCATTCGGGTTGACCAACGCACCGGTGACTTTTCAGATAACCATGAACGAGGCATTTAGGCCGCTCTTAGATAAATGTGTAATAGTTTACCTGGACGACATCATAGTGTACACTCGGAATACGCAGCAGCACTTAGCAGATCTGGAAGCAGTGTTTAAGGTTTTAAACGAGCACAGATTACTGACCAAGGGTTCCAAGTGCGAGTTCTTCCAGGATAGGTTAGAATTTTAAGGGCACGTTATCTCGGAGGCTGGAGTTGAAATTGACCCAAAAAAGCTGGATACGGTAAAAGCGTGGCATCCTCCAACGAACATCACGAAGCTTTTTTGGGTTTGTTAGTTATGTGCATCGGTTCGTCCCCGATATGGCACGTTTAACTGCCCCACTGACGGATTTACTTCCGAAGGGGGTCGCTTTTACGTGGGGGGAGAAAGAGCATGCTGCCTTCTCTGCCCTGAAAAATGTTCTATGTTCACCGCCCGTCCTACGCATCGCCGACCCACACCGCCCATTTGAAGTAGTTTCCGACGCAAGCGATATCGCCATTGGAGCCGTACTGCTACAAGATTTCGGCAATGGCCTACAGCCTATGACATACGAGTCACGAAAACTGCACCCGCCCGAGAAAAATTACCCGATACACGACCGCGAAATGCTTGCGATCGTGCACGCGTTCAAAGTATGGCGCTATTACCTGACTGGCGCGGACATGACAGTACGGACAGACCATAAATCACTACAGTACCTTCGCGCACAGCCACACCTCAACCCACAATAGATTCGCTGGCTCGATTTCCTCGAGTCCAACTTTCACTACACGGTCACTTACAAAAAGGGAGCCTCGAACATCGCCAACGCACTGACCCGCCCCACTGCCAAGGCCCACGCAATACTACTCGCCCAGACAAGCCCGCTACTGACAAGCCTATTCACCCACAGGTACCAAACGGATCCATTCTTCAAAGGAGGGAATTCGCAGCAGTTCGCAGCAGCAAAGGGAGTGTATTACGTAAAAACCAGGACTGACCGCATTTGGGTGCCTGTGTAAACACTGCTATGGGAATTACTGTTACAGGAGGCACACGAGGGAGTTACCTCAGGGCATTCTTACTGGCCCGAAATGTTGACCGACATACAACGTCACGTGGCATCGTGTCCCACTTGTCAACTCATGAAATCATCACGACAGCGGCCGACGGGACACTTGCAGCCGATACCACCCCAAAAGCGTGCTTGGCAGCAGGTGACCATGTGTGAAGATGAGAACGAGAGAATGATTGAACTATGAAACAGTTGGGTACAAGTACTAACCCAAACTGGGTTGTACCCCTTATGGACTACCCCACTACAGCCTACACAGATGTATAAGCTATAATGTTCTGACACACCCCCATAGGCAAAGTGGGGGAGAACAAGAGGTCACAAGACCAGTCAAGCAAAGCAAAGCAAGCTCAGGGTGGATCACAAAGTCACCACACAGTCCGAGCACAAGAGCAAGGCCGCAAGGCCAGTTCACATGCAACATCATATTTATAAAGGTAAACAAGCAAGGGCAGGTATAGAAAGAGTACAGTACAAACAAGATCAAAAAGTGAGCAAGTGAGGCCAAGTAGGCACAAGACCTAGCAAAGTACAGAAGCACTGATGATCACAAGGCGGAAGGGCCTTGGTGAAGATATCAGCAGTGTTGGCCTAAGAGGCCATGTAAGCAAGGCGCAGGTGACCACGCTGCTGCAGCTCACGAGCAAGGAAGTAGCGGAGAGCAATGTGCTTCGTTCTGTGCTCCAGTCTGTGCTCCCGACACAAGGCCAGCATGGCCTTGTTGTCTACGCACAAAACTGGAGGAGAACGAGGCGGCTCTCCTAGGTCAATCAGAAGGTAGGTGAGCCAGCGTAGCTCCTGTGCAGCCATGGCCCCTGCGTAGATCTCAGCCCCACAACTGGAGGTGAGAACTGAAGACGAGCGGGTAGACCGCCACAAAACAGAGCCGGAGCCAAGGCTGAAGGTGTAACCCTGTGACGACCGCTGCAGAGCCTGGTCGTCAGCCCAAGAAGCGTCAGCGTGACCTGTGAGGACCACTCGACGTCGCCCTCCAAGCACAAGCCCCATGCCCGACGTACTGCACACGTAGCGCAACACCCTCTTCGCTGCAGCCATGTGCTCTGGTCGGTGTCTCCCGGGAGCAACATAGCGTGCCAAGATGCTAAGAGGGTATGCAAGGTCAGGTCGTGTGCAGGTTATCAGGTACATGAGGCAGCCAACAAGCTCTGGGTACTGGCCACTCAACTCTACGGACTCATCCAAAGGCAGAGCTGAGAGCGAGTGGCGAGTAGGCAGAGGAGTGGCCTGAGGCGAGGAGTACGTGAAGCCGAAGCGCTGAAGGACCTGCTGCACCATGTGTGACTGAGTCAGGGTAATGGTGCGCTGTGCTCCGTCCCGGGTGATATGCAAGCCAAGGTAGCTGCGCAGTTCACCCAAGTCTATGCACGTGTGTCTCTTCTGCAGCTTGGACTTCACGTGGGCGAGTCCAGCAGTGTCAGCAGTGGCAAAGACCAAGTCGTCGACGTACACGAGGATGTAGAACAGCGGCAAAGAGGTGTCGGTGCGTAGAAACAGTGACGGGTTGGCTGTAGAAGGAGCAATCCCAAGAGCCGCAAGTGTAGTCCTCAGTGTGTCGTGCCACTCACGGGGCGCCTGGCGGAGACCGTAGACTAACCGCCGGAGGCTCCACTGGGTACCAGGACGAAACGACCAAGTGAAGCCAGGTGGGCGGCGCAGCCAGATCTCCTCGTGCAGGCTGCCCTGCAAGGAAAGCAGTGCTCAAGTCAAGAGAGTGAAGCTCATAGTCGCGCTGAGTGGCTATGTGCAGCAGCACCCGAAGAGTAGTCATCTTTGGGGTGGGAGAGAAGGTCTGAAAGTAGTCAACTCCCTGCTGCTGATTGAAGCCTCGAGCCACGTAACGCGCCTTGAAGACAGGCAGAGAACCCGGCAACCGCTTCACCCTGAAAATCCACATGCCACTGACGATGTTCGCCCCAGGTGGGGGAACCTCGTCGACGTAGGTGTCTGTGGACTTCCAGTAAGCCATCTCTGCGTCCATGGTTGACTGCCACTGAGAGGAGTAGGGACCCTCGATCGCCTCATCGTATGATCGAGGAATCGGGATGTCTGGTGTATCCGGGTCTCCCTCAGGGGCAAACAGCGTGGACATGAGATGGGGCAAAGCAGCAGGAAAGCACTGGAACTCCTCCTGCCTGTCCTTAAGGACGTCCGTACTAAGAGCACACTAACCCCAGATGGACAGAGGACAGACAGACTCAGACTCAACAACGAGACTGGCAGCGTAGTCTAGATGACAGCGAGCAGCGAAGTCGACAAGCTCAGCAACTAGGGCAGACACAGTAGTGGACTCAAAGGAAGGGTGAGTGACAACAGTAGCAAGGAGGCGCGTGACCGAAGGACTAGCAACACGAAGGGAGTCACATTTCGGGTCAGCAAGAGTAGGAAGAGAAGACTCTGGCAACGGGACACGTAGAGGAGCAGTGGAAGGACGCAGTGCCATCTGAAGTGTGTCGGGGACCGCACGAGGTCGCGGACGCGCAACACGACGACTAGTGCGAGCAGCACGAACAGGCGACGCAGGACAAGACGCAGGCTCACGACGCTCAGCAAGACCTCCAATAGGACAAGTGTAGGGAGAAGGAGCAGGTAGAGGGGAGGCGGGCTGTAACTGTGACTGCGACTGGACAGGCTGTGGACACTCTAAGGGAGGAGCAGGACCAGGAGAGGGCGGGAGACCAAGAACCTGCTCTAGGAGCGGAACGAAGTACGGCCTCAGCCGCGCAACGCCCGCAGAACCAACAAGGACGGCACCTGTATCCCCAGCGGCAACAGCACCTCCAGCGCCAACACCCCCAGCAGCTCAAGCTCTAGCACCACCAACTCCAGTAGGACTGTCAGCTCCAGCAGCCTCAGCAGCACCCCCAGACACACCAGCGCCAGTAGAAACACCAGCGCCAACACCCCCATCAGCTCCAGCTCCAGCAACACCAGCACCGCCAGCAGCTCCAGCACGACCAACTCCAGTAGCCCCAGCAGCACCCCCAGTCGCAGCAGCACGTCTCCAGTGGCGGGCAAACCACGCTCTTGTGGAGAGAGCGGCTCCCGCCTCGACGAAGCACAAGCGGCGGCCACATGAACAGACCCAGCGCAACCAGGCTCCGCACCCCCAGGCTCAGCACCCCCAGGCTCAGCACCCCAAGACTCAGCACCCCCTGGCTTAGCACCCCAAGGCTTAGCACCCCCAGACTCAGCACCCCCAGGCTCAGCACCCGCACTCTCAGCACCCCAAAGCTCAGCACCCCTAGACCCAGCACCCGCAGGCTCAGCACCTCTAGCAGCACCAGAGTCAACTGCTACCTCGATAAGCTCGACTGTGTTTACGTGGGACACACCTGACGGGGCAGGACCCTGAGGGGGGAGGGGGTCTACCGGGGGAGGACCTGGCACAAGGAAGAGCGGCGGCGGGAGGAGGGGCGCAGTGCGGTAGGGGAAGAGACGGTAGTAAGGCACCGACTCGTCAAAGGTGATGTCCTGAGAGAACAGAACACCGCGAGAGGTGGGGTGGTAAAATTGCCACCCAGGCTCGTTTGGAGGGAAGCCAAGGAAGACGCAGGGAACAGCACGGGGGGACAGCTTGTCCTCCGACTAGTCGCGGACAAACGCCCGAGATCCCCAGACCTGAAACGCAGACGCATCGCCAACCTTCCCGGTCTACCGCAAGGTAGGAGAGGTCTCTGGCAAGGAGACCCGAGGCTGAAGGTTGAGCTGATGCGCTGCGTACTGAACCGCAAACGGCCACAGAAAATGGGGGGCAGCCGCATGCATCATGGACGTACGAGCGACGTCCATGACCATGCCAATGCGGCGCTCAGCAATCCCATTTTGTTGTGGAGAGGCCGGAAGCGTGAAGGTCTGGCTGATGCCCTGTGGACGACAGATTGCTATCAGACGGGCAGAGGAAAACTCCCCGCCTCTGTCCGAGTGCAGAAGAAGAACAGGAAAGTCCGAGCCGAAACTCTCTCTGAGCTGGAGACGAGCTGCGCGGATCCAGTCGATCAACACCTCAATGACGTCACCCTTGGTGCGCAAGGGGAAGACTGTGGTCTAACGAGAGTCGTCGTCAACCACCAGCAGGAAGTACCGTTCGCGCCCCTCCCCACTAACGCGGGCTGGGCCCCACACGTCCATCTGGAGAGCAAGTAGCGGGCCCCATACTCCCGACGGGTGAACGTGGCCAAGTGTCGGCCTGTCCGAGCACACGTGCAGTGGGTCACTCGCTGACTCGCAGGAGTGAACTGGTCAACCCCCCTATCCTGTAGGTCCTCTCCACTCACCAAGTTCGTAGAGAACGAGGGGAGGTAGGGACCTGACAGGGTGCCAGAGGGGGCTGCCGGGCACAGTAAGAAAGTGGAGAAGCTAGCAAGGACAAGACTCCCAGAGGGGTCTGCTAGGGAGACCGCAACCGGCCGACTAAGCGGCGTAAGTGTGGTGCGGTCTCGAAAGAAGGAGCGGGACGCACCCGAGTCAAGGGTGAAGGTTTGGAAGGCTTGAGCCGACATAGTACCTGAGAGAGCAGACTCACCAGCACCTGGGGCAGCAGACGCACTGGCACCTAGGGCAGCAGACGCACTGGCACTTGGGGCAGCAGATGCACTGGCACCTGGGGCAGCAGACGCACTGGCACCTGGGGCAGCAGACGCACTAGCACCTAGAGCAGCAGCCTCACCAGCACCTAGAGCAGTGGCCTCAATGCCCGGATCAGGCGGTACACAGAGCTAACAGTCACCCTCAACACTAGTAGTCACAGAATACATGGCAGCAAGATAGCATCGTAGTCAAGATCAAAGACGGCAACCCCCGCCCTAGACAGATCTCCCCATCGAGGGATCACTAACGCCTCAGGGAACTGGCAACGCCACGCGTCCGTTAGGCGACCGAAGCAGCGCTGGGTGGAGTGCGGGCCTCCGCACTGCTCACCAGCTCGGTCGCCGGTACGGAGGACGTAAGTGCAAGGACCAAAACCCCCACCGCGTTGACGCGCAGTGTACCACTCACAAAGCTGCTGAGGGAACAGGGTCACACCACTCCGCTGCTGCAGGCGCGGACCACCACCGGAGCCACTCCTTTGCGCAGAGTCGCGACCCGCTCCACCACCGCCGCCGCCTCCGCCGCCGCCGCCTCCGCCGCCTCCTCCACCTCCGCCTCCTCCACCACCTCCGCCTCCTCCGCTCCCTCCGCCACCACCACCGCCTCCGCCGCCTCCACTGCTGCCACCGCCGCCGCCGCGACCCCCAGCACCACTCCCACCACCACCCCCACTCCCTCCACTACCTCCACCACCACCTCCACCGCCCCCTCCAGCCCCTCCAGCGCCCTTGCCCCCCTCTGCCCTTGCCGGTGCGGCGTTTCCCGCTCGGGGCAGACGCAACGCCGATCGACTCGAAACCAACGAGGTCGGCCGCAGCAATAGAGGCAACAGAGGGCAAGAGGGGGGAGGGAGAACACCCCTCAAAGACAGGGGTGCGAGGGTCACCACGAGAGGCTCCTATAGCGACTATGCTTTTCTCTGCCGCTAGGAGGGCCTTCTCGAGGAGGTTAATGGTGAGAGTGGTGGGGCAAACTGAGAGGAAGTGGTCCCTTACTACGCGAAGAGAGTCAGGGAGCCGGGTGACTATGTAGTAGAGGGTGATGTACATGGGGGGGGGGGGATTCTTGGCGCAGAACTCAGCAGGAAGCGCAGCGCGATAGCGAGTGTCACTAGTGCGGAGGTGCGTAATGAGGTCAGCAACTGTGGGAAAGGCAGCAAGGTCAGGGAAGAGGTACGGTAGCATGAGGCGGCTCAGTGTAGTAGTGGCAGGGGAAGAGTAGCGTGCAACTACAGCGTCGTACTAGGTCTAAGCACTCTTGTACTGGCTAAAGTGTACACGCTCAGTGGTCGGTAAGTGGCGGCGCAAAGCAAGGGGAGCAGCACCGTCGCGCGTGGCCCACTGTGAGCGAACAGTGGGGTCAGCATCAGCAGCAGGGGCAGGAGAGGCACCAAAAGTGAGGTCAAACAGGATGAGACCGTGTGCCCTATCGCATTGTAGGAAAAGCTGCAGATCATCTACCCAGACATCAAAGTCAACTGCCCGACCCTTAGCATCAAAGGTGAGAACACTAGGGGAGGCCGTGACAGCAGTAGATAAGCAGTGAGTACAGTGGGGCACGGCAGTGCAGTGGCAGAGACGCTGCTCTTACCAGGCAAGTGGGGCGGTCCCGGGCAGGTAGACGGGTGGCAGCGCCTCGGCTGCGATGCGGCTCGGCGGCTCGGCTGCAGGGCGGCTCGGCGCTCGGGCGCCTCGGCTGCAGGGCGGCTTAGTGGTCTGGCAGGCTCGGCTGCTAGGCGGCTCAGCGGTCGGGCTGCTTGGCTGCAGGGCGGCTCGGTGGTCGGGCGGCTCGGCTGCTCGGCGGCTGGACTGTCGGGCGGCTCGGCTGCTCGGCGGTTCGGCTGCTCGGCGGCTGGGCTGCTCGGCGGCTCGGGTGCAGGGCGGCTGAGCGGCGACGGGGCTGTGGAAGGGCGGCGACGGGGCCGCTGAAAGGGCGGCAAAGGGCCGCTGAAAGGGCGGCGACAGGCCGCGAAAGGGCGGCGACTGGGCCGCGGAAGGGGTGGGCGACGGGGCCGCTGCAGGGCGGCGACGGGGCCGCGGAAGGGCGGGCGACGGGGCCGCTGAAAGGGCTGGCGGCGACGGGGCCGCTGAAAGGGCGGCGAAGGGGCCGTTGAAAGGTCGAGCGACGGGGCCGCTGAAGGGCGGCGACGGGGCCGCTGAAGGGCGGCGACGGGGCCGCGGAAGGGCGGTGTCGGGGCCGCGGAAGGGCATCAACCGGGCCGCTGTAAGGGCGGGCGGCAAGGCCGTGGAAGGGCGGCGACAGTGCCGTGGAAGGGCGGCAACGGGGCTGCAAAAAGGGCGGCGCCCGGGCCGCTGCAAGGGCGGCGACGGGGCCGCAGGAAGGGGCGGCAATGGGGCCGCTAAAAGGGCGGCGCGACGGGGCCGCAAGGGTGGCGCGACGGGGCCGCAAGGGCGGCGCGACGGGGCTGCAAGGGCGTCGCGACGGGGCCGTTAGGGGCCGCAAAAGGTGTTGAACAAGAATGAATGAACTAAGAGTGAAATGAGTACAAGTATCAAAACCAAGGAATGTGTACCCTCTATAGGCTAACCCACTGTAGCCTAAACAACTACAACAACATATATAATGTTTGACACACCCCCATAGGCGAAGTGGGGGAGAACTAGGGGTCACAAGACCAGTCAAGTAAAGCAAAAACAAAGCAAGCTCAGGGTGGATCACAACGTCACCACACAATCCGAGCACAAGTGCAAGGCCACAAGGCCAGTTCACATGCAGGAGTACAGATATATATATAAGACTAAACAAGCAAGAGCAGTGATATATATATGTAACAGTACAAAGAGGGTCAAGAGGAGAGAAAGTGAGGCAAGACAGACACAAGACCCAGCTGGGTACAGCAACGCTGATGATCACAAGGCAGAAGTGCCTTGGTGAAGACATCAGCAGTGTTGGCCTCAGAGGCCACGTACGCAAGTCGCAACTGACAACGCTGCTGTAGCTCACGAGCAAGGAAGTAGCGGAGAGCAAAGTGCTTTGTTCTGTGCTCCAGGCGTTGCTCCCGACACAAGGCCAGCATGGCCTTGTTGTTGACGTACAGGACTGGAGGAGAACGAGGCGGCTCTCCAAGGTCGGTCAGCAGGTAGGTGAGCCAGCGAAGCTCCTGAGCAGCCATGGCCCCTGCGTAGATCTCAGCCTCACAACTGGAGCCAAGAACAGAAGACGAGCGAGTAGCCCGCCACAAAACAGAGCCGGAACCAAGGCTGAAGGTGTAACCCTGTGACGACCGCTGCGTAGCCTGGTCGTCAGGCCAAGAAGCGTCTGCGTGTCCAGTGAGGACCACTGGACTCCGCCCTCCAAGCACTAGTCCCATGCCCGACGTACTGCACAAGTAGCGCAACACCCTCTTCGCTGCAGCCATGTGCTCTGGTCGGTGTCTCCCAGGAGCAACATAGCGTGCAAGAATGCTAAGAGGGTATGCAAGGTCAGGTCGTGTGCAGGTCATCAGGTACATGAGACAGCCAACAAGCTCTGGGTACGAGCCACTCAACTCTACGGACTCATCCAAAGGCAGAGCTGAGAGCGAGTGGCGAGTAGACAGAGGAGTGGCCTGAGGCGAGGAGTACGTGAAGCCGAAGCGCTGAAGGACCTGCTGCACCATGTGTGACTGAGTCAGGGTAATGGTGCGGTGTGCTTTGTCCCGGGTGATCTGCAAGCCAAGGTAGCTGCGCACTTCACCCAGGTCAGTGCACGTGTGTCTCTTCTGCAGCTTAGACTTCACGTCGGCGAGTCCAGCAGTGTCAGCTGTGGCAAAGACCAAGTCGTCGACGTACACGAGGATGTAGAACGGCGGCAGAGAAGTGTCGGTGCGAAGAAACAGCGACGGGTCGGCAGTAGACGGAGCGAACCCAAGAGCCGCAAGCGTAGTCCTCAGTGTGTCGTGCCACTCACGTGGCGCCTGGCGGAGACCATAGACTGGACGCCAGAGACTCCACTGGGTACCAGGAGGGAAAGACCCAGTGAAGCCAGGTGGGCGGCGCAGCCAGATCTCCTCGTGCAGGCTGCCCTGCAGGAAAGCTGTGCTGAAGTCGAGAGAGTGCAGCTCGTAGTCCTGGTGAGCAGCAACGTGTAGCAGTACCCGAAGAGTGGTCATCTTCGGGGTGGGGGAGAAGGTCTGAAAGTAGTCAACTCCCTGTCGCTGACTGAAGCCACGAGCCACGTAACGCGCCTTGAAGACAGGCGGAGAACCCGGCGGCCGCTTCACCCTGAAGATCCACATGCCACTGACGATGTTCGCCCCAGGAGGGGGGACAGCGTCAACGTAGGTGCCTGTGGACTTCCAGGAAGCCATCTCTGCATCCATAGCTGCCTGCCACTGAGAGGAGTAGGGACCCTCTATCGCCTCCGCGTAAGAGCGCGGAGTCGGGATGTCAAGTGCATCCGGGTCTCCCTCAGGGGTAAGCAGTACGGACACGAGATGAGGTGAAGCAGCTGCTAGACACTGGAACTCCTCCTGCCTGTCCTCAAGGACGTCTGTGCCAAGGGCACACTCACCCCCGACGGACGGAGGATAGAGAGACTCAGACTCAGCGACAAGACTAGCAGCGTAGTCTAAGCGACAGCGAGCAGCAAAGTCAACGAGCTCAGTAACGAGAGGAGACGCAGAAGTAGACTCTAAAGAAGGGTCAGTGACAGCAGTAGCAAGGAGACGCGTGACAGTAGGAGTGGCAGCACGAAGAGAGTCCGACTCAGGGTCGGCAAGTGCAGGAAGAGAGGACTCAGGAGGGGAAGGCAAAGGGGCACGCAAAGGAGCAGTAGACGGACGCAGAGACATCCGGTGCGTGCCAGGGGCAGGAGCAGGACGCTAGCGCGAACTACAAGCACTAGCGCTAGCAGGACGGACAGGCTACGCCGGACGAGACGCAGACTCACGACGCTCAGTAAGACCGCCAGTAGGACCAGTGTTAGGAGAAGGAGCAGGTAGTGGGAAGGCCGGCTCCAACTGTAACTGTGACGGGACAGGCTGTGAACATGCTAAGGGAGGAGGACCATGAGGAGGCGAGAGACCAAGAACCTGCTGAAGGAGCGGAACGAAGTACGGCTGAGGGAGCGCGGCGACTCCAGACACAGCAGGGACAGCACCTGTACCCCTAGCGGGAGTACTAGAACCAGTAGCAGCTCCAACGCCCAGGTCCTCAGTACTAGCCTCAGCACCAACGCACGAGTCCTCAGCACCAGCAGGGGCTCCAACACCAGGGTCCACAGCACCTGCCGCAGCTCCAACGCCCGGGTCCTCAGCACTAGCAGGGACTCCGAAACCAGGGTCCACAGCACCAGCCGCAGCTCCAACGCCAGGGTCCGCAGCACCAGCCGCAGCCCCAACGCCCAGGTCCTCAACACCAGCAGCACCTCCAACCCTCGGGTCCGCAGCACCAGCAGCAGCTCCAACGCCAGGGTCCGCAGCACCAGCAGCAGCTCCAACGCCCGGGTCCGTAGCACCAGGGGAAGCCGGGTCCGTGAGACAAGGCGCACCACTCCGAAGTGTGCAACGGCGCTCGTACCACTCACGGATCCGCTCAGGAGAGGGGAGCTCCCGACTAGGAGGAGAAGTACCAGCCCCAGTCCCTGTAGTGCGCCTGGTCCTAGAGGTAACACTCCGGAGGCTGCAGTACTGTAAGTACCACTCACGCAACTGCTCCGAGGAGAGGTCGCGTCCAGGTGTAGCACCCTCAGACCCAGCACCGCAAGGCTCAGCACCCCCAGTCACCGCACCCCCAGGCTCAGCACCCCCAGGCTTAGTACCCCCAGTGTCCGCACCCCCAGGCTCAGCACCCTCAGAGTCCACACCCCCAGGCTCAGCACCCCCAGAGTCATTACCCCCAGGCTCAGCACCCCCAGTCTCCGCACCCCCAGGCTCAGCACCTCCAGCAGGACGAGAGTCGACAGCAACCTCAACAGGCTCGACCGGGACTACCTGAGACACACCTGAGGGAGTGGCACCCTGAGGGGGGAGGGGGTCTACGACAGCAGCACCTGGCGCGAGGAAGAGAGGCGGGGGTGGGAGCGGGGCAGTGCGCGTAGGGAAAGAGGCGGTAGTAGGGGACAGACTCGTCAAAAGTGACGTCCTGAGAGGGCAAGACCCGGCGCGAGGTGGCGTGGTAAAACTGCCAACCAGACGCGTCCGGAACAAAGCCAAGGAAGATGCAAGGAACAGCACGAGAGGAGAGCTTGTCCGCAGACGAATCGCGGACAAAAGCTCGAGATCCCCAGACCCGGAAACGCGACGCATCGCCAACCTCCCCCGTCCACAGCAGTGTGGGCGAGGTCTCCGGCAAGGAGACACAGGGCCAGAGGTTGAGCTGATGCGCAGCGTACCGGACTGCAAACGGCCACAGAAAGTGGGGGGCAGCCGCATGGATCAAGGAGGTACGAGCGACCTCCATGACCAGGCCAATGCGGCGCTCCGCAACCCCATTCTGCTGTGGAGAGGCCAGAAGCGTGAACGACTGCTCAATGCTGTGCTCAGCACAGTAGGCTGCCAAGAGGTCGGAGGAGAACTCACCACCTCTGCCAGAGTGCAAGCGCAGGACAGGAAAGTCCGAGCGGAACCGCTCGCTGAGCTGGAGACGAGCTCTGCAGATCCAAAGGATCAAAACATCAGGGACCTCACCCTTGGCTTGCAAGGGGAAGATCGTGGTGTAGCGCGAGTAGTCGTCAACAACGATCAAGAAGTACCTCTCCCGACCCTGACCACGGACGCGGGCTGGGCCCCACACGTCCATGTGGAGCGTCTGCAAAGGAGCAGTTGTCGGGGGAAACGAGGAGGAGTGAGGAGCGGCGCACTGCCGCCCCTCGACACAGGGAAGACAGGGAGGAGTAGGCGAGGGTGGGAGGGGAGGGAGGACCCTGGGAAGACCAGAGACAAGGTACCGGGAGTGCATGGCACGAAGGCGCTGCACAGACGGGTGGCCCAGTCGGTGGTGCCAGAGGACAGTCTCGTGCGCTAGAGAGTGACACGAGCAGGGGGCGGACAGCTGACCTGACGCGGACGCAGACGCAGACGCAGCGACCTGAGGGGGGGCAGTAGTCAGTGTGTACAGATCCGACCCCGGCTGCCGGGTGAAGGTAGCCAAGTGGCGGCCTGTACGGGCACACGTGCAGTGTGTGACACGCTCGTAGGCAGGGGTGAACTGGTGAACACCCGCGTCCTGTAGTGCACAACCTGCCACCAAGATCGTAGAGAATGAGGGGAGGTGGAGACCTGACAGTGTGCCCGACAGGACCGCAGGAGAGGGAAGGACAGTGGAGGAGGTCGCAAGGACCGGTTCCCCAGAGGGGTCAGTGAGGGAGACAGCAACTGGCCGATCAAGGGGCTCAAGGGCAGTGCGGTCACGAAAGAAACAGCGAGAGGCACCTGAGTCCAGTGTGAAGGTGTGCAGTGCTGCAGTCGAGACAGTACTAGGGGGGGCAAACGTAGACGCACCTAGTGGAGCAGCCTCACCAGCACCTGGGGTAGCGGACACGCGAGTACCTGGAGCGGCAGACGCACTAGTCCTAATGCTCAGGTCGGGCGGGACACTCAGGTACTCAGCACCCTCTCCACTAGGAGACATCACATACATGGCAGTGAGAATAGCATCAAAGTATAGAGCATAAATATCAATCCCCTTCTTCAGGAGATCAACCCAGCGGGGCAGCTCAGTGGCGTGAGGGAATTGAACACGCCAAGCGTCATTCAGACGAGCGAAGCAACGCTGTGTGGCGTGCAGTCCCCCACACGGCTGGCCAGTGCGGTCACCAGTGCGAATGACGTACGTGCAGCTAAGGCCACCCCCCCCCCCCCCCGTGCTGAGAGTACCACTCACGGACCTCCTGGGGCGACGGAGTGTGCTGCTGGCCCTGGCCACCGCCAGTGCCTCCACGACCACCACCGCCGCTACCACCTCCTCGACCACCCCAACCCCGGCCGCTGCCTCGTCCACTGCCACCCTCACCACCTCCTCCGCCCCGGCCACCTCCCCCGCCGCTGCCGCCACCTCCCCCACTGCTGCCACCTCCCCCACCCGCGCCACCCCCCCCGCCACCACCACCTCCCCCACCACCGCCACCCCCGCTTTCACCACCACCGCCCTTGCCCCCCTTGCCCTTGCCGCTGCGGTGCCCACTCAAAGCAGACGCAGTCCCGACCTTCTCAGCACCAAGGAGGTCGACAGCAGCAGCAGAGGCGACAGAGGGAAGAAGGGGGGAGGGAGAACACCCCTCAAAGAACGGGGTACGGGGGTCACCGCGAGAGGCACCTACAGCGACTATGCTAGCCTCAGCTGCAAGCAGTTCCTTCTCGAGGAGGGCAACGGTGAGCTCGGTGGGGCAGCGAGCTAGGAAGTGGTCCCTGAGTGAGCGCAGAGTGTCAGGGAGGCGGGTGACTAGGTGGTAGAGAGTGAGCCAGAGCGGGGGTGGGTTCTTGGCAAGGAACTCATCAGGCATAGCGGCGCGGAAGCGAGCCTCACTAGTGCGGAGGTGGGTAATGAGATCAGCGACAGTGTGGAAGGAAGCTAGGTCGGGGAACAGGTAGGGAAGAGAGAGACGGCCTAGAGCGGCAGAGGCCGGCGACGAGTAGCGGGCAACGACAGCAGTGTACACTGCCTGTGCAGTTTTGTGCTGCCCAAAGTGCTCTCGCTCATCTATTGGCAGAGAGTTGCGAATAGCGAAGCGAGTATGGGCGTCACGAGTCTGCCACTGTGAGCGGGCAGTGCTGTCAGCAGAAGCAGCAGGAGCAGTAGCGTGGCCTAAGGCATGATAGTACAGTGAGATGTCTCCCTTGGCAGTGAGCTGTAGGAAGAGGTGTAGGTCATCAAGCCAGGTGTCGAACTTCACTGGGCGGCCCTTAGTATCGAAGGCTAGGACAGGAGGGCTAGCCATGGTAGCAGTAGTAGGAAAAGCAGTAGGAGCAGTAGGGTAGGTAGGGCGGCGCGGCTCGGTACTGGTAGGGCGGCGCGGCTCGGTATAGGTAGGGCGGCGCGGCTCGGGTCGGGCGGTGCGGCTCGGTTCGGGCGGCTCGGGTCGGGCAGCGCGGCTCGGGTCGGGCGGCGCAGCTCGGTTCGGGCGGCTCGGTTTGGGCGGCTCGGGTCGGTTAGGGCGGCGCGGCTCGGGTCGGGCGGCTCGGTTCCGTTAGGGCTGGGTGGCTCAGGTCGGCTCGGTTCGGGCTGCTCGGTCTGGGTGGGGCCGTTCGGGGCCGCTAAGGGCGAGCGCGGGGAGCGGGTGGGGCCGTGAGGGACGAGCGCGGGGCCGACGTGGGTGCTAAGGGCGAGCGCGGGGCCGACGTGGGTGCTAAGGGCGAGCGCGGGGCCTATCGGGGCCGTGAGGGATGAGCGCGGGGCCGATCGGGGCCGTAAGGGACGAGCGCGGGGCCGACGTGGGCCTCTAAGGGCGAGCGCGGGGCCTATCAGGGCCGTGAGGGACGAGCGCGGGGCCGATCAGGGCCGGTAAGGACGAGCGCGGGGCCGACTCGGGCCTCGAGGGGTAAGCGCGGGGCCGATTCGGGGCCTCTAATAGCGAGCGCGGGGCCGATCGGGGCCTCTAGGTGTGAGAGCGCGGGGCCGACGGGGCCTCTAGGGGCGTGAAAGTCGAGGCGCCATAGGGCGCAGGTAGGTAGGTAGGTAGTGGTGGGCCCTAAAAAATATCGGTCCTAGGAAGGACCTGCTCTATACCATGCTGAACAAGAATGAATGAACTAAGAGTGAAATGAGTACAAGTATCAAAACCAAGGAATGTGTACCCTCTATAGGCTAACCCACTGTAGCTTAAACAACTACAACAACATATATAATGTTTGACAAAAGAGGCCGCTAGAGGCCGGTTAGTTAAGATATAGATGTAACGGTCGAGGGGCCGCCTTGAAAAGTTTAGTGACAAGAAAGTGTCAGATTTATATGACATAGCTATTGTAGGCTATAGTGGGGTAGCACATATTGGGTACAGTTTTCTAGGGTTTGTATTTGTACCCAACTTTCACTTAGTCATTTCCATTCTCGTTCTAATTTCCTCATGGTATCGAGCAGGTTCCCTCGTGGGAACTGTGCCTAGGGCCCACCACATCGAACTTTTTTTTCCTGCCCGAAGCGCGCTCAGCCCGAGTCGCGCTCCGGGCTCTCCCTTCGTCGAGCCGCCCTAGCGGCCCCAACGCCCTAGTGTCCCCATCGCCCTAGCGGCCCCATCGCCCTAGTGGCCCCGCCGCCCTTCGCTTCGGCCCCGCCGCCCTTCACGGCGGCCCCGCCGCCCTTCACTACGGCCCCGCCGCCCTTCACTACGGCCCCGCTGCCCTTCACTGCGGCCCCGCCACCCGTCGCTGCGGCCCCGCCGCCCTTCACTGCGGCCCCGCCGCCCTTCGTTGCAGCCCCGCCGCCCTTCGCTGCGGCCACGCCACCCTTCTCGCTGCGGCCCCGCCGACTCCCTTGTGGCCCCGCCGCCCTTCGTTGCGGCCCCTCCACCCCTCTCGTGACGGCCCCGCCGCCCCTCTCGCTGCGGCCTCGCCGCCTACCGCGGCCTTGCCGCCCTTCGCTGCGGCCCCGCTGCCTCTCTCGCTTCGGCCCCGCCGACTCCTCTGTGGCCCCGCCGCCCTTCGTTGCGGCCCCGCCGCCCCTCTCGTGACGGCCCCGCTGCCCCTCTCGCTGCGGACCCGCCGCCTACCTTCCGGCCCCGCCGCCCTTCGCTGCGGCCCCGCCGCCCCTGTCACTGCGGCCCCGCCACCTACCTGGCGGCCCCGCCGCCCTACCAGCGGTTCTGCCGCCCTACACCACCGGCCGCCCACACCGCCACGCAGTCCTAGCCGCCCGAACCGCCTGAGCCGCTCGAGCCACTCGACTCGCACGAGCCGCCCGAGCCGCCCGACCCGCCCGAGCCGCCGGAGCCGCCTGAGCCGCTGAGGAGCCGACCGCTGGTGCCGCAGTGCCGTAGTTGCTGCTGAGCCGCCTGAGTTGCTCGAGCCGCCGTGTTGCCGTGTTGCTGTGCCGCTGAGCTGCCCGAACCGTCCTGTTTGGTGAGAGCAGCGCTTCTGTCACTGCACTGCCCCTGTCCTACATTTGGTACTGCTAGTCTACTACTGTCATGGCTACCCCCAGTGTTCTCGCTTTGACGCTGAGGGTCGGGCCATTGACTTTGAGGTTTGGGTAGATGACCTGCAGCTTTTCCTATAGTGCGATAGGGCAGACGGTCTCTCCCTCTTTGACCTCACCTCTCGCGCCTCTCCTGCCCCTGCTGCTGACGCTGACGCCACTATTTGCTCCCAGTGGGCCACTCACGATGCTGCTGCACGTCTTGCTGTGCGTCACCACCTGCCTACCACTGAGCGCGCGCACTTTAGTCAGTACAAGAGTGCTCAGACCTTGTACGACGCTGTAGTTGCGCGCTACTCTTCCCCTGCCACTTCTGCACTGAGCCGCCTCATGCTACCGTACCTCTTCCCTAACCTTGCTGCCTTTCCCACAGTCGCCGACCTCATTACGCACCTCCGCACTAGTGACACTCGCTACCGCGCTGCGCTTCCTGCTGAGTTCTGCGCCAAGAACCCCCCCCCCCATGTACATCAATCTCTATTACATAGTCACCCGACTCCCAACCTCTCTTTGTGTAGTCAGGGACCACTTCCTCTCAGTCTGTCCCACCACTCTTACTGTTGACCTCCTAGAGAAGGCCCTCCTAGCAGCAGAGAAGAGCTTAGTCGCTGTAGGAGCCTCTCGTGGTGACCCCCGCAAACCCATCTTTGAGGGGTGTTCTCCTTCCCCCCTTTTGCCGTCTGTCGCCTCTGCTGCTGCGGTCGACCTCGTTGGTCTTGAGTCGGTCGGTGCGGCGTCTGCCCCTAGCGGGAGACGCCGCACTGACAAGGGCAAGGGGGGTAAGGGCGCGGGTGGAGCTAGAGGGGGTGGTGGAGGTGGCGGGGCGAGTGGGGGTGGCGGTGGGAGTGGTGGCGGGGGTGGAGGTGTCGGTGGCAGCAGCGGAGGCGGAGGCGGCGGCGGCAGTAGCGGTGGGAGCGGAGGCGGCGGTGGTGGCGGAGGTGGGGGAGGCGGTGGTGGAGGAGGAGGAGGTGGTCGGGGTGGCGCTAAGCAGCGGAGCGGCTCCGGTGGTGGTCAGCAGCAGCAGCAGCAGCAGCAGCAGCGTTCTCGGGACATCCCCCCCCCTCAGCAGCTCCGTCAGTGGTACACGCAGCGTCAGCGTGGTGGGGGTTTTGGTCCGTGCACATACGTGCTTCGCTCCGGCGACCGCGCGGGTGAGCAGTGTAGGGGTGCCCACTCGACCCAGCGCTGCTTTGGCCGCCTGACGGACGCTTGGCGTCAGCAGTTCCCGGAGGCTAGTGAGATCCCCCGCTGGGGAGAGCTGTCTAGGGCAGGTGTCGCTATCTATGATCTTGACTTTGATGCTATCCTTGCTGCCATGAATGCTGTGACTATTAGTGATGAGGGTGACTGTTACCGGTGTTTCCCGTCCGACCCGGCCATTGGTACTGCTGCGCTAGGTGCTAGTGAGGCTGCTGCTCTAGGTGCCAGTGCGTCTGCGCCCTCAGGTACTGGTGAGTCTGCGCTCTTAGGTACCACGTCGGCTTCGGCCTCCCTCACCTTCACACTTGACTCAGGGGATTCTCGCTCCTTCTTTCGAGACCGCACCACACTCACGCCGCTTGGTCGGCCGGTTGTAGTCTCCCTGGCAGACCCCTCTGGGGGTCCTGTCATTTCTCACTTCTCCACTGTCCTCCCGTGTCCGGCTGCCCCCTCTGGCACCTTATCTGGTCTTTACCTCCCCTCGTTCTTTACGAACTTGGTGAGTGGTGCTGACCTACACGATGCGGGGGTCCACCAGTTTACTCCTGCGAGTCAGCGGGTGACCCACTGCTCGGACGCTCGCACAGGCCGGCACCTGGCCACGTTTACACGTCGGCCGGGGTCGAGCCTCTACACCCTCACCACTGGGTCCCCTCCTGTCCCTGCGTCTGGCCAGGTAGCTGCGTCAGGTCAGGTGTTTGCTGCTGCGTCCAGGTCTGGTCCTGAGTCTGCCCCCTGCTCGTGTCGCCTCCTGTCTCAGGAGACTCTCCTGTGGCACCACCGTCTTGGTCACCCCTCCCTGCCTCGTCTCCGAGGCATGGCTTCCCGTATCCTTGTCTCTGGTCTTCCCCGGTCCCTCCCTCCCCTTCCTTCTGGGCCTGGTCCTTCCTGTGTTCCCTGTGTCGAGGGGCGCCTACGGGCTGCCCCTCACTCCTCTCAGTTTCCCCAGGCAGAGGCCCTGCTGCAGACGCTTCACATGGACGTGTGAGGCCCAGCCCGTGTCAGTGGACAGGGTCACGAGCGCTACTTTCTGCTGGTGGTTGACGACTACTCGTGTTACACCTCAGTCTCGCCCTTGCTGCGCAAGGGCGATGTCACTGGGGTGTTGATCGTCTGGATCCGCGCAGCTCGTCTCCAGCTCAGGAGGAGCTTTGGCTCAGCCTTTCCTGTTTTGCGTCTGCACTCTCACCGAGGCGGTGAGTTCTCCTCTGGCCTTCTGCAAGCCTACTGCCGTGCGTAAGGCATCCGCCAGACCTTTACGCTTCCGGACTCTCCACAGCAAAATGGGATTGCTGAGCGCCGCGTCGGCATGGTCATGGACGTCGCTCGTTCGTCCATGATGCATGCGGCTGCCCCCCATTTTCTGTGGCCGTTTGCGGTTCAGTACGCGGCGCATCAGATCAACCTTCACCCCAGGGTCTCCACGCCGGAGACCTCTCCAGCCTTGCTGTGGACGGGGAAGGTCGGCGATGCGTCTGCGTTCCGTGTCTGGGGATCTCGGGCGTTTGTCCGCGACTTGTCTGCGGACAAGTTGTCCCCTCGTGCTGCTCCCTGTGTCTTCCTTGGCTTCCCCCCTGACGCCCCAGGGTGGCAGTTCTATCACCCCAGGGTGACGTCGTGTTCTGTCCGCCGAGGACGTCACGTTTGACGAGTTAGTCCCCTACTACCGCCTCTTCCCCTACCGCACTCCTTCCCTCCCCCCGCCATCGCACTTCCTTGTGCCATGTCCTCCCCCGGTAGACCCCCTCCCCCCTCAGGGTCCTGCCCCTTGAGGTGTGTCCCAGGTAGACGCAGTCGAGCCGGTCGAGGTTGCTCGTGACTCTGGTACTGCTGCGGCTGCTGAGCCTGGGGGTGCTGACTCTGGGGGTGCTGTGCAAGTGGGTGCTGAGCCTGGGGGTTCTGAGACTGGGGGTGCTGAGCCTGGGGGTGCTACGACTGGGGGTGCTTAGCCTGGGGGTCCTTCGCCTGGGGGTGCTGCGTCTGGAGCTGCTAAGCCTAGGGGTGCTGAGTCTGGAGCTGCTGAGCCTGGGGGTGCTGCATCGGGAGCTGCTGAGCCTGGGGGTGCTGCGTCTGGAGCTGCTGAGCCTAGGGGTGCGGAGCCAGCGGCCGCTGGACCTGCTTGTGTGGCGTTTGTCTGTCCTCCGTCCGTCGGGGGTGAGTGTGCTCTTGGCACGGACGTCCTTGAGGACAGGCAAGAGGAGTTCCAGTGTCTAGCTGCAGCTCCACCCTATCTCGTGTCCGTACTGCTTACCCCTGAGGGAGACACGGATGCACTTGACATCCCGACTCCGCGCTCTTACGCGGAGGCCGTAGAGGGTCCCTACTCCTCTCAATGGCAGGCAGCTATGGATGCAGAGATGGCTTCCTGGAAGTCCACAGGCACCTACGTTGACGTGGTTCCCCCACCTGGGGCGAACATCGTCAGTGGCATGTGGATCTTCAGGGTGAAGCGGCCGCCAGGTTCTCCATCTGTCTTCAAGGCGCGGTACGTGGCTCGTGGCTTGAGTCAGCGGCAGGAAGTTGACTACTTTCAGACCTTCTCTCCCACCCCGAAGATGACCACTATCCGGGTGCTGCTGCACATAGCCGCTAAGCGTGACTACGAGCTTCACTCCCTTGACTTCAGCACTGCTTTCTTACAGGGTAGCCTGCACGAGAAGATCTGGCTGCGCCGTCCACCTGGCTTCACTGGGACTTTTCCTCCTGGCACCCAGTGGAGCCTCCGACGGCCTGTCTACATCCTCATGTACGTGGACGACTTGGTCTTTGCCACTGCTGACACTGCTGGACTCGCCCAAGTGACGTCTGAGCTGCAGAAGAAACACACGTGCACAGACCTAGGTGAACTGCGCAACGATCTTGGCTTGCATATCACCCGGGACAGAGCAAACCGCACCAATACTGTGACTTAGTCACACATGGTGCAGCAGGTCCTTCAGCGCTTCGGCTTCACGTACTCCTCGCCTCAGGCCACTCCTCTGCCTACTCGCCACTCGCTCTCAGCTCTGCCTTCGGATGAGTCCGTAGAGTCGAGTGGCCTGTACCCAGAGCTTGTTGGCTGCCTCATGTACCTGATGGCCTGCACACAACTGACCTTGCATACCCTCTTAGCATTCCTGCACGCTATGTTGCTCCTGGGAGACACAGACCAGTGCACATGGTTGCAGCGAAGAGGGTGTTGCGCTACGTGTGCAGTACGTCGGGCATGGGGCTTGTGCTTGGAGGGCACAGTCCAATTGTCCTCACTGGGCACGCAGACGCTTCTTGGGCTGACGACCAGGCTACACACCGGTCGTCACAGGGTTACACCTTCAGCCTTGGTTCGGGCTCTGTTTCGTGGCGGGCTACTCGCTCGTCTTCCGTTCTCGGCTTCAGTTGTGAGGCTGAGATCTACGCAGGAGCCATGGCTTCCCTGGAGCTTCGCAGGCTCACCTACCTGCTGATTGACCTCGGAGAGATCTGGGACTTTTCCTCTTGGCGCCCAGTGGAGCCTCCGACGGCCAGTCTACGGTCTCCGCCACGCACCGCGTGCGTGGCACGACACACTGAGGACTACACTTGCGGCTCTTGGGTTTGCTCCCTCTTCTGCCAACCCGTCGCTGTTTCTACGCACCGACACCTTTTTTCCGCCGTTCTACATCCTCGTGTACGTCGACGACTTGGTCTTTGCCACTGGTGACACTGCTGGATTCGCCCACGTGAAGTCCGAGCTGCAAAAGAGACACACGTGCACTGACCTGGGTGAACTGCGCAGCTACCTTGGCTTGCAGATCACCCGGGACAGAGCACGCCGGACCATTACCCTGACTTAGTCACACATGGTGCAGCAGGTCCTTCAGCGCTTCGACTTAACGTACTCCTCGACTCAGGCCACTCCTCTGTCTTCTCGCCACTCGCTCTCAGCTCTGCCTTCGGATGAGTCCGTAGAGTCGAGTGGCCCGTACCCAGAGCTTGTTGGCTGCCTCATGTACATGTTGACCTTCACACAACCTGACCTTGCATACCCTCTTGGCATTCTTGCACGCTATGTTGCTCCTGGGAGACACAGACCAGAACACATGGCTGCAGCAAAGAGGGTGTTGCGCTACTTGTGCAGTACGTCGGGCATGGGGCTAGTGCTTGGAGGGCGGAGTCCAGTGGTCCTCACTGGGCACGCGTACGCTTCTTGGGCTGACGACCAGGCTACGCAGCGGTCGTCACAGGGTTACACCTTCAGCCTTGGTTCCGGCCCTGTTTTGTGGCGGGCTACTCGCTCGTCTTCTGTTCTCGGCTCCAGTTGTGAGGCTGAGATCTACGCTGGGGCCATGGCTGCACAGGAGCTTCGCTGGCTCACCTACCTGCTGACCGACCTTGGAGAGCCGCCTCGTTCTCCTCCAGTCCTGTACGTAGACAACAAGGCCATGCTGGCCTTGTGTCGAGAGCAGCGACTGGAGCACAGAACAAAGCACATTGCTCTTTGCTACTTCCTTGCTCGTGAGCTACAGCAGCGTGGCTAGTTGCGGCTTGCGTACGTGGCCTCTGAGACCAACACTGCTGATGTTTTCACCAAGGCACTTCCGCCTTATGATCATCAGCGCTTCTGCACTCAGCTTGGTCTTTTCCCTGTCTTGCCTCACTTGCTCACCCCTTGACCTTGTTACAGTCACAGTAGGCTCCAATGTGCCTAAAACGAAAGGTAGAGTGCACATTCGGATTTCTGCACAGCAGCTTCAAACGTTCATAGCGATCTGCTCACAACTTCAAATGACTTCATTCAACTTGGATCTGGAGCGCCTTGATGTCACCTACAATAGAAATTTTAGATCGCACGCTTTCATCACGAACTGACGACAGAGCGTCGGTTTGAACGAACGGCACTATAGCAGCAACATAGTCTTAGAACACAAGATAGGAAGAGTTAGGAAGAGTTACGAGTTGGGAATGACTCCGAGCTCCTACAAACCCCAAGAGCCGAGGTACAGTGATGTGGAACAGTGCCACACTGTCCCCAACCACGAAGAGTCTCGAAACTACCCTTCACTAGGGCCTACACCAAGTGAAATGTTACACTACACAAAGTAATGTAACTATCTTCAATATCTTGAGGTGCACCCTTTTGGCGAGCTTCGAAATCACTCCAGGCTTGACAGAATGGCTCGGGCTCTTCATCAAAAACTCATCCGTGAGTTCTTGATAGGTCTTCTGCACACACCTGCGACACGCCGAACGTTCGACACAGGACAAAATAGAAACCGCGCGCGAGACACAAACGACCGCGTAACACGCGTCTAGCGATATCTCGCTATTGACTCGACACACACACTCGACATCATGACTCAACATTCACACACAATTATAAGCATGAAATATATATTATCCCATGCCCTCATACCATTCCATACACACACACACACACATGCACGCACACGGACAACAAGCCGAGTGCAAACCGTAGGGTTGCACCAACAAACTCCCCCTCGGATTGTTGGCCTTAGGATATGTTGCTCTCTCAGTTCACAGCCATGCCAGCCAGCTTGCAACACTTCCAATGCTGCTGCTCCACCAGCCTCGTAGTCATCATGTCAGCCGGCTGCCCCGTGGTCTTCACGTACCGCAACTCAACTTCACCCGCGGTCACCATGCTCCTCGTCCAATGCCACTTCACCCTCATGTGCTTTGTGAGTCCATGCAACACAGGGTTCTTAGCAAGAGCAATGGCACCCTGGCTGTCACAGTAGAGTGGGGTAGGTCCTTGCTGCTCCTCCCCCAATTCAGCCAACAAAGGCCGCTGCCACACAATCTCCCGTACGGCACGGAATAGTGCCATGTACTCGGACTCAACCGAGCTCAAAGCTTGGTCAACCTGCTTCTTGCTCTCCCAAGCAGTTGGGCCTCCACCAACACAGCATATAAAGCCTCCCACACTTGTCATGTCCTCTGGTTCCGATGCATATGAAGCATCTGAGTAGGCGGTGAGGAATAAACGCCCGGGTTCAACACCATCCGCGCCCTTTTGGCGCCTTCGTGCCGCCGCCGTGTATTGCAGCCCAACGGTCGGTGTTTGGCCAAGATACTTGGCCACCCTCATTCCAGCTGCTACCTGCTCCTCATTAGGGCATTGCACAACCCTAGCCAGCTGCCCGGTAGCAAACGCGACGTCCGGTCGGGTGTTTACCGCCGCATACATGAGGCTGCCCACCAACGAGTGAAAACGGCGCCTCTCTTCCTCTCCAACACTCTCCTCCTCTGGCCCCTTCACACACTTGAACCCAGAGGGAAAGGGAGTAGCCACATGACCTTCACTCTGGCCGAAGTTGGCGGCCAATGCCTCCAGGTACTTCCGTTGGTGCACTCGCATGCTCCGCTTCTCCACGTCTCGTTCGATGTGGAGCCCAAGGTAGAAGTTCACGTCACCAAGGGACTTGCACTTGAACTTGTCATGCAGCTTCAGCATCACCTCCTTCACAAGGTCAGAGGAGGGTGAGAATATGAGAATTTCATCTACATAAACCACCATGAAGCTCCTCTGCTCCCCCTCGCCAAGCATGAACAAGGAGTGATCGGCCGTTGAGGGAGTGAAGCCGATCTCCTCCAACACTTCGCGCAGCTTCATGTACCATTGCCTAGGGGCCTGCTTCAGCCCATAGAGGGCCTTCTTCAACTTCCACACTCTGCCACTACCATCATCAAACCCCTCTGGCTGTGCCATAAAAATCTCCTCCTCAAGGATGCCGTTAAGGAATGCCGTTACGATGTCCATTTGTTTTACTACCCATCCTTTGATGGCGGCTCCCGCGAATAGGGTTCGCAGCGTCGTCGGCTTCACCACAGGGGCAAACAGCTCCTTGAAGTCCACCTTCTCCTTCTGCTGGTACCCTTTGGCTACAAGCCTAGACTTGTAGCGCTCGATCTTGCCGTCGGCATCCGACTTGATTTTGAAGAGCCACTTGGACGTTATCGCCGTACGCCCCTCCGGTAGCTCCACCAAATCAAATGTGTCATTCTCCTCGATGCTCTTCAGCTCACTCTCCATGGCCTTCTTCCACTCCTCAGCATCACTACTCTCCAAAGCCTCCTTGAGAGTTGCTGGTTCTCCCGGCATCTCCACCGGAGAGAAGAGCGCGAAGGCACACTCCTCGTAGTCACTCTCCTCGTCGTCTCCGACCATCATTGCTGCTCCGGCCAGGGCTGTCTTGCCCTGCTTTCCCAGTGCATCATAAGTCAGCCTATTAGGGGGTTGAACTCTCCTCTTCCCCCTTCCTTCCTCCTCAGCTGCAGGGACTTGAAGGCCTTGGCGTTGCTGCGGTGTGGCTCGAATCCGTGGAGCACTCATAGTACGGGAAGGGAGTGGCGGTGCACGCTCGCTCACTTGCTGCACCTCCTCCTCTTCTTCCTCTGCATCATTGGCCTCCTCTCCCCCATTCACAAGGGAGGATTGCCTCGTGGTTGTGCTGCCGCTGCTCAGCTCCAAAGGCAGCTCCACATGCTCCAAACCGGAACTCTTCACTTCCCCAAACCGCACGCCTATCTTCGCCTCATTCTCCGCCTTCCAATCCTTGTACATGAAGTTCTCCATGAACTTGCAGTCCCTGCTCACCAAGAACTTCTTGGTGAATGGGTCCCAAAGAAGCCATCCCTTGCTGTTTTGAGCCATGCCCAAGTGCACGGCCCACACCGCCTTGGCACCAAGCTTGTTGTGCCGAAGATGCTTAGGCACGAGCGCCATGCACATGCACCCGAACACCCGAAGCATATCCACCTTTGGCTTCCTTCCTAGCCACTCCACATAGGGCACCCATTTATCTGCTCCCACATGAGTCAAGGCTCTGTTCTTGGCCACACACGCGCTCCGCACCGCATCAGGCCAGAAATAGTCGGGTAGCCGGGCTTCAATGAGCAACCCGCGTGCCGCCTCCGTGATTGTGCGGTTCGCTCGCTCGGCGATGCCGTTCATTGCAGGGGAGTATGGCATGGTGAGGGAGTGCCGAATACCATTCTTCTTCAGCCACAACCCAAACTCCTTGCTTATGAACTCTCCCCCTCGATCGGTGCGGATTGACTTGACTAGACGGTCTTGTTGCCGCTCCACCATCGGGAACCAATCCGTCTTCAACGTTTCAGCCACGTCGCTCTTCTTGGCCAGCACATACACCCAAGTCATGCGGGTGTAGACGTCGACAATGGTGAGAAAATACTCACCTCCAGCAGCTCCAAGCTTCAGGGGGGCCACCACGTCCATCACCACCTCATCAAGCGGTGCCTTAGCCGTCGCCTCCGAACTAGAGAACGGGAATCGGGTGAACTTGGCTTGCATGCACGTCGGGCAGCCAAGTACCTCATAAGGCCCCCCTTCACACGTATGCCAGCAACCATCTCATTCTTCACTAGCTGCTGCAAGATGGGCAGGGCCACATGCCCCATGCGCCGATGCAAGGTGAGCCAATCACACTCCCCCGTAGCCGAAGTTGGATTGGAGAATGCCGCGCTCGCAATAGCGCCCCACATACTCTCTCCGTAGTCCTCCTCCGCTGCTGCCTCGGGGTTCTTCTCACCCTTTTGTTGCTTCTTGGCTGCTGCACCTCTCTCCATAGGTTCACCAAGCTTGCTGGTCCCTCCAAGTTTGCACTTCTTGGGCTCCTTCTCCTTAGCGCGACCGTCCGCGCAATCGCCGCTACCAATCGCTCCACCTTTGGTGCTGACGCTTGCTGCCACTTGCCTCTCCTTAGGCATTGGGACCACAGGGATCTGCCACATCTCGTTGTAGACATCTCTGTCCTCATGAAGGTCCCAAAGAATCTGATTGCCAAGCCTTGTGGTGTAGGTCTTGGCTCCCTTCGAGTTCGTGTCCATGCCGGCCTTTGCCAACCGCCGCACGGAAATCAGGTTGGCAGCAAGACTGGGCACCCAAAGCACATTCTTGAGGCCCACCATCTTCCCATCAGCACCCTTAAACATGGCCTTGCCCATGCCTTTCACCTCCGCTCGCTGCCCCAAAGCCGATGTGACATGCTTCACCGGTGACGGTTCGAGTTCAGCGAGCAAGTCCGGGCGAGGTGTCATGCTATAGGTAGCGCCACTATCGATCACCCAATAGTCCAGAGGATGTAGGGTCACCTTCCCCACAACTGCTGGCTCCTCAATGCCTTCATCCTTCTCTGGACCAGTCGGTACTTGCGTCGACACGAAGTAGAATAGACCCGGGTACCGATTGTTGCTCGGGTCCTTTTCATTGTCTCCGCTCGTCATGTTTGCAGCTCCGCCACCGCGACCGCCACGGCCTCCACGGCCTCTTCTTCTCCCTCCTCCTGCTCCTCTACCCTCCTGGACTTGAGCACGGGTCCAACCATCAGGGAGCTTGTAGCAATCACGCCACATATGTCCGCTCTTGTGGCAATAATGGCATTCGCCGTCAAATCGGCCGCGACCGCGCCCGTAGCTCTTGTCGTCACTGCCATAACCGCCACTCCCGCGGCCTCCGCCAAAGTTGCTGCCAGCAAAACTTCCTCCCCCTCGTCCTCTGCCTCTTCCTCGACCATATCCACGGCCGATGCTCGCTGCCCCCGCGCCATCCGCACTCGCCAACTCAAGGCGGCGGAAATCCTCTTGAAGGATAGCTCGCTTCACATCTTCGAGCAAGAGGCGGGGCAAGTCGCGATTCAGGTTGATGATGAGCGAGGACCATGATTCAGGGAGTAGGGCCAGCAACTTGGTCTTCTTTTGGAGCTCACTATAGTTCAAATCTGCTCCCTCAAGCCGCGTCAACAAGTCGAAGAATTTCTGCACCCCTTCTTCAACCGCTTCATCCTCTTCAATTCGTAACGTCGCCATTTGCCGTTCCAGCACCACAGCTACTGCCGCTGTTGTGGGAGCGTGTACACCCTTGAGAGCAGCCCATGCCTTTGGTCCCTTCTCTGGTTCACGCTGGAAAGGCTTGATGTGACGGATTTGGCTGCTCCCCAACGCTTGCCCAAGTAGAAGGTAGCCTTGTGCGCTCTTCCGCACCCACGGGCTCTTCTCCAGGTCGTTCTCAGGACGCTTCTCCGTTCCTTCCATTACCTCCAGCAGGTCATAGTGGTCAAATATGATCTCCATTCTGAAGGACCACTCAGCAAAGTTGTCACCATTGAACTTGTCAAGGCCAAACACTCTAGGCTCATCCCTAGATGGGCCAACACTTGGTTGCACGGGCGCCGTGGTTGAATCACGGGGTTGGCCTTGAGCTTGGGCTTCTCCTCTGCCACCAGCACCTCTGCCACCCCTTTCCTCAGGTCCAGCCATTGTCGAAACTGCTCCAAGGGGCTCTGATACCACTTGTTATAGTCACAGTAGGCTCCAATGTGCCTAAAACGAAAGATAGAGTGCATAGTCGGATTTCTGCACAGCGGCTTCAAACGTTCATAGCGATCTGCTCACAACTCTAAATGCCTTCATTCAACTTGGATCTGGAGCGCCTTAACGTTGCCTACAATAAGCATATTAAATTGCACGCTTTCATTAAGAAATGACGACACAGCGTTGGTTTGAACGAACGGCACTATGGCAACAACATAGTCTTAGAACACAAGATAGGAAGACTTAGGAAGAGTTACGAGTTGGGAATGACTCCCAGCTCCTACAAACCCCAAGAGCCGAGGTACAGTGATGTGGAACAGTGCCACACTGTCCCCAACCACGAAGGGTCTCGAAACTACCCTTCACTAGGGCCTACACCAAGTGAAATGTTACACTACACAAAGTAATGTAACTATCTTCAATATCTTGAGGTGCACCCTTTTGGCGAGCTTCGAAATCACTCCAGGCTTGACACAAAGGATCGGGCTCTTTATCACAAACTCATCCTTGAGTTCTTAATGGGTCTTCTGCACACACCTGCGATACGCCGAACGTTCGACACAGGACAAAATAGAAACCGCGCGCGAGACACAAACGACCGCGTAACACGCGTCTAGCGATATCTCGCTATTGACTCGACACACACACTCGACATCATGACTCAACATTCACACACAATTATAAGCATGAAATATATATTATCCCATGCCCTCATACCATTCCTCACACACACACATGCACGCACACGGACAACAAGCCGAGTGCAAACCGTAGGGTTGCACCAACAATTAGACAAGAATGGAAATGACTAAGTGAAAGTTGGGTACAAATACAAACCCTAGAAAACTCTACCCCATATGTGCTACCCCACTATAGCCTACAATAGCTATGTCATATTAATCTGACACACCCCCATAGGCAAAGTGGGGGAGTACAAGGGGTCACAAGACCAGTCAAGCAAAGCAAAGCAACGCAAGCTCAGGGTGGATCACAAAGTCACCACACAATCCGAGCACAAGGTCAAGGCCACAAGGCCAGTTCACATGCAGGAGTACACATATATATATATATATAAGGCTAAACAAGCAAGAGCAAGTATATATACATATGTAAGAGTACAAGCAAGGTCTGTTGGTGCAACCCTACGGTTTGCACTCGGCTTGTTGTCCGTGTGCGTGCATGTGTGTGTGTGAGGAATGGTATGAGGGCATGGGATAATATATATTTCATGCTTATAATTGTGTGTGAATGTTGAGTCATGATGTCGAGTGTGTGTGTCGAGTCAATAGCGAGATATCGCTAGACGCGTGTTACGCGGTCGTTTGTGTCTCGCGCGCGGTTTCTATTTTGTCCTGTGTCGAACGTTCGGCGTATCGCAGGTGTGTGCAGAAGACCCATTAAGAACTCAAGGATGAGTTTGTGATAAAGAGCCCGATCCTTTGTGTCAAGCCTGGAGTGATTTCGAAGCTCGCCAAAAGGGTGCACCTCAAGATATTGAAGATAGTTACATTACTTTGTGTAGTGTAACATTTCACTTGGTGTAGGCCCTAGTGAAGGGTAGTTTCGAGACCCTTCGTGGTTGGGGACAGTGTGGCACTGTTCCACATCACTGTACCTCGGCTCTTGGGGTTTGTAGGAGCTCGGAGTCATTCCCAACTCGTAACTCTTCCTAACTCTTCCTATCTTGTGTTCTAAGACTATGTTGTTGCTATAGTGCCGTTCGTTCAAACCAACGCTGTGTCGTCAGTTCTTAATGAAAGCGTGCAATTTAATATGCTTATTGTAGGCGACATCAAAGCGCTCCAGATCCAAGTTGAATGAAGTCATTTGGAGTTGTGAGCAGATCGCTATGAAGGTTTGAAGCTGCTGTGCAGAAATCCGACTCTGCACTCTATCTTTCGTTTTAGGCACATTGGAGCCTACTGTGACTATAACAAGTGGTATCAGAGCCCCTTGGAGCAGTTTCGACAATGGCTGGACCTGAGGAAAGGGGTGGCAGAGGTGCTGGTGGCAGAGGAGAAGCCCAAGCTCAAGGCCAACCCCGTGATTCAACCACGGCGCCCGTGCAACCAAGTGTTGGCCCATCTAGGGATGAGCCTAGAGTGTTTGGCCTTGACAAGTTCAATGGTGACAACTTTGCTGAGTGGTCCTTCAGAATGAAGAACATATTTGACCACTATGACCTGCTGGAGGTAATGGAAGGAGCGGAGAAGCGTCCCGAGAACGACCCGGAGAAGAGCCCGTGGGTGCGGAAGAGCGCACAAGGCTACCTTCTACTAGGGCAAGCGTTGGGGAGCAGCCAAATCCGTCACATCAAGCCTTTCCAGCATGAACCAGAGAAGGGACCAAAGGCATGGGCTGCTCTCAAGGGTGTACACGATCCTTCAACAGCGGCGGTAGCTATGGTGTTGGAACGGCAAATGGCGACGTTACGAATTGAAGAGGATGAAGCGGTTGAAGAAGGGGTGCAGAAATTCTTCGACTTGTTGACGCGGCTTGAGGGAGCAGATTTGAACTATAGTGAGCTCCAAAAGAAGACCAAGTTGCTGGCCCTACTCCCTGAATCATGGTCCTCGCTCATCATCAACCTGAATCGCGACTTGCCCCGCCTCTTGCTCGAAGATGTGAAGCGAGCTATCCTTCAAGAGGATTTCCGCCGCCGTGAGTTGGCGAGTGCGGATGGCGTTGGGGCAGCGACCATCGGCCGTGGATATGGTCGAGGAAGAGGCAGAGGACGAGGGGGAGAAGGGTTTGGTGGCAGCAACTTCGTCGGAGGCCGCGGGAGTGGCAGTTATGGAAGCGACGACAAGAGCTACGGGCGCGGTCGCGGCCGATTCGACGGCGAATGCCATTATTGCCACAAGAGCGGACATATGTGGCGTGATTGCTACAAGCTCCCTGATGGTTGGACCCCTGCTCAAGTCCAGGAGGGTAGAGGAGCAGGAGGATGGGGAGCAAGAGGCTGTGGAGGCCGTGGCGGTCGCGGTGGCGGAGCTGCAAACATGACGAGCGGAGACAATGAAAAGGACCCGAGCAACAATCGGTACCCGGGTCTATTCTACTTCGTGTCGACGCAAGTACCGACTGGTCCAGAGAAGGATGAAGGCTTTGAGGAGCCAGCAGCTGTGGGGAAGGTGACCCTACATCCTCTGGACTATTGGGTGATCGATAGTGGCGCTACCTATAGCATGACACCTCGCCTAGACTTGCTCACCGAACTCGAACCGTCACCGGTGAAGCATGTCACATCGGCTTTGGGGCAGCGAGCGGAGGTGAAAGGCATGGGCAAGGCCATGTTTAAGGGTGCTGATGGGAAGATGGTGGGCCTCAAGAATGTGCTTTGGGTGCCCAGTCTTGCTGCCAACCTGATTTCCGTGCGGCGGTTGGCAAAGGCCGGCATGGACACGAACTCGAAGGGAGCCAAGACCTACACCACAAGGCTTGGCAATCAGATTCTTTGGGACCTTCATGAGGACAGAGATGTCTACAACGAGATGTGGCAGATCCCTGTGGTCCCAATGCCTAAGGAGAGGCAAGTGGCAGCAAGCGTCAGCACCAAAGGTGGAGCGATTGGTAGCGGCGATTGCGCGGACGGTCGCGCTAAGGAGAAGGAGCCCAAGAAGTGCAAACTTGGAGGGACCAGCAAGCTTGGTGAACCTATGGAGAGAGGTGCAGCAGCCAAGAAGCAACAAAAGGGTGAGAAGAACCCCGAGGCAGCAGCGGAGGAGGACTACGGAGAGAGTATGTGGGGCGCTATTGCGAGCGCGGCATTCTCCAATCCAACTTCGGCTACGGGGGAGTGTGATTGGCTCACCTTGCATCGGCGCATGGGGCATGTGGCCCTGCCCATCTTGCAGCAGCTAGTGAAGAATGAGATGGTTGCTGGCATACGTGTGAAGGGGGGCCTTATGAGGTACTTGGCTGCCCGACATGCATGCAAGCCAAGTTCACCCGATTCCCGTTCTCTAGTTCGGAGGCGACGGCTAAGGCACCGCTTGATGAGGTGGTGATGGACGTGGTGGGCCCCCTGAAGCTTGGAGCTGCTGGAGGTGAGTATTTTCTCACCATTGTCGACGTCTACACCCGCATGACTTGGGTGTATGTGCTGGCCAAGAAGAGCGACGTGGCTGAAACGTTGAAGACGGATTGGTTCCCGATGGTGGAGCGGCAACAAGACCGTCTAGTCAAGTCAATCCGCACCGATCAACGGGGAGAGTTCCTGAGCAAGGAGTTTTGGTTGTGGCTGAAGAAGAATGGTATTCGGCACTCCCTCACCATGCCATACTCCCCTGCAATGAACGGCATCGCCGAGCAAGCGAACCGCACAATCACGGAGGCGGCACGCGGGTTGCTCATTGAAGCCCGGCTACCCGACTATTTCTGGCCTGATGCGGTGCGGAGCGCGTGTGTGGCCAAGACCCGAGCCTTGACTCATGTGGGAGCAGACAAATGGGTGCCCTATGTGGAGTGGCTAGGAAGGAAGCCAAAGGTGGATATGCTTCGGGTGTTCGGGTGCATGTGCATGGCGCTCGTGCCTAAGCATCTTCGGCACAACAAGTTTGGTGCCAAGGCGGTGTGGGCCGTGCACTTGGGCATGGCTCAAAACAGCAAGGGATGGCTTCTTTGGGACCCATTCACCAAGAAGTTCTTGGTGAGCAGGGACTGCAAGTTCATGGAGAACTTCATGTACAAGGACTGGAAGGCGGAGAATGAGGCGAAGATAGGCGTGCGGTTTGGGGAAGTGAAGAGTTCCGGTTTGGAGCATGTGGAGCTGCCTTTGGAGCTGAGCAGCGGCAGCACAACCACGAGGCAATCCTCCCTTGTGAATGGGGGAGAGGAGGCCAATGATGCAGAGGAAGAAGAGGAGGAGGTGCAGCAAGTGAGCGAGCGTGCACCGTCACTCCCTTCCCGTAGTATGAGTGCTCCACGGATTTGAGCCACACCGCAGCAACACCAAGGCCTTCAATTCCCTGCAGCTGAGGAGGAAGGAAAGGGCAAGAGGAGAGTTCAACCCCCTAATAGGCTGACTTATGATGCACTGGGAAAGCAGGGCAAGACAGCCCTGGCCGGAGCAGCAATGATGGTCGGAGACGACGAGGAGAGTGACTACGAGGAGTGTGCCTTCGCGCTCTTCTCTCCGGTGGAGATGCCGGGAGAACCAGCAACTCTCAAGGAGGCTTTGGAGAGTAGTGATGCTGAGGAGTGGAAGAAGGCCATGGAGAGTGAGCTGAAGAGCATCGAGGAGAATGACACATTTGATTTGGTGGAGCTACCGGAGGGGCGTACGGCGATAACGTCCAAGTGGCTCTTCAAAATCAAGTCGGATGCCGACGGCAAGATCGAGCGCTACAAGTCTAGGCTTGTAGCCAAAGGGTACCAGCAGAAGGAGAAGGTGGACTTCAAGGAGCTGTTTGCCCCTGTGGTGAAGCCGACGACGCTGCGAACCCTATTCGCGGGAGCCGCCATCAAAGGATGGGTAGTAAAACAAATGGACATCGTAACGGCATTCCTTAACGGCATCCTTGAGGAGGAGATTTTTATGGCACAGCCAGAGGGGTTTGATGATGGTAGTGGCAGAGTGTGGAAGTTGAAGAAGGCCCTCTATGGGCTGAAGCAGGCCCCTAGGCAATGGTACATGAAGCTGCGCGAAGTGTTGGAGGAGATCGGCTTCACTCCCTCAACGGCCGATCACTCCTTGTTCATGCTTGGCGAGGGGGAGCAGAGGAGCTTCATGGTGGTTTATGTAGATGAAATTCTCATATTCTCACCCTCCTCTGACCTTGTGAAGGAGGTGATGCTGAAGCTGCATGACAAGTTCAAGTGCAAGTCCCTTGGTGACGTGAACTTCTACCTTGGGCTCCACATCGAACGAGACGTGGAGAAGCGGAGCATGCGAGTGCACCAACGGAAGTACCTGGAGGCATTGGCCGCCAACTTCGGCCAGAGTGAAGGTCATGTGGCTACTCCCTTTCCCTCTGGGTTCAAGTGTGTGAAGGGGCCAGAGGAGGAGAGTGTTGGAGAGGAAGAGAGGCGCCGTTTTCACTCGTTGGTGGGCAGCCTCATGTATGCGGCGGTAAACACCCGACCGGACGTCGCGTTTGCTACCGGGCAGCTGGCTAGGGTTGTGCAATGCCCTAATGAGGAGCAGGTAGCAGCTGGAATGAGGGTGGCCAAGTATCTTGGCCAAACACCGACCGTTGGGCTGCAATACTCGGCGGCGGCACAAAGGCGCCAAAAGGGCGCGGATGGTGTTGAACCCGGGCGTTTGTTCCTCACCGCCTACTCGGATGCGTCATATGCATCGGAACCAGAGGACATGACAAGTGTGGGAGGCTTCATATGCTGTGTTGGTGGAGGCCCGACTGCTTGGGAGAGCAAGAAGCAGGTTGACCAAGCTTTGAGCTCGGTGGAGTCCGAGTGCATGGCACTCTTCCGTGCCGTACGGGAGATTGTGTGGCAGCGGCGTTTGTTGGCTGAATTGGGGGAGGAGCAGCAAGGACCTACCCCACTCTACTGTGACAGCCAGGGTGCCATTGCTCTTGCTAAGAACCCTGTGTTGCATGGACTCACAAAGCACATGAGGGTGAAGTGGCATTGGACGAGGAGCATGGTGACCGCGGGTGAAGTTGAGTTGCGGTACGTGAAGACCACGGGGCAGCCGGCTGACATGATGACTAAGAGGCTGGTGGAGCACCAGCATTGGAAGTGTTACAAGCTAGCTGGGATGGCTCTGAACTTAGAGAGCAACATATCCTAAGGCCAACAATCCGAGGGGGAGTTTGTTGGTGCAACCCTACGGTTTGCACTCGGCTTGTTGTCCGTGTGCGTGCATGTGTGTGTGTATGGAATGGTATGAGGGCATGGGATAATATATATTTCATGCTTATAATTGTGTGTGAATGTTGAGTCATGATGTCGAGTGTGTGTGTCGAGTCAATAGCGAGATATCGCTAGACGCGTGTTACGCGGTCGTTTGTGTCTCGCGCGCGGTTTCTATTTTGTCCTGTGTCGAACGTTCGGCGTGTTGCAGGTGTGTGCAGAAGACCTATCAAGAACTCAAGGATGAGTTTTTGATGAAGAGCCCGAGCCTTTCTGTCAAGCCTGGAGTGATTTCGAAGCTCGCCAAAAGGGTGCACCTCAAGATATTGAAGATAGTTACATTACTTTGTGTAGTGTAACATTTCACTTGGTGTAGGCCCTAGTGAAGGGTAGTTTCGAGACTCTTCGTGGTTGGGGACAGTGTGGCACTGTTCCACATCACTGTACCTCGGCTCTTGGGGTTTGTAGGAGCTCGGAGTCATTCCCAACTCGTAACTCTTCCTAACTCTTCCTATCTTGTGTTCTAAGACTATGTTGCTGCTATAGTGCCGTTCGTTCAAACCGGCGCTGTGTCGTCAGTTCGTAATGAAAGCGTGCGATCTAAAATGCCTATTGTAGGCGACATCAAGGCGCTCCAGATCCAAGTTGAATGAAGTCATTTGGAGTTGTGAGCAGATCGCTATGAACGTTTGAAGCTGCTGTGCAGAAATCCGAATGTGCACTCTACCTTTCGTTTTAGGCACATTGGAGCCTACTATGACTATAACAAGGTCAAGGGGTGAGCAAGTGAGGCAAGACAAGGACAAGACCCAGCTGAGTGCAGAAGCGCTGATGATCACAAGGCGAAAGTGCCTTGGTGAAAACATCAGCAGTGTTGGTCTCAGAGGCCACGTACGCAAGTCGCAACTGACCACGCTGATGTACCTCACGAGCGAGGAAGTAGCGAAGAGCAATGTGCTTTGTTCTGTGCTCCAGTCTCTGCTCTCGACACAAGGCCAGCATGGCCTTGTTGTCTACATACAGCACTGGAGGAGAACGAGGCGGCTCTCCAAGGTCGGTCAGCAGGTAGGTGAGCCAGCGAAGCTCCTGTGCAGCCATGGCCCCAGCGTAGATCTCAGCCTCACAACTGGAGCAGAGAACAGAAGACGAGCAAGTAGCCCGCCACGAAACAGAGCCGGAACCAAGGCTGAAGGTGTAACCCTGTGACGACCGCTGCGTAGCCTGGTCGTCAGCCCAAGAAGCGTACGCGTGCCCAGTGAGGACCACTGGACTCCGCCCTCCAAGCACTAGCCCCATGCCCGACGTACTGCACAAGTAGCGCAACACCCTCTTCGCTGCAGCCATGTGATCTGGTCTGTGTCTCCCAGGAGCAACATAGCGTGCAAGAATGCCATAGTGCCGTGCGTTCAAACCGACGCTGTGTCGTCATTTCTTAATGAAAGCGTGCGATTTAAATTGCCTATAGTAGGCGACGTTAAGGCGCTCTAGATCCAAGTTGAATGAAGTCATTTGGAGTTGTGAGCAGATCGCTATGAAGGTTTGAAGCCGCTGTGCAGAAATCCGACTGTGCACTCTATCTTTCGTTTTAGGCACATTGGAGCCTACTGTGACTATAACACTAATTTCCTCAAAAAGCAATAGGTAGTAAAATTAAAATAAAATGTTGTCAAATGTTAAATCTGCTACAGTTTGTTTCGGCTGTAGTGGGGTAGATATTATGGGGTATAGTAAGTTTAGGGTTTCCTACTTGTACCCAACACTTTTCCTAGTGCAATCACTTCTCATTCTGACAAATGTTGACGAAAATGTGGACACACCTTTCATCAATCTCACCACCACGTCACACTCCCTCACCTCGCCGTCGCCTCCGACAAACTCTCTGAAATCCGCGCTGCTTCCGTCGCTAGTGGAGCCGCGATCGCCCGCAGGCAGCATCATCCGCCCACGGTAGACCTTTGCAACCTGAACCATTCGCACGGCGTGCAGCTCCGCGAAGCTGGGTGGGGTGAAGGGGAAACGGCGGCTCCTGCGCGATGCGATGGTGGGAACGAAGGAGCAGGTAGCGAGAATAGTAGATGTTATTAACGGGGTAGCACAGGCCTAATATCCATTCTAAGCAACGGGAAAGATTGAGGGCTAATAGAATGAGAAGAATACTTGAAACCTAAGAAACAATGGCAGATACGAAGGTGGTACACGTATAAACTGAATGTTCAATGAGGGAGGGTTCTCTTTAATTGATGTCACTTTGGTAGCATAGTTGAGTAAAAACGTGGTTTGGTCTGGTTGTATTGAATTTCGGAGCGGTGATCAGGTTAAGTTTGAAATCGTGTAGTCATTGGCCCAGGTGGTTGAGGCATTTGGGCTGTTCCGTGATGACGTGTGCTATTTCAGCTCAGGTGGCAGGTAAACAAGTGTTAGAATAATATATAATTCTATATATTGTTTTGTAACTGCCTGTAGTGTAGACTACTGTAGTCATCTAACTTTCTGTTTGGTGGTGCACCTTTCTTTATTCTTGCCTATTTTTACTGCTCGCTCTATAGTGAAACCACTCTTTTGTTGCAATCTTCTCGACTCACCCAAACTCACTCGAACTCAACTACTCTACCTACTAGCTATGGCTCCTAAGCCTTTCTAGTACCTCAACAACAAGGCTCGACGGTGAACGTTGTAAGGGTTGCGTAGAAGTTGAATATCGTACTAATAATAAATGCAGCACCTTTATAAAAAATATTTTTGTTAGTTTGTTTTCCCATCTTCTTAGGTATGTCCGTATCCTTATCCTTCTTCCACCCTCTACAGCCATTCCGTATCATACTTATTACATTTGCTTCTCTACCTCACACATAATGCTCAATTATGTGGAATTACGACTAAAGAATATCAGCATGTACTATGTGGTTACTTATGGTGTAGATCTGACTCTGCTATAATGGGGAACGTGCACTTTGTTTTCGCTTTCGTCTCGTTTTGTGGAGGTGACGCAAACTGCACATGAAATGTACAGTAGTGCATCAGCTGAGCCAGCTGAATTTCACGAGCTCACACACATGTGAAACGACATCAATTACCCAACCCAACCCAAGAACAAGAAAATAGTTCTTTCGACTCACGCTAGTACCATCACGCTAGTACCATCACGCTAGTACCTCATGCTGTCAGAAACAAGAAGTGTTGAACAAGAAAGATGATGGAATACAAGTAGGAAACCCTAGTGAAGTGTAACCCCTAAAGGCTAACCCATTGTAGCCTACACAACACAAACATATATAATGTTTGACACACCCCCATAGGCTAAGTGGAGGAGAACAAGGGGTCACAGGACCAGTCAAGAAAACCAAAGCAAGCTCAGGGTGGATCACAACGTCACCACACACTCTGAGCACAAGCAAAGGACCACAAGGCCAGTTCACATGCAGAGGCATATATGTAGCACAAACATCACTGTGATCAATATCTAGCAAGCATGCAGGTATATATATATAGATCACAGTACAAGCAAAGTCTACAACAATTGAGGAAAAGTGGGCACAAGCCCTAGCATAGTGCAGAAACGCTGATGATCACCAGACTGAAGTGCCTTGGTGAATATATCAGCAGTGTTGGTCTGAGAGGCCACGTAACACAAACGAAGCTGACAACACTGCTACAACTCTCGAGCCAAAAAGTAACGTAGAGCGATGTGCTTCATCCTGTGCTCCAGTCTGTGCTCCTCATACAAGGCAATGGCAGCCTTGTTGTCGACATACAGCACTCTGTCAAACTCATATTATATAGATTGTGTAGGCTATAGTGGGGTAGACACTATGGGGTACTGTTTCCTAGGGTTTCCTACTTGTACCCAACTTTGTGCTACTTCATTCATTTTCCTCATTCTTCACATGGTATAGAGTAGGTTACCATGTGGGAACGCTTCTTTGGGCCCACCACTAAATTTCCTTTCTGACCGGAGCGCCAGTCGCTCTTGCCCGAGGCACGCCTTTCGCCGCCCTCTATAGGCCCCTAGTGGCCTCTAGCGGCCTCGTCGCCGCCCCTCACGCGGCCCCGTTACCGCCCCCACGCGGCCCCGACGCCGCCATTAGTGGCCCCGACGCCACCCCTAGCGTCCCCGTCGCCGCCTTTCACCCTACGCGGCCCCGTCGCCGCCCCTACACGGCCCCATCGCCGCCCCTCCGCGGCCCCGTCGCCGCCCTTAGCGGCCCCGTCGCTGCCCCCAACGGCCCCGTCCTCGCCTCTCACCCTACGCGACCCCGTCGCCGCCCATACGCGGCCCTGCCGCCGCCCTTAGTGGGCCCGTCGCCGCCCCTACCGGCCCCGTCGCCGCCTCTCACCCTCAACGGCCCCGTCGCGGCCCCTAAGAGGGCCCGTCGCCGCCCCTAACGGCCTCGTCGCCGCCCCTAGCGGCCCCGTCGCCGCCTCTCACCTTACGCGGCCCCGTCGCCGCCCCTAAGCGGCCCCGCTACCGCTCCTAAGCAGCCACAACGCCGCCCCTAAGCGGCCCCGACGCCGCCTCCTAAGCGGCCCCGACGCCGCCTCCTAAACGGCCCCGTCGCCGCTCCCCTCCGTAAGCGGCCCCGTCGCTACACCTAACGGCCCCGACGCCGCCTCTACCGAGCGGCACAGCAGCAGAGCCGCCGAGCCGCCCAGCAGCAGAGTCGCCGAGCCGCCTAGTAGCCGAGCCGCCTAGCCGCCGAGCCGCCCGACCAGCGAGCCGCCCACCCGCCGAGCGGCCCGACCCCGAGCCGCCCAGCAGCCGAGCCGCCCAGCAGCCAAACCGCCGAGCCGCCCAACCGCCGAGCCGCCCAGCCGCTGAGCCGCCCAACTGCCGAGCAGCTGAGCCGCCGAGCCGCCCTGCCAGCGAGCTACTACCAGTCCTACCGGCGCGGCCCGGCCCTAATTACTCGTACTAGTGAGCTCACTTCTTGCTAGACCTCTGCAGTCATGGCTACCCCCAGTGTTCTTACCGTTGACACTAAGGGTCGTGCTGTTGACTTTGAGGTCTGGGTCGATGACCTCCAGCTGTTCCTCTTGTGCGATAGGGCAGACGGCCTCTCTCTGTTTGACCTCACCTCTGGTGCATCCCCTGCCCCGCCTGCTACTCTTGACAGCACTGTTTGCTCACAGTGGGCGACACGCGATGCTGCTGCCCACCTTGCTGTGCATCGCCACTTACCGACCACTGAGCGTGCGCACTTTAGCCAGTACAAGAGTGCTCAGACCTTGTACGACGCTGTAGTTGCACGCTACTCTTCCCCTGCCATTACTGCATTGAGCCGACTCATGCTACCGTACCTCTTCCCTGACCTTGCTGCCTTTCCCACAGTCGCTGACCTCATTACGCACCTCCGCACTAGTGACACTCGCTACCGCGCTGCGCTTCCTGCTGCGTTCTGCACCAAGAACCCCCCCCCCCCCCCCCCCCCCATGTACATCACCCTCTACTACATAGTCACCCGGCTCCCAGACTCTCTTCGCGTTGTTAGGGATCACTTTCTCTTAGTTTGCCCCACCACTCTCACCGTTGACCTCCTCTAGGAGCGCCTCCTAGCAGCAGAGAAGAGCATAGTATCTATAGGAGCCTCTCGTGGTGACCCTCGCACCCCGGTCTTTGAGGGGTGTTCCCCCTTCCCCCCTCTTGCCCTCTGTTGCTTCTGCTGCTGCGGCCGACCTCGTTGGTTTCTACGGGGTCGGCGCTCCGTCTGCCCCTAGCGGGAGATGCCGCACTGGCAAGGGCAAGGGGGGCAAGGGAAGTGGAGGGGCTAGCAGGGGCGGTGGAGGTGGTGGTGGGGGCAGTGGAGGGAGTGGGGGTGGTGGTGGGAGTGGTGGCGGGGGTGGTGGAGGTGGCGGAGGTGGCGGAGGTGGCGGAGGGAGCGGAGGCGGCGGAGGAGGCGGAGGAGTTGGCGGTGGTGGCGGAGGGAGCGGAAGCGGCGGAGGTGGCGGAGGAGGTGGAGGTGGCAGATGCAGCGGAGGTGGCGGGGGTCACGACTCTGCGCAGAGGAGTGGGTCCGGTGGTGGTCCGCGCTAGCAGCAGCAGAGCGGTCATGAGACCCTGATCCCTCAGCAGCTTGGTGAGTGGTACGCTGGGCGTCAGCGTGGTGGGGGTACTGGTCCCTGCACTTACGTCCTCCATACCGGCGACCGCGCAGGTGAGCAGTGCGGGGGCCCGCACTCCACCCAGCGCTAGTTCGGCCACTTGACGGACGCAAGGCGTCACCAGTTCCGTGAGGCGTCAGAGATCCCTCGCTGCGGAGATCTGTCTAGGGCGGGGGGTTGCCATCTTCGATTTTGACTATGATGCTATCCTTGCTGCCATATATGCTGTGACTACTAGTGGTGAGGGTGACTCTTACCTTTGTGTACCGCCAGACCCGGGAATTGAGGCCACTGCTCTAGGTGCTGGTGAGGCTGCTGCTCTAGGTTCTAGTGCTTCTGCTGCCCCAGGTGCCAGTGCGTCTGATGCCCCAGGTGCTAGTGCGTCTGCTGCCCCAGGTGCTGGTGAGTCTGCTCTCTCAGGTGCTACGTCGGCTCAAGCCTTACACACCTTCACCCTTGACTCGGGTGCGTCCCGCTCCTTCTTTTGAGACCGCACCACGCTTACGCCGCTTAGTCGGCTAGTTGCAGTCTCCCTGGCGGACCCCTCTGGGGGTCTCGTCCTTGCTAGCTTCTCCACTATCTTGCTGTGCCCGGTAGCCCCCTCTGGCACCATGTCAGGTCTCTACCTCCCCTCGTTCTCTACGAACTTGGTGAGTGGAGCGGACCTATAGGATAGGGGGGTTGACCAGTTCACTCCTGTGAGTCAGCGGTTGACCCACTGCACGTGTGCTCGGAAAGGCCGACACTTGGCCACGTTCACCCATCGGCCAGGGTCGAGCCTGTACACCCTTACTACTGAGTCTCCTCTGACTGCTAACTCTGGCCAGGTAGCTGCGTCACGTCAAGTGTTCACTGCATCGTCCATGTTTGGTCCTGAGTCTGCTCCCTGCTCGTGTCGTCTGCTGTCCCACGAGACTCTCCTTTTGCACCACCGCCTTGGTCACCCCTCCCTGCCTCGCCTCCGTGGCATGGCCTCCCGTGTCCTTGTCTCTGGTCTTCCCCGGTCTCTACCTCCCCTACCTGCGGGGCCTGGCCCTACCTGCGTCCCCTGCGTCGAGGGGCGACACCGCGCCGCCCCTCACTCCTCCGAGATTCCTCCGACAGAGGCTCTGCTGCAGACCCTCCACATGGACGTGTGGGGCCCCGCCCGCGTCAGTGGACAAGGCCACGAGCGTTACTTCCTGTTGGTGGTTGACGACTACTCGCGTTACACCACAGTCTTCCCCTTGCGCAGCAAGGGTGACGTCACTGAGGTGTTGATCAACTAGATCAACGCTGCTCGTCTCCAGCTCAGGGAGAGTTTCGGCTCGGACTTTCCTATTCTGCGTCTGCACTCTGACTGAGGCGGGGAGTTTTCCTCTGCCCGTCTCGGAGCCTCCTGTCGTGCACAAGGCATCCGCCAGACCTTCACGCTTTCGGCCTCTCCACAGCAAAATGGGATTGCTGAGCGCCGCATTGGCATGGTCATGGATGTCGCTCGTACGTCCATGATGCATGCAGCTGCCCCCCATTTTCTGTGGCCGTTTGCATCAGCTCAACCTTCAGCCCCGGGTCTCCTTGCCAGAGACCTCCCCCACCTTGCGGTGGACGGGGAAGGTTGGCGATGCGTCTATGTTTCGGGTGTGGGGATCTCGGGCGTTTGTCCGCGACTTGTCTGCGGACAAGCTGTCCCCCCGTGCTGTTCCTTGCGTCTTCCTTGGCTTCCCCCCTATCGCGCCTGGTTGACAGTTTTACCACCCTACCTCGCGCCGTGTTCTGTCCTCCCAAGACGAGTCAATGCCTTACTACCGTCTCTTCCCCTACCGCACTGCACCCCTTCCCCCACCCCCGCTCTTCCTTGCGCCAGGTCCTCCCCTGGTAGACCCCCTCCCCCCTCAGGGTCCTGCCCTGTCAGGTGTGTCCTAGGTAGACGCAGTCGAGCCTGTCGAGGTAGCTGTTGACTCTGGTGCTGCTAGAGGTGCTGAGCCAGCGGGTGCCGGGTATGGAGGTGCTGAGACTGGGGGTGCTGCGACTGGGGGTGCTTAGTCTGGGGGTGCTGAGTCTGGGGGTGCGGAGCCTGGGGGTGCGGAGCGTGGGGGTGCGGAGCCTGGGGGTGCTGGGTCTGCTCGTATGGCCGCGGGCGGTGCTTTGTAGAGGCGGGAGCCACTCTCTCCATAGGAGCACGCGAGTTGTTTGCCCGGCGCTGGAGACGTGCCGCTGGAGCTCGAGGTACTAATGTTGCTGCTGGTCCCGGAGGTGCTCGTACTGACGGTACAGGAGCTGCTGGGACTAGGGGTGCTGCTGGGGCTACTGGAGTTGATCCTGCTGGAGCTGCAGGCAGTAATGGAGCTGCCGGTCCTGCTGGAGTTGGTGCTGCTGGTGCTGGTTGAGCTGTTGCAGCTGGAGCTGCTGGGGGTGTTGGCGCTGGTGTTTTTGAGGGTGCTGGAATTGGCGCTGTTGAAGCTAGAGGTGCTGCTTTCACTGGTGCTGTCCCTGCTGGTTCAAGAGACGCTGCGCGGCCGAGGGCGTACTTTGTTCCGCTCCTTGAGCAGGTTCTTGGTCTTCCGCCTTCTACTGGTCTGCTCCTCCCTTAGGGTGTCCGCAGCCTGTCCAGTCGCAATTACAGTTACTGTCCGCCTCCCCCCTACCTGCTCCTTCTCCCTACACTGGTCCTACTGCTGAGCGCCGTGAGCCTTCGTCTCATCCTGCGTCGCCTGTTCGTGCTGCTCGCACTAGTGGTCGTACTGCGCGTACGCGTCCGCCTACCCTCCCAGGCACACACCAGATGGCATTGCATCCCTCTACTGCTCCTTTGCGTGTCCCGTTGCCGTCTCCTCCAGAGTCCTCTCTTCCTTCTCTTGCTGACCCGGAGTCTGACTCTCTTCGTGCAACCAGTCGTTGTGTCACACGTCTCCTTGCTATTGCTGACCCTTCCTTTGAGTCCACTGCTGCGTCTGCCCTATTTGCTGAGCTTCTCAACTTTGCTGCTCGCAGTCGTCTAGACTACGCTGCTAGACTTGTAGCTGAGTTTGAGTCTGTCAGTCCTCCGTCCGTTGAGGGTGAGTGTGCTCTTAGCACGGATGTCCTTGAGGACACGCAGGAGGAGTTCTAGTGCTTTGCTGCTGCTTTGCCTCATCTCGTGTCTACGCTGATTGCCTCTGAGGGAGACCTGGATGCACCAGACATCCTGACTCCTCGATCGTACGCTGAGGCGATCAAGGGTCCCTACTCCTCTTAGTGGCAGCCGGCCATAGACGCAGAGATGGCTTCCTGGAAGTCCACAGGCACCTATGTCGACGAGGTTCTCCCACCTGGGGTGAACATCGTCAGTGGCATGTGGATTTTCAGGGTGAAGCGGCCGCCGGGTTCTCCGCCTGTCTTCAAGGCGCGTTACGTGGCTCGAGGCTTCAGTCAGCGGCAGGGAGTTGACTACTTTCAGACCTTCTCTCCCACCCCGAAGATGACCACTCTTCGGGTGCTGCTGCACATAGCCGCTCAACGCGACTACGAGCTTCACTCTCTTGACTTCAGCACAGCTTTCCTGCACGGCAGCCTGCACGAGGAGATCTGGCTGCACCGCCCACCTGGCTTCATTGGGTCGTTTCCTCCTGTTACCTAGTGGAGCCTCCGGCGGCCAATCTACGGTCTCCGCCAGGCGCTCCGTGAGTGGCACGACACACTGAGAACTACACTTGCGGCTCTTGGGTTTGCTCCTTCTACAGCCGACCCGTCGCTGTTTCTGCGCACCAACACCTCTTTGCCGCCATTCTACATCCTTGTGTACGTCGACGACTTGGTCTTTGCCTTTGCTGACACTGCTGGACTCGCCCACGTGAAGTCCGAGCTGCAGAAGAGATACACGTGCACAGACCAGCGCAAACTGCGCAGCTACCTTGGCTTGCAGATCACTCGGGACAGAGCACAGCGCACCATTACCCTGACTCAGTCACACATGGTGCAGCAGGTCCTTCAGCGCTTCGGCTTCACGTACTCCTCGCCTCAGGCCACTCCTCTGTCTACTCGCCACTCGCTCTCAGCTCTGCCTTCAGATGAGTCTGTAGAGCCAAGGGTTACACCTTCAGCCTTGGTTCCGGCTCTGTTTTGTGGCGGTCTACCCGTTCGTCTTCTGTTCTCAGCTCCAGAAGTGAGGCTGAGATCTACACGGGGGCCATGGCTGCACAGGAGCTACGCTGGCTCACCAACCTGCTGGCTAACCTAGGAGAGTCGCCTCGTTCTCCTCCAGTTCTGTACGTAGACAACAAGGCCATGCTGGCCTTGTGTCAGGAGCACAGAGTGGAGCACTGAACGAAGCACATTGCTCTTCGCTACTTTCTTGCTCGTGAGCTGCAGCAGCGTGGTCAGCTGCTCCTTGCTTACGTGGCCTCTGAGGCCAACACTGCTGATATCTTTACCAAGGCACTTCCGCCTTGTGATCATCAGCACTTCTGTACGATGTTAGGTCTTGTGCCTACTTGGCCTCACTTGCTCACTTCTGGACCTTGCTTGTACTGTGATCTTTCTATACCTGCACTTGCTTGTTTGCCTTTATATATGATCTTGCATCTGAACTGGCTTTTTGGCCTTGCTCTTGTGCTCGGATTTTGTGGTGACGTTGTGATCCATCCTGAGCTTGCTTTGCTTTGCTTGACTGGTCTTGTGACCTCTTGTTCTCCCCCACTTTGCCTATGGGGGTGTGTCAAACTCATATTATATAGCTTGTGTAGGCTATAGTGGGGTAGACACTATGGGGTACAGTTTCCTAGGGTTTCCTACTTGTACCCAACTTTGTGCTAGTTCATTCATTTCCTCATTCTTCACACACTGGAGGAGAACGAGGCCGCTCTCCCAGGTTGGTCAGCAGGTAGGTGAGCCAGCGTAACTCCTGTGCAGCCATGCCTGTGGCGTAGATCTCAGCCTCACAACAGGAACTGAGAACTAAAGACGAACGTGTAGAACGCCACGAAACTGAGCCAGAGCTAAGGCTGAAGGTGTAACCCTGTGACGACCGTTGAGTGCCCAAAGAGAACGACTGAGCTCCCTCCTCCAAGCACAAGCCCCATGCCCGATGCACTGTACAAGTAGCGCAATACCCTCTTTGCAACATCCCAGTGCACCTCTCGGTGCCTGCCAGGAGCCACATAGCGGGCCAGAAGGCCAAGAGGGTATGCTAGGTCAGGACGAGTGCAAGTCATCAGGTACATGAGGCAACCAACGATCTCTAGGTATGGACCACTCGGCTCTACGGACTCATCCGAAGGCAGAGCTGAGAGTGCGTGACCTATAGCCAGAGGAGTGGCCTGTGCTGAGGACCAGGTGAAGAGTAGGAAGCACGAGCGCCTCAAACGCTAGCGCCTTGGCGCCTTAAACGCTGGCGTCTTCGCGCCATGAGCGCTGGTGCCTTGGTGCCTTCAACGCTGGCCCCTTGGCGCCTTAAACGCTGGCGCCTTGGCGCCTTAAATACTGGTTCAATTTCGAGGGCAAGCATCAGCCAGTGCACAAGTTATGCTGGGCTTTGAATTGTGGAAATGCATTGGATATGCGAGGCCTTGTAGCAACATCGAGGGTGACCATTTTGATTGGATGCGACACGAATTTTCTAGGAAAGACTGTCCCGGAAATTTTGTGCGGAGGCCAGTTCGCCTACAGAAGAAGGCCACAGTACTCAGTAGAGCATCTTGTCAGCCAAAATCCAGTACATTAGTCTACCCAAGACTCCACTCTGACGCATCAGGTGACTAGATTCACATTACCTGATTGGCACATCATATTATAACTGTGTGTCTCAACAAAATTTTGAGCGTCGCTCCCGTTTTGCCCGTGGGAACTACGATCTCGTCGCTCTCCCAGCGCCGGGTCGGCGGAACTGAAACCCCGCCAGCTGGGCCTTGTCGGGACCTGCTGCACGCGAACCCACTTCCACGCCCCACCTGAGCGCCGCACCCATTGTGCATGTTCCCCATCAGAGACGCGGATACCAACCTGCCTCCGCGAAAGCAAATTTCCAAGAGAATCAGCTCGCGAAAACAAATGCGAACACAAAAAGGCAGGAGAAAACAACAGACCCTGGCAAAAACAACCCATGCGATCCATACGAAGTAACGCAACCCACCTGTGCAAAACAGAAGCCCCTGCGCGCCACAACAGACTCCCCTCGCCGAGTTCGCAATCGTCGCCCTTCGCAAGGCGTGACCTTGATGTGACCAAGGCTTGAAAGAGAATGGCTCATGCAGGATGTGACACGCCCATCCCCTCTCTCCTGCTGACACGTGCCACTTAGTGGGTTGGCGTGAACCATGCACCAGCACCTCGGCCTCGTCCAATCCTGCTCCCTTCCCATGTTGCCACGTGCGCGATCAACAACCTCCGCGCAACATTGTCGATAGTCTTCGCGACCAAGCATTGGACAACTAATGCACCCCTTGGCACAGCCAGTCCACACTTCGGCACAGCCAATCCAACCCTTCGCATGCATCGACGAATGGACAAGATTCGTCACACATGCCAACTGTGGACGTGACAGATCTTGTCTTGCTCCCGGACGTTGCTTGTGCTGGGGGGGTATGTCAAGGACGAAATTCTCATTATTTTATTTGTTGCTAGGTTGTCCAATTTTCTTCTCCCCTTCTGCTCCCACCATCTTGCCTCCACCCTCTGGCGTTCCTCTTCACGGCCGTAGATCTCCCGTAGAGCGTTAAGGATATTTGACGAGGTTTATATTTTTACTTCAGCACGCGCGCAGTAGAAGTAGCATCACGCTAACGAGGTGTAGTGTATTGTTTCTTCCGCGTATGACAATGCGTGAACCCGTTGACACGGTGTCCGTGCAGGCCTTCAAGCCCTTCCGTTATGTGCCTTACCGCAATGTCCCGCTGGTGGTGACGGACCCCAAGTATAATTCGCTGATGGACAAGAAAGTGGACTTCACTCCCACTACCATAACGTTGGCGCTGCTGTGAGTGCTTGCGCACGTTGCTTGTAGGGTTTAGAGCATCCAGCGTACATTATGCAGAGAATCAACCGGCTCATGTGCTGCACGCAAAAATGTTTGCAGGCACGCAGAGTCGACAGTGCAACCCAGGCTCAACACGCGACTAGTGCCCGCTGAGACCATCAGCCGCAGGCTCAAAGACGGAGAGAAGTTCTCCATGCCCTCGATGATTCATCTTTGCAGCGGCGTTGTTGTGAAGAAAAGAGGAAGGTGAACTAGCGAGCTGGTGGGTACAAGTAGGAAAACCTAAAAGTGTTGTACCCCATATTGTTTACCCCACTACAGCCTACACAGACTATAGCATATGATTTTGACACACCCCCATAGGCAAAGTGGGGGAAAACAAGAGGTCACAAGACCAGTCAAGTAAAGCAAAGCAAGCTCAGGGTGGATCACAACGTCACCACACATTCCGAGCACAAGTTCAAGGCTACAAGGCCAGTTCACATGCAAGATCATATATAAAGGTAAACAAGCAAGTGCAGGTATAGAAAGATCATAGTACAAGCAAGGTCAAGAAGTGAGTAAGTGGGGCCAAGTAGGCACAAGACCTAGCATCGTACAGAAGCGCTGATGATCACAAGGCGGAAGTGCCTTGGTAAAGATATCAGCAGTGTTGGCCTCAGACGCTACGTAAGCAAGCATAGCTGACCACGCTGCTGCAGCTCACGAGCAAGGAAGTAGCGAAGAGCAATGTGCTTCGTTCTGTGCTCCAGTCTGTGCTCCCAACACAAGGCCAGCATCGCCTTGTTGACTACGTACAGAACTGGAGGAGAACGAGGCGGCTCTCCTAGGTCAGTCATAAGGTAGTTGAGCCAACGTAGCTCCTGTGCAGCCATGGCCCCCGCGAAGATCTCAGCCTCACAGCTATAGCCGAGAACAGAAGACGAGTGAGTAGACCGCCACGAAACAAAGCCAGAACCAAGGCTGAAGGTGTAACCCTGTGATGACCGCTGCGTAGCCTGGTCGTCAGCCCAAGAAGCGTCTGCGTGAGCGGTGAGGACCACTTGATGTCGCCCTCCAAGCACTAGCCCCATGCCCAACGTACTGCACGAGTAGCGCAACACCCTCTTTGCTGCAGCCATGTGCTTTGCTCGGTGTCTCCCAGGAGCAACATAGCGTGCCAAGATGCTGAGAGGGTATGCAAGGTCAGGTCGTGTGCAGGTCATCAGGTACATGAGGTAGCCAACAAGCTCTGGGTACAAGCCACTTGGCTCTACGGACTCATCTGAAGGCAGAGCTGAGAGCGAGTGGCGAGTAGACAGAGGAGTGGCCTGAGGCGAGGAGTACGTGAAGTCGAAGCGCTGAAGGACCTGCTGCACCATGTGTGACTGAGTCAGGGTAATGGTGCGCTGTGCTCTGTCCCGGGTGATTTGCAAGCCAAGGTAGCTGCGCAGTTCACCCAGGTCTGTGCACGTGTGTCTCTTCTGCAGCTTGGACTTCACGTGGGCGAGTCTAGCAGTGTCAGCAGTGGCAAAGACCAAGTCTTCAACGTACACAAGGATGTAGAATGGCGGCAAAGAGGTGTCGGTGCGCAGAAACAGCGACGGGTCGGCTGTAGAAGGAGCAAACCCAAGAGCCGCAAGTGTAGTTCTCAGTGTGTCGTGCCACTCACGGAGCGCCTGGCGGGGACCGTAGATTGGCCGCCGGAGGCTCCACTAGGAAACAGGAGGAAACGACCCAATGAAGCCAGGTGGGCGGTGCAGCCAGATCTCCTCGTGCAGGCTGCCGTGCAGGAAAGCTGTGCTGAAGTCAAGAGAGTGAAGCTCGTAGTCGCGTTGAGCGGCTATGTGCAGCAGCACCCGAAGAGTGGTCATCTTCGGGGTGGGAGAGAAGGTCTGAAAGTAGTCAACTCCCTGCCGCTGACTGAAGCCTCGAGCCACGTAACGCGCCTTGAAGACAGGCGGAGAACCCGGCAGCCGCTTCACCCTGAAAATCCACATGCCACTGACGATGTTCGCCCCAGGTGGGGGAACCTCGTCGACGTAGGTCCCTGTGGACTTCCAGGAAGCCATCTCTGCGTCCATGGCTGACTACCACTGTGAGGAGTAGGGACCCTCGATGGCCTCAGCATACGATCGAGGGGTCGGGATGTCTGGTGCATCCGGGTCTCCCTCATGGGCAATCAGCATGGACACGAGATGAAGCAAAGCAGCAGAAAAACACTGGAAATCCTTCTGCCTGTCCTCAAGGACGTCCGTGCTAAGAGCACACTCACCCCCGACGGACGGAGGACACACAGACTCAGACTCAGCAACGAGACTAGCAGTGTAGTCTAGACGACAGCGAGCAGCAAAGTCGTAAAGCTCAGCAACCAAGGCACATGCAGCAGTGGAATCAAATGAAGGGTCAGTGACAACAGTAGCCAGGAGAGGCGTGACAGCACAAGTATAACATATAGGCTATAGGCTAACCCACTGTAGCCTACACAAGTATAACATATATAATGTTTGACATACGACTAGCAGCACGAAGAGAGTCAGACTCTTGGTCAGCAAGGACAGGAAGAGACGATTCTGGAGGAGACAGCAACGGGACACGCAGAGGAGCAGTGGAAGGACGCAGTGCCATCTGGTGTGTGCCTGGGACTGCACGAGGAGGCGGACGCGGAGCACGACTACTAGTGCGAGCAGCACGAACAGGCGACGCAGGACGAGACGCAGGCTCATGACGCTTAGCAAGACCTTTAATAGGACCAGTGGAGGGAGAAGGACCAGATAGGGGGGAGGAGGGCTGTAATTGTGACCGCGATTGGACAGGTTGTGGACACTCTAAGGGAGGAGCATGACCTGTAGAAGGCGGGAGACCAAGAACCTGCTCAACGAGCGGAACGAAGAACGGCCGCGGCCGCGCAGCGCCTCCAGAACCAGCAAGGACAGCACCTGTACCCCTAGCGGCAGCACCAGCGCCAGCAGCACCTCCAACTCCAACAGCGCCAACTCTAGCACCCTCAGAAGCACCAGCGCCAGCAGCACCTCCAACGCCAAAACTCCCAGCAGCTCCAGCTATAGCAGCTCCAGCTCCAGCAGGACCGTCAGCTCCAGCTCTCTCAGCAGCACCCACAGGCCCAGCAGCTCCAGTACCGCCAATACGAGCACCTCCAGGACAAGCAGCTCCAGGAACTCCAGTGCCGACCCCGGGGCCAGCAGTAACAGCAGCACGTCCAGCTCCAGCACCACGCCTCCAGCGCCGGGCAAACCACTTACGCAGCGCCTGTGGAGAGGGTAGCTCCCGCCTCGAAGAAGCACCCGAAGGGGCCCCAAACTTAGCACCGTCAGAGGCCACAGGAGTAGACCCAGCACCCCCAGGTTCCGCACCCCTATGCTCAGCACTCTTAGGCTCCATACCCCCAGGCTCAGCACCCCCAGGCTCCGCACCCCAAGGCCCAGCACCCCCAGACTTAGCACCCCCAACCTCAACACCCCCAGACTTAATTTTAGGCGTAGCACCCCTAGTAGTACGAGAGTCAACAGCTACCTCGACGGGCTCGACTGTGTCTACCTAGGACACACCTGACGGGGAAGGACCGTGAGGGGGAAGGGGGTCTACCGGTAGGGGACCTAGCGCAAGGAAGAGCGGCGGCGGGGGGAGGGGTGCAGTGAGGTAGGGGAAGAGACGGTAGTAAAGAACCGACTCGTCAACGTGACGTCCCGGGAGGACAGAACACGGCGCGAGGTGGGGTGGTAAAACTGTCAACTAGGCGCATTAGGGGGGAAGCTAATGAAGACGCAGAGAACCGCACGGGGGGAGAGCTTGTCCGCAGACAAGTCGCGGACAAACGCTCCAGATCCCCAGACACGAAACGCAGACGCATCGCCAACCTTCCCCGTCCACCGCAAGGTGGGGGAGGTCTCCGGCAAGGAGACCTAGGGTTGAAGGTTGATCAGATGCGCTGCGTACCAAACCGCAAACGACCACATAAAATGGGGAGCAGCCGCATGAATCATGGACGTACGAGCGACGTCCATAACAATGTTAATGCCGCGCCCAGCAATCCCATTTTTCTGTGGAGAGGCCGAAAGCGTGAAGGTCTGGCGGATGCCCAGTGCATGACAGAAGTCTCCCAGAAGGGCAGAGGAATACTCCCCGCCTCTGTTAGAGGAATACCCTAAACCCTTTCCAGTTCGTAGAGAACGAAGGGAGGTAGAGACCTGACAGGGTGCCAGAGGGGGCTGCCAGACACAGTAAGACAGTGGAGAAGTGAGCAAGGACAGGACCCCCAGAGGGGTCCACCAGGGAGACCCCAACCGGCCGACTAAGCGGCATAAGCGTGGTGCGGTCTTGAAAGAAGGAGCGGGAAGCACCCGAGTCAAGGGTGAAGGTGTGTAAGGCCTTAGCCGACGTTGTACCGAAGAGAGCAGACTCACAAGCACCTGGGGCAGCAGACGCACTAGCACCTAGAGCAGCAGCCTCACCAGCACCTAGAGCAGCAGCCTTAATGCACATGTTGGGCGGAACACACAGGTAACAGTCACCCTCATCACAAGTTGACACAGCATACATGGCAGCAAGAATAGCATCTGTCAAAATGAGAAATGGATCACTAGAATGAGGGTTGGGTACAAATAGGTCAAAAACTAACCCTAGAAATGTGTACCCACTATAGGCTAACCCACTGTAGCCTAAACAGCCACAACATACAATGTTTGACACACCCCCATAGGCAAAGTGGGGAAGAACAAGGGGTCACAAGACCAGTCAAAGCAAAGCAAAGCTCAGGGTGGATCTCAAGGATACCACACAAGTTCCGAGCACAAACAAGTGGTCACAAGACCAGTTCACATGCAGATTTATAAAAGAACAAGAGATACAGTGATCACAACCTAGCAAGAGTAAGCATGCAGGTATATATATATAGAGATCACTGTACAAGCAAAGTCACGAAGTGAGCAAATGAGGGACAGTAGGCACGAGGCCTAGAACAGTACAGAAGCGCTGATGGTCACAAGGCTGAAGCGCCTTGGTGAACACGTCAGCAGTGTTGGCCCGAGTGGCCACGTAACGCAGACAAAGCTGACCTCGCTGCTGCAACTCTCGAGCAAGAAAGTAGCGCAGAGCAATGTGCTTCGTCCTGTGCTCCAGTCTGTGCTCCCCACACAAGGCAATGGTGGCCTTGTTGTCGACGTACAACACTGGAGGAGAACGAGGCTGCTCTCCAAGGTCAGTCAGCAGGTAGGTGAGCCGGCGAAGCTCCTGGGCAGCCATGGCCGTGGCGTAGATCTCAGCCTCACAGCTGGAGCTGAGAACAGAAGAAGAGCGAGTAGAACGCCAAGAGACAGAGCCAGAGCCAAGGCTGAAGGTGTAACCCAGGGACGACCGCTGAGTAGCCTGGTCGTCTGCCCAAGAAGCGTCGGAGTGCCCAGTGAGAACAGGCCGGTCTCGCCCTCCAAGCACTAGCCCCATGCCCGACGTACTGCACAAGTAGCGCAACACCCTCTTAGCTGCATCCATGTGCTCCTTCCGGTGACGGCCGGGAGCGACATATCGTGCTAAGATGCTGAGAGGGTATGCAAGGTCAGGTCGAGTGCAGGTCATCAGGTACATGAGGCAGCCCACAAGCTCTGGATACGGACCACTCGGCTCTACGGACTCATCCGAAGGCAGAGCTGAGAGCGAGTGTCCCGTAGGTAGAGGAGTGGATTGAGGCGAGGAGTACGTGAAGCCGAAGCGCTGAAGGACCTGCTGCACCATGTGTGACTGAGTCAGGGTAATGGTGCGGCGTGCTCTATCCCGGGTGATCTGCAAGCCAAGGTAGCTGCGCAGTTCACCCAGGTCAGTGCACGTGTGTCTCTTCTGCAGCTCCGACTTCACGTAGGCGAGTCCAGCAGTGTCAGCTGTGGCAAAGACCAAGTCGTCGACGTACACGAGGATGTAGAACGGCGGCAGTGAGGGGTCGGTGCGTAGAAACAGCGACGGGTCAGCAGTAGAAGGAGCGAACCCAAGAACCGCAAGTGTAGTCCTCAGTGTGTCGTGCCACTCACGTGGCGCCTGGCGGAGACCGTACACTGGCCGCCGGAGGCTCCACTGGGTACCAGGAGGGAACGACCCAGTGAAGCCAGGTGGGCGGCGCAGCCAGATCTCCTCGTGCAGGCTGCCCTGCAAGAAAGCTGTGCTGAAGTCAAGAGAGTGGAGCTCGTAGTCACGCTGAGCGGCGACGTGTAGCAGAACCCGAAGAGTGGTCATCTTCGGGGTCGGGGAGAAGGTCTGGAAGAAGTCAACTCCCTCTCGCTGACTGAAGCCTCGTGCAACGTAACGCGCCTTGAAGACAGGCGGAGAGCCCGGCGGCCGCTTCACCCTGAAAATCCACATGCCACTGACGATGTTCGCCCCAGGTGGGGGAACCTCGTCGACGTAAGTGCCAGTTGACTTCCAGGAAGCCATCTCTGTGTCCATGGCTGACTGCCACTGAGAGGAGTAGGGACCGGCCATCGCCTATGCGTAAGAGCGTGGGGTCGGGATGTCTGGTGCATCCGGGTCTCCCTCAGGGGCAACAAGCATGGACACGAGATGGGGCAAAGCAGCGGCAAGGCAACCAAACTCCTCCTGCTTGTCCTCAAGAACGTCCGTGCCAAGAGCACACTCACCCCCGACGGACGGAGGACAGACAGACTCAGACTCAGCAACAAGACTCGCGGCGTAGTCTAGACGACACGCAGCTGCAAAGTCGACAAGCTCAGTGACTAAGGCAGACGCAGCAGCGGACTCAAAGGAAGGGTCAGTGACAACCGTAGCCAGGAGACGTGTGACAGTAGGACTGGCAGCGCGAAGGGAGTCTGACTCGGGGTCAGCAAGAGCAGGAAGAGAGGACGCAGGAGGCGACGGGAGAGCGACACGCTGCGGAGCAGTGGACTGACGAAGCGCCATCTGGTGAGTGCCTGGGACAGCAGGAGGACGCTCACGCGGGACACGACTACCAGTGGTAGTAGCTCGAACAGGCGACGCTCGACGAGACGCAGGTGACAAAGGACGTGACGCAGGCTCACGACTCTCAGCAAGACCTCCAGTCGGACCAGTGTAAGGAGTAGGCACAGGGAGTGGGGAGGCAGGCGGTAACTGTGGCTGTGACTGGACAGACGGCGGACACTCTAAGGCGAGAGGAGGACAAGGAGGAGGACGCTGACCAAGAACCTGCTGAAGGAGCGGAACGAAGTACGGCCGTGGCCGTGCATCAACTCTCGAACCAGAAGAGACACCAGCGGCAGCAGCAGCACCTCCAGAAGCACCAGCAGCACCTCCAGCACCAGGGTCCGCAGCACCCGCAACAGCTCCAACGCCCGGGTCCTCAGTACTAGCAGCACCTCCAGCAGCACCGCCAGCAGCAGCAGCACCTCCAGCACCAGGGTCCGCAGCACCCGCAACAGCTCCAACGCCCGGGTCCTCAGTACTAGCAGCACCTCCAGCAGCACCGCCAGCAGCAGCAGTACCTCCAGCACCAGGGTCCGCAGCACCCGCAGCAGCGTCAACTCCGGGGACCCCAGCATCAGCAGCTCCACTCCGGAGACTGATGTGCCGAGCGTACCACTCTCGAAGCTGTGGGGAAGAGGGTGGCTCCCGCCGTGGTGGGGAAACACGAGTACCAACTCCAGTAGCACCACGAGCCCGAGACGCACCCCGCCGGAGGCTGCAGTACCGTGAGTACCACTCACGTAGCTGCTGCGAAGAGGGAGGTCCTCCAGGCGCCTCACAGTCAACTGCAACACCACCAGGCTCAGCACCCCCAGTCTCAGCAACGCCCGGCTCAGTACCCTCAGACCCAGCACCCCCAGGCTCAGCACCCTCAGTCTCAGTACCCCCAGACCCAGCACCCCCAGGCTCAGCACCCCCAGCCTCAGCACCCCCAGACTCAGCACCCCCAGGCTCCGCCCGCTCAGGCTCCGCACGCTCAGGCTCAGCACCTCTAGCAGGACGCGAGTCGACAGCTACCTCGGCAGGCTCAACCGGGTCTACCTGAGAGACACCTGAGGGAGCGGCACCCTGAGGGGGGAGGGGGTCTACCACTGCAGCACCTGGCGCGAGGAAGAGAGGCGGGGGAGGGAGCGGGGCAGTGCGGTAGGGGAAGAGGCGGTAGAAGGGCACGGACTCGTCAAAAGTGACGTCCTGAGAGGGGAAGACGCGGTGCGAGGCGGGGTGGTAAAACTGCCAGCCAGACGCATCCGGGACAAAGCCAAGAAAGACACACGGAGCAGTGCGGGAGGAGAGCTTGTCCGCAGACGTGTCGCGAACAAAAGCTCGGGATCCCCAGACACGGAAGCGTGACGCATCGCCAACCTCCCCCGTCCACAGCAGTGTGGGCGAGGTCTCCGGAGCGGAGACACGGGGCCAGAGGTTGAGCTGATGCGCAGCGTACCGGACCGCAAACGGCCACAGAAAGTGGGGGGCAGCCGCGTGGACTAAGGAGGTACGAGCGACCTCCATGACCAAGCCAATGCGGCGCTCAGCAACCCCATTCTGCTGTGGAGAGGCCGGGAGCGTGAACGACTGGCGAATGCCGTGCTCGGCACAGTAGGCTGCCAAGAGGTCGGAGGAGAACTCGCCACCTCTGTCAGAGTGCAAGCGCAGAACAGGAAACTCCGAGCGAAAACGCTCTCGCAGCTGAAGACGTGCTTTGCTGATCCAAGGGATCAGAACATCAGGGACTTCACCCTTGGTGCGCAAGGGGAAGACCGTGGTGTAGCGCGAGTAGTCGTCAACGACGATCAAGAAGTACCTCTCCTGGCCCTGACCACGGACGCGGGCTGGGCCCCACACGTCCATGTGGAGCGTCTGCAAAGGAGCAGTCGTCGGGGGGAACGAGGAGGAGTGAGGGGCAGCGCGCTGCCGCCCCTCGACACAGGGAAGACAAGGAGGAGCAAGGGAGGGTGGGAGGGGAGGGAGTACCCGAGGAAGACCAGAGACAAGGTACCGGGCGTGCATGCCCCGAAGGCGCTGCACTGACGGGTGACCAAGTCGGTGGTGCCAGAGGACAGTCTTGTGCGCTAGAGAGCGACACGAGCAGGGGGCAGAGAGCTGACCTGACGCAGACGCAGACGCAGACGCCGCTACCTGAGGGGACTCAGTGGTCAGTGTGTACAGGTCCGACCCCGGCTGTCGAGTGAAGGTAGCCAGGTGACGGCCCGTCCGAGCACACGTGCAGTGTGTCACGCGCTCGTAGGCAGGGGTGAACTGGTGAACACCCCCATCGTGAAGCGCACAACCCGCCACCAAGTTCGTAGAGAACGAGGGGAGGTGGAGACCTGACAGTGTGCCCGACGGGACAGCAGGATAAGGAAGGAGGGTGGAGGAGGTCGCAATGACCGGACCCCCAGAGGGGTCAGCGAGTGAGACAGCGACTGGTCGAGCAAGGGGCTCAAGGGCAGTGCGGTCACGAAAGAAACAGCGCGAAGCGCCTGAGTCTAGAGTGAAGGTGTGCAGTGCCTCAGTGGACTCAGTAGTACCTGGGGTGGCAGACACACAAGCACCTAGAGCAGTAGCCTCACCAGCACCTGGGGCAGCGGACGCGCAAGCACCTAGAGCGGCAGCCTCACTCGTGCGGATGCCTGGGCCAGGCGGAACACACAGGTACTGGTCCTCCTCTCCACTAATAGTCAATGCATACATGGCTTTGAGAATAACATCAAAATCAAGAGCATAGATATCGATATCCTTCTTGAGGAGATCAGCCCACTGAGGGAGCTCAGGAGCGTCAGGAAACTGAGCACGCCAAGCGTCATCTAGGCGAGAGAAGCAGCGCTGAGCAGTGTGCGCCCTCCCGCACGTCTGTCCCTTGCGGCGACCAGTGCGGATGACGTACGTGCAGCTAAGGCTACCCCCCCCACCCCCGTGCTGTAAGTACCACTCACGAAGCTCCTGGGAGGACTGAGGGTGCTGCGCGCTCTGGCCAGGGCCAGAGCCTCCACGACCACCACCACCGCCTCCACCACGACCACCACCGCCCCTGCCGCCGCCACGTCCACTGCCGCCACCACCACCGCCCCCACCCCGACCACCGCCGCCGCCGCTGCCTCCACCACCCCCACCGCTGCCACTAGCCTCTCCAGCCCCGCCACCGCCCCCACCGCCGCCACCACCCCCACCACCGCCTCCCCCGCCGTCACCCCCACCGCCCTTGCCTCCCCTGCCCTTGCCGCTGCGGCGCCCGCTGGGAGCGGACGCAGAGCCAACCTGCTCAGCACCAAGGAGGTCGACAGCAGCAGCAGAGGCGACAGAGGGGAGCAGGGGGGAGGGGGAACACCCCTCGAAGAAAGGGGTGCGGGGGTCGCCACGAGAGGCACCTACAGCTACAATACTCTTCTCAGCTGCAAGTAGTTCCTTCTCTAGGGCGGCAATGGTGAGCTCAGTGGGGCAGCGAGCTAGGAAGTGGTCCCTGACTGTACGCAGAGTGTCAGGGAGGCGGGTGACTAGGTGGTAGAGAGTGAGCCAGAGCGGGGGAGGGTTGGAGGCAAGAAACTCAGCGGGCATGGCTGCACGGAAGCGGGCATCACTAGTGCGGAGGTGAGTGATGAGGTCAGCGACTGTCTGGAAGGCGGACAGGTCGGGGAACAGGTAGGGAAGCGAGAGGCGGCCTAGTGCAGCTGAGGCCGGGGAGGAGTAGCGCGCAACTACAGCAGTGTAGAGGGCCTGCGCAGTCTGATGCTGGCCAAAGTGCTTGCGCTCATCGACTGGCAGGGAGTTGCGAATGGCAAAGCGGGCGTGGGCATCGCGAGTCTGCCACTGCGAGCGAGCAGTAGCGGTAGCAGTAGTAGCAGGAGCAGGGACTGTGCCTAGTGCGTGATCGTACAGCGAGATATCCTCTCGGGCAGTGAGCTGGAGGAACAGGTGCAGATCATCGAGCCATGTCTCAAACTTAATCGGGCGGCCCTCAGTATCGAACGAGAGAACTGTAGGGCTAGCCATAGTTGAAGCAGTAGCACTGGCAGTAGTAGTAGTAGCAGGAGTAGCAGTAGCAGCAGTGGTAGTAGTAGTAGGGCGGCGCGGCTCGGCTAGGGCGGCGCAGCTCGGTCGGGTCGCGCGGCTCGGCTCGGTCCTAGAGAGGCGAGCGCGGGGCCGGGTGGGGCTGTTAAGGGAGAGCGCGGGGCCGTCCAGGGCGAGGGCGAGGCCGGTTGGGGGCCGTTCGGGGCTAGCGCGGGGCCGTTCGGGGGCCGTGAGAGGCTAGCGCGGGGCCGACGGGGGCCTTAGAGGGCTAGCGCGGGGCCGAGGGGGGGGCCGTGAGAGGCTAGCGCGGGGCCGACGGTGGCCTTAGAGGGCTAGCGCGGGGCCGAGGGGGCCGTGAGAGGCTAGCGCGGGGGGCCGTTTTAGAGTGGCTCCCAGCATTGCCAGACGTCCCCGTATTGCTCCTTGTGTCTTCCTCGGCTTCCCCCCCTGATGTGCCAAGGTGGCAGTTTTACCACCCCTCCTCTCGTCGTGTTCTATCCTCCCAGGACGTCACGTTTGACGAGTCGGTCGCCTACTACCGCCTCTTCCCCTACCGCACTCCTTCCCTCCCCCCGCCTCCGCTCTTCCTTGTGCCAGGTCCCCCCCCGGTAGACCCCCTCCCCCCTCAGGGTCCTGCCCCTTCAGGTGTGTCCCAGGTAGACGTAGTCGAGCCGGTCGAGGTTGCTGGTGACTCTGGTACTGCTGCGGGTGCTGAGCCTGGGGGTGCTGACTCTGGGGGTGCTACGCGAGTGGGTGCTGAGACTTGGGGTGTTGAGACTGGGGGTACTGAGCCTAGGGGTGCTGCGCGAGTGGGTGATGCGCCTCGGGGTACTGAGCCTGGGGGTGCTACGCCAGGGGGTGCTGAGACTGGGGGTGCTGAGCCTGGGGGTCCTTCGCCTGGGGGTGCTGAGCCTGGGGGTGCCATGTCTGGAGCTGCAGAGCCTTGGGGTGCGGAGCTTGCGGCCGCTAGACCTGCTATTGTGACGTCTGGCAATGCTGGGCCTGGAGGTTCTCCGGGTGCTTCGTCTCGGCGGGAGCCACTCTATCCACAAGAGCTGCGCGAGTGGTTTGTCCGGCGCTGGAGGCGTCCTGCTGGAGCTAGAGCTCCTTCGGCTGCTGAGGGTGCTGGTGCCGCCGGTCCCGGAGGTGCTCGTACTAGGAGTGCTGGAGCTACTGGGCCTGCGAGTGGGACTGGACCTAGAGCTGCTGAGGGTGTTGGCGTTGAAGCTACTGCTGTCATTCCTGGCGGCGGTCCTGCTGCACGTGCTGCTGGTGGTGCTGGAGGTTATGCAGCTGGAGGTGCTGTTGGCGCTGGTGCTGTCGCTGAGGGTGCTGGTGCTGTCCCTGCTATGTCTAGTGTCGCCGCGCGGCCTCGGCCGTACTTTGTTCCGCTCCTTCAGCAGGTTTTTGGTCTTCCTCCGTTAGAGTGTCCACCGCCTGTCCAGTCACAGTCACAGTTACCGCCGGCCTCCCCACTGCCTGCTCCTTCTCCGTACACTGGTCCTACTGGAGGTCTTGCTGAGCGTCCTGAGCCTGCGTCTCGTCCTGCGTCGCCTGTTCATGCTGCTCGCTCTAGTGGTCGCGGTTCGCGTCAGCGTCCTCCTTCTGTCCCTGGCACGCACTGGATGTCTTTGCGTCCGTCCACTGCTCCTCTGCGTGCCCCTTTGCCTTTTCCTCCTGAGTCCTCTCTTCCTGCACTTGCCGACCCGGAGTCGGACTCTCTTCGTGCTGCCAGTCCTACTGTCACGCGTCTCCTTGCTACTGTCATCACTCACCCCTCCTTTGAGTCCACTGCTGCGTCTGGTCTTGTTGCTCAGCTTGTCGACTTTGCTGCTCCCTCTCGTCTAGACTACGCTGCTAGTCTTGTTGCTGAGTCTGCGTCTGTCTGTCCTCCGTCCGTCGGGGGTGAGTGTGCTCTTGGCACGGACGTCCTTGAGGACAGCCAGGAGGAGTTCTAGTGTCTAGCTGCTGCTTCACCCCATCTCGTGTCCGTACTGCTTACCCCTGAGGGAGACCCGGTTGCACTTGACATCCCGACTCCGCGCTCTTACGCGGAGGCCGTAGAGGGTTTCTACTCCTCTCAGTGGCAGGCAGCTATGGGTGCAGAGATGGCTTCCTGGAAGTCCACAGGCACCTACGTTGACGCGGTTCCCACACCTAGGGCGAACATCGTTAGTGGCATGTGGATCTTCAGGGTGAAGCGGTCGCCAGGTTCTCCACCTGTCTTCAAGGCGCGGTACGTGGCTCGTGGCTTCAGTCAGCGGCAGGGAGATGACTACTTTCAGACCTTCTCTCCCACCCCGAAGATGACCACTCTTCGTGTGCTGCTGCACATAGCCGCTTAGCATGACTACGAGCTTCACTCCCTTGACTTCAGCACTGCTTTCTTGCACGGTAGCCTGCACCAGGAGATCTGGCTGCGCCGTCCACCTTGCTTCACTGGGAATTTGCCTCCTCGCACCCAGTGGAGCCTCCGACGGCCAGTCTACGGTCTCCGCCAGGCACCGCGTGAGTGGCACGACACACTGAGGACTACACTTGCGGCTCTTGGGTTTGCTCCCTCTACTGTCGACCCGTCGCTGTTTCTACGCACCGACACCTCTTTGCCGCCGTTCTACATCCTCGTGTACGTCGACGGCTTGGTCTTTGCCACTGCTGACACTGCTGGACTCGCCCACGTGAAGTCCGAGCTGCAGAAGAGACACACGTGCACAGACCTGGGTGAACTGCGCAGCTACCTTGGCTTGCAGATCACCCGGGACAGAGCACGCCACACCATTACCCTGACTCAGTCACACATGGTGCAGCAGGTCCTTCAGCGCTTCGGCTTCACGTACTCCTCGCCTCAGGCCACTCCTCTATCTACTCGCCACTCGCTCTCAGCTCTGCCTTCGGATGAGTCCGTAGAGTCGAGTGGCCCGTACCCAGAGCTTGTTGGCTGCCTCATGAACCTGATGACCTGCACACGACCTGACCTTGCATACCCTCTTAGCATTCTTGCACGCTATGTTGCTCCTGGGAGACACAAACCAGAGCACTTGGCTGTAGCGAAGAGGGTGTTGCGCTACTTGTGCAGTACGCCGGGCATGGGGCTAGTGCTTGGAGGGCAGAGTCCAGTGGTCCTCACTGAACACGCAGACGCTTCTTGGGCTGTTGACCAGGCTACGCAGCGGTCGTCACAGGGTCACACCTTCAACCTTGGTTCCGGCTCTGTTTCGTGGCGAGCTACTCGCTCGTCTTCTGTTCTCGGCTCCAGTTGTGAGGCTGAGATCTACGCCGGAGCCATGGCTGCTCAGGAGCTACGCTGGCTCACCTACCTGCTGGCTGACCTCAAAGAGCCGCCTCATTCTCCTCTAGTGCTGTACGTAGACAACAAGGCCATGCTGGCCTTGTTTCGGGAGCAGCGCCTGGAGCACAGAACGAAGCACATGAGGAAAGTAGAACGAGAATGGATTGACTAAGGAATGGAAGTGATACAAATATGCAACCCTAGAAATGTGTACCCCATATGGACTACCCCAATATAGCCTACACAATATTATAATTTGACACACCCCCATAGGCAAAGTGGGGGAGAACAAGGGGTCACAAGACCAGTCAAGCAAAGCAAAGCTAAGCTCAGGGTGGATCACAACGTCACTATACAGTCCGAGCACAAGATCAAGGCCACAAGGCCAGTTCACATGCAGGAGTACACATATATATATATATATATATGCAAGGCTAAACAAGCAAGAGAAGGAATATATATATGTAAGAGTACAAGCAAGGTCAAGAGGTGAGCAAGTGAGGCAAGACAAGCACAAGACCCAGCTGAGTGCAGAAGCGCTGATGATCACAAGGCGGAAGTGCCTTGGTGAAAACATCGGCAGTGTTGGCCTCAGAGGCCACGTACGCAAGTCGCAACTCACCACGCTGCTGCAGCTCACGAGCAAGAAAGTAGCGGAAAGCAATGTGCTTCGTTCTGTGCTCCAGGCGCTGCTCCCAACACAAGGCGACGATGGCCTTGTTGTCTACGTACAGCACTGGAGGAGAACGAGGCGGCTCTCCGAGGTCAGTCAGCAGGTAGGTGACCCAGTGAAGCTCCTGTGCAGCCATGGCCCCGACGTAGATCTCAGCCTCACAACTAGAGCCGAGAACAGAAGACGAGCGAGTAGCCCGCCACGAAACAGAGCCGGAACCAAGACAGAAGGTGTAACCCTGTGACGACCGCTGCGTATCCTGGTCGTCAGCCCAAGAAGCGTCGTCGTGCCCAGTGAGGACCACTGGACTCCGCCCTCCAAGCACTAGCCCCATGCCCGACGTACGGCACAAGTAGCGCAACACCCTCTTCGCTGCAGCCATGTGCTCTGGTCGGTGTCTCCCAGGAGCAAAATAGCATGTCTGTGCACGTGTGTCTCTTCTGCAGCTCGGACTTCACGTGGGCGAGTCCGGCAGTGTCAGCTGTGGCAAAGACCAAGTCATCGACGTACACGAGGATGTAGAACAGCGGCAAAGAGGTGGCGGTGCGCAGAAAAAACGACGGGTCAGCAATAGAGGGAGCAAACCCAAGAGCCGCAAGTGTAGTCCTCAGTGTGTCGTGCCACTCGTGCGGTGCCTGGCGGAGACCGTAGACTGGCCGTCGGAGGCTCCACTATGTGCCAGGAGGGAAAGTCCCAGTGAAGCCAGGTGGACGGCGCAGCCAGATCTCCTCGTGCACGCTACCCTGCAGGAAAGCAGTGCTGAAGTCAAGGGAGTGAAGCTCGTAGTCACGCTGAGCCGCTATGTGCAGCAGCACCCGAAGAGTGGTCATCTTCGGGGTGGGAGAGAAGGTCTGGAAGTAGTCAACTCCCTGCCGCTGACTGAAGCCACAAGCCACGTACCGCGCCTCGCAGACAGGTGGAGAGCCAGTCGGCCGCTTCACCCTGAAGATCCACATGCCACTGACGATCTTCGCCCCAGGAGGGGGAACCGCGTCAACGTAAGTGCCTGTGGACTTCCAGGAAGCCATCTCTGCATCCATAGCTGCCTGCCACTGAGAGGAGTAGTGTCCCTCTACGGCCTCCGCGTAAGAGCGCGGAGTCGGAATGTCTAGTGCATCCGGGTCTCCCTCAGGGGTAAGCAGTACGGACGCGAGATGAGGTGAAGCAACAGCCAGACACTGGAACTCCTCCTGCCTGTCCTCAAGGACGTCCGTGCCAAGAGCACACTCACCTCCAACGGACGGAGGACAGACAGACGCAGACTCAGCAACAAGACTAGCAGCGTAGTCGAGACGAGAGTGAGCAGCAAAGTCGACGAGCTCAGCAACAAGAGCAGACGCAGCAGTGGACTCAAAGGAGGGGTCAGTGACAACAGTAGCCAGGAGACGCGTGACAGGAGGACTGGCAGCACGAAGAGAGTCCGACTCCGGGTCGGCAAGCGCAGGAAGAGAGGACTGAGGAGGAGAAGGCAAAGGGACACGCAGAGGAGTAGTGGAGGGACGCAGAGACATCCGGTGCGTGCCAGGGAGAGGAGGAGGACGCAGACGCGAACCGCTACCACTAGCGCAAGTAGCACGAACAGGCAAAGCGGAACAAGACGCAAGCTCACGACGCTCAGCAAGACCTCCAGTAGGACCAGTGTAAGGAGAGGGAGCAGGTAGTGGGGAGGCGGGCGGTAACTGTGAGTGCGACTGGACACGCGGTGGACACTCTAAGGGAGGAGGAAGACCAAGAACCTGCTGAAGGAGCGGAACAAAGTACGGCCGAGGCCGCGCGGCGACACTAGACACAGCAGGGACAGCACCAACACCCTCAGCGGCAGCTCCAGCACCAGCAGCACCCGCAACAGGACCACCGCCAAGACGGACAGCAGTAGTCCCAGCGCCAACACCCTCAGCAGCTCCAGCTCCAGTCGGACCCGCAGGCCCAGCAGCTCCAGCACTCTCAGGACGAGCACCTCCGGGAGCGGCGGCACCAGCACCCTCAGCGGCCGAAGAAGCTCCAGCTCCAGCAGTACGCCTCCAGCGCCGGGCAAACCACTCGCGCAGCTCCTGCGGAGAAAGTGGCTCCCGCCGAGACGAAGCACCCGGAGAACCTTCAGACCCAACACCGTCAGACGCCACACGAGGAGGTCCAGCGGCCGCAGGCTCCGCACCTCCAGGCACAGTAGCTCCAAACGCAGCACCCCCAGGCTCAGCAGCTCCTGATGTAGCACCCCCAGGCTCAGCACCTTCAGGCTCAGCAGCTCCTTACGTAGCACCCCCAGGCTCAGCACCCCCAGTCGTAGCACCCCCGGTCTCAGCACCCCCAGTCGCAGTACCCCCAAGCTCAGCGCCCTCAGTCGTAGCACCCCTAGGCTCAGCACCCCCAGGCTCAGCACCCACTCGCACAGCACCCCCAGAGTCATCACCCCCAGGCTCAGCACCCTTAGCAGTACCGGAGTCACTAGCAACCTCGACCGGCTCGACTGCGTCTACCTAGGACAAACCTGAAGGGGCAGGACCCTGAGAGGGGAGGAGGTCTACCGGGGGGGGACCTGGCACAAGGAAGTGCGGTGGCGGGGGGAGGGAAGGAGTGCGGTAGGGGAAGAGGCGGTAGTAGGGGACTGACTCGTCGAACGTGACGTCCTGGGAGGACAGAACACGACGAGAGGTGTGGTGGTAGAACTGCAACTCAAGGGCGTCAGGGGGGAAGCCAAGGAAGACACAGGGAGCAGCACGAGGGGAAAGCTTGTCCGCAGACACGTCGCGGACAAACGCCCGAGATCCCCAGACACAGAACACAGATGCATCGCCAACCTTCCCCGTCCACAGCAAGGCTGGGGAGGTCTCCAGCCTGGAGACCTTGGGGTGAAGGTTGATTTGATGCGCCGCGTACCGAACCGCAAACGGCCACAGAAAATGGGGGGCAGCCGCATGCATCATGGAGGTACGAGCAACGTCCATGACCATGCCAATGCGGCGCTCAGCAATCCCATTTTGCTGTGGAGAGTCCGGAAGCGTAAAGGTCTGGCGGATGCCTCGCACATGATAATAGGCTCACAGAAGGCCAGAGGAGAACTCTCTGCCTCGGTCAGAGTGCAGACGCAGAACAGGAAAGTCCGAGCCGGAGCTCCTCTTGAGCTGGAGAAGAGCTGCGCGGATCCAGTCGATCAACACCTCTGTGACATCACCCTTGCTGCGCAAGGGGAAGACTGTGGTGTAACGCGAGTAGTAGTCAACCACCAGCAGGAAGTAGCGCTCGTGACCCTGTCCACGGACGCGGGCCGGGCCCCACACGTCCATGTGAAGCGTCTGTAGCGGGGCCTCTATCGGGGGAAACTGAGAGGAGTGAGGGGCAACCCAGAGCCGCCCCTCGACACAGGGGACACAGGAAGGACCAGGCCCCGGAGGAAGGGGAGGGAGGGACCGGGGAAGACCAGAGACAAGGACACAGGAAGCCATGCCTCAAAAACGAGGCAGGGAGGGGTGACCAAGACGGTGGGGCCACAGGAGAGTCTCGTGAGACAGGAGGCGACACGAGCAGGGGGCAGACTCAGGACCAGACCTGGACGCTGCAGCAAACACCTGACCCGACGCAGCTACCTGGCCAGACACAGGGACAGGAGGGGACCCAGTGGTCAGGGTGTAGAGGCTCGACCCCGGCCGACGCGAAAACGTGGCCAGGTGTCGGCCCCTGCGTGCGTCCGAGCAGTGGGTCACCCGCTGACTCGCAGGAGTAAACTGGTGAACCCCCGCATCCTGCAGGTTAGCACCACTCACCAAGTTCGTCGAGAACGAGGGGAGGTAAAGACCAGACAAGGTGCCAGAGGGGGCAGCCGGACACGGGAGGACAGTAGAGAAGTGAGAGAGGACAGGACCCCTAGAGGGGTCTGCCAGGGAGACTGCAACCGGCCGACCAAGCGGCGTGAGTGTGGTGCGGTCTTGAAAGAAGGAGCGAGAAGCCCCCGAGTCAAGGGTGAAGGTGAGGGAGGCCGAAGCCAACGCGGTACCTGAGAGCGCAGCCTCACCAGTACCTGAGGGCGCAGACGCGCTAACACCTAGAGCAACAGCCTCACTAGCACCTAGCGCAGTAGTACCAATGCCCGGGTCGGGCGGGAAACACCAGTAAGAGTCACCCTCATCACTAATAGTCACAGCATACATGGCAGCAAGGATAGCATCAAAGTCAAGATCATAGATAGCTACACCCGCCCTAGACAGCTCTCCCCAGCGGGGTATCTCACTAGCCTCGGGGAACTGCTGACGCCAAGCGTCCGTCAGGCGGCCAAAGTAGCGCTTGGTAGGGTGGGCACCCCCACACTGCTCTCCCGCGCGGTCGCCGGAGCGAAGGACGTAGGTGCACGGACCAAAACCCCCACCACGCTGACGCTGCGTGTACCACTCACGGAGCTACTTAGGAGGGGGGATGTCCCGAGAACGCTGCTGCTGCTGCTGCTGCTGGCGCTGACCACCACCGGAGCCGCTCCGCTACGAAGAACCACCCCGGCCAGCTCCACCTCCTCCACCACCGCCGCCTCCACCTGCGCCACCACCGCAACCTCCGCTCCCACCGCTACCGCCTCCGCCGCCTCCGCCTCCACTGCTGCCACCAACACCTCCACCCCCGCGACCACTCCCACCGCCACCCCCATTCCCTCCGCCGCCTTCACCGCCACCTCCACCACCCCCGCTAGCTCCACCCGCGCCCTTGCCCCCCTTGCCCTTGCCAGAGCGGCGTCTCCCACTAGGGGCAGACGCCGCACCGACCGACTCAAGACCAACGAGGTCAGCCGCAGCAGCAAAGGCGACAGAGGGCAATAGGGGGGAAGGAGAGCACCCCTCAAAGATGGGGGTGCGGGGGTCACCGCAAGAGGCTCCTACAGCGACTATGCTCTTCTCCGCTTCTAGGAGGGCCTTCTCTAGGAGGTCAACAGTGAGCGTGGTGGGACAGACTGAGAGGAAGTGGTCCTTGACTACGCGAAGGGAGTCAGGGAGACGGGTGACGATATAATAGAGAGTGATGTACATGGCGGGGGGGGTTCTTGGCGCAGAACTCAGAAGGAAGAGCGGCGCGGTAGCGAGTGTCACTAGTGCGGAGGTGTGTAATGAGGTCAGCGACTGTGGGAAAGGCAGCAAGGTCAGGAAAGAGGTACAGTAGCATGAGGCGGCTCAGTGCAGCAGTGGCAGGGGGAGAGTAGCGTGCAACTACAGCGTCGTACAAGGTCTGAGCACTCTTGTACTGACTAAAGTGCGCGCGCTCAGTGGTAGGCAGGTGGCGACGCACAGCAAGACGTGCAGCAGCATCGCACGTTGCCCACTGGGAGCGAACAGTGGGGTCAGCATCAGCAGCAGGGGCAGGAGAGGCGCCAGAGGTGAGATCAAAGAGGGAGAGACTGTCTGCCCTATCGCACTGTAGGAAAAGCTGCAGGTCATCTACCCAAACCTCAAAGTCAATGGCTCGACCCTCGGCGTCAAAATTGAGAACACTGGGGGTAGCCATGACAGAAGTAGACTAGCAGTACCAACTGTAGGACAGGGGCAGTGCAGTGACAGAAGCAGTGCTCTCACCAGACAGGGCGGGTCGGGCAGCTCAGCAGTACAGCAACACGGTAACACGGCTGCTCGGACGGCAGAGCAGCAACTGCGGCTCCGTGGCACCAGCGGCTCGGCTCCTCAGGCGGCTCGGGCGGCTCAGGCGGCTCGGGTGGCTCGGGTGGCTCGGGCGGCTCGAGCGGCTCGGGCTGGTCGGGCGGCTTGGCCGGCTCGAGAGGGTCGGGCGGCTCGGGCGACTCGGGCGGCTCGGGCAGGTCGGGCGGCTCGGGCGGCTCGGGCGGTTCAGGCGGCTCGAGCGGCGCGGGCGATGTAGGGCGGCAGGGCCGCTGGTGAAAGGGGCGACGGGGTCGCAGTAAAGGGGCGGCAGGGCCGCTGGTAAAGGGCGGCAGGGCCGCTGAGATGGGCGGCGGGGCCGCTAAGAAGGGCGGCGGGGCCGCAGGAGAAGGGCGGCGGGGCCACTAAGTAGGGCGGCGGGGCCGCTGAGAAGGGCGGCGGGGCCACAGTAGAAGGGCAGCGAGGTCGCTGAGTAGGGCGGCGGGGCCGCTGAGAAGGGCGGCGGGGCCGCAGTAGAAGGGCGGCGGGGCCGCTGAGTAGGGTGGCGGGGCCGCAGCGAGAGAGGCGGTGGGGCCGCAGTGAAGGGTGGCGGGGCCGCTGAGACAGGCGGCGGGGCCGCTGAGACGAGCGGCGGGGCCGCTGAGATGGACGGCGAGGCCGCAACGCAAGGCGGCGGGGCCCCAGCGAAGGGCGGCGAGGCCGCGAAGAAGGGCGGCGGGGCCGCTGAGACGGGCGGCGGGGCCGCAGAGAAGGGCGGCGGGGTCGCTGAGACGGGTGGCGGGGCCGCAATGTGGGGCGACGGGGCCGCTTAGAAGGGCGGGGCCGCAGCGACGGGCGGCGGGGCCGCCGAGACGGGCGGCGGGGCCGCTAGGGGAAGGGGCCGCTAGGGCGGCTCGACTAGGTGAGAGCCCGTAGCGCGACTCGGGCGGAGCGCGCTTCGGGCAGGAAAAAAAATCGATGTGGTGGGCTCTAGGCTCAGGTCCCACGGGGGAACCTGCTCGATACCATGAGGAAAGTAGAACGAGAATGGATTGACTAAGGAATGGAAGTGATACAAATATGCAACCCTAGGAATGTGTACCCCATATGGACTACCCCACTCTAGCCTACACAATATTATAATTTGACAGCACATTGCTCTCCGCTACTTTCTTGCTCGTAAGCTACAGCAGCGTGGTCAGTTGCGACTTGCGTACGTGGCCTCTGAGGCCAACACTGCTGATATCTTCACTAAGGCTCTTGCGCCTTGTGATCATCCGCACTTCTGAACTCAGCTTGGTCTTGTGCCTGTCTTGCCTCACTTGCTCACTTCTTGACCACGCTTGTACTGTCACATATATATACTCCTGCCCTTGCTTGTTTAGCCTTTTATATATATATGTGTGCTCTTGCATGTGAACTGGCCGTCTGGCCTTGAACTTGTGCTCGGAATGTGTGGTGACTTTGTTATCCACCCTGAGCTTTGCTTTGCTTTGCTTGACTGGTCTTTTGACCCCTTGTTCTCCCCCACTTTGCCTATTGGGGTGTGTCAGATTTGTATGACATAGCTGTTGTAGGCTATAGTGGGGTAGCACATATGGGGTACAGCTTTCTAGGGCTGTATTTGTACCCAACTTTCACTTAGTCATTCCATTCTCGTTTCAGTTTTCTCACCCCACCGGTAGACCCCCTCCCCCCTTAGGGTCCTGCCCCTTCAGGTGTGTCCAAGGTAGATGCAGTCGAGCCTGTCGAGGCTACTAGTGACTCTGGTGCTGCTGGGGGTGCTGGGCCTATGGGTGGTACTACTGGGGGTGCTGAGCCTGGGGGTGCTGAGACTGGGGGTGCTGAGCCTGGGGGTGCTACGCCTGTGGGTGCGGAGCCTCGGGGTGCTACGCCTGGAGGTTTTGAGCCTGGGGGTGCCACGTCTGAAGCTGCAGAGCCTGGGGGTGCGGAGCCGGCGGCCGCTGGGCCTGCTCGTGTGGCGTCTGGCGGTGCTGGGCCTGGAGGTTCTCCGGGTGCTTCGTCTCGGCGGGAGCCACTCTCTTCACAGGAGCTGCGCGAGTGGTTTGCCTGGCGCTGGAGGCGTACTGCTGGAGCTGGAGCTTCTTCGGCTGCTGAGGGTGCTGGTGCTGCCGGTCCAAGAGGTGCTCGTACTAGGAGTGCTGGAGCTGCTGGGCCTGCGGGTACGACTGGAGCTGGAGCTGCTGAGGGTGTTGGCACTAAGGCTACAACTGTCAGTCCTGGCGGCGGTCCTGCTGCGGGTGCTGCTAGTGCTGCTGGAGGTACTGCAGCTCGAGGTGCTGTTTGCGCTACTGCTGCCGCTCGGGGTGCTGGTGCTGTCCCTGCTGTGTCTGAAGTCGCTGCGCGACCTCGGTCGTGATTTGTTCCGCTCCTTCAGCAGGTTTTTGGTCCTCCTCCTCCGTTAGAGTGTCCACCGCCTGTCCAGTCACAGTCACAGTTACCGCCGGCCTCCCTACTGCCTGCTCCTTCTCCCTACACTGGTCCTACTAGAGGTCTTGCTGAGTGTCGAGAGCCTGCGTCTCGTCCTGCGTCGCCTGTTCGTGCTGCTCGCACTAGTGGTCACGGTTCGCGTCTGCGTCCTCCTCCTGTCCTTGGCACGCACCGGATGTCTCTGCGTCCGTCCACTGCTCCTCTCCGTGCCCCTTTGCCTTCTCCTCCTGCGTCCTCTCTTCCTGCCCTTGCCGACCCGGAGTTGGACTCTCTTCGTGCTGCCAGTCCTACTGTCACGCGTCTCCTTGCTACTGTCGTCACTGACCCCTCGTTTGAGTCCACTGCTGCGTCTGCCCTAGTTGCTGAGCTCGTCGACTTTGCTGCTCGCTGTCGTCTAGACTACGCTGCTAGTCTTGTTGCTGAGTCTGCGTCTGTCTGACCTCCGTCCGTCGGGGGTGAGTGTGCTCTTGGCACGGACGTCATTGAGGATAGGCAGGAGGAGCTCCAGTGTCTAGCTGCTACTTCACCTCATCTCGTGTCCGTACTGCTTACCCCTGAGGGAGACCCGGATGCACTGGACATCCCGACTCCGCCTCTTACGCGGAGGCCGTAGAGGGTCCCTACTCCTCTCAGTGGCAGGCAGCTATGGATGCAGAGATGGCTTCCTGGAAGTCCACAGGCACCTACGTTGACGCGGTTCCCCCACCTGGGGTTACGTGGCTCGTGGCTTCAGTCAGCGACAGGGAGTTGACTACTTTCAGACCTTCTCCCCCACCCCGAAGATGACCACTCTTCGGGTACTTCTGCACATAGCCGCTCAGCGCGACTACGAGCTTCACTCTCTTGACTTCAGCACTGCTTTCTTGCAGGGTAGCCTGCACGAGGAGATCTGGCTGCGCCGTCCACCTGGCTTCACTGGGACTTTTCTTCCTGGCACCCAGTGGAGCCTCCGGCGGCCAGTCTACGGTCTCCGCCAGGCATCGCGTGAGTGGCACGACACACTGAGGACTACGCTTGCGGCTCTTGGGTTTTCTCCCTCTACTGCATTCTTGCACGCTATGTTGCTCCTAGGAGACACAGACCGGAGTACAGTACAGTACAGGAATTCATTCGCCCTAGTTTGTGGCCCTTCGCAGCACCGATACTATTCACAGCAAAAAAAGACGGGGGATTTCGCATGTGCATAGATTATAGAGCACTGAACAGGGTTACCATCAAATCCCGTTACCCCTTTCCCGCGAGCCGACGAACTGATCGACCAACTGCGCACAGCCCGGGTTTTCTTGAAAATCGACCTCCGAGGGGGTTACCACTAGATTCCTGCCAGTCCGCCTGATTGCCCTAAGACCGCATTTTGTACTCCCTATGGATCCTTCGAATACACCGTCATGCCCTTCGGACTGACCAATGCCCCTGCCACTTTTTAAATGACAACGAACGAAGCTTTCCGCCCGCTCTTAGATAAGTGTGTCATAGTATATCTGGACGACATACTGATTTACAGCCCTGACAGAGCACAGCATTTACAGGATATCGAAGTAGTTTTTTAAATACTGAGTGAGAACTACCTACTGACAAAAGCACCTAAGTGTGAGTTTTTACAGGACCGCCTGGAGTTTTTGGGACACGTTATTTCCGCTGCAGGAGTGGAAATAGACCCAAGAAAATCGCGACGATTCAAGCATTGGACGCGTAGACCAGCTTGACCGACTTGCAGAGTTTTTTGGGGTTTGTCAACTACGTGCGCCGGTTCGTCCCCGACATGGCGAAGCTCATTGCCCCGCTGTCAGACGTGGTGAGGAAGGGAGTTGAGTACACGTGGGGGGAGAAAGAGCAAGCTGCCTTCTCGGCCCTCAAAAACATTTTGTTCTCACCGCCCGTGCTTCACATCGCAGATCCGCACCATCCGTTCGAGCTCGTCACTAACGCAAGTGACATCACTGTGGGAGCAGTACTACTGCAGGATTTCGGGAACGGCCTCCAGCCAATCGCGTACGAGTCCCGGAAGCTGCACCCGCCCGAACGCAACTACCCGATACACAACCGCGAAATGTTGGCGATCGTGCACGCGTTCAAGGTTTGGCGGTGTTACCTGACTCGCGCCGACGTGACAGTACGGACAGACCATCGATCACTACACTACCTGCGCGCCCAACCAAATCTCAATCCGCGACAGATTCGCCAGTTGGACTACCTCGAGTCCAACTTCCACTACACGGTTACGTACAAAAAAGGCGCCTCCAATATCGCTGACGCACTCACCCGCCCTACCGCCCAACTCCATGCCATCCTACTCGCCCAAACCAACCCGCTTTTAACAGGCCTTTTCACCCACGGATGCCACACCGACCCATTTTTCACGACCGGAAATTCACAGCAACTGATAGAAGCTAAAGGAGTTTATTACGTAAAAACGGGCACCAACCGCATCTGGGTACCCACGTACTCCCTACTGAGGGAGCTGCTACTGCAGGAGGCACACGACGGAAATACCTTGGGGCATTTTGGGGTAGAAAAAACGCGACAGCAACTGCAGCGGTATTACTACTGGCCGGAGTTGTTGACCGGCGTGCAGCAGCACGTGGGCTTGTGTCCCATGTGTCAGGTGATGAAGAGCTCGAGGAAGCGGAAGGTGGGTCAATTGCAGCCGATACCACCGCCTGAGCGCGCCTGGCAGCAGGTTACCATGGACTTCGTCACAGGGTTACCTTCGAACCCTGGGGATAACGACACGGTGATGGTCGTCGTTGATAGGTTGATGAAGATGGCACACTTCGCTGCGTGCAAAAAGTCGATCTCAACCGAGGAGACCGCTCGCCTGTTCATCGCAGCCGTTGTTTGCCTGCACGGGATACCAGCAGTGATTATGAGCGACAGAGACACGAACGGACGAATCAGACGATGGAGCAGTTGATTCGTGCCACGTGCGACGGCCCGACCACTTGGGAGCAGCAGCTGCCGCTAATCGAGTTCGCGTACAACAACGCCATGTGAGCGACGACGCAGCATTCCCCTTTCTACCTGAACTACGGCAAAACCCTACAGTGCCCATGACGCCGAGTCCGGACAACCCAACACCACGTGCACAGCAATTCACCGAAATTCTGCAAGCTGCCCGCACCAGAGCCGCCGAAGCAATTAAAAAGCAAATGTCATCGCTAAGCGCAACGCTGACCGCCACCTTCGCCCAGTCACATACCAGTCAGGGGATTACGTACTGCTTGACACGCAAAATCTGCGACTGCCCGACGTACCAAAACTTCGACCGAGCTACTGTGGCCCATTCCAAATCAGCCACATGATCACGCCAGTAACCGCGCACCTACTGTTACCGACTGGTTGGTACATCAGCCCATCGTTCCACGTCAGCCTACTTCGCCCGTACATCCCAACCACCAGCCAACTGCCTCGTCACCGCCCGCATTCCATGACTCGCCCTGCATCGGAGCCGATCATCGAGCCCGAAAAAAATCTGAGCCACCGGATTCGCCACCCCACGGGAATCAGGAGGATTGAATTCTTCGTTCGCTGGAAGGACCACACGCCAACTGAAGATAGCTCGGTGCCCCTGGCCAACATCGAAAAACACCCTGCCCTGCAAGTGTACCTGAGGAGCCGGGGATTCCGCGATATACACGCACTCGCGTAGCGGAGGGGGCTTCTTGAGGGGAGGGGTAGTGTAAGGAATTTTCTTGGCATTCCTTACGGAGCCCGACTACATCGCGTACAGCAACAACCGTTGTTCGCCCGTTACTGCTAACGGGACTTCGCCAACCTCACGCTCACTGTTTTGCCAAACCTCGCACTGCTGGCCCGGCGGTGTCGGCCTACGCTTTGGGACTAGCCCGAGCCTCGCTGCCAGCGTAGCACTAGCTAGCTCGCATGCACCGCGTTACCGTTTGCATGTTTCGCGTATAAATGTTCGCTCATGCCTTCGCTCACATCTTGGTACTCGTTTGACACTTTAGTGCAATCCTCGCTACCTCCATCAATTGCACCCGTAACACCGTCGAAGAATTGAATTGGCACCAAACCTTGAAATCACGATGTTTTTTTTCGAGCGCGTCTATTGGCTGCGAAAAACTCATTACAACATGAATATGTTCGCAATGTTTGAGATTACAATTCATGCTAATATGTGAATTTGTCTAACGTGGTCTGTCAAACACTGTAAAGATTCGCTCAGTCTTTCTTTGGTTGACCGTTTCTGTGCCTTCATCATTGCACATTTCCGAACAAATGGGGCTGAGCGACGGCCGTTGGGGCTGAGTCGAGATTCAAGACGAGAACATGGAAATGCCGCTAGGCTGATTACCGATCTGAAAAACGTGGCGATCAAGCGTGTTAAGAATTGAGATAAGGACAAAGGAGTATGATTGCACACTAGAATAAGACAAGAGTAAATAGTGGAACTGTAGCATATGAAGATGTGCTTGATAGAAGAGAAGACGATGCTTAGAGCAAGTGACTAAAAAGAGAAACTTGTGTAAGGTGGAATGCTTGATGAGATAATAACTCAAAAGAGAAGAAGAGTGTTGAGAGAATGAGAGAGGTGATAAACACTTGAGAGGTGAATCTTACTAGGGATAGTTGTAGAGGTGACTTGAAAGAATGGCTTGGTCTTGGGAGCTTTAGTTGAAGAAGAACATCAAGCTTGGTGTTGGGTGATGAGCCTTCCTCAAGCTTGTAGGTAATGATGAGCCTTATACTCAAGTAGAGTATGAGGTGACTACTCTTCACTTGATGCTTAGCTTTGTAGACTAATGAGAGAGACTTTGTGAACATAAACATATATTGAAAGAGGTATACCGTATTCCCTCGGATAAAAGATCCTAGGGTCTATTATTGATTTCACAAAAAAATGTGGGGGGTCTTTGTCAGAATGTTATTATCTAGCCCGTAGTGGGGTGCTCTATAGCAAGTACAACCCTGTTAGGGTTTGCTATATGCATCCCAACTGCTACTAGTGAAATCCCTCCTTTGTTCTTTTCTCTCTTGCCTAGCTAGGTAAACCCTAGCTATGGCTCCTTACTCTACCTACTATTCTCACATGCTATCAGAGCATCTACGCTCCTGGCCTGTGGACCCACCTAACTGCTTCCGCTGCTACTCTATCGGTTGCACGCCCCGTGGCGGCGAATGTTTTTCGGTTTTACTTTCCGCCGTGCGCTCGGGGAGCGCAGCGGTTTTCTGCCCGCCGTGCGTCCCGAGGCGCGCGGCGGTTTCCTTCCTTGGGGACCCGCGCACAGCCCCCGCCCTGCTCGTCGCAGAACCCTAAGGAGCACGCGCGGCCCTCGCCCTGCTCGTCGCGGAGCCCTGGGGAGCACGCGCGGCCCCCGCCCTGCTCATCGCGGCGCCCTGGGGAGCACGCGCGGCCCCCGCCCCTCACGTCGCGGCGCCCAAGGGAGCCGCGCGCAGCCCCTCGCTGCCCCGTGGTGGCGCCCTGGGGGCCGCGCGCCACCCCTGGAGCCGCGCGCGGCCCCTCGCTGCCCCGTGGTGGCGCCCTGGGGGCCGCGCTGTGAGAATTGAGGAATGAAATGAACTAGCACAAAGTTGGGTACAAGTAGGAAATCCTAGGAAAATGTACCCCATAGTGTCTACCCCACTATAGCCTACACAAGCTATAGCATATGAGTTTGACACACCCCCATAGGCAAAGTGGGGGAGAACAAGAGGTCACAAGACCAGTCAAGCAAAGCAAAGCAAGCTCACGGTGGATCACAACGCCACCACACAATCCGAGCACAAGAGCAAGGCCACAAGGCCAGTTCACATGCAAGATCATGTAAAAAAGAAAACAAGCAAGTGCAGGTATAGAAAGATCACAGTACAAGCAAGGTCAAGAAGTGAGCAAGTGAGGCCACGTAGGCACAAGACCTAACATCGTACAGAAGCGCTAATGATCACAAGGCGGAAGTGCCTTGGTAAAGATATCAGCATTGTTGGCCTCAGAGGCCACGTAAGCAAGGCCCAGGTGACCACGCTGCTGCAGCTCACAAGAAAGGAAGTAGCGAAGAGCAACGTACTTCGTTCTGTGCTCCAGTCTGTGCTCCCGACACAAGGCCAGCATCGCCTTGTTGTCTACGTACAGAACTGGAGGAGAACGAGGCGACTCTCCTAGGTCAGTCAGCAAGTAGGTGAGCCAGCGTAGCTCTTGTGCAGCCATGGCCCCTGCGTAGATCTCAGCCTCACAGCTGGAGTTGAGAACAGAAGACGAGCGAGTAGACCGCCACGAAACAGAGCCGGAGCCAAGGCTGAAGGTGTAACCCTGTGACGACCGCTGCAGAGCCTGGTCGTCAGCCCAAGAAGCGTCAGCGTGGCCTGTGAGGACCGCTCGACATCGCCCTCCAAGCACTAGCCCCATGCCCGACGTACTGCACAAGTAGCGCAACACCCTCTTCGCTGCACCCATGTGCTCTGGCCTGTGTCTGCCAGGAGCAATATAGCGTGCCAAGATGCTAAGAGGGTATGCAAGGTCAGGTCGTGTGCAGGTCATCAGGTACATGAGGCAGCCAGCAAGCTCTGGGTACGGGCCACTCAGCTCTACGGACTCATCCGAAGGCAGAGCTGAGAGCAAGTGGCGAGTAGGCAGAGGAGTGGCCTGAGGCGAGGAGTACGAGAAGTCGAAGCGCTGAAAGACGTGCTGCACCATGTATGAATACGTCAGGGTAATGATGCGCTGTGCTCTGTCCCGGGTGATCTGCAAGCCAAGGTAGCTGCGCAGTTCACCCAGGTCTGTGCACGTGTATCTCTTCTGCAGCTCGGACTTCACGTGGGCTAGTCCAGCATTGTCAGCAGTGGCAAAGACCAAGTCGTCGACGTACACGAGGATGTAGAATGGTGGCAAAGAGGTGTCGGTGCGCAGAAATAGCGACGGGATGGTAGTAGAAGGAGCAAACCCAAGAGCCACAAGTGTAGTCCTCAGTGTGTCGTGCCACTTACGGGGCGCATGGCGGAGACCGTAGACTGGCAGCCAGAGGCTCCAGTGGGTACCAGGAGGACCATGACCAAGTGAAGCCAGGTGGGCGGCGCAGCCAGATCTCCTCGTGCAGGCTGCCCTGAAGGAAAGCCGTGCTGAACTCAAGAGAGTGAAGCTCGTAGTCGGGCTGAGCAGCTATGTGGAGCAGCACCCGAAGAGTGGTCATCTTTGGGGTGGGAGAGAAGGTCTGAAAGTAGTCAACTCCATGCCGCTTACTGAAGCCTCGAGCCACGTAACGCGCCTTGAAGACAGGCGGAGAACCCGGCGGCCGCTTCACCCTGAAAATCCACATGCCACTGACGATGTTCGCCCCAAGTGGTGGAACCTCGTCAACGTAAGTGCCTGTGGACTTCCAAGAAGCAATCTTTGCGTCCATGGCGGACTTCCACTGAGAGGAGTAGGGACCGTCGATCCCCTTAGCGTACGATCGAGGAGTTAGGATGTCTGGTGCATCCGGGTCTCCCTCAGGGGCAATCAGCGTGGACACGAGATGGGACAAAGCAGCAACAAAGCACTGGAACTCTTCCTGCCTGTCCTGAAGGACGTCCTTGCTAAGAGCACACTCACCCTCGACGGACGGAGGACAGACATACTCAGACACAGCAACTAGACTAGCAGCGTACTCTAGACGACAGCGCGCAGCGAAGTCGATAAGCTCACCAACTAGGGCAGACGCAGTAGTGGACTCAAAGGAAGGGTCAGTGACAACACTAGCCACGAGACGCGTGATAGAAGGACTGGCGGCACAAAGAGAGTCAGACTCCGAGACAGCAAGAGTAGGAAGAGAGGACTCTGGAGGAGACGACAACGGAACACGCTGAGGAGCAGTGGAAGGACGCAGCGCCATTTGGTGTGAGCTAGGGACCGGAGGAGGACGCGGACGTGCAGTACGATCACTAGTGCGAGCAGCATGAACAGGTGATGCAGGACGAGACGTAGGCTCACGACGCTCAGCAAGACCTCCAGTAGGACCAGTGTAGGGAGAAGGAGCAGGTACGGGGGAGGCGGGCTGTAACAGTGACTGCGACCGGACAGGCTGAGGACACTCTAAGGGAGGAGCAAGACCAGTAGAGGGCGGGAGAACAAAAACCAACTCCAGGAGCGGAATGAAGTACGGCCTCGGCCGCGCAGTGCCTCCAGAACCAGTAAGGACAGCACTAGAACCCCCAGCGGCAGCACCAACGCCAGAAGCACCTCCAGCTCCAACAGCGCCAACTTCAGCACCCACAGACGCACCAGCGCCAGCAGAAACACCAGCGCCAACACCCCGAGCAGCTCCAGCTCCAGCAGCACCAGCACCGCCAGCAGCTTCAGCAGGACCAACTCTAGTAGCCCGAGCAGCACCCCCAGTCCCAGCAGCTCCAGGACCGCCAGTACGAGCACCTCCGGGAACAGCAGCGACAGTAGTACCTCCAGCTCCAGTAGCACGGCTCCAGCGGCGGGCAAACCACTCGCGCAGCTCCAGTGGAGAGAGTGGCTCCCGCCTCGACAAAGCACCGCCGGCGACCACACGAGCAGACCCAGCGCCCCCAGGCTCCGCACCCCCAGGCTCAGCACCCCCAGACTCAGCACCCCCAGTCTCAGCACCCCCAGACTCAGCACCTCCAGACCCGGCACTCATAGGTTGAGCATCTCTAGCAGCACCAGAGTAAACAGCTACCTCGACAGGCTCGACTGCGTCTACCTGGGACACACCTGACAGGGCAGGACCCCTAGGGGGGAGGGGGTCTACCGGGGGAGGACTTGGCACAAGGAAGAGCGGCGGTGGGGAGAGGGGCGCAGTGCGGTAGGGGAAGAGACGGTAGTAAGGCACCGACTCGTCAAAGGTGACGTCCTGGGAGGACAGAACACGGCGCAAGGTGGGGTGGTAAAACTGCCACCCAGGCGCGTCAGGGGGGAAGCCAAGGAAGACGCAGGGAACAGCACGGGGGGACAGCTTGTCCGCAGACAAGTCGCGGACAAACGCCCGAGATCCCCAGACCCGAAACGCAGATGCATCGCCAACCTTCCCCGTCCACCGCAAGGTGGGAGAGGTCTCTGGCAAGGAGACCCAGGGCTGAAGGTTGAGCTGATGCGGGGCATACTGAACCGCAAACGGCCACAGAAAATGGGGGGCAACCGCATGCATCATGGACGTACCAGCGACGTCCATGACCATGCCAATGCGGCGCTCAGCAATCCCATTTTGATATGGAGAGGCCGGAAGCGTGAAGGTTTGGCGGATGCCCTGTGCACAACAGAAGGCTCCGAGGCGGGCAGAAGAAAACTCCCCGCCTCTGTCCGAGTGAAGACGCAAAACAGGAAAGTCCGAGCCGAAACTCTCCCTGAGCTGGAGACGAGCTGCGCGGATCCAGTCGATCAACACCTCAGTGACGTCACCCTTGCTGCACAAGGGGAAGACTGTGGTGTAACGCGAGTAGTCGTCAACCACCAGCAGGAAGTACCGCTCGCGTCCCTTCCCACCGACGCGGGCGGGGCCCCACACGTCCATGTGGAGGATCTGTAGCAGAGCCTCTGTCGTAGGAAACTCGGAGGAGTGAGGGGGCGGCGCGCTGTCGCCCCTCGACGAATGGGATGCAGGTAAGGCCAGGCCCCGAAGGTAGGGGAGGGAAAGACCGAGGGAGACCAGAGACAAGAACACGGGAGGCCATGCCTCGAAGACGAGGTAGGGAGGGGTGACCAAGGCGGTGGTGCCAAAGGAGAGTCTGGTGGGACAGGAGACATGGCAGCAAGGATAGCATCATAGTCAAGATCAAAGATGGCAACCCCCGCCCTAGACAGATCTCCCCAGCGAGGGATCTCTGACGCCTCAGAGAACTGGTGACGCCACGCGTCCGTCAGGCGGCCGTAGCAGCGCTGGGTGGAGTGCGGGCCCCCGCAATGCTCACCAGCTCGGTCGCCGATACAGAGGACGTAAGTGCGGGGACCAGTACCCCCACCGCGCTGACGCGCAGCGTACCACTCATGAAGCTGTTGAGGGGATAGGATCACACCATTCCGTTGCTGCTGGCGTGGACCATCACCTGACCCACTCTTCTGCGCAGAGTCGCGACCTTCTCCACCACCGCCGCCGCCGCCGCCTCCGCCGCCTCCTCCACCTCCGCCTCCTCTGCCACCTCCTCCGCCTCCGCTCCCTACACCACCACCGCCGCCTCCTACGCCTCCACTGCTGCCGCCGCCGCCGCCACCCCCGCCACCACTCCCACCACCACCCCCACCTCCTCCACTGCCTCCACCACCTCCTCCACCGCCCCCGCCAGCCCCTCCAGCGCCCTTGCCCCCCTTGCCCTTGCCGGTGCGGCGTCTCCCGCTAGGGGCAGACGCAGCGCCGACCCCGTAGAAACCAACGAGGTCGGCTGCAGCAGCAGAAGCAACAGAGGGCAAGAGGGGGGAGGGGGAACACCCCTCAAAGACGGGGGTGCGAGGGTCACCACGAGAGGCTCCTACAGCGACTATGCTCTTCTCTGCTGCTAGGAGGCCCTTCTTGAGGAGGTCAACGGTGAGAGTGGTGGGGCAAACAGAGAGGAAGTGGTCCCTGACTACGCATAGAGAGTCAAGGAGCCAGGTGACTATGTAGTAGAGGGTGATGTACATGGGGGGGGGGGGGGGGGGGTTCTTGGCGCAGAAATCAGCAGGACGCGCAGCGCGGTAGCGACTGTCACTAGTGCGGAGGTGCGTAATGAGGTCAGCGACTGTGAGAAAGGCAGCAAGGTCAGGGAAGAGGTACGGTAGCATGAGGCGGCTCAGTGCAGCAGTGGCAGGGGAAGAGTAGCGTGCATTTACAGCGTCGTACAAGGTCTGAGCACTCTTGTGCTGGCTTAAGTGTGCACGCTCAGTGGTCGGTAAGTGGCGACGCACAGCAAGACGGGCAGCAGCATCGCGTGTCGCTCAATGTGAGCGAATAGTGCTGTCAGCAGTAGCAGGTGGGGCAGGGGAGGCACCAGAGGTGAGGTCGAACAGAGAGAGGCCATCTGCCCTATCGCACTAGAGGAACAGCTGGAGGTCATCGACCCAGACCTTAAAGTCAACAGCATTGCCCTCAGTGTCAAATGTAAGAACACTGGGGGTAGCCATGACTGCAGAGTTCTAGCAAGTAGTGGGCTCACCAGTAGGACTAAGTAGGGCCGGGGCGCGTCGGTAGGACTGGTAGCGGCTCGGCGGCTCGGCTGCTGGGCGGCTCGGCGTTCGGGCGGCTAGGCGACTCGGCTGCTGGGCGGCTCGGCTGTTGGGCGGCTCGGCAGCTATGTGGCTCGGTTGCTGGGCGGCTTGGCGGTCAGGCGGCTCGGCGGCTCGGCTGCTGGGTGGCTCGGCGGTCGGGCGGCTCGGCAGCTCGGCTGTCTGGCGGCTCGGCTGCTGGGCGGCTCGGCGGCTCCGCTGCTGGGCGGCTCAGTAGAGGCGGCGTCAAGGCCGCGTAGGAGGCGGCGTCGGGGTCGCTTAGGAGCGGTAGCAGGGCCGCAGAGGGGCTGCAACGAGGCCGTAAGAGGGCGGCGACGGGGGCCGCTAGAGGGCGGCGACGCGGCCGCGAGAGGGCGGCAACGAGGCCGCGAGGGGCGGCTGCAGGGCCGCTAAGAGCGGCGATGGGGCCGCGAACGGCGGTGACGGGGCCGCGATAGGGCGTTGACGGGGCCTCAAGAGGGCGGCGACGGGGCCGCGATAGGGCGGCGACGGGGCTGCAAGAGGGCGGCGACGGGGCCGCAATAGGGTGGCGATGGGGCCGCGATAGGGCGGCGACGGGGCCGTGGAGGAGGGGCCGCTGAGGGCGGCGCGACGGGCCGCTAGGAGAGCGGCGACGGGGTCGCGAGGGGCCGTGAGAGAGGGGGAGGGCCGCTGAGGGCGGCGCGACGGGTCGCTAAGGGCAGGGCGGCACACTTGGCGCGACTCGGTCAGGAGCGACTTGATCTCAGGGCTGGAAAAAAAATTCGAAGTTCAATGGTGGGCCCTAGGAAGTTCCCACGAGGGAACCTGCTCTATACCATGTGAGAATTGAGGACTGAAATGAACTAGCACAAATTTGGGTACAAGTAGGAAACCCTAGGAAACTGTACCCCATAGTGTCTACCCCACTATAGCCTACACAAGCTATAGCATATGAGTTTGACACGCGCGCCATCCCCCTCGCCGTCCCCCGCGCTCCTACCCCGTGCCACCCGTTTTAGGGTTTGGGGGTGGGGAGTGTGGGGGTGACGGTTGTGGGGGTGCCGGTTGTGTGCGCCGTCCCCTGCTCCTCCTCCTCCTCCGTCTCTCGCTGCAGCAGCTGCCGCTCAGGGGGGTGGGTGTGTGGGAGCCGAAGGAGTGGTGCTAGGGGGGTGACGTGGGAGTGGAGTTAGGGGTTCAGCAGGGGGTGTGTGTCAAGGGTGTGGGTCAGTTGGAGGAGGTTGTGTGGAGGTAGCTGTCGTGTCGCCTGCAGCGCCTGTAGTCGGTCGCCCTTGCTTCGGTAGCCAGTAAGCCTGTTGCACCAGTCGCTAGTGGGTCTGTTGCTCCTGCCGCTCGTCTATAGCCGCGGAGCCAGTAACTCCAGTAGTCCGTCGCCCTTGCTTCGGTAGCCACTGAGTCCGCCTCTCCTGTGCCTGTGCCTCTGCAGCTTCAGTCGTTGCCTCTCATCTTCTCTCCGTCCACAGTACTCTCCTCCTCCTCACTTGCCCTCTATGATAGCCTCTAGCTTTGCTTGCATTTGTGAACCTGCTCTATGACTGTGTGCTCTGCTGATTACACCCCACTTTGGCTATGGGGGTGTGTCAGAATGTTATTATCTAGCCTATAGTGGGGTGCTCTACAGCGAGTACAACCCTCTTAGGGTTTGCTATATGTATCCCAACTGCTGCTAGTGAAATCCCTCCTTTGTTCTTTTCTCTCTTGCCTAGCTAGGTAAACCCTAGCTATGGCTCCTTACTCTACCCACTATTCTCACAGTCTTATTAAATGGTAAAAAACCTATAAGACCTGGGTCTTATAGGAAGTGCTATATTTTTTAAAATATAATGAAATGCTAGGGTGTTGTAATCCAAATTTGCGTTTTTTGAACGAGGAAAACCCTCGCGAATGTCCTGAGCCGAGAAACCGGGCACAATCCATGAAGCATCTGAATGCTTCATGCTCATTGGCCCATATTCAATGCTTTGTGTCAGGCCGCCTTGGACGTCTCATCCCTTGCATGCTACGTGAGGCTCTCAGCACAGAGTCGCGCTCTCTCTGTCACGTCTCGTGCACAAGCGAATTCGATACCGCCAGGGAACGAACCCATATCTGTGCAATGGGGAGCGCAACTCGGCAGAGTCTAGCATAGCGGGACTATCACGACAGATCAAATTCATAGCGTGAAGAATGTCAGACATAGCATTAGGCAGGAAAACAGTGTCACCATGGTGTCTGTCAGAATGTTATTCTCTAGCCTGTAATGGGATGCTCTATAGCGAGTACAACCCATCTAGGGTTTGCTATATGTATCCTCATTGCTGCTAGAGAAAGCCTCTCTCTTCTTCATTCTCGTTCCAATCTTCACATGCTATCAGAGCATCTACGGTCCTGGCCTGTGGGCCCACCTAACTGCTTCCGCTGCTACTTTGTGTTCGGCACGCCCCGTGGCGTGCCCCTCGCCCTACTCTTAGCGGCCCCGTTGCCGCCCTTCCAGGCCCCTCGCGGCCCCTTCGCGGCCCCGTTGCCGCCCTTCCAGGCCCCTCGCGGCCCCGACGCCGCCCCTTTCGCGGCCCGTCGCCGCCCTTCCAGGCCCCTCGTGGCCCCTTCCCGGCCCCGTCGCCGCCCCTAACGGCCCCGTCGCTGCCCTTCCAGGCCCCTCGCGGCCCCTTCGCGGCCCCGTCGCCGCCCCTCTCGGCCCCCTCGACGCCGCCAGCAGCCCCGTCGCCGACCCTAGCGGCCCCGTCGCCGCTCCTATCGGCCCTGTCGCCGCCGCCAGCGGCCCCGTCGTCGCCGCCATCGGCCCCGTCGCCGCCTCCAGCGGCCCCGTCGCCGCCACTTGCGGCCCCGGCCCCGCCCCGGCCATGCCCCGTCACCAGCCGCGGCGCACCGGGGGCACGTGCACCGCCCCCCCCCCCCCCCCCCCCTTTTCCCGTCGCTTGTCGAGGCGACCTGAGGGGGCCGCGACCTGGGGGAGGGGGGCGAGCATCGCCTCTTCTGCCGCCTGTTTTGGCGCCCCAGGAGACCGCGCGTCAAACCCCCCCCCCCTCCTTTAACCTCCCTACCCGCCGTCCCGCCCTGCCCTGTGTTAGTGTCTGGGGGTGGCAAGTAGGGGGTGACGGGTGTGTGGTCTCCCCTGCTCCTCCTCCTCCTTCGTCTCCCACTGCTGCAGCTGTCGCTGAGGGGGGTGGATGTGTGGGAGCCTGGGGTTTAGGGTTTAAGGGGGGTGCTGTAGTGTCAGAATATTATTCTTATGTTCTAGCCTGTAGTGGGGTGCTCTATAGCGAGTACAACCCTTCTAGGGTTTGCTATTTGTATCCCCATTTCTGCTAGTTCATTCCTCAATCATCTTCTAATTTTATCATGCTATCAGAGCAGGTCGATCCCCTTGGATCGACCCTGTGGGTTTCCACCTCGCTTCCGCTGCTACCTTTCCTTCCCGCCGTGCGCCCCGAGGCGCGCGGCGGTTTTCCTTCCCGCCGTGCGCCCCGAGGCGCGCGGCGGTTTTCTGCCCGCCGTGCGCCCCGGGGCGCGCGGCGGTTCTTTGCCCGCTGTGCGCCCCGAGGCGCGCGGCGGGCGTCTGCCCTACCTTCGCGGGCGTCCGCCCTACGTCGCGGCCCCGCCCTGCGTCGCGGCCCCGCCCCTCGAAGCGGCCCTGCCCTACGTCGCGGCCCCGCCCTGCGTCGCGGCCCCGCCCCTCGAAGCGGCCCTGCCCTACGTCGCGGCCCCGCCCCGACCGTCGCGGCCCCGCCCTACGTCGCGGCCCCGCCCTGTGTCGCGGCCCTGCCCCTCGAAGCGGCCCTGCCCGACCGTCGCGGCCCCGCCCCTCGTCGCGGCCCCGCCCCTCGTCGCGGCCCCGCCCCTTGTCGCGGCCCCGCCCTCCAACCAGGCCCGTGGTGGGCCCCTTTCACCACACCGCCTCCCCCCCCCCCCCCTCCCCCTGCCATTTCCCGTCGCCCGTCGCGGCTCCTTCGGGGGCCGCGAGCTGTGGGGTGGCGGGTATGGGGGTGCTCGGTGTGCCTTCCTCCCTTTGCTCCTCCTCCTCCTTCGTCTCCCACTGCTGGAGCTGTCGCTGAGGGGTGTGGTTGTGTGGGAGACTCGGGTTTAGGGTTTAAGGGGGGTGCGTGGGAGTGCAGCTAGCGGTGTAGCAGTGGGTGTGCATCAGGGGGGTGGGACTGTGTGCGGGAGGTTGAGTGGAGGTTGTCAGTTTGTCGTTCGCAGCACCTGTAGTCCGGGGCGCTGTCCCGGTAGCCCAGTCGTAGCCAGCTGTGCCAGCCGCCCGTGGGTCCGTTGCCCGTGCGCCGCTATTTGAGCCGCGGGGCCTGTTACTCCTGTAGTCCGGGCGCTGTCCGGTAGCCGCTGTGCCAGTGTGCCTCCTGTTGCCCGTGTGCCTGCAGCTTCAGCCGTCGCCTCCTATCTCCTCTCCCCTCACTCTCTCTCCTCCTCCTCACTTGCCCGTTGTGACTACCACTAGCTCTGCTCATAATTGTGAACTCTAAACTATTTCTTCTTGAACTTGTGCTCAGAATGTGTGGTGACATTGTGATCCACCCTGAGCTTGTTTTGCTTTGCCTGCTCTGCTGATTACACCCCACTTTGGCTATGGGGGTGTGTCAGAATATTATTCTTATGTTCTAGCCTGTAGTGGGGTGCTCTATAGCGAGTACAACCCTTCTAGGGTTTGCTATTTGTATCCCCATTTCTGCTAGTTCATTCCTCTTTCTTCTTCTAATTTTATCATGTAGGAGTGGAGCTAGGGTTTGAGGGAGGTGGATGTGTGTGAGCCTGCGGTTTAGGGTGTAAGGGGGGTGCTATGGGAGTGGAGCTAGGGTTTGAGCAGGGGGTGAGTGTCGAGAGGTGTGGGGCAGCTGGAGGAGGCTGGTTGAACGGAGGTTGTCGTCGTGTCCTCAGCAGCACCAGTAGTCCGGGGTGTTGTTTTGGTAGCCCAGTCGTAGCCAGCTGTGCCAGTCGCCCGTGGGTCCATTGCTCGTCTGCCGCTAGTTTTAGCCGCGGAGCCAGTTACTCCAGTTGTCCGGAGCGTTGTTCTGGTAGCCGCTGTGCCAGTGTGACTCCTGTTGCTCGTGTGTCTGCAGCTTCAGCCGTCGCCTCCTATCTCCTCTCCTCTTATAGTCTCGCCTCCTCCTCCTCACTTGCCCTTTGTGAATGACTCTAGCTTTGCTCGCTATTGTGAACTCGTGCTCTATGCCTGCTTGCTCATTGTGCTGATTACACCCCACTTTGGCTATGGGGGTGTGTCAGAATGTTATTCTCTAGCCTGTAGTGGGGTGCTCTATAGCGAGTACAACCCATCTAGGGTTTGCTATATGTATCCTCATTGCTGCTAGTGAAAGCCTCTCTCTTCTTCATTCTCGTTCCAATCTTCACAGTGTCAAAGCCCGATTCAGACACGTCAGAATCGCGTCGCCCTCGTGCAAAAAACGCCCGTCAACCTGCTCATTTTAGGACTACGCCGCGTCCTGTGCTGCCCACGCCAGGACCGTCTTCGAGTGAGACTTCTCAGAGCAGCAGTACCCCATGGGGCCCCCTTCCCACAGTCCGTGTCCCTCGTATTTCCGCAGTTGTCACGTCCGCAAGGCAAGAAGAAGAAGGTACAGGATGCAGCGCCCCCCTCCTCGCCTCGCCACCGTATCACGAAGAAGGCACGGCATGTGTACATGGCGAGGGAGAAGTTGTAGTGGCTGGATATGCTAGACACGCAGCCCGATCTCAACATTGGGGGTTGGTGCGGCTAGCTAACGTGCAACCGAAGCAGATTCGCGAATGGCGGAAATTGAAGGAGCGAATCCTTGTTTCAGCCGCGTGTCGTCGTCGCCTCGTTGGCGCAGGCCGTAAGGCCAAGTGGCCTTTCATGGAGCGGGCCGTCTACCGTCAGTTTTTGGCGCACCGTGCCAAGGGTCTGGCCGTCTCTGTGAGCATGCTTCAGAAGTGGTCGCGGCAGTACATGAAGCACCGATACCCTTAGGCAGACTGGCGCGGGTCTAACCGTTGGACTTTCTGTTTCCGCGTGCGGTGGTCCTTGGCAAAGCATGTCAAGACAAAGATGGGGCAAAAGCTGGCTGACAGTGAGTTCCTTTGCCGTGACGCTATATTTGCACGCAGAAACCGGTCTCGTTTGTGTAATCTATGTTGTTTCGCGACTGACAATTTGTATGTTGTCTCTCCTTGCAGATTTGAAGGCCAAGGTGGAATCATTCTGGGAGTTTATTCGGCAGATGCAAGTCCTGAACTCCTACCCCACCAGTCTGATCGTTAACGCCGATCAGACGCCGCTCTTCCTGAAGATGCCGTAGGAACAGACATTGGAGATGAAGGGGGCGCTTACCGTGCACGTCCGTACCATGGGTTACGAGAAGGAGAGCCTCACCGTTATGCTGGCGGTGACGGCGAGCGGCTTGAAGTTGCCACTATATGTGGTGTTCAAGTGCAAGACAATCCCGAAGGTCGTCGTTCCGCGAGGTGAGTCATTATTGTCGTTGCGCATGTTACTAGGACCCTTGTACATGCGACTGACATGCATCATGCGGTGTGCAGGCGTCGTTATCCGTGCGCAGGCACGGGGATGGATGGGCGAGGACCTCGCCCAGGACTGGACTACCCAAGTCCTCCCCCCCTTCATGCGGCCCCTGCGGGACGAGGGGGGTAGGCGAAAGGACGTCCTCCTCGTCCTGGACTCATATCGAGGGCATCTCACCGAACGTGTCGGCCAGACTATGCGTCTCTTCAGGCTCACACGCGCGGTGATCTCAAGCGGTTTCACACCGCTTGTGCAACCGCTTGATGTGTCTATCAACCGTGCCCTCAAGGCGGGCGTCCGCCACCGCTACGGCGACTGGTTCGAGGAGGACGGTATCACAAGCACAACTCCCGCAGGTAAGCCCGTGTATGAAGTAATGGGGGCGTGTTGTCGGTGTTAGAACATACGAATCACTCAACCATACACCCTCCAATCCCTTTTCCTTGGCCCCAAACCGCAGGCAACCTGAAGAAACCGCCGGCCGAACTCGTCCTGAAGTGGATTGACGAGTCGTGGGCCGACGTTCCCGACGAGATAGAGAGGAAAGCATTCCTCACCTGCGGCATCTCCAATGCAGAGGACGGGAGACAGGATCATCTGATCCTGGCGCACATGCGGGATTCCGGCGAGGTGGAGGCGCTGGAAGACGTGATGGAGGAGGAGCAGGATGAACTGGTCCCCAACCCGTTCTACCCGGCCCCCGTGGTCACCCCTCCCGATGTGACCGTCGAGATGGAGGAGGAGGCCGTGCTGGCCGCTGAAGCAAAGGAGGCCGATGAGGAGGCAGTACCTGCTAAGTCAGACTCGAGCGACTCAGACCATGGAAACACGAGCGAAGCTGACGAGTGGAGTGACGACGGGGATGAATGGTGGGCCCCTGGTCGCTATGAGGGGGCAGATGTAGAGGAGTGGGTGGCGGGTGACGAAGATGAGTAGCAAGGCGGGGGCGGATTCCAAGGTGGTTGGTGTTGAGAGGCTGTCTTGATTGTGTTTTGTGACTCCTGTGGCCGAACATGTGCCACTACTTGCTTAATTGACATGAATTAGCCTCTAAAAAACACTTTTATGGTTGGGGGGGGGTCTTAAAATGATTTCACCCCAATTGGGGGGTATAAGGAAAACAGTCTTGATTAATATACCCCCCCCCCCCCCCTTTGTATTATAGACCCGAGTACATTATTATAGGGGGGTCTTTTATCCGGGAGATTACGGTAGTATAAGCCTTATAGATCCATGAGGGATACATAGGCATGCATAGAAGAGTAACCATCAATGGTAGCCTTGGAAGAGAGTAGCATAAGAGTATCAACTTTAGAGACATTGAACTTGGTTGCTAGTGAGGAGCCTTTGTAGTAGAAGAGGAGCTTGAAGGAGAAGCTTGGGAAGGAGCATGAAAAGGAGCTTGATGAAGAAGCTTGAGAGGCATTGTTGTCATTGAAGAACCTTCTTGAGAAATTGTAGAGTTGCTTGTTGGAGTTGAATAGTAGTAGAGCATGTGATGGTAGTTGAGCACTAGATGGGTTGGAATTGTAGGTCTTGTGGTGTTGGATGAGAACTTGGGTGACTTGTGAAGGAATGAATGGAGGAGATAGGATAGCTTTGGTGTCTTGGAAGAGGAGGTGAGGTGGTAATCATGAATCCTTAAGAGATGAGCTGACAACTTTGGTGACTTGGGAAAGGAAGGAATAAATGTTAGGCATGTGGAGGTTGATGGCTAGGAATTGGATGCATGTGCTTGAAGGCACATGGAGGGAGGAATATTGGAGGAGGTAGATGACTTGGGTAATATTTAGTGAGTAAGGAAAGAAAGCACATGGAAAACCATAAGGAGTCATGTGCCTTATGGTGGGACTTGGAGGTGAATAGGAGAAGCTGTTGGGAATTTGGTTGAGTTGGATTACGAAGGGCTATGGTGGTTGTAGTTAAGGAGGAGTTGGTGGGCTTGGCTTGGAAAAGATGAGTTGGAAAAGGAAAGTCTTGGTGGTTGGGTAATATGAATGGGTTTGGAAGGGTTGGGTAACTTTGGGAAGGTAGGAAGGAAAGTTACCGTCAGCCCCCGGATAGAAGCGCCCCTGGGGTTATAAAAAAACACGTTTTTTTAGGGGGTGCGCTTATAATTGAGGATTTTTATAAGCGCCGGTGCTTATATAATAGCATATATGAAATTCGTCGTTTTTCCACCAAACTGTAGATCCCGTTCTTGCAAATTGAATCGAGTCGAAACTATACAGGGTTCGATTGAGAATCTCGCATGCAAGCTGGCAGGGATTGATTCCCTGCCAGCACACACAGTAAGAATGTGAAACTATACTGTACAAGGCTGTGATTGAGAATCTCGCGTGCAAGTTGGCAAGGATTGACTCCCTCTGCCAACACACACAGTCAGAATGAGTCAACGTGCGCCCTTGACAGCTCATTCTGACTGGACGCGTTGCCAGTGAGCTGGGCGAGGGTGAGGGGGCATCGAAATTCAAAATGTGGGAATGAAAATGTTGAGTTTCGTTACAACGATTTCAGTAAAATTATAATAAAAAAGAAGAGGGTGGCGCTTATAATCCGTAAGCCTTCAGGGGTGTGCTTATAATCGAGGACCGGATATAAGCGCCCTCATCCTTTTATAAGCGCCGGCGCTTATCCGAGGCCTGCGCTTCTATCCGGGGGCTTACGGTACGAGAGTGTTTTGAGGGGAAGGGGTTGGAGTGCCAAAGTGGGTAGCACGTGATGCATGTGCTATTCACAACAAAGCGCCTGACAGAGGAGCAGAAGCTGTACTCGCTATAGTACGATGAAGAACACGATTGCACTATGGTGATTGCGGTATTGCAGTGAGGAGCACGGTACGGTACAGTCAGGAGCGTTTCCTCCTCACAACAAGATGAGGAACTCGTGAGCTTCCTAATAAAATGCTACCACAAGTTTATGGTAATGGCAATACAACGATTGCAATAAGAATAAATCACCACTCGTCGTTGTTTAAAGACACGTACCCACTGTATAAGCGTCCATTGGTGTTCTTGAGCTCATTAATCATCCTATTCCAATTCGACGCCAAGACTCCAACGAAAAAGTCGCACTCCGAAGCGATAAGAAGGTTTGCGAAGCTGATCCCCACGGTGCGCGCCAGGCCAAACATCTCCGTGTATTCCGACATCCTCGTTCCCGCTCCTTGCCTTGGAACCTCAGAGTAGAAGAAAGTCCAGTCCGTGAAGCGACTCGACTGATCCACAACACTCTGCAGGGCAACCAACCACACCACAAGAAACAGAGAGTGAACATGTGTTCTGAGACGTCTCACAAGTATGTTCATGCACCTGCGTATGTGTGCCCAACGCCATGCGTTTGTGGTCTGCAAACCCCTCACCACCTACATCTCCGTGCTACGCCCCCCTCTCCCTTGCGTGCATCTTGCTGCTACACTCCCCTCTCCCCCTCTCACCTGCATCTCAGTGCTGAGTCATGCGTATCCCACGGCGGGGAATCCTCGACGCACCCAGTAAGCCATGAATATGACTGCATGGAAGGAGATCAGCCCGCGCCTCCCCCCTTTCCTGCATTTTTCCCATCCTCTACACCCTGCAATTTCCTCCTCCCCTCTCCCTCTCACCTTCATCTCAGTGCTGAGCCATGCGCATCGCACAGTGGGAGATCCTTGCCACACCCAGTTAGCCATGAGCATGACTGCATGGAAGGAGGTCAGCACCCGCCTCCCCCCTTGTATGCATGTTTCCCACCCTTTACACCCTGCAATTACCCCCTCCCCTCCCCCTCTCACCTGCATCTCAGTGCTGAGCCACACGTATCGCACGACGGGAAATCCTTGCAGCACACAATTGGCCATGAACATGGGGGCATGGAAGGAGGTAAGCCCACGCTCCCACGAGATTCCCACCGATTGGCCATGAACATGAGGGCATGGAAGGAGAGGCGCCGCATCTCAAACGCCATGTCTCTGTGGTGCAACCCCCACCCCCCTCTAACATGAGATGAAACCCCCCCCCCCCTTCTCACCTCATCTGAACCTCCCTCTCCGTTCTCCCCTACCTGCATCTCGGTGCTGAGCCAAGCGTATCGCACGGTGGGGAATCCTCGCCGGATTCGATTCGCCATGAACATGACTGCATAGAAGGAGAAGAGCCGCATCTCAATCGACTTGTCGCCCTGCCGCACATGCACACTCACTATCGGCCGCGGGACATACAGCTCCGCTCCCACCCCCTCGTAGTTCGCAAGATAAGGATCCCAGCCATACTGCTCCCCTTCCAAATCTCCTAACCCCCCGCTTCTGCTGCTGGTGCTGCTGCTGCTGCTGCTGCTGCTTCTGCTGCTGTTAGCAGCACCAGTGGCATTCCCTAAGCTGCAGCCCTGATACCCCATCTTAGGCCTTGCAGTTGTTTCCAATCCAGGGCCTGTTTTCCTCAAGATACCCCCACTGCCTCGTACCATATCCACTCGTTCCCGGCTGGTAACCATGCTTCCTTGGTCTTGGTTGCTTATTCTGGAACCTAATGCATCCAAAGCAGAAGGAAAGGGCAGAGGCGCCTCAGAAGCAGAGGGGGGGGATGAAGACGGCCCAAGGTCGAGCTTCTCTTGCTCTTCAAACTCCCTCCACTGGCCAACGTCCTTCTCGCCCTCAACCCCACTCTCCCTCATCCCCCTCCTCCTCCTCCTTCCAACCTCCTTCTGTCCACCATCACTGCCCCTCCTCTCTCCGTCAACCCCATTCCTTTTCACCCTCCTTCCCCCCCTCCTCCCCGTCGTCATCCCACCTTCCTTCGTTCCCGATCCGTCAAAATGTTCCGAAGATTTTTGAGGCAACACGGGGGACTTATCTCTGCTCTTGAGACCATGCCGCTCTTCATAAGAAGTGGTGCCGTCCCTCCCTTCAACCCAAGCTCCTCCCATCTCCTCAGACGCTTCGTCACTTCCCCCAAGCTCCTGTCGCTCTTTAGTGACCTTGCTGCTTCCCCAGGACTCTGCCAGCAGGCTGCGTTGGTCCATGCGGGAGTGGACTTCACTTTTCTTGCCGACATCCCTCTTCACCTCCTCAGAACCCCTCCCACTCCTCCTAAACTCCGCCAGCAGGCTTGTTTGGTCCATGCGGGACGCCACGACCTGGCGGGCCACGTGCATGCCGTACACGTGGTGGCGCTCGCGGTTTATGATGTGGCACAGGTAGGCCGACGGCCACCGCAGCATGAAGCGCGTTGCTTGGGCTCGCCACCAGTGCGCCTGGTGGGAGGAGGAGGGAGGCGGGAGGGGGAAGGGAGAGAGAAGTGAGAGAGGTTGGGCAGAGAGACAGGTAGGCCGACGGCCACCGCAGCATGAAGCGCGTTGCTTGGGCTCGCCACCAGTGCCCCTGGTGGGAGGAGGGAGGTGGGAGGGGGAAGGGAGAGAGAAGTGAGAGAGGTTGGGCAGAGAGACAGGTAGGCCGACGGCCACCGCAGCATGAAGCGCGTTGCTTGGGCTCGCCACCAGTGCGCCTGGTGGGAGGAGGAGGGAGGCGGGAGAGGGAAGGGAGAGAGAAGTGAGAGAGGTTGGGCAGAGAGACAGGTAGGCTGACGGCCACCGCAGCATGAAGCGCGTTGCTTGGGCTCGCCACCAATGCGCCTGGTGGGAGGAGGAGGGAGGCGGGAGGGGGAAGGGAGAGAGAAGTGAGAGAGGTTTGGCAGAGAGACAGGTAGGCCGACGGCCACCGCAGCATGAAGCGCGTTGCTTGGGCTCGCCTCGCCACCAGTGCACCTGGTGGGGAAAGGGGGGAAGGGGGATTAGCAGATGCACACAGAAGGACGGCAGAACAGAGACGAATGCAGCATGAAGCGCGTCGGCCGCGCACCCCACCAACGCACCTGAGAAGCTTAAGGTCCGTGTCGCACCCTCTCCCAGTGGATCCGCCCTCCCGTCCTTCTCTTGCTCTGTGCCCTCTAATCCTTACTTCTCTCCCTGCTTCCCCGCTTCCTTGTGCACACCTCCTCCTCGTCTCTTATAGGTAATGATACTCTCTGGACCCCTGTCAAAAGAAGCCCTCGACGCGAGTGGCTAGTTTCCTTCCCTAGGCACAAATGGCCGCACTAGTTTGGCTTCTCCGACGTGGATCTAGCAGTTGCTCAGCTTGACGACAGATCACAACTGAATCACAAGCTTTCCCACAATTACGAGAAGACAAACAAAAGTGAATTGGTGTCCTTGCTGTGCTAGTTTTGGCTTCCTGTCACCCCTCGTGAATCTGTGCCTTGGGGTCTGCCAACTACCTCTCGCACCGCCCAACCCTTGGGCTCCTTTCCATGCATGCGACTCGGGCAAGCCTCGTCACCCCTGTCCCCTTTCCGCTTCACCGGTGGCCCTTGCCAGGTCAGCCGTCGTCCCGTCCTCATTTCGAGAGGCCCCGCCTCGATTCTCCTATCCCTGCCACAATTCTAATATCACCACAAAACCCCCCCCCTTACCCGTACACTCTACAGCACAATTTATAACAACAATACAACTATACTACTTCCCTTACGATTTACCCAACCATACTCACCTTAGGAGCTGTCTCATGAACTTTTGTGCACTCACTCGCAAGAGTCATGCGACAGCTGTCGCACCCTCTCCCAGTGGATCCGCCCTCCCGTCCTTCTCTTGCTCTGTGCCCTCTAATCCTTACTTCTCTCCCTGCTTCCCCGCTTCCTTGTGCACACCTCCTCCTCGTCTCTTATAGGTAATGATACTCTCTGGACCCCTGTCATGCCCCCTCACGACCTGTTCTGCGCCCCTGCCCACAGGTCGTGATGCTGTCGCCTTAGCAGTATTGGAGATATGGTCCTTCACCCTCTTCCCCTGAGAGTCTTCCAAAAGAACCACCCCTGATTCCCGTAGCTCTCGCACTTTCCACTTCGTTTTGCTCAGCCCGCACTCCAGTGTGTCCTTCCGCCGCTCTCTCAGGTACACCTCATCCCCTACTTGCACCCCTCTGTCCTTTCTCACGACTTCCTTCCCCCCTTGTCTCCTCTGACTGTACCGGCGAGCATCTCTCATCTGTGCTACCTCCAGGTTCTCCAGTGCAGCCGGCATGATCGACCGGAGATACTTCGCCCTGGCCGCTGCAACAGCCGCCCAGGTGTTGGGGTCTTCGTCTCCTACCGCCTCTCTTAAGACCTTAGGAGCTCCCACGGGTAGCAGGGGCTCCTTTCCGAACAGCAGCTGGTAAGGAGAGTAGCTTTTCAACGCTTGCTGTTTGCTGAAACGGTACCCTGCTGCCACCCACGGTAATTTCACGTCCCAATCCCGCCTCTCTTCTTCCTCACAATACTTCCTCAGGCCTTTCTTCAACGTCTGAATCATTCTCTCTGTCAGCCCGTCCGCTTGTGGATGATACCGTGAGGTCCTTCTGTGCACTATACCTACTTCCTTCAGTAATGCCTCAAACTCTCCCGCGAACTCTGTCCCTTGATCAGTCAATACTTCTCCACACGCCCCAAACCTGCATAGCACCTGCTGCACGAAAGCCTCTGCCACCGATGCGGCTGTCTTACGCGACAGAGCCGCCACTTCAATCCATTTGCTAGTGTGCTCTATCATCACCAGGATAAACTGCTTTCCTCTCCTGGACAAGGGCAGCTCCCCCGCCAAGTCCAACGACCATCGGTAGCCGATGCTCCCAATAGGCAGCGACTGTAGTTCTGCCTTACTCCTTTCCAGCACCGCCCGATTCCTACTGCAGGGCTCGCATTCTGCTACCTCCCTTTTTACCTGCCCTCTCATTCCTGGCCACCAATACATGGTTTGCAGCAGCTGGGTGGTCCTCTCCACGGCGTAGTGCCCGAACTTCGTATGGATCTGCAGTATCAAATCTCTCCTCTCTCCAGGTCTGGGTACGATTCTCCATCCATCCTCCGTTACCAACTGCAGCTGGTCATCCTGCCACCTGTAGTGCACGCCCCTAGCTCTCACCCTTTCCGGCACTTCCAGCCCCTCTGGTCCCACTCCTTGCACCCAGTCTAGTACTGGTTTATCCTCCCAAATCTCTGCGCACCCCTTCTCAGCATCCCTTCTCCTCCTCCACCCCTCTTTCTCCGCGGCTACTGCCGAGTATACCAGTGCTGCCTCGGGGGTCACTCCTTCCTTACTCGGTACCGCTGGCCCCTGCCTCGACAGGCCGTCGACATGCTGGAGCGTCTTCCCTGGGCGGTGTCTGACTTCGAAATCGAATTCTTGCAACCGCATTGCCCATCTTGCATTCCTTCCCCTCAGCGTTTGATTAGTCATCAGCCACAAGAGGGGCTGGTGATCTGTGATGAGGGTGAACTTTCTCCCTTGGAGGTAGGGTCTAAACAACTCCACTGCCCACACAGCTGCCAGCCCCTCTCCTTCGTAGGAGCTGTAGTTGCTTTCTGCTGGGCTGCAGGAACGACTGGCGTATGCCACCACCCGCTCCACTCCCTCTTCCAATTGGCACAGCACCGCTCCCAACCCCCCGCTACTCCAGTCAGTGTATAGCAGGAAGGGTTCATCTTGTCTTGGCAGCCGCAGTACAGGGGCGGTTTTTACTGCCTCCTTCAGCACCCTCCAGGCAGCTTCTTGCTCCTCCTTCCACTCCCAGGCGACATCCTCCCTCAGCAGCAAATTCAGTGGTTTCGCCGTCCTGCTGAAGTTTGGGATGAATTTCCTGTAGTAGTTTAAGAACCCTAGCTGCGCTCTCAGCATGCTTCGGTCGGTCGGCTGCTGGAGGCGGTCCACTACTTCCACCTTGGCTTGCTGGACCGTCATTCCGCCCTCTCCCACTTGGAACCCGAGATACCCTACCGTTCGTACCCCAAAGGTGCACTTGCCGGGATGGCAGGTCAGCCCAGCCGCCTCTATGGCCTTCAGTGTTTTGGCCACATCCTCCACATGCTGCTCCCCATCAGGGCTGTAGATGATCACATCATCTATGTAGCAGAGGGCGCACGGCAATTCCTGAAGCACCTGATCCATGACCCTCTGGAACCGGGCTGACGCATTCTTCAAACCGAAGGGCATGTAATTCCATTCATAAAGTTTGTCGGGACCATGAAAGGCCGTCTTGTGCTTATCTGCTTCTCGGATAGGTATCTGATTGAAGCCTTGTCTCAGATCCAGCGTGGTATATACCCGTCCTTTCGACAACTCATCAAAGAGCTCTTCAACCACCGGCATGGGATAGCGGTCGCTCTTGGTCACCCTATTCAATCCCCTGTAATCACCGCACATCCGCCTTGATATCGTCTCTCCTGTTAGGTCCTTGCGAGCTGCCACCACGGTTGCTGCCGCGTACTTGGAGGTGGATTCCCGGATCAATCCCGCTTCTAACAGCTCTTTGCACTTCTCCTCCGCAATGTCTCGGTCTCCAGGACTCATCCGTCTCCGCCTCTGGTACACTGGCTCTTGGCTCTGCAGCTCTATGTCCATCACTGCCCGATTACACTTGCCCAACTCCTTCACAGAAAATGCAAATGCCCCTCTGGCTGCCCCCAACACTCTCCTCATCTTTTCCTTCTGTCCCTCGTTAAGACCGTCCCCCATTTGCCACTCCCCGGCTCTGTCCTGTGCTCCCTCCACCGGTGCCTCCTCCCTTCCTTCTACTTCTCCTTCAGTGTTCTCTTTGCTTCTCTCCGCCCTTGCTCCCTTTGCCATCAATACCATCCCTTGATGGTTGAACTGGTCCTCTTCTCGCGCTCTCTCCTCCCTCTGATATACTGCCGATTGCCTCCATTGAGCCGCCACCTCCATCGCCATCTCCGGTTCCGTGTCCGTCATCTCTATGAAGTCCCTGTACCTCTGCAGCATGAGCAGCTGCGCTCTCAGCGTTTCATGCCTCTTTTCAGCGCGATACAGCAACCATCCCAAGGCATGCTGGTCAATAGCTCCTCCCAGCGCCTGCCGCCTCACTTCTTCTGACACCCCTTCCGCCGCCGTCGCGTTTCGCAGATAGCCCATGGCTCTCTCACGTTCCACTGCTAGTGGCTCCTCCCACTCCCCCGTCGCCAGCACCTGTACCATTCCCGGTCCCGGTTGATCCCCTTGCATGCTAAAGGCATAGCTCCCCGGTGTCGACACCAGAGTTGGCCAGGCCTGCCGTGGTGCCCCCACCTCGTTACACGGGTACTGCGTCCTTATGTCCGGGCTGACCACTGGGGCCACCCTCCTCCCCGGTTCCAGGATATCCTGCACCAGCAGGGGTAATGGCCGGCGCATGCGACCCAACTGGTCCCGCAGCACTGGTTCTGGGACCATGTTCTGCCAATACCGCCGGATCCGATGTGCCCGAGCACCCATCTGTGCTGCGTCCCATGCTACCCCATGGCCCAGCTCCCGTGTGACCGCCCGGTGCGCCTCCTTCACTAAGCTCCTTTCATCATCCGCCACGTCAAGATTCTCCACCACGTACGAGAACGGGCCTTGCCTTCGCTTTATTAGCTTCATCACCCGAATTAATTCTTGGAATAGAGCCGTCCTGGGGTCTTCTAGTCCTCTCCCTCTTCCTGCTCTGGACAGGCCTTGACACTCCCATCCCGCCACCAGCAGGTCCACTTGCCCCCAGCTTGCTACCACCTCCTCGGTCACCTCCGTCACATCGCTCATCCTTTCCGCCTCCAACCGGGCCTGCTCGACTACGTCTCTGGATAGCTTGTCTGGGAATCGCTCGTGCAGTATCATCGCGTGATGCATCGCCATCCTCCTGACCTCTGGGTTCTTCTCTACGTAGGTCCATCGCTCCACCACCATGCCCAGACGGACACAGGCGGCCAGCCCCGGGCCGACACCCCCGAACAATTCCACCAGCCGTACCGGCCGATTGAAAGTTTCAAAGTCATAGGCTGGTTCGGCCAGTCCTCTGGCCTCCCTCAGTTCCTCCACCCTCGCCCCAGCCGCTTCCTCCATTCTTCGTCGACTGGCTGCCCTTTCCAGGTACACTCCCGCATCTTCCCATCGCTGCTCGGGCACCCGCTGGTGATGCGGCTCTCGATACTCCACCCTTCCTCGCAGAAAGCGCGCCGGTAGGACTGCTCCCTCCTCTCCAGCACGGGTCGCTTCTGAATCCCAATACAGTGGCTGGTAGGTGACCCTCTCCGCCCACGTATCCACCACTGCCCCCACCTTGTAGAGGAGCTCCATACCGAGCAAGAGGTCATAGTCTTCCGAGTCGGATACCAGACAGTGTACTCGGATTCTGGTCTCTTCGGCCCTTCCTGGCGCCAACACCACTTCTTGGGGTCGGATGGTTCTCGGTAGCCATGTTCCATCCCCTCCTTCCGCCGTTTGAATCCTTACTCCTTCCGGCGTCACATTCTCGGCCCGATGCAGTCCCAGCCTTTCGGCCAGTCGCCTTCCCACCAGCACTTGGGACGCCCCGGTATCAATGATTGTTGTGCCCGGGTATTTCCCTTCCACTGCTACCGTCCCCTCCAGCGCTTCCACCACGCAAGGACGAGCCGCCATCCTCTCAAACGGGTGCCTCCTGGGCCCCATTCGGGCCACCGCCCGCTGCACTGCTTCTTCCGCTGCTCCTGCCGCCTCCTCTACGGCCTCGTCTACTGTTGCCCGCGGTCCCCTCCTTACTGTCGCCGTGCCCCTTCGGCCGTCTGCGGCACCACTACGCAGGCCCAGGTCTTCCCTCTCCCTCCCCGGGTTTGCCGCCATGAAGATGGGCTCCGGTCCTTCTTCGTCGGACTCTTCCGCGTACCTTGCGACGTGGACTGGCTTTTCCTCTTCTGCCATCGTGTCCTCTTCCTCTGCCCGAAGCCTCCTCAGCTCCTCTTCCAGCTCCTCGATCCTTCCTCTCCTTCCCCCGCGACCCTTCTGCTCGCGTTGCTTAGTGTAGCAATTGTCAGCCTGATGCCCCTTTCTCTGGCAATAGGAGCAGGTTTGCAGCTTGGGGCAGTCCCTCTTGAAGTGCCCCGGCTCCCGGCACTTGTAGCAGACCGGCTCTTCTCCAGGAGAGTGGGCCGCGCTGCGAGGCTTCCGCGTCCGACTCCTAGAGGCTCGATCCCTTTCCTGGTCTTCCTCTTCCGCCTCCTCCCCAGCCAGTAGGGCCCCTCCCCAGCCGACTCCCCTGCGCTCTCTCTCCCTGGGCGGCTTCTCGGTCTTCCTCCCCAGGTCATAGAGGCTCAGGGACTGCTCGTGTCGCCATGCGATTTCATACGCCTGTCGCAGCGTGGCGTTGGGACCCAGGTCGTATGTCCGATCCCTCACGGTCCGTGCTAGCTCTCCGGCCAGGCCGTCCAAAAATTTGGCTACTATAATACGCGGTTCGCTGCAGCCGATGTCCTCCGCCAGTTGATGCACTCGCCGATAATAGCCCAGGAGAGACTCTCGTGAACCTCGTCTCAACTGGTCGAACTCCCTCATCCTGGCCGGCGTTTGCGTGGGGAAGTGCGCCGCCAATTCTTGCAGGAAGCGCTCCGTCGGGTCCCGTAAGCGGATGGGCTTCCCTTCTTCGTCCCGTAGCAGTCGGCCCTCCTCGTCTCGCTCTTCCTCCTGCAGCAGCGGGTCCCTAATCTCCAGGTAAAACGCTTCCGCCTCCCCCGCCAGCGTGTTCCCCAAAGATCTGAAGAAGTGCCGTAAATCCAGGCCGTCCATCTCCCATCCGTATTTCTCGTTCCGCACGTGCATCGCGTAGGTCTTCACTCTCGGTCCCGACTCTTGATCTCCACTGAAGCGACTCGGAACCTCCACCTTAGGGAGGCTGGTGTATCGGTAGCGTGACCCCTCCTCCCACAGCGAGCGTCTTGAATTCCCGCTTCCGGATGGCGTCATCTGCCCTCCCCTTCCTCCTTCTGATCTGGCAACTGGCGCAGCGATGCCCCTCCCCGCCACCGTCGCCTGTTCTTCTGACGGCGACAGCTCTCCCTGGGTTCTCTCGGCGCGCATCGCAAATCGTCCCGATCCGCGGGGGGTCATACCACCTCCGCGTCGTTCTTCCCGCCGGCCCTTGTCCTCGGCGTCATTCCGGGCAGTTACTCGCTCGGGATCGGATCTCTCCCCCGGGCTTCCTTCCACTTCGTTCCCCGCCGGAACTCCTTCCTTCTCCGGTGGTTCTCCCATTCCGGACAGCTTGGCACCACTACGTAGTGACATGCCCGCCATGACTTTTGTTTGTAAAGAAGCCCTCGACGCGAGTGGCTAGTTTCCTTCCCTAGGCACAAATGGCCGCACTAGTTTGGCTTCTCCGACGTGGATCTAGCAGTTGCTCAGCTTGACGACAGATCACAACTGAATCACAAGCTTTCCCACAATTACGAGAAGACAAACAAAAGTGAATTGGTGTCCTTGCTGTGCTAGTTTTGGCTTCCTGTCACCCCTCGTGAATCTGTGCCTTGGGGTCTGCCAACTACCTCTCGCACCGCCCAACCCTTGGGCTCCTTTCCATGCATGCGACTCGGGCAAGCCTCGTCACCCCTGTCCCCCTTCCGCTTCACCGGTGGCCCTTGCCAGGTCAGCCGTCGTCCCGTCCTCATTTCGAGAGGCCCCGCCTCGATTCTCCTATCCCTGCCACAATTCTAATATCACCACAAAACCCCCCCCCTTACCCGTACACTCTACAGCACAATTTATAACAACAATACAACTATACTACTTCCCTTACGATTTACCCAACCATACTCACCTTAGGAGCTGTCTCATGAACTTTTGTGCACTCACTCGCAAGAGTCATGCGACATCCGCACTAATCTGCCCTAGTCACGCCATTTTGGGTCGAACCAAAGGTCACCCTGCGTTGAGCCGACTCACAAGTTACCTCACCTTTTTTAGGAAATTGGTGTGCTCGCCTCACACGGTGTTGGGGAGAGGGGAGAGCTACCGTTTGAGTCGACTCAAAAGTCACGAGTCACAAGTCACCTCACCTTCTTGAGGAACCTGGAGTGCTCGCCCATACGCCCCATCACCTCGTTGGGCAGAGGGTGCAGAGGAGATGGCCGCTGCTCAAGTGTGCTCCTTCCTTTGTGTAGCAAACTGCTCACCTTCTTGAGGAACCTGGAGTGCTCGCCCATACGCCCCATCACCTCGTTGGGCAGAGGACTCTTCAGATACGCCTTGCCCCAGAGGCTGCACAGCGGAAGGGAGGGTATTGAGGAGGGGGAGAAGCAAGGAGGGGATAGGAGCGGGATCCAACCCTGGTGTGAGTGAGTGGGGCTTGTACGCCCCATCACCTCGTTGCGGAGAGGACTCTTCAGATACGCTTTGCCCCAGAGGCTGCACAGCGGAAGGGAGAGGACGGGGAGACGTGGGGAGAGGATAGGAGTGGGATGGTCCTTGTGTGTGTGTGAGCGTGCTCATATGCCCTATCACCACATTGGGAAGAAGGCTCTTCGACTCTCTCTATCCACACCAAACCTCGGCGTTGCTGGGAAGATCACAAGAGCATTCGAGCCTAGACAACACATACAGTCACACGGACTCGTCAAGTCACACACGTGCACATGCGTCACTCACTCTGCAGCAGACGCGTTGAGCTGCGAGATGAAGTTGGACCCCCCATCCACTCCAAACCCCGGCGTTGCTGGGAAGATCACAAGAGCATCCGAACCCAGACACCCCACACCGTCACACGGCTCCGCTACAATCACATCCTCGTTTGTCACGTCTCTTTTGGACTCCTCGTTATTATCACCAGTCCCATCAGCACCATCAGTTGTATTATCAGCATGAGACACCTGCGTGTGAACGACATCAGCATGAAAGACCTCAACGTCCCCAGTCTCAATTGCTGCTTGCAAAAGCCTCCTCCCACCACCGTTTTTAACTTTCTCCCCTCCTTCCTCCTTTGAATCTCTCTCTCCTCCTTTACCACTGCCTCCTCCCCCTCCTGGTGCTTGCTCCTCTCCCTTGTCATTCTCTTCCCTCTCTTTTTCTCCCCTCTCCCTTTCTTCCCTCTCCTTTTCCTCGGCAGCAGCCTGCTGCTTCCTCTCCTCAGCAGCCTTCCAGGCCTGACGTGCCTTGAGAGCGATCTCCTCACACTCCTGGGATGAAAACCGAAAGAAGTAGCACTCTAGCGATCCGCGGCGGCCCAGCTCTGGGTGGGCGGAGGGCAAAAGGAACAGAAGCAACGCACGACAAGTCAGATGCGATTTGGGAGGAGAACCGAAAGAAGTAGCAGTTAAGCGACCCCCTGTGGCCCAACTCTGAGAGGGAAGAGGGCAAGAGGAACACAAGTTGACGAGGGTTTATGCCTCGAGAGCGATCTCCTCACACTCCTGGGATGAGAACCGAAAGAAGTAGCAGTCAAGCGACCCACGGCGGCCCAGCTCTGAGAGAAGGTAAACGGGGCGAGGAGGAAAGCCACATGATGCAATCCAAGCGAGTGGGTGTGGGTGGAGGGGAGGGGACAGAGTGGGGGGCGCTTGGGTGGGGAGGAGGGAAGATTGTGTGTGTCTCGTGCCTAATCAGCCTCTCAAGTTACTCTTTATTGCATTCCTCATGGTCAGCCTGATACTCCTCAAGTTAGTCCACACTACACTCACTAACTCACGCACTCACCCACCCACTGACTGACTTACTCCCTCACTCACCCACTGACTCACTTACTCACTCACTCACTCACCCATTGACTGACTTACTCACTCACTCACTCACTCGCTGACTTACTCACTCACCCACTGAATGACCTACTCACTCACTCACTCACTGAATTCATCACTCACTCACCCACTGACTGACTTTCTCACTCACTCACCCACTGACTGACTTACTGATAGAATGACAAACAAGCACGTTTACTCACACCCACTCACTCACTCTCGCATTCCGCGTGGTCTGCCTGGGGCAGAGTGGCGGGCATGAGCACAAGAGTCCTGTTGTGCAGCAAGGCGGCACTCAGCACAGCGCCCATCACGTGCAGCTGTGACCCTATCCCGTGCCACCCCATGCTCAGCCACTCCACCACCATCACCCGCCGCCCCTTGCACTGCCTGGGTGGGAACTGCTGTCGCCATATGTCAGCTTGTGCTTGCCGGGTGGCTGCCAGGTTGGCAGCATCAGAGCCTCGGATCTGCCCGAGGGGTAGAGGGCAGGGCAGAGGAGTAAAATACACGTAATTCTCACTATAATATACCCTAGCCCGTGCTGTTCGGTTGGTATTGTAAGAGCCCCTGGTCTGAAGTACGGGATTGTGAACAGAAATAGCAGACAGCTTATTCGTTCACTTCACAGTTTTTCTTCAACAATTCTAGGGAAAAATGCACCACGAATGTAAAATGCTTGAAACGGAGAGATCCATCACAGTTTTACAGGCGCTTTAAGAGTCCACTCGAAATCACAAGTGCAGCACAGCACAGGAAAGGATATAACTCCAGGCCCTCACCCAGGGGGGTTGGGGCACGTTCCCGCAGGCAGGGTTGGGTACAGCCCAGTAGGGCGGTTCCCCCCGCTCCCCCCATTTCTCGGTGGACAGGCGGAAGGCTGTGCGCGCCTCACAGTCCTCCAGGTGGGGCGCGGGGGGAACGTCCGGGGGAAGCGAGATGGCGGAGGGGGGGAATGTATTCTCCGCCTGGAGCCCATAGGCGCTCTCCCAGTGCTGGTTGGGAGGGAGGCGGAGGGATGGGAGAGTCCGTGGTGAGGAGCGGCGGAGGATTAGTGAGGAGGAGAACATCAGGGGGAGAAAGGGGATGGAGGGGGCGGAAAGGATGCAGCCCGGATGCGCTGTTTCTATTAAAGGGATCAAACGGGGGGGTGTGAAAGAGGAGACTCCATCTCTGTATGAAGTATGAGTTAGTTGGTAGGGTTGGGAGGGAAAGGAGGGAGGGGGTGAAGGGGAAGAGCGGCTGGGAAGGGAACACTGGGGAGAAGGGACTGACCGAGGCGATCGACTTTAGGCTGACTGAGGGTGCAAGTTATTCCTTTTTTTTCGCTCACAAACGCATGCTACAGGCTGTGACGCAGATCCCCGATACAAGCATACCTGGTACAAGTTTCGGACAGCCTCCGAAAACGGATCTTCCTCGGAGGGCTGAACCGCATCCGCCGCTCTGACGAATCGTGCGGGGAGCGCAACATTCATGAGAAGTAGAGGGATCGCAATGGTCACCCGGAGAAGGGTCATGGTCACGCGAGCCGCGATCGTACTGTGACGGAACATATTTCTTGGCTTCGAGACGGACCGTGAGGTTACGAAATGAGTTTTTGCGACGTCTCAAAACGTCAATGTACTGTGACGGATGCTTTTATCTGGCTACGACGGCCTGTGAGGTTGCGAATTCTACCCCTCCAGCCGACCACGTCCGCAGTGAGCGCGGCTAAATGCGAACCACTGTCGCTCGGACCATATACGGACTAGCTACAATGGCCGACGGAGCTACGACACAGCTACGAATCCTTGGGTTCAGCGAGCTAAGTTCTGCGATAGAAATGCTTTTGAACGTACTGAGCATACACCACGCATGATGTGGACTCCGAATCAGCTTCATCCCAAAAATCACAACGCAAAATTCGCTCCGAAGTCGAGGGATAGTGTTATGGGTTGTGAAAGGAAGAGTGCGCAGAAACTCAATAATGCGGAAGTGATTACAACGTCTGAGAACACGAGGCCTAGGACTAATATAGCGACGCTAGCTAGGCCGAGGTCGCGGGGTCGCGAGATGGTTGGGTGCAGGTTCGGGGTTGGGAAACCCGAAAGCGACGCGGTAGTGGCTCGGAAGGCGAGGTCGGCGGACCGAGCCTGGTTTTCCAAAAGTCGGGGTTGTACGCGTACAGTGTGACCCAATAAGGAATCCGTGAGAATTCCTTACACTACCCCCCCCCTTAAGAAAGGTGGTGAATATCCGAGACACCCCGGCGGGCCAGGTAAGCATCCACAACCGGATGTCCCAGTAGTGAGTCAGCGGCGACATACGTGTCATCCTCGCTCATGTGTTCTTTCCAGCGAAGCAGGAATTTCACTGAGCGGCCGGTGGCGGTCACGTCCACGCGATGGTTGAGAATCTTCCAAGGTTCCAGCGTGGGCTCTGCCACGGGGCGTGTGGTCGGCGTGATGGTTGGCCGAGCAACAGCTGGCGACTGCGGTTGTTCGTAATGACGCAGTAGGCTGACGCGGAATGCGTCGTGTATTTTCCAGTCGTCGGGCAGCAGCAGCTTCGCGGTGACAGGTGTCACCATCTGGATGATACAAAATGGTCCCACGTATCGGGGCCGTAGTTTCGCGGGCTGTGGCAGTTTGAGATTCTTGGTTTCCAGGAGTACAACCTACCCTGCGCGGAAGGGTAAATTTAGTCGGTGTTTATCCGCTTGGCGGCTGGCCGTGGTATTCGCCCTACGAATGAAATCAGCTGCTTTCGTGCGGGCAGTCTGCAGCTCCATGACAAATTGCTGCGATCTTGGCACCGGGTTTTCCACACTCGTTGAAGAGGGTACCACGGGATCTATCCCGTAATTCAGGAAGAAGGGTGATTGTTGAGTCGTGGCCGACGGGGCGTTGTTTTATGCGAATTCCAGCATCCGCAGTGAATCTATTGGAAATAAGAAGTCGCTAGAGCGGAGCGGAAGCTCTAGGAATTAACAATGTCCCTACGGCGAGGCTATTGGTCACTCAGAGGTAGCTTTCCTGGCTTGTAACGTGGTGCCAAAGAAGCGGCCGAGGGTAGGCCGGACACAAGCTTGAGAATTATGTAATATGAGCAAGGCATTACATTCTGTTACATAGCAAACGCATAGGGCAAACAGTTACCAAGGCGCAACTGTATAACACTTGCGCTGCGTCGCTTGGGTTGCCTTGTTACAGTCGCGCTGGCGAGAATTTTCAGCTTCGGCAAGGACGCGGTATCTTGCCGCTCCCTACAGGTCAGTTTCGCGTACTGTAGACGATGACTCCTGCTGTCGATTCGATTCTTGAGTTGCCACGCGGGTCGCAACCGCTGTGCTCGGTTTGAGGAAAGTAGAACGAGAATGAATGAACTATGAATGGAAGTGGTACAAATATGCAACCCTAGAAATGTGTACCCCATATACGCTACCCCACTATAGCCTACACAATATTATAATTTGACACACCCCCATAGACAAAGTGGGGGAGAACAAGGGGTCACAAGACCAGTCAAGCAAAGCAAAGCAAAGCTCAGGGTGGATCACAACGTCACCACACAGTCCGAGCACAAGGTCAAGGCCACAAGGCCAGTTCGCATGCAGGAGCGCACATATATATATAAACGGCTAAACAAGCAAGAGCAGGTATATATACATATATATATATGTAAGAGTACAAGCAAGATCAAGAGGTGAGCAAGTGAGGCAAGACAGGCACAAGACCCAGCTGAGTGCAGAAGCGCTGATGATCACAAGGCGGAAGTGCCTTGGTGAAAACATCAGCAGTGTTGGCCTCGGAGGCCACGTACGCAAGTCGCAACTGACCACGCTACTGCAGCTCACGAGCAAGAAAGTAGCGGAGAGCAATGTGCTTCGTTCAGTGCTCCAGGCGTTGCTCCCGACACAAGGCCAGCATGGCCTTGTTGTCTACGTACAGCACCGGAGGAGAACGAGGCGGCTCTCCGAGGTCAGTCAGCAGGTAGATGAGCCAGCGGAGCTCCTATGCAGCCATGGCCCCGGCGTAGATCTCAGCCTCACAACTGGAGCCGAGAACAGAAGACGAGCGAGTAGTCCGCCACGAAACAGAGCCGGAACCAAGACTGAAGGTGTAACCCTGTGACGTCCGCTGCCCTACACCACCCGCGACGCCCGAGCCGCCTGAACCGCCCGAGCCACCCGAGCCGCCCGACCTGCCCGAGCTGCCCGAGCCGCTCGAGCCGCCCGACTCTCCCAAGCCGCCCGAGCCGCCCGACCAGCCCGAGCCGCCCGAGCCGCCCGAGCCGCCTGAGGAGCCGAGCCGCTGGTGCCACGGCCCTGCCGGGCTGGGCACGGAGCCGCCCTGCCCGGCCCTGCCGCAATGCGGGGCGACGGGGCCGCTGATGAGGGCGGCTGGGCCGCTGAGACGAGCGGCGGGGCCGCACTAAAGGGCGGCGGGGCCGAATCGACGGGCGGCGGGGCCGAATCGACGGGCGGCGGGGCCGCTAGGGGAAGGGGCCGCTAGGGCGAAAGGGCTGCTAGGGCGTAGGGGCCGCTAGGGCGGCTCGACGAGGTGAGAGCCCGGAGCGCGACTCGGGCGGAGCGCTCTTCGGGGAGGAAAAAAAAAAGGAACTCGATGTGGTGGGCCCTACGCACAGTTCCCACGGGGGAACCTGCTCGATACCATGTGGAAAGTAGAACGAGAATGAATGAACTATGAATGGAAGTGATACAAATATGCAACCCTAAAAATGTGTACCCTATATAGGCTACCCCACTATAGCCTACACAATATTATAATTTGACACGGTTGCGGCCCGTTGACTCGCCACCAGGTTCAAATCCCTCGCTATGGCGAGCCCTTGTAAATACACTTCAAAAAGTGCACTTATAACAAAAGCATACAAACATATTCTCAACACTCCCCTCCACTGTTAGAAGTGTAGAAACGAGGAGAGTTGCAATCTTGCTGGGTTGAAGTTGTGAAGTCCTTGCCAGGGACTTAGCTATAACTGTCAAACTTATATGCTATGGTCTATCTAGGCTGTAGTGGGGTAGACACCACCTCCTCCGCCCCCTCCAGCCCCTCCAGCGCCCTTGCCCCCCTTGCCCTTGCCGGTGTGGCGTCTCCCACTCGGGGCAGACGCAGCGCCGACCGACTCGAAACCAACGAGGTCGGCCGCAGCAGCAGAGGCAACAGAGGGCAAGAGGGGGGAGGGAGAACACCCCTCAAAGACGGGGGTGCGAGGGTCACCACGAGAGGCTCCTACAGCGACTATGCTCTTCTCTATCGCTAGGAGGGCCTTCTCGAGGAGGTCAACGGTGAGAGTGGTGGGGCAAACTGAGAGGAAGTGGTCACTGACTTTTTTTTTTTTTTTTTTTTTTTTTTTTTTGATATCATATACATTACAGGAATGTACAGACATCGGCAGTCGTAACTGGTGACATGGTCACTGACTACGCGGAGAGAGTCAGGGAGCCAGGTGACTATGTAGTAGAGGGTGATGTACATGGGGGGGGGGGGGGTTCTTGGCGCAGAACTCAGCAGGAAGCGCAGCGCGGTAGCGAGTGTCACTAGTGCGGAGGTGCGGAATGAGGTCAGCGACTGTGGGAAAGGCAGCAAGGTAAGAGAAGAGGTACGGTAGCATGAGGCGGCTCAGTGCAGTAGTGGCAGGGGAAGAGTAGCGTGCAACTACAGCGTCGTACAAGGTCTGAGCACTCTTGTACTGGCTAAAGTGTGCATGCTCAGTGGTCGGTAAGTGGCGGCGAGCAGCAGCGTCGCGCGTGGCCCACTATGAGCGAACACTGGCATCAGCATTAGCAGCAGGGGCAGGAGAGGCACCAGAAGTGAGGTCAAACAAGGAGAGGCCGTTTGCCCTATCGCACTGTAGGAAAAGCTGCAGATCATCTACCCAGACCTCAAAGTCAACTGCTCGACCCTCAGCGTCAAAGGTGAGAACGCTAGGGGAGGCCATAACAGCAATAGACAGGTAGTGTGTACAGTAGGGCAGGGCAGTGCAGTGGCAGAGACTCTGCTCTTACCAGGCAAGTGGGGCGGTAGGGCGGCTCGGCGACTCGGCGGTCGACGGCTCGGCTGCTCGGCGGCTTGGTGGCTCGGCTATCAGGGGGCTCGACTGCTAGGCGGCTCGGCGGTCGGGCGGCTCGGCTGGTCGGTGGCTCGGCGGCTCGGCTGCTCGGTGGCTCAGGCGGCGACGGGGCTATGGAAGGGCGGCGATAGGGCCGCTGAAAGGGCGGCGACAGGCCGCTGAAAGGGCGGCGACTGGCTGCTGAAAGGGCGGGCGACGGGGCCGCTGAAGGGCGGGCGTCAGGGCCGCTGTAAGGGCGGGCGGCGAGGCCGTGAAAGGGCGGCGACGGGGCCGAAGGGAAGGGCGGCGACGAGGCCTCGTAAGGGGCGGCGCGACGGGGCCGCAAGGGCGGCATGACAGGGCCGCAAGGGCGGCATGACGGGGCCGCATAAGGGGCGGCGCGACGGGCCCGCAAGGGCGGCGCGACGGGGTCGCAACGGCGGCGTGACGGGACCGCGTAAGGGCGGCGTGACGGGGCCGCAAGGGCGGCACGACGGGGCCGCAAGGGCGGCGCGATGGGGCCGCAAGGGCGGCGCGACGGGGCTGAAAGGGCGGCGCGACGGGGCCGTTAGGGGCCGCTAGAGGCCGCTAGAGGGGAGACGACTCGGGGCGCGACTCGGGCAGGGGCCAAGCGTGCTCCGGGCAGGAAAAAAAAAATGGTTGGTGGGCCTTAGGAACAGTTCCCACGAGGGAACCAGCTCTATACCATCTTAAGAATGAAACGAGAGAATGAATGAACTATGAAAGAGTTGGGTACAAGTACTAACCCTAAATGGGTTGTACCCCTTATGGGCTACCCCACTACAGCCTACACAAATGTAGAAGCTATAATGTTCTGACATCGAGACCGCACCACGCTTATGCCCCTTAGTCGGCCGGTTGCGGTCTCCCTGGCAGACCCCTCTGGGGGTCCTGTCCTTACTAGCTTCTCCACTGTCTTATCGTGCCCGGCAGCCCCCTCTGGCACCCTGTCAGGTCTCTACCTCCCCTCGTTCTCTACGAACTTGGTGAGTGGAGCTGATCTACAGGATAGGGGGGTTGACCAGTTTACTCCTGCGAGTCAGCAGGTGACCCACTGCACGTGTGCTCGGACAGGCCAACACTTGGCCACGTTCACCCATCGGCCAGGGTCGAGCCTGTACACACTTACTACTAAGTCTCCTGAGGTAGCTGCGTCGAGTAAGGTGTTTGCTGCAGCGTCCAGGTCTGGTCCAGAGTCTGCTACCTGATCGTGTCGTCTCCTGTCCCACCAGACTCTCCTTTGGCACCACCACCTTGGTCACCCCTCCCTGCCTCGTCTCTGAAGCATGGCCTCCCGTGTCCTTGTCTCTGGTCTCCCCCGGTCCCTCCCTCCCCTACCTCCAGGGCCTGCCCGTACCTGCGTCCCCTGCGTTGAGGGGCGACAGCGCGCCGCCCCTCACTCCTCCGAGTTTCCTCCGACAGAGGCTCCGCTACAAACTCTTCACATGGACGTGTGGGGCCCCGCCCGCGTCCGTGGCCAGGGGCACGAGCGTTACTTCCTATTCGTGGTTGACGACTACTCGCGTTACACCACACACTTCCCCGTGCGTAGCAAGGGCGACGTCATTGAGGTGTTGATCGACTGGATCCGCGCAGCTCGTCTCCAGCTCAGAGAGAGTTTCGGCTCGGACTTTCCTGTTCTGCGTTTGCACTCGCACAGAGGCGGGGAGTTTTCCTCTGCCCGTCTTGAGGAAATAAGAACGAGAATGAAAATGACTAAGTGAAAGTTGGGTACAAATACAAACCCTAGAAAACTGTACCCCATATGTGCTACCCCACAATAGCCTACAATAGCTATGTCATATAAATCTGACACACCCCCATAGGCAAAGCGGGGGACTACAAGGGGTCACAAGACCAGTCAAGCAAAGCAAAGCAACGCAAGCTGAGGGTGGATCACAAAGTCACCACACCGTTAGAGCAAAAGGTCAAGGCCACAAGGACAGTTGACATGCAGGAGTACACATATATATAAGGCTAAACAAGCAAGAGCAGGTATATTTATATATATGTAAGAGTACAAGCAAGGTCAAGGGGTGAGCAAGTGAGGCAAGACAGGCACAAGACCCAGCTGAGTGCAGAAGCACTCATGATTACAAGGCGGAAGTGCCTTGGTGAAAACATCAGCAGTATTGGCCTCAGAGGCCACGTACGCAAGCGGCAACTGACCACGCTGCTGTAGCTCACGAGCGAGGAAGTAGCAAAGAGCAATGTGCTTTGCTCTGTGCTCCAGTCTCTGCTCTCGACACAAGGCCAGCATGGCCTTGTTGTCTACGTACAGGACTGGAGGAGAACGAGGCGGCTCTCCAAGGTCAGTCAGCAGGTAGGTGAGCCAACGAAGCTCCTGTGCAGCCATGGCCCCAGCGTAAATCTCAGCCTCACAACTGGAGCCGAGAACAAAAGACGAGCGAGTAGCCCGCCACGAAACAGAGCCGGAACTAAAGCTGAAGGTGTAACCCTGTGACGACCGCTGTGTAGCCTGGTCGTCAGCCCAAGAAGCGTCTGCGTGCCCAGTGAGGACCACTAGACTCTGCCCTCCAAGCACTAGCCCCATGCCCGACGTACTGCACACGTAGCGCAACACCCTCTTCGCTGCAGCCATGTGCTCTGGTCTGTGTCTCCCAGGAGCAACATAGCGTGCAAGAATGCTAAGAGGGTATGCAAGGTTAGGTCGTGTGCAGGTCATCAGGTACATGAGGCAGCCAACAAACTCTCGGTACGGGCCACTCGACTCTACGGACTCATCCGAAGGCAGAGCTAAGTGCGAGTGGCGAGTAGACAGGGGAGTGGCCTGAGGCGAGGAGTACGTGAAGCCGAAGCGCTGAAGGACCTGCTGCACCATGTGTGACTGAGTCAGGGTAATGGTGCGGTGTGCTCTGTCCCTGGTGATCTGGAAGCCAAGGTAGCTGCGCAGTTCACCCAGGTCTGTGCATGTGTGTCTCTTCTGCAAATCGGACTTCACGGGGGCGAGTCCAGCAGTGTTAGAAGTGGCAAAGACCAAGTCGTCGACATACACGAGGATGTAGATCGGCGGCAAAGAGGTGTCGGTGCGTAGAAACAGCGACGTGTCGGCAATGGAGGGAGCAAACCCAAGAGCCGCAAGCGTAGTCCTCAGTGTGTCGTGCCACTCACGCGGTGCCTGGCGAAGACCGTAGACTGGCCGTCGGAGGCTCCACTGGGTGCCAGGAGGAAAAGTCCCAGTGAAGCCAGGTGGACGGCGCAGCCAGATCTCCTCGTGCAGGCTACCCTGCAAGAAAGCAGTGCTGAATTCAAGGGAGTGAAGCTCGTAGTCATGCTGAGCGGCTATGTGTGACAGCACCCGAAGAGTGGTCATCTTCGGGGTGGGAGAGAAGGTCTGAAAGTAGTCAACTCCCTGCCGCTGACTGAAGCAACGAGCCACGTACTGCGCCTTGAAGACAGGTGGAGAACCTGGCGGCCGCTTCATTCTGAAGATCCACATGCCACTGACGATGTTCGCCCCAGGTGGGGGAACCACGTCAACGTAGGTGCCTGTGGACTTCCAGGAAGCCATCTCTGCACCCATAGCTGCCTGCCACTGAGAGGAGTAGGGACCCTCTACGGCCTCCGCGTAAGAGCGCGGAGTCGGGATGTCAAGTGCATCCGGGTCTCCCTCAGGGGTAAGCAGTACAGACGCGAGATGAGGTGAAGCAGCAGCCAGACACTGGAAATCCTCCTACCTGTCCTCAGGGACGTCCGTGCCAAGAGCACACTCACCCTCGACGCACGGAGGACAGACAGACGCAGACTCAGCAACAAGACTAGCAGCGTAGTCTAGACGACAGCGAGCAGCAAAGTCGACGAGCTTAGCAACAAGAGCAGACGCAGCAGTGGACTCAAATGAAGGGTCAGTGACGACACTAGCAAAGAGACGCGTGACAGTAGGACTGGCAGCACAAAGAGAGTCCAACTCCGGGTCGGCAAGTGTAGGAAGAGAGGACTCAGGAGGAGAAGGCAAAGGGACACGCAGAGGAGCAGTGGACGGACGCAGACACATCCGGTGCGTGCCAGGGACACGAGGAGGACGCTGATGCGAACCGCGACCACTAGCGCGAGCAGCACGAATAGGCGACGCAGGACGAGACGCAGGCTCACGACGCTTTGCAAGACCTCTAGTAGGACCAGTGTAGGGAGAGGGAGCAGGCAGTGGGGAGGCCGGCGGTTACTGTGACTGTGACTGGACAGGCGGTGGACACTCTAAGGAGCGGAACGAAGTACGGCCGAGGCCGCGCGGAGACTCCAGACACAGCAGGGACTGCACCAGCACCCTCAGCACCTCCAGCACCTCCAGCAGCACCAGTAGCACCCGCAGCAGGACCGCCGCCCGGACTGTCAGCAGTAGCCCCAGCGCCAACACCCTCAGCAGCTCCAGCTCTAGTTGGACGAGCACCTCCGGGACCAGCGGCACTAGCACCCTCAGCGGCCGAAGAAGCACCAGCACCAGCAGTACGCCTCCAGCGCCGGGCAAACCACTCGCGCAGCTCCTGTGGAGAGGGTGGCTCCCGCCGAGAAGAACCAGGAGAACCGCCAGGCCCAGCACCGTGAGACGCCTTAGAAGTAGGTCCAGCGTCCGCTGGCTCCGCACCCCCAGGCTCAGCAGCTCCAGACGCAGCACCCACAGGCTCAGCAGGTCCAGACGTAGCACCCCCAGGCTCAGCAGCTCCAGACGCATCACCCCCAGGCTCAGCAGCTCCAGACGCAGCACCCCCAGGCGAAGGACCCCCGGGCTCAGCACCCCCAGTCGTAGCACCCCCTGGCTCAGCACCCCCAGTCTAAGCACCCCCAGGCTCAGCACCCACTCGCACAGCACCCCCAGAGTCATCACCCCCAGGCTCAGCACCCGCAGCAGTACCAGAGTCACCAGCAACCTCGACCGGCTCGACTGCGTCTACCTGGGACACACCTGAAGGGGCAGGACTCTGAGGGGGGAGGGGGTCTACCGGGGGGGGGACCTGGTACAAGGAAGTGCGGTGGCGGGGGGAGGGAAGGAGTGCGGTAGGGGAAGAGGCGGTAGTAGGGGACTGACTTGTCAAACGTGACGTCCTGGGAAGACAGAACACGACGAGAGGTGGGGTGGTAGAACTGCCACCCTGGGGCGTCAGGGTGGAAGCCAAGGAAGACACAGGGAGCAGCACGAGGGGACAACTTGTCCGCAGACAAGTCGCGGACAAACGCCCGAGATCCCCAGACACGGAACGGAGACGCATCGTCGACCTTCCCCGTCCACAGCAAGGCTGGGGAGGTCTCCGGCATGGAGACTGTGGGGTGAAGGTTGATCTGATGCGCCGCGTACCGAACCGCAAACGGCCACAGAAAACGGGGGGCAGCCGCATGCATCATGGACGTACGAGCGACGTCCATGACCATGCCAATGCGGCGCTCAGCAATCCCATTTTGCTGTGGAGAGTCCGGAAGCGTAAAGGTCTGGCGAATGCCTCGCGCACGGCAGTAGGCTCGCAGAAGGCCAGAGGAGAACTCACCGCCTCGGTCAGAGTGCAGACGCAGAACAGGAAAGTCCGAGCCGAAGCTCCTCCTGAGCTGGAGACGAGCTGCGCGGATCCAGTCGATCAACACCCCTGTGACATCGCCCTTGCTGCGCAAGGGGAAGACAGTGGTGTAACGTGAGTAGTCGTCAACCACCAGCAGAATGTAGCGCTCGTGACCCTGTCCACTAACGCGGGCTGGGCCCCACACGTCCATGTGAAGCGTCTGCAGCGGGGCCTCTATCGTGGGAAACTAAGAGGAGTGAGGGGCAGCCCCTGTAGGCGCCCCTTGACAAAGGGGACGCAAGAAGGACCAGGCCCCGAAGGAAGGGGAGGGAGGGACCGGGGAAGACTAGAGACAAGGACACGGGAAGCCATGCCTCGGAGACGAGGCAGGGAGTGGTGACCAAGACGGTGGTGCCACAGGAGAGTCTCGTGAGACAGGAGGCGACACGAGCAGGGGGCAGACCCAGGACCAGACCGGGACGCAGCACCAAACACCTGACCCGACGCAGCTACCTGGCCAAACGCAGGGACAGGAGGAGACCCAGTGGTCAGGGTGTAGAGGCTCGACCCTTGCCGACGTGTAAACGTGGCCAGGTGCCGGCCTGTGCGAGCGTCCGAGCAGTGGGTCACCCGCTGACTCGCAGGAGTAAACTGGTGGACCCCCGCATCCTGTAGGTCAGCACCACTTACCAAGTTCATAGAGAATGAGGGGGGGTAAAGACCAGACAAGGTGCCAGAGGGGGCAGCCGGACACGGGAGGACAGTAGAGAAGTGAGAGAGGACAGAGCCCCCAGAGGGGTCTGCCAGGGAGACTGCAACCGGCCGACCAAGCGGCGTGAGTGTGGTGCGGTCTCGAAAGAAGGAGCGAGAAGCCCCCGAGTCAAGTGTGAAGGTGAGGGAGGCCGAAGCCGACGCGGTACCTGAGGTTACAGACTCACCAACACCTGAGGACGCAGACACACTGGCACCTAGAGCAGCAGCCTCACCAGCACCTAGAGCAGCAGTCGCAATGCCCGGGCCGGGCGGGAAACACCGGTAACAGTCACCCTCATCACTAATAGTCACAGCATACATGGCAGCAAGGATAGCATCAAAGTAAAGATCATAGATAGCTACACCCGCCCTAGACAGCTCTCCCCAGCGGGGGATCTCAGTAGCCTCCGGGAACTGGTGACGCCAAGCGTCCGTCAGGCGGCCAAAGAAGCGCTGAGTGGGGTGGGCACCCCCACACTGCTCACCAGCGCGGTCGCCGGTGCGAAGGACGTAGGTGCACGGACCAAAAACCCCACCACGCTGACGCTGCGTGTACCACTCATGGAGCTGCTGAGGGGGGGGGGATGTCCCGAGAACGCTCCTGCTGCTGCTGCTGCTGCTGCTGCTGCTGCTGCTGGCGCTGACCACCACCGGAGCCGCTCCGCTGCGAAGTGCCACCCCGACCAGCCCCACCTCCTCCACCACCGCCTCCACCTCCTCCACCACCGACTCCTCCACCTCCGCTCCCACCGCTAACGCCGCCGCCGCCTGCGCCTCCGCTGCTGCCACCGACACCTCCACCCCCGCCACCACTCCCATCGCCACCCCCACTCCCCCCGCCGCCTCCACCGCCACCTCCACCACCCCCGCTAGCTCCACCCGCTCCCTTGCCCCCCTTGCCCTTGCCAGAGCGGCGTCTCCCGCTAGGGGCAAACGCCGCACCGACCGACTCAAGACCAACGAGGTCGGCTGCAACAGCTGAGGCGACAGAGGGCAAAAGGGGGGAAGGAGAACACCCCTCAAAGATGGGGGTGCGGGGGTCACCACGAGAGGCTCCTACAGCGACTATGCTCTTCTCCGCTGCTAGGAGGGCCTTCTCTAGGAGGTCAACAGTAAGAGTGGTGGGACAGACTGAGAGGAAGTGGTCCCTGACTACACGAAGAGAGTCAGGGAGCTGGGTTACTATATAATAGAGAGTGATGTACATGGGGGGGGGGTTCTTGGCGCAGAACTCAGCAGGAAGCGCAGCGCGGTAGCGAGTGTCACTAGTGCGGAGGTGCGTAATGAGGTCAGCGACAGTGGGAAAGGCAGCAAGGTCAGGGAAGAGGTACGGTAGCATGAGGCGGCTCAGTGCAGTAGTGGCAGGGGAAGAGTAGCGTGCAACTCCAGCGTCGTACAAGGTCTAAGCATTCTTGTACTGGCTAAAGTGTCGAGCACAGGGCATCCGCCAGACCTTCACGCTTCCGGCCTCTCCACAGCAAAATGGGATTGCTGAGCGCCGCATTGGCATGGTCATGGACGTCGCTCGTACGTCCATGTTCCATGCGGCTGCCCCCCATTTTCTGTGGCCGTTTGCGGTTCAGTACGCAGTGCATCGGCTCAACCTTCAGCCCCGGGTCTGACGAGAAACGAGAAAAATGAATGCATTGAGGAGGAAGGGGAGTACAAGTAGGAAACCCTAAAGTGTTGTACCCCATATGAACTGCCCCACTACAGCCTACACAGACTATAGCATATATGCCTGATACCACCCCATAGGCAAAGTGGGGGAGAACAAGGGGTCACAAGACCAGTCAAGCAAAACAAAGCAAGCTCAGGGTGGATCACAATGTCACCACACAGTCTGAGCACAAGAGCAAGGCCACAAGGTTAGTTCACATGCAGGATCATATATGATATTGGTAAACAAGCAAGTGCAGGTATACAAAAATCATAGTACAAGCAAGGTCAAGAAGTGAGCAAGTGAGGCCAAGTAGGCACAAGACCTAGCACAGTACAGAAGCGCTGATGATCACAAGGCGGAAGGGCCTTGGTGAAGATATCAGCAGTGTTGGCCTCAGAGGCCATGTAGGTGAGGCGGAGCTGACCACGCTGCTGCAGCTCACGAGCCAGGAAGTAGCGGAGAGCAATGTGCTTCGTTCTGTGCTTCAGTCTGTGCTCCCGACACAAGGCCAGCATGGCCTTGCTGTCTACGTACACAAGTGGAGGACAACGAGGTGGCTCTCCTAGGTCAGTCAGCACGATGAACCAAGTATCGCTTCAATCGGAGCACGAACAAGAAAGTTACGAACGTTTGAAGTTCGTATGCTCTTGATATTTGGTTGTGGTGACTATGGGGAGTTGTGGGGTTGACTCCATATGGGGTACAGACTTTTGGGTGTTGGGAAATTCGTCAGCATCACTGTAGATGCTGCCAAGTGGTTGGGAGGAGCCAAACCAGGTTGGCAAGTGTGGCCAAGTTGGGCAAGGTGGATGGCATGGGTTGGAAAGTGACAAAAGTGAAAATGGGGTTCCTATAGGGAAGGGATTTGGTGTGCTTATGGGGTTTCCTTGGTTGGGGACTCCTTGGGGACCTTCCCTCTCATCCTCCTCATCCCTTCCACCTGGTTTAGTGCTAATCTAACTCTCTTGTGTAGTAATTGTGAACTTGTGTGAGACTCTTGTGATTGAGTTAAGATTCTATGGCAGCATACCCCCTAGTGCGCCGAAATTGATAACTAAAAAAATAGTTCACCTTTTGGTATGATTCAACTTGGGAATTGTAGCGACAGAGTAGAGCTACACCATAATTGAGTTTGGTGAAGTTTTGACCGTGAACTTTTCGTCGACGACGTTTCTTGTGAGCGCAACTTTTCTGTCCAGAATTCTAAGCCAACGATTTTGAGAATTTTAGGCACCTAATCTTGATAGACTCCGTCCTTTGTCTCTAACAAGTGGTATCAGAGCTGTTTAAGGACCTTTTGGGGAGTCTACTGAAGTGTGAAGATCTTCCTAGACCCACCATGGCCTGTGGGTGTGCCTAACTGGAGTTCTAGAGGTTGCATGTGACTTCCGCTTAGGGGAAACTCTGCCGAAATTTCGTTGGCGCCGACACTTGCGCAAATATTGTGGGATTTCGGTGTGGACAGCAAAGGGGGAGCTGAAATTGTGATTGGGAGCAGAGGAGATGAGTCAAGGAAGTGGAGATGCAGTTGAGAAGAGGAGTGAACCGCCACCATCCAAGATCGAAGCTTTGGATGGCTCCAACTATGAAGAATGGAGCGGGCGGATGCGTAGCGCCTTCAAGAGCTACAAGCTGCTCAAAATTGCAATGGGAGAGGAGAAGATGCCGGCGGAAGGAGATGCCCGCGATCGGTGGATTGAGAAGAGCGCGGTGCTATACGACCTCATCCTCCAATCGGTCAACAACGACATGTTCTAGCACATCAAAGATTTGGTGGAGTTGGATGATTCCGGACCGAAGGCATGGAAGCTGCTACGCGACATGATTCAGCCCAACACGCTGCCGATGGTGATTGTGTTGGAGAAGGAGTTGGCTGCCCTCTCCATGAAACCGAGAGATGATGTGAAACCGGTCCATGACAAGATCAAGGACACCTATGCGAGGATGGCAGCGGCGGGCAGCGAAGTGTTGCAGATGCAACAGTGCACCAAGATCATCTCGGTGCTTGACAACTCGTGGGACAACCTCATCCCCACCCTCAACGTTCAGCAGGACAAATGGACGCCTGAGTGGCTACGGCAGCAGATTCTGCAGGAGGACTTTCGCAGGTGCCACATGGGAGGTGGTGCTGCAAACAAAACTGCTGAGGGGTATGGAGCTGCAGGAAGCAGCAGAGGGAGAGGGGGAGGGAGAGGCCGAGGCCGTGGGAGAGGTTTTGGTTGAGGGAGAGGCCGAGGTGACTACAATGAGGGGCATGGGAGCTCTGGTGGCAGGGGGAGCACCCGAATGGAGGGTGCGTGCTGGTACTACAAGAAGGCTGGACACCCGTGGTTCAAGTGTTTCAGCCGGCCTGAGGGATGGGCCCCTCTAGGCATGAAGCCGCCAAGTAGTGAACGTGCATGCGGTGGCGCTGTGCAAGGTTCAGGTGCACAAGGTGATGGTGCACAAGGTAAAGCCGGCCCTGGGATGTTCCTCATGGTTGAGGATGTGCAAGGGAGTGGGGGTGATGTGGGTTCATTTGGGAAGGTTGTGATGCACCTGCTCACTCACTGGGTGATCGATTCAGGTTGCACGAGTCATATGACCCCACGGGCAGATTTGCTTGATGAGGTAAAACCTCATGGGAAGATCAAGTTTGTGGCTGCCGCTTCAGGTGCTTTGCTCCCTGTGATTGGTGTTGGGAATGCCAAGGTCATGGGAGCCAATGGGGGGCTTGTGGGCCTAGGGAATGTGCTGTTGGTTGAAGGTTTGTCCGCTAACCTTCTTTCTATGCGCCGGCTGCAGAAGAGCAAGGCTGAAGTTACCTTCGGCCCAACCAGCTGCCGTGCAAAGCTTGGGAAGTTGCTGCTGTAGAACTTGGAGGAGAAGAGCAGCTGCATCAAGGACCTGTGGCAACTGCCCATCATCCCTTGGAAGGAGAAACCACCAGCAACGGCAAAGGCAGCGGCAACGGCTAAAGCAACTGCTGGAGGAGAGGAGACTGCACCAACTGATGGGGCCCTAGATGCAGTCAAGAAGGTGCAGCAGCCACAGCACCCACATGGTGAGGTGCTTGCTGGTGTTGATGGGACAGCTGCATGGGCAAAGGCTTCATCTGGGAGTGGTGAGGCCAATTGGGAGACGTGGCACGAGAGGTTGTGTCACATCAACATCCCTATGCTGCAGAAGTTAGTGAAGGATGGGAGCTTGAAGGGGCTGGAGGTGAAGGGGGCTGGAGGTGAAGGGGGCAGCAAAGGAGATTGGGAGCTGCCCTACATGCCTTGAGACCAAGTTTACGAAGTTTCCCTTCAGCAGCAGCACAGGACCAGCCAAGGCACCACTTGCACTTGTGCACATGGACGTGGTGGGCCCCACGAGGGCCCCTTCTCTCTCGGGGAGTCGCTATTTCCTGACCATTGTGGACGACCACACACGTGCGGTGTGGGTCTACCCTCTGAAGACTAAGGGGGAGGTGGCAGCGGCTGTTCTCAAGGAGTGGATGCTGAGAGCTCAAAGGGAGAGCGGACATAAGGTGAAGGTGATCTGCACCGACAACGGAGGAGAGTTCATTGGCAATGAGTTTGAGGCGGTGCTGAAGAAGAAGGGGATCCAGCATCAGCTCACAGTGCCCTACAACCCTTAGTAGAATGGCGTGGCTGAGCGGTTCAACCGGACCCTGCAGGAAGGTGCTCGCACTCTCCTTGGGCGTGCAGGGCTGCCGGATCCGTTTTGGGTGACTGCACTGCGGCAGGTCGCCCTTGTGAAGAACAAGGTGCTGGGGACTGTGGGGGACAAGCAGTGGGTCCCCTACACCAAGTGGTATGGGAGTGCACCAGCTGTGAACATGGTGAGAGCCTTTGGGTGCATGGTGGTGTTTCATGTGCCTAAGGAGAAGAGGGGAAAGCTGGAAGCTTCTGGGAGATGGGGTGTGCACTTGGGGCTTGCTAAGGATCACAAAGACTGGCTGATTTGGGACTTGACCAGCCAGCAGCTGACTGTGTCGAGGGATATGAAGTTCCTTGAGTCCTTGTACTACAAGGAGTGGAAGCAGCAGCAGCATAAGCTTCCTACTACACCGCTGATCATTGAGGCTGATGAGGTGCAGCGGCCTTCGAGGCAAGTGCAGGTCACTGTCTCAGAGGAGGAGATTTCTGGGGTGACTGAGGATGGGGGAGAACCTGAGGTGGAGGAGCAGCAGCACTAGCTGCAGCAGCAGCAGCAAGATGCTCCACAAGGTGCCGCATGTCCGGCTGACCGTCGAAGGAGGGATGTACGCCCTCCTAACCGGCTGACCTATCCGAGCTTTGGCAAGCCAAAGGTGGTAAGGGCTGGGAGTGTGGCTGAGCAGTGTGATGAGGAGGAGATAGCACACTGCTACTGGGCAGCCGTCCCTGAACCCAAGACGCTAGCTGAGGCATTGAGTGGGCCGGATGCTGAAAAATGGAAGCAGAGTGTGAAGGAGGAGTATGACTCTCTGCTGGAGAATGAGACGTGGGAGCTGTGTGAGCTGCCACCTGGGAAGAAGGCCATTTCTTCCAAGCTGATTTTCAGGCACAAGTACGGACCTGATGGGGAGCTGACCCGCTACAAGTCAAGGCTTGTGGCTAAGGGGTTTCAGCAGACAAAGGGGAAGGATTTTGACGAGATCTTTGCTTCTGTGGGGAAAAGCACAACATTGAAAGTGTCACTGGCAATGTTAGCAAACTGTGGATGGCGGGTGAAGCAGATGGACATCACCACCGCCTTCCTCAATGGGATCATTCTATAGGAGCTGTACATGTGACAGCCTGAGGGTTTGGATGATGGGAGCGGCATCTATGGCCTGAAGAAGGCCATCTATGGCCTGAAGCAGGCTCCTCGTGCATGGTACCACAAGCTAGAGGAGACACTGCTGGTTGGGGGGTTTAAGAAGAGTGAGTGTGACCACAGCCTGTTCCTGCTACAAGAAAAGGAGCAGTTTCTCATGCTCCTGGTGTATGTGGACGACATCCTGCTCTTCTCTGAGTCGTCTGCAATGATTGAGCGTGTGGAGGAGATGTTGGAGATGCAGTTCAAGTGTTCCAAGATGGGAGATGTGAAGTACTACCTGAGGATGCATGTGGAGAGGGACCTTGACAAGGGAGTGATGAGGTTGCACCAGAGGAAGTACTGTGAGGGGCTGGCCGAGAAGTATGGGCTGCAAGATGGAGGAAAGCCAGCCACCCCGCTGCCTTCGGGGTTCACTGTGGAGCCCTGTGCTGATGAAGAGGTGGTGGGTGAGAGTGACAGGAAACTTTTTCATTCCATGGTTGGGGCACTCAACTATGCGGCTAACCACACACGGTCTGACATTGCCTTTGTAACATCCAGGCTTGCTAGTGTGGTTTCACGCCCCAGTCATGAGTAGGGTTGGTCAGGAAGCAGCCAAGAGGTTGGTCCGCTATGTGAGCGCTACGGCATCAGTGGGCTTGGAGTACAGTGCTGTGCGACAGAGGCTGCAGAGGGGTGCAGCTGATTTAGGCAAGGGGGAGATGCTCCTGACCTGCTACACCGACGCCAGCTTCAACTCTGTGAAGGCAGATGGCACCAGCATTGGACGCTATGTGTGCCTGTTTGGAGGTGGTGCAGTGAGCTGGCGCAGCAAGAAGCAGAACGAGGTGGGGCAGTCCTCGTGTGAGACAGAGTACATGGCCCTACATCATGGGGCAAAGGAGGTGGTGTGGCTGAGGCGTTTGTTGGAGAAGATCAGAGTGTGCCAGAGGGAGCCGACTGTGATGTTCTGTGACAATGAGTCGGCAATGAAGCTAGCAAAGAATGCTTGTCTTCATGGGCGGACCAAACACATTAGGCCTAAGTGGCACTGGGTGAGAAGGCTCGTGGATAAGGAGGTGCAGCTGGAGATCGTGAAGACCCATCAGCAGGCGGCTGACATTCTCACCAAGCGCCTGGCTGAATCTAAGCATTGGAAGGGCATGAAGCTTGCTGGGATGAGTGTGCATTCAGGGTACATGCTTGAGCTATGGCATGTGGGATGATGGTTGGCACCCAGAGGGGGAGTTTGTTGTGTGATGCAATCTTATGCATTCACGTCTATCTGCCTCCCATCATGTGTTCGTGCGCTGCATGCGTGGTGTGAGCGTGTGCAATAATTTGTGTTTTGTGCAGTTTGGTTTTTCTGAGTGTGTGTGTAAATGTTATTTGGCTTGAGCAGATGTCTGAAGTGACTTCTCTGCTCAAGAGCTTCCCGACGAACCAAGTATCACTTCAATCGGAGCACGAACAAGAAAGTTCTGAACGTTGGAAGTTCGTATGCTTTTGATATTTGGTTGTGGTGACTATGGGGAGTTATGGGGTTGACTCCATATGGGGTACAGACTTTTGGGTGTTGGGAAATTCGTCAGCATCACTGTAGATGCTGCCAAGTGGTTGGGAGGAGCCAAACCAGGTTGGCAAGTGTGGCCAAGTTGGGCAAGGTGGATGGCATGGGTTGGAAAGTGACAAAAGTGAAAATGGGGTTCCTATAGGGAAGGGATTTGGTGTGCTTATGGGGTTTCTTTTGTTGGGGACTCCTTGGGGACCTTCCCTCTCATCCTCCTCATCCCTTCCACCTGGTTTAGTGCTACTCTAACTCTCTTGTGTAGTAATTGTGAACTTGTGTGAGACTCTTGTGATTGAGTTAAGATTCTATGGCAGCATACCCCCTAGTGCGCCAAAATTGATAACTAAAAAAATAATTCACCTTTTCGTATGATTCAACTTGGGAATTGTAGCAACGGAATAGACCTACAACATATCTGAGTTGAGAGAAGTTTTGATTGTGAACCTTTCGTCGACCGCGTTTCTTGTGAGCGCGACTTTTCTGTCCAGAATTCTAAGCCAATGATTTTGAGAATTTTAGGCACCTAATCTTCGTAGACTCCGTCCTTAGTCTCTAACAGATTTCAGCCTCACAGCTGGAGCTGAGAACAGAAGACGAGCGGGTAGACCGCCACAAAATAGAGCCGGAACCAAGGCTAAAGGTGTAACCCTGCTGATATCTTTACCAAGGCACTTCCACCTTGTGATCATCAGCGCTTCTGTACGATGCTAGGTCTTGTGCCTACTTGGCCTCACTTGCTCACTTCTTGACCTTGCTTATACTGTTATTTTTGTATAGCCGCACTTGCTTGTTTACCTTTATATATGATCTTGCATGTGAACTGGCCTTGTGGCCTTGCTCTTGTGCTCGGACTGTGTGGTGATGTTGTGATCCACCCTGAGGTTGCTTTGCTTTGCTTGACTGGTCTTGTGACCTCTTGTTCTCCCCCACTTTGCCTATGGGGGTGTGTCAAACTTATATGCTATGGTCTATCTAGGTTGTAGTGGGGTAGACACTGTAAGGTACAACATTTCTAGGTTTCCTACTTGTACCCACGTTCTCCTTGGTCATTCTCTCCTCATTTCTTCACAATAACTCCTTGAAATTCGTCTTGCAGAGTCGCCCAAAATGATGTGACGGTGCGTTGAAGATTTCCTCCGCGTAGTGCTCCGTGGGAAGTGGCAGGTCGAACCTGCTCCAGAAGATGCTCCTAGTGATGATTCAGGTGGTGGGCCCATTTGTAGAAATTATCACAGGTTCCAAGGTTTGGAACTCTTGCTTGTGATACCATGTTGGGCTGAAGAAGCCCTTAGGATCTTTGTAGGGGTGAACTCTGGGTAGAGTTGGTGTAGTAGCGGAAGCGTTAATAAAGAGTTGTGAACCACCTTGCGCTAGTATGTGAGGGCAAAGTAAGTTGATTAAAACAAAGAGATACAAGATTATATAAGAGTACAAGGAATATGAAAGGATACGGTTATAACTGTTTTTCTTGTTGCTGTTGCGGTTCGATAGAGTGACGACTCGGGCAACTGCTCTGTAGCGAGTCAGTTGTGTGTCCTTGCTGTCGCGCTGTACTTGCCAGGTCAAAGGTCACTGACCTTTGACTTTCGCGTAACCTCCAGCGGTTACTTCAACCTCCGAGGGTTGACTCGCTGGTGCCTCGATATGCTTTGCTTTGCTTGTGCCTTTATTGTTTCGACACAACAGAGGCGCTTAGGACCGATTGTTTCCAACACTCCCCTTCACTTCTGGAGTGTCACTGACGTGGCTCTGTCCAGTCAGCAGCATGCAGTATTTGAACTTCTGCTTTTCGAGTTTCTTGGTCAGGTAGTCAGCTGCCATCTCGGACGAGGGACAGTATGTCAGTTCGAGCCTTCCCTTCTCGATCTCGTCCTTATCGAAGAAATATTGCAGGGCGATGTGTTTCGTCCTGTTCGCGAAGCCGTTCTTGTTGGCAATGCGAATTGCCGACTTTTTGTCGCAGAACAAGGTAAAGTTGGGTAACTCGGCTAACTTCGCTTCTTCCAGCAGCTCGCGAAGATAGAGTCCTTCCTTGGTGGCTGAGCAGAGTGCAATATATTCTGCTTCATTTAGAGCGCAGCGGAAGCTCTAGGAATTAACGACGTCCCTATGGCGGGGCTATTGGTCACTCAGAGGTAGTTTTCCTGGCTTGTAACGTGGTGCCAAAGCAGCGGCCGAGGGTAGGCCGGACACAAGCTTGAGAATTGTGTAATATGAGCAAGGCATTACATTCTGTTATATAGCAAACGCATAGGGCAAACAGTTACCAAGGCGCAACTGTATAACACTTGCGCTGCGTCGCTTGGGTTGCCTTGTTACAGTCGCGCTGGCGAGACTGTTCAGCTTCGGCAAGGGCGCGGTATCCTGCCACGCCCTACAGGTCAGTTTCGCGAACTGTAGACGATGACTCCTGCTGTCGATTCGATTCTTGAGTTGCCACGCGGGTTGCAATCGCTGTGCTCGGTTGCGGCCCGTTGACTCGCCAACAGGTTCAAAACCTCGCTATGGCGAGCCCCTGTAAACACACTTCGTGTCAGTAGATCTGCACTGTGGATGCCCGATTGATCCTGGAGAGGGTTACATGCGCGTTCGCCTGCGGGGTTATGGGCGCACTGACCTGCTACTGAAACAAGCCCTTTTATCCCAATGGTCTAGTGGTTGGGATTCTGACATGGTATCAGAGCGGTCTCGGGTTCGATTCCCGGTGTATGCACATGTAGGCCGTTGCCGGTGTGCTTAGTCCTGGGCCTCCCAATGTGGGGGGGTGTCAGTAGATCTGCACTGTGGATGCCCGATTGATCCTGTAGAGGGTTACAGGCGCATTCGCCTTGGGGGTTATGGGCGCACCGACCCGCTACTGAAACAAGCCCTTTTATCCCAATGGTCTAGTGGTTGGGATTCTGACACTTCGAACAGTGCACTTATTATAAAAGCATACAAACATATTCTCAACAGAATCTTCCCATTTGCGAATGTCGGGGCAGTTGGTGCGAATCAGTTGCTCCATGGTCTGATTTGTCCGTTCCGTCTGTCCGTCGGTTTGCGGGCGGTACGACGTAGGACTTCGACGTAACTGCAGGCGGGTTTCATACTGTGCCCACGTCTCGTGTTAGAACTTTGACGTAAATTTCGGGTCACGATCGCTGATGATCGCCGAAGGTAACCTTTGTAAGCGTACGACGGTGGAGATGAACAGTTTGACTGTATCTTCGGCTGTTATCGTCGTTTGGCAGGGGGCGAAATGTGCCATTTTCGTTAGGCGATCCACGACGACCATTACCGAGTCGCTCCCACTCGTGCGAGTTGGGAGCTTCGTGACGAAATCCATTGTCACCTGTTGTCACGGTCGTTCGGGTGGCGCGAGGGGTTGCAGCAGTCCGGCTGGCCTTTGTCGTGACGACTTCATTGCTTGGCAGGTCGGGCAAGTTGACACATAGCGTTGTACATCGGTGTGCATGTCCGGCCAGTAATAATTCCGCCGCAGCAGCTTCAATGTTTTGTCGGTGCCGAAATGCCCGGAAAGGTTGCAGTCGTGTGTCAAGGTTTCTAGCAAGGCTTAGGAGCCATGGCTAGTGAGTTCGAGTTGAAAGGAAAAGTGTCGAGAGAAAAGGGTTTCACTATAGGTTCAAGGGTACAAATATGAAAGAACAAGCAAGAAAGGTGCACCACCAAATAGGAAAACGCTATAACTACAGTAACCAATCCTGCAGGCAGTTACATATAGAAAATATTAAATTATATTTTCCGACACGCCCCCATAACTGACTGTAGGAGATGAGTATGCAGTTAGCGCCCTCTGAAGGGGTACATCACGATTGCGCAGGAGGAGAAAAGTGTTTCAATAATACCACTCCCCTGGCTCCCCCACACCTGCACACCCTCCCACCCTCCCCCCCAGCGGCAGCTGCAGTAGTGGGAACGAAAGGAGGAGGCGGGCTGGCGCTGGCTGAACTCCCACTCCATCCCCTCACCCTCCCCCTCTCCCTCCCCTTCCCCCTCCCCCACACACTGCTGCAGGAGCAGCAGAGGGGGGAAGAGTGGAGAGGTGGAGGGACGGCTGCTGGGTGGTCTCACACCCGCCACCCCAGTGCCAATCCCTTAGGTCGCCTCGACAGGTGACGGGAAAAAGGGGGGGGGGGGTGCACGTGCCCCCGATGTGCCGCGGCTGGCGACAGGGCATGGCCGTGTCAGAGGTCCACTGGTGATCCCCGATCGATCCTAGGGAAGGGTTACAGGCACATTTGCCTGGGGGGTTATGGGCGCACTGACCCGCTACTGAAAAAAAGCCCTTTTATCCCAATGGTCTAGTGGTTGGGATTCAGAGATGGTATCAGAGCGAAGGTCTCGGGTTCGAATCCCGGTGTATGCACTTCGGGCATCCCAGTGCGGGGGGGTGTCAGAGGTCCACTGGTGATCCCCGATCGATCCTAGGGAAGGGTTACAGGCACATTTGCCTGGGGGGTTATGGGCGCACTGACCCGCTACTGAAAAAAAGCCCTTTTATCCCAATGGTCTAGTGGTTGGGATTCTGAGAGACCGGGGCGGGGTCGGGGCCGTAAGTGGGCGGGGCCGCAGATGGCGTCGGGGCCGAAGTGGGCGACGGGGCCGCAGGTGGCGACGGGGCCGCAGGTGGCAGGGCCGCAGGTGGTGACGGGGCCACAGCCGGCGACGGGGCCGCAGGTGGCGACGGGGCCGCACGTGGGCATCGGGGCAGCAGGTGGCGACGGGGCCGCAGCGGGCGACGGGGCCGCAGGTGGCGACGAGGCCGCAGGTGGGCGTCAGGGCCGCAGGTGGCGGGGCCGCAGGTGGCGACGGGGCCGCAGCGGGCGACGGGGCCGCAGGTGGTGACGGGGCCGCAGGTGGGCGTCGAGGCCGCTGGTGGCAACGGGGCCGCAGCGGGCGATGGGGCCGCAGGTGGCGACGGGGCCGCAGGTGGGTGTCGGGGCCGTAGGTGGCGGGGCTGCAGGTGGCGACGGGGCCGTAGTGGGCGACGGGGCCGCAGGTGGGCGTCGGGGCCGCAGGTGGCGACGGGGCCGCAGCGGGCGACGGGGCCGCAGGTGGCGACGGGGCCGCAGGTGGGCGTCGGGGCCGCACGTGGCGACGGGGCCGCAGCGGGCGACGGGGCCGCAGGTGGCGACGGGGCCGCAAGTGGGCGACGAGGCCGTAGTGGGGCCGTAGCGGGGCCTAAGCGGGGCCGGAGCGGGGCCGTAGCGGGGCCGTAGCGGGGCCTGCTGAAGGGCGGGCGACGATGGGGCCGCTGAAAGGGCGGCGACGGGGCCGCTAAAAGGGCGGCGACGGGGCCGCGGAAGGGCGTCGACAGGGCCGCGAAGGGGCCGCAAGGGGCCTAAAAGGGCGGCAACGGGGCCGCTAAGAAAAGGTTAAGGGGCATGCCACGGGGCGTGCCGAACACAGAGTAGCAGCGGAAGCAATGGGGCGGGTCCACAGGCAAAGACCGTGGTCACTCTGATAACATGTCAAGGTTTCTAGCAAGGCTTAGGAGCCATGGCTAGTGAGTTCGAGTTGAAAGGAAAAGTGTTGAGAGAAGGGTTTCACTATAGGTTCAAGGGTACAAATATGAAAGAACAAGCAAGAAAGGTGCACCACCAAATAAGAAAACGCTATAACTGTGAAAGTTCTTAGCTAGGCTAAGGAGCCATAGCTAGTAGGTCGAGTGAGTTGAGTATCGAGCAAGTTGAAAAGGAGAGAATGTTGAATAATAGCAAAGAGATACAACATATAGTCAAGAAACTAGAGGTGCACCACCAAACAGAAGACAAGAAAAATACACTACACCTAAACCACAAGCAGTTACATAAAATAACATTGACAATAACTACAGTAACCAATCCTATAGGGAGTTACATATAGAAAATATTGAATTATATTTTCCGACATCGTGAACCTCCTGCGTCAGCAGCTCCCGTAAAGGTCGGTATGCTGGTACCCAAATCCGGTTCGTACCGGCTTTTAGGTAGTACTTGCCGTGCGGTGTGGCTGCCTGTTGTTGCGGGTTCTGGAAAAACCGGTCGATCTTGTAGCCGCGGGTGAATAGTCCCGTCAGCATTGGGTTGGTGTGGGCGATTACGACTGCCGCGTTTTGCATGGATGGCCTGGAGAGGGCGTCGGCGATGTTGTTGGCACCTTTCTTGTACGTGGTGGTGTACCGAAAATTGGACTCGAGAAAGTCCAACCACCGGATTTGTCGCGGGTTAAGTGTTGGTTCCATGCGCATGTACTGTAGCGATTTGTGGTCGGTCCGAATTGTCACGTCGGCTCCCGTGAGATAGCAGCGCCAGGTACGAAATGCGTGGACGATGGCCAGCATTTCTTTGTCGTGGACTGGGTAGTTGCGCTCGGGTGGCTGCATCTTGCGTGACTCGTAGGCGATGGGTTGCAGCCCTTGGCCGAAGTCCCGTAGCAGGACGGCGCCGACGGCGAAATCACTGGCGTCCGTGACGACTTCGAACGGTCGAGATGGGTCGGCGAGGCGGAGTACTGGGGGCGAACCCAAAATGTTTTTGAGGGCGTCGAAGGCAGACTGCTCCCTCTCCCCCCACCTGAAATCACTGTCGTGGTGCAGCAGGTCGGTCAGCGGCTTGGTTATTCCTGCCATATTAGGTACAAAACGGCGAACGTAGTTAACAAACCCCAGAAAACTTTGCAACTCAGGGATACTAGTAGGCGGCTTCCACTTAACGATGGCGTCCACTTTACGCGGGTCGATTTTGATTCCGTCGCCAAAAACCACATGCCCCAGAAATTCCTATTCCGGCTTCAGGAACTCGCACTTAGACCCCTTCGTAATCAGCCGATGCCCCTGTAAACGCTGGAACACCTTCTCTAAATCCCGCAGGTGGTCCTCTTTTGTTGCGCTGTACACCAGGATGTCGTCCAGATACACGATGACTTTCTTGTCCAGCATGTCCCGGAAATTTCTGTTCATTGTGAGCTGGAATGTTGAGGGCGTGTTTGTTAGTCCAAACAGCATCACCGTAAACTTGTAACTGTCGTAGCGTGTGCAAAAAGCTGTTTTCGGGCAGTCGTCGGCGAACACGCGAATTTTGTGGTAGCCTCCTTGCAGGTCCATTTTCGAGAAATACTGGGCTCCACGAAGTTGATCCAGCAGATCATCGGTTCGCGGGATCGGGTAACGCGATTTTATTGTGACCCGATTCAGCGCCCGATAATCAATGCACATGCGTAGGCCCCCGTCCTTTTTCGGTGTAAATAGTATCGGCGCTGCAAACGGCGACGTGCTTGCCCGGATAAATCCCTTGGCGAGCAGGTAATCTAGCTGGGCCCGCAACTCGGCGAGCTCTAGTTGGCTGAGGCGCCACTGTGTCCGAACAGTAGGTTGCGCGCCGGGCTCTAGCTGGATCCGATGATCCTCACGTTGTTGGGGGGGCAAGCCGTCCGGGAGGTCATCCGCAAAAATTTCGGGATACCTCCGAATAATGCTCGTCAATTCCTAGGGGACTGCTGCGCAGAGGGTGTCGATGTCCGCGATTTTCTCAGAAGCTGTCACCTCGTACAGGTGCACAAAGAAGGCTTGAGCCCCACTGTTCATCGCTCGCGCCATGTTGACCGCGTTGAGACGTGTCATCACCGGCTCCGGCTCCGTCCATTTCGGAAGCGTCGTCTTCCCTCCGTATCCTTGCACAACGCACGCCCCAGTTGTCCAGTCGATTGTCGTATTGAACCGCTGCAGCCAATCTCTTCCCAGTCGCACATCGCAGCCGTCCAACGTCGTCGCCAACATCTTCATGCCGAACCCGAATTTTTCGCCACATCGTATCCAAATTCGTCGCGCTTCATCTCGGATGGCCAGTGGTGTCCCGTCCACTAGCCTTGCATCAATCTCCGGCAGACACCTAGTCAGCTTCACCCCCATTTTTTAAGCCGTTGCCACGTTGACAAGACTGTGGCTCGCCCCACCGTCAACGAATATTTTTATTTTATAACCATTAACCCTCCCTACCACCAGCACAGGGTAGTCCACGTGTTCACCCACGTTATTCGTCCGGTTCTGGTCGATAGCTCTGATCGATACCACGACCCGTTGTGGATGGTGATTGTCGGGCGACAGGATCTCGTCAGTAGGTGGCCCTTCTGCTACCGACTCGTATATTTTCCCGACCCTTCTCCGTCGTTCTTCTTCCCCTGCTTAAGCCTCAGGCAGTCTTTTTTCAGGTGGCCCAGCTGGATGCATAAAAAGCATGGCCCAAGGGCTCGGCTTGGTGCATCCACGCCGTTGATCGTGGGCTGCTGAGTCGATCTACGAAATCGAGGGCCCTCCTAGGAGCTCGATCTCGCCCACTGCATCAGTGCATCCATTGACTCGGCTTCTTGGACGGCGTCATTGAAGCTTCGTGGCTGGGTTCTTCGGACCTCATACTGTATCTCGTATTTTAGGCCCGCCACGTAGCGATCCAACCGCTCCGCGTCGCTCATATCGTCCACTTGATCCGCCAAGTTGCAGAACTTGCTGGTGTAGTCTTGGATCGAAGTCAGCTGCATTCAGGCACGCAACTTCTGAGAAGAGTTGAACGAGAATCGAGATGACTGAGTGAAAGTTGGGTACAAAATGCAAACCCTAGGAAGTTGTACCCCATATGTGCTACCCCACTATAGCCTACAATAGCTATGTCATATATATCTGACACACCCCCATAGGCAAAGTGGGGGAGAACAAGGGGTCACAAGACCAGTCAAGCAAAGCAAAGCAAAGCAAGCTCAGAGTGGATCACAAAGTCACCACACAGTCTGAGCATAAGGTCAAGGCCACAAGGCCAGTTCACAAGCAGGAGAGCACATATATATATAACACTAAACAAACAAGAGCAGGTATATATATATGCAAGAGTACAAGTAAGATCAAGAGGTGAGCAAGTGAGGTGAGACAGGTACAAGTCCCAGCTGAGCGCAGAAGCGCTGATGATCACAAGGCGGAAGTGCCTTGGTGAAAACATCAGCAATGTTGGCCTCAGAGGCCACGTACGCAAGTCGCAACTGACCACGCTGCTGCAGCTCACGAGCAAGAAAGTAGCGGAGAGCAATGTGCTACGTTCTGTGCTCCACGCGCTGCTCTCGACACAAGGCCAGCATGGCCGTGTTGTCTACGTACAGCATTGGAGGAGAACGAGGCGGCTCTCCAAGGTCAGCCAGCAGGTAGGTGAGCCAGCGAAGCTCCTGTGCAGCCATGGCCCCGGCGTAGATCTCAGCCTCACAACTGGAGCCGAGAACAGAAGACGAGCGAGTAGCCCGCCACGAGACAGAGCCGGAACCAAGACTGAAGGTGTAACCATGTGACGACCGCTGAGTAGCCTGGTCGTCAGCCCAAGAAGCGTCCGCGTACCCAGTGAGGATCACTAAACTCCGCCCTCCAAGCACTAGCCCCATGCCCGACATACTGCACAATTAGCGCAACACCCTCTTCGCTGCAGCCATGTGCTCTGGTCGGTGTCTCCAAGGAGCAACATAGCGTGCAAGAATGCTAAGAGGGTATGCAAGGTTAGGTCGTGTGCAGGTCATCAGGTACATGAGGCAGCCAACAAGCTCTGGGTATGGGCCACTCGACTCTACGGACTCATCCGAAGGCAGAGCTGAGAGCGAGTGGCGAGTAGACAGAGGAGTGGCCTGAGGCGAGGAGTACGTGAAGCCGAAGCGCTAAAGGACCTGCTGCACCATGTGTGACTGAGTCAAGGTAATGGTGCGTCGTGCTCTGTCCCGAGTGATCTGCAAGCCAAGGTAGCTGCGCAGTTCACCCAGGTCTGTGCACGTGTGTCTCTTCTGCAGCTCGGACTTCACGTAGGCGAGTCCAGCAGTGTCCGCTGTGGCAAAGACCAAGTCGTCAACATACACGAGGATGTAGAACGGCGGCAGAGAAGTGTCGGTGCGCAGAAACAACGACGGGTCAGCAGTAGAGGGAGCAAACCCAAGAGCCGCAAGCGTAGTCCTTAGTGTGTCGTGCCACTCACGCAGTGCCTGGCGGAGACCGTAGACTGGCCGTCGGAGGCTCCACTGGGTGCCAGGAGGGAAAGTCCCAGTGAAGCCAGGTGGACGGCGCAGCCAGATCTCCTCATGCAGGCTACCCTGCAAGAAAGCAGTGCTGAAGTCAAGAGAGTGGAGCTCGTAGTCGCACTGAGCGGCTTTGTGCAGCAGCACCCGAAGAGTGGTCATCTTCGGGGTGGGAGATAAGGTCGGAAAGTAGTCAACTTCCTGCTGCTGTCTGAAGCCACGAGCCACGTACCGCGCCTTGAAGACTGGTGGAGAGCCCGGCGGCCGCTTCACCCTGAAGATCCACATGCCACTGACGATGTTCGCCCCTGGAGGGGGAACCGCGTCAACGTAGGTGCCTGTGGACTTCCAGGAAGCCATCTCTGCATCCATAGCTGCCTGCCACTGAGAGGAGTAGGGACCCTCTACGGCCTCCGCGTAAGAGCGTGGAGTCCGGATGTCTAGTGCATGTGGGTCTCCCTCAGGGGCAAGTAGTACGGACGCGAGATGAGGTGAAGCAGCAGCCAGACAGTGGAACTCCTCCTGCTTGTCCTCAAGGACGTCCGTGCCAAGAGCACACTAACCCCCGACGGACGGAGGACAGACAAACGCAGACTCAGCAACAAGACTAGTAGAGTAGTCTAGACGGCAGCGAGCAGCAAAGTTAACGAGCTCAGCAACAAGCACAGACGCAGCAGTGGACTCAAAAGAGGGGTCAGTGACGACACTAGCAAGGAGACGCGTGACAGTAGGACTGGCAGTACGGAGAGAGTCTGACTCTGGGTCGGCAAGTGCAGGAAGAGAGGACTCAAGAGGAGAAGGCAAAGGAGCAGTGGACGGACGCAGAGACATCCGGTGCGTGCCAGGGACAGGAGGAGGACGCTGACGCGAACCGCGACCACTAGCGCGAGCAGCACGAACAGGCGACGCGGGACGAGACGCAGGCTCACGACGCTCAGCAGGACCTCCAGTAGGACCAGTGTAAGGAGAGGGAGCAGGAAGTGAGGAGGCTGGCTCTTACTGTGACTGGACAGGCGGTGGACACTCTACAGGAGGAGAAAGACCAAGAACCTGCTGCAGGAGCGGAACGAAGTACGGCGGAGGCCGCGCGGCAACTCTAGACACAGCAGGGAAAGCACCAGCACCCGCAGCGGCAGCACCAGCGCCAACAGCACCTCCAGCTGCAGGACCTCCAGCAGCACCAGTAGCACCCGCAGCAGGACCACCGCCAGGAAGGACAGCAGCAGTCTCAGCACCAACACCCTCAGTAGCTCCACCTCCAGGCAGACCCGAAGGCCCAGGAGCCCCGGGACCGGCGGCACAAGTACCCTCAGCAGCCGAAGAAGCTCTAGCTCCAGCAGTACGCCTCCAGCGGCGACCAAACCACTCGCGTAGCTCGTTTGGAGAGAGTGGCTCCCGCCGAGACGAAGCACCCGGAGAGCCCCGCACCGCCAGACGCCAGAAGTGGAGGTCCAGTGGCCGCAGGCTCCGCAACTCCAGGCTCAACAGCACCCCCTTGCTCAGCAGCTCTTGACTTAGCACCCCTAGGCTCAGCACCCCCGGTCGTAGCACCCCTACGCACAGCACCCTTAGAATCAGCACTCCCAGGCTCAGCACCCCCAGGCTCAGCACCCCTAGTCGCAGTACCCCCAGGCTCAGCACCCCCAGGCTCAGCACCCCCACGCTCAGCGACCACGCGCGCAGCACCCCCAGAGTCAGCACCCCCAGGCTGAGCACCCGCAGTAGTACCAGAGTCACCAGCAACCTCGACCGGCTCGACTGGGTCTACCTGGGACACACCTCAAGGGGCAGGACCTTGAGGGGGAAGGGGGTCTACCTTGGGGGGACCTCGCACAAGGAAGTGCGGTGGCGGGGGGAGGGAAGGAGTGCGGTAGGGGAAGAGGCGGTAGAAGGGGACTGACTCGTCGAACGTGACGTCCTGCGAGGACAGAACACGACGAGAGGAGGGGTGGTAGAACTGCCACCCTGGGGCGTTAGGGGGGAAGCCTAGGAAGACACAGGGAGCAGCACGAGGGGACAGCTTGTCCACAGACAAGTCGCGGACAAACGCCCGAGATCCCCAGACACGAAACGCAGACGCATCGCCGACCTTCCCCGTCCACAGCAGAGCTAGGGAGGTCTCCGGCGGGGAGACCTTGGGGTGAAGGTTGATCTGATGCGCCGCGTACCGAACCGCAAACGGCCACAGAAAATGGGGGGCAGCCGCATGCATCATGGACGTACGAGCGACGTCCATGACCATGCCAATGCGGCGCTCAGCAATCCCATTTTGCTGTGGAGAGTCCGGAAGCGTAAAGGTCTGGTGTATGCCTCGTGCACGAGAGTAGGCTCACAGAAGGACAGAGGAGAACTCTCCGCCTCGGACAGAGTGCAGACGCAGAACATGAAAGTCCGAGCCGAAGCTCCTCCTGAGCTGGAGACGAGCTGCGCCGATCCACTCGATCAACACCTCTGTGACATCACCCTTGCTGCGCAAGGAGAAGAATGTGGTGTAACGCGAGTAGTCGTCAACCACCAGCAGGAAGTAGCGCTCGTGACCCTGTCCACGGACGCGGGCCGGGCCCCACACATCCATGTGAAGCGTCTGCAGAGGAGCCTCTGTCGGGGGAAACTGGGAGGAGTGAGGGGCAGCCCGGAGCCGCCCCTCGACACAGGGGATACAGGAAGGTCCTGGCCCCGAAGGAAGGGGAGGGAGAGACCGGGGAAGACCAGCGACAAGGACACGGGAAGCCATGCCCCCAAGACGAGGCAAGGAGGGGTGGCCAAGACGGTGGTGCCAAAGGAGAGTCTCGTGAGACAGGAGGCGACACGAGCAGGGGGCAGACTCAGGACCAGACCTGGACGCAGCAGCAAACACCTGACCCGACGAAGCTATGTGTCTAGACGCAGGGACAGGAGGAGACTCAGTGGTCAGGGTGTAGAGACTCGACCCCGGCCGACGTGTAAACGTGGCCAGGTGCCGGCCTGTGCGAGCGTCCGAGCAGTGGGTTACCTGCTGACTCGCAGGAGTAAACTGGTGAGCCCCCGCATCCTGCAGGTCAGCACCACTCACCAAGTTTGTCGAGAACAAGGAGAGGTACAGACCAGACAAGGTGCCTGAGGGGGCAGCCGGACACGGGAGGACAGTAGAGAAGTGAGAGAGGACAGGACCCCTAGAGGGGTCAGCCATGGAGACTGCAACCGGCCGACCAAGCGGCGTGAGTGTGGTGCGGTCTCGAAAGAAGGAGCGAGAAGCCCCTGAGTCAAGTGTGAAGGTGAGGGAGGCCGAAGCCGACGCAGTACCTGAGAGCGCAGCCTCACCAGTACCTGAGAGCGCAGACGCACTGGCACCTAGAGCAGCAGCCTCACAAGCACCTAGCGCAGCAGTACCAATGCCCGGGTCGGGCGGGAAACACCAGTAACAGTCACCCTCATCACTAATAGTCACAGCATACATGGCAGCAAGGATAGCATCAAAGTCAAGATCAAAGATAGCTACGCCAGCCTTAGACAGCTCTCCCCAACGGGGAATCTCACTATCCTCGCGGAACTGCTGACGCCAAGCGTCCGTCAGGCGGCCAAAGCAGCGCTGGGTGGGGTGGGCACCCCCACACTGCTCACCCCCTCGGTCGTCGGAACGAAGGACGTAGGTGCACGGACCAAAACCCCCACCACGCTGACGCTGCGTGTACCACTCACGGAGCTGCTGAGGCGGGGGGATGTCCCGAGAACGCTGCTGCTGCTGCTGCTGGCGCTAACCACCACCAGAGCCACTCCGCTGTGGGGCACCACCCCGACCAGCTCCAACCCCTCCGCCACCGCCGCCTCCACCTCCGCCACCACCGCCGCCTCCGCTCCCACCGCTTCCGCCGCCACCGCCTTCGCCTCCGCTGCCGTCACCACCACCACCACCCCCTCCACCACTCCCACCGCCACCCCCACTCCCTCCGCCGCCTCCACTGCCACCTCCACCGCCCCCGCTAGCTCCACCCGCGCCCTTGCCCCCCTTGCCCTTGCCAGGTCGGCGTCTCCCGCTAGGGGCAGACGCCGCGCTGACCGACTCAAGACCAAGCAGGTCGGCAGCAGCAGCAGAGGCAACAGAGGGCAGTTGGGGGGAAGGAGAACACCCCTCAAAGATGGGGGTGCGAGGGTCATCCCGAGAGGCTCCTACAGCGACGATGCTCTTCTCTGCCGCCAGGAGGGCCTTCTGGAGGAGGTCAACAGGGAGAGTGGTGGGACAGACTGAGAGAAAGTGGTCCCTGACTACGCGAAGGGAGTCAGGGAGGCATGTGACTATGTAATAGAGAGTGATGTACATGGGGGGAGGGTTCTTGGCGCAGAACTCAGCAGGAAGCGTGGCGCGGTAGCGAGTGTCACTAGTGCGGAGGTGCGTAATGAGGTCAGCGACCGTAGGAAAGGCAGCAAGGTCAGGGAAGAGGTACGGTAGCATGAGGCGGCTCAGTGCAGCAGTGGCAGGGGAAGAGTAGCGCGCAACTACACCGTCGTACAAGGTCTGAGCACTCTTGTACTGACTAAAGTGCGCGCGCTCAGTGGTAGGCAGGTGGCAACGCACAGCAAGACGTGCAGCACCATTGCGGGTGGCCCACTGAGAGCGAACAGTGGGGTCAGCATCAGCAGCAGGGGCAGGAGAGGCGCCAGAGGTGAGGTCAAAGAGAGAAAGACCGTCCGCCCTATCGCACTGTAAAAACAGCTGCAGGTCGTCGACCCAGACCTCAAAGTCAATGGCTCGACCCTCAGCGTCAAAAGCGAGGACACTAGGGGTAGCCATGACGAGAATAGACTAGTAGTGCAAGCAGTAGGGGAAGGGCGCGCAGTGACTGTGGGGCTGTGCTCACCGGACAGGGCAGGTCGGGCGGCTCGGTAGTAGGGCGGCTCGGCTGCTGGGCGGCTCGGCGGCTGGGCGGCTCGGCGGCTCGGCGGCTCGGCTGCTGGGCGGCTCGGTTGCACAGCGGCTCGGCTGCTGGGCGGCTCGGCTGAACGGCGGCTTGGCTGGTGGGCGGCCGGGCGGCTCGGCAGCTGGGCGGCTCGGCTCCTCCGGTACTCGGCGGCGCGGCGGTCGGCTGCTCGGGTGTACGCTGCAGGGTGGCGCTACGGTCGGCGGCTCGGGTGGCGCGGCAGGAGAGGAGAGAGCTAGGGCCGCAGCAGACGGACGGCGGGGCCCCAGGTGCAGGGCGGCGGGGCTGGAGCAGAACGGCGGCGGGGCCGGTAGAGTCGGGCGGCGGGGCCGCGAAGTGGGGCGGCGAGGCCGCGAAGTTGGGGGGGGGGTGGGGCCGGTAGAGTCGGGCGGCGGGGCCGCGAAGTGGGCCGGCGGGGCCGCTAAAGCAAGGCGACGGGGCCGTGAGGTGTAGGGCGGCGGGGCCGCTAAAGCAGGGCGGCGGGGCCGCTAAGGAAGGGCGGCGGGGCCGCTAAAGCAGGGCGGCGGGGCCGCGAAATGAAGGGTGGCGGGGCCGCAAAAGCAGGGCGGTGGGGCCGCGAGGTGTAGGGCGGCGGGGCCGCAAAAGCAGGGCGGCGGGGCCGCGAAGTGTAGGGCGGCGGGGCCGCTAAAGCAGGGCGGCGGGGCCGCAAAGTGTAGGGCGGCGGGGCCGCTAAAGCAGGGCGGCGGGGCCGCTAAAGCAGGGGCGGCGGGGCCGCGAGGGGAGGGAAGGCCGCTAGGGCGGCTCGTTGAGTTAATAGCCCGAGGCGCGACTTGGGATGAGCGCGCTTCGGGCAGTTAAAAAAAAAAAAATTCGAAGTGGTGGGCCCTAGGCGCAGTTCCCACAGGGGAACCTGCTCGATACCATGAGAAGAGTTGAACGAGAATGGAGATGACTGAGTGAAAGTTGGGTACAAAATGCAAACCCTAGGAAGCTGTACCCCATATGTGCTACCCCACTATAGCCCATGTCATATATATCTGACAACTTCATGCGAGTAGAGTCCGAGGCGGATATGTGCTCGAACCTGGTTCGCAAGGCGGCGCCCCACTCCCTCCATGTGCGTATCGTGGCCGCCCCAAAAATTGATGCTGCCTGATGCGTGACAGGTGTTGAAGTCTCGTCGTTCGCACGTGCTATTCGTGCCGAAGTCCCTTCGTGTTGCAGCGTTCGCCTCCACCACTCCAGCGCAGGTCCTCGCAACAGTGAAACCGCGAAATTAATGCGGGTAGCATCGTCATAAATCTTGGCAGCATTAAAAAACACCTCCACGTCGAACAACCATGCGGAAACAGTGACGAACTTGTCACTTGGGTTGAAAGGGGGCGGGTTTGTCGGCTTGATTTCAACAAAAGCCGTTGTTGCCATCGGGGCCGTTGGCATTACTGCCGGCGTCGCCGTCGTTGTCGCCGCTGCACGTGTTGGTGCTGCACACAACTGTTGCGGTGACTATTGCTGTTGCACCTGCCTCGCCTCGTCCGCATCCATCTCGCCTTCCAGCTCGCTCCAAACCCGCTCATCTGGTGCAGCGCTGCTACTTGCGTTGTCCACAACAGGCGACTCCTGGCGCGCTTCACCACACGCCTGGTGTAGTTCGGCGTTTTCCTCCCGAAGACGCACCATTTCTGCAAACATCGTCTGCATGTTGGCCTGCATCATTCGGAACTGTTGCATGTGCTGGTTGAACTCCGCCTCGTCCATGTGTCGCAGGCTTCGTCTAGCGGGCAGGGGGTGGCTAACGATTTTTCTGACTTCGGTGAAAGCGTTAATGCTATCGTAGTCAGAGTGGAATAATCGGATCTATTCCACGGGCCGACCGCTTAATGTCAAATTATATTATTGTGTAGGCTATAGTGGGGTAGCCTATATGGGGTACACATTTCTAGGTCTGCATATTTGTATCACTTCCATTCCTTAGTCATTCATTCTCGTTCACATTTTCTCATGGTATCGAGCAGGTTCCCCCGTGGGAACTGTGCCTAGGACCCACCACATCGACTTTTTTTTCCTGCCCGAAGCGCGCTCCGCCCGAGTCACGCTTCGGGCTCTCACCTCGTCGAGCCGCCCTAGCGGCCCCTTACGCCCTAGTGGCTCTAACGCCCTAGCGGCCCTTTCCCCTAGCGGCCCCCCCGCCCGTCGCTTCGGCCCCGCCGCCCGTCACTTTGGCCCCGCCGCCCGTCGCTTCGACCCCGTCGCCCCGTATTGCGGCCCCACCGCCCGTCTTTGCGGCCCCGCCACCCGTCGCTGTGGCCCCGCCCCTCTCGGCAACCCCGTCGCCCCATACTCAGCGGCCCCGCCGCCCTACCTCGCAGCCCCGCCGCCCTACCTCGCGGCCCCGCCGCCCTACCTCGCGGCCCCGCCGCCCTACCTCGCGGCCCCGCCGCCCTACCTCGCGGCCCCGCCGCCCTACCTCGCGGCCTCGCCGCCCTACCTCGCGGCCCCGCCGCCCTACCTCGCGGCCCCGCCGCCCTACCTCGCGGCCCCGCCGCCCTACCTCGCGGCCCCGCCGCCCTACCTCGCGGCCCCGCCGCCCTACCTCGCGGCCCGCCGCCCTACCTCGCGGCCCCACCTCCCTACCTCGCGGCCCCGCCGCCCTGCTCAGCGGCCCCACCGCCCTTCTGCAGCGGCCCCGCCGCCCTTCTGCAGCGGCCCCGCCACCCTTCTGCAGCGGCCCCGCCGCCCCAATCAGCGGCTCCGCCGCCCTACTCCTGCGGCTCCGCCGCCCTACTCCTGCGGCCCCGCCGCCCTACTCAGCGGCTCCGACGCCCTACTCCTCTGTAGCCCCGCCGCCCTACTCACCGGCCCCGCCGCCCTTCCACTGCGGCCTCGCCGCTCTTCTCAGCAGCCCCGCCGCCCTACTCAGCGGCCCCGCCACCGTTCACCAGAGGCCCTGCCGCCCTACACCGCCCGCGTCGCCCGAGCTGCCCGAACCGCCCGAGCCACCCGACTCTCCTGAGCAGCCCGAGCCGCCCGAGCCGCCCGAGCCGCCCGAGCCGCCCGAGCCGCCCGAGCCGCCCGAACCGCCCGAGCCGCCCGAGCCGCCCGAGCCGCCCGAGCCGCCTGATCAGCCGAGTCGCCGGTGCCGCGGAGCCGCAGTCGCTACTGAGCCGTCCAAGCAGCCGTGTTGCCGTGTTACTGCACTACTAAGCTGCCCGACTCGCCCTGTCCGGTGAGAACAGCGCTTCTGTCACTGCACTGCCCCTGTCCTACAGTTGGTCTCGCTAGTCTACTGCTGTCATGGCTACCCCTAGTGTTCTCGCTTTTGACGCTGAGGGTCGAGCCATTGACTTTGAGGTTTGGGTAGATGACCTGCAGCTCTTCTTACAGTGCGATAGGGCAAACGATCTCTCCCTCTTTGACCTCACCTCTGGCGCCTCTCCTGCCCCTGCTGCTGATGCTGACCCCACTGTTCGCTCCCAGTGGGCCACGCGCGATGCTGCTGCACGTCTTGCTGTGCGTTGCCACCTGCCTACCACTGAGCGCGCGCACTTTAGTCAGTACAAGAGTGCTCAGACCTTGTACGACACTGTAGTTGCGCGCAACTCTTCCCCTGCCACTGCTGCACTGAGCCGCCTCATGCTACCGTACCTCTTCCCTGACCTTGCTGCCTTTCCTACGGTCGCTGACCTCATTACGCACCTCCGCACTAGTGACACTCGCTACCGCGCCGCGCTTCCTACTGAGTTCTGCGCCAAGAACCCCACCCCCATGTACATCACTCTCTATTATATAGTCACCCGCCTCCCTTACTCCCTTCGCGTAGTCAGGGACCACTTCCTCTCAGTCTTTCCCACCACTCTCACTGTTGACCTCCTAAAGAAGGCCCTCCTAGCAGCAGAGAAGAGCATATTCGCTGTAGGAGCCTCTCGTGGTGACCCTCGCACCCCCATCTTTGAGGGGTGTTCCCCTCCCCCCCTGTTGCCCTCTATCGCCTCTGTTGCTGCGGCCGACCTCGTTGGTCTTGAGTCGGTCGGTGTGGCGTCTGCCCCTAGCGGGAGACGTTGCTCTGGCAAGGGCAAGGGAAGCAAGGGAGCAGGTGGAGCTAGCGGGGGCGGTGGAGGTGGCGGTGGAGGCGGCGGAGGGAGTGGGGGTGGCGGTGGGAGTGGTGGCGGGGGTGGAGGTGTTGGTGGCAGCAGTGGAGGCGGAGGCGGCGGAGGCGGTAGCGGTGGGAGCGGTGGTGGCGGCGGTGGAGGCGGCGGTGGAGGCGGCGGTGGTGGAGGAAGTGGAGCTGGCCGGGTTGGTGCTTCGCAGCGGAGCGGCTCCGGTGGTGGTCAGCGCCAGCAGCAGCAGCAGCAGGTAACAGCGTTCTCGGGACATCCCCCCTCCTCAGCAACTCCGTGAGTTGTACCCGCAGCGTCAGCGTGGTGGGGGTTTTGGTCCGTGCACCTACGTCCTTCGCTTCGGCGACCGCGCGGGTGAGCAGTGTGGGGGTGCCCACTGTCAGAACATATAGCTTACTTGTTTGTGTAGGCTATAGTGGGGTATCCCATAGGGGGTACAACACAATTAGGGTTTCCTATTTGTACTCACTTCGTTCATACTTATTTCATTCTCGTTCAATTCTTCTCATGGAATCAGAGCAGGTCCCCTCCTAGGGACTGTTCCTAGGGCCCACCGAAGCGCGCCCCGAGGCGCGCGTTCTTTTTTTTAGCGACCCTGCGTGTCGCCCCTACCGTCGCGCTCCCGCTGCTCCCTCCTCTTACGGCCGCCCGCCCTAGTGCCCTGACGGCCGCCCGCCCTAGTGCCCTGACGGCCGCCCGCCCTAGCGCCCTGACGGCCGTCCGCCCTAACGCCCTAGCGCCCTGACGGCCGCCCGCCCTAGCGCCCTGACGGCCGCCCGCCCCAGCGCCCGAGCGCCGCCCGCCCTAGCGCCCGAGCGCCGCCCGCCCTAGCGCCCGAGCGCCGCCCGCCCTAGCGCCCGAGCGCCGCCCGCCCTAGCGCCCGAGCGCCGCCCGCCCTAGCGCCCGAGCGCCGCCCGCCCTAGCGCCCTGACGGCCGCCCGCCCTAGCGCCCGTGCGCCACTCGCCCGAGCGCCCTGACGGCCGGCCGCCCGCCCTAGCGCCCGAGCGCCGCCCGCCCTTTCACCCTTACGGCCGCCCGCCCGAACGCCTGAGCGCCGCCCGCCGTCGCCCCAACGCCCTAGCGCCCGACGCCCGCGAGCCGCCCGTCGCAGCCGCCCGTGAGCTCCCTGAGCCGCCCGCGCCGCCGTCCCTGAGCCGTCTGTGCAGCCGCCCGCGAGCCGCCAGTGAGCCGCCCGTCGCGACACCAGCGCCGCACGAGCCGCCCGTACAGCCCAGCAGCCCGAGCCGCCCGAGCCGCCCGCGCCGCCCCAGCAACCCGAGCCGCCCGAGCCGCCCGAGCCGCCCGAGCCGCGCGAGCCGCCCGAGCCGCCCCAGCAGCCCGAGCCGCCCGAGCCGCCCGAGCCGCCCGCGCCGCCCCAGCAACCCGAGCCGCCCGAGCCGTGCCGCTGTTCCTGAGCTGTGTTCCTCTGCTGCTGCACTACCCGACTCTCCCAGCCCGGTGAGACTTTCAGCTGCTGCCATGGCCACCCCCAATGTCCTTACTTTTGACGCTGAGGGGAGGGCCATTGACTTTGCCGTCTGGATTGAAGACCTGCAGCTGTACTTACTATGTGATGCGATAGATGAGGTCTCTCTCTTTGACTTTGTCTCTGGCGCTGTCCCTGCCCCACCTGCTGATGCTGACTCTGCCGTTCGCTCCAAGTGGGCGACCCGCGATGCTGCTGCACGTCTTGCTGTGCGTCGCCACCTCCCTTCCTCTGAGCGTGCCCACTTTAGTCAGTGCAAGACCGCTCAGGCCTTGTACGACGCTGTAGTTGCACGCTACTCCTCCCCTTCCTCCGCTACCCTTAGCCGCCTCATGCTACCGTTTCTCTTCCCTGACCTCGCCTCCTTTCCCACTGTTGCTGACCTCGTTACCCACCTCCGTGCTAGTGACACCCGCTACCGCGCTGCCCTTCCTGCTGAGTTCCGCGCTGCGAACCCTCCTCCCATGTACATCACTCTCTACTTTCTCGTCACCCGTCTCCCTGAGTCCCTTCGTGCCGTTAGGGACCAGTTTCTCTCTGTCTGTCCCACCACTCTCACTGTCGATCTCCTTGAGGAGTCCCTGCTAGCGGCTGAGAAGAGTATTGTCGCTGTAGGGGCCTCTCGGGGTGACCCTCGCACCCCCATCTTTGAGGGGTGTGGTCCTTCCCCCCTGCTGCCCTCTGTCGCCTCTGCCGCTGCGGCCGACCTCACTGGTTTTGAGTCGGTCGGCGCGGCGTCTGCCCCCAGCGGCAGACGCCGCTCTGGCAAGGGCAAAGGAGGCAAGGGAGCGGGTGGAGCTAGAGGGGGCGGTGGAGGAGGCGGTGGGGGTGGCGGGGGGAGTGGGGGTGGCGGTGGGGGTGGTGGCGGGAGTGGAGGTACTGGTGGCGGCGGTGGAGGCGGAGGTGGCGGCGGAGGTGGTAGCGGAGGAGGCGGTGGGAGCGGTGGGAGCGACGGTCCTGGTGGGGGAGGTGGCGGTGGAGACGGGGGTGGCGGTGGAGGCGGGGGTGGCGGTGGAGGCGGGGGTCGGAGTGGCTCGTCCCAGCGGAGCAGCTCTGGGGGTGGTCAGCGCCAGCAGCAGCAGCAGCAGCAGCAGCAGCCGCAGCAGCAGCCACAGCAGCAGCAGCGCTCTCGCACCGTCCCCGGCCCTCAGCAGCTCTGTGAGTGGTACTTGCAGCGTCAGCGTGGTGGTGCGCTTGGTCCCTGCCCCTACGTTCTTCGCACAGGTGACCGTGCAGGGGAGAGGTGTGGAGGCGCACACACAGCCCGCCGCTGCTTTGGCCGCCTGACCGACGCCTGGCGTCAGCAGTTTCCGGAGGCCGCTGAGATCCCCCGCTGGGGAGAGCTGTCTAGGGCTGGTGTAGCTATTTATGATCTTGATTTTGATGCTATTCTCTCTGCTATGTATGCTGTGACTGGTAGTGATGAGGATGACTGTTACCGGTGTTTCCCGCCCGACCCGGGCATTGGTACTGCCGCGTCAGGTACTAGTGAGGCTGCTGCTCTAGGTGCCAGTGCGTCTGTGCTCTCAGGTACTAGTGAGTCTGCCCTCTCAGGTACTGTGTCGGCTTCGGCCTCTCACACCTTCACCCTTGACTCTGGAGCGTCTCGCTCCTTCTTTAGGGACCGCACCACTCTCACGCCGCTGAGTCGGCCGGTTGCGGTGTCCCTGGCTGACCCCTCTGGGGGGCCTGTCCTGTCTCGCTTCTCCACTGTCCTCCCGTGTCCGGCGGCCCCCTCTGGCACCCTGACTGGTCTCTACCTCCCCTCGTTCTCGACGAACTTGGTGAGTGGTGCTGACCTCCAGGATGCGGGTGTCCACCAGTTCACCCCTGCTCGTCAGCGGGTGACCCACTGCACGGAGGCGGATACAGGTCGCCACCTGGCTACGTTTACACGTCGGCCAGGGTCGAGCCTCTACACACTGACCACTACTTCTCCTCCAGGTGCTTAGTCTGGTAGGGTCCCTTCGTCTGGTCAGGTGTTTGCTGCAGCGTCCAGGTCTGGTCCTGAGTCTGCCCCCTGCTCGTGTCGTCGTCTGTCTCACGAGACCCTCCTCTGGCACCACCGCCTTGGCCACCCCTCTCTGCTTCGGCTCAGAGGCATGGCCTCGCGAGTCCTTGTGTCTGGTCTTCCCCGGTCTCTCCCTCCCCTTCCTCCGGGCCCTGGCCCCACCTGTGTCCCCTGTGTCGAGGGGCGCCAGCGTGCTGCCCCTCACTCCTCCCAGTTTCCTCCGACAGAGGCCCCGTTGCAGACGCTTCACATGGACGTGTGGGGCCCAGCCCGCGTCCGTGGACAGGGTCAGGAGCGCTACTTCCTGCTGGTGGTTGACGACTACTCGCGTTACACCACAGTCTTCCCCTTGCGCAGCAAGGGTGAGGTCACTGAGGTGTTGATCGACTGGATCCGCGCAGCTCGTCTCCAGCTTCGGAGGAGCTTTGGCTCTGACTTCCCTGTTTTACGTCTGCACTCGGACAGAGGCGGAGAGTTCTCCTCTGGCCTCCTGAGTGCCTACTGTCGTGCGCGAGGCATCCGTCAGACCTTCACGCTTCCGGACTCACCACAGCAGAATGGGATTGCTGAGCGCCGCATTGGCATGGTCATGGACGTCGCTCGTACGTCCATGATGCATGCGGCTGCTCCCCATTTTCTGTGGCCGTTTGCGGTCAGTTACGCTGCGCATCAGATCAACCTCCACCCCAGGGTCTCTCGACCGGAGACCTCCCCAGCCCTGCTGTGGACGGGGAAGGTTGGCGATGCGTCGGCGTTCCGGGTCTGGGGATCTCGGGCGTTTGTTCGCGACCTGTCTGCGGACAAGCTGTCCCCTCGTGCTTCTCCCTGCGTCTTCCTGGGGTTCCCCCCCGACGCCCCTGGGTGGCAGTTTTACCACCCCACCTCTCGACGTGTTCTGTCCTCCCAGGACGTCACGTTCGACGAGTCGGTACCCTACTACCGCCTCTTCCCCTACCGCACTCCGTCCCTCCCCCCGCCCCCGCTCTTCTTGGTACCAGGTCCCCCCCCGGTAGTCCCCCTCCCCCCTCAGGGTCCTGCCCCTTCAGGTGTGTCCCAGGTAGACGCGGTCGAGCCTGTCGAGGTCACTGGTGACTCTGGTGCTGCTGCGGGAGCTAAGCCTGGGGGTGCGGAGTCTGGGGGTGCTGAGCCTGGAGGTGCCGAGTCTGGGGGTGCTGAGCCTGGGGGTGCTGAGCCTGGGGGTGCTGTGCCTGGGGGTACTGAGCCTGGGGGTGCTGAGTCTGGGAGTGCTGTGCCTGGGGGTGCTGAGCCTGGGGGTGCTGCGCCTGGGGGTGCTGTGCCTGGGGGTGCTGTGTCTAGGGGTTCTGAGCCTGGAGGTGCTGTGCCTGGGGGTGCTTCGTCTCGCCGGGAGCCACTCTCCCCACAGGAGCTGCGTGAGTGGTTTGCCAGGCGCTGGAGGCGTGCTGCTGGTGCGGGTGGTTCTTCGGCTGCAGAGGGTACTGCTGCCGCGCGTCCCGCCGGTGCTCGTCCTGTGGGTGCTGGAGCTGCTGGGTCTGAGGGTTCTCCTGGAGCTGGTCCTGCTGAGGGTGTTGGCACTGAGCCTGCCGTTGGCGGTCCGACTGACAGTGCTCCTGGTGCTGCGGCTGGGGGTTCTGGAGCTTCTGGTGGTGCTGCTGGAGGTGCTGCTGGAGTGGGTGCTCCTGCCGGGGCTGCTGGTGCTGTTCCTACTGTTTCTAGCGTCGCCGCGCGGCCCCGACCGTACTTCGTTCCGCTCCTGCAGCAGGTTCTTGGTCTTACACCTCCTCCTCCTCCCTTAGAGGGTCCGCAGCCTGTCCGGTCACAGCCACAGCTACAGCCTGCCTCCCCTTTGCCTGCTCCTTCTCCCTACGCTGGTCCGACTGGAGGTCTTACTGAGCGTCGTGAGCCTGCGTCTCGTCCTGTGTCGCCTGTTCGTACTGAGCGCGCTAGTGGTCGCGGGTCGCGTCAGCGTCCTCCTCCTGTCCCTGGCACGCACCGGATGTCACTGCGTCCGTCCACTGCTCCTCTGCGTGCCCCTTTGCCTTCTCCTCCTGCTTCCTCTCTTCCTGCTCTTGCCGACCCGGAGTCGGACTCTCTTCGTGCTGCCAGTCCTACTGTCACGCGTCTCCTTGCTACTGCTGTCACTGACCCCTCCTTCGAGTCGTCTGCTGCGTCTGCCCTTGTCACTGAGCTTGTCGACTTTGCTGCGCGCTGTCGTCTAGACTACGCTGCTCGTCTTGTCACTGAGTCTGAGTCCGCCTGTCCTCCGTCCGTCGGGGGTGAGTGTGCCCTTGGCACGGACGTCCTTGAGGACAGGCAGGAGGAGTTCCAGTGTCTGGCCGCCGCTTCACCTCGTCTCGCGTCTGTACTGCTAGCCCCTGAGGGAGACCCGGATGCACCAGACATCCCGACTCCGCGCTCTTACGCGGAGGCGATAGAGGGTCCCTACTCCTCTCAGTGGCAGGCAGCTATGGATGCAGAGATGGCTTCCTGGAAGTCCACAGGCACCTACGTTGACGCGGTTCCCCCTCCAGGGGCGAACATCGTCAGTGGCATGTGGATTTTCAGGGTGAAGCGGCCGCCGGGTTCTCCGCCTGTCTTCAAGGCGCGTTACGTGGCTCGTGGCTTCAGTCAGCGACAGGGGGTTGACTACTTTCAGACCTTCTCCCCCACCCCGAAGATGACCACTCTTCGGGTTCTGCTGCACGTTGCTGCTCACCGTGACTACGAGCTGCACTCTCTCGACTTCAGCACAGCTTTCTTGCAGGGCAGCCTGCACGAGGAGATCTGGCTGCGTCGCCCACCTGGCTTCACTGGGTCTTTCCCTCCTGGTACCCAGTGGAGTCTCCGGCGTCCAGTCTACGGTCTCCGCCAGGCGCCACGTGAGTGGCACGACACACTGAGGACTACGCTCGCGGCACTTGGGTTTGCTCCTTCCACTGCCGACCCGTCGCTGTTTTTGCGCACCGACACCTCTCTGCCGCCGTTCTACATCCTCGTGTACGTCGACGACTTGGTCTTTGCCACAGCTGACACTGCTGGACTCGCCTACGTGAAGTCCGAGCTGCAGAAGAGACACACGTGCACAGACCTGGGTGAACTGCGCAGCTACCTTGGCTTGCAGATCACCCGGGACAGAGCACGCCGCACCATTACCCTGACTCAGTCACACATGGTGCAGCAGGTCCTTCAGCGCTTCGGCTTCACGTACTCCTCGCCTCAGGCCACTCCTCTGCCTACTCGCCACTCGCTCTCAGCTCTGCCTTCGGATGAGTCCGTAGAGTCGAGTGGCCCGTTTGCAGAGCTTGTTGGCTGCCTCATGTACCTGATGACCTGCACACGACCTGACCTCGCAGACCCTCTTAGCATTCTCGCACGCTTTGTTGCTCCTGGGAGACACCGACCAGAGCACATGGCTGCAGCGAAGAGGGTGTTGCGCTACTTGTGCAGTACGTCGGGCATGGGGCTAGTGCTTGGAGGGCGCAGTCCAGTGGTCCTCACTGGGCACGCAGACGCTTCTTGGGCTGACGACCAGGCTACGCAGCGGTCGTCACAGGGTTACACCTTCAGCCTTGGTTCCGGCTCTGTCTCGTGGCGGGCTACCCGCTCGTCTTCTGTTCTCGGCTCCAGTTGTGAGGCTGAGATCTACGCTGGGGCTATGGCTGCACAGGAGTTACGCTGGCTCACCTACCTGCTGACCGACCTTGGATAGCAGCCTCGTTCTCCTCCAGTCCTGTACGTAGACAACAAGGCCATGCTGGCCTTGTGTCGAGAGCAGCGACTGGAGCACAGAACGAAGCACATTGCTCTTCGCTACTTTCTTGCTCGTGAGCTACAGCAGCGTGGACAGCTGCGACTTGCGTACGTGGCCTCTGAGGCCAACACTGCTGATGTCTTCACCAAGGCACTTGCGCCTTGTGATCATCAGCGTTGCTGCACGCAGTTGGGTCTTGTGCCTGTCTTGCCTCACTTGCTCTCCTCTTGACCTTGCTTGTACCTTCGCATATATATACTCTTGCTCTTGCTTGCTTGACTCTTGTATACCTCTATATATGATCTTGCATGTGAACTGGCCTTGTGGCCTTTGAACTTGTGCTCGGAATGCGTGGTGACTTTGTGATCCACCCTGAGCTTTGCTTTGCTTTGCTTGACTGGTCTTGTGACCCCTTGTTCTCCCCCACTTTGCCTATGGGGGTGTGTCAGAACATATAGCTTACTTGTTTGTGTAGGCTATAGTGGGGTATCCCATAGGGGGTACAACACAATTAGGGTTTCCTATTTGTACTCACTTCGTTCATACTTATTTCATTCTCGTTCAATTCTTCTCACCCACCCCACCCAGCGCTACTTTGGCCGCCAGACAGACGCTTGGCGTCAGCAGTTCCCCGAGGCTAGTGAGATCCCCCGCTGGGGAGAGCTGTCTAGGGCGGGTGTAGCTATCTATGATCTTGACTTTGATGCTATCCTTGCTGCCATGTATGCTGTGACTATTAGTGATGAGGGTGACTGTTACCGGTGTTTCCCGTCCGACCCGGCCATTAGTACTGCTGCGCTAGGTGCTAGTGAGGTTGCTGCTCTAGGTGCCAGTGCGTCTGCGCCCTCAGGCATTGGTGAGGCTGCGCTCTGAGGTACTGCATCGGCTTCGGCCTCCCTGACCTTCACACTTGACTTGGGGGCTTCTCGCTCCTTCTTTTGAGACCGCACCACACTCACGCCGCTTGGTCGGCCGGTTGCAGTCTCCTTGGCAGGCCCCTCTGGGGGTCCTGTCCTCTCTCACTTCTCTACTGTCCTCACGTGTCTGGCTGCCCCCTCTGGCACCTTGTCTGGTCTTTACCTCCCCTCGTTCTCTACGAACTTGGTGAGTGGTGCTGACCTGCAGGATGCGGGGGTTCACCAGTTTACTCGTGCGAGTCAGCGGGTGACCCACTGCTCGGACGCGCGCACGGGCCGACACCTGGCCACGTTTTCGCGTCGACCGGGGTCGAGCCTCTACACCCTGACCACTAGGTCCCCTCTTATCCCTGCGTCTGGACAGGTAGCTGCGTCGGGTCAGGTGTTTGCTCCAGCGTCCAGGTCTGGTCCTGAGTCTGCCCCCTGCTCGTGTCGCCTCCTGTCTCACGAGACTCTCCTGTGGCACCACCGTCTTGGTCACCCCTCCCTGCCTCGTCTCCGAGGCATGGCTTCCCGTGTCCTTGTCTCTGGTCTTCCCAGGGACCTCCCTCCCCTTCCTCCGGGGCCTGGTCCTTCCTGTGTCCCCTGTGTCGAGGGGCGGCTCCGGGCTGCCCCTCACTCCTCTCCGTTTCCCCTGACAGAGGCTCCGCTGCGGACGCTTCACATGGACGTGTGGGGCCCGGCCCGCGTCCATGGACAGGGTCACGAGCGCTACTTCCTGCTGGTGGTTGACGACCACTCGCGTTACACCACAGTCTTCCCCTTGAGCAGCAAGGGTGATGTCACTGATGTGTTGATCGATTGGATCCGCGCAGCTTGTCTCCAGCTCAGGAGGAGCTTCGGCTCGAACCTTCCTGTTCTGCGTCTGCATTCTGACCGAGGCGGAGAGTTTTCCTCTGGCCCTCTGCGAGCCTACTATCGTGCGCGAGGCATCCGCAAGACCTTTACGCTTCCGGACTCTCCACAGCAAAATGGGATTGCTGAGCGCCGCATTGGCATGGTCATGGACGTCGCTCGTACGTCCATGATGCATGCGGCTGCCCCCCATTTTCTGTGGCCGTTTGCGGTTCGGTACGCGGCGCATCAGATCAACCTTCACCCCTAGGGTCTACAGGCCGGAGACCTCCCCAGCCATGCTGTGGACGGGGAAGGTCGGCGATGCGTCTGCGTTCCGTGTCTGGGGATTTCGGGCTTTTGCCCGCGACTTGTCTGCGGACAAGCTGTCCCCTCGTGCTGCTCCCTGTGTCTTCCTTGGCTTCCCCCCTGACGCACAAGGGTGGCAGTTCTACCACCCCTCCTCTCGTCGTGTTCTGTCCTCCCACGACGTCACGTTTGACGAGTCGGTCCCCTACTACCATCTCTTCCCCTACCGCACTCCCTCCCTCCCCCTGCCGCCGCACTTCCTTGTGCCAGGTCCCCCCGAGGTAGACCCCCTCCCCCCTCAGGGTCCTGCCCCTTCAGGTGTGTCCCAGGTAGACGCACTCAAGCCGGTCAAGGTTGCTGGTGACTCTGGTACTGCTGCGGGTGCTGAGCCTGGGGGTGCTGACTCTGGGGGTGCTGCGCGAGTGGGTGCTGAGCCTGGGGGTGCCGAGCGTGGGGGTGCTGCGACTTGGGGTGCTGAGCCTGGGGGTGCTACGACTAGGGGTGCTGAGCTTGGGGGTCCTTCGCCTGAGGGTGCTGAGTCTGGAGCTACTGAGCCTGGGGGTGCTGCGTCTGGAGCTGCTGAGCCTGGGGGTACTGAGTCTGAGCTACTGAGCCTGGGGACGCGGAGCCCGCGGCCGCTGGACCTGCTCGTGTGGCGTCTGGCGGTGCTGGGCCTGGTGGTTCTCCGGGTGCTTCGTCTCGGCGGGAGCCACTCTCTCCACAGGAGCTGCGCGAGTGGTTTGCCCGGCGCTGGAGGCGTACTGCTGGAGTTGGTGCTTCTTCGGCTGCTGAGGGTGCTGGTGCTGCCGGTCTCGGAGGTGCTAGTCCTCGGAGTGCTGGAGCTGCTGGGCCTGCGAGTGCGACTGGAGTCGGCGCTGCTGAGGGTGTTGGCGCTGAGGGTGCTGCTGTCCGTCGTGGCGACGGTCCTGCTGCGGGTGCTGCTGGTGCTGCTGGAGGTACTGGAGCTGGAGGTGCTGTTGGCGCTGGTGCTGCCGCTGGGGGTGCTGGTGCTGTCCCTGCTGTGTCTGGAGTCGCCGCACGGCCTCGGCCGTACTTTGTTCCGCTCCTTCAGCAGGTTCTTGGTCTTCCTCCTCCCTTAGAGTGTCCACCGCCTGTCCAGTCGCAGTCACAGTTACCGCCGGCCTCCCCACTGCCTGCTCCTTCTCCCTACACTCGTCCTACTGGAGGTCTTGCTAAGCGTCGTGAGCCTGCGTCTCGTCCTACGTCGCCTATTCGTGCTGCTCGCGCTAGTGGTCACGGTTCGCGTCAGCGTCCTCCTCCTGTCCCTGGCACGCACCGAATGTCTCTGCGTCCTTCCACTGCTCCTCTGCGTGCCCCTTTGCCTTCTCCTCCTGACTCCTCTCTTCCTGCTCTTGCCGACCCTGAGTCGGACTCTCTTCATACTGCCAGTCCTACTGTCACGCGTCTCCTTGCTACTGTCGTCACTAACCCCTCTTTTGAGTCAACTACTGCGTCTGCTCTTGTTGCTGAGCTCGTCGACTTTGCTGCTCGCTGTCGTCTAGACTACGCTGCTAGTCTTGTTGCTGAGTCTGCGTCTGTCTGTCCTCCGTCCGTCGGGGGTGAGTGTGCTCTTGACACAGACGTCCTTGAGGACAGGCAGGAGGAGTTCCAGTGTCTGGCTGTTGCTTCACCTCATCTCGCGTCCGTACTACTTACCCCTGAGGGAGACTTGGATGCGCTTGACATCCGGACTCCGAGCTCTTACGCGGAGGCCGTAAAGGGTCTCTACTCCTCTCAGTGGCAGGCAGCTATGGATGCAAAGATGGCTTCCTGGAAGTCCACAGGCACCTACGTTGACGCGGTTCCCCCTCCTGGGGCGAACATCGTTAGTGGCATGTGGATCTTCAGGGTGAAGCGGTCGCCGGGCTCTCCACCTGTCTTCAAGGCGTAGTACGTGGCTCGTGGCTTCAGTCAGCGGCAGGGAGTTGACTACTTTCAGACCTTCTCTCCTACCCCGAAGATGACCACTCCTCGGGTGCTGCTACACATAGCCGCTCAGCGTGACTACGAGCTTCACTCACTTGACTTCAGCACTGCATTCCTGCAGGGTAGCCTGCACGAGGAGATCTGGCTGCGCCGTCCACCTGGCTTCACTAGGACTTTCACTCCTGGCACCCAGTGGAGCCTCCGACGGCCAGTCTACGGTCTCCGCCACGCACCACGCGAGTGGCACGACACACTGAGGACCACGCTTGCGGCTCTTGGGTTTGCTCCCTCTACTGCTGACCCGTCGTTGTTTCTGCGCACCGACACCTCTCTGCCGCCGTTCTACATCCTCGTGTACGTTGACGACTTGGTCTTTGCCACAGCTGACTCTGCTGGACTCGCCCACGTGAAGTCGGAGCTGCAGAAGAGACACACGTGCACAGACCTGGGTGAACTGCGCAGCTACCTTGGCTTGCAGATCACCCGGGACAGAGCACGCCGCACCATTACCTTGACTCAGTCACACATGGTGCAGCAGGTCCTTCAGCGCTTCGGCTTCACGTACTCCTCGCCTCAGGCCACTCCTCTGTCTACTCGCCACTTGCTCTCAGCTCTGCCTTCGGATGAGTCCGTAGAGTCGAGTGGCCCGTACCCAGAGCTTGTTGGCTGCCTCATGTACCTCATGACCTGCACACGACCAGACCTTGCATACCCTCTTAGCATTCTTGCTCGCTATGTTGCTCCTGGGAGACACAGACCAGAGCACATGGCTGCCGCGAAGAGGGTGTTGCGCTACCTGTGCAGTACATCGGGCATGGGGCTAGTGCTTGGAGGGCGGAGTCCAGTGGTCCTCACTGGGCACGCGGACGCTTCTTGGGCTGACGACCAGGCTACGCAGCGGTCGTCACAGGGTTACACCTTCAGTCTTGGTTCCGGCTCTGTTTCGTGGCGGGCTACTCGCTCGTCTTCTGTTCTCGGCTCCAGTTGTGAGGCTGAGATCTACGCCGGGGCCATGGCTGCACAGGAGCTTCGCTGGCTCACCTACCTGCTGACTGACCTCGGAGAGCAGCCTCGTTCTCCTCCAGTGGTGTACGTAGACAACAAGGCCATGCTGGCCTTGTGTCGGGAGCAGCGCCTGGAGCACAGAACGAAGCACATTGCTCTCCGCTACTTTCTTGCTCGTGAGCTGCAGCAGGTGTTAGAATATTATCTTATGTTCTAGCCTGTAGTGGGGTGCTCTATAGCGAGTACAACCCTTCTAGGGTTTGCTATTTGTATCCCCATTTCTGCTAGTTCAACCCTCTTTCTTTCTTCTAACTTTGTCATGCTATCAGAGCAGGTCGATCCCCTTGGATCGATCCTGTGGGTGGGTTACCACCTCGCTTCCACTGCTACTTTTTCTTCCCGCCGTGCGCCCCGAGGCGCGCGGCGGTTTTCTGCCCGCCGTGCGCCCCGAGGCGTGGGGCGGTTCTCTGCCCGCTGTGCGCCCCGAGGCGCGCGGCGGACTTCTGCCGCGGCGTTCGCCGCGTCCCGCTCTGGACGCGTCGCGACGGGCGACGGGGACCCGTCGCGGCCCCGCCGCCCCACTCTCGCGGCCCCGCCACCGACTCGTCGCGGCCCCGTCACCTTCGGTCGCGGCCCCGCCACCGACTCGTCGCGGCCCCGCCACCGACTTGTCGCGGCCCCGCCACCTTCGGTCGCGGCCCTGCTGCCTCACGTCGCGGCCCAGCTGCCTCCGGTCGCGGCCCCGCCAACTCTGGTCGCGGCCCCGCCACCGACCCGTCGCGGCCCCGCCGCCCCACTTCGCGCCCCCCCCCCCCCCCCCCCCCCCCCCCCCCCCTCCTCCCCCCCCCATTTCCCGTCGCGACGGGAGGGGCGAGCTGTGGGGTGGCAGGTATGGGGGTGGTCGGTGTGCATTCCTCCCTTTGCTCCTCCTCCTCCTTCGTCTCCCACTGCTGCAGCTGTCGCTGAGGGGGGTGGTTGTGTGGGAGACTGGGGTTTAGGAGTTTAAGCTAAGTTGAAAGGTAGGGCCTAGGCTTAGGAGCCTAGGCCCGAACTTAGGTGTCGAGTAGGTTTCCCCTAGGCGAGGTATCGAGTGAGTTGGAAGGGAGAATTGGAGAATGATGGTTTCACTATAGGGTTCGAGGTACATATAGCATAGGAACCAAATAAGGTGCACCACCAACAACAGTTTAAATAACTACACTTACTACAAGCAGTTATAAAAAACATGACAAATATATTTCGACACGCCCCCATAATGCTTGTAGGTAGATATGTAGTTACGCCATTCAAATGAATAGCAAGCAACAGCAGGTACCTCTTCCATCTCCTCACCCTCCTCCTTCCCCTCCCCCACACTGCTGCAGGAGCAGCAGAGAAGGGGGGGAAGAGAGGAGAGGTGGAGGGACGGCTGCATGTTGCCTCACACCCGCCACCCCGGTACCACTCCCCCTGCTCCCCCACATCCTCACACCCTCCCCCCCCAGCGGCAGCTGCAGCGGTGGGACTAAAAGAAGGAGGAGGGGAAGGGAGAGAGTTGACCCCACACTCCAACACCCGCCACCCCCATACCCTCCTCCCCACGGCGGCAGGGAGACAAAGGAGGAGGGGGGTAGGCGGGAAGAAAGCCGCAGAGCGGCGAAACGGTGTCGGTGCAGATGGGTCAGGGGCGGCTTCAGGGAGAGCAGGGGCGGAAAGGCCCGTCGCGTGCCAGTGCCACGGGGCGCACGATGGGTAGGATAAGAGAAAGGGCCCGATCGTGTGCCTCGGGGCGCACGACGAGCAGGGCACCATCGTGTGCCACGGGGTGCACGATGGGCAGTTGAAGGGCACCGTCGCGTGCCACGGGGCGCGCGACGGGCAGAGTAGGAGCCACACGCCCGTGGGCGGGACAAGGTAAAAATCGTCACGCGCCCTAGGCGCGCGACCGAAAAATCATAGCGGAAGCGTAGGGCGGGCCCACAGGCCAGGACGTAATTCGCTCAGATAGCATGTTGAGAGTTTAAGCTAAGTTGAAAGGTAGGGCCTAGGCTTAGGAGCCTAGGCCCGAACTTAGGTGTCGAGTAGGTTTCCCCTAGGCGAGGTATCGAGTGAGTTGGAAGGGAGAATTGGAGAATGATGGTTTCACTATAGGGTTCGAGGTACATATAGCATAGGAACCAAATAAGGTGCACCACCAACAAGAGTTTAAATAACTACACTAACTACAAGCAGTTATAAAAATCATGACAAATATATTTCGACAGCAGCGTGGTCAGTTGCGACTTGCATACGTGGCCTTTGAGGCCAACACTGCTGATGTTTTCACCAAGGCACTTCCGCCTTGTGATCATCAGCGCTTCTGCACTCAGCTGGGCCTTGTGCCTGTCTTGCCTCACTTGCTCACCTCTTGACTTTGTTTGTACTTTCACATATATATATATACCTGCTCTTGTTTGTTTAGCCTTATATATATGTGTACTCCTGCATGTGAACTGGCCTTGTGGCCTTGACCTTGTGCTCGGACTGTGTGGTGACTTTGTGATCCACCCTGAGCTTTGCTTTGCTTTGCTTGACTGGTCTTGTGACCCCTTGTTCTCCCCCACTTTGACTATAGGGGTGTGTCAAATTATGTTATTGTGTAGGCTATAGTGGGGTAGCCTATATGGGGTACACATTTCTAGGTCTGCATATTTGTATCAGTTCCATTCCTTAGTCATTCAGTGTCGTTCACATTTTCTCACTTAACAGCCCACCAAGTCTATCGCTCCCCTTCTACAAACTACCCCGGAAACGTGAGGGTAATCTAGGAAATTAGGCTCTGATACCAGGTTTTATGGGTTGTGAAAGGAAGAGTGCCCAGAAACTAAAATATGTGGAAGTGATTACAACGTCTGAAAACACAACAAGGCCTAGGACTAATATAGCGAAGCTAGCTAGGCCGAGGTCGCGGGGTTGCGAGATGGTTGGGTGCAGGTTCGGGGTTGGGAAACCCGAAAGCGACGCGGTAGTGGCTCGGAAGGCGAGGTCGGCGGACCAAGCCTGGTTTTCCAAAAGTCGGGGTTCTACGCGTACAGTGTGACCCAAAAAGGAATCCGAAAAATTCCTAACAGATAGTGTAAGGAATTTTCCCGAATTCCTTATCGGGGTTGACTGCTTCGCGTACAACCCGATTTTCGGAGTTTGCACGTTCGGCCAATTTCAACGCTGCCGAGGCTTCTCGCGTCGCCTTCGTCATTTCCATCGCCAAACCTGCACCCAACCTCGCTTGTCCGAGGTTTCCTCCTATCTAGGCTAGCCCTACATTAGTCTGTGCATTCATTGTATTCGCTGTTCATTCAGTCACAGCCTCGTTATTTGTTTACTTGCACACTCTCTTTACAACTCATAACATCTAGTATCAGAGCTACTTTCCTAGTTCACCCCGCTTTCCGAGGGTAGTTGGGTGGCATAGGGTGTGGCTGGTTTCGTGACTACACGACGGTTGGCTGCAGGGATTGTTAATTCAATCCTGCCCGACTCGGATAGTTCGTGTTTTCACTTGCCTGAAGGCCACGGGTACTCGATTGCCCACCAGACGTAGCGCTAGGCACATGGATCAGGAGGAGGTTAACAAGATGATGGCGCAAGTGGTAGCGATGCAGGAGAGCATGAAGACATTAATGGCGGAAGTGATAACACTACGGGAGGAAAATGCAGAGCTACGCCAGACGCGAGGTGAAGCGCGTTAGGAGTCGCCTCTGGACGAAGGCGAGGGCAACAATCAAGCAATGAGCGATCCGCTGGATGCGCTCACACGTGACTTCGACGAAGAGGACAGGCAGCGAGCGGCAGCAGCGCTAGTTGCAGTTACGATGATCAGGATCAAGCCCATCAACCCACCCCTGTTTAATCCTACGGACAAGACGGTTACGGTAAAAGGGTGGCTGTTCAGAGTCGAAGTCTTCTTCACTGCAGCAGGAGTTAATGGCGATGCCATGTGTATTAATTACGCGGTTTTGTTTCTTTGAGGCGCAGCGCTTGAGTGGTGGCGCCGAACCTTGGAAACAGGGACGTCGACAGGTGTGACGCATGCGGTAGACGGGACCTCAACAATGACTAATCAAGTGGCACAATCGATCTTCGGAGTGACCACGATACGCACGTGGAAGGAGTGGGGCGCAGCCTTACGAGATCGCTTCGAGCACGTATCCGCCTCGGAGCAAGCTCGCATGAAGCTGCGTGCATGGTTGCAGATGGCTTCTGTCCAGGACTACACGACGTCATTTATGGGCCTCGCCGACTAAGTTGATGATATGTCGGAAGCTGAGTGGTTAGATAAATACATCAGCGGCCTCAAATATGAGATACAGAACGAGGTTCGCAGGGGCCGCCCGACATCATTCCTTGAAGCAGTACGGCTGGCGAAGTCTACAGATGCGCTGATGCAGTACGCGAGAGCAGCTTCCCAGGAGGGAAACCACTTTCGTGGCCAGACCCATTTGGCCACGATCAACGCCGTCCATACACCCGACCACCCTGCTAAGGGACCGTGTTACCGGTGTGGGAAGACAGGTCACTACATGAGAGACTGCCACGAGAAAACGCCGCTGACGGGGAACGACAGGAAGGAGCAGGGAAATGGGAAGAGTCAGTAATTAGCGGGCCCTTTACTGACTGTGCTCCGTCGCCTGAACCCCACCATCCCAACCGAGTCGTGGTTCCGATTCATGCAATCGATCGAACTCGGCTGAATAACGGGGATACACATGTGGATCACCCTGTGCTGGTCGCTGGCAAGGTGTTAAAAAATAACTTGAAAATGTTCGTCGATGGAGGGACCAGCCATAGCCTATTCAACATGGCTAGTGCAAAAAATGCAAGCTGCAACTTGACAGATGTCTGCCCAAAATTGACGCTCGCCTTGTGGATGGGACGCCTCTGGCGATAACGGAAGAAACACGGACGGTCCCGATCAAATGCGGCGACGATTTCGGCTTCAACATGACGTTTCTCGCGACAACTTTGGACGATTACGACGTGCTGCTGGGACGTGATTGGCTGCGACGACACAACCCCGTCATCGACTGGACAACGGGATCGTGCAGCATCAACAAGCACAAGGGGCTAATTAAACTGCCTACATGGACACCTGACTACATCCAAGCCCCGTGCGTCAAAGCTATCACTATAGCTCACCACTTCAACAGGGGCGCGCAGCTGTTCGCTGTTTGCTTACGCGAGTTGGCCGTCGTTATGAAGAAACAAGAGGGGATGAACTAGCACAATGTTGGGTACAAGTAGGAAACCCTAAGAAACCGTACCCCATAGTGTCTACCCCACTATAGCCTAGGCAAGCTATATGATATGAGTTTGACACTCCCCCATAGGCAAAGTGGGGGAGAACAAGAGGTCACAAGACCAGTCAAGCAAAGCAAAGCAAGCTCAGGGTGGATCACAACGTCACCACACAATCCGAGCACAAGAGCAAGGCCACAAGGCAAGTTCACATGCAAAATCATATATATAGGTAAACAACCAAGTGCAGGTATAGAAAGATCACAGTACAAACAAGGTCAAGAAGTGAGCAAGTGAGGCCAAGTAGCCACAAGACCTAGAATCGTACAGAATGATCACCAGGCGGAAGTCCCTTGGTGAAGATATCAGCAGAGCTGGCCTGAGAGGCCACGTAAGCAAGGCGCAGCTGACCACGCTGCTGCAGCTCACGAGCAAGGAAGTAGCGGAGAGCAATGTGCTTCGTTTTGTACTCCACTCCCGTGCTTCCGACACAAGGCCAGCATGGCCTTGTTATCTACGTACAGAACTGGAGGAGAGCGAGGCGGCTCTCCTAGGTCAGTAAGCAGGTAGGTGAGCCAGCGTAGCTCCTGTGCAGCCATGGCTCCCGCGTAGATCTCAGCCTCACAGCTGGAGCCGAGAACAGAAGACGAGCGGGTAGACCGCCACGAAACAGAGCCGGAGCCAAGGTTGAAGGTGTAACCCTGAGACGACCGCTGCGTAGCCTGGTCGTCAGCCCAAGAAGCGTGAGCTTGACCTTTGAGGACCACTCCACGTCGCCCTCCAAGCACTAGCCCCATGCCGGACGTACTGCACAAGTAGCGCAACACCCTCTTCGCTGAAGCCATGTGCTCTGGTCGGTGTCTCCCAGGAGCAACATAGCGTGCTAAGATGCTAAGAGGGTATGCAAGGTCAGGTCGTGTGCAGGTCATGAGGTACAAGAGGCAGCCAACAAGCTCTGGGTACGGGCCACTCGGCTCTACGGACTCATCCGAAGGCAGAGCTGAGAGTGAGTGGCGAGTAGACAGAGGAGTGGCCTGAGGTGAGGTGTACGTGAAGCCGAAGCGCTGAAGGACCTGCTGCACCATGTGTGACTGAGTCAGGGTAATGGTGCGCTGTGCTCTGTCCCGGGTGATCTGCAAGCTAAGTTAGCTGTGCAGTTCACCCAGGTCTGTGCACGTGTGTCTCTTCTGCAGCTCCGACTTCACGTGGGCGAGTCGAGCAGTATCAGCAGTGGCAAAGACCAAGTCATCGACGTACATGAGGATGTAGAACGGTGGCAAAGAGGTGTCGGTGCGCAGAAACAGCGACGGGTCGGCAGTAGAGGGAGCAAACCCAAGAGCCGCAAGTGTAGTCCTCAGTGTGTCGTGCCACTCACGGGGTGCCTGGCGGAGACCATAGAGTGGCTGCCGAAGGCTCCACTGGGTACCAATTGGAAACGACCCAGTGAAGCCAGGTGGGCGGCGCAGCCAGATCTCCTCGACAGGCTGCCTTGCAGGAAAGCTGTGCTGAAATCAAGAGAGTGAAGCTCGTAGTCGCGCTGAGCGGCTATGTGCAGCAGCACCCGAAGACTGGTCATCTTCGGGGTGGGAGAGAAGGTCTGAAAGTAGTCAGCTCCCTGCCGCTGATTGAAGCCTCGAGCCACGTAAGGAGCCTTGAAGACAGACGAAGAACCCGGCAGCCGCTTCACCCTGAAAAACCACATGCCACTGACGATGTTCGCCCCAGGTGGGGGAACCTCTTCGACGTAGGTGCCTGTCAACTCCCTGCCGCTGATTGAAGCCTCGAGACACGTAACAAGCTCTGGGTACAGGCCACTCGGCTCTACGGACTCATCCGAAGGCAGAGCTGAGAGTGAGTGGCGAGCAGATAGAGGAGTGGCCTGAGGCGAGGAGTATGTGAAGTCGAAGCGCTGAAGGACCTGCTGCACCATGTGTGAGTGAGTCAGGGTAATGGTGCGCTGTGCTCTGTCCCGGGTGATCTGCAAGCCAAGGTAGCAGCGCAGTTCACCCAGGTCTGTGCACTTGTGTCCCTTCTACAGCTCGGACTTCATGTAGGCGAGTACAGCAGTGTCAGCATTGGCAAAGACAAAGTCGTCGACGTACACGAGGATGTAGAACGGCGGCAAAGAGGTGTCGGTGCGCAGAAACAGCTACGGGTCGGCAGTAGAAGGAGCAAACCCAAAAGCCACAAGTGTAGTCCTCAGTGTGTCGTGCCACTCACAGGGCGCCAAGCGGAGACCATAGACTGGCCGCCGGAGGTACCAGGAGGAAACGACCCAGTGAAGCCAGGTGGGCGGCGCAGCCAGATCTCCTCGTGCAGGCTGCCCTGCAGGAAAGCTGTGCTGAAGTCAAGAGAGTGAAGCTCGTAGTCGCGCTAAGCGGCTATATGCAGCAGCACCCGAAGAGTGGTCATCTTCAGGGTGGGAGAGAAGGTATGAAAGTAGTCAACTCCCTGCCGCTGACTGAAGCCTCGAGCCACGTAACGCACCTTGAAGACAGACGGAGAACCTGGCGGCCGCTTCACCCTGAAAATCCACATGCCACTGAGGATGTTCGCCCCTGGTGGGGGAGCCTCGTCGACGTAGGTGCCTGTGGACTTCCAGGAAGCCATCTCTGCGTCCATGGCTGACTGCCATTGAGAGGAGTAGGGACCCTCGATCGCCTCAGCGTAGGATCGAGGAGACGGGATGTTTGGTGCATCCGTGTCTCCCTCAGGGGCAATCAGCGTGCACACGAGATGAGCCAAAGCAGACGTAAAGCACTGGAACTCCTCGTGCCTGTCCTCAAGGACGTCCGTGCTAAGAGCACACTCACCCCCGACGGATGGAAGAAAGACAGACGCAGACTCAGCAACAAGACTAGCAGCGTAGTCTAGACGACATCGAGCAGCAAAGTCGACAAGCACAGCAACTAGGGCCGATGCAGCAGTGGACTCAAAGGACAATGCAACAAGGGTTAGTGACAATAGTAGCCACGAGACGCGTGACAGTAGGACTGGCAGCACGAAGAGCGTCAGACTCCGGGTCAGCAAGAACAAGAAGAGAGGACTCTGGAGGAGACGGCAACGGGACACGCAGGTGAGCAGTGGAAGGACGCAATGCCATGTGGTGTGTGACTGGGACCGCACGAGGACGCGGACGCGGAGCACGATGACTAGCACGACGACTAGTAGGACGAATAGGCGACGCGGGACGAGACGCAGGCTCACGATGCTTAGCCTGATCTCCAGTAGGACCAGCGTAGGGAGAAGGAGCAGGTAGGGGGGAGGCGGGCTGTAGCTGTGACCTCGGCTGGACAGGCTGTGGACACTCTAACGGAGGAGCAGGACGAGTAGTTGGGGGGAGACCAAGAATCTGCTCAAAGGAGCGGAACAAAGTACGGCCGCCTGACGGACGCGTGGAGTCACCATTTCCCTCACGCCACTGAGATCCCTCGCTGGGACGTTCTATATAGGGCTGGGGTTGCTATCTTTGATCTTGATTATGATGCTATTCTTGCTGCCATGTATGGTGTCTCTACTAGTGATGAGTGTGACTGTTACCTGTGTGTTCTGCCTGACCCGGGCATTGAGGCTGCTGCTTTAGGTACTGGTGAGGCTGCTGCTCTAGGTGCTAGTGCGTCTGCTGCCTCAGGTGCTGGTGAGTCTGCCCTCTCAGGTACCATGTCGGCTGAGGCCTTACACACCTCCACCCTTGACTCGGGTGCTTCCCGCTACTTCTTTCGCGACCACACCACTCTTACGCCGCTTAGTCGGCCGGTTGCGGTCTCCTTGGCAGACCCTTCTGGGGGTCCTGTCCTTTCTCGCTTCTCCACTCTCTTACCCTATCCGGCAACCCCCTGTGGAACCCTGTCAGGTCTCTACCTCCCCTCGTTCTTTACGAGCTTGGTGAGTGGAGCTGATCTAAAGGATAGGGGGGTTGACTAGTTCACTCCTGCGAGTCAGCGGGTGACCCACTGTACGTGTGCTCGGACAGGCCGACACTTGGCCACAATCACCCGTCGGCCGAGTTCGAGCCTGTACACACTCACTACTAAGTCTCCTACAGTTGCTAAGTCTGGTCAAGTAGCTGGTCGAGTCAGGTGTTTGCTGCAGCGTCCAGCTCTGGTCCTAAGTCTGCTCCCTGCTCGTGTCGTCTCCTGTCCCACCAGACTTTTCTTTTGCACCACCGCCTTGGTCACCCCTCCCTGCCTTGTCTCCAAGGCATGGCCTCCCGTGTTCTTGTCTCTAGTCTTCTCCGGTCTCTCCCTCCCCTACCTCCAGGGCCTGCCCCTACCTACGTCCCCTGCATCGAGGGGCGACAGAGCGCCGCCCCTCACTCCTCCGAGATTCCTACGACAGAGGCTCCGCTGCAGACTCTTCACATGGACGTGTGGGGCCCCGCCCGCGTCCGTGGCCAGGGTCACGAGCGTTACTTCCTGTTGGTGGTTGACGAATACTCGTGTTACACCACGGTCTTCCCCTTGCGGAGCAAGGGTGCCGTAACTGAGGTGCTGATCGATTGGATCCGCGCAGCTCGTCTCCAGCTCAGGGAGAGTTTCGACTCGGACTTTCCAGTTTTGCATCTGCACTCTGACAGAGGCGGGGAGTTTTCCTCTGCCCATCTAGGAGCCTTCTCTCGTGCACAGGGCATCGGCCAGACCTTCACGCTTCCGGCCTCTCCACAACAAAATGGGATTGCTGAGCGCCTCATTTGCATGTTCATGGATGTCGCTCGTACGTCCATGATCCAAGCGGCTGCCCCCCGTTTTCTGTGGCCGTTTGCGGTTCAGTACGCCGCGCATCAGCTCAACCTTCAGCCCCGGGTCTCCTTGCCAGAGACCTCCCCCACTTTGCGGTGGACCGGGAAGGTTGGCGATGCGTCTGCGTTTCGGGTCTAGGGATCTCGGGCGTTTGTCCGCGACTTGTCTGCGGACAAGCTGTCCCCCCGTGCAGTTCCTTGCGTCTTCCTTGGCTTCCCCCCTATCGCGCTTGGTTGGCAGTTTTACCACCCCACCTCGCGCCGTGTTCTGTCCTCCCAGGACGTCACCTTTGACGAGTCGGTGCCTTACTACCGTCTCTTCCCCTACTGCACTGCACCCCTTCCCCTGCCGCCGCTCTTCCTTGCGCCAAGTCCTCCCCCGGTAGACCCCCTCCCCGCTAAGGGTCCTGCCCTGTCAGGTGTGTCCCAGGTAGATGCAGTCGAGCCTGTCGAGATAGCTGTTTACTCTGGTGCTGCTAGAGGTGCTGAGCCGGATGGTGCTGGGTCTGGAGGTGCTGATACTGGGGGTGCTGCGACAAGGGGTGCTGAGTCTGGGGGTGCGGAGCCTGGGGGTGCGGAGCCTGGGGTTGCGGAGCCTGGGGGCGCTGGGTCTGCTCGTATGGCCGCGGGCGGTGCTTCGTGGAGGCGGGAGCCACTCTTTCCACAAGAGCTACGTGAGTGGTTTGCCCGGCGCTGGAGCCGTGCTGCTTAATCTGGAGGTACTACTCTTGCTGCTGGTCCCGGAGGTGCTCGTACTGGCGGTACTGGAGCTGCTAGGACTGGGGGTGCTGCTGGGGCTATTGGAGTTGGTCCTGCTTGAGCTGCTGGCGGTGCTGGAGCTGCCGGTCCTGCTGGAGTTGGTGCTGCTGGTGCTGCTGGAGCTGCTAAAGCTGGAGGTGCTGAGGGTGTTGGCGCTGGTGTTTCTGCAGGCGCTGGTGCATCTGAGGGTGCTGGAGTTGGCGCTGTTGGAGCTGGAGGAGCTGCTAGCACATGTGCTGTCCATGCTGGTTCTGGAGACGCTGCATGGCCGAGGCCGTACTTCGTTCCGCTCCTTGAGCAGGTTCTTGGTCTTCCGCCTTCTACTGGTCCTGCTCCTCCCTTAGGTTGTCCGCAGCCTGTCCAGGCCCAGTCACAGTTACAGCCCGCCTCCCTCCTACCTGCTCCTTCTCCCTACACTAGTCCTACCAAGAATGGGGATACAAATAGCAAACCCTAGAAGGGTTGTTCTCGCTATAGAGCACCCCACTACACGCTAGATCATAAGATAACATTCTGACAGTAGCGTGGTCAGCTGCAGCCTCTTCGCTGCAGCTAAGATAACACCCGATGACCTGCACACGACCTGACCTTGATGGTACATGCCATGATGCTAAGAGGGTATGCAAGGTCAGGTCATGAGGTACATGAGGCAGCCAACAAGCTCTGGGTACGGGCCACTCGACTCTACGGACTGGCAGAGCTGAGAGAGAGTGGCGAGTAGACAGAGGAGTGGCCTAAGGCGAGGAGTACGTGAAGTCGAAGCGCTGAAGCACTTGCTGCACCATGTGTGACTGACTTAGGGTAATGGTGTGGCGTGCTCTGTCCCGGGTGATCTGCAAGCCAAGGTAGCTGCGCAGTTCACCCAGGTCTGTGCACGTGTGTCTCTTCTACAGCTCGGACTTCACGTGGGCGAGCCCAGCAGTGTCAGCAGTGGCAAAGACCAAGTCGTTGACGTACATGAGGATGTAGACTGGCCGTCGGAGGCTCCACTGGGTGCCAGGAGGAAAAGTCCCAGTGAAGCCAGGTGGACGGCGCAGCCAGATCTCCTTGTGCAGGCTACCCTTCAAGAAAGCAGTGCTGAAGTCAAGGGAGTGAAGCTCGTAGTCACGCTAAGCGGCTATGTGCAGCAGCACCCGAAGAGTGGTCATCTTCAGGGTGGGAGAGAAGGTCTGAAAGTAGTCAACTCCCTGCCGCTTACTGAAGCCACGAGCCACGTACCGCGCCTTGAAGACAAGTGGAGAACCTGGCGGCCGCTTCCCTCTGAAGATCCACATGCCACTAACGATGCTCGCCCCAGGTGGGGGAACCGTGTCAACGTACATGCCTGTGGACTTCAAGGAAGCCATCTCTGCATCCATAGCTGCCTGCCACTGAGAGGAGTAGGGACCCTCTATGGCCTCCACGTAAGAGCGCGGAGTCGGGATGTCAACTGCATCCGAGTCTCCCTCAGGGGTAAGTAGTACGGACGCGAGATGAGGTGAAGCAGTAGCCTGACACTGGAACTCCTCCTGCCTGTCCTTTAGGACGTCCGTGCCAAGAGCAAACTCACCCCCGACGGACGGAGGACAGACAGACGCAGACTCAGCAACAAGGCTAGCAGCGTAGTCTAGACGACAGCGAGCAGCAAAGTCGACGAGCTCAGCAACAAGAGCAGACGCAGCAGTGGACTCAAAAGAGGGGTCAGTGATGACAGTAGCAACGAGACGCGTGACAGTAGGACTGGCAGCACGAAGAGAGTCCGACTCTAGGTCGGCAAGTGCAGGAAGAGAGGACTCAGGAGGAGAAGGCAAAGGAGCAGTGGATGGACGCAGAGACATCCGGTGCGTGCAAGGGACAGGAGGAGGACGCTGACGCGAACTGCGACCACTAGTGCGAGCAGCACGAACAGGCAACGTAGGACGAGACGCAGGCTCACGACGCTCAGCAAGACCTCCAGTAGGACTAGTGTAGGGAGAAGGAGCAGGCACTTGGGATGCCGGCGGTAACTGTGATTGTGACTGGACAGGCGGTGGACACTCTAAGGGAGGCGTAAGACCAAGAACCTGCTGAAGGAGCGGAACAAAGTAAGGCCGAGGCCGCGTGGCGACTCTAGACACAGCAGGGACAGCACTAGCACCCCCAGCGGCAGCACCAGCACCAATAGCACCTCCAGCTGCAGTACCTCCAGCAGCACCAGCAGCACCCGCAGCAGGACCGCCGCCAGGACAGACAGCAGTAGCCTCAGCGCCAACACCCTCAGCAGCTCCGGCTCCAGTCGCCCTCGCAGGCCCAGTAGCTCAAGCATTCCCTGGACGAGCACCTCTGAGACCGGCGGCACCAGCACCCTCAGCAGCCGAAGAAGCACCAGCTCGAGTAGTACGCCTCCAGCGCCGGGCAAACCACTCGCGCAGCTCCTATGGAGAGAGTGGCTCCCGCCGAGACAAAGCACCCGCAGAACCTCCAGGTCCAGGACCGCCAAATGCCACACTAGCAGGTCCAGCGGCCGCTGGCTCCGCACCCCCAGGCTCAGCAGCTCCTGACGTAGCACCCCCAGGCTCAGCACCCCCAGGCGAAGGACCTCCAGGCTCAGCACCCCCGGACTCAGCACCCCCAGGCTTAGCACCCCCAGCCGCAGCACTCCCAGGCTTAGTACCCCTAGGCTCAGCACCCACTCGCGTAGCACCCCCAGAGTCAGCACCCCTAGGCTCAGCACCCGCAGTAGTACCAAAATCACCAGCAACCTCGACCGGCTTGACTGCGTCTACCTGGGACACACCTGAAGGGGCAGGACCCTGAGGGGGGAGGGGGTCTATTGGGGGGGGACGTGGCACAAGGAAGAGTGGAGGCGGGGGGAGGGAAGGAGTGCGGTAGGGGAAGAGGCAGTAGTAGGGGACCGACTCGTCAAAACGTGACGTCCTGGGAGGACAGAACACGACGAGAGGAGGGGTGGTAGAACAGCCACCCTAGCGCGTCAGGGGGGAAGCCGAGGAAGATACAAGGAGCAACACGGGGGGACAGCTTGTTTGCAGACAAGTTGCAGACAAACGCCCGAGATCCCCAGACACGGAACGCAGACGCATCGCCTACCTTCCCCGTCCACAGCAAAGCTGGGGAGGTTTCCGGCATGGAGACCCTGGGGTGAAGGTTGATCTGATGCGCTGCGTACCGAACCGCAAACGGCCACAGAAAATGGGGGGCAGCCGCATGCATCATGGACGTACGAGCGACGTCCATGACCATGCCAATGCGGCGCTCAGCAATCCAAATTTGCTGTGGAGAGTCCGGAAGCGTAAATGTCTGGAGGATGCCTCGCGCACGGCGGGAAGTTCGCAGAAGGCCTGAGGAGAACTCTCCGCCTCGGTCAGAGTGCAGACGCGGAACAGGAAAGTCCGAGCCGAAGCTCCTCCTGAGCTGGAGACGAGCTGCGCGGATCCACTCGATCAACACCTCAGTGACATTGCCCTTGCTGCGCAAGGGGAAGAATGTGGTGTAACGCGAGTAGTCGTCAACCACCAGCAGGAAGTAGCGCTCGTGACCCTGTCCACTGACGCGGGCCGGGCCCCACACGTCCATGTGAAGCGTCTGCAGCGGGGCCTCTGTCGGGGGAAACTGAGAGGAGTGAGGGGCAGCCCGGAGCCGCCCCTCGACACAGGGAACGCAAGAAGGACCAGGCCCCGGAGGAAGGGGAGGGAGGGACCGGGGAAGACCAGAGACAAGGACACGAGAAGCCATGCCTCGGAGACGAGGCAGGGAGGGGTGACCAAGACGGTGGTGCCACAGGAGAGTCTCGTGAGACAGGAGGCGACACGAGCAGGGGGCAGACTCAGGATCAGACCTGGACGCTGCAGCAAACACCTGACCCGACGCAGCTACCTGGCCAGACGCAGGGACAGGGGGAGACTCAGTGGTCAGGGCGTAGAGGCTCGACCCCGGCCGACGCGTAAACGTGGCCACGTGCCTGCCTGTGCGAGCGTCCGAGCAGTGGGTCACCCGCTGACTCGCACGAGTGAACTGGTGAACCCCCGCATCCTGCAGGTCAGCACCACTCACTAAGTTCGTAGAGAACAAGGGGAGGTAAAGACCAGACAAGGTGCCAGAGGGGGCAGCCGGACACGGGAGGACAGTAGAGAAGTGAGAGAGGACAGGGCCCCCAGAGGGGTCTGCCAGGGAGACTGCAACCGGCCGACCAAGCGGCGTGAGTGTGGTGCGGTCTCGAAAGATGGAGCGAGAAGCCCCTGAGTCAAGTGTGAAGGTGAGGGAGGCCGAAGCCGACGCGGTACCTGAGAGCGCAGACTCACCAGCACCTAAGGACGCAGACGCACTCGCACCTAGAGCAGCAGCCTCACTAGCACCTAGAGCAGCACTCGCAATGCCCGGGTCGGGCGGGAAACACCGGTAACAGTCACCCTCATCACTAATAGTCACAGCATACATGGCAGCAAGGATAGCATCAAAGTCAAGATCAAAGATAGCTACACCTGCCCTAGACAGCTCTCCCCAGCGGGGGATCTCTTTAGCCTCCGGGAACTGCTGACGCCAAGCGTCCTTTAGGCGACCAAAGCAGCGCTGGGTGGGGTGGGCACCCCCACACTGCTCACCCGCGCGGTCGCCGGAGCGAAGGACGTAGGTGCACGGACCAAAACCCCCACCACGTTGACGCTGCGCGTACCACTCACGGAGCTGCTGAGGGGGGGGGGGGATGTCCCGAGAACGCTGCTGCTGCTGCTGCTGCTGCTGGCGCTGATCACCACCGCAGCCACTCCACTGCGAAGCGCCACCCTGACCAGCTCCACCTCCTCCACCACTGCCTCCTCCACCTCCGCCACCACCGCCGCCTCCTCTCCCACCGCTACCGCCTCGCCGCCTCCGCCTCCACTGCTGCCACCAACACCTCCACCCCCGCTACCACTCCCACCGCCACCCCCACTCCCTCCGCCGCCTCCACCGCCACCTCCACCACCCCCGCTAGTTCCACCGCGCCCTTGCCCCCCTTGCCCTTGCCAGAGCGGCGTCTCCCGCTAGGGGCAGACGCCGCACCGACCGACTCAAGACCAACGAGGTCGGCCGCAGCAGCAGAGGCAACAGAGGGCAAAAGGGGGGAAGGGGAACACCCCTCAGAGATGGGGGTGCGAGGGTCACCACGAGAGGCTCCTACAGTGACTATGCTCTTCTTCGCTGCTAGGAGGGCCTTGTCGAGGAGGTCAACAGTGAGAGTGGTGGGACAGACTGAGAGGAAGTGGTCCCTAACTACACGAAGGGAGTCAGGGAGGCGGGTGACTATATAATAGAGAGTGATGTACATGGGGGGGGGGGGTGACAAAAGTTAGAAGAAAGAAAAGGGGGTTGAACTAGCAAGAATGAGGATACAAATAGCAAACCCTAGAAGGGTTGTACTCGCTATAGAGCACCCCACTACAGGCTAGAACAATAAGATTATATTCTGACAGGGGGTTCTTGGCGCAAAACTCAGCAGGAAGCGCGGCGCGGTAGCGAGTGTCACTAGTGCGGAGGTGCGTAATGAGGTCAGCGACTGTGGGAAAGACAGCAAGGTCAGGGAAGAGGTACGGTAGCATGAGGCGGCTCAGTGCAGTAGTGGCAGGGGAAGAGTAGCGCGCAACTAAAGCGTCGTACAAGGTCTGAGCACTCTTGTAATGACTAAGGTGCGCGCGCTCAGTGGTAGGCAGGTGGCGAAGCACAGCAAGACGTGTAGCAGCATCGCACGTGGCCCACTGGGAGCGAACAGTGGCGTCAGCATCAGCAGCAGGGGCAGGAGAGGCGCAAGAGGTGAGGTCAAAGAGAGAGAGACTGTCTGCCCTATCGCACTGTAGGAAAAGCTGTAGGTCATCTACCTAGACCTCAAAGTCAATGGCCCGACCCTCAGCGTCAAAAGCGAGAACACTGGGGGTAGCCATGACAGTAGTAGACTAGCAGCGCTTACTGTAGGACAGGGGCAGTGCAGTGACAGAAGCGCTGCTCTCACCTGACAGGGCGGTTCGGGCAGCTTGGCAGCACAGCATCTCGGCAACACCAACGGCTCAGCAGCAACTGCGGCTCTGCGGCACCAGCGGCTCGGCTCCTCTACGGCTCAGGCGGCTCGGGCGGCTTGGGCGGCTTGGGCGGTTCGGGCGACTCGGGCGGATCGGGCGGCTCGGGCGGAACGGGCGGCTCGGGCTACTCTGCGGTGCGGGCAGCTCGGTTGCGTAGGGCGGCAAGGCCGCTAGTAGGGCGGCGGGGCTGCAAGGTAGGTGGTGGGGCCGTAGTGAGAGGGGCGGCGGGGCCAAAGTGAAGGGCGGCGGGGCCGCAAGGTTGGCGGCGGGGCCGCAGCGAGAGGGGCGGCGGGGCCACAGCGAGAGGGGCGGCGGGGCCGTAGCGAGAGGGGCGGCGGGGCCGCAGCGAAGGGCGGCGGGGCCGCAAGGTAGGCGGCGGGGCCGCACTGGAGGGCGGCGGGGCTGTAGGGCTAGCCGACGGGGCCGCTAGGGCGATGGGGCCAGCTAGGGCGTCGGGGCCACTAGGGCGGCGCGACGCAGTCGCTAGGGCGGCTCGACGAGATGAAAGAGAGGAGCGCGATTTGGGCGGAGCGCGCTACGGGCAGGAAAAAAAAAATTCGACTTGGTGGGCCCTAGGCACAATTCCCACTACGGAACCTGCTCGATACCATGAGAAAACTGAAACGAGGATGATCTGACTAAGTGAAAGTTGGGTACAAATACAACCCTAGAAAGCTGTACCCCTTATGAGCTACCCCACTATAGCCTACAACAGCTATGTCATACAAATCTGACATATGTGTCCTCATGCAGGGTGTGCCAAGCAATGAAATCGACACGTCAGCGACCAGCTGGGCTGCTACAACCCCTTGAGCCACCCGAACGACCGTGGCAGCAAGTGACGATGGATTTTGTCACAGGGATGCCAGTTGGGCCGTCCGGCAATGACGCTGTTCTCGTCGTCGTCAATCACTTAACGAAAATGGCACACTTCGCACCATGCCGAACGACAATCACAACCAGAGAAACTGCGCGCCTCTTCATCTCAACGGTCGTGCAACTGCACGGCATCCCTTCGGCGATCATGAGCGACCGAGACCTGAAGTTCACATCAAAGTTCTGGAAGGAGACGTGGGAGCAATACGGCACGAAGCTACAGTTCTCATCGGCAGATCACCCATAGACGGACGGTCAAACCGAGCAGACCAATCAGACCATGGAGGAGCTGATCAGGACAAACTGCCCCGACCGTGCCCGCTGGGAAGACTCCCTCGCAATGTTGGAGTTCGCTTTCAACAACGCACCGTCAAGCACGACTAATCACTCCCCGCTTTTTCTGAATCACGGGATGGACCCGAAAGTTCCTACGGCAACCACTCTCGACAACCCGGTCCCGAGGTCACAGACTTTCGTGACGGAACTTCAGGAAGTCCGAGAAAAAGCCGCCGACGCAATTCGCAAGGCGAATATTACTTCCCGCAAATACACCGACCTTCTACGCCGGGAACTCGTCTTGACCACTAAGCAACTAGAGCTAGTTGACACGAAGAACCTGCACCTGCCCGGCTCATCGAAACTACGGCCACGATTTTGTGGACCTTTCAAGATTATCAAGATGGTGACACTTGTCACCGCGAAGCTGTTGCTACTCGACGACTGGCGCATTCATGACACCTTCCACGTTAGCCTTCTTTGCAAGTTCGTGCCAGCCACGACCGACATCACACGACAGCAAGCTGCCCCGACAGCAGAATCTGTTCCGGAGCCGACTCTCGACCCATCGAGGATTTTGGCACATCGGGTCCGCATTGACACAGCTGGCCGACACGTGGATTTTCTAATCCGCTGGACTGACCGCACCAGTGAGGACGACACGTGGGTGCCATCCGCCTCGCTAGACGCCTCGCCCCTTGTTGGCGATTACCTGGCGTGCCAGGGTGTTTCGGATATTGACCGCCTTTCTTAAGGGGGGGGGGGGGGGGGGGGGGGGGGTGTAAGGAATTTTCCCGAATTCCTTATCGGGGTTGACTGCTTTGCGTACAACCCGATTTTCGGAGTTTGCACGTTCGACCGATTTCAACGCTGCCGAGGCTCCTCGTGTCGCCTTCGGCATTTCCATCGCCAAACCTGCACCCAACCTCGCTTGTCCGAGGTTTCCTCCTAGCTAGGCTAGCCCTATATTAGTCTGTGCATTCATTGTATTCGCAGTTCATTCAGTCACAGCCTCGTTATTCATTTACCTGCGCACTCTCTGTGAAGATTAGAACGAGAATGAATGCATTGAGCAGAAAGAGGAGTACAAGTAGGAAACCCTAAAGTGTTGTACCCCATATGAACTGCCCCACTACAGCCTACACAGACTATAGCATATATGCTTGACACTCTCTTTACAACTCATAACAGATACCGCAAGGTCACCCTCGTGAGGTAACCCTCATGTTTCCCACAAGTGCCCCCGAGGTTAACTTTGAGTGCTGGCGAGTTCATTACCACTTGCCGAAATGTTCGCGCACCTTCGTAATGAAACCATAGACCAATCAGGGGGGCATATCATTTCGTTGTTACCCCGAGGATACCCCCTAGCTTCGGCTGGAGGCTTGGCATCAATCAAAAGTTCGCTTCACTTTGGTTGCCGAGGCAGCCACGTACGGTAAGCCTTGACTGTACATTTCGTCTTTCGTATTCGAATTGAAAAGTAAACGGTTGTGAGCCAGAAAGATTCCATTGTCTTATCACATCACTCAATATGTTGTTATTACAGTGATGGGTTGGGTTACGTGGCACAGTTTAGATTACGAACCAATCGTAGCTCTTTGACAACCACCTTCTACTGCCTCTCCTCACCCATCACTGCCTTCTAGCCTTATCCATCCTGGTTCAAACACAACTCGTCATTCTCTACCTAAGTCGTTTTCAGCTCACGATACTCACGTGGAGCAGCTACTACGAGAGCTACACGCAGCTTACTTGAACAAGAAGCAGATTGTCGCGATTTGCCCTGGTGATGTTCTGACCGTGGTCAGATTTTGCGTGCACGTTTTAGGAATTAAGTTCCTTCACTTCTCCTCCAGCGAAGTCATAGTATTTTAGGGGTTCCGTTGTTTGAATGACATGCATCGTATATGTCTTATTTCATTATCGTTCTTTCATGGCAGAATATCGAACACGGGGGCGATGTGTGATGCTCCATTCTCGACTCGTATCGACCTAAGAAATGTTGTTCACTCAAGCTGTAAATAGTGCTCGTCGTGAGGTAAGCCGAAATGCTGTACGATGGGGTTGCAGGATGTGCGCCCTTTCATTCCGTTTGCTTCATGGCGTCACTCTGATTATATTTTTTCATTGCCTCCGTTTATTTTTATTTCTCAGCAGCCTAGTTTCCACATGCCTTCTCTCCGTCACATGGTTTGTTTCATCGAATCTCGTTGCCTTTGCCGCGAATGTTTTGCAGATGCTGTATAAACAACTAGCTTCGTATCTGGCCAGATTTCTCTACTGGTAAGCATGCGGTGCATAATAGACACCTGTGGCGTGACAACATCGTTTCCTCGTGTACCAATGTTTCTCTACTTGTTCTCACTACTTATTCCTCAGTCTTACCTACCCTCCATGTGTCTGAATGTCGCCACTCGGTGCAGAATACAGAAGGCGATCCTGTCACGTATTCGTGTGGCAAGAATCCTGCAATCTCGTGTGTTCCTGTTTTCTTTGTGTTGTGTGTTGCAGGACCAAACCATCGTCTACATAGGGTAGTGAGGCTGTGCTAGAGCTCTCCTGAGTGAGTAACATAGCTTTTGTAACGTGCTATATCTGCAAAGTAGTGCACGGTGTCTGCATGTCAAAGTGTTCTGTAATGCTTTATTTAAAATGTGCAATTGATTAATGGAATCGACCAACTTCTGCCTTCATATTATAGTGGCAATAAGCAGCACGTGACAAAATTAACAGTAAATGATGTCAGAATCTCAACCACTCGACCATTGGGATAAAAGGGCTTGTTAAGTAGCGGGTCAGTGCGCCCATAACCCCCAAGGCCAACGTGCCTGTAACCCTTCCCTAGGATCGATCGAGGATCACCAGTGGACCTCTGACACCCCCCCGCATTGGGATGCCCGAAGTGCATACACCGGGATTCGAACCCAAGACTGTCGCTCTGATACCATGTCAGAATCCCAACCACTAGACCATTGGGATAAAAGGGCTTGTTAAGTAGCGGGTCAGTGCGCCCATAACCCCCCAGGCCAACATGCCTGTAACCCTTCCCTAGGATAGATCGAGGATCACCAGTGGACCTCTGACAATTGATTGATATCAATACTCATTGTGGGTATAGCGAAATGAGATTTATAATAGTTTTTTAATGACAAAATAGAAAATACTGTACTGTAGCTATGATAGTGTTGAAATCGAGAAAGTTAACAGCGCAGAAGCGGCTCGCGTTAAGCGGGAAGCGGGAACGCACGTGATTGGGCCCAAACGTCGCTTGAGGGTCACATCTCAGGGTCACCCCAGTGTGACAACAAACTGAATCCTAGACCGAGGTGACATTGGGGTATCACTGCTGGCGACAATGGGGTATCACCAATCAGGGTAACCCTGATGTGACCTTGGGGTAGAAAATTGCGGGGAACTTTTTTGGGATGCTTGATAGCAAAGGAGGCACCCGAGCTGACGGGTTACTGATTGTAAGGAAAATTCCTTTTCCTTACCTCGTGTCCCCGCTCAGCGCATACACCACTGTAGCACCAAATTCAGCACTGTTACCACTCGTAACCCTCGCATCGACAATCCTCCCGCCACCTTCGCACGTCGCACCCCAACCTCACGGCTCGGCGGGTAACCTGCGCTCTGGGCCTCCGCTTCGACATTCCCCCAAACCTCAGTCCCAGGCCCGTCACGCGACAACCACAGTCCATTACCGTTACCACTGTAGTTACGCTATATATTCTTTGTTCATGCCTTCGCTCATTGTACTCTTGCTTCGATAGTGCAATTCTCGCTCGATCACTTAATTGCACTCGTAACACTTGGTATTCAGAGCCTACGATCTCTTCTCGGACCACACCCACACCTTCGCTTCCCCACTATCGCAATTTTTTGGGGGGGGTAGACGTCTCTCAGCGACACAGCACCGCCACTCATAGTGCTCTCGCGTAAGCACGCACGGCCACAACAGATGTTCTTACTGAGTTTGCCCGACACCCCGCCATGGCCAAATTTACTCTCACGACACTGATGTAGGAGCAACTCGACCGTCTTGTGCGCCAAGTTGAAGAATCGGCGCTCGAAATTGCGACACTCACGGCGGAACGAGACTCCGCGCGTCAGCAATCCACGGTGAATACTCCGGCGCCACCACACGCACTGCAATTGCACCTACACAATCGGAGGAGCCGATCGTCATTTCATCAGGCACACCAACACAGAACGACAGCGTGGGACAGCGCTCAGGCGCAGCCAGTGATGGCGCCGCCCACTTGATGCCGGGCATGGAGAGGAACAGGGTCGCGCCAAGCCCACGGGAGCCTCGCAAAGCCCGTCGGCACGTGGAATTTGCGGCGATAAGTGGTGACAACGCCATCATGACGCCAAGGCCATTGAAGCCGCAGCGCCCGCCCTGTTTCAACCCGAGTCAGCGTGGGGGTCCGACGGTTCAGTCGTGGGTCTTCACGATGAACGTATTTTTCGACCCAAACTACGTCGAGTCGGACGCAAGGAAGATCAGATACGCCGTCTCGCTGCTGAGGGGCCCCGCCATGGACTGGTGGCGATGCATCGTGACGTCGCCCCACGCCTACGAGCCACCATCGCAAGAGGAAGGGCCCACGGGTCCAGCTGTCACCTGGAGTTCATTCTCCAAAACCACCCAGTACAGCACGTGGGATGCGTGGTGCGCAGGGCTTTGGGCGTGCTTCGAGCCAATCGCGGCTTCTATTTTGGTGTGTCAGAGACTGCGTACTTGGCGGCAGCTCGGGCCGGTTCAAGACTACACGAGCGGTTTTCTCGCATTATGCGAGCAAGTCGGCTACATGCACGAAGCGGAGCGGGTGGACCGTTATGTCGGAGGGTTGAAGCCGGACATTTTGCACGAAATCATGCTACGCGGACTCTCAAATTTCAACGAGATTCTCGCGCTCGCCGAGAAAAGGGACACTTTGCGCCGTCCGAGATCGGGGTCCTACTACGGACATCGCCCTCGGGGACCGATCGAGCACGCCACCGTACATGCCGTTGCGACGAATGCAGCTGCCGCGCCGTTTAAGGGGCGCTACTTTGCTTGCAATATGCCGGGCCATTGCAAGAGTGAATGCCCAGAGGAGCTGAGGCGGTGCGGAGCAGAGCAGGGGAGGGAGTCTCCAAGGCAGGGAAACGCCAGCAGTCAGTAGGAATCGGGCCAACTACTGACGAGACTGCCTGCTCGCCCAACCCCACCGACCCTCACTGAGTCACAGTACTGATTCATGCTATCGATCGGGCTCGGACGAATAAGGAGGGTACAGCGACGGATTGCCCAGTACTGATCTACAGGAAAATACAGTGAGCAGTAGTGAAGATTTTTATCGATGGAGGAGCAAGTCACAGTTTAGTTAATACCGCAACCGCACGAAAACTGCAACTCACACTTAGCCGTTGTTTACATGAGATAGATGCACGCTTAGTTGACGGCACGCCTTTGGCCATACAAGAAAGGGTGGAGAGAGTCAAAGTCCGTTGTGGGGGAAATTTCGGATTTACTAAGGAAATGCTCGCGACGACACTAGATGGGACGTGATTGGCTACGACGGTATAACCCGCGAATTGACTGGACGACGAGTAGCTGTGTGAGAATCGTAAGCATAGTGAGGAGCCATAGCTAGGGTTTAGCTAGCTAGGCAAGAGAGAAATGAGCAAAGGAGGGGTTTCACTAGCAGCAGTTGGGATACATATAGCAAACCCTAACAGGGTTGTACTCGCTATAGAGCACCCCACTACATGCTAGATAATGACATTCTGACACACCCCCATAGCCAAAGTGGGGTGTAATCAGCAGAGCACACAGTCATAGAGTAGGTTCACAAATGCAAGCAAAGCTAGAGGCTATCACAGAGGGCAAGTGAGGAGGAGGAGGAACTGTGGAAGGAGAGAAGATGGGAGGCAACTGAGAAGATAACTACTACAACGGGAGCTTAGAGTACTGGCTAGGCACGTGTGCTCGTGTGATGTCTGCGTTCGTTGGTCCTTAGACGTTTTCCTAGTGCTCACACTGGTTGCTAGTTCACGGGGCAATTTGGCAAGAGTTTCACTAGAGAAAGTTGTCAATAATGGTCCAATGAAGTTGGCAATGCAAGACTACATCAGAGCTAGCATTCAGGTTGGTCGACTGCCAGCACAGCATGGTCGACCGCGTTCCAGCACGACTTGGTCGACCACGCTACAGCAGTGCAAAGTCGACAGCTTGCCAACGCTGCAGGTTGACGGTGTGCCAGCATTGCTCACGCAGGACAGCAGTGCACCCGCTTTGCAGGTGCGCGCAGATGATTGGCATGCAAAGTCTCGTCACCTGCACAACGCACACACCACGTCAACCTCGGGCTAGCGACTGCCTTTGATCCGCCACGACGACCTCGGGATACCACCATGGAGGTCGGTCTCGCCAACTTCGCCTGGGTGACCGTCGCACTCCTTCGCAGAAACTCGTCACCCAGGTATCCTGGTCGACCGGGCAACTATGTCGACCAGCTGCTCCTGTATGTGCTCGTCGACCTCCCAAGTCGACAACCACACCAGGTCGACCTCACCAGGTCGACCACTCCTCCGGTCGACCAGATCCAGGTCGACGTCACTCCTGGTCGACCAGTGCAGTTGTCAGCTACCCAAGTCGGCGTCACCAGGTCGACGCCCCTTCTACGTCGGCGCCGACTTCCAGACTGACCTCTTGAAGTTGGCGACCTTCCAAGTCGGCGACCTTGCAAGTCGGCTGTACCTTCCGTACACCCCACCACGAAGTCGGCTCCGCCCAAGCGTGGACGGGGCCAACACACAACTCCCGTTGACACTCCCCTGCCGCGTTCACGCTTGGCCCCCCCAAGTCCACTCGGCAGTACTCCTCGGAGAATAGCTCGTCGACGTGCACCCAACACACAGCACGTCGTCCACCGCACCAGCCATGCAAGAGGGCATGGCACCTACTGCTGCACGTTGTCATCTTCGTCGCCCACGTCGGCCAAGCGCACCTGGCCGATGGCGACGGAGCACCGGTTGAAGGCCGGATAGTGCAGCGCCTTCGTCAGGAAGTCGGCCGGCTGCTCAGTGGTCGGGATGTACCTCACCGAGAACTTCCCGCGCTTCACCATGTGCTGCAGCCAGGCCTGTCGCCGCTCCATGTGCTTGAGGTTGCCCGTCAACCCCATGCCCTCGACGACTGTGATGGCCGACTTGTTGTCCACCCGAAGGACGGTCGGCTTCCCGGCATCCAGCTGCCGGAACTCTGCAAGGAGGAAGCAAAGTCGGCGTCCTTCCTTGCCGGCCTCGGTGGCTGCCACGTACTCCGACTCAGTCGATGACAACGTCGCACACTTGATGCGCTGGCTCGACCAGGAGACTGCGGCCCCTCCATAGACGAACACGTAGCCACCCGTGCTCGTCCTATTCTGCTTGTCACCGGCGTCGTCGGCGTCCACGTAGCCGACCAGCTCCAGCGACTCAGGTCCACCGCCGAACTCCAGTGCGGTGTCGCGCGTATTGGCGAGGTAGGCGAGGCAGCGGTCGACCTCGCGCCAGTGCTGGTCGCTCCTCACCGTGAGGCCGCTCCCCAGCTTGCTGCAGGCGAAGGCGATGTCCGGCCTCGTCGTCGTTGCCGCGAACTGCAGCGAGCCGACCTTCTGCCGGTACTCCTCTTCCTGCCGCTCCTGTGCCTCCTCGTCATCAAACGTGAGCTCGGCGTAGGCATCGACCGAGACCGGCGTCTTCGGGGTGCGCCCGGTCTGCTCCTCGTCGATGAAGCGCCTACGAAGCTTGTCGGCGTAGCCCTGCTGGTGCAGCCACAGCTTCCCCGCCGACCTGTCGCGGACGATCTCCAGCCCGAGGTACTTCTGCACCGGCGAGATCTCACGCAGCTCGAAGGCGGCTTCCAGAAGTTCCTTCAGCTCCTTCAACATCGCGGCGCTACTGCTGGCGGCAAGTAGGTCGTCGACGTAGACCAGCACCCAGCAGGCCACTCCGTCCTTTCCGTCCTTGAAGTAGAGAGCCTCGTCGACCTGGCTCTTCTTCCACCCGGCGCCGACCAGCACGTCATTGAGCGCCAAGTACCATAGCAGCGGCGACTGCTTTAGCCCGTACAGGCTCTTCAGCAGCTTGCACACCCGGCCGGTCCCGTCGTTGATGTAGTCCGGCTGGGACATGTAGAGCACCCTGTCGAGCTTGCTCTGCAAGAAGGCGTTCTTCATATCGAGCTGCATCAGGTTGAGGTTGCGGACGGCGACGATGCTGAGGAAGATCCTCAGCGTGACGTAGCTGCCCACCGGCGCGAACGTCTCGTCGTAGTCGGCGCCGTACACCTGCGTGAAGCCCTTCACAACCAGCCTCGCCTTCTCGCGCTCGACGGTGTCGTCGACGTGGTACTTCGTCGTCAACACCCACCGGTTCTTCATGACGTTCACTCCCGGCGGACGTTCGACCAACTCCCACGTTCCCATGTTGAGGAGGCTGCGAATCTCCTCCTCCATGGCGGCCTTCACCGCCGGGCCCTTCCAGCTCGCCAACGCCTCCTTCACCGTCATCGTCGAGATGTCCCAACGGTGCTCGGGGTCGGCTAGCATGTCGGGGTCGAGCTCTGGAAACTCCTCATCCTCCTCGGCATCGTCGTACAGCAGGTCGTCGGCCTCATCGTCCACGTCGTACACCGTGGTGAAGGCAGCGGGGACGAAGAAGTCAGGCGGTCTCCGAAGTCGGCCTGAACGCCGTGGTCCTGGCTGGACCTCCTCGGCGTCCCCTCCATCGTTGCTGTTGTTGCTGCCCTCGGCGTCCTGCTGCTCCTCAGCCGGCGTCCCAGCCGACTTCTCCCCTATGGTCGGCTCCCCTGCTGACTGCCCGGTCGCCGACTGCTCCTTGGTCGGCGTCACTGCTGCCTGCTCTTTTGTCGGCCGCTGGTCCTCGACCTGATTCTCGACCTGCTCCTCCCCTGTCGACGTCGACTGCAATCCCATGTCGACCTGCCGCTCGTCACGTCGGCCACCGGCGATGCACTTGGCCGAAGGCGACGTCCCACTACTCCCCTCATCGCCGGAGGCCGACACCGAGGTCAGCCCACGCAGGTCAGCCACGAGGGGAGGGGCAGGGGTCGGAGGGGGAGGGGTAGGGGGGCGGACGTCCTCGACGTCCGTAATAGCAAGCTCACTGACCTCGGCAAGCAGTGGCAGCGTCGCCGACGAGGTGTCAGAGGGCGGGGTGGGCGACGAGCGGCCGGACACCGACCCGTACTCCGTCTTCCACTCGGCCAGCGACAGCTCCTCGTAGAACACCACATCCGACGTGGTGACCACCCGGTCGGCGTCGACGTCGAGGAGCTCCCAGCCCTTGCTCGCCGCCGACACGCCAAGGTGCAGGCCCCACCTGGCCTTCGGCTGCAGCTTCCCACCACGCTGCTGCTCGGTGACTAAGAACTGCGCCATGCAGCCCCACACCCGTGCCAGCGACAAGTCGGGCTTCTTCCCGGTCAGCAGTTGGTACGTCGTCGTCCCCGGCGGCAGCGCCGACCTCTCAAGGCAGTTGCGGACCCAGACGGCCTGCCGGAGAGCGAGGTGCCACCAGTGGTGCTGCACGCCCATGTGCAGCAGCATTGTCCGCACCGACTCCACCACCGTCCTCATCTCCCGCTCCGCCATGCCGTTCTGCTGCGGGGTGTATGGGCAGGTCAGGTCGTGGATGATCCCCTTGCCGTTCACAAAGTCGGTGAACTGCTTCCCGAGGAACTCCCCTCCCCGGTCAGAGCGCAGCATTAACACCGACCTCTTCGTCTGCCGCTCAACCACTGCCAGCCACTGCACGAACGCCGGCAACGCATCTGACTTCTTGGTGACCGGCTTCACCCACACGTAGCGGGTCTTGCGGTCCTTCAGCAACAAGAAGTACAGGCTGCCATCCTTGGCAGCCACGCGGAAGGGCCCGCACAGGTCGATGTGCACGACGGCCAGCACATCGTCGGCGTCGGAGCCTTGGTCGGGGAAGGTGTGCCGCGCCAGCTTCCCGCCGACGCACGAGACACACGGGGAGTCGGCGCCCGTCGCCGACTTGGGGTCCAGCCCAATGGCGACCTCGTTCTTCGCCGAGCTCCGTATGGTGTCCATGCCGACATGTGCAAGCCGGGCATGCATACGGTCCGGCGTCGACTTCGTCTTCGAGACGATCGCCCGCAGAGCCACAACCTCCGTCGTGGGCGACGTCGACCTCGTTGAGCAGGGACGCAGGTCGGTGCAGAGGACACGCCCGGAGTACGTCGCCCGACCGAGCACCTCTCCCGTTGCCGAGACGAGCACCATCCCGTCGCCGTCTTCTTGCAGCTTCACGCCGTGCTCCTTAAGCTGGCCGGACGACAGCAAGTTCGCCCGCACACCCGGGACGTACAACACGTCGGGGATGAGCACCTGCTTCCCGGCCTCCCCTTGCAGGGCGACGGTGCCGCTGCCCTGAACGTCCTGCAGCGCCCCATTGAAGCCACGCACGTGCTTGATGGAGCCACTCGGCTGTAGGTCAACGAAGGCTTCCTTCGTTCCCATCAGGTGGTGGGAGCAACCGCTGTCGAGCAGGACCACCGCCGGGTTCGCCTGCACAGCCGCCGCCACCGCCTGGAAGTCCTCTCCGGCCTCCGGCGCCAGAGAGATGGTCGGCTCCACGACGCCGACCAGCGAGCACGACGCCATTTTGTCGTCTCGCCCCTTGCCGCCTGCAACGGAGTCGGCGTCCTTCGCCGAAGTCGATGCCTTGGTCGACTGTTTCTCCTTGCACGGATGATTTCCTCCACGACGAGGACGACGGCTGCCAAACCTCCCGCGGCCGCCCTTGTCGTCGTCGTCGGAGTCACTGCGGTCGGGACAATCGAAGGAGAGGTGATCGGGGCTGTGGCAGATCCAGCACTCCCGACGTCGACCTCCTTCTCCTCGACCGCCGTCCTTGGTCGACTTCTTCTCGACCTCCTTGGTCGACTTCCAGCTACCGCTCCCGCCGCCACCAGACTGTCCGCGCTGTCCTGGTCGGCCTCCTTGTTTTGCAGGGGCGACGAAGTTGGCCTGCACCAAGAGCTCCTGCGATCGCTCAGCCTCCTGCATCGCCTCGTCCTGCAGGATGTATGAGGTAAGGTTGTCCTCGTTGAGCATCGCCCTTGTGCTCGGCGCCATAGACAGCCGCTTCAGCAGGTTGTAGCTGCTAGAGAGACCCTGCATGACATGGGTGATGTACGACGCCGTGGAGTACTGCGCGCCGGCCATCCTGATGGTGGCGAGAATTCGCCTGGCTCGGTTGCAGTAGTCGGTCGCACTCTCCTCGTCGCCCATACGCAGGTGTGTCAGCTGTCCCTCCAGCTGGGCGATGAACAGGTCGTCGGTGACCTGGTACGTCGACTCAATGAAGTGCCACGCCCGGTGGCCAGCGTCGAGGTACTCCCGGCACCACTTCAAGGCGATCTGCACGCCCGGCGAGCAACACCGCGAGATGACCGTGAAGGTCAACAGCTGCACGGCGCGAAACTCCGCACGCAGGTCGGGGTGGTGCTCACTCGGCGTCGCCACGGTCCCTCGGGCGAAGCCGATCAGCCCGGCCATCTCCAGCTGGGGCTCGATGGCTTCCTTCCAGGTGAGAATGTCGCGTCGACCGACCAGCGGAGGGGTGACCGAGATCCTGTCCGGCGTAAACTTGAAGTAGCCGTAGCTCGGTGCAATCCCACCTGCCGTCACCTGGGACGCCGTCATCGGCGACAGCCCACTTCGACGCCCACCGCCGTCACCATGTGAGGAGCCTGCAGCCACCGACGACTGCATCCCTCTCGCCTGAACGCCGCCGGCTTCACCGGCGTGTATCACACCTCGTTGCCTCGACGTGCCTCCCACACTGCTGCCGACCTGACCTCCACCGGCGTTGACGCCCACATCGACGCCGCCGTCGTTGTTCACCGGTCGAGGAGAGGCAGGTCGAGAAGGGGGATGCTCCGCCGCCCACACGGAGCGGAGTCCGGCCTCGACGACTGCCCAGGGTATCGCCCCATACTCCTGGGCCTCATGGCGTCTCCTCGCATCCTCCAGCCGTCCCTCCAGGGTGTCCATCACCTCGGCGTCGCCTACGCGCACGCTAGTGACTTCACGGCTGCCGGTCTACGAACACGATCGGTATGTGCTAAGTCGGCTAGACTGAACTACGTCGCGTGTTCGATCCACGCTCACCGCACCATGAGAAGATAACTACTACAACGGGAGCTTAGAGTACTGGCTAGGCACGTGTGCTCGTGTGATGTCTGCGTTCGTTGGTCCTTAGACGTTTTCCTAGTGCTCACACTGGTTGCTAGTTCACGGGGCAATTTGGCAAGAGTTTCACTAGAGAAAGTTGTCAATAATGGTCCAATGAAGTTGGCAATGCAAGACTACATCAGAGCTAGCATTCAGGTTGGTCGACTGCCAGCACAGCATGGTCGACCGCGTTCCAGCACGACTTGGTCGACCACGCTACAGCAGTGCAAAGTCGACAGCTTGCCAACGCTGCAGGTTGACGGTGTGCCAGCATTGCTCACGCAGGACAGCAGTGCACCCGCTTTGCAGGTGCGCGCAGATGATTGGCATGCAAAGTCTCGTCACCTGCACAGCGCACACACCACGTCAACCTCGGGCTAGCGACTGCCTCTGATCCGCCACGACGACCTCGGGATACCACCATGGAGGTCGGTCTCGCCAACTTCGCCTGGGTGACCGTCGCACTCCTTCGCAGAAACTCGTCACCCAGGTATCCTGGTCGACCGGGCAACTATGTCGACCAGCTGCTCCTGTATGTGCTCGTCGACCTCCCAAGTCGACAACCACACCAGGTCGACCTCACCAGGTCGACCACTCCTCCGGTCGACCAGATCCAGGTCGACGTCACTCCTGGTCGACCAGTGCAGTTGTCAGCTACCCAAGTCGGCGTCACCAGGTCGACGCCCCTTCTACGTCGGCGCCGACTTCCAGACTGACCTCTTGAAGTTGGCGACCTTCCAAGTCGGCGACCTTGCAAGTCGGCTGTACCTTCCGTACACCCCACCACGAAGTCGGCTCCGCCCAAGCGTGGACGGGGCCAACACACAACTCCCGTTGACACTCCCCTGTCGCGTTCACGCTTGGCCCCCCCAAGTCCACTCGGCAGTACTCCTCGGAGAATAGCTCGTCGACGTGCACCCAACACACAGCACGTCGTCCACCGCACCAGCCATGCAAGAGGGCATGGCACCTACTGCTGCACGTTGTCATCTTCGTCGCCCACGTCGGCCAAGCGCACCTGGCCGATGGCGACGGAGCACCGGTTGAAGGCCGGATAGTGCAGCGCCTTCGTCAGGAAGTCGGCCGGCTGCTCAGTGGTCGGGATGTACCTCAGCGAGAACTTCCCGCGCTTCACCATGTGCTGCAGCCAGGCCTGTCGCCGCTCCATGTGCTTGAGGTTGCCCGTCAACCCCATGCCCTCGACGACTGTGATGGCCGACTTGTTGTCCACCCGAAGGACGGTCGGCTTCCCGGCATCCAGCTGCCGGAACTCTGCAAGGAGGAAGCGAAGTCGGCGTCCTTCCTTGCCGGCCTCGGTGGCTGCCACGTACTCCGACTCAGTCGATGACAACGTCGCACACTTGATGCGCTGGCTCGACCAGGAGACTGCGGCCCCTCCATAGACGAACACGTAGCCACCCGTGCTCGTCCTATTCTGCTTGTCACCGGCGTCGTCGGCGTCCACGTAGCCGACCAGCTCCAGCGACTCAGGTCCACCGCCGAACTCCAGTGCGGTGTCGCGCGTATTGGCGAGGTAGGCGAGGCAGCGGTCGACCTCGCGCCAGTGCTGGTCGCTCCTCACCGTGAGGCCGCTCCCCAGCTTGCTGCAGGCGAAGGCGATGTCCGGCCTCGTCGTCGTTGCCGCGAACTGCAGCGAGCCGACCTTCTGCCGGTACTCCTCTTCCTGCCGCTCCTGTGCCTCCTCGTCATCAAACGTGAGCTCGGCGTAGGCATCGACCGAGACCGGCGTCTTCGGGGTGCGCCCGGTCTGCTCCTCGTCGATGAAGCGCCTACGAAGCTTGTCGGCGTAGCCCTGCTGGTGCAGCCACAGCTTCCCCGCCGACCTGTCGCGGACGATCTCCAGCCCGAGGTACTTCTGCACCGGCGAGATCTCACGCAGCTCGAAGGCGGCTTCCAGAAGTTCCTTCAGCTCCTTCAACATCGCGGCGCTACTGCTGGCGGCAAGTAGGTCGTCGACGTAGACCAGCACCCAGCAGGCCACTCCGTCCTTTCCGTCCTTGAAGTAGAGAGCCTCGTCGACCTGGCTCTTCTTCCACCCGGCGCCGACCAGCACGTCATTGAGCGCCAAGTACCATAGCAGCGGCGACTGCTTTAGCCCGTACAGGCTCTTCAGCAGCTTGCACACCCGGCCGGTCCCGTCGTTGATGTAGTCCGGCTGGGACATGTAGAGCACCCTGTCGAGCTTGCTCTGCAAGAAGGCGTTCTTCATGTCGAGCTGCATCAGGTTGAGGTTGCGGACGGCGACGATGCTGAGGAAGATCCTCAGCGTGACGTAGCTGCCCACCGGCGCGAACGTCTCGTCGTAGTCGGCGCCGTACACCTGCGTGAAGCCCTTCACAACCAGCCTCGCCTTCTCGCGCTCGACGGTGTCGTCGACGTGGTACTTCGTCGTCAACACCCACCGGTTCTTCATGACGTTCACTCCCGGCGGACGTTCGACCAACTCCCACGTTCCCATGTTGAGGAGGCTGCGAATCTCCTCCTCCATGGCGGCCTTCACCGTCATCGTCGAGATGTCCCAACGGTGCTCGGGGTCGGCTAGCATGTCGGGGTCGAGCTCTGGAAACTCCTCATCCTCCTCGGCATCGTCGTACAGCAGGTCGTCGGCCTCATCGTCCACGTCGTACACCGTGGTGAAGGCAGCGGGGACGAAGAAGTCAGGCGGTCTCCGAAGTCGGCCTGAACGCCGTGGTCCTGGCTGGACCTCCTCGGCGTCCCCTCCATCGTTGCTGTTGTTGCTGCCCTCGGCGTCCTGCTGCTCCTCAGCCGGCGTCCCAGCCGACTTCTCCCCTATGGTCGGCTCCCCTGCTGACTGCCCGGTCGCCGACTGCTCCTTGGTCGGCGTCACTGCTGCCTGCTCTTTTGTCGGCCGCTGGTCCTCGACCTGATTCTCGACCTGCTCCTCCCCTGTCGACGTCGACTGCAATCCCATGTCGACCTGCCGCTCGTCACGTCGGCCACCGGCGATGCACTTGGCCGAAGGCGACGTCCCACTACTCCCCTCATCGCCGGAGGCCGACACCGAGGTCAGCCCACGCAGGTCAGCCACGAGGGGAGGGGCAGGGGTCGGAGGGGGAGGGGTAGGGGGGCGGACGTCCTCGACGTCCGTAATAGCAAGCTCACCGACCTCGGCAAGCAGTGGCAGCGTCGCCGACGAGGTGTCAGAGGGCGGGGTGGGCGACGAGCGGCCGGACACCGACCCGTACTCCGTCTTCCACTCGGCCAGCGACAGCTCCTCGTAGAACACCACATCCGACGTGGTGACCACCCGGTCGGCGTCGACGTCGAGGAGCTCCCAGCCCTTGCTCGCCGCCGACACGCCAAGGTGCAGGCCCCACCTGGCCTTCGGCTGCAGCTTCCCACCACGCTGCTGCTCGGTGACTAAGAACTGCGCCATGCAGCCCCACACCCGTGCCAGCGACAAGTCGGGCTTCTTCCCGGTCAGCAGTTGGTACGTCGTCGTCCCTGGCGGCAGCGCCGACCTCTCAAGGCAGTTGCGGACCCAGACGGCCTGCCGGAGAGCGAGGTGCCACCAGTGGTGCTGCACGCCCATGTGCAGCAGCATTGTCCGCACCGACTCCACCACCGTCCTCATCTCCCGCTCCGCCATGCCGTTCTGCTGCGGGGTGTATGGGCAGGTCAGGTCGTGGATGATCCCCTTGCCGTTCACAAAGTCGGTGAACTGCTTCCCGAGGAACTCCCCTCCCCGGTCAGAGCGCAGCATTAACACCGACCTCTTCGTCTGCCGCTCAGCCACTGCCAGCCACTGCACGAACGCCGGCAACGCATCTGACTTCTTGGTGACCGGCTTCACCCACACGTAGCGGGTCTTGCGGTCCTTCAGCAACAAGAAGTACAGGCTGCCATCCTTGGCAGCCACGCGGAAGGGCCCGCACAGGTCGATGTGCACGACGGCCAGCACATCGTCGGCGTCGGAGCCTTGGTCGGGGAAGGTGTGCCGCGCCAGCTTCCCGCCGACGCACGAGACACACGGGGAGTCGGCGCCCGTCGCCGACTTGGGGTCCAGCCCAATGGCGACCTCGTTCTTCGCCGAGCTCCGTATGGTGTCCATGCCGACATGTGCAAGCCGGGCATGCATACGGTCCGGCGTCGACTTCGTCTTCGAGACGATCGCCCGCAGAGCCACAACCTCCGTCGTGGGCGACGTCGACCTCGTTGAGCAGGGACGCAGGTCGGTGCAGAGGACACGCCCGGAGTACGTCGCCCGACCGAGCACCTCTCCCGTTGCCGAGACGAGCACCGTCCCGTCGCCGTCTTCTTGCAGCTTCACGCCGTGCTCCTTAAGCTGGCCGGACGACAGCAAGTTCGCCCGCACACCCGGGACGTACAACACGTCGGGGATGAGCACCTGCTTCCCGGCCTCCCCTTGCAGGGCGACGGTGCCGCTGCCCTGAACGTCCTGCAGCGCCCCATTGAAGCCACGCACGTGCTTGATGGAGCCACTCGGCTGTAGGTCAACAAAGGCTTCCTTCGTTCCCATCAGGTGGTGGGAGCAACCGCTGTCGAGCAGGACCACCGCCGGGTTCGCCTGCACAGCCGCCGCCACCGCCTGGAAGTCCTCTCCGGCCTCCGGCGCCAGAGAGATGGTCGGCTCCACGACGCCGACCAGCGAGCACGACGCCATTTTGTCGTCTCGCCCCTTGCCGCCTGCAACGGAGTCGGCGTCCTTCGCCGAAGTCGATGCCTTGGTCGACTGTTTCTCCTTGCACGGATGATTTCCTCCACGACGAGGACGACGGCTGCCAAACCTCCCGCGGCCGCCCTTGTCGTCGTCGTCGGAGTCACTGCGGTCGGGACAATCGAAGGAGAGGTGATCGGGGCTGTGGCAGATCCAGCACTCCCGACGTCGACCTCCTTCTCCTCGACCGCCGTCCTTGGTCGACTTCTTCTCGACCTCCTTGGTCGACTTCCAGCTACCGCTCCCGCCGCCACCAGACTGTCCGCGCTGTCCTGGTCGGCCTCCTTGTTTCGCAGGGGCGACGAAGTTGGCCTGCACCAAGAGCTCCTGCGATCGCTCAGCCTCCTGCATCGCCTCGTCCTGCAGGATGTATGAGGTAAGGTTGTCCTCGTTGAGCATCGCCCTTGTGCTCGGCGCCATAGACAGCCGCTTCAGCAGGTTGTAGCTGCTAGAGAGACCCTGCATGACATGGGTGATGTACGACGCCGTGGAGTACTGCGCGCCGGCCATCCTGATGGTGGCGAGAATTCGCCTGGCTCGGTTGCAGTAGTCGGTCGCACTCTCCTCGTCGCCCATACGCAGGTGTGTCAGCTGTCCCTCCAGCTGGGCGATGAACAGGTCGTCGGTGACCTGGTACGTCGACTCAATGAAGTGCCACGCCCGGTGGCCAGCGTCGAGGTACTCCCGGCACCACTTCAAGGCGATCTGCACGCCCGGCGAGCAACACCGCGAGATGACCGTGAAGGTCAACAGCTGCACGGCGCGAAACTCCGCACGCAGGTCGGGGTGGTGCTCACTCGGCGTCGCCACGGTCCCTCGGGCGAAGCCGATCAGCCCGGCCATCTCCAGCTGGGGCTCGATGGCTTCCTTCCAGGTGAGAATGTCGCGTCGACCGACCAGCGGAGGGGTGACCGAGATCCTGTCCGGCGTAAACTTGAAGTAGCCGTAGCTCGGTGCAATCCCACCTGCCGTCACCTGGGACGCCGTCATCGGCGACAGCCCACTTCGACGCCCACCGCCGTCACCATGTGAGGAGCCTGCAGCCACCGACGACTGCATCCCTCTCGCCTGAACGCCGCCGGCTTCACCGGCGTGTATCACACCTCGTTGCCTCGACGTGCCTCCCACACTGCTGCCGACCTGACCTCCACCGGCGTTGACGCCCACATCGACGCCGCCGTCGTTGTTCACCGGTCGAGGAGAGGCAGGTCGAGAAGGGGGATGCTCCGCCGCCCACACGGAGCGGAGTCCGGCCTCGACGACTGCCCAGGGTATCGCCCCATACTCCTGGGCCTCATGGCGTCTCCTCGCATCCTCCAGCCGTCCCTCCAGGGTGTCCATCACCTCGGCGTCGCCTACGCGCACGCTAGTGACTTCACGGCTGCCGGTCTACGAACACGATCGGTATGTGCTAAGTCGGCTAGACTGAACTACGTCGCGTGTTTGATCCACGCTCACCGCACCATGAGAAGATAACTACTACAACGGGAGCTTAGAGTACTGGCTAGGCACGTGTGCTCGTGTGATGTCTGCGTTCGTTGGTCCTTAGACGTTTTCCTAGTGCTCACACTGGTTGCTAGTTCACGGGGCAATTTGGCAAGAGTTTCACTAGAGAAAGTTGTCAATAATGGTCCAATGAAGTTGGCAATGCAAGACTACATCAGAGCTAGCATTCAGGTTGGTCGACTGCCAGCACAGCATGGTCGACCGCGTTCCAGCACGACTTGGTCGACCACGCTACAGCAGTGCAAAGTCGACAGCTTGCCAACGCTGCAGGTTGACGGTGTGCCAGCATTGCTCACGCAGGACAGCAGTGCACCCGCTTTGCAGGTGCGCGCAGATGATTGGCATGCAAAGTCTCGTCACCTGCACAGCGCACACACCACGTCAACCTCGGGCTAGCGACTGCCTCTGATCCGCCACGACGACCTCGGGATACCACCATGGAGGTCGGTCTCGCCAACTTCGCCTGGGTGACCGTCGCACTCCTTCGCAGAAACTCGTCACCCAGGTATCCTGGTCGACCGGGCAACTATGTCGACCAGCTGCTCCTGTATGTGCTCGTCGACCTCCCAAGTCGACAACCACACCAGGTCGACCTCACCAGGTCGACCACTCCTCCGGTCGACCAGATCCAGGTCGACGTCACTCCTGGTCGACCAGTGCAGTTGTCAGCTACCCAAGTCGGCGTCACCAGGTCGACGCCCCTTCTACGTCGGCGCCGACTTCCAGACTGACCTCTTGAAGTTGGCGACCTTCCAAGTCGGCGACCTTGCAAGTCGGCTAAACCTTCCGTACACCCCACCACGAAGTCGGCTCCGCCCAAGCGTGGACGGGGCCAACACACAACTCCCGTTGACACTCCCCTGCCGCGTTCACGCTTGGCCCCCCCAAGTCCACTCGGCAGTACTCCTCGGAGAATAGCTCGTCGACGTGCACCCAACACACAGCACGTCGTCCACCGCACCAGCCATGCAAGAGGGCATGGCACCTACTGCTGCACGTTGTCATCTTCGTCGCCCACGTCGGCCAAGCGCACCTGGCCGATGGCGACGGAGCACCGGTTGAAGGCCGGATAGTGCAGCGCCTTCGTCAGGAAGTCGGCCGGCTGCTCAGTGGTCGGGATGTACCTCAGCGAGAACTTCCCGCGCTTCACCATGTGCTGCAGCCAGGCCTGTCGCCGCTCCATGTGCTTGAGGTTGCCCGTCAACCCCATGCCCTCGACGACTGTGATGGCCGACTTGTTGTCCACCCGAAGGACGGTCGGCTTCCCGGCATCCAGCTGCCGGAACTCTGCAAGGAGGAAGCGAAGTCGGCGTCCTTCCTTGCCGGCCTCGGTGGCTGCCACGTACTCCGACTCAGTCGATGACAACGTCGCACACTTGATGCGCTGGCTCGACCAGGAGACTGCGGCCCCTCCATAGACGAACACGTAGCCACCCGTGCTCGTCCTATTCTGCTTGTCACCGGCGTCGTCGGCGTCCACGTAGCCGACCAGCTCCAGCGACTCAGGTCCACCGCCGAACTCCAGTGCGGTGTCGCGCGTATTGGCGAGGTAGGCGAGGCAGCGGTCGACCTCGCGCCAGTGCTGGTCGCTCCTCACCGTGAGGCCGCTCCCCAGCTTGCTGCAGGCGAAGGCGATGTCCGGCCTCGTCGTCGTTGCCGCGAACTGCAGCGAGCCGACCTTCTGCCGGTACTCCTCTTCCTGCCGCTCCTGTGCCTCCTCGTCATCAAACGTGAGCTCGGCGTAGGCATCGACCAAGACCGGCGTCTTCGGGGTGCGCCCGGTCTGCTCCTCGTCGATGAAGCGCCTACGAAGCTTGTCGGCGTAGCCCTGCTGGTGCAGCCACAGCTTCCCCGCCGACCTGTCGCGGACGATCTCCAGCCCGAGGTACTTCTGCACCGGCGAGATCTCACGCAGCTCGAAGGCGGCTTCCAGAAGTTCCTTCAGCTCCTTCAACATCGCGGCGCTACTGCTGGCGGCAAGTAGGTCGTCGACGTAGACCAGCACCCAGCAGGCCACTCCGTCCTTTCCGTCCTTGAAGTAGAGAGCCTCGTCGACCTGGCTCTTCTTCCACCCGGCGCCGACCAGCACGTCATTGAGCGCCAAGTACCATAGCAGCGGCGACTGCTTTAGCCCGTACAGGCTCTTCAGCAGCTTGCACACCCGGCCGGTCCCGTCGTTGATGTAGTCCGGCTGGGACATGTAGAGCACCCTGTCGAGCTTGCTCTGCAAGAAGGCGTTCTTCATGTCGAGCTGCATCAGGTTGAGGTTGCGGACGGCGACGATGCTGAGGAAGATCCTCAGCGTGACGTAGCTGCCCACCGGCGCGAACGTCTCGTCGTAGTCGGCGCCGTACACCTGCGTGAAGCCCTTCACAACCAGCCTCGCCTTCTCGCGCTCGACGGTGTCGTCGACGTGGTACTTCGTCGTCAACACCCACCGGTTCTTCATGACGTTCACTCCCGGCGGACGTTCGACCAACTCCCACGTTCCCATGTTGAGGAGGCTGCGAATCTCCTCCTCCATGGCGGCCTTCACCGCCGGGCCCTTCCAGCTCGCCAACGCCTCCTTCACCGTCATCGTCGAGATGTCCCAACGGTGCTCGGGGTCGGCTAGCATGTCGGGGTCGAGCTCTGGAAACTCCTCATCCTCCTCGGCATCGTCGTACAGCAGGTCGTCGGCCTCATCGTCCACGTCGTACACCGTGGTGAAGGCAGCGGGGACGAAGAAGTCAGGCGGTCTCCGAAGTCGGCCTGAACGCCGTGGTCCTGGCTGGACCTCCTCGGCGTCCCCTCCATCGTTGCTGTTGTTGCTGCCCTCGGCGTCCTGCTGCTCCTCAGCCGGCGTCCCAGCCGACTTCTCCCCTATGGTCGGCTCCCCTGCTGACTGCCCGGTCGCCGACTGCTCCTTGGTCGGCGTCACTGCTGCCTGCTCTTTTGTCGGCCGCTGGTCCTCGACCTGATTCTCGACCTGCTCCTCCCCTGTCGACGTCGACTGCAATCCCATGTCGACCTGCCGCTCGTCACGTCGGCCACCGGCGATGCACTTGGCCGAAGGCGACGTCCCACTACTCCCCTCATCGCCGGAGGCCGACACCGAGGTCAGCCCACGCAGGTCAGCCACGAGGGGAGGGGCAGGGGTCGGAGGGGGAGGGGTAGGGGGGCGGACGTCCTCGACGTCCGTAATAGCAAGCTCACTGACCTCGGCAAGCAGTGGCAGCGTCGCCGACGAGGTGTCAGAGGGCGGGGTGGGCGACGAGCGGCCGGACACCGACCCGTACTCCGTCTTCCACTCGGCCAGCGACAGCTCCTCGTAGAACACCACATCCGACGTGGTGACCACCCGGTCGGCGTCGACGTCGAGGAGCTCCCAGCCCTTGCTCGCCGCCGACACGCCAAGGTGCAGGCCCCACCTGGCCTTCGGCTGCAGCTTCCCACCACGCTGCTGCTCGGTGACTAAGAACTGCGCCATGCAGCCCCACACCCGTGCCAGCGACAAGTCGGGCTTCTTCCCGGTCAGCAGTTGGTACGTCGTCGTCCCCGGCGGCAGCGCCGACCTCTCAAGGCAGTTGCGGACCCAGACGGCCTGCCGGAGAGCGAGGTGCCACCAGTGGTGCTGCACGCCCATGTGCAGCAGCATTGTCCGCACCGACTCCACCACCGTCCTCATCTCCCGCTCCGCCATGCCGTTCTGCTGCGGGGTGTATGGGCAGGTCAGGTCGTGGATGATCCCCTTGCCGTTCACGAAGTCGGTGAACTGCTTCCCGAGGAACTCCCCTCCCCGGTCAGAGCGCAGCATTAACACCGACCTCTTCGTCTGCCGCTCAGCCACTGCCAGCCACTGCACGAACGCCGGCAACGCATCTGACTTCTTGGTGACCGGCTTCACCCACACGTAGCGGGTCTTGCAGTCCTTCAGCAACAAGAAGTACAGGCTGCCATCCTTGGCAGCCACGCGGAAGGGCCCGCACAGGTCGATGTGCACGACGGCCAGCACATCGTCGGCGTCGGAGCCTTGGTCGGGGAAGGTGTGCCGCGCCAGCTTCCCGCCGACGCACGAGACACACGGGGAGTCGGCGCCCGTCGCCGACTTGGGGTCCAGCCCAATGGCGACCTCGTTCTTCGCCGAGCTCCGTATGGTGTCCATGCCGACATGTGCAAGCCGGGCATGCATACGGTCCGGCGTCGACTTCGTCTTCGAGACGATCGCCCGCAGAGCCACAACCTCCGTCGTGGGCGACGTCGACCTCGTTGAGCAGGGACGCAGGTCGGTGCAGAGGACACGCCCGGAGTACGTCGCCCGACCGAGCACCTCTCCCGTTGCCGAGACGAGCACCATCCCGTCGCCGTCTTCTTGCAGCTTCACGCCGTGCTCCTTAAGCTGGCCGGACGACAGCAAGTTCGCCCGCACACCCGGGACGTACAACACGTCGGGGATGAGCACCTGCTTCCCGGCCTCCCCTTGCAGGGCGACGGTGCCGCTGCCCTGAACGTCCTGCAGCGCCCCATTGAAGCCACGCACGTGCTTGATGGAGCCACTCGGCTGTAGGTCAACGAAGGCTTCCTTCGTTCCCATCAGGTGGTGGGAGCAACCGCTGTCGAGCAGGACCACCGCCGGGTTCGCCTGCACAGCCGCCGCCACCGCCTGGAAGTCCTCTCCGGCCTCCGGCGCCAGAGAGATGGTCGGCTCCACGACGCCGACCAGCGAGCACGACGCCATTTTGTCGTCTCGCCCCTTGCCGCCTGCAACGGAGTCGGCGTCCTTCGCCGAAGTCGATGCCTTGGTCGACTGTTTCTCCTTGCACGGATGATTTCCTCCACGACGAGGACGACGGCTGCCAAACCTCCCGCGGCCGCCCTTGTCGTCGTCGTCGGAGTCACTGCGGTCGGGACAATCGAAGGAGAGGTGATCGGGGCTGTGGCAGATCCAGCACTCCCGACGTCGACCTCCTTCTCCTCGACCGCCGTCCTTGGTCGACTTCTTCTCGACCTCCTTGGTCGACTTCCAGCTACCGCTCCCGCCGCCACCAGACTGTCCGCGCTGTCCTGGTCGGCCTCCTTGTTTCGCAGGGGCGACGAAGTTGGCCTGCGCCAAGAGCTCCTGCGATCGCTCAGCCTCCTGCATCGCCTCGTCCTGCAGGATGTATGAGGTCAGGTTGTCCTCGTTGAGCATCGCCCTTGTGCTCGGCGCCATAGACAGCCGCTTCAGCAGGTTGTAGCTGCTAGAGAGACCCTGCATGACATGGGTGATGTACGACGCCGTGGAGTACTGCGCGCCGGCCATCCTAATGGTGGCGAGAATTCGCCTGGCTCGGTTGCAGTAGTCGGTCGCACTCTCCTCGTCGCCCATACGCAGGTGTGTCAGCTGTCCCTCCAGCTGGGCGATGAACAGGTCGTCGGTGACCTGGTACGTCGACTCAATGAAGTGCCACGCCCGGTGGCCAGCGTCGAGGTACTCCCGGCACCACTTCAAGGCGATCTGCACGCCCGGCGAGCAACACCGCGAGATGACCGTGAAGGTCAACAGCTGCACGGCGCGAAACTCCGCACGCAGGTCGGGGTGGTGCTCACTCGGCGTCGCCACGGTCCCTCGGGCGAAGCCGATCAGCCCGGCCATCTCCAGCTGGGGCTCGATGGCTTCCTTCCAGGTGAGAATGTCGGGTCGACCGACCAGCGGAGGGGTGACCGAGATCCTGTCCGGCGTAAACTTGAAGTAGCCGTAGCTCGGTGCAATCCCACCTGCCGTCACCTGGGACGCCGTCATCGGCGACAGCCCACTTCGACGCCCACCGCCGTCACCATGTGAGGAGCCTGCAGCCACCGACGACTGCATCCCTCTCGCCTGAACGCCGCCGGCTTCACCGGCGTGTATCACACCTCGTTGCCTCGACGTGCCTCCCACACTGCTGCCGGCCTTACCTCCACCGGCGTTGACGCCCACATCGACGCCGCCGTCGTTGTTCACCGGTCGAGGAGAGGCAGGTCGAGAAGGGGGATGCTCCGCCGCCCACACGGAGCGGAGTCCGGCCTCGACGACTGCCCAGGGTATCGCCCCATACTCCTGGGCCTCATGGCGTCTCCTCGCATCCTCCAGCCGTCCCTCCAGGGTGTCCATCACCTCGGCGTCGCCTACGCGCACGCTAGTGACTTCACGGCTGCCGGTCTACGAACACGATCGGTATGTGCTAAGTCGGCTAGACTGAACTACGTCGCGTGTTTGATCCACGCTCACCGCACCATGAGAAGATAACTACTACAACGGGAGCTTAGAGTACTGGCTAGGCACGTGTGCTCGTGTGATGTCTGCGTTCGTTGGTCCTTAGACGTTTTCCTAGTGCTCACACTGGTTGCTAGTTCACGGGGCAATTTGGCAAGAGTTTCACTAGAGAAAGTTGTCAATAATGGTCCAATGAAGTTGGCAATGCAAGACTACATCAGAGCTAGCATTCAGGTTGGTCGACTGCCAGCACAGCATGGTCGACCGCGTTCCAGCACGACTTGGTCGACCACGCTACAGCAGTGCAAAGTCGACAGCTTGCCAACGCTGCAGGTTGACGGTGTGCCAGCATTGCTCACGCAGGACAGCAGTGCACCCGCTTTGCAGGTGCGCGCAGATGATTGGCATGCAAAGTCTCGTCACCTGCACAGCGCACACACCACGTCAACCTCGGGCTAGCGACTGCCTCTGATCCGCCACGACGACCTCGGGATACCACCATGGAGGTCGGTCTCGCCAACTTCGCCTGGGTGACCGTCGCACTCCTTCGCAGAAACTCGTCACCCAGGTATCCTGGTCGACCGGGCAACTATGTCGACCAGCTGCTCCTGTATGTGCTCGTCGACCTCCCAAGTCGACAACCACACCAGGTCGACCTCACCAGGTCGACCACTCCTCCGGTCGACCAGATCCAGGTCGACGTCACTCCTGGTCGACCAGTGCAGTTGTCAGCTACCCAAGTCGGCGTCACCAGGTCGACGCCCCTTCTACGTCGGCGCCGACTTCCAGACTGACCTCTTGAAGTTGGCGACCTTCCAAGTCGGCGACCTTGCAAGTCGGCTGTACCTTCCGTACACCCCACCACGAAGTCGGCTCCGCCCAAGCGTGGACGGGGCCAACACACAACTCCCGTTGACATAGCTATAGCTATAGCTAGGGTTTAGCTAGCTAGGCAAGCCACCCAGTACAGCACGTGGGATGCGTGGTGCGCAGGGCTTTGGGCGTGCTTCGAGCCAATCGCGGCTTCTATTTTGGTGTGTCAGAGACTGCGTACTTGGCGGCAGCTCGGGCCGGTTCAAGACTACACGAGCGGTTTTCTCGCATTATGCGAGCAAGTCGGCTACATGCACGAAGCGGAGCGGGTGGACCGTTATGTCGGAGGGTTGAAGCCGGACATTTTGCACGAAATCATGCTACGCGGACTCTCAAATTTCAACGAGATTCTCGCGCTCGCCGAGAAAAGGGACACTTTGCGCCGTCCGAGATCGGGGTCCTACTACGGACTTCGCCCTCGGGGACCGATCGAGCACGCCACCGTACATGCCGTTGCGACGAATGCTGCTGCCGCGCCGTTTAAGGGGCGCTACTTTGCTTGCAATAGGCCGGGCCATTGCAAGAGTGAATGCCCAGAGGAGCTGAGGCGGTGCGGAGCAGAGCAGGGGAGGGAGTCTCCAAGGCAGGGAAACGCCAGCAGTCAGTAGGAATCGGGCCAACTACTGACGAGACTGCCTGCTCGCCCAACCCCACCGACCCTCACTGAGTCACAGTACTGATTCATGCTATCGATCGGGCTCGGACGAATAAGGAGGGTACAGCGACGGATTGCCCAGTACTGATCTACAGGAAAATACAGTGAGCAGTAGTGAAGATTTTTATCGATGGAGGAGCAAGTCACAGTTTAGTTAATACCGCAACCGCACGAAAACTGCAACTCACACTTAGCCGTTGTTTACATGAGATAGATGCACGCTTAGTTGACGGCACGCCTTTGGCCATACAAGAAAGGGTGGAGAGAGTCAAAGTCCGTTGTGGGGGAAATTTCGGATTTACTAAGGAAATGCTCGCGACGACACTAGATGGGACGTGATTGGCTACGACGGTATAACCCGCGAATTGACTGGACGACGAGTAGCTGTGTGAGAATCGTAAGCATAGTGAGGAGCCATAGCTAGGGTTTAGCTAGCTAGGCAAGAGAGAAATGAGCAAAGGAGGGGTTTCACTAGCAGCAGTTGGGATACATATAGCAAACCCTAACAGGGTTGTACTCGCTATAGAGTACCCCACTACATGCTAGATAATGACATTCTGACACACCCCCATAGCCAAAGTGGGGTGTAATCAGCAGAGCACACAGTCATAGAGTAGGTTCACAAATGCAAGCAAAGCTAGAGGCTATCACAGAGGGCAAGTGAGGAGGAGGAGGAACTGTGGAAGGAGAGAAGATGGGAGGCAACGACTGAAGCTGCAGAGGCACGGGCATAGGAGCGGCTGACTCAGTGGCTACCGAAGCAAGGACGACGGACTACTGGAGTGACTGGCTCCGCGGCTAAGACGAGCGGCAGGAGCAACAGACCCACTGGCGACTGGTGCAACAGGCTCACTGGCTATCGAAGCAAGGGCGACGGACTACAGGCGCTGCAGGCGACACGACAGCTACCTCCACACAACCTCCTCCAACTGACCCACACCCTTGACACACACCCCCTGCTGAACCCCTAACTCCACTCCCACGTCACCCCCCTAGCACCACTCCTTCGGCTCCCACACACCCACCCCCCTGAGTGGCGGCTGCACCAGCGGGAGACGGAGGAGGAGGAGGAGTAGTGGAACGGCGCACAGAAACTGCACCCCCATACCCCCCACCCCCAAACCCTAATTCAGGAGAACGGGCAGCAGCAGGGGTGGGGCATCGTCAGAAGCACGGGGGACAGCGAGCAGCTCAGGGCCAGAGAGGAACGGGCCGCCCACGGGCCTGGCACAGCCGGACAAACCACGCGCAGGCGGCCCAAGCCGCGCGCGGGCCGGGCGCAGCCTGTACGGGCCGTGCTCGGGGCTAGCGCAGCCCGCACTGGCCGGGACGGGCGACGAGGGACGACGGGTTGGTCCCCGTCGCCCGTCAAAGCACCCCCCGGGGGCGACGCGCGGATCGACGGGGCAGAAAGCCGCCGCGCACCTCGGGGCGCACGGCGGGCAGAGAACCGCCGCACGCCCCGGGGCGCACGGCAGGCAGAAAACGCCGCCCGCCTCGGGGCGCACAGCGGGCAGAAAACCGCCGCACGCTCCGAGCGCGCGGCGGGAAGAAAAATCCGTCGCACGCCACGGGGTGTGCAACACACAGAGTAGCAGCGGAAGCAGTTAGGTGGGCCCACAGGCCAGGAGCGTAGATGCTCTGATAGCATGTGGGAATCGTAAGCATAGTGAGGAGCCATATCTAGGGTATAGCTAGCTAGGCAAGAGAGAAATTAGCAAAGGAGGGGTTACACAAGCAGCAGCTGGGATACATATAGCAAACCCTAACAGGGTTGTACTCGCTATAGAGCACCCCATTACAGGCTAGATAATGACATTCTGACAAGCTGCACTGTGCGAAGTAGCAGTAACTGGGTTGAGCTACCTCGCTGGCAGACACCCGAGTCTTCAACGGTACACGTCAACAACGTCACCATGAAACAGGCTGTCGCTGGTGGATCTGACGTGTACGCAGTAGACATTGTAGTGATAGAGGGAGCATAGTAGCCGAGTGATTTCAAGAAACTGCTGGCAGCGGTACCGCCAGAACTGCAGGAACTGTTGAAACAATACCCCTGGATTTTTCCTGACGACTTACCGTAAGGACTGCCACCTTAGCGAGCACATGACCACCGAATAGAATTAGAACCGGAGGCACAGCCAACTGTACAGCTGCATCGGTATTATTACTGGCCCGAGATGTTGACCGACGTACAACGACATGTGGCATTGTGTCCCACTTGCCAGCTCATGAAATCATCACGTAAGCGGCCGGCAGGGCAGTTGCAGCCGATACCACCCCCAAAGCGTGCTTGGCAGCAGGTGACGATGAATTTTGTCACGGGGTTACCGACCGGGGCAAGTGGGAACGACGTGATCCTGGTCGTCGTCGATTGACTGACGAAAATGGCACACTTCGCAGCTTGCAAAAAATCAATCACAGCCGAAGAAACCGCACGCCTCTTCATCTCTACCGTCGTTCGACTGCACGGGATACCAGCGGCGATCATTAGCGACCGAGATACGAAATTCACTAGCAACTTCTGGCGAAACCTGTGGCAACAACTCGACACGCGACTACAGTTCAGCTCTTCATACCACACCGAGACCGACGGATAGACAGAGAGGACAAATCAGACAATGGTACAACTCATTCGAGCCACGTGCGACGACCCAACCACTTGGGAACAGCAACTGCCGCTCATTGAATTCGCGTACAATAACTCACCCTCCGCCACAACCCAACAGTCGCCATTTTGCCTAAACTACGGACAAGACTCAATAGTACCCATGACCCCGAATCCCGACAACTCGGTGCCACGAGCACAAAAGTTCACCGAAATTTTACAAGCAGCATGGACCCGGGCAACAGACGCAATAAAAACATCAAACATCATCGCTAAACGTAACGCCGACCGCCATCGCCGACCTGTTACTTACCAGTCCGACGACCTAGTTTTACTTAACACCCAGAACCTCCGCCTGCCCATCACCCCAAAACTTCGCCCGCGATACTGTGGACCATTCCGCATCAGCCACATGATTACGCCTATCACCGCCCATCTCCTCCTCCCCGGTGACTGGTACATCAGCCCGTCCTTCCATGTCAGCCTACTTCGCCCCTACATACCATCCACAAGCCAAGTGCCACGTAATCGCCCAGCCAGCATGACACGACCCCCGACTGAACCAATCATCACACCCAAGAAAATTCTGAGCCACAGAGTTTGTGACCCTCGAGGAGCCCGAAGGATCGAGTTCCTGATCCGCTAGAAAGACCGCACACTCACTGAAGACAACTGGGTTCCCCTGGACAAAGTCAAAAACCACCCCGTCCTCAGAGAGAATCTGCGCAGCCGAAACTTCAGGGATGTACATGCGCTTTCGTAAGGAGGACCTCCGTGGGGGGGGGGATAGTGTAAGGAATATTCCTTTTCCTTACTTCGTGTCCCCACTCAGCGCGTACACCACTGTAGCACCACAGTCAGCACCGTTACCACTCGCAACCCTCGCATCGACAATCCTCCTGCCACCTTCGCACGTCGCACCCCGACCTCACGGCTCGGCGGGTAACCTGCGCTCCGGGCCTCCGCTTCGACATTCCCCCAAACCTCAGTCCCAGGCCCGTCACGCGACAACCACGGTCCATTACTGTTACCACTGTAGTTTCGCTATATATTCTTCGCTCATGCTTCAATAGTGCAATTCTCGCTCGATCACTCAATTGCACTCGTAAGACTGATAAACAGGAAGCCGAGTTTTCTTGGGAGTTTTGGTGCTTTTATGGTATAAATAAGCTCGGATCCGATTATTTCTGGTTGTTCGCCGGCTGCATTGGGAAGCAAAAGGTATACCAGCATTCTTTCAGCGCTGTAAAACGTGGAAAGAACATGTCTCCGTGAAGCAAATCTACCAATGTTACAAACGTCATTTCCTCTGAAGGCGCATTCCATGGTCTGACGCGAACCGTCTTTCGCACTATCTAGGTTCTAGGAATGTCCATTGCTGGCACTGAATTTTATGGGTTGGTTGAAACAGGGTGGTTCATCTTAACGGGAAGGTTTGGATGAGAGGGAAACACCTGGCCCCCCTTAGGTAAAGTAAAGTGAAGTAAAGTTATAGGGGAAACCCCCTTTGGTATTACCCCGGCTATCGGTCGTAACCCGCCTCCCCATGTGTTTACACGCCTCGCTGGGTAACGAGGCTGTTCTATCCACTCCTAGATGAGCACCTGTGTAGTCCCTTTTAGTGGGGACTCGCTGTTAACGCCGCAGGGGGGATTTGATCCCGGGACCTCATCTTTCGGAAGTGAACCAGCTAACTAGCTGGGCCACTTCAGGATAAGGCCTGCCCCCCCCCCCTCGGGACCAACGACGCCCAGCAACGGAATGGATTGCAAACCGCTGCTCGACATGCAGGGGCCAGCGACGCCAGCGACGGATGCAAAATCCGTTGAGACAACCTCAAGAAAAGATTCCAACGGGTTTAGGGTTTTAGAACATTTGGCGAGTAACCATTGGAAGAGGCAAACGCGCGAACGTGAACGAGCAACGTCGTGACGACGTGTGTACATTCCGCGCCAACACAAGGTTACGCGACACCACTGCATGCGAAGGGTTCAACTCGCTCTGCCTGCGCGACATGTGTTCGGGAACGCTAGTGGCCGGCCAATGGCTGCGAAGGTGTTACAATGACCACAGTGGCCTTGTTTTATTGGACGACTGTGTCGCGCGCACGTACCATCGGTGATGGCTCGGCACCCGCACGCAAAGCCATAAAAAACACGGGGAGAAGCTGTCCATGCTTTGCCAACGCGTGGACGTGTCATAAATCTGGGTTGCGCATGCACGAGGTCGTAGCTCGGCCGAGCCATCACTGGCAGTAGGGCAGCCAAGAGCGCCACGCGTCGGAGTTCCCAACCATAGGGTCCGAGGGGAGGTGGTCATTCTTTCATTTCTTCCACTTTGTTTGTGAAACCCTAGGACGCCACATCAATCTCTCCTTCCCCATCCCCCAAGCCCCCTCACCTCTACCTTAGACGCCAGAAACAATAGGCTTGATCAGCGTATGCGGATGGTGTGAGCTTCACCATGTTGACACCCTCTGCAAAAGACACCCCACGCTCACCCCATACACCATCCGCGGAGGGAACCGTAGATGATGCACAAGGATCGGCAACTCCGAGTCCACTTGCAGAAGATGTTGCACCGAGCACATCGCGCGCATGAGTGGCACAACCTTGGAGAAGGCATACAGATGTCACTCCAGTATCCGCAACCCCTCCAGCTCCGAGTCTGCATGCAAAAGTAGCCGATGGTGCACCGCGCACATCACGCGCACGACCGGGACCCCCTTAGACAAGGTCTACAGATGTCGCACCAGGACCCGCACCTCCTGCAACTCCGAGCTACTCTGGTGAACAAACCGCAACTACGAGTTCCCCTACGGAGGCAGACGATGATGCACCCGATCTCGACAACGTGGTTATACCGGATTTGGGCAAGAAAATTCCTAATGCACCAGGTATAGAGGTAGAGGACGTAGACAGTGACGATGAGAAATCTGACGCTGAGGACGAGGATTCAGATGACAAAGTAGCGAGACCGGCAGAACCTCTCATGGAGATCGAAGAACAGTACATAGAGGACGAAAGCTCGCTTCGGAAGATGGAGGAAATCGAGGCCATGCGCATCCCACGCGAGGCGTTTGACGAACCTGCGCTGGACATCACCGACATGATGTCCAACACGTCCAAGAGGGCGAGAGAAGATGAGACGGCCAAGATGTTCGTTAATCTTCAACAAGACACCACTTATGTGGCCTACGTGACTGCCGATAGGGAGTACAAAGAGTGGTGCTGTGAGTTCCTCAAGAAGGAGCTAACAAAAGGATTCCCCCCCCCCCCCCCCCCCCCCCCCCGATGCTCATTTGCTTGACCAAGACGAGGTTGGCACCTTTCTTGGAAGGGGGAAGGGAACAAATTGGAGGATGGCGGAACCAGACAATCCGTGGTTACATGGCCCGCGCACGAACCCGTTGCGCGTGGAAACGTTCCTTCGATGAAAATCTGAATCGACCGTGGCAAAAGCGGCAGAGTTTCAGCGGAAGAAGGAGAAGGAAAGAGAGACTTCGCGGAAGAAACGTATGCAAAAGCTGCGCGACTGCACGGTCCACATGTACGTGATATCGGTGAAAGCACTCTCACCTGTGCAAAGTGGAGGGTGTGCTTTTTGGAGAGAAGGCCCTGCACATCATTCGAGACATTGCCTCCGTAAGCACGGAGCTCAAGTTCAAGGTCCGCAACAAATGGCTCAAAAACCACAAGTGAGTATGAAAGCAGTGCTTTTCATTATGCATGAGGTGCTAACTAAAAGTTACCTCACCACTAAAACTGTTTGCAACCTTGCCGCAGGGAGTGCGTGGACCGACATTGCAGAAGTCTCAGCGACACGTACTATGAGAAGGATATATGCAGAATCATGCAGAAGGTGCTTCCCGCCTGGGCTAGAGAGCCGTGGAGAAAATGTCGCAAAAGCTGTGGAAAATCCTCCTCATGAAAGTGATGATGCTGCTCGACCAGCACACGCTCCTTCAAGGAGGCAGCTTGTGAAGCATTGAACTTCGAGACATCTATATGCACAAGTTGGGCAGCACCTCCCGCAAAGACCCAACGCGCAAGGCAACCATCATGGTCGTGTCGTCGCGGCACTCCAAGACCAACAAGGAGGGATATACTGAGCAATCTTACGCAACACGACACGAAGACCACGAGATGTGCGCGGTGGGAAACCTCACGCTTTACCTGCACTTCGCGTACGACCTTGCCAAGGAAGCTTTCGGACAAACAGTTCTCCCCGCACTGGACTTGTGCGCGCCCACGAAATGGTACCACAAGCATTTGTTCTTCCCTGTACGTAGCAAGGAGCAAGGTCCGATCCCTGAGTCAACTCATTCGCGCTTCACAAAGGAGATGTGGAGCACAAACGGGGTAACCATGAGACGGGTCTTCCACGCAACTCGTGCGGGGGGAGCACAAGAGCTGGCACTGAAGGGTGTGTCGCAGGCCGAAACCGCCTCAATGGGGCACTGGTCCATCAACAAGATGAACAGGTGCTACCTCACGTCGATCCCGCGCATGGCTGTTTTGGTGAAAGCTGGTTTCACCGGCTCCAAAGGCGACTACTTCTTGGGCAGAGACTCTGTTCCCATGACGGATGCGGTGAAGGAGTTGGTCAAGAAACACATTTTCCCGTGGATTGAGGAGCAGGAAGCAGCGGTGAGTGGCTAACCCAAGTCGTGCGTAGGTTCCTGCATCTGCGCAGTTCATCTAGTTTGTTGAAATATCCTCCACGTACCCTACACAGGCATCCGTGTACAACAAGGTCAAGGGTCAGGAGGACAGCGCTAGACCTCACTTCCTGCGAACTGTGAGGAAGTTAGGCCGCAAAATCGTGGCTCAGGACCTAGCGATGATGCTGTACAAGACACCGTACCACCTGTACGTGCAAGCGTCATCGCTGTGCCGTAACAGCGAGTTCCGCAAATGGGTGCACGACGTGTTCCACACCCAGGAGAAGGCCTCGAACAAGAGGAGAAATCGCACCGAGACAACAAAGGCGGTACGTGATGGTCACCTCGTGTGAACGTTTCAAATTGTGCGATTGTACAGAACCATCCGCACGATCACACACTGTGACACTCAACGCCCTTCTTGTGTAGGAGTTTTCGGCCCGACATGACGCCGAGAATACTGTCATGTGTTTGCGGTCACAGCTGGATCACCAGCTTGTCAAAACGGTCGCGGAGGCCAACAGGGCATCTCGGACCATCCGCAAGCTGGAAGAAGACAACAAGGCGAAGGAGGACCTCCTCCTGCAAAAGGATGCTGTCATCGCGGAAAAGGAACTGAAATTGCACGCCTGCGTGCGTTACTTGAATAGCGTGCAGCAGGAACATGCCCGCCCTCAGATGTCACAGGCCAGTCCCCCCCGCCTGACCGAGGGGCCCCAAAGGTGGAACTTCAGCAGCCCGCTGACGCTGCGTACAAGAAGGATGTCGTGACACCATGGAGGAAGTGTCAATCCGTGGAGCATGCATGGGTGCTGTGGAACCTCCAAGGACGCGGCGACAAAAGACGCCTTCGAGACCGCTATGGGAAAGACACCTGCTTCGTCAAACGCCACTCCTACAACGGTGGCTCCAAAAGCGTGGCCGGGATTACTATACAAATGCGGCGCTCAAAGAGGGTGATGAACGCGGTGGAGGCCCTTGGGGAAACCACGCAGGTCAGGTAGAAGCTGGAGTCCATTCTCGGGCGAACCGGGGTTGGAGTACGTTCACAGATGGCATCGACGTGGTCAAGATGGAAGGGAAGGTCGAGCCAGATGGGGATGATGGACTGGAGGCATTCTCGCCAACGCTTCATGACCAGCTGAAGGTTGCGCGGATGCTCATTGAGACGGATCTGCGGGCGGAGGACTGGCTCAAGGAAAAGTTCCCCACAACGTGGGACAAGTTCCCTACCAGAAGGCAAAGGCGCCTGCGAAGAAGCGCCAAAAGGTTGCTAACACGTGATGGTTGTTTACATTGTGCGCATGTTTGGAAACTTCTTATACATAGACCTTGTACATAAACAATGTGATGCATGACTACGAACACTGGTTTGTACGTAAGGAACACCTTTCACGAAGCACACCCAAAGGAACCAATGTTTTCACACAAAGAAAGGTACACGCAATCACATACACGGTCTACTGCACACGAAGACTACTGCAAACGATCATTCCTCGGCACGATCAATCCTAGGCACATCATCATCAGACGCAAGAGCTGGCATGGAATCATGAGTAGAGACCTCCAAAGTGGCCACACCGTCGCCTTGAGAATGGTCAACCACCGGCATGGCATCCTCCGAAGTGGCCGCACCGTTACCCTCCTAACCGGGAGGACCATTGACTGGGATCGCATAGCAAACGTTATATGCCTCCTGGGAAAGGAGTCCTTGGGCGAAGTGTGCCATGGACGCTTGAATGGCACTTAAACCATCCGCATCCCTTGATGGATACGTTTCCCCGCGGCGGCGTCGCTCAACGAAGCCTTCCATATCCATCAGCAGATCTTGCAGGAGATGAACGCACCAAACCCCAGAAACAGGGCTCCACAACGGCGGCTCCTCCTCATGGAAAACATCACCACATACACGCATGTATCGCATACGGTCTTCTAGCACGTCGTGCGATGGGCGCGCGTTCGGCGCGAGAAGCAGCTCAAGACGTGCCGTGTTAAGAAACCATCTGCAACAAATGCAAGCATCAATAACAAGGTTAATTGAAGCACTTCCGGAAGGACAATTCCTCATATGCAAGCTCACGGTAGTATCCACCCCCACAACAGGCCCACCACAGCGCCATGATGCATCGTGCGCATGTGCTTGGGGTCCAAGAGGAAGCTGTGGATGCGCGTTTCCTCTTCTTCCGGCTTCAAGTGATCACGCGGACGCGTAACGACAAAAATCACGCACAAAGAGGGCTCACCCTCGTGACGCCATCTGCAGGCAAAAACGGAAACCTTGAAATGGGTATGTATAACTTCGGACAACATCCGCAAGTGTTCTAATACGAAACAGGCCACTTACACGTTCCACACGGGGACGACAACTGCGTCGAAATTGAGAACGTGCACAGCAGGGCCTAAACCGTCTGGACCGATTTCCGCAGCCTCGGCTTACGCCAAAACGCGCACGTTAAGAACGTGATTACTCTCGCACGCCCATCTACATAAGGCAAGCGTCATTGTCACACACGACATTGTGATTACGTCTATATTGTGCAAACGATCCGTACGTACATCAGGCCTATCTCAAGGGAAACCTCGCTGAGCTCCTCCGTAGGATCCATCATCCGCGTAACTTCGTCAGCCGTGAGGAGGTGCTGACTGCCAGTATGGGTCTCCACTATCACACGCCGAGAAGCCATCACCAGGTGAGCAAAATAGAGTCGTTGCAGAAGTCCGATGTGAAAAATGAAAAACAACGAGTGATTTGCTGGGCCTATTTATACCCATACGGCTACCAGAGGCGGTAAGGCGGGCAGCCATAATTTTGAGGTGCCACGTGTAACGAGAACAAGAACATGCATTTTCCATCGTAGTCATTAGACGCGCGAAACAAAGAAAAAAAGGTAAGTGCTTCAAAGTCATAAGTTACTACGGAATTATATCCAGGGTAATTTCTAAAAACAACGAGTGCCCCCTACTGCCAACCCAAAGAACATGCGCATGACAAATACAAAGATGTGTCTACATCCGCAGACGTAGACAAACCGTCCCAAAACCTATGGCAAGCCTCAACGCTTTCCCGAACCTGATCTAGGGCAAGTACTACAAATAACCCCTGCCCCAAACGTTCGCAACCCCCTAGTGCACCTTCCCCCCTTAGCGTGTGGTCACGATCCGTGCTGCTGGGGCACGCGACCACCTCCCTGCTGCTGGCCCACGCGATCATCTCCCTGCTGATGGCCCATGCAACCACCTCCCTGCTGCTGTCCCATGCGACCACCTCCCTGCTGCTGGCCCACGCGACCACCTCCCTGCTGCTGGCCTACGCGACCACCCGTGCACGAGCTCGCCTCGGCGGAGATCCGGGAATCTCCCACTTGTTGAACTTGTAGGTGCGCTTCATCCTATACACGGTGAGCTTCGTCATGACCTCCGAAAGTGGAACCACCATGCCGGCTGCCTACATGGAATCACGTCCGTCCGGGTTGTAAGCCCAGTAGGCCAAGGTGTGCAGAAGTTCAGCCGCGATGAACTTCCCCCACGGATCCCGCGACATTTTCGGCGTCGTCAGAGCCTGCATTGTGACCGGATTGACGAAGGTTGTCCCATTTGCAAGCGCACCTTCCGCTTCGCCCGCGAGCTTCATAGCATGCATGACCGCCTCCATGACCTTCTTTAACTCGTCCTCGATGTTCGGGAAGACATTGGCTCAGTCAAGCTTCTTCCACACAGCCACAACCCACTGGCACGCTTGCGCAAACTATGGAGCCCTGTGTGAGACCAAGTACCAAGCGGCTGCGACCGTGGACGCGATGGTGACCCCATACGCGACAGCAGCCTTCATGTCACGCGCCTCCGCGTTGGCCGCAATGGCACCGACGGCCAGACTCATAGCGGCCTGGAAGTCCAAACCACCGCTCTGATACACGGTGACGTGCGTGAAAAACTTTGTCAGCCTAAGAGGCGTAGGTAAACAGGTCAGAGAGGGTGTACAAGCATATGATATGAACATCCGCAGCAGTAAAAAATCCAAAAGCATCCGCAAGGAATCTTCACCTGTCTTTGTCGCCGCAGATGGAACGAGACCACATGCATGTCCAAAGGCCTTTTGGAAGTCTCTTAGCCAATGCCTATTCCTCGGGCCACGATGGGGGAGTTCCAGGGGTGTCACCCTCCTTGTAGGCGTCCCACAGCACCTTCGACACATATCCGTCCCACACGATCATGGCCACGGGCACTGTAAACTCCACGTCCTCCCGTTTCAACGAGTGGCCCAGGTAGCGAGAGCGGCCTCCACCCACAATGTCGCCGGTCCATCCAGGCGAGTTTCTGTCTTTGCGGACGCCAGGGCCCTTGCGACTCCTGCCCCCTTCAACCTCCGCCAAAGCACCACCAGCCGTGCCGTCAGTCTCATCTCCTTCCGCGGCACCAAGTACCTGGAGGCCTTCCGTATCCTCCTCCTCGTTCTCCTCGTTCTCCACGTACTCCTCCCCTTCAACATCCGTATTGCCAGGACCTGCCTGCCACTCCTCTGCGTACGTATTAGCCTCACCAAGCTGAATGTCGAATAGGTCCGGAGGGAAGCTGAGATGACCCTTGGGCGGAATATGCCCGCTTGCAGGTGCGTCGTCGCCCGCAGCAGGTGTGGAGGCTACGGGGCGCTGAGGATGCGCATGCGCATGGTGATCGCCCACGGGCTGGAGCTCATGCAATCCTGCCCGGATTGCCTCAAGTCCCTGGTCATCCACCGGGTGATGTTGCTGACCTGTTTCCATGGCGGCTCGCATCCCTGCCAGGAAATCGTGCACGTCTCCTTGCGGACCCCCCGGCACCTCATGGGCCCGCGGCGCCGCCCCTTGAACAGCGCCTTCCACACCAGTCTGCTCCACACCTCCACGGCCAGCGAGAGTCCTCGTCGGGAGGCCCAACACAATGCCACCTCCACTTGGTGGTTGCGCACTATGCACCCTGCAACCCCGACCGCAACTAAACCTTGCGACGGCAAGGACGCCCCAATGTTGGCCCGACCGTCTGCACGCCCCACCGGTGTGCCCAAGGTGAGGTCTATGTGCAGAGGCGCAACATCACCCTCCGCACGAGATGTCTGCTTCGATGGGACGTCCCCCACACCCTGCTCCAGCCCGCCAGCAGCCTTCGATCGTTTCAGCCGCGCGACTTTGCTGTGGACAATATCTCCTACCATCCCGCCATGCGTATCACTCCCATCATCCCCACGAGGATGCTTTCCTCCGGCACCCCCTCCTCCACCTTGGCATGCCAAAGCTGTTGCGGCACCAAAAACGCTCGGAAGAGCTGCGAATCCAGCTTCGTTAAAGGCCTGCCTCGTCGTGCCCCGAACCATAGAGACGATGTCCGCCTTCAAACCCTTGGTTGACTCAGCCACAGCCTCGCGGACACATTTGTCGACCAGCGCGACAATGAAGGCTTTAATCTCCTCCAGCTTCTTGTTGACCACCCCCTTGACGGCTTCGACGAGAACGTCCTGCATGGTTTTCGCTGCATCCGAGACAGCACTCGTCACAGCAGCCTTCACAACCTTGTCGACCTGCAGCCCAAGTCCCGCAATGGTACCTTCCGCGGCCGTCTTGACATGGTTTCCGACACCAGCAAGCGACGTTTCTGCAGACTTCACCGTCGCCTGTGTCTTCGCCGCTGCCTTGGCGTGATCACCCACCAGCTGCTCGATGCCCTTGGCAAGGGTCTCTTGTATCGCTTGGGAACGATCTAGCATGGCCGCTGCGTATGTAGGAATCTCCGCCGCCTTATCAAGTACCTGTTTTGTGTTCTCGACATACTTGGTACCCTTCTCCTTTTCCTCCGCAAGCTTAGCATCCTTACTCCGCAGCTCCCCCCACAGACGCTCCTTCTTGCTCCTCTCCTCATCCAGCTTATCCTTCAACTTCCGCTTCTCCTTCTTCCACTCTTCCCCCTCAAACACCTCGTTTTGCTTCCCCCTGCTCCCCTCGGACGCCTCCTTTGGCTTCCCATTGCTCCCCTTAGCCACCTCCCTCGGCTTCCCCTTGCCACCCTTGGGATTGCCCCGTTCCACACCTTGTGCAACGTCACCTCTCCCGCGGCCAATGTGTTAACCGACGACCCGCCATCATGACACTTATCAGCGTGCCCGAAAATACCCCCAGCATCCTGACCACCCTCCACAGAAGCTTCTGTCCGTTGCTGCAAAAGGGCGCCCTCGAAATTCTGCTCGAGCGCGATACCCTCAATGTACTGCGCAATCTGTTGACGGAACAACTTCTGCTCCTTGCGCCCCATGGACTTGAATTGGTACGACGCTGGGTTGCGCAATGGCGGCTTCCATGTGGGCAAGGAACGTTTTATACACCTCCGCCACGCGTAGGCCAGTATTCTTAGCGGTGTCTCTCAGATTACCGCAATCCTGCGCAGCCCATGCATGCGGAAGATATACGTTCGTGAGCGATCGTGCAAAGAATAGGCTTGAAGAAACAATAGTGTATGCGACATCTCACACTCACCTGTTGAACCACGTACTTCCACCTCTTCAAACGTTCGTCGATGTTGGACTCTTTTGGCAGTTCGAAGCCGGTCCCGCCGAAGCTCGATAGAGCTTGCGCACGAGCTGTGCTCATGATCCACCTGCGTATGACAATTACAAACGAGGGTGTCAATGCGTTGCATATGGTTCATGAAATTTATCAGAGCACGACTTAATACTCACTCGTGCACGGTGTTGAAAGCGACATCTTGAAAGCGATGTCTGGCTTTCGGAGCCACATGGAAAACCACTGTGCGGTTCTCGCTCGCGAGCTCTTGAAGATCAGTAGCGTGTGCCACAAGGAGAAGGCTGCAGTGGCTGCCCGGGGAGTTCCTCCGTGCTATGGCAGGGCAAAAAACCATTAAGGGGAACGATGTCGGCCGTTCTCCTTGCGCAACAGGTAAGAAACCATATGCAAACATGAAAAAAACACAGCTACTGAGAACGAAATCAACTCACGTTGTTACGATGGGCACGGCGATGACAACTGTCAAACTCATATGCTATAGTCTGTGTAGGCTATAGTGGGGTAGACAATATTGGGTGCAACACTTTTAGGTTTTCCTACTTGTACCCACCTGCTTGCTAGTTCATTCATTCCTCATTTCTTCACATGGTATCAGAGCAGGTTCCCTAGTGGGATCTTTTTGTCAGAATGAGAAACGAGAATGGGGAGTGACTAGCAGGAACAACAGTACAAATATGTCAAACCCTAATCTAGTGTACCCCTTATGGTGTGACCCACTACAGCCTAGAACCACACAAACATATAAATGTTTGACACACCCCCATAGGCAAAGTGGGGGAGACCTAGGGGTCACAAGACCATTCAAGGCAAAACAAGGCAAACAAGCTCAGGGTGGATCTCGAGGATTCCACACAAATTCCGAGCACAAGCAAGCGGTCACAAGACCAGTTCACATGCAGTTTTATAATACAGCAAGAGGTACAATGATCACAACCTAACAAGGCAAACATGCAGGTATATATATAATGATCACAGTACAGGTAAAGTCAAGAAGTAAGTAAGTGAGAAACAGTCGGCACAAGGCCTAGAAGAGTGCAAAAACGCTGATGGTCAACAGGCGGAAGCGCCTTGGTGAACACATCAGCAGTGTTGGCCTCAGTGGCCACGTAACGCAGAAGAAGCTGACCACGCTGCTGTAGCTCTCGAGCTAGAAAGTAACGCAGAGCAATGTGCTTCGTCCTGTGCTCCAGTCTGTGCTCCTGGCACAAGGCAATGGTTGCCTTGTTGTCGACGTACAGCACTGGAGGAGAACGAGGCTGCTCTCCAAGGTCAGTCAGCAGGTAGGTGAGCCAGCGAAGCTCCTGGGCAGCCATGGCCGTGGCGTAGATCTCAGCCTCACAGCTGGAGCTGAGAACAGAAGAAGAACGAGTAGAACGCCAAGAGACAGAGCCAGAGCCAAGACTGAAGGTGTAACCCTGAGACGACCGCTGAGTAGCCTGGTCGTCTGCCCAAGAAGCGTCTGAGTGCCCAGTGAGAACAGGCCGGTCTCGCCCTCCAAGCACTAGCCCCATGCCCGACGTACTGCACAAGTAGCGCAACACCCTCTTAGCTGCATCCATGTGCTCCTTCCGGTGACGGCCGGGAGCAACATAGCGTGCTAAGATGCTGAGAGGGTATGCTAGGTCAGGTCGAGTGCAGGTCATCAGGTACATGAGGCAGCCCACAAGCTCTGGATACGGACCACTCGACTCTACGGACTCATCCGAAGGCAGAGCTGAGAGCGAGTGACCCGTAGACAGAGGAGTGGACTGAGGCGAGGAGTACGTGAAGCCGAAGCGCTGAAGGACCTGCTGCACCATGTGTGACTGAGTCAGGGTAATGGTGCGGCGTGCTCTGTCCCGGGTGATCCGCAAGCCAAGATAGCTTGTCAGTTCACCCAGGTCTGTGCACGTGTGTCTCTTCTGCAGCTCGGACTTCACGTGGGCGAGTGCGGCAGTGTCCGCAGTGGCAAAGACCAAGTCGTCGACGTACACGAGGATGTAGAACGGCGGCAGCGAGGTGTCGGTGCGCAGAAACAGCGACGGGTCAGCAGTAGAAGGAGCAAACCCAAGAGCCGCAAGTGTAGTCCTCAGTGTGTCGTGCCACTCACGCGGCGCCTGGCGGAGACCGTAGACTGGCCGCCGGAGGCTCCACTGGGTGCCAGGAGGGAACGACCCAGTGAAGCCAGGTGGGCGGCGCAGCCAGATCTCCTCGTGCAGGCTGCCCTGCAAGAAAGCTGTGCTGAAGTCAAGAGAGTGGAGCTCGTAGTCACGCTGAGCGGCGACGTGTAGCAGAACCCGAAGAGTGGTCATCTTCGGGGTCGGGGAGAAGGTCTGGAAGAAGTCAACTCCCTCTCGCTGACTGAAGCCTCGTGCAACGTAACGCGCCTTGAAGACAGGCGGAGAGCCTGGCGGCCGCTTCACCCTGAAAATCCACATGCCACTGACGATGTTCGCCCCAGGTGGGGGAACGTCGTCGACGTAGGTGCCTGTGGACTTCCAGGAAGCCATCTCTGTGTCCATGGCTGACTGCCACTGAGAGGAGTAGGGACCGGCCATCGCCTCTGCGTAAGAGCGTGGGGTCGGGATGTCTGGTGCATCCGGGTCTCCCTCAGGGGCAACAAGCATGGACACGAGATGGGGTAAAGCAGCGGCAAGGCAACCAAACTCCTCCTGCCTGTCCTCAAGGACGTCCGTGCCAAGAGCACACTCACCCCCGACGGACGGAGGACAGGCAGACTCAGACTCAGCAACAAGACTCGCTGCGTAGTCTAGACGACACGCAGCTGCAAAGTCGACAAGCTCAGTGACTAGGGCAGACGCAGCAGCGGACTCAAAGGAAGGGTCAGTGACAACCGTAGCCAGGAGACGTGTGACAGTAGGACTGGCAGCGCGAAGGGAGTCTGACTCGGGGTCAGCAAGAGCAGGAAGAGAGGACGCAGGAGGCGATGGGAGAGCAACACGCTGCGGAGCAGTGGACTGACGAAGCGCCATCCGGTGCGTGCCTGGGACAGCAGGAGGACGCTCACGCGGGACACGACTACCAGTGGTAGCAGCTCGAACAGGCGACGCTCGACGAGACGCAGGTGACACAGGACGTGACGCAGGCTCACGTCTCTCAGCAAGACCGTCAGTCGGACCAGTGTAAGGAGCAGGCACAGGGAGTGGTGAGGCAGGCGGTAACTGTGGCTGTGACTGGACAGACGGCGGACACTCTAAGGCGAGAGGAGAACAAGGAGGAGGAGGCTGACCAAGAACCTGCTGAAGGAGCGGAACGAAGTACGGTCGTGGCCGTGCAGCAGCTCTCGAACCAGCAGAGACACCAGCGGCAGCAGCAGCACCTCCAGAAGCAGCAGCACCTCCAGCACCAGGGTCTGCAGTACCTCCAGCAGCACCTCCAGCAGCACCGCCAGCAGCAGCAGTACCTCCAGCAGCACCGCCAGTAGCAGCTGCACCTCCAGCACCAGGGTCCGTAGCACCCACAGCAGCTCCAACGCCCGGGTCCTCAGTACTAGCAGCACCTCCAGCAGCACCGCCAGCAGCAGCAGCACCTCCAGCAGCACCGCCAGCAGCAGCAGCACCTCCAGCACCAGGGTCCGTAGTACTCGCAGCAGCGTCAACTCCGGGGACCCCAGCACCAGCAGCTCCACTACGGAGACTGATGTGCCGAGCGTACCACTCTCGAAGCTGAGGGGAAGAGGGCGGCTCCCGCCGTGGTGGGGAAGCACGAGTACCAACTCCAGCAGTACCACGAGCCCGAGACTCACCCCGCCGGAGGCTGCAGTACCGTGAGTACCACTCACGCAGCTGCTGCGAAGAGGGAGGTCCTCCAGGCGCCTCACAGTCAACTGCAACACCACCAGGCTCAGCACCCCCAGGCTCAGCAACTCCAGGCGCAGTACCCCTAGACTCAGCAACGCCAGGCTCAGTACCCCCAAACCCAGCACCCCCACGCTCAGCACCCCCAGGATTAGCACCCCCAGACTCAGCACCCCCAGACTCAGCACCCCCAGGCTCCGCCCGCTCAGGCTCCGCACGCTCAGGCTCAGCACCTCCAGCAGGACGCGAGTCGACAGCTACCTCGGTAGGCTCAACCGGGTCTACCTGAGAGACACCTGAGGGAGCGGCACCCTGAGGGGGAAGGGGGTCTACCACTGCAGCACCTGGCGCGAGGAAGAGAGGCGGGGGAGGGAGCGGGGCAGTGCGGTAGGGGAAGAGGCGGTAGAAGGGCACGGACTCGTCAAAAGTGACGTCCTGAGAGGGGAAGACTCGGTGCGAGGCGGGGTGGTAAAACTGCCAGCCAGACGCATCCGGGACAAAGCCAAGAAAGACACAGGGAGCAGTGCGGGAGGAGAGCTTGTCCGCAGACGTGTCGCGAACAAAAGCTCGGGATCCCCAGACACGGAAGCGAGACGCATCGCCAACCTCCCCCGTCCACAGCAGTGTGGGCGAGGTCTCCGGAGCGGAGACACGGGGCCAGAGGTTGAGCTGATGCGCAGCGTACCGGACCGCAAACGGCCACAGAAAGTGGGGGGCAGCCGCGTGGACTAAGGAGGTACGAGCGACCTCCATGACCAAGCCAATGCGGCGCTCAGCAACCCCATTCTGCTGTGGAGAGGCCGGGAGCGTGAACGACTGGCGAATGCCATGCTCGGCACAGTAGGCTGCCAAGAGGTCGGAGGAGAACTCGCCACCTCTGTCAGAGTGCAAGCGCAGAACAGGAAACTCCGAGCGAAAACGCTGTCGCAGCTGAAGACGTGCTCTGCTGATCCAGGGGATCAGAACATCAGGGACTTCACCCTTGGTGCGCAAGGGGAAGACCGTGGTGTAGCGCGAGTAGTCGTCAACGACGATCAAGAAGTACCTCTCCTGGCTCTGACCACGGACGCGGGCTGGGCCCCACACGTCCATGTGGAGCGTCTGCAAAGGAGCAGTCGTCGGGGGGAACGAGGAGGAGTGAGGGGCAGCGCGCTGCCGCCCCTCGACACAGGGAAGACAAGGAGGAGCAAGGGAGGGTGGGAGGGGAGGGAGTACCCGAGGAAGACCAGAGACAAGGTACCGGGCGTGCATGCCCCGAAGGCGCTGCACTGACGGGTGACCAAGTCGGTGGTGCCAGAGGACAGTCTTGTGCGTTAGAGAGCGACACGAGCAGGGGGCAGAGAGCTGACCTGACGCAGACGCAGACGCAGACGCCGCTACCTGAGGGGACTCAGTGGTCAGTGTGTACAGGTCCGACCCCGGCTGCCGAGTGAAGGTAGCCAGGTGACGGCCCGTCCGAGCACACGTGCAGTGTGTCACACGCTCGTAGGCAGGGGTGAACTGGTGAACACCCCCATCCTGAAGCGCACAACCCGCCACCAAGTTCGTAGAGAACGAGGGGAGGTGGAGACCTGACAGTGTGCCCGACGGGACAGCAGGACAAGGAAGGAGGGTGGAGGAGGTCGCAATGACCGGACCCCCAGAGGGGTCAGCGAGCGAGACAGCGACTGGTCGAGCAAGGGGCTCAAGAGCAGTGCGGTCACGAAAGAAACAGCGCGAAGCGCCTGAGTCTAGAGTGAAGGTGTGCAGTGCCTCAGTGGACTCAGTAGCACCTGGGGTGGCGGACACACACGCACCTAGAGCAGTAGCCTCACCAGTACCTGGGGCAGCAGACACGCAAGCACCTAGGGCGGTAGCCTCACTCGTGCGGATGCCTGGGTCAGGCGGAACACTCAGGTACTGGTCCTCCTCTCCACTAATAGTCAATGCATACATTGCTTTGAGAATAACATCAAAATCAAGAGCATAGATATCAATATCCTTCTTGAGGAGATCAGCCCACGGAGGAAGCTCAGGAACGTCAGGAAACTGAGCACGCCAAGCGTCATCTAGGCGAGAGAAGCAGCGCTGAGCAGTGTGCGCCCTCCCGCACGTCTGTCCCTTGCGGCGACCAGTGCGGATGACGTACGTGCAGCTAAGGCTACCCCCCCCACCCCCGTGCTGTAAGTACCACTCACGAAGCTCCTGGGAGGACTGAGGGTGCTGCGCGCTCTGGCCAGTGCCAGAGCCTCCACAACCACCACCGCCGCCTCCACCACGACCACCACCGCCCCTGCCGCCGCCACGTCCAGTGCCGCCACCACCACCGCCCCCACCGCGGCCACCGCCGCCGCCGCTGCCTCCACCACCCCCACCGCTGCCACTAGCCCCTCCAGCCCCGCCACCGCCCCCGCCGCTGCCACCACTCCCACCACCACCTCCCCCGCCGTCACCCCCACCGCCCTTGCCTCCCCTGCCCTTGCCGCTGCGGCGCCCGCTGGGAGCGGACGCAGAGCCGACCTGCTCAGCACCAAGAAGGTCGACAGCAGCAGCAGAGGCGACAGAGGGGAGGAGGGGGGAGGGGGAACACCCCTCGAAGAAAGGGGTGCGGGGGTCGCCACGAGAGGCACCTACAGCTACAATACTCTTCTCAGCTGCAAGTAGTTCCTTCTCTAGGGCGGCAATGGTGAGCTCAGTGGGACAGCGAGCTAGGAAGTGGTCCCTGACTGTACGCAGAGTGTCAGGGAGGCGGGTGACTAGGTGGTAGAGAGTGAGCCAGAGCGGGGGAGGGTTGGATGCAAGAAACTCAGCGGGCATGGCTGCACGGAAGCGGGCATCACTAGTACGGAGGTGAGTGATGAGGTCAGCGACTGTCTGGAAAGCGGACAGGTCGGGGAACAGGTAGGGAAGGGAGAGACGGCCTAGTGCAGCTGAGGCCGGGGAGGAGTAGCGCGCAACTACAGCAGTGTACAGGGCCTGCGCAGTCTGATGCTGGCCGAAGTGCTCACGCTCATCGACTGGCAGGGAGTTGCGAATGGCAAAGCGGGCGTGGGCATCGCGAGTCTGCCACTGCGAGCGAGCAGTAGCGGTAGCAGTAGTAGCAGGAGCAGGGACTGCGCCTAGTGCGTGATCGTACAGCGAGATATCCTCTCTGGTAGTGAGCTGGAGGAACAGGTGCAGATCATCGAGCCAGGTCTCAAACTTAATCGGGCGGCCCTCAGTATCGAACGAGAGAACTGTAGGGCTAGCCATAGCTGAAGCAGTAGCAGTGGCAGCAGTAGTAGTAGCAGGAGTAGCAGTAGCAGCAGTGGTAGAAGCAGTAGGGCGGCGCGGCTCGGCTAGGGCGGCGCGGCTCGGCTAGGGCGGCGCGGCTCGGCTAGGGCGGCGCGGCTCGGTCGGGTCGCGCGGCTCGGTCGGGTCGCGCGGTTCGGCTCGGTCCTAGAGGGGCGAGCGCGAGGCCGGGTAGGGCGAGGGCGAGGCCGGTTGGGGGGCCGTTCGGGGCTAGCGCGGGGCCGTTCGGGGGCCGTGAGAATCTAGCGCGGGGCCGACGGGGGCCTTAGGGGGCTAGCGCGGGGCCGAGGGGGGCCGTGAGAGGCTAGCGCGGGGGCCGCACGGGGCCATTCGGGGCTAGCGCGGGGCCGTTCGGGGGCCGTGAGAGGCTAGCGTGGGGCCGACGGGGGCCTTAGGGGGCTAGCGCGGGGCTAGCGCGGGGCCGACGGGGGGCCTTAGGGGGCTAGCGCGGGGCCTGAGGGGGCCGTGAGAGGCTAGCTTGTGGCCGATCGGGGGCCGTGAGAGGCTAGCGCGGGGCCACACGGGGCCTTGAGAGGCTAGCGCGGGGCCGTAAGGGGCCTTAAGAGGGCGACGCGAGGGGTCGTGAGGGGCCTTAAGGGGCGACGCGAGAGGGCCTTAGGGGGCCTTAAGAACGAGGCGCTCGAGGCGCAGGAAAAGGCGGCGCACGAGGGCGCGGCTAGCGGAAACGGTGGGCCCTATCGTTTCGGTCCTAGGTGAAACCTAGGCTCGTAATACCATGTCAGAATGAGAAACGAGAATGGGGAGTGACTAGCAGGAACAACAGTACAAATATGTCAAACCCTAATCTGGTGTACCGCTTATGGTGTGACCCACTACAGCCTAGAACCACACAAACATATAAATGTTTGACACTTTTCCTAGGGCCCACTACTGAAAATTGAGTTTTCTTGTTTTTTTTTCTGCCCTGAGATCGAGTCGCCCCTGACCGAGGCGCGCCCTGTGTGCCGCCCTCCCCTTAGCGACCCGTCGCGCCGCCCTTAGCGCCCCCCCCCTCTCACGGCCCCTTGCAACCCCGTCGCCGCTCCCTAGCGGCCCGTCGCGCCGCCCTGAGCGGCCCGTCGCGCCGCCCTGAGCGGCCCGTCGCGCCGCCCTGAGCGGCCCCTTGCGGCCCCACCTCCACGGCCCCGTCGCCGCCCTCTCGCGGCCCCGTCGCCGCCGTTCGCGGCCCCGCCGCCGCCCTTAGCGGCCGCGTCGCCGCCCGTCGCGGCCCTGCAGCCGCTCCTCGCGGCCTCATCGCAGCCCTCTCGCGGCCCCAGTGCCGCCCTCTCGCGGCCGCGTCGCCGCCCTCTTGCGGCCCTAGTGCCGCCCTCTTGCGGCCTCATCGCCGCCCTTAGCGGCCGCGTCGCCACCCCTTGCGGCCCCGTCGCCGCCCCCTTTCGGCCCCTCCCCGGCCCCTCCCCAGCCCCTCCCCAGCCCCTTCACCGCCGAACCGCCGAGCCGCCGAGCCGCCGAGCCACCGAGTCGCCGAGCCGCCGAACCGCAGAGCCGCCAAGGCTGCCGCCGAGCTGCTCCCGCCGAGCCGCCGTCGAGCCGCTACTGCCACTGCCGAGCCGCTGCCACCGCAGTTGCAGCCCTATTCCTACCGACGAGCCCCAGCCCTATCCACCCGTACTGGTGAGAGCACTCCCTGCTAGACCACTGCTGTCATGGCTACCTACAGCACTTCCTACAGTGCAATAGGGCAGACGGACTCTCCCTGTTCGATCTCACCTCTGGTGCCTCTCCTGCCCCGCCTGCTGATGCTGATAGCACTGTTTGCTCACAGTGGGCCACACGCGATGCAGCTGCCCGTCTTGCTGTGCGTCGCCACTTACCGACTGCTGAGCGTGCGCACTTTAGTCAGTACAAGAGTGCTAAGACCTTGTACGACACTGTAGTTGCACGCTACTCTTCCCCTGCCACTGCTGCCCTTAGCTGCCTCATGCTGCAGTACCTGTTTCCTCACCTCGCCACCTTTCTCACAGTCGCTGACCTCGTTACGCACCTTCGCACTAGTGACACCCGCTACCGCGCTGCGCTTCCTGCTGAGTTCTGCGCCAAGAACCCCCCCCCCATGTACATCACCCTCTACTACATAGTCACCCGGCTCCCTGACTCACTTCGCTCGGTCAGGGACCACTTCCTCTCTATTTGCCCCACCACACTCACCGTTGACCTCCTCGAGGAGCGAGTCCAGGCAGCTGAGAAGAGTATAGTCGCTGTAGGAGCCTCTCGAGGTGACCCTCGTGCCCCTGTCTTTGAGGGGTGCTCCCCCTCCCCCCTTTTGCCCTCTGCTGCCTCTGCTGCTGCCGTCGACTTCATTGGCACCGAGTCGGTCGGCGCTGCGTCTACCCCTAGTAGGCGACGCAGCACCGGCAAGGGCAAGGAGGGCAAGGGCGCTGGAGGGGCTGGCGGGGGCCGTGGAGGTAGCGGTGGAGGAGGCGGAGGGAGTGGTGGTGGTGGTGGGAGTGGTGGTGGGGGTGGGGGCTATGGTGGCGGCGGTGGCGACGGAGGCGGCGGCGGTGGTGGCGGTGGGAGCGGAGGAGGAGGCGGTGGCAGCGGTAGCGGAGGTGGCGGCGGAGGAGGTGGAGCTAGTCGGGGTGGCTCTGCGCAGCGGGGCGGCTTCGGTGGTGGTCAGCGCCAGCAGCAGCAGCGCACTCGTGACACCCTGCCCCCCAAGCAGCTTCGTCAGAGGTACGCTTCGCGTCAGCGGGGTGGGGGTACTGGTCCCAGTACCTACGTCTTGCGTACCGGCGACCGCACGGGTGAGCAGTGCGGGGGCCCGCACCCCACCCAGCGCTGCTTCAGCCGCCTTACAGACGCCTGGCGTCTCCAGTTCCCAGACGCCACTGAGATCCCTCGCTGGGGAGAGCTGCAGAGGTCGGGGGTTGCTATCTTTGATCTTGATTATGATGCTGTCAAACATTGTATGTTGTGGTTGTTTAGGCTACAGTGGGTTAGCCTATAGTGGGTACACATTTCTAGGGTTAGTTTTTGACCTATTTGTACCCAACCCTCATTCTAGTGATCCATTTCTCATTCTGACATGGTATTACGAGCCTAGGTTTCACCTAGGACCGAAACGATAGGGCCCACCGTTTCCGCTAGCCGCGCCCTCGTGCGCCGCCTTTTCCTGCGCCTCAAGCGCCTTGTTCTTAAGGCCCCCTAAGGCCCTCTCACGTCGCCCCTTAAGGCCCCTCACGGCCCCTCGCGTCGCCCTCTTAAGGCCCCTTACGGCCCCGCGCTAGCCTCTCAAGGCCCCGTGCGGCCCCGCGCTAGCCCCTAAGGACCCGTCGGCCCCGCGCTAGCCCCGCGCTAGCCCCCTAAGGCCCCCGTCGGCCCCGCGCTAGCCTCTCACGGCCCCCCCCTCGGCCCCGCGCTAGCCCTCTAAGGCCCCCGTCGGCCCCGCGCTAGCCTCTCACGGCCCCCGAACGGCCCCGCGCTAGCCCCGAACGGCCCCCAACCGGCCTCGCCCTCGCCCTGGACGGCCCCGCGCTCTCCCTTAACAGCCCCACCCGGCCCCGCGCTCGCCTCTCTAGGACCGAGCCGAGCCGCGCGACCCGACCGAGCCGCGCCGCCCTAGCCGAGCCGCGCCGCCCTAGCCGAGCCTCGCCGCCCTAGCCGAGCCGCGCCGCCCTACTGCTACTACCACTGCTGCTACTGCTACTCCTGCTACTACTACTACTGCCACTGCTACTGCTTCAACTATGGCTAGCCCTACAGTTCTCTCGTTCGATACTGAGGGCCGCCCGATTAAGTTTGAGACCTGGCTCGATGATCTGCACCTGTTCCTCCAGCTCACTGCCCGAGAGGATATCTCGCTGTACGATCACGCACTAGGCATAGTCCCTGCTCCTGCTACTACTGCTACCGCTACTGCTCGCTCGCAGTGGCAGACTCGCGATGCCCACGCCCGCTTTGCCATTCGCAACTCCCTGCCAGTCGATGAGCGCGAGCACTTTGGCCAGCATCAGACTGCGCAGGCCCTCTACACTGCTGTAGTTGCGCGCTACTCCTCCCCGGCCTCAGCTGCACTAGGCCGCCTCTCGCTTCCCTACCTGTTCCCCGACCTGTCCGCCTTCCAGACAGTCGCTGACCTCATCACTCACCTCCGCACTAGTGATGCCCGCTTCCGTGCAGCCATGCCCGCTGAGTTTCTTGCCTCCAACCCTCCCCCGCTCTGGCTCACTCTCTACCACCTAGTCACCCGCCTCCCTGACACTCTGCGTACAGTCAGGGACCACTTCCTAGCTCGCTGCCCCACTGAGCTCACCATTGCCGCCCTAGAGAAGGAACTACTTGCAGCTGAGAAGAGTATTGTAGCTGTAGGTGCCTCTCGTGGCGACCCCCGCACCCCTTTCTTCGAGGGGTGTTCCCCCTCCCCCCTGCTCCCCTCTGTCGCCTCTGCTGCTGCTGTCGACCTCCTTGGTGCTGAGCAGGTTGGCTCTGCGTCCGCTACCAGCGGGCGCCGCAGCGGCAAGGGCAGGGGAGGCAAGGGCGGTGGGGGTGACGGCGGGGGTGGCGGTGGTGGGGGTGGTGGCGGCGGTGGGGGCGGTGGCGGGGCTGGAGGGGCTAGTGGCAGCGGTGGGGGTGGTGGAGGCAGCGGCGGCGGCGGTGGTCGGGGTGGGGGCGGTGGTGGTGGTGGCAGTGGACGTGGCGGCGGCAGGGGCGGTGGTGGTCGTGGTGGAGGCGGTGGTGGTGGTCGTGGAGGCTCTGGCCCTGGCCAGAGCGCGCAGCACCCTCAGTCCTCCCAGGAGCTTCGTGAGTGGTACTTACAGCACGGGGGTGGGGGGGGTAGCCTTAGCTGCACGTACGTCATCCGCACTGGTCGCCGCAAGGGACAGACGTGCGGGAGGGCGCACACTGCTCAGCGCTGCTTCTCTCGCCTAGATGACGCTTGGCGTGCTCAGTTTCCTGACGCTCCTGAGCTCCCTCAGTGGGCTGATCTCCTCAAGAAGGATATCGATATCTATGCTCTTGATTTTGATGTTATTCTCAAAGCCATGTATGCATTGACTATTAGTGGAGAGGAGGACCAGTACCTGTGTGTTCCGCCTGGCCCAGGCATCCGCACGAGTGAGGCTGCCGCTCTAGGTGCTTGCGCGTTCGCTGCCCCAGGTGTTGGTGAGGCTACTGCTCTAGGTGCTTGTGTGTCTGCCACCCCAGGTACTACTGAGTCCACTGAGGCACTGCACACCTTCACTCTAGACTCAGGCGCTTCGCGCAGTTTCTTTCGTGACCGCACTGCCCTTGAGCCCCTTGCTCGACCAGTCGCTGTCTCACTCGCTGACCCCTCTGGGGGTCCGGTCATTGCGACCTCCTCCACCCTCCTTCCTTGTCCTGCTGTCCCGTCGGGCACACTGTCAGGTCTCCACCTCCCCTCGTTCTCTACGAACTTGGTGGCGGGTTGTGCGCTTCAGGATGGGGGTGTTCACCAGTTCACCCCTGCCTACGAGCGCGTGACACACTGCACGTGTGCTCGGACGGGCCGTCACCTGGCTACCTTCACTCGACAGCCGGGGTCGGACCTGTACATACTGACCACTGAGTCCCCTCAGGTAGCGGCGTCTGCGTCTGCGTCTGCGTCAGGTCAGCTCTCTGCCCCCTGCTCGTGTCGCTCTCTAGCGCACAAGACTGTCCTCTGGCACCACCGACTTGGTCACCCGTCAGTGCAGCGCCTTCGGGGCATGCACGTCCGGTACCTTGTCTCTGGTCTTCCTCGGGTACTCCCTCCCCTCCCACCCTCCCTTGCTCCTCCTTGTCTTCCCTGTGTCGAGGGGCGGCAGCGCGCTGCCCCTCACTCCTCCTCGTTCCCCCCGACGACTGCTCCTTTGCAGACGCTCCACATGGACGTGTGGGGCCCAGCCCGCGTCCGTGGTCAAGGCCAGGAGAGGTACTTCTTGATCGTCGTTGACGACTACTCGCGCTACACCACGGTCTTCCCCTTGCGCACCAAGGGTGAAGTCCCTGATGTTCTGATCCCTTGGATCAGCAGAGCACGTCTTCAGCTGCGAGAGCGTTTTCGCTCGGAGTTTCCTGTCCTGCGCTTGCACTCTGACAGAGGTGGCGAGTTCTCCTCCGACCTCTTGGCAGCCTACTGTGCCGAGCACGGCATTCGCCAGTCGTTCACGCTCCCGGCCTCTCCACAGCAGAATGGGGTTGCTGAGCGCCGCATTGGCTTGGTCATGGAGGTCGCTCGTACCTCCTTAGTCCACGCGGCTGCCCCCCACTTTCTGTGGCCGTTTGCGGTCCGGTACGCTGCGCATCAGCTCAACCTCTGGCCCCGTGTCTCCGCTCCGGAGACCTCGCCCACACTGCTGTGGACGGGGGAGGTTGGCGATGCGTCACGCTTCCGTGTCTGGGGATCCCGAGCTTTTGTTCGCGACACGTCTGCGGACAAGCTCTCCTCCCGCACTGCTCCGTGTGTCTTTCTTGGCTTTGTCCCGGATGCGTCTGGCTGGCAGTTTTACCACCCCGCCTCGCACCGCGTCTTCCCCTCTCAGGACGTCACTTTTGACGAGTCCGTGCCCTTCTACCGCCTCTTCCCCTACCGCACTGCCCCGCTCCCTCCCCCGCCTCTCTTCCTCGCGCCAGGTGCTGCAGTGGTAGACCCCCTCCCCCCTCAGGGTGCCGCTCCCTCAGGTGTCTCTCAGGTAGACCCGGTTGAGCCTGCCGAGGTAGCTGTCGACTCGCGTCCTGCTAGAGGTGCTGAGCCTGAGCGTGCGGAGCCTGAGCGGGCGGAGCCTGGGGGTGCTGAGTCTGGGGGTGCTGAGGCTGGGGGTGCTGAGCCTGGGGGTGCTGGGTCTGGGGGTACTGAGACTGAGGGTGCTGAGCCTGGGGGTGCTGGGTCTGAGGGTACTGAGCCTGGCGTTGCTGAGACTGGGGGTGCTGAGCGTGGTGGTGTTGCAGTTGACTGTGAGGCGCCTGGAGGACCTCCCTCTTCGCAGCAGCTACGTGAGTGGTACTCACGGTACTGCAGCCTCCGGCGGGGTGCGTCTCGGGCTCGTGGTGCTACTGGAGTTGGTACTCGTGTTTCCCCACCACGGCGGGAGCCACCCTCTTCCCCACAGCTTCGAGAGTGGTACGCTCGGCACATCAGTCTCCGGAGTGGAGCTGCTGGTGCTGGGGTCCCCGGAGTTGACGCTGCTGCGGGTGCTGCGGACCCTGGTGCTGGAGGTACTGCTGCTGCTGGTGGTGCTGCTGGAGGTGCTACTAGTACTGAGGACCCGGGCGTTGGAGCTGCTGCGGGTGCTGCGGACCCTGGTGCTGGAGGTGCTGCTGCTGCTGGCGGTGCTGCTGGAGGTGCTGCTAGTACTGAGGAGCCGGGCGTTGGAGGTGCTGTGGGTGCTGCGGACCCTGGTGCTGGAGGTGCTGCTGGTGCTTCTGGAGGTGCTGCTGCTGCCGCTGGTGTCTCTGCTGGTTCGAGAGTTGCTGCACGGCCACGGCCGTACTTCGTTCCGCTCCTTCAGCAGGTTCTTGGTCAGCGTCCTCCTCCTTGTCCTCCTCTCGCCTTAGAGTGTCCGCCGTCTGTCCAGTCACAGCCACAGTTACCGCCTGCCTCCCCACTCCCTGTGCCTACTCCTTACACTGGTCCGACTGGAGGTCTTGCTGAGAGACGTGAGCCTGCGTCACGTCCTGTGTCACCTGCGTCTCGTCGAGCGTCGCCTGTTCGAGCTGCTACCACTGGTAGTCGTGTCCCGCGTGAGCGTCCTCCTGCTGTCCCAGGCACTCACCAGATGGCGCTTCGTCAGTCCACTGCTCCGCAGCGTGTCGCTCTCCCGTCGCCTCCTGCGTCCTCTCTTCCTGCTCTTGCTGACCCCGAGTCAGACTCCCTTCGCGCTGCCAGTCCTACTGTCACACGTCTCCTGGCTACGGTTGTCACTGACCCTTCCTTTGAGTCCGCTGCTGCGTCTGCCTTAGTCACTGAGCTTGTCGACTTTGCAGCTGCGTGTCGTCTAGACTACGCTGCGAGTCTTGTTGCTGAGTCTGAGTCTGTCTGTCCTCCGTCCGTCGGGGGTGACTGTGCTCTTGGCACGGACGTTCTTGAGGACAGGCAGGAGGAGTTTGGTTGCCTTGCCGCTGCTTTGCCCCATCTCGTGTCCATGCTTGTTGCCCCTGAGGGAGACCCGGATGCACCAGACATCCCGACCCCACGCTCTTACGCAGAGGCGATGGCCGGTCCCTACTCCTCTCAGTGGCAGTCAGCCATGGACACAGAGATGGCTTCCTGGAAGTCCACTGGCACTTACGTCGACGAGGCTCCCCCACCTGGGGCGAACATCGTCAGTGGCATGTGGATTTTCAGGGTGAAGCGGCCGCCGGGCTCTCCGCCTTTCTTCAAGGCGCGTTACGTTGCACGAGGCTTCAGTCAGCAAGAGGGAGTTGACTTCTTCCAGACCTTCTCCCCGACCCCGAAGATGACCACTCTTCGGGTTCTGCTACACGTCGCCGCTCAGCGTGACTACGAGCTCCACTCTCTTGACTTCAGCACAGCTTTCTTGCAGGGCAGCCTGCACGAGGAGATCTGGCTGCGCCGCCCACCTGGCTTCACTGGGTCGTTCCCTCCTGGTACCCAGTGGAGCCTCCGGCGGCCAGTCTACGGTCTCCGCCAGGCGCCACGTGAGTGGCACGACACACTGAGGACTACACTTGCGGTTCTTGGGTTCGCTCCTTCTACTGCTGACCCGTCGCTGTTTCTACGCACCGACCCCTCATTGCCGCCGTTCTACATCCTCGTGTACGTCGACGACTTGGTCTTTGCCACTTCTGACACAGTTGGTCTCGCTCACGTGAAGTCCGAGCTGCAGAAGAGACACACGTGCACAGACCTGGGTGAACTGACAAGCTATCTTGGCTTGCGGATCACCCGGGACAGAGCACGGCGCACCATCACCTTGACTCAGTCACACATGGTGCAGCAGGTCCTTCAGCGCTTCGGCTTCACGTACTCCTCGCCTCAGTCCACTCCTCTGCCTACGGGACACTCGCTCTCAGCTCTGCCTTCGGATGAGTCCGTAGAGCCGAGTGGTCCGTATCCAGAGCTTGTGGGCTGCCTCATGTACCTGATGACCTGCACTCGACCTGACCTTGCATACCCTCTCAGCATCTTAGCACGCTATGTCGCTCCCGGCCGTCACCGGAAGGAGCACATGGATGCAGCTAAGAGGGTGTTGCGCTACTTGTGCAGTACGTCGGGCATGGGGCTAGTGCTTGGAGGGCGAGACCGGCCTGTTCTCACTGGGCACTCCGACGCTTCTTGGGCAGACGACCAGGCTACTCAGCGGTCGTCCAAGGGTTACACCTTCAGCCTTGGCTCTGGCTCTGTCTCTTGGCGTTCTACTCGCTCTTCTTCTGTTCTCAGCTCCAGCTGTGAGGCTGAGATCTACGCCACGGCCATGGCTGCCCAGGAGCTTCGCTGGCTCACCTACCTGCTGACTGACCTTGGAGAGCAGCCTCGTTCTCCTCCAGTGCTGTACGTCGACAACAAGGCCACCATTGCCTTGTGTGGGGAGCACAGACTGGAGCACAGGACGAAGCACATTGCTCTGCGCTACTTTCTTGCTCGAGAGTTGCAGCAGCGAGGTCAGCTTTGTCTGCGTTACGTGGCCACTCGGGCCAACATTGCTCACGTGTTCACCAAGGCGCTTCAGCCTTGTGACCATCAGCGCTTCTGTACTGTTCTAGGCCTCGTGCCTACTCTCCCTCATTTGCTCACTTCGTGACTTTGCTTGTACAATGATCTCTATATATATATACCTGCATGCTTACTCTTGCTAGGTTGTGATCACTGTATCTCTTGTTCTTTTATAAATCTGCATGTGAACTGGTCTTGTGACCACTTGTTTGTGCTCAGAACTTGTGTGGTATCCTTGAGATCCACCCTGAGCTTTGCTTTGCTTTGACTGGTCTTGTGACCCCTTGTTCTCCCCCACTTTGCCTATGGGGGTGTGTCAAACATTGTATGTTGTGGTTGTTTAGGCTACAGTGGGTTAGCCTATAGTGGGTACACATTTCTAGGGTTAGTTTTTGACCTATTTGTACCCAACCCTCATTCTAGTGATCCATTCTCATTCTGACACAAGCGTCCGTCAGGCGGCCAAAGAAGCGCTGAGTGGGGTGGGCACCCCCACACTGCTCACCCGCGCGGTCGGCGGTGCGAAGGACGTAGGTGCACGGACCAAAACCCCCACCACGCTGACGCTGCGCGTACCACTCACGGAGCTGCTGAAGGGGGGGGTTATCCCGAGAACGCTGCTGCTGCTGGCGCTGACCACCACCGGAGCCGCTCCGCTGCGAAGCGCCACCCAGACTAGCTCCACCTCCTCCACCACCGCCTCCTCCACCTCCGCTACCACCGCCGCCTCCGCTCCCACCGCTACCGCCTCCGCCGCCTTCGCCTCCACGGCTGCCACCGACACCTCCACCCCTGCTACCACTCCCACCGCCACCCCCACTCCCCCCGCCGCCTCCACCGCCACCTCCACCACCCCCGCTAGCTCCACCCGGGCCCTTGCCCCCCTTGCCCTTGCCAGAGCGACGTCTCCCGCTAGGGGCAGACGCCGCACCGACCGACTCAAGACCAACGATGTCGGCCGCAGCAGTAGAGGCGACAGAGGGCAAAAGGGGGGAAGGAGAACACCCCTCAAAGATGGGGGTGCGAGGGTCACCACGAGAGGCTCCTACAGCGAGTATGCTCTTCTCCGCTGTTAGGAGGGCCTTCTGTAGGAGGTCAACAGTGAGAGTGGTGGGACAGACTGAGAGGAAGTGGTCCCTGACTACACGAAGGGAGTCAGGGAGGCGGGTGACTATGTAATAGAGAGTGATGTACATGGGGGGGGGTTCTTGGCGCAGAACTCAGCAGGAAGCACAGCGCGGTAGCGAGTGTCACTAGTGCGGAGGTGCGTAATGAGGTCAGCGACTGTGGGAAAGGCAGCAAGGTCAGGGAAGAGGTATGGTAGCATGAGGCGGCTGAGTGCAGCAGTGGCAGGGGAAGAGTAGCGCGCAACTACAGCGTCGTACAAGGTCTGAGCACTCTTGTACTGACTAAAGTGCGCGCGCTCAGTGGTAGGCAGGTGGCAACGCACAGCAAGACGTGCAGCATCATCGCGTGTGGCCCAGTGAGAGCGAACAGTGGCGTCAGCGTCAGCAGCAGGGGCAGGAGAGGCGCCAAAAGTGAGGTCAAAGAGGGAGAGACCGTCTGCGCTATCGCACTGTAGGAAATGCTGCAGGTCATCTGCCCAGACCTCAAAGTCAACGTCCCGACCCTCAGCGTCAAAATTGAGAACACTGGGGGTAGCCATAACAGCAGTAGACTAGCAGCAGTAACTGTAGGACAGGGACAATGCAGTGTCAGAAGCGCTGCTCTCACCAGACAGGGCGGTTCGGGCAGCTCAGCAGCACCGCAGCTCGGCAACATGGCGGCTCGGGCGACTCGGACGGTTCAGCAGCAACGGCGGCTCTGCGGCACCAGCGGCTCGGCTCCTCAGCAGGTCAGGTGGCTCGGGCGGCTCGGGCGGCTCGGGCAGCTCGGGCGGCTCGGGCGGCTCGGGCGGCTCGGGCGGCTCGGGCGGTTCGGGCGGAACGGGCGGCTCGGGCTGCTTAGTGGTGCGGGCGGCTCGGTGGCGTAGGGCGGCAGGGGCCGTAGTGAGAGGGGCGGCGGGGCCGCAAGGTAGGCGGCGGGGCCGCAAGGTAGGCGGCGGGCCGTAAGGTAGGCAGCGGGGCCGCAGCGAGAGAGGCGGCGGGGCCGCAGCGAAGGGCGGCGGGGCCGCAAGGTAGGCGGCGGGGTCGGAGCGAGAGAGGCGGCGGGGCCGCAGCAAAGGGCGGCGGGGCCGCAGAGAAGGGCGGCGGGGCCGCAGCGAAGGGCGGCGGGGCTGCAGCGAAGGGCGGCGGAGCCGCAGCGAAGTGCGGCGGGGCCGCAGCGAAGGGTGGCGGGGCCGCACCGAAGGGCGGCGGTGCCGTAGAGAAGGGCAGCGGGGCCGCATTGACGGGCGGCGGGGCCGCAGCGAAGGGCGGCAAGGCCGCAGCGAAGGGCGGCGGGGCCGGGACAGGGCGGCGCCGGGGCCGTAGGGCTGGGCGACGGGGCCGCTAGGGCGATAGGGCCGCTAGGGCGATAGGGCCTCTAGGGCGACGGGGCCGCTAGGGCGGCGCGACGCAGTCGCCAGGGCGGCTCGACGAGATGAGAGAGAGGAGCGTCACTCGGACTGAGCGCGCTACGGGCAGGAAAAAAAAGATTTCGACTTGTGGGCCCTAGGCACAGTTCCCACTAGGGAACCTGCTTGATACCATGAGAAAATTGAAACGAGAATGGAATGACTAAGTGAAAGTTGGGTACAAATACAACCCTAGAAAGCTGTACCCCATATGTGCTACCCAACTATAGCCTACAACAGCTATGTCATACAAACTTGACATGGGGGACCTGGCACAAGGAAGAGCGGTGGCGGGGGGAGGGACAGAGTGCGGTAGGGGAAGAGGCGGTAGTAGGGGACCGACTCGTCAAACGTGACATCCTGGGAGGACAAAACACGATGAGAAGTGGGGTGGTAGAACTGCCACCCTGGCGCGTCAGGGGGGAAGCCAAGGAAGACGCAAGGAGCAGCACGAGGGGACAGCTTGTCCGCAGACAAGTAGCGGACAAACGCCCGAGATCCCTAGACACAGAACGCAGACGCATCGCCTATCTTCCCCGTCCACAGCAAAGTTTGGGAGGTCTCCGGCATGGAGACCCTGGGGTGAAGGTTGATCTGATGCGCCGCATACCGAACCGCAAACGGCCATAGAAAATGGGGGGCAGCCACATGCATCATGGACGTACGGGCGACGTCCATGACCATGCCAATGCGGCGCTCAGCAATCCCATTTTGCTGTGGAAAGGCCGGAAGCGTGAAGGTCTGGCGGATGCCCTGTGCACGACAGAAGGCTCCCAGACGGGCAGAGGAAAACTCTCCGCCTCTGTCTGAGTGCAGACGCAGAACAGGAAAGTCCGAGCCGAAACTCTCTCTTAGCTGGAGACGAGCTGCGCGGATCCAGTCGATCAACACCTCAGTGACGTCACCATTGCTGTGCATGGGGAAGACCGTGGTGTAATGCGAGTAGTCGTCAACCACCAGCAGGAAGTACCGCTCGCGCCCCTGCCCACTGACGCAGGATGGGCCCCACACGTCCATGTGGAGAGTATGCAGCGGAGACTCTGTTGGAGGAAACTCGGAGGAGTGATGGGCGGCGCTCTCGCCCCTTGACGCAGGGGACGCAGGTAGGGCCAGGCCCCAGAGGTAGGGAAGGGAGAGACTGAGGGAGACCAGACACAAGGACATGGGAGGCCATGCCTTGGAGACGAGGCAGGGAGGGGTGACCAAGGCGGTGGTGCCAAAGGAGAGTCTGGTGGGACTGCAGACGACACGAGCAGGGAGCAGACTCAGGACCGGACCTGGACGCTGCAGCAAACATCTGATTTGACGCAGCTACCAAGGCAGACTCAGCAGCCAGAGGAGACTCAGTAGTAAGGGTGTATAGGCTCGACCTTTGCCAACAGGTGAACGTGGCCAAGTGTCGGCCTGTCCGAGCACACGTGCAGTGGGTCACTCGCTGACTCGCAGGAGTGAACTGGTCAACCCCTCGATCCTGTAGGTCCGCTCCACTTACCAAGTTCGTAGATAACGAGGGGAGGTGCCAGAGGGGGCTGCCGGGCACGGTAAGATAGTGGAGAAGCTAGCAAGGACAGGACCCCCAGAAGGGTCTGCTAGGGAGACTGCAACCGGTCGACTTAGCGGCGTAAGAGTGGTGCGGTCTCGAAAGAAGGAGCGGGACGCACCCGAGTCAAGGGTGAAGGTGTGTAAGGCCTGAGCCGACGTAGTACCTGAGAGCGCAGACTCACCAGCACCTGGGGCAGTAGACGCACTAGCACCTGGGGCAGCTGACGCACTAGCACCTAGAGCAGCAGCCTCACCAGTACCTAGAGCAGTAGCCCCAATGCCCGGGTCAGGCGGTACACACAGGTAACAGTCACCCACAATACTATCATTAACAGCATAAATGGCAGCAAGAATTGCATCATAGTGAAGATCAAAGACGGCAACCCTCGCCCTAGACAGATCTACCCAGCGAGGGATCTCTGACGCCTCAGGGAACTGGCGACGCCACGCGTGCGTCAGGCGACCGATGCAGCGCTGGGTGGAGTGCAGGCCTCTGCACTGCTCACCAGCTCGGTCGCTGGTACGGAGGACGTAAATGCAGGGACCAAAACCCCCACCGCGCTAACGCGCAGTGTACAACTCATGAAGCTGCTCAGGGGTCAGGGTCACACCATTCCGCTGCTGCTGGCGCAAACCACCACCTGAGCCACTCCTTTGCGTAGAGTCGCGACCCCCTCCACCACCGCCGCCACCACCGCCGCCTTCGCCGCCTCCTCCACCTCTGCCTCCTCCGCCACCTGCGCCGCCTCCGCTCCCTCCGCCGCCTCCGCTCCCTTCGCCACCACCACCGCCTCCGCCTCCACTGCTACCGCCGCCGTCGCCACCCGTGGCACCACTCCCACTACCACCCCCACTCCCTCCACTGCCTCCACCACCACCTCCACCACCCTCTCCAGCCCCTCCAGCGCCCTTGCCCCCCTTGCCCTTGCCGGTGCGGCGTTTCCCGCTCGGGGCAGATGAGCGCCGACCGGCACGAAGCCAAGGAGGTCGGCCGCAGCAGCAGAGGCAACAGAGGGCAAGAGGGCGGAGGGAGAACACCCCTCAAAGACGGGGGTGCGAGGGTCACCACGAGAGGCTCCTACAGCGACTATGCTCTTCTCTATCGCTAGGAGGGACTTCTCGAGGAGGTCAACGGTGAGAGTGGTGGGGCAAACTGAGAGGAAGTGGTCCCTGACTACCCGAAGAGACTCAAGGAGCCGGATGACGATTTAGTAGAGGGTGATGTACATGGGGGGGGGGGGGGGGGGTTCTTGGTGCAGAATTCAGCAGGAAGCACAGCGCGGTAGCGATTGTCACTAGTGCGGAGGTGCGTAATGAGGTCAGCGACTGTGGGAAAGGCAGCAAGGTCAGGGAGGAGGTATGGTAGCATTAGGCGGCTCAGCGCAGTAGTGGCAGGGGAAGAGTAGCGTGCAACTACAGCGTCGTACAAGGTTTGAGCACTCTTGTACTGGCTAAAGTGTGCACGCTCAATGGTCGGTCAGTGGCGGCGCACAGCAAGGGGAGCAGTAGCATCACGCGCGGCCCATTGTGAGCGAACAGTGGCGTCAGCATCAGTAGCAGGGGCAGGAGAGGCACCAGAAGTGAGGTCAAATAGTGAGAGACCGTCTTCCCTATCACATTGTAGGAAAAGCTGCAGATCATCTACCCAGACTTCAATGTCAACTGCCCGACCCTCAGCGTCAAAGGTGAGAACACTAGGGGAGGCCATGATAGCAGTAGATAGGCAGTGAGTACAGTGGGGCAGGGCAGTGCAGTGGCAGAGACGCTGCTCTTACCAGGCAAGTGGGGCGGTCGGGCGGCTTGGCGGCTCGGCGGCTCGTCTGCTGGGCGGCTCGGCGGCTTGGCTACTGGGCGGCTCGGCGGTCGGGCGGCTCGGCTGCAGGGTGGCTCTGTCGTCGGGCGGCTCAGCTGCTCGGCGGCTCGGCTGCTGGGCGGCTCGGCTGTCAGGCGGCTTGGCTGCTCGGTGACTGGGCTGCTCGGCTGCTCGGGCGCTGGGCGGGTGAGTGGCGACAGGGCTGTGGAAGGGCGGCGACAGGGCCGCTGAAAGGGCGGCGACGGGCCGCTCGAAGTGCGAGCGGCGATGGGGCCGCTGAAAGGGCGGAGACGGGGCCACTGAAAGGGTGGCGACAGGGCCGCGGAAGGGCGGCGTCGGGGCCGCGGAAGGGCGGGCGACGGGGCCGGTCTAAGGGCGGGCGGCAAGGCCGTGGAAGGGCGGTGATAGGGCCGCTGAAAGGGCGGGCGGCGACGGGGCCGTTGAAAGGGCGGCGACGTGGCCAAGGGTGGCGACGGGGCCGCTGGAGGGCGGCGACGGGGCCGCGGAAGGGCGGTGTCGGGCCCGCGGAAGGGCGGGCGACGGGGCCGCTGTAAGGGCGGGCGGCGAAGCTGTGGAAGGGCGGCGACGGGGCCGTTGAAAGGGCGGCGACGGGGCCGCTGAAAGGGCGGCGACTGGGCCGCAGGAACGGGCGGCTACGGGGCCGCGTAAAGGGCGGCGCGACGGGGCCGTAAGGGCGGCGCGACGGGGTCGCAAGGGCGGCGCGACGGGGCCGAAAGGGCGGCGCGACAGGGTCGTTAGGGGCCGTAAAAGGGGCCGCTAGAGGCCGGTAGAGGCCGCTAGAGGGGGAACGACACGGGGCGCGACTCGGGCAGGGGCCAAGCGTGCTCGGGGCAGGAAAAAAAAAAAGTCGGTGGGCCCTAGGAATAGTTCCCACAAGGGAACCAGCTCTATACAATGTGAAGATGAGAACGAGAGAATGATTGAACTATGAAACTGTTGAGTACAAGTACTAACCCTAATTGGGTTGTACCCCTTATAGGCTACCCCAGTACAGCCTACAGAGATCTATAAGCTATAATGTTGTGACACGGTGGACTTCATGACGGGGTTACCAGCCGGGGCGAGTGGGAACGACGCGATCCTGGTCGTCGTCGATCGACTGACGAAAATGGCACATTTCGCAGCCTGCCAAAAATCAATCACAGCCAAAGAAACAGCACGCCTCTTCATCTCCACTGTCGTTCGACTTCACGGGATACCAGCCGCGATCATCAGCGACCGCGACACGAAATTCACCAGCAACTTCTGGCGGAACCTGTGGCAGCAGTTCGGCAAACGACTGCAGTTCAGTTCATCATACCACCCTAAAACCGACGGACAGACAGAACGGACAAATCAGACCATGGAACAGCTCATCAGGGCCACGTGTGATGACCCGACCACGTGGGAATAGCAGCTGCCACTACTCGAATTCGCGTACAACAACTCGCCATCCGCCACGACCCAACTGTCACCATTTTATTAAAACTACGGACAAGACCCGACAGTACCCATGACCCTGAATCCCGACAACCCTGTACCACGAGCACAACAGTTCGCCGAAATATTACAAGCAACACGGACCTGGGCAGCAGACGCAATAAAAAAATCAAACATCATCGCTAAACGCAACGACGACCGCCACCGCAGACCTGTTGTGAGAGTACGACGGCTTATGCCAGCTATGCTTGCTTGCCTCTACTTTATCATGCTATTTCTAGCATAGGATAATCATATGATTGCATGAATTGCTTGATTTCCTAGGCTAGGTGCTTTCCTATATTTTATTATAGTTATAGCACCGAGCTAGGTTGCGTGCACCGAATTCTGGCTTTTCGCTTGCCACCGAATTTCCTTCTACCGAATTCGGTAAGGATCTGTTCGGGACGCTTCGCGACTCGCGGAACCTTCGCGTAACACCTGGTTACGGGGCCTTGTGTCGAGCCTATATATAGCCTCGTGTTGTACCCAGGTGGACATTCAATTCAATTTGAATCATCTTTTCTGAGCCCGATCACAGATCCTCACACTTGGTAATTCGAGCGGGTTTACACGCGAGGTCTTCAACCGCTTAGTTCCGGCCTTTAAAAACCGCGGGGGCGACGACGAAAGCGCCAATACGGGTATGTAAAACCAGTTCCGCGCAATTTTTCGAAGTCCCCCTCGATTCGGTTTTTGAACACCCTTCAGATTTACTGGTGAAAAGGTTGGAGTTTCGACCGTTCGATCGAGTTTCATCTCAACGGCCTAGAGAATTTCGACCAAAAAAGTTGGAATTTGGAGCGTCGGATCGATTTTCTCCTCAACGGCCAAGATCGGACGCGAATTTCGCCTAAGGGAGATTTACGCAACCTACAGAATTCGAGCTCGCCGATTCTACAGTCAATTTGACTCGCAGTAAGTCAACCAGCACCTAGAATTCGATTATTTTTGTCGCGCATCTTCCTGTAAATCACCAAAAGGAGGGCCAAGGCGACAACTACGCGACTACGAGCGACATCGCGAGCCTCCGCACCGGCATGGAGTAGACGCAGGCGACGCTTCGTCGACTCGAGGCTTTTCTGACAAGCCAACCAGGGTTCGCCACCGCAGCAGCAGCGACCACAGCGACTGTAGCACCGACAACTCCAGCAGCAGTGGCGACAACGACATTTCACGGACCAATGGCACCACTGTCGCCGAACCTCGAAGGAGCACGACCGAGGCTCCCGGTGTCGTTTGATCCAAGCACGAAGGGATCCGACGTCCAGCGATTCGTGGCCACCCTCGAAATTTACTTCAAGGCCATTGGCTATCCGACCCCGCAACACGAGGCAGCAAGGATTCGGCTCACAGCGACACTGTTACGTGGACCGGCTCTCGAATGGATTTACTACACCAACGTAGCCCGCGGGGAGAAAACGTGGCAGCAGTTTCGGGCAGATTTAATCGAGCGTTTCGAACCAATTAATACGACCTACATGGCGCGGCAGCAGATACACCGACACAAGCAATACAGTAGTGTAACACAGTACACGCAGCAGATGGAGTTACTGTTCAACCGCATCACCGACCTGACCGAAGGCGAAAAAAATCCAGGCGTAGACCGAAGGATTAAAAATGGAGATTCGACGGCAGGTGATTGCGGCGAATTACAACAGCTACAGAGACATCGTGCGTGCTGCCGAGCGATACGACGCGCTGACTCGAAGTCAACCCGAAACACGACGCTTCACGCCGAACCGTACATTCGGCACGGAGCGATCGGCACCCCCCACGTTCACTGAACCGATGGATATCGACAAATACGACGCGAAGCAGCAGCCGACAAAATGCGAATTTTGCGGCGCAGCAGGACATCAACTTTTGTCGTGCTACAAAATGAAGAAAGCACGTGCGGCACTCCGGGACGAAAACAGTGGAGCACCCCCGAAGTCAAAAAACGGGAATCGCCGGTAGCCGCGGATCGACCTGGCGATCGCGTATAGATCCGAAAAACAGGAAAAGGCGACGACGTGGCGACTTCGGAGCGGATGAAAAAAGGAGAAAATGATGGCGCGAATTTAAAACGTCACGACCGGCCGGCATCAGGGGAAATCGCCGAGGCAAATGGAGGCTCCGCGAAAAAAGACTCTGCACCGACCGGGAAACTCCAGCCGAACACCCACGAAAGTAAGAATTCATCAAAAGTATCCTATAAAGATGCCCTAACGCAGAATATTGCTTCTCGTGGTTTACAAGCCTTCAAAAAAATTCAGGGGAGGTCTAGAGGCCAAGAAAAGGCCTTTAGAAATTATTCAGGTACCTGAGAAGTTGGGCAAAGTACTACGGAGCGTAGAAAAGGGTCGTGCGTTCTGTGGAGTTAATATTCTCTCCCCGCAGCATTGTGTTAAGGCTCCCCGTCGCCCAAAGGTGAAGCCTACACAGCTGCCAAGGCTTAGAGGAGACATCCAGGCTCAGGAGAAATCACACAAGCCTCGGAAAAATCCTCCTACCCCCCAGGTGAAGTTGGAAAGCGCTGAGTCAGGTATAGGAAAAAGGGAAGGTATTAAGTTTGATGTACCCTATGATCCTGTTAACGAGACCCTCTTTGGCTACTCACCACAGCAGAAACCACTACTCCTCGAGGTGTTATGCAATGGGCGACGCCTCCAGGCATTGGTGGACAGCGGTGCATCTCACTCGGTGTGTGACCGCGGAGCATTGGAGAAAATTGGAGAGAAGGCGGAAGAGACCCAGTTTTCAGCAACCATGGTGGACGGTACGAAGCTTCCTATCCACGGCGAAGCATCACTGCAACTGCATATAGGTGTGTTGAGGTGGAAGCCGAAGCTACCAGTCACCAACATCAAAGAATTAGATTTTATCTTGGGGCGAGATTTCCTGAAGCGGTTCAACCCCGAGATCGATTGGGTCAACAGCAAGGTGTGCATCTACAACAATGGGAAGCGGATAGCACTGCGAAGCTGGACGGATACAGGGGACGTACCTGAAACAACACTGGCACGGTTCGAACAGACGGTGAACAAGAGTAACACAGGTTACCTAGCACTGGTTATGGCAGAAGCAGAGGAGGAGAAGCCGAGTTCCGAGCTACCTGCAGCAGTGAAAGAGGTCTTGGAGCAGTACAAGGATATAATGCCCGACGACCTACCTGCAGGCGTACCTCCAGCACGCACCCACGAGCACGAGATCGTGGAGGAACCAGGTGCGAAACCCGTCTCACGTGCACCATACCGACTGAGTCCGACTGAACTGTCAGACATGGAAAAACAGATAGAGTATCTATTTGACAGACAACTGATCCGCCCATCCACCTCTCCCTACAGCGCACCAGTTCTCTTCACTCCAAAACCAGACGGCAGTCTACGGATGTGCCTTGACTACCGCGCACTGAACAAACAGACAGTCAAAAACATATATCCCATACCGCGCATAGACGACCTACTCGATCAACTGCGTGGAGCAACAGTATTTTCGAAGCTGGACCTACGATCGGACTACTGGCAGATCAAGATGGCAGACAACTCCGTCCACAAGACAGCGTTTCGTACCAGATACGGCTCCTACGAATACTTGGTGATGCCGTTCGGACTCTGCAACGCACCAGCAAGGTTTTAGGCGGAGATGAATCACATCTTACGACCCCTGCTGGACGAGTGCGTGGTGGTATACCTGACAAAGTTAGAAGAAGAAAGAGGATTGAACTAGCAAGAATGAGGATACAAATAGCAAACCCTAGAAGGGTTGTACTCGCTATAGAGCACCCCACTACAGGCTAGAACAATAAGATAATATTCTGACACACCCCCATAGCCAAAGTGGGGTGTAGTCAGCAGAGCAGGCAAAGCAGTACAAGCTCAGGGTGGATCACAATGTCACCACACATTCTGAGCACAAGTTCAAGAAGAGATAGTTTAGAGTTCACAATTATGAGCAGAGCTAGTGGTAGTCACAACGGGCAAGTGAGGAGGAGGAGAGAGAGTGAGGGGAGAGGAGATAGGAGGCGACGGCTGAAGCTGCAGGCACACGGGCAACAGGAGGCAGACTGGCACAGCGGCTACCGGACAGCGCCCGGACTACCGGAGTAACAGGCCCCGCGGCTCAAATAGCGGCGGACGGGCAACGGACCCACGGGCGGCTGGCACAGCTGGCTACGACTGGGTTACCGGGACAGCGCCCCGGACTACAGGTGCTGCGAACGACAAACTGACAACCTCCACTCAACCTCCCGCACACAGTCCCACCCCCCTGATGCACACCCACTGCTACACCGCTAGCTGCACTCCCACGTACCCCCCTTAAACCCTAAACCCGAGTCTCCCACACAACCACCCCCCTCAGCGACAGCTGCAGCAGTGGGAGACGAAGGAGGAGGAGGAGCAAAGGGAGGAAGGCACACCGAGCACCCCCATACCCGCCACCCCACAGCTCGCGGCCCCCGAAGGAGCCGCGACGGGCGACGGGAAATGGCAGGGGGAGGGGGGGGGGGGAGGCGGTGTGGTGAAAGGGGCCCACCACGGGCCTGGTTGGAGGGCGGGGCCGCGACAAGGGGCGGGGCTGCGACGAGGGGCGGGGCCGCGACGAGGGGCGGGGCCGCGACGGTCGGGCAGGGCCGCTTCGAGGGGCGGGGCCGCGACACAGGGCGGGGCCGCGACGTAGGGCGGGGCCGCGACGGTCGGGGCAGGGCCGCGACGTAGGGCAGGGCCGCTTCGAGGGGCGGGGCCGCGACGCAGGGCGGGGCCGCGACGTAGGGTGGGGTCGCGACGTAGGGCGGACGCCCGCGAAGGTAGGGCAGACGCCCGCCGCGCGCCTCGGGGCGCACAGCGGGCAAAGAACCGCCGCGCGCCCCGGGGCGCACGGCGGGCAGAAAACCGCCGCGCGCCTCGGGGCGCACGGCGGGAAGGAAAACCACCGCGCGCCTCGGGGCGCACGGCGGGAAGGAAAGGTAGCAGCGGAAGCGAGGTGGAAACCCACCCACAGGATCGATCCAAGGGGATCGACCTGCTCTGATAGCATGACAAAAGTTAGAAGAAGAAAGAGGATTGAACTAGCAAGAATAAGGATACAAATAGCAAACCCTAGAAGGGTTGTACTCGCTATAGAGCACCCCACTACAGGCTAGAACAATAAGATAATATTCTGACAATACCTGGACGACATTCTTATCTACTCCAAGAACATGAAGGAGCACGTGGAGCATCTGCGGAAGGTGTTCGAGATCCTGTGGAAAAACAAGTTCTACGTGAAGCTGTCAAAGAGCGACTTTGCCCTGAAGAAGGTGCACTTTCTCGGGCACATGGTGAGTGCCGAGGGCGTACACGTGGACCCGCGGAAGATCGAAGCCGTCAAGAAGTGGAAAGTACCAGAGAACGTGAAGGAGTTACAGCAGTTCCTAGGCTTCGCCAACTACTACAACAGGTTCGTGCCGTAGTACGCTAAGATAGCAGCGCCACTGACCGACCTACTGAAAAAGGATACGCCCTACAAATGGGATACCCTTCATCAGCAAGCCATGGAGCAGCTACAGACAGCACTGACTACAGCGCCAGTACTCATCTTGCCGGATCCAGACAAGGACTACGTGGTGGAAGCAGACACTAGTGACCAAGCAGTCGGAGCAGTACTGATGCAGGATCACGGACGCGGTTTGCAGCCCATCGCCTACCTCAGTAAGAAGCTACACGGAGCAGAACTAAACTACCCCATTCACGACAAGGAAGCCTTAGCGATAGTCATAGCCTTCAAAGCGTGGAGGTGCTACCTAGAGGGAGCCAAGACTACAGTCTATACTGACCACTGCAGTCTCAAATACCTGAAGTTACAGCCGACACTCTCACGGCGACAGGTGCGGTGGGTGGACTTCCTGGAAACTCACTTCCACTACGACATCGTCTACAAGCCCGGCCTACACAACAAGGCCGACGCGTTGAGCCGCCCCGGACATGTTGCAGGCATCCAGCTCGACGGGATGAACCCTCTGCTCAAGGGTCTATTCCAACATGGGTACTCCGTGGACGCAAAGATTGCTACAGCACAGACCAAGAAGCTATTACAGTGGGAGAAAGACTTAGCTGTAAGGAAGGGTTCAGGAAAGATTTGGGTACCGAATTACGCCCCGCTACGGCAGATCCTATTGGAGGAGTTTCACGACGTACCTTACGCGGGACATTTCGGGATCAACAAGACGTTAGCACGGATAGCGAAGTATTACTACTGGCCTGGGATGGCAGCAGACGTGCAGCAGTTCGTCACCTCTTGCGACACGTGCCAGCGGATGAAGAGCAGCAAGCAGAAAAAAGCAGGGTTACTTCAGCCTCTACCCGTACCGGAGCAGCCATGGCAGGTCGTTAGCCTCGACTTCACCACAGGATTTCCTTCGACCTCACGGGGACATGATTCCATCCTCCTGGTGATCAATAAGTTCTCCAAAATGGGCCACTTCATACCGACCAATGCCACAGCTACAGCTGAAGCAACAGCTCGACTCTTCTTCGACCGCATCATCACCACCCACGGCATCCCCGCTACACTCATCGTAGACAGAGACCCCAAATTCACGAGTAAGTTCTGGAAGGAGCTCATGGGACTGTTGGGGACAAAGCTTGCAATGTCTTCAGCATACCACCCCCAGACTGACGGACAGACAGAGCGACTCAATCAAGTGGTTGAACAGTTACTGCGCACAGCTTGCAAGGATGACGTCAGCCACTAGGACACACAGTTACCAACCCTAGAGTTCGCTCACAACAATGCATCACATGCGGCCACAGGGAAAACTCCTTTCTTCCTGTGTTACGGACGGGAACCACTCACACCACAGCAGCCAACTACACCGGCACACGTCCAAGCCGCACATGACTTCGTCACCACCATGCAGCAGCTATGGGAGAATACTCAGCGATGTCTCACCACGATGCAGAACTCCCAGAAGCAGTATGCCGATCGTCAGCGACGTGATCACTCAGTAGCAGTCGGAGATCAGGTGCTTCTTGACACGCGCAACTTGAACCTGTCTCACTCCCATCCAAACTCCGGCCTCGCTTCTGTGGTCCTTTTCTCGTTGAGGCACAAATGACACCAGTTACATTCCGCTTGCGCTTACCAGATACATGGAAGCTTCACAACACTTTCCATGTCCAGCTACTGAAGCCCTACAAGGACCCCAACGAACAGTTCCAGGGACGGCAACTACTGCCACCACCACCTGTTCTCATACAGGATGAACCCGAGTACGAGATCGAGCGCGTTCTCACCCATCGGCGCCGCGGTGGCAAGACCCTCGAGTTCCTGATACGCTGGAAGGGATACGACCCCACTGAGGACAGTTGGGTTGCAGAAGCTGATATGGGCAACGCACACCGTGCTCTCAAGGACTATCTTGTCAAGCAGGGTGTATCTCACGCCACCCATCTTTGAGGGGGGGACGTGTGAGAGTACGACGGCTTATGCCAGCTATGCTTGCTTGCCTCTACTTTATCATGCTATTTCTAGCATAGGATAATTATATGCATGCATGAATTGCTTGATTTCCTAGGCTAGGTGCTTTCCTATATTTTATTATAGTTATAGCACCGAGCTAGGTTGCGTGCACCGAATTCTGGCTTTTCGGTTGCCACCGAATTGCCTTCTACCAAATTCGGTAAGGATCTTTTCGGGACGCTTCGCGACCCGCAGAACCTTCGCGTAACACCTGGTTACGGGGCCTTGTGTCGAGCCTATATATAGCCTCGGGTTGTACCCAGGTGGACATTCAATTTAATTTGAATCATCTTTTCTGAGCCCGATCACAGATCCTCACACCTGTCACTTACGAGCCCGATGACTTAGTTTTACTTGACACCCAGAACCTCCGATTGCCCATCACCCCGAAACTCCGCCCCCAATACTGCGGGCCATTTCGCATAAGCCACATGCTTACACCCGTCATCGCCCACCTCCTCCTCCCTGCTGACTGGTACGTCAGCCCCTCATTCCACGTCAGCCTACTTTGCCCTTACGTCTCGTCTACGAGCCAACTCCCACGCAATCGCCCAGCCAGCATGACAAGACCACCAACTGAACCGATTGTCACCCCCGAGAAAATCCAGAGTCACAGAGTTTACGACCCTCGAGGAGCCCGAAGGATCGAGTTCTTACTCCGCTGGAAGGAACGTACACCCACCAAAGACAATTGGGTTCCCCTGGACAGAATCGAAAACCACCCCGTCCTCACCGAGTATCTGCGCAACCGAAATTTGTGGGATGTACAAGCACTTTCATAACGGGGACCTCCTTAGGGGGGGGTAATGTAAGGAAAATCCCTTTTCCTTACTTCGCATCCCTGCTCAACGCGTACATCACTATAGCACCACAGTCAGCACCGTTACCACTCGCAATCCTCACACCGACAATCTGCCCGCCACCTTCGCACGTCGCACCCCAACCTCACGGCTCGGCGGGTAACCCGCGCTCCGGGCCTCCGCTTCGACAATTTTCCCAACCTCAGTCTCAGGCCCGACGCGCAACAACCACAGTCCATTACCGTTACCACTGTAGTTTCGCTATATATTCTTCGCTCATGCCTTCGCTCATTGTACTCTTGCTTCGCTAGTGCAATTCTCACTCGTTCACTCAATTGCACTCGTAACACTATAATATAATATAGGAATGCACGCAACCTAGGAAATCAAGCATATCTATTCATTATAAATAAAACCCAAGCTAGATATAGCATAGTAAAGTCTAGGCAAGCTAGCAAAGCCAGCATAAGCCGACGTACTCTCACACTTGCGTCTTCCTTGGCTTCCCCCTTTACGCGCTTGGTTGGCAGTTTTACCTCCCCACCTCGCGCCGTGTCTTGTCATCTCAAGACGTCATGTTTGACGAGTCGGTTCCTTACTACTATCTCTTCCCCTACCGCACTGCCCCGTCCCCCCCCCCCCCCCCCCCGCCGCTCTTCCTAGCACCATGTCCTCCTCCGGTAGACCCCCTTCCCCCTTAGGGTCCTACCCCCTAAGGTGTGTCCCAGGTAGACCCTGTCAAGCCTGTCGAGGTAGCTGTCGAGTCTAGTGCTGCTAGGGGTGCTGAGCCTGCGGGTGCGGGGCCTAGGGGTGCTGAGCCTGAGCATGCGGAGCCTAGGGGTGCTGAGCCTGGGGTTGCTGAGTCAGCGGGTGCAGAGCCTGGGGGTCCTGAGCCTTGGGTTTCTGAGTTTGAGGGTGCGAAGCCTGGCGGTGCTGAGCTTGAGTGTGCGGAGCATGGGGGTGCTGAGCTTGGAGGTACTCTTTCCTCTGGTGGTTTGCTCGTCGCTGGAGCTGTGCTGCTGGAGCTGGGGGGCCTGCCTCTAGGGGTGCAGCTGGCACTGGAGGTACTATTGGTGCTGTAGCAGTTGGAGGTGTTGGACGCGCTGTTCCCGGAGGTGCTCGTACTAGAGGTCCCGGAGCTGCTGGAGCCGAAGGTGCTACTGGAGCTGGAGGTACTGCTGCTGCTAAAGCTATTGGAGGTACTGGAGCCGCTGATCCCGGAGGTGCTCGTCCTGGAGGTACTGGAGCTGCTGGGGCTGGTGGTGCTGCAGGAGGTGGAGCTGGGGGTGCTATAGCTGTTGCTGCTGGAGGTGTTACTGCAGCTGGAGCTGCTGGAGGTACTGGAGCTGGTGGTGCAATAGGAGTTGGAGCTGGAGACCCTGGAGCTGGGGGTAGTGGTGCTGTCTCTGCTGGTTCTGGAGGCGCTGCGCAGCCGCGGCCGTACTTCGTTCCACTCCTTCAGCAGGTTCTTAGTCTCCCGCCCTCTACGGGTCCTCCTCCTCCCTTACTGTGTCCGCCGTCTGACAAGTCGCAGTCGTAGTTACAACCAGCCTCCCCACTGCCTGCTCCTTCTCCTTACACTAGGCCAACCGGAGGTCTTGCTGAGCGTCATGAGCCCGCGTCTTGCCCTGCGTCGCCTGTTCGCGCTACTCTCACTAGTCGTCGTGTTCCGCGTCCGTGTCCTCCTCCTATCCTCGGCAGGCACCAGATGGCACTTCGTCCTTCCTCTGTTCCACTGCGTGTCCTTCTGCCGTCTCCTCTTGCGTCCTCCCTTGCTGATAGTCCGAACCCTGAGTCTGACTCACTTCGTGCTGCCAGCCCTACTGTCACGCGTCTGCTAGCTACTGTTGTCACTGACCCTTCCTTTCACTCCACTGAAGCGTCTACCTTAGAAGTCGAGCTTGTTGACTTTGCTACTCGCTGTCGTCTCGACTACGCCACTCGTCTTGTTGCTGAGTAAGAGTCTTTTTGTCCTCCGCCCGTCGGAGATGAGTATGCTATTGTCACGGACGTCCTCGAGGACAAGCAGAAGCAGGAGGTTCCCCCTCCTGGGACGAACATCGTCAGTGGCATGTGAATTTTCAGGGTGAAGTGGCTGCCGGGTTCTTCGCCTATCTTCAAGGCGCGTTGTGTTGCACGAGGCTTCAGTCAGCGACACGGAGTTGACTTCTTCCGGACCTTCTCCCCGACCCTGAAGATGACCACTCTTCGAGTTCTGCTGCACGTCGCCGCTCAGCGTGACTACGAGCTTCACTCTCTTGACTTCAGCACGGCTTTCCTATAGGGCAGCCTACACGAGGAGATCTAGCTGCGCGGCCCACCTGGCTTCACTGGGTCGTTTCCTCTTGGTACCCAGTGGAGCCTCTGGCGGCTAGTCTAAGATCTCCGCCATATGCCTTGCAAGTGGCAAGACATACTGAGGACGACCCTTGTCGCTCTTGGCTTTGCTCCTTCTACTGCTGACCCGTCGCTTCTACGCACCGACACTTCATTGCCGCCGTTCTACATCCTCATGTACGTCGACGACTTGGTTTTTGCCACTGTTGACAGTGAGGCACTGACTCTAGTGAAGTCGGAGTTGCAGAAGAGACACACGTACGCAGACCTTGGTGAGCTGTGCAGCTATCTTGGCTTGCAGATCACCCGGAACAGTGCACGGCGCACCATTACCTTGACTCGGTCACACATGGTGCAGCAGGTCCTTCAGCGCTTCGACCTCCAGTACTCCTCCCCACAGTCCACTCCTCTGCCTACTGGCCACTTGCTCTCAGCTCTGCCTTCGGATGAGTTCGTAGAGCCAAGTAGCCCATATCCAAAGCTTTTGGGCTGCCTCGTGTACCTGATGACATGCACTCCTCCTGACCTTGCTTACCCTCTTTGCTTCCTGGCACGCCACGTTGCGCCCAGGAGACACCGACCATAGCACTAGAAGGCCACTAAGACGGTGACGCGCTACTAGTGCAGTACGTCGGGCATCGGGCTCGTGTCAAACACTATATGTGCTATTATTGTGTAGGCTATAGTGGGTTAGCCTTTAGGGGGTACACAAAGTTAGGGTTTCCTACTTGTACTCCAACTTTCATAGTGCAATCACTTCTTGTTCGTAACATGGAATCAGAGTAGGTCCTCCGCTAGGATTGATTCCTAGGACCCACCACTACTGCTACCTACTAGCGCCCTCGTGCGCCCTACTATCGAAGCACCCTCGAGTGCCTCCACCCTAGCACCCTCGTGCGCCCCGTTTTTCACGGCCCCCTAAGGCCCCACGACCCGCACGCCGCCCCGTAGCGGCCCCGTCGGCCCCGGTTGCCCCGCGCGTCGCCCTTTAGTGGCCCCGTCGACCCCACGTACCACCCCTTGGCAACCCCCTTAGAGACCCCGGCCGGCCCCGTCACCTCCACGAGCCGCCCCTTCGCGGCCCCGTCAGCCCCCTCTCGACCCGCGCGCCGCTCTGTAGCCGCCCGAACCGAGCCGCTCAGCCCGAACCGAGCCACGCCGCTCGAACCGAGCTGAGCCGCCCTACCCGAGTTGAGCCGCCCTACCTGAACCGAGCCGCGCCGCCAGTACTGGACCGAGCCGCCCTGCCTACTCTTTTTTAGGGTGCAACTACTGCTACTCTACTACTACTCTACTGCTGCTATGGCTAGCCCTCCTGTGCTAGCTTTCGATGCTGAGGGCCGCCCAGTGAAGTTCGATACCTGGCTAGATGACCTACACCTCTTCCTACAGCTCACTGCTAAGGAGGACATCTCACTGTACGATCACGCCCTAGGCCATGCTAGTGCTTCTGCTGCTACTGCTGACATCACTGCCCGCTCACAGTGGCAGACTCATGACGCCCACGCTCGCTTCGCTATTCGCAACTCCCTGCCGATAGACGAGCGTGAGCACTTTGGCCAGCACAAGACTGCACAGGCACTGTACACAGCTGTCGTTGCCTGCTACTCCTCACCTGCCTCTGCCGCGCTAGGCCGTCTCTCCCTCCCCTACCTGTTTTCCGACCAGGCCTCGTTCCACACAGTCGCTGACCTCATCATGCACCTTCGTACTAGTGAGGCCCGCTTCCGTGCCGCCATGCCCGATGAGTTTCTTGCCACGAACCCCCCCCCCGCTCTGGCTCACTCTCTACCACCTAGTCACCCGCATCCCTGACACTCTGCGTGCTGTCAGGGATCATTTCCTAGCTCGCTGCCCCATTGAGCTCACCATTGCCCTCCTCGAGAAGGAATTGCTTGCAGCTGAGGCTAGCATAGTCGCTGTAGGTGTCTCTCGTGGCGACCCCCGCACCCCTTTCTTCGAGGGGTGTTCCCTTTCCCCCCTTCTTCGCTCTGTAGCCTCTGTTTCTGCTATCAACCTCCTTGGTGCTGAGATGGTCAGGACTGCGTCTGCTTTGAGCTGGAGCCGCAGCGGCAAGGGCAAAGGGGGCAAGGGAGGCGATGGTGGGGGTGGTGGCGGCGGTGGGGGTGGTGGTGGGACTGGTGGGACTAGAGGCAGCGGTGGGGGTGGTGGCGGCAACGGCGCGGGCGGTGGCAGGGGCGAGGGCGGTAGTGGGGGCGGCGGTGGACGCGGCGGCAGCAAGGGAGGAGGTGGTCGAGGAGGTGGTGGCGGCACTGGTGGTCGTGGAGGCAGTGGCGGTGGCCAGAGCCTACAGCACTCTCCGTCGCCCCAGGACCTCCGTGAGTGGTACATTCAGCACAGGGGGGGGGGGGGGGGGGGGGGGTGGTGGCCTTAGCTGCACGTACGTCGTCCGCACTGGTGACCACACTGGTCAGACGTGTGGGAGGGCGCACCCCACTCAGCGCTGCTTCTCACGCCTTGATGACGCTTGGCGTACTCAGTTCCCTGACGCCACTGAGCTGCCCCGCTGGGCTGATCATGAAGCAAAACATTGATATCTTTGCTCTAGACTTTGATGCTATTCTCTCTGCCATGTATGTGATGTCTATTAGTGGAGAGGGTGCCCAGTACAGGAGTGTTCCGCCCGACCCGGGCATTCGACCCGGTGAGGCTACTGCTCTAGGTGCTAGAGTGTCTGCTACCCCAGGTGCTGGTGAGGCTGCTGCTCTAGGTGCTGGTGCATCTGCGCCCCCTATTATTGAGTCGACTGAGGCACTGCATACCTTTACACTAGACTCAGGTGCCTCCCGCTGTTTCTTTCGTGACCGCACGGCTCTTGAGCAGCTTGCTCGGCCCGTTGCAGTCTCTCTCGCTGACCCCTCTGAGGTCCAGTCCTTGCGACCTCCTCCACTGTCCTCCCCTGTCCGGCCGTCCCGCCGGGCACACTGTCCGATCTCTACCTCCCCTCGTTCTCTACGAACTTGGTGGCGGGTAGTGCGCTCCAGGACAGGGGTGTTGACCAGTTCACCCCTGCCTACGAGCGCGTGACACACTGCACGTATGCTCGGACGGGCCATCACCTGGCGACCTTCACACGGCAGCCGGGGTCGGACATGTACACACTGACTACTGAGTCCCCTCAGGTAGCTGCGTCTGCGTCTGCGTCAGGTCAGCTGTTGGCCCCCTGCTCGTGCCACTCTTTGGCGCACGAGACAGTCCTCTGGCACCACCGCTTTGGTCACCTGTCCGTGCAGCGCCTTCGGGCAATGCACAAAAGGTACCTTGTCTCTGGTCTTCCGAGGGTTCTCCCTCCCCTCCCACCCTCACCTGCTCCTCCCTGTCTTCCCTGTGTCAAAGGGCGGCAGTGCGCCGCTCCTCACTCCTCCTCGTTTCCCCCGACGACTGCTCCCTTGCAGACGCTCCACATGGACGTGTGGGGCCCAGCCCGCGTCCGTGGTCAAGGTCAGGAGAGGTACTTCCTGATAGTTGTTGACGACTACTCGCGCTACACCACGGTCTTCCCCTTGCGCACCAAGGGTGAGGTCCCTGATGTTTTGATCACTTGGATCCGCGCTTCTCGTCTCCAGCTCGGCGAGCGTTTCCACTCGGACTCTCTTGTCCTGCGCTTGCACTCTGACAGAGGTGGTGAGTTCTCCTCCAACCTCTTGGCAGCCTACTGTGCGAAGCACGGCATCCGCCAGTCGTTCACGCTTCCGGCCTCTCCACAGCAGAATGGGGTTGCTAAGCGCCGCATTGGCTTGGTCATGAAGGTTGCTTATACCTCCTTGATCCATGCGGCTGCCCCCCACTTTCTGTGGCCGTTTGCGGTCCAAACGCTGCGCATCAGCTCAACCTCTAGCCCCATGTCTCCTTGCCGGAGACCTCCCCAACACTGCGTTGGACGGGAGAGGTTGGCGATGCGTCGCGTTTTCGGGTCTAGGGATCTCGAGCTTTTGTTTGCGATACGTCCGCGTACAAGCTCTCCTCCCGCGCTGTTCCGAGTGTCTTCCTAGGTTTTGTTCCGGACGCGGCTGGTTGGCAGTTTTACCACCCTACCTCACGCCGTGTCCTCGCCTCTCAGGACGTCACCTTTGACGAGTCTGTACCCTTCTACCGTCTCTTCCCCTACAGCACTGCCTTGCTCCCTCCCCCGCCTCTCTTCCTTGCGCCAGGTGCTACTGTGGTAGACCCCCTCCCCCCTCAGGGTGCCGCTCCCTCAGGTGTGTCCCAGGTAGACCCGGTTGTCGAAGTAGCGATCGACTCTCGTCCTGCTCGGAGTGCTGAGCCTGAGCGTGCTAGCCTGGGGTTGTGGAGACTGGGGGTGCTGAACCTGGGGGTGCAGAGTCTAGGGGTGCTGAGCCTGGGGGTGCTGAGTCTTGGGGGGCTGAGCCTGGGAGTACGGAGCCTGCTGGTGCTGAGTCTGGGGGTGCTGAGCCCGGGGGTGCTCAGACTGGCAGTGCTATGCCTGGAGGAGCTCTCTCCTCACAGCAGCTGCGTGAGTGGTACTTTCAATACTGCAGCCTCAGGAGAGGTGCTGCTGGAGCTGGTGCTCGTGCTTCCTCGCCCAGGCGGGAGCTGCTCTCTCCCCAGCGTCTTCGTGAGTGGTACGCACGGCGCTGTAGTCTAAGGAGTGGCGCTCCTAGTGTCGCGGACCCTGGAGTTGGAGCTGCTGCTGGTGCTGCGGACCCGGGCGTTGGAGCTGCTGCTGGTGCTGCGGACCCGGGCGTTGGAGCTGCTGTTGGTGCTACAGACCCGAGCGTTGGAGCTGCTGCTAGTGCTGCGGACCCGGGTGTTGGATCTGCTGCTGGTGCTGCGGACCCGGGCGTTGGAGCTGCTGCTGGTGCTGCAGACCCAGGCGTTGGAGCTGCTGCTAGTGCTGCAGACCCGGGCGTTGGAGGTGCAGGAGGTGTTGCTGGAGCTACTGGAGGTTTGGTGCTGCCTCTGCTGCTGCAGGGGGCACCTTACGGCCGCGGCCGTACTTTGTTCCACTCCTTCAGCAGGTTCTTGGTCAGTCACCTCCGCCTTGTCCCCCTACCTCTGTAGAGTGTCCACCGCCGGTCCAATCGTAGTCACAGCTACCGCCTGCCTCGCCACTTCCTCGTCCTTCTCCCTACACTCATCCTACAGGCAGTCTCACAGAGCATCGTAAGCCTGAGTCTCGCCCTGTGTCGCCTGTGTCCCGTCCTCAGTCCCTTGTTTGTACTACTTCCACTAGTCGCCGCACTCCGCATGAGCGTCCGCCACCGGTCCTTGGCACACACCAAATGTCACTGCGTCCCTCCACTACTCTACAGCATGTCTCCTCCTGTGTCTTCTCTTCATGCTCTTGCTCACCTTGAGTCTAACTCTCTTTGTGCTCCCAGTCCTACTGTTACGCGTCTCCTTGCCACAACTGTCACTGACCCTTCGTTTGAGTCTGTTGCTCCGTCTGCCCTAGTTGCTGAGCTTGTCGACTTCGGTGCTCGCTGTCGTCTAGACTACGCTGCCAGTCTTGCCACTGAGTCTGAGTCTGTCTGTCCTCCGTCTGTCGGTGGTGAGTGTGCTCTTAGCACGGACGTCCTTGAGGACAGACAGGAGGATCTTGAGTGTCTTGCAGCCGCTGCGCCCCATCTCGTGTCCATGCTAGTTGCCCCTGAGGGAGACCCGGATGCACCGGACATCCCGACTCCTCGATCGTACGCTGAGGCGATCGAGGGTCCCTACTCCTCTCAGTGGCAGTCAGCCATGGACACAGAGAAGGCTTCCCGGAAGTCCACAGGCACCTACGTCAACGAGGTTCCCCCACCTGGGGCGAACATCGTCTGAGGCATGTGGATTTTCAGGGTGAAGCGGCCGCCCAGTTGTTCGCCTGTCTTCAAGGCGTGCTACGTTGCTCGAGGCTTCAGTCAGCGAGAGGGAGTTCACTTCTTCCAGACCTTCTCCCTGACCCCAAAGATGACCACTCTTTGGGTTCTGCTGCACGTCGCTACTCTGCTTGACTACGAGCTTCACTCTCTTCACTTCAGCACAACTTTCTTGCAGGGCAGTCTGGACGAAAAGATCTCACTTCGCCACCCTCCTGGCTTCACTGGGCCGTTTCCTCTTGGTACCCAGTGGAGCCTCCGGCGGCCGGTCTACAGTCTCCGCCACGCGCCACGTGAGTGGCACGACACACTGAGAACTACTCTTGCTGCACTTGGGTTCTCTCCTTCTTCTGCTGACACGTCGCTGTTTCTACGCACCGACACTTTGCTGCCCCCGTTCTACATCCTCGTGTACGTCGACGACCTGGTCTTTGCCACAGCTGACACTGAGTCTCTCACCCACGTGAAGTCGGAGCTGCAGAAGAGACACACGTGTACAGACCTGGGTGAACTGCGCAGCTACCTTGGCTTGCAGATCACCCGGGACAGAGCACGCCGCACCATTACCCTGACTCAGTCACACATGGTGCAGCAGGTCCTTCAGCGCTTCGGCCTCACCTGGTCCTCAGCACAGGCCACTCCTCTGGCTTTAGGTCACTCGCTCTCAGCTCTGCCTTCGGATGAGTCCGTAGAGTCGAGTTGTCCTTACCCAGAGCTATTTGGTTGGCTCATGTATATGATGACTTGCACTCGTCCTGACCTAGCATATCCTCTTGGCTTTCTGGCTCGCTACGTGGCTCCTAGTCGTCACTAAAAGGGCAGTGGGATGCTGCAAAGAGGGTATTGCGCTACTTGTGCAGTACATCATGCATGGGGCTCGTGCTTGGAGGAGGGAGCTCAGTTGTTCTCACTGGGCACTCAGACGCTTCTTGGGCTGACGACCAGGCTACTGAGTGGTCATCACAGGGTTACACCTTCAGCCTTGGCTCTAGTTCAGTTTCGTGGCGCTCTACTCGTTCGTCTTCGGTTCTCAGCTCCAGTTGTGAGGCTGAGATCTACGCCGCAGCCATGGCTGCACAGGAGTTACGCTGGCTCACCTACCTGCTGACCGATCTTGGAGAGCGGCCTAGTTCTCCTCCAGTGCTGTACGTCGACAACAAGGCTGCCATTGCCTTGTGTGAGGAGCACAGACTAGAGCACAGAACGAAGCACATCGCTCTCCGTTACTTCCTTGCTCGTGAGCTTCAGCAGCGTGGTCAGCTTCGTCTGCGCTACGTGGCCTCTCAGGCCAACACCGCTGATGTTTTCACCAAGGCACTTCAGCCTGGTGATCATCAGCGCTTTTGTACTTTGTTGGGGCTAGTGCCCACTTTGTCTCACTTGTTGTAGGCTTTGCCTGTACTGTGATCTCTATATATACTCCTGTCTGTTTGCTCTGCTAGGTTGAGATCACCCTTGCTGTCTGTACTACTTATATATACCCCTGCATGTGAACTGGCCTTGTGGCCCTTTGCTTGTGCTCGGAGTGTTTGGTGACGTTGTGATCCACCCTGAGCTTGCTTGCCTTTCTTGACTGGTCTTGTGACCCTTTGTTCTCCACCACTTTGCCTATGGGGGTGTGTCAAACACTATATGTATTACTATTGTGTAGGCTATAGTGGGTTAGCCTTTAGGGGGTACATAAAGTTAGGGTTTCCTACTTGTACTCCAACTTTCATAGTGCAATCACTTCTTCTTCATAACAGAGCAAGCTCCCTTCTCGGCCCTCAAAAATGTTTTGTGCTCACCGCCCGTGCTTCACATCGCAGATCCACACCGTGCGTTCGAACTCGTCACTGACGCTTCTTGGGTTAAAGCGGGACTTGGAAGACGGGGTCCAGTTCTCCTCACTAGTCACACTGACCCTTCTTGGGTTGAAGACTTGGCTACGCAGCGGTTGTCACAGGGCTACACCTTCAACCTTGGCTCCGGTTCTGTCTCGTGGCGGGCTACCCGCTCGTCTTCTATTCTCAGCTCCAGCTGTGAGGCTGAGATCTACGCAGGTGCCATGGCTGCTCAGGAGTTACGTTGGCTCACCTACCTGTTGACCGACCTGGGAGAGGCGCCTCGTTCTCCTCCATATCTGTACTTCAACAACAAGGCCATGATTGCCTTGTGTCAGGAGCACAGTGTGGAGCACAGAACAAAGCACATCGCTCTGCATTACTTCCTTGCTCGAGAGTTGCAGCAGCGTGGTCAGCTTCGTCTTGTTTACGTGGCCTCTCAGGCCAACACTGCTGATATCTTCACCAAGGCACTTCAGCCTTGTGATCATCAGCAGTTCTGTACTGTTCTAGTCCTTGTGCCTACCTGGCCTCACTTGCTCACTTCTTAACTTTGCTTGTACTGTTATTTATATGAATATACCTGCATGCTTACACTTGCTAGGTTGTGATCACTGTCGTGCTTGTTCTCCTTTATATATATATTACTTTGCATGTGAACTAGCCCTGTGGCCATTTGCTTGTGCTCAGAATGCATGGTGACTTCGTGATCCACCATGAGCTTGACCATGCTTCGTTCTCTTGCTTGTCCCCCACTTTGCCTATGGGGGTGTGTCAGAACTATGCTCTAGGCTATAGTGGGGCAGTCCTTATGGGGTACAGCCCAATTAGGTTTTGCTGTACTTGCTGCAGGTAAAGGCGATGTCCGGCCTCGTCGTTGTCGTCGCGAATTGCAGCGAGCTAAATTTCTGCCGGTACTCCTCTTCCAGGCGCTCTTGTGCCTCCTTGTCATCGAAGGTGAGCTCGGTGTAGGCGTCGACCGAGACTGGCGTCTTTGGGGTGCGCACGGTCTGCTCCTCGTTGATGAAGTGCCTACACAGCTTGTCGGCATAGCCTTGTTGATGCAGCCACAGCTTCCCCCCCAACCTGACGCGCACGATCTCCAGCCTGAGGTACTTCTGTACCGTCGAGATCTCGCATAGTTCGAAGATGGCTTCCAACAACTCCTTCAGCATCACGGCACTACTGCTGGTGGCGAGCAGGTCGTTGACGTAAACCAGCACCTAGCAGGCCACGTTGTCGTCGCTGGCCTTGATGTAGAGCGCCGTGTTGACCTGGCTCTTCTTCCAGCCAGCGCCGACCAGCACGTCGTTGAGAGCCTTGTAGCACAACAGCGGTGACTACTTCAGCCCGACTAGGCTCTTCAGTAGCTTAAACACCCGGTTGGTCTGTCGTTGAAATAGTCCGCCTGGTACATGTAGAGCACCCTATCGAGCTTGCTCTGCAAGAAGGTGTTATTCATGTCGAGCTTCATCAGGTTGAGGTCGAGGACGTTGACGATGCTGAGGACGATCCTCAGCGTGACGTAGCTGCTCACCGGCGCGTACGTCTCGTCGTAGTCGGCGCCATACACCTGGGTAAAGCCCTTCACGACCAGCCTTGCCTTCTTGCGCTCGCCGATGTCGTCGATGCGATACTTCGTCGTCAGCACCCACTGGTTCTTCGTGATGTTCACCCCCGGCGAGCGTTCGACCAGCTCCCACGTGCCCATGTTGATGAGGTTGTGGATCTCCTCCTCTATGGTAGCCTTTACCGCCTGGCCCTTCCAGCTTGCCAGCGCCTCCTTCACCGTCATCGTCGAGATGTCCCAACAGTGCTCGGGGTCGGCGTGCATGTCGGGGTCGAGCTCAGGCAGCTCCTTATCGTCCTTGGCGTCGTCGTACGCCAGGTCATCGTCGTCCATGTCGTACACCGTACGCCGTGGTCCACCCTAGACTTCCACCACGTCGCTGTTGGTGGACTCCTCATCATCACTATCGTCGTTGCCCTCAGCGTCCTGCTCCACCACGGTCGGGGTTCCGGCCGACTTCTCCCCTTCGGTCGGCTCCCCTGCCGACTACATGGTTGCCAACTGCTCGTTGGTCGGCGTCGGTGGTGCCTGCTCCCCTTTCGGCTGCTGTTTTGCTGCTCTCCCCTTCGCCAACTTCACCACCGTCGTGTCAGAACATTATAGCTTATACATTTGTGTAGGCTGTAGTGGGGTAGCCCACAAGGGGTACAACCCAATTAGGGATAGTACTTGTAGCCAACTATTTCATAGTTTATTCATTCCATTCTCACTTCTCGTCATGGTATCGAGCAGGTTCCCGAGTGGGAATACTGCCTAGGGCCCACCATGAACTTTTATTTTTCCTTCCCTGCCCGGAGCGCTTAGCTCCTAGCGCCTCGAGTCGCCTTAGTGGCCCCTATTGGCCGCCCTTACTGCCCCTCGAGCCGCCCTCTACGGCCTCGCTTAGGCCCCTACTGCCCCGCTACGGCCCCGCTTAGGCCCCGCTACGGCCCCGCTACGGCCCCGCTACGGCCCCCTCGGCCCCGCTTAGGCCCCGTCGGCCCCGCTACGGCCCCACTTAGGCCCCGCTAAGGCCCCGCTACGGGCCCGCTACGGCCCCGTCGGCCCCACTACGGCCCCGCTACGGCCCCGTCGGCCCCATCGGCCCCGCTTAGGCCCCGTCGGCCCTGTCGCGGCCTTGTTTAGGGCCCGTCGGCCCCACTTAGGCCCCGCTGCGGCCTCGCTACGGCCCCGCTACGGCCCCGTCGGCCCCGCTACGGCCACGTCAGCCTTGTCGGCCCCGCTTAGGCCCCGTCGGCCCCGTCACGGCCCCGCTTAGCCCTCGATTCGGCCCCGTTGGTCCCACTTAGGCCCCGCTTCGGCCCTGTCGACCCCGCTACGGCCCCACTTCGGAAACGTCGCCCACTTCGGCCCCGTCGGCCCCTCTACGGCCCCTCTTAGGCCCCGCTTCGGCCCAGTCGCCACCGCGACCCCGCCCACCCTTGCGGCCCGCCGCCACCTGCGACCTCGCCACCACCTACGACCTCGCCTCCCAGCGCCCGCAGAGCCAAGCAGCCGAACCGTCAGCCAGCTCAGCCACCCGACCGCCCGAGCCGCCCAACAACCGAGCCGCCCGGCAGCCGAGCCGCCCAGCAGCCGAGCCGCTCGACAGCCGAGCCGCCCAGCACCGAGCACCCGAGCCGCCCAGCAGCCGAGCCGCCGAGCAGCCGAGCCGCCCTGCAGCCGAGCCGCCCGGCAGCCGAGCCGCCGAGCAGCCCGATCGCTCCACCTACCTGGTAAGAGCACAATCTCTGCCACTACAGTGCCCTACCTATTGCTGTTATGGCTTCCCCTAGCGTTCTCACCTTTGACGTTGAGGGTCGGGCAGTGGACTTTGAGGTCTGGGTAGATGATCTGCAGCTTTTCCTACAGTGCGATAGGGCAGACGGCCTCTCCCTGTTTGACCTCACTTCAGGTGCCTTCCCTGCCCCTGCTGCTGATGCTGACGCCACTGTTTGCTCACAGTGGGCCACACGTGACACTGCTGCTCGCCTTGCTGTGCGCCGCCACTTACCGACCACTGAGCGTGCACACTTTAGCTAGTACAAGAGTGCTCAGACCTTGTACGATGTTGTAGTTGCACGCTACTCTTCCACTGCCACTGCTGCACTGAGCTGTCTCATCCTACCGTACCTCTTCCCTGACCTTGCTGCCTTTCCTAGTGACGCTGACCTCATTACGCACCTCCGCACTAGTGACAGTCGCTAGCGCGCTGCGCTTCCTGCTGAGTTCTGCGCCAAGAACCCCCCCCCCCATGTACATCACCCTCTACTACATAGTCACCCGGCTCCCTGACTCTCTTCGAGTAGTCAGGGACCACTTCTTCTCTGTTTGCCCCACCACTCTCACCGTTGATCTCCTCGAGAAGGCCCAACTAGCGATAGAGAAGAGCATAGTCGCGGTAGGAGCCTCTCGTGGTGACCCTCGCACCCCCGTCTTTGAGGGGCGTTCTCCCTCCCCCCTCTTGCCCTCTCTTGCCTTTGCTGCTGCGAGCGACCTCGTTGGTTTGGAGTCAGTCGGCGCTGCGTTTGCCCCGAGCGGGAGACGCCGCACCGGCAAGGGCAAGGGGGGCAAGGGCACTAGAAGGAGTGGAGGGGGCGGTGGAGGTGGTGGTGGAGGCGCTGGAGGGAGTGAGGGTGGTGGTGGGAGTGGTGCCGGAGGTGGTGGCGGCGGCGGCAATAGTGGAGGCGGCGGAGGCGGTGGAGGTGGCGGAGGGAGCGGAGGCGGCGGAGGTAGTGGAGGAGGCGGAGGTGGAGGAGGCGGCGGAGGCGGCGGAGGCGGCGGCGGCGGCGGAGGCGGCAGTGGAGCGAGTCGCGACTCTACGTTGAGGAGTGGCGCCGGTGGTGGTCAGCGCCAGCAGTAGCAGCGGAGTGGTGTGACCCTGTCCCCTCAGCAGCTTCGTGAGTGGTACACTGCACGCCAGCGCGGTGGGGGTTTTGGTCCCTACTCTTACGTTCTCCGTACTGGCGACCGCACTGGTGAGCAGTGCGGAGGTCCGCACCCCACCCAGTGCTACTTTGGTCGCCTAACGGACGCGTGGCGTCGCCAGTTCCCTAAGGCGACAGAGATCCTTCGCTAGGGAGATCTGGCTAAGGCCGGTGTTGCTATCTTTGATCTTGGCTTTGAAGCTATTCTTACTGCCATGTATGCTGTTGCTGATAGTGTTGAGGGTGCTTGTTACCTGTGTGTAATACATGACCCGGGCATTGAGGCTGCTGCGCTAGGTGCTAATGAGGCTGCTGCTCTAGGTGCTAGTGCGTCTACTGCCCCAGGTGCCAGTGCGTCTGCCGCCCCAGATGCTGGTGAGTCTGCTCTCTCAGGCACTACGTCGGCTCAGGCCTTCCACACCTTCACCCTTGACTCGGATGCGTCCCGCTCCTTCTTTCGAGACCGCACCACTCTTACGCCGCTCAGTTGGCCGGTTGCAGTCTCCCTGGCAGACCCCTCTGGGGGTCCTATCCTTGCTAGCTTCTCCACTGTCCTTCCGTGCCCTGCAACCCCTTCTGGCACCCTGTCTGATCTGTACCTCCCCTCGTTCTCTACGAACTTGGTGAGAGGAGCGGACCTACAGGATCGAGGGGTTGACCAGTTCACTCCTGCGAGTCAGCGAGTGACCCACAGCACGTATGCTCGGACACGCTGACACTTGGCCACGTTCACGCGTCGGCCAGGGTCGGGCCTTAACACCCTTACTACTAAGTCTCCTCCTACCGCTAGGTCTACCCAGGTAGCTCCGTTGAGTCAGGTGTTTGCTTCGGCGTTCAGGTCTGGTCCAAAGTCTGCCCCCTGCTCGTGTCGTCTGCTTTCCCACCAGACTCTCCTTTGGCACCACCGCCTTGGTCACCCCTCCTTGCCTTGTCTCCGAGGCATGGCCTCCCGTGTCCTTCTCTCTGGTCTTCCTCGGTCTCTCCCTCCCCTTCCTCCGGGGCCTGGCCCTACCTGCGTCCCCTGCGTCGAGGGGCGACAGCGCACCGCCCCTCACTCCTCCGAGTTTCCTCTGACAGAGGCTCCGCTGCAGACTCTACAAATGGACGTGTAGGGCCCAGCCCGCGTCAGTGGGCAGGGGCGAGAGCGGTACTTTCTGCTGGTCGTTGACGACTACTCGCGTTACACCACAGTCTTCCCCTTGCACAGCAAGGGTGACGTCACTGAGGTGTTGATCGACTGGATCCGCGCAGCTCGTCTCCAGCTCACAGAGAGTTTCGGCTCGGACTTTCCTCTTTTGCGTCTGCACTCTGACAGAGGCGGAGAGTTTTCCTCTGCCCGTCTGGGAGCCTTCTCTCGTGCACAGGGTATCCGCTAGACCTTCACGCTTTGGGCCTCTCCACAGCAAAATGGGATTGCTGAGTGCCGCATTGGCATGGTCATGAACGTCGCTCGTACGTCCATGATACATGCGGCTGCCCCTCTTTTTTTGTGGCCGTTTGCGGTTCAGTACGCCGCGCATCAGCTCAACCTTCAGCCACAGGTCTCCTTGCCAGAGACCTCCCCCGCCTTACGGTGGACATGGAAGGTTGGCGATGCGTCTGCGTTCCGTGTCTGGGGATCTCGGGCGTTTGTCCGCAACTTGTCTGCGGACAAGCTATCCCCCCGTGCTGTTCCTTGCGTCTTCCTTGGCTTCCCCCCTGACGCGCCTGGGTGGGAGTTTTACCACCCCACCTCGCGCCGTGTTCTATCCTCCCAGGACGTCACCTTTGACGAGTCGGTACCTTACTACCGTCTCTTCCCCTACCGCACTACGCCCCTCCCCCCGCCGCCGCTCTTCCTTGCGCCATGTGCTACCCAGGTAGACCCCCTCCCTCCTCAGGGTCCTGCCCCTTCAGGTGTGTCCCAGGTAGACGCAGTCGAGCCTTTCGAGGAAGCTGTTGACTCTGGTGCTGCTAGAGGTGCTGAGCCTGCGGGTGCCGGGTCTGCGGGTGCCGGATCTGGGGGTGCTGAGCCTGGGGGTGCTGAGTCTGGGGGTGCTAAGCCTGGGGGTGCTGAGCCTGGGGGTGCGGAGCCTTGGGGTGCTGGGTCTGCTCGTGTGGCCGCCGGCAGTGCTTCGTCGAGGCGGGATCCGCTTTCTCCACAAGAGCTGCGCGACTGGTTCGTCCGCCACTGGAGACGTGCTGCTGAGTTTGGGGGTGCTGCTGGAGCTGCTGTCGGTGCTGGCACTGCTGGAGGTGGAGCTGCTGGGGGTGTTGGCGCTGGTGTTTCTACAGGAGCTAGTGCGCCTGGGGGTGGTGCTTAGGCATCTTGTGCTGACGGTCCTACTGGAGTTAGTGCTGCTGGAGCAGAAGCTGCTGGGGGTGTTGGCGCTGGCGGTGCTGCTGGCGCAGGTGCTTTTGAGGGTACTAGAGTTGGCGCTGCTGGAGCTGGAGGTTCTGCTGGCGCAGGTGCTGCTGCTAGGGGTAGTGGTGCTGTCCTTGCTGGTTCTGGAGGCGCTGAGCGGCCGAGGCCGTACTTCGTTCCGCTCCTGGAGCAGGTTCTTGATCTCCCTCTCTCTCCTGGTCCTGCTCCTTCCTTAAGAGTGTCCACGGCCTGTCCCGTCGCAGTCACAGTTACCGCCCGCCTCCCCTCTACCTTCTCCTTCTCCCTACACTGGTCCTACTGGAGGTCTTGCTGAGCGTCATGAGCCTGCATCTCGTCTTGCGTCGCCTGTTCGTGCTGCTCGCACTACTGGTCGTACTGCACGTCCGCGTCCTCCTGCGGTCCCCGGCACACACCAGATGGCACTGCGTCCGTCCACTGCTCCTGTGCGTGTCCCTTTGCCATCTCCTCCAGAGTCCTCTCTTCCTCCTCTTGCTGACCCGGAGTCTGAATCCCTTCGTGCTGCTAGTTCTTCAGTCACGCGCCTTCTTGCTACTGTTGTCACTGAGCCTTCCTTTGAGTCCACTGCTGCGTCTGCCCTAGTTGCTGCCTGGGGCGAACATCGTTAGTGGGATGTGGATTTTCAGGGTGAAGCAGCCTCCGGGCTCTCCGCCTTTCTTCAAGGCGCGCTACGTGGCTCGAGGCTTCAATGAGGGGAAGGGAGTTGACTACTTTCAGACCTTCTCTCCCACCCCGAAGATGACCACTCTTCGGGTGCTGCTGCACATAGCCGCTCAGCGCGACTACGAGCTTCACTCTCTTGACTTCAGCACAGCTTTCCTGCAGGGCAGCCTGCATGAGGAGACCTGGCTGCGCCGCCCTCCATGCTTCACTGGGTGGTTTCCTCCTGGTACCCAGTGGAGCCTCCGGCGGCCACTCTACGGTCTCCGCCAGGCGCCCCATGAGTGGCATGACACACTGAGGACCACACTTGCGGCTCTTGGGTTTGCTCCTTCTACAGCCGACCCATCGCTGTTTCTACGCACCGACACCTCTTTGCTGCCGTTCTACATCCTCGTGTACGTCGACGACTTGGTCTTTGCCACTGCTAACACTGCTGGACTCGTGCACAAACGAGCTGCAAAAGAGACACACGTGCACAGACCTGGGTGAACTGCGCAGCTACCTTGGCTTGCAGATCACCCGGGACAGAGCACTGCGCACCATTACCCTGACTCAGTCACACATGGTGCAGCAGGTCCTTCAGCGCTTCGGCTTCACGTACTCCTCCCCTCAGGCCACTCCTTTGTCGACTCGCCACTCGCTCTCACCTTCGGATGAGTCCGTAGAGTCGAGTGGCCCGTACCCAGAGCTTGTTGGTTGCCTCATGTACCTGATGATCTCCACACGACCTGACCTTGCATACCCTCTTAGCATCTTGGCACGCTATGTTGCTCCTGGGAGACACAGACGAGAGCACATGGCTGCAGTGAAGAGGGTGTTGCGCTACGTGTGCAGCACGTTGGGCATGGGGCTAGTGCTTGGAGGGAGACGTCGAGTAGTCCTCACAGGTCACGCTGACGCTGACCAGGCTCTGCAGTGGTCGTCACAGGGTTACACCTTCAGCCTTGGCTCCGGCTCTGTTTCGTGGCTGTCTACCCGCTCGTCCTCTGTTCTCGGCTCCAGCTCTAAGGCTGAGATCTACGCGGGGGCCATGGCTGCACAGGAGCTACGCTGGCTCACCTACCTGCTGACTGAACTAGGAGAGCCGCCTCGTTCTCCTCCAGTTGTGTACGTAGACAACAAGGCCATGTTGTCCTTGTGTCGTGAGCACAGACTGGAGCTCAGAACGAAGCACATTGCTCTCTGCTACTTCCTGTCTCGTGAGCTTCAGCAGCGTGGTCAGCTCTGTCTCACCTACGTGGCATCTGAGGCCAACACTACTGATATCTTCACCAAGGCCCTTCTGCCTTGTGATCATCAGCGCTTCTGTACTGTGCTAGGTCTTGTGCCTACCTGGCCTCACTTGCTCACTTCTTGATCTTGTATGTACTGTCTCCTTTCTATAGCTGCCCTTGCTTGTTTTACCTTCATATATATGACCTTGCATGTGAACTGGCCTTGTGGCATTACTCTTGTGCTCGGACTGTGTGGTGACTTCTTCAATTTGAAGCCTGCTGGGAACGGTGTCATCACAGTGCGACCCCTAGTCACACCATACCGCTCCATGACATTAGAGATGTAGTGTGACTGATGCACCTTCAGCCACCTCCTCTCAACATCCCTCTCAATCTGCAGCCCCAAGTAGAAGTGGACATCCCCCAGCATCTTGCACTTGAAGTTGTCCATCAGCAGTTTCTGTGTCCTCTCAATCTACTCCATGGAAGGTGAGAACAGCAGTATGTCACCGACATACACCAACAGCAAAAGCAGCTGCTCCCCCTCTCCAAGCAGAAACAAACTGTGATCCGCGTGGGACGTCTTGAAGCCTCCACCCAGCAGCACCTCCTCCAGCTTCTCGTACCAACACCTGGGCGCTTGCTTAAGGCCATAGATGGCCTTCTTAAGCTTGCACACCCGGCTGGTCCCATCCCCATAGCCGTCGGGCTGCGCCATGTAGATATCCTCCAGCAGTATTCCATTGAGGAACTCAGTGGTGATATCCATCTGCTTCACGTGCCATCCCTTCATAGCTGCGCCAGCCATCAAAGTCCTCAATGTCACTGGCTTAGCAACGGGAGCAAAGATCTCCCCTAAGTCGACCTTCTCCTTCTGCTGAAACCCCTTGGCGACCCAGCAGCTCTTGAACCGCTCCAACGCACCATCAGCACCACTCTTCACTTTGAAGACCCACTTGCTGTTGATCGGCCGTCGCCCCTCGGGTAACTCAACAAGCTCCCAAGTCCCATTCTCAATGAGACTGTTGAACTCCGCATCCATGGCAGCCTTCCACTCCTCCTTTTGGGGTCCACTCAGTGCCTCCTCCACTGTGGCTGGTTCTCCAGGCAAGGGTGTGAAGAAACAGAACGCCATCTCCTCATCCTCTCCCTCATCCGCCTGAACCGCCATGGCACCTTGCTTGGGTCCTCCCAAACGGCTATACTTCAGCCTTGAGGGTGCTGCTGCCACTCTTTTCTCGCGGGTTGCAATCTGCTGCCATGTGGTGAAGCTCCTCTCTGCACACTCCTCTTGGTGACCTTGGCGTTTGCAGCAAGCTCGGGCTGAGATGGTGAGTCCACACGTGCCGACTCATCCTCCAACCCCTCCTTCGCAGCAGGACCAGCACCTTGCTGCTCACCACCGCCACTGTGGTCACTGGTCAGCTCTGACCCAGGGAGATCCTCAAGGTGCAGCTGAAACTCCTCCACTGCAGACCGCTCAATCTCCTGCAGACGCAAGCCAATCTGCACCTGCTGCTGCTGCTGCTAGTCCTTGTACATGACGTCCTCCACAAACTTGACGTCACGGCTGACCAGCGACTTCTTGCTCTTGGGGTCCCACATCAGCCACCCCTTCGAGTCAGGAGCCATCCCAAGATGGACAGTCCACACAGCAGCAACTTCCAGCTTGTGCCTCTGCTCCTTAAACACCATCACAAGCCCCATGCAGCCCCACACACGCAGCATGTCAATAGATGGCTTCTTCCCAAGCCAACGCTCGTACGGCACCCAATGCTTGTCGCCAACATGAGTCAAGACCCTGTTCTTGACCGTGATGATATGGCGAACAGCTTCAGGCCAGAACTTGTAAGGCATCTTAGCAGCCCCCAACAAGGTCTTAGCCGCCTCGCCAATGGTCCGGTTGGCACGCTCAGCAATGCCGTTTTGCTGCGGTGTTCCACGGCAGGTCAGCTGATGTTGGATGCCATTTCACTTGAGGAACTTGGTGAATTCCGCTCCAAGGAACTCTCCACCTCGGTCGCTCCTCAGCACCTTCACCAGCCGCATCGCTTGCCGCTCCACCACCGGCAACCAATCCTCCTTGATCGCCGTTGCAGCATCGCTCTTCTTGGACAAGGGACGTGCCCACGTAAAACGGCTCCATTCGTCCACCATGGTGAGGAAGTACAGCACTCCCCCAGTCCCCTCAGTCCTCATAGGACCCACCAGGTCCATGTGCACCACCTCCAATGGTGCCTTCACTGATCCCTCCGCTCGTGGGAACGGGAACCACGCAATCTTGTTTTGCATGCACGCCTCGCAACTGCCATAGTGAGTGCCATCTCCTTGCAGCTGCAGCCCATGCACGCACTTCTCTTTGTGCATCACCTCCAATGTAGAAACAGCCACGTGTGCGAGCCGCCGATGCCAAGTCTCCCACTCCGCTTGGCCCGAGGTAGCCGACGCCTTCACCGCCGCGCTTCCTCCAATCAGCTCCTCTCCTTGCACACCTTCATGCTCCTCCTCGGTGACACTCTCCTCCATAGATGCCGCCGCTGCCGTCTTGCCTGATTTCCGCCAAGGGAGGACCGGGATCTGCCACATCCGCTTGTGGACATCTCCCTTCCACTGCACGTCCCAAATGAGACGCTCATCGTTGTAGGCACGATAGCGCTCCGAGCCAATCGTCTTGGTGTTCACACCCGCATCTCCCAACCGGCCGGTAGAAATCAGGTTTGCGCACAAGTCCGGCACCCACAGCACGTTCTTCAGCCCCACGAGCTCTCCATCCGCTCCCATGAACTTGGCGCACCCCATGCCCATGACCTTGGCCTTGGCGCCCGTCGCAGATGTGACTGTAGAGATCGGTGCGGGCTGAATCTCGTCAAGTAGGTCCGCACGAGGAGTCATGTGCCAAGAGCTCGCGGAGTCAATCACCCAATGGGTGAGGGGGTGTAGGAGAATCTTGGCAGCCATAGCATGGTCGGTTGCACCTTCGTTCGCGAAGAAGAACCCGGCCTTCCGCTCCTCAGATTTGCCACCTTTCTCCTCATCCTTCTCCTCTCCACTAGCTCCCATGACTCCCCCACTCCTCGTGCCACCACGCTGGTTGCTTGATGAAGGCGGGATCCAATCCTTGGGTCGTTGGTAGCACTTCTGCCAACGATGTCCGCGCTTCTTGCAGTAGAAGCACACCTCCCCCTGACCCCGGCCGCCATCCTCCTTAGGGTTATCCTTGTTCTTGCCCTTCCACTTCTTCTTGAAGCCACTCTTTCCACCTTCAACTCCATAGCCAGCCCCCTCCTCCGAATGCTCCACACTCCGCCGCCGCAGGTCCTCCTCTAGGATGCGCGCGCGAATGTAATCCACGCTCCATTGGGGTTGTTGGGAGTTGAGGTTGATCGCTAGGGCAGACCATGACTCCGGCAGCCGTATCACGATCTCCATGCATTGCACGAGCTCCGGGTACACCACACCGCCTCCTTGGAGCTTCGTGAAGATGTCGCGCATCTCATCCAACACCGGTTGCATCGGCTCTCCATCAACGAACTTGATGTTGCACAGCCACCGCGCGAGTAGCACGATGCCGGTAGCATGTGTCGGTGAGTGCACATCCACAAGCTTCCTCCAAGCCTTGGGGCCACACTCTGGATCACCCAAGAGGTCCTTGATGTGGTCAAGTTGTCGTCCGCCAACCGCTTGCACCATGAGCATGTACGCGTCGAACGATCGCTTCATCCACGCTCCTTTCAGCTCTGTGGCCTCCGGCATCTTCTCCTTCCCCTCCACCAAATCCAATAGCTTGTATTGGATATACATCAGCCTCATGCAGAAACTCCAGTGCTCGTAGTCCTCCCCCATGAATTTCTCAATAGAGAAAGCTTTCACAGGATCCACGGTAGTAGGAGATGGTGTAGAAGAAGTAGGTAGCGAAGGGTTGGCTGTTTGGTGAGTCCCCACTCCTCCACCAACAACTCCCCCCAGTTCTCCAGCCTCTCTACTTCTATCCATCTCGCCACTAGCACCTCCAGAGTTCGTACCAACCATATTGAGGCCTTATGAACGGTGGAAACTTGAGAAATCGTTTGGAGAGTAATCTGCCAGAAATTTTGATTCTACGAAAATCGCCGTCGCGGACTAGATACTTCGAATTAGAACGCGGTTCAACCACCAATCGAACGTTCGCAAGCAGAGCTACTAGAAAATGGTCTCACTCGACAACATTAGTTGAGAATTGATGACGATTCGTCGTCTCAAAGTCGACTACCCGCTCTGATACCACTTGTTGTTCAGAATCCGTCACTTTGAGAGCTTACGACGTTAAACTAAACGCAAATCCGCTTGGTAGGACGTTGTGCCTTAGACTTAGCTACCATCTCCAAGTTGAATCAGTCGTTAAGATGGTGTATAGAGTGAGAACCAAGTAAAAACGTCTAGCAGCCGCATGACTAGAATTGTGGAGGAAGTACAAGCATCAAGGCATAGAAAGTTGGAGTTGGGGACTCCAAGAGAACCATGAGAGAGAAGGAGTCCTCCAAGAGCTAGGGAAGGATATTAGGAACCTTCCCAACAGCAAGGATGCAACCCTCATCATGAGGTCCTTGAGGTGTCACATGCAAAATCCAATCTAGTTGGATTTTGCCTAGGTGTTGCAACATTTGCAACCCATGCTAGAAACTTCTAGCCACCCCAATCCAAAAGTCAAAGTTGCCTTCCTAACCACCCAACCAAAGATCCCTTTATAGTCATGTCCCAAGTAATCACCCAAATTAGATATAACCCCAAAACGTAATAAGAAATCCAGATCTCGGAGATCTTGTAACTTGGGCGATCTAGGTCGGAATAAGGTGATCTTGGTGTCGTTGGAAAGCTCTGGATTTCTCCTGCATGATCAAGCATTTGGACTTGGAGAAAAACACAGAGATGATAATATCCAACAGCCATGCACAATGACATACGCTCATGCAAATCATGCAAGCACAAATAGCACGAGCACTCGGCAGGACGTTAGGATGACATGCACTCAGAATGACGTGCATCCAACAAGGGAGAGGGGACATCCTTGACGTCCTCAGCAGCAGGCTCTGACTTCAACACCTCCAGCGCCATGTTCTCATAAAACACCACATCCGACGTGGAGACCACCCGGTTGTCGGCAATGTCAAGGAGCTCCCAGGCCTTACTCTCCTTCGACAAGCCAAGATGAAGGCCCCAGCGAGCCTTCGGCTTCAGCTTCCCACCACGCTTTTGCTCGGGGACGAGGAACTGCGCCATGCATTCCCACACGTATGCTAGCAACAAGTCGGGCTTCTTCCTGGTGAGCAGCTAGTACGGCATTGTCCATGGCGGCAGTGTCGACCTCTTCAGGCAGTTGCGGACCCAGACGGCCTGCTGCAGAGCGAGGTGCCACCTATGGTGTTGCACGCCCATGTGCAGCAGCATCGTCTGCACCGACTCTACCACCATCCTCATCTCCCACTCCACCATGCCATTCTACTGCGGGGTGTATGGGCAAGTTAGGTCGTGGACAATCCCCTTGCCGTTCGTGAAGTCTGTGAACTGCTTCCCGAGGAACTCCCCTCCCCGGTGAGAGTGCAGCATCAGAACCGACTTCTTCGTCTGCACAAATTCCTACAGCGCATCTGACTTCTTGGCGACCAGCCTCACCCATACGTAGCGGCGCTTGCGGTCCTTTAGCAGCAAGAATTACAGGCTGCCATCCTTGGCAGTCACCCGAAATGGCCCGCACAGGTCGATGTGCACGACGGCCAGCACGTCGTCGGCGTCGGGGCCCTAGTCGGGAAAGTTGTGCCGCGCCAGCTTCCCGCCAACACACAAGACACAAGGGACACACGGGACACACGGTGAGTCGGCACCAAACGCCGACTTGAGGTCCATCCCAGTGGCGACCTCGTGCTTCGCCGAGCTCCGAATGGTGTCCATGCCGGCGTGTGCAAGTCTCGCATGTAGCTTGTCCGGCGTCGACTTTGTCGCGGAGACGATCACTTGCAGAGCGATCACCTCCGTCGTGGTCGGCGTTAGCTTCCCCGAGCAGGGTCAAAGGTTGGTGCAGAGGACCCGGCCGGAGTACGTCGCCCTACCAAGCACGTCCCCCGTCGCCAAGATGAGGAGCATCTCGTCGTTGTTGTCCTGCAGCTTCAACCCGTTCTCCTTTAGCTGGTCGGATTACAGCAGGTTCTCCTGCACACTCGGCACATAGAGCACGTCGCGGATGAGCACCCTCTTATCAGCGGTACCTTGCATAGCGACGGTGCCACGGCTGTGGTCGTCCTGCAGCGCCCCATTGAAGCTGCGCACGTGCTTCACATCGCCACTCGGCTCCAAGTCGACGAAGGCCTCCTTCGTCCCCATCGGGTGGTGCGAGCAGCCGCTGTCGAGCACGACCACCGCCGGATTCGCCTACACAGCTGCTGCCACCGCCTGGAAGCCCTTGCCAGCCTCCGGCGCCAGCGAGACGGTCGCCTCCACCACGCCAACCAGCGAGCACGACGCCTCGTCGTCGTCTCGCCCCTTATGACCAGCAGAGGGGTCGGAGTCCTTTGCCGAGGTCGACGTGGTCGACTGATTCTCCTTGTGCTGCTTGCTTCCTCCTCGACAAGGACGATGGTTGCCAGGCCTCCCGCGGCCTCCCTTTGCGTCGCCGTTGTCGGAGTCTCTGCGGTCGGGACACTCGAAGGAGAGGTGGTCGGGGTCGCCACACAGCCAGCACTTCCGACGTCGACTTCCTCCTCCACGACCACTATCTTTGGCCGACTTCTTGTCGGCGTCCTTGGTCGACTTCCAGCCACTCCTACAACCGCCGCGAGACTGCCCACGCTGCCCCGGACGACCACCTTGTTTCTCCGGGGCGACGTTGTTTGCCTGCGCCAGGAGATTCTGGGAGCGCTCAGCTTCCTGCATTGCCTGGTCGTGCAAGATGTACGAATTCAAGGTGTCTTTGTTGAGTGTCACTCTTGTGCTCGACGCCATCGACAGCCGCTTCAGTAGGTTGTAGCTGCTCGGGAGACCCTGCATGACGTGCGTGACGTACAAGAACGTTGAGTACTGCGCGCCGGCCATCCTTATGTTGGCTGTGAGAGTACGACGGCTTAAGTCAGCTATGCTTGCTTGCCTAGACTTTATTATGCTATTTCTAGCAAAGGTTTATTTTATGCATGCATGAATTGCTTGATTTCCTAGGCTAGGTGCTCTCCTATATTTTATAGCACCGAGCTAGGTTGCGTACACCGAATTCTGGGCATTTTGGTTGCCACCGAATTGCCTTCTTGCGAATTCGGGAAGGGTCTGTTCGGGACGCTTCGTGACCTTCAGAACCTTTTCGTGACACCTGGTTACTGGGCCTTGTGTCGAGCCTATACATAGCCTCGTGTTGTACCCAGGTGATCATTCAATTCACATTCTCTTTTCTGAGCTCGATCCTAGATCCTCACAGTGGCGAGAATTCGCCGAGCTCAGTTGCAGTAGTCAGACGCAGTCTCCGGGTCGCCCATGCGCATGTGCGTCATTTGCCCCTCAAGCTCGCCGATGAACAAGTCGTAGGTGACCTGTTACGTCAACTCGATGAAGTGCCACGCCTGGTGGTCGTCGTCGAGGTACTCCCAGCATGACTTAAAGGCAATCTGTACGCCCGGTGAGCAGCACGGCGAGATGACCGTGAAGGTCAGCAGCTGCACCACGCGAAACTCCACACTTAGGTCGGGGTCTTCCGGCGCCGCCACGGTACCGCGGGCAAAGCCAATCAGCCCTGCCATCTCCAACTAGGGCTCGATGGCTTCCTTCCCTGTGAGAATGTCGGGTCGGCGGACTAGTAGGGGGGTGACCAAGATCCTATCCGGCATAAACTTGAAGTAGCAGTAGCTCGGTGCAAACCCGCCCGCCGTCACGTGGATCGCCGACATTGGCGACAATCCGCTTCGTCGACCTCTGACGTCGCTCTGCGAGGAGCCTGCAGCCGCGGACGACCGCATTCATCGCGCCTGAACGCCGCCGACTTCATCGGTGTGAATCACACCTCGCTGCCTCGACGTGCCTCCCAAGTCGACTGCTGCCGACTTGGTCACCACCTGCGTGGATGCCCGCATCAATGCCACCGTCTGTGTTCACCGATCGAGGAGGGACAGGCCGAGAAGGGTGCTCCATCGCCCACACGGCACGGATGCCAGCCTCGACGACTGCCTAGAGCATGTCGCCATACTCGTTAGCCTCGTGACGTCTCCTCGCGTTCTCCAGCCGTGCATCCAAGGTGTCCACCACCCCCGTGTCAACTACGGCGCCTACCATGGTGACTATCGCACAGCTGCCGGCCTACGAACTCAATAGGTAATTGACCACTACGTTGACCTGACTGAAACGTAAGTTGTGTGCCGTCCACGCTCACCGCACCATGCGGAGATAGCTAGTACAACGGGAGCTAGAATACGGGCTAGGCACACGTGCTCGTGTGATCTATGCGTTCCGTAGTCGTTTTCCTAGTGCACACATTGCTTGCTAGTTTAGTGGGGAAATTTGGCAAGAATTTCACTAAAGAAAGTTGACAACAAGGGTACAATAAAGTTGGCAAGACAAGACTATATCAAAGCTAGGATGCAGGTCGGTCGACTGCCAGGGTAGTATGGTCGAACACGTGTCGACTTGGTCGACTCCGCTCCAGCAGTGCAAAGTTGCGGGTTGCCAACACTGCAGGTTGACGGTGTGACAACAGCGCAAGTTGATGGCGGGCCAGCGTTGCTCCCATAGACTAGCATCGCACTAGCTTCGCAGGTGCTTGTAGATGATTGGCGTGCGGTGATTCGTCACCTGCACAGCGCACACACCAAATCATCCTCGTGCTGACAACTGCACCTGATCCACCACGTCCACCTCGGAATACCACCGCTGAGGTCGGTCTCGCCAAAACCATCCGGGCGACCATCGCACTCCTCCGCAGAACCTCGTAACCCATGTAACCTGGTCGACAGGGCAACCATGTCGACCAGATGCTCGAGCGCGTGCCCGTCGACCATCTAAGTCAACGACCACTTTCTAACGACCTCACCAGGTTAACCACACCCTTGGTCAACCTGCCCCAGGTCGACGACACTCATGGTCAACAAGCTCCAGGTCGAATAGCACTCCTATTAGCCGGCCATCCAGGTCGGCTGCCCGAAGTTGAGAAAATTAGAACGAGAATGAAATGACTAAGTGAAATTTGGGTACAAATACAACCCTAGAAAGCTGTACCCCATATGTGCTACCCCACTATAGCCTACAACAGCTATGTCATACAAATGTGACACACCCCTATAGGCAAAGTGGGGGAGAACAAGGGGTCACAAGACCAGTCAAGCAAAGCAAAGCAAAGCTCAGGGTGGATCACAAAGTCACCACACATTCCGAGCACAAGTTCAAGGCCAGAAGGCCAGTTCACATGCAGGAGCACATATATATAAAAGAGGCTAAACAAGCAAGAGCAGGAGTATATATATGTGACAGTACAAGCAAGGTCAAGAAGTAAGCAAGAGAGGCAAGGCAGGCACAAGACCAAGCTAAGTACAGAAGCGCTGATGATCACAAGGCGCAAGTGCCTTAGTGAAGATATTAGTAGTGTTGGCCTCAGAGGACACGTACGCAAGTCGCAACTGACCACGCTGCTGCAGCTCAGGAGCAAGAAAGTAGCGGAGAGCAATGTGCTTCGTTCTGTGCTCCAGGCCCTGCTCTCTACACAAGGCCAGCATGGCCTTGTTGTCTACATACAGCACTGGAGGAGAACAAGGCGGCTCTCTGAGGTCAGTCAGCAGGTAGGTGAGCCAGCGAAGCTCCTGAGCAGCCATGGCTCCTGCGTAGATCTCAGCCTCACAACTGGAGCCGAGAACGGAAGACGAGCGAGTAGCCCGCCACGAATCAGAGCCGGAACCAAGGCTGAAGGTGTAACCCAGTGACGACCGCTGTGTAGCCTGGTCGTCTATGAGGAAAGTAGAACGAGTGTGAATGAACAATGAATGGAAGTGATACAAATATGCAACCCTAGCAATGTGTACCCCATATGGGCTAACCCACTATAGCTTACACAATATAATAATTTGACACACCCCCATAGACAAAGTGGGGGAGAACAAGGGGTCACAAGACTAGTCAAACAAAGCAAAGTAAAGCTCAGGGCGGATCACAACGTCACCACACAGTCCGAGCACAAGGTCAAGGCCAGAAGGCCAGTTCACATGCAGGAGTACACATAGATATATAAGATTAAACAAGCAAGAGCAGGTATATATCTATAAGAGTGCAGGCAAGGTCAAGAGGTGAGCAAGTGAGGCAAGACAGGTACAAGTCCTAGCTGAGTGCAGAAGCGCTGATGATCACAAGGCGGACGTGCCTTGGTGAAAACATCAACAGTATTGGCCTCAGAGGCCACGTATGCAAGTCGCAACTAACCACGCTGCTGCAGCTCACGAGCAAGGAAGTAACGGAGAGCAATGTGCTTCGTTGTGTGCTCCAGGCGCTGCTCTCGACACAAGGCCAGCATAGCCTTGTTGTCTACGTACAGCACTGGAGGAGAACGAGGCGGCTCTCCAAGGTCGGTCAGCAGGTAGGTGAGCCAGTGAAGCTCGTGTGCAGCCATGGCCCTGGCGTAGATCTCAGCCTCACAACTGGAGCCGAGAACAGAAGACGAGCGAGTAGCCCGCCACGAAACAGAGGCGGAACCAAGACTGAAGGTGTAACCCTGCGACGACCGCTGCGTAGCCTGGACTCAGCCAAAGAAGCGTCCGCGTGCTTAGTGAGGACCACTGGACTCCGCCCTCCAAGCACTAGCCCCATGCCCGACGTACTGCACAAGTAGCGCAACACCCTCTTCGCTGCAGCCATGTGCTCTGGTCGGTGTCTCCCAGGAGCAACATAGCGTGCAAGAATGCTAAGAGGGTATGCAAGGTTAGGTCGTGTGCAAGTTATCAGGTACATGAGGCAGCCAACAAGCTCTGGGTACGGGCCACTCGACTCTACGGACTCATCCGAAGGCAGAGCTGAGAGCGAGTGGCGAGTAGTCAGAGGAGTGGCCTAAGGCAAGGAGTACGTGAAGCCGAAGCGCTGAAGGACCTGCTGCACCATGTGTGACTGAGTCAGGGTAATGGTGCGGCGTGCTTTGTCCCGGGTGATCTGCAAGCCAAGGTAGCTGCGCAGTTCACCCAGGTCTGTGCACGTGTGTCTCTTCTGCAGCTCCGACTTCACGTGGGCGAGTCCAGCAGTGTCAGCTATGGCAAAGACCAAGTCGTCGACGTACACAAGGATGTAGAACGGCGGCAGAGAGGTGTCGGTGCGCAGAAACAACGACGGGTCAGCAGTAGAGGGAGCAAACCCAAGAGCCGCAAGCGTAGTCCTCAGTGTGTCGTGCCACTTACGCGGTGCCTGGCGGAGACTGTAGACTGGCCGTCGGAGGCTCCACTGGGTGCCAGGAGGGAAAGTCCCAGTGAAGCCAGGTGGACGGCGCAGCCAGATCTCCTCGTGCAGGCTACCCTACAAGAAAGCAGTGCTGAAGTCAAGAGAGTGAAGCTCGTAGTCGCGCTGAGCGGCTATGTGCAGCAGCACCCGAAGAGTGGTCATCTTCGGGGTGGGAGAGAAGGTCTCAAAGTAGTCAACTCCCTGCCGCTGACTGAAGCCACGAGCCACGTACCGCGCCTTGAAGACAGGTGGAGAGCCCGGCGGCCGCTTCACCCTGAAGATCCACATGCCACTGACAATGTTCGCCCCAGGTGGGGGAACCGCGTCAACGTAGGTGCCTGTGGACTTCCAGGAAGCCATCTCTGCATCCATAGCTGCCTGCCACTAAGAGGAGTAGGGACCCTCTACGGCCTCCGCGTAAGAGCGCGGAGTCGGGATGTCAAGCGCATCTGGGTCTCCCTCAGGGGTAAGCAGTACGGAAGCGAGATGAGGTGAAGCAGCAGCCAGACACTGGAACTCCTCCTGCCTGTCCTCAAGGACGTACGTGCCAAGAGCATACTCACCCCCGAAGGACGGAGGACAGACAGACGCAGACTTAGCAACAAGACTAGCAGCGTAGTCTAGACGACAGCCAGCAGCAAAGTCGACGAGCTCAGTAACTAGAGCAGACGCAGCAATGGACTCAAAAGAGGGGTCAGTGACGACAGTAGCAAGAAGACGCGTGACAGTAGGACTGGCAGCACGAAGAGAGTCCGACGCCGGGTCGGCAAGCGCAGGAAGAGAGGACTGAGGAGGAGAAGGCAAAGGGACACGCAGAGGAGCAGTGGACGGACGCAGAGACATCCGGTGCGTGCCAGGGTCAGGAGGAGGACGCTGACGCGAACCGCGACCACTTATGCGAGCAGCACGAACAGGCGACGCAGGGCGGGACGTAGGCTCACGACGCTCAGCAAGACCTCCAGGAGGACCAGTGTAGGGAGAGGGAGCAGGCAGTGGGGAGGCGGGCTCTAACTGGGACTGTGAATGGACAGGCGGTGGACACTCGACAGGAGGAGAAGTACCAAGAACGTGCTGAAGGAGCGGAACGAATTACGGCCGAGGCCGCGCGTCAGGTCCAGACACAGCAGGGACAGCAGCAGCACCCCCTGTGGCAACACCAGCGCCAACAGCACCTCCAGCTCCAGTACCCCCAGCAGCACCAGCAGTAGGACCGCCGCTAGGACGGACAGCAGTAGCCTCAGGGCCAACACCCTCAGCAGTCGAAGAAGCACCAGCTCCAGCAGTACGCCTCCAGCGCCGGGCAAACCACTCGCGCAGCTCCTGTGGAGAGAGTGACTCACGTCGAGACGAAGCACCCGGAGAAACACCAGGCCCAGCACCGCCAGACGCCACACGAGCAGGTCCAGCGGCCGCGGGTTTTGCACCCCTTGGCTCAGCAGCTCTAGACGCAGCACCCCAAGGCTCCGCAGCTCCAGACGCAGCACCCCCAGGCGAAGGACCCCCTGGCTCAGCACCCCCACTCGTAGCACCCCCAGGCCCAGCATCCCCAGTCTCAGCACCCCGAGGCTCAGCACCCCCAGGCTCAGCACCCCCAGGCTCAGCACCCCCAGAGTCAGCACCCCCAGGCTCAGCACCCGCAGCAGTACCAGAGTCACCAGCAACCTCCACCGGCTCGACTGCGTCTACCTAGGACACACTTGAAGGGGCAGGACCCTGAGGGGGAAGGGGGTCTACCGGGGGGGGACCTGGTACAAGGAAGTGCGGTGGCGGGGGGAGGGAAGGAGTGCGGTAGGGGAAGAGGCGGTAGTAGGGGACTGACTCGTTGAATGTGACGTCCTGGGAGGACAGAACACGACGAGAGGAGGGGTGGTAGAACTGCCACCCTGGTGCGTCAGGGGGGGGAAGCCAAGGAAGACACAGGGAGCAGCACGAGGGGACAGCTTGTCCGCAGACAAGTCGCGGACAAACGCCTGAGATCCCCAGACACGGAACGCAGACGCATCGCCAACCTTCCCCATCCACAGCAAAGCTAGGGAGGTCTCCGGCCGGGAGATCCTGGGGTGAAGGTTGATCTGATGCGCCGCGTACCGAACCGCAAACTGCCACAGGAAATGGGGGGCAGCCGCATGCATCATGGACGTACGAGCGACGTCCATGACCATGCCAATGCGGCGCTCAGCAATCCCATTTTGCTGTGGAGAGTCCGGAAGCCTAAAGGTCTGGCTGATGCCCCGCGCACGACAGTAGGCTCACAGAAGGCTAGAGGAGAACTCTCCGCCTCGGTCAGAGTACAGACGCAGAACAGGAAAGTTCGAGCCGAAGCTCCTCCTGAGCTGGAGACGAGCTGCGCGGATCCAGTCGATCAACACCTCAGTGACGTCACCCTTGCTGCGCAAGGGGAAGACCGTGGTGTAACGCGAGTAGTCATCAACCACCAGCACGAAGTAGCTCTCGTGACCCTGTCCACGGACGCGGGCCGGGCCCCACACGTCCATGTGAAGCGTCTGCAGCGGAGCCTCTGTCGGGGGAAACTGAGAGGAGTGAGGGGTAGCCCAGACCCGCCCCTCGACACAGGGGACACAGGAAGGACCAGGCCCCGAAGGAAGGGGAGGGAGGGACTGGGGAAGACCAGAGACAAGGACACGGGAAGCCATGCCCCGAAGACGAGGCAGGGAGGGGTGTCCAAGACGGTGGTGCCACAGGAGAGTCTCGTGAGACAGGAGGCGACACGAGCAGGGGGCAGACTCAGGACCAGACCTGTACGCTGCAGCAAACACCTGACCCGACGCAGCTACCTGGCCAGACGCAGGTACAGTAGGAGACTTAGTGGTAAGGGTGTAGAGGCTCGGCCTCGGCCGACGCGAAAACGTGGCCAGGTGTCGGAATGTGCGGTCGTCCGAGCAGTGGGTCACTCGCTGACTCCGGGAGTAAACTAGTGAACCCCCGCATCCTGCAGGTCAGCACCACTCACCAAGTTCGTCGAGAACGAGGGGAGGTAAGGACCAGACAAGGTGCCCGAGGGGGCAGCCGGACACGGGAGGACAGTGGAGAAGTGAGAGAGGACACGACCCCGAGAGGGGTCCGCTAGGGAGATAGCAACCGGCCGACCAAGCGGCGTGAGTGTGGTGCGGTCTCGAAAGAAGGAGCGAGAAGCCCCCGAGTCAAGTGTGAAGGTAAGGGAGGCCGAAGCCGACGCGGTACCTTAGAGCGCACCCTCACCAGTGCCTGAGGGCGCAGACGCGCTGGCACCTAGAGCAGCAGTCTCACCAGCACCTAGCGCATCAGTACCAATGCCCGGGTCGGGCGGGAAACACAGGTAACAGTCACCCTCATCACTAATAGTCACAGCATACATGGCAGCAAGGATAGCATCAAAATCAAGATCATAGATAGCTACACCTGCCCTAGACAGCTCTCCCCAGCGAAGTGCTGACGCCAGGCGTCCGTCAGGCGGCCAAAACAGCGCTGGGTGGGGTGAGCACCCCCACACTGCTCACCCGCGCGGTCACCGGAGCGAAGAACGTAGGTGCACGGACCAAAACCCCCACCACGCTGACGCTGCGTGTACCACTCACGGAGCTGCTGAGGAGGGGGGATGTCCCGAGAACGCTGCTGCTGCTGCTGGCGCTGACCACCACCGGAGCCGCTCCGCTTTGAGGCACCACTCCGACCAGCTCCACCACCTCCGCCACCGTTGCCTCCACCACTGCCACCACCGCCGCCCCCGCTCCCACCGCTACCGCCGCCGCCGCCTCCGCCTCCGCTGCCGCCACCACCACCACCACTCCCGCCACCACTCCCACCGCCACCCCCACTCCCTCCGCCGCCACCATCGCCACCCCCACCACCCCCGCTAGCTCCACCCGCGCCCGTGCCCCCCTTGCCCTTGCCAGAGCGACGTCTCCCGCTAGGGGCAGACACTGCACCGACCGACTCAAGACCAAGTAGGCCGGCCGCAGCAGCAGAGGCGACAGAGGGCAACAGGGGGAAGGGGAACACCCCTTAAAGATGGGGGTGCGAGGGTCACCACGAGAGGCTCCTACAGCGACTAGGCTCTTCTCCGCTGCTAGGAGGGCCTTCTCTAGGAGGTCAACAGTGAGGGTGGTGGGACAGACTAAGAGGAAGTGGTCCCTGACTACGCGAAGGGAGTCAGGGAGGCGAGTGACTATGTAATAGAGAGTGATGTACATGGGGGGGGGTTCTTGGCGCAGAACTCAGCAAGAAGCGCGGCGCGGTACGGAGTGTCACTAGTGCGGAGGTGCGTAATGAGGTCAGCGACTGTGGGAAATGCAGCAAGGTCAGGAAAGAGGTACGTTAGCATGAGGCGGCTCAGTGCAGCAGTGGCAGGGGAAGAGTAGCGCGCAACTACACCGTCGTACAAGGTCTGAGCACTCTTGTACTGACTGAAGTGCGCGCGCTCAGTGGTAGGCAGGTGGCGATGCACAGCAAGACGTGCAGCAGCGTCGCGGGTGGCCCACTGGGAGCAAACAGTGGGGTCAGCATCAGCAGCAGGGGCAGGAGAGGCGCCAGAGGTGAGGTCAAAGAGAGAGAGACTGTGCGCCCTATCGCACTGTAAGAACAGCTGCAGGTCGTCGACCCAGACCTCAAAGTCAAGGGCTCGACCCTCAACATCAAAAGCGAAGACACTAGGGGTAGCCAGGACAGCAGTAGACGAGCAGTGCAAGTAGTAGGGGAAGGGCACGCAGTGACAGAGGGGCTGTGCTCACTGGACAGGGCTGCTCGGGCGGCTCGGCTGCAGGGCGGCTCGGCGGCTCGGCTGCTGGGCGGCTCGGCTGCACGGCGGCTCGACTGCACGGCAACTCGGCTGGTGGGCGGCCGGGCGGCTTGGCTGTAGTGCGGCTCGGCGGCAGAGCAGCTCGGCGGCGGGGCGGCTCGGCTGCTCTGATGCTGGGCGGCTCAGTTGTGCTGCTGCAGGGCGGCGCGGTGATCGGCGGCTTCGGCGGGCGCTGCAAGAGTTGAGAGCGGCGGGGCCGCTGAGAAGGGCGGCGGGGCCGCAGCAAACGGGCGGCGGGGCCGCTGGGTAGAGCGGCGGGGCCGTAGGAGAAGGGCGGCAGGGCCGCCGATGAGGGTGGCGGGGCCGCAGGAGCAGGGCGGCGGGGCCGCTGAGTAGGGCGGCAGGGCCGCAGGAGCAGGGCAGCGGGGCCTCGGAGTAGGGCGGCGGGGCCGCTAAAGCAGGGCGGCGGGGCCGCTGAGTAGGGCGGCGGGGCCGCAGAGTAGGGCGGCGGGGCCGCAGGAGCAGGGCGGCGGGGCCACGGAGTAGGGCGGCGGGGCCGCTGAAGCAGGGCGGTGGGGCCGCAGGGTAGGGCGCCGGGGCTGTAGGAGTAGGGCGGCGGGGCCGCTGAGAAGGGCGGCGGGGCTGCGGAGAAGGGCGGCGGGGCCACTGCAAAAGGGCGGCGGGGCCGCGGAGTAGGGCGGCGGGGCCGCGAATGCAGGCGGCGGGGTCGCGAATGCGGGCAGCGGGGCCGCGCTAACGGGCGGCGGGGCCGCTAGGAGAGGTTGGGGCCGCTAGGGCAGCTCGACTAGGTGAGAGCCCGGAGCGCGACTCGGGCACAGCGCGCTTCGGGCAGAAAAAAAATTCTCGATGTGGTGGGCCCTAGGCACAGTTCCCACGGGGGAACCTGCTCGATACCATGAGGAAAGTAGAACGAGAATGGATTGACTAAGGAATGGAAGTGATACAAATATGCAACCCTAGCAATGTGTTCCCCATATGGGCTACCCCACTATAGCCTACACAATATTATAATTTGACAGTCAGCCCAAGAAGCGTCTGCGTGCCCAGTGAGGACTACTGGACTCTGCCCTGCAAGCACTAGCCCCATGCCCGACGTACTACACAAGTAGCGCAACACCCTCTTCGCTGCAGCCATGTGGTCTGGTCTGTGTCTCCCAGGAGCAACATAGCGTGCAAGAATGGTAAGAGGGTATGCAAGGTCAGGTCGTGTGCAGGTCATCAGGTACATGAGGCAGCCAACAAGCTCTTGGTACGGGCCACTCGACTCTACGGACTCACCCGAAGGCAGAGCTAAGAGCGAGTGGCGAGTAGGCAGAGGAGTGGCCTGAGGCGAGGAGTACGTGAAGCCGAAGCGCTGAAGGACCTGCTGCACCATGTGTGACTGAGTCAGGGTAATGGTGCGGCGTGCTCTGTCCCGGGTGATCTGCAAGCCAAGGTAGCTGCGCAGTTCACCCAGGTCTGTGCACATGTGTCTTTTCCTCAGCTCGGACTTCACGTGGGCGAGTCCAGCGGTGTCAGCAGTGGCAAAGACCAAGTCGTCGACGTACACGAGGATGTAGAACGGCGGCAAAGAGGTGTCAGTGCGTAGAAACAGCGACGGGTCGGCAATAGAGGGAGCAAACCCAAGAGCCGCAAGCGTAGTCCTCAGTGTGTCGTGCTACTCACGCGGTGCCTGGCGGAGACCGTAGACTGGCCGTCGGAGGCTCCATTGGGTGCTAGGAGGAAAAGTCCCAGTGAAGCCAGGTGGACGGCGCAGCCACATCTCCTCTTGCAGGCTACCCTGCAAGAAAGCAGTGCTGAAGTCAAGGGAGTGAAGCTCGTAGTCACGCTGAGCGGCTATGTGCAGCAGCACCCGAAGAGTGGTCATCTTCGGGGTGGGAGAGAAGGTCTGAAAGTAGTCAACTCCCTGCCGCTGACTGAAGCCACGAGCCACGTACCGCGCCTTGAAGACAGGTGGAGAACCTGGCGGCCGCTTCACTCTGAAGATCCACATGCCATTGACGATGTTCGCCCCAGGTGGGGGAACCGCGTCAACGTAGGTGCCTGTGGACTTCCAGGAAGCCATCTCAACATCCATAGCTGCCTGCCACTGAGAGGAGTAGGGACCCTCTACGGCCTCCGCGTAAGAGCGCGGAGTCGGGATGTCAAGTGCATCCGGGTCTCCCTCAGGGGTAAGCAGTACGGACGCGAGATGAGGTGAAGAAGCAGCCAGACACTGGAACTCCTCCTGCCTGTCCTCAAGGACGTCTGTGCCAAGAGCACACTCACCCCCGACGGACGGAGGACAGACAGACGCAGACTCAGCAACAAGACTAGCAGCGTAGTCTAGACGACAGCAAGCAGCAAAGTCGACGAGCTCAGCAACAAGAGCAAACGCAGTAGTGGACTCAAAAGAGGGGTCAGTGGCGACAGTAGCAAGGAGACGCGTGACAGTAGGACTGGCAGCACGAAGAGAGTCCAACTCCGGGTCGGCAAGTGCAGGAAGAGAGGACTCAGGAGGAAAAGGCAAAGGGACGCGCAGAGGAGCAGTGGACGGACGTAGAGACATCCAGTGCGCGCAGAGGAGGAGGACGCTGACGCGATCCGCGATCACTAGCGCGAGCAGCACGAACAGGCGACGCAGGACGAGACGCAGGCTCACAACGCTCAGCAAGACCTCCAGTAGGACCAGTGTAGGGAGAGGGAGCAGGCAGTGGGGTGGCCGGCGGTAACTGTGACTGTGACTGGACAAGCGGTGGACACTCTAACGGAGGAGGAGGACCAAGAACCTGCAGCTCCAGCTCCAGTCGGACCCGCTGGCCCAGCAGCACTAGTACTCCCAGGACGAGCACCTGCGGGACCAGCGGAACCAGCACCCTCAGTGGCCGAAGAAGCTCCAGCTCCAGCAGTCCGCCTCCAGCGCCGGGCAAACCACTCGCGCAGCTCCTATGGAGAGATTGGCTCACGCCGAGAAGAAGTACTCGGAGAACCTCCAGGCCCAGCACCGCCAGACACCACACGAGCAGGTCTAGCGGCCGCTGGCTTCGCACCCCTAGGCTCTATAGCTCCAGACGCAGCACCCCCAGGCTGAGCAGCTCCTGACGTAGCACCCCCAGGCTCAGCACCCCCAGGCGTAGTACCCCAAGGCTCAGCACCCCAAGTCTCAGCACCCCCAGGCTCAGCACCCCCAGTCTCAGCACCCCCAGGCTCAGCACCCCCAGGCGCAGCACCCACTTGCGCAGCACCCCCAGAGTCAGCACCCCGAGGCTCAGCAGCCGCACTAGTACCACAGTCACCAGCAACCTCGACCGGCTCGACTGCGTCTACCTAGGACACACCTGAAGGGGCAGGACCCTGAGGGGGGAGGGGGTCTACCTGGGGGGGACCTAGCACAAGTAAGAGCGGAAGCCGGGGAAGGAAAGGAGTGCGGTAGGGGAAGAGACGGTAGTAGGGGACCGACTCGTCAAACGTGACGTCCTGAGAGGACAGAACACGACGAGAGGTGGGGTGGTAGAACTGCCACCCTGGCGCGTCAGGGGGGAAGCCAAGGAAGACACAAGGAGCAGCACGAGGGGACAGCTTGTCCGCAGACAAGTCGCGGACAAACGCCCGAGATCCCCAGACACGGAACGCAGACGCATCGCCAGCCTTCCCCGTCCACAGCAAAGCTGGAGAGGTATCCGGCATGGAGACCCTTGGGTGAAGGTTGATCTGATGCGCCGCGTACCGAACCGCAAACGGCCACAGAAAATGGGGGGCAGCCGCATGCATCATGGACGTACGAGCGACGTCCATGACCATGCCAATGCGGCGCTCAGCAATCCCATTTTGCTGTGGAGAGTCCGGAAGCGTAAAGGTCTGGCGGATGCCTCGCGCACGGCAGTAGGCTTGCAGAAGGCCAGAGGAGAACTCTCCGCCTCGGTCAGAGTGCAGACGCAGAACAGGAAAGTCCGAGCCGAAGCTCCTCCTGAGCTGGAGACGAGCTGCGCGGATCAAGTCTAACAACACATCAGCGACATCACCCTTGCTGCGCAAGAGGAAGACTGTGGTGTAACGCGAGTGGTCGTCAACCACCAGCAGGAAGTAGCGCTCGTGACCCTGTCCACGGACGCGGGCCGGGCCCCACACGTCCATGTGAAGCGTCTGCAGCGGGGCCTCTGTCAGGGGAAACTGAGAGGAGTGAGGGGCAGCTCGGAGCCGCCCCTCGACACAGGGGACACAGGAAGGACCAGGCCCCGGAGGAAGGGGAGGGAGGGACCGGGGAAGACCAGAGACAAGGACACGGGAAGCCATGCCTCGGAGACGAGGCAGGGAGGGGTGACCAAGACGGTGGTGCCACAGGAGAGTCTCGTGAGACAGGAGGCGACACGAGCAGGGGGCAGACTCAAGACAAGACCTGGACACTGCAGCAAACACCTGACCCGACGCAGCTACCCGGCCAGACGCAGGGACAGGAGGAGACTCAGTGGTCAAGGTGTAGAGGCTCGACCCCGGCCGACGCGTAAACGTGGACAGGTGTCGGCCTGTGCGAGCGTCCGAGCAGTGGGTCACCCGCTGACTCGCAGGAGTAAACTGGTGAACCCCCGCATCCTGCAGGTCAGCACCACTCACCAAGTTTGTAGAGAACGAGGGGAGGTAAGGACCAGACAAGGTGCCAGAGGGGGCAGCCGGACACCAGAGGACAGTAGAGAAGTGAGAGAGGATAGGACCCCCAGAGGGGTCTGCCACGGAGAGTGCAACCGGCCGACCAAGCGGCGTGAGTGTGGTGCGGTCTCGAAAGAAGGAGCGAGAAGCCCCTGAGTCAAGTGTGAAGTTGAGGGAGGCCGAAGACGGCGCGGTACCTGAGAGCGCGGACTCACCAGCACCTGAGGACGCAGACGCACTGGCACCTAGAGCAACAGCCGCACTGGCACCTAGAGCAGCAGCCTCACCAGCACCTAGAGCAGCAGTCTCAATGCCCGGATCGGGCGGGAAACACCGGTAACAGTCACCCTCGTCACTAAAAATCACAGCATACATGGCAGCAAGAATAGCATCAAAGTCAAGATCAAAGATAGCTACACCTGCCCTAGACAGCTCTCCCCAGCGGGGGATCTCAGCGGCCTCCGGGAACTGGTGACGCCAAGCGTCCGTTAGGCCGCCAAAGCAGCGCTGGGTGGAGTGGGCACCCCCACACTGCTCACCCGCGCGGTCGCTGGTGCGAAGGACGTAGGTGCACGGACCAAAACCCCCACCACGCTGATGCGCATTGTACCACTCACGGAGCTCCTAAGGGGGGGGGGGATGTCCCGAGAACGCTGCTGCTGCTGCTGCTGGCGCTGACCACCACCGGAGCCGCTCCGCTGCGAAGCGCCACCCTGACCAGTTCCACCTCCTCCACCACCGCCTCCTCCACCTCCGCCACCACCGCCGCCTCCGCTCCCACCGCTACCTCCTCCGCCGCCTCCGCCTCCACTGCTGCCACCGACACCTCCACCCCTGCCACCACCCCCACCGCCACCCCCACTCCCTCCGCCGCCTCCACCGCCACCTCCGCCACCCCCGCTAGCTCCACCCGCGCCCTTGCCCCCTTTGCCCTTGCGAGAGCAGGGTCTCCCGCTAGGGGCAGACGCCGCACCGACCGACTCAAGACCAACGAGGTCGGCCGTAGCAGTTGAGGCGATAGAGGGCAAAAGGGGGGAAGGGGAACACCCCTCAAAGATGGGGGTGCGAGGGTCACCATGAGAGGCTCCTACAGCGACTATGCTCTTCTCCGCTGCTAGGAGGGCCTTCTCTAGGAGGTCAATAGTGTGAGTGGTGGGACAGACTGAGAGGAAGTGGTCCCTGACTACACGAAGGGAGTCAGGGAGGCGGGTGACTATATAATAGAGAGTGATGTACATGGGGGGGGGGGGGGGTTCTTGGCGCAGAACTCAGCAGGAAGCGCAGCGCGGTAGCGAGTGTCACTAGTGCGGAGGTGCGTAATGAGGTCAGCGTCAGTGGGAAAGGCAGCAAGGTTAGGGAAGAGGTACGGTAGCATGAGGCGGCTCAGTGCAGCAGTGGTAGGGGAAGAGTAGCGCGCAACTACAGCGTCGTACAAGGTCTGAGCACTCTTGTACTGACTAAAGTGTGCGCGCTTAGTGGTAGGCAGGTGGCGACGCACAGCAAGATGTGCAGCAGCATCGCGAGTGGCCCACTGGGAGCGAACAGTGGCGTCGGCATCGGCAGCAGGGGCAGGAGAGGCACCAGAGGTGAGGTCAAAGAGGGAGAGACCGTCCGCCCTATCGCACTGTAGGAAAAGCTACAGGTCATCTACCCAGACCTCAAAGTCAATGGCCCGACCCTAAGCATCAAAAGCGAGAACACTAGGGGTAGCCATGACAGCAGTAGACTAGCAGCGCTTACGGTAGGACAAGGGCAGTGCAGTGACAGAAGCGTTGCTCTCACCAGACAGGGCGGTTCGGGCAGCTCGGCAGCACAGCAGCTCGGCAACACGGCGGCTCGGGCGACTCGGGCGGCCCAGCAGCAACTGCGGCTCTGCGGCACCAGCGGCTCGGCTCCTCTGCGGCTCAGGCGGCTCTGGCGGCTCGGGCGGCTCGGGCGGCTCGGGCGACTCGGTAGAGCGGCGGGGCCGCAGCAAGGGGCGGCGGGGCCGCAGCGAAGGGCGGCGGGGCCGCAGCGAGAGGGGCGGCGGGGCTGCAACGAAGGGCAGCGGGGCCGCAAGGTAGGCGGCGGGGCCGCAAGGTAGGCGGCGGGGCCGCAAGGTAGGCGGCGGGGCCACAAGGTAGGTGGCGGGGCTGCAAGGTAGGCGGCGGGGCCGCAGCGAGAGGGGCGGCGGGGCCGTAGCGAAGGTTTGCGGGGCCGTAGAGAAGGGCAGCGGGGCCGCACCGAAGGGCGGCGGGGCCACAAGGTAGGCGGCGGGGCCGCAGCGAAGGGCGGCGGGGCCGCAAGGTAGGCGGCGGGGCCGCAGCGAGCGAGGCGGCGGGGCCGTAGCGAAAGGCAGCGGGGCCACAAGGTAGGCGGCGGGGCCGCAGCGAGCGAGGCGGCGGGGCCGTAGCGAAGGGCGGCGGGGCCGCAGAGAAGAGCGGCCGGGGCCGTAGCGAAGGGCGTCGGGGCCGTAGAGAAGGGCGGCGGGGCCGCAGCAAAGGGCGGCGGGGCCGTAGTGAAGGGCGGCGGGGCCGCAGGGAAGGGCGGCGGGGCCGGGACAGGGCGGCGCCGGGGCCGTAGGGCGGCGCAGGGGAGGCCGCTAGGGGCGACGTGACGTGGCCGCTAGGGCGGCTCGACGAAGGCAGAGAAGGGAGCGCGCTCCGGTCAGGGAAAAAAAATTTTCGATGTGGTGGGCCCTAGGCACAGTTCGCACGAGGGAACGTGCTTGATACCATGAGAAAATTAGAACGAGAATAAAATGACTAAGTGAAAGTTGGGTACAAATACAACCCTAGAAAGTTGTACCCCATATGTGCTACCCCACTATAGCCTACAACAGCTATGTCATACAAATCTGACAGAAGTCGGTGTCACCAAGTCGACGCCCTCCGCATGTCGACTTTCCAGGTCGGCCTCCCTCAAGTTGACGCCCTCCCGAAGTCGGCGCCCCCGTGCAGGTCGACCAGCCCTGTCATCCAGCTCACCCTGTGCTGCAGGTCGGCTGCTCACCTCACACCCGACCACTAAGTCGACTCAGCCCAAGCGAGGACGAGGCCACACAATATCTCCCATTGACAATAGGGCCAACAACGCGCTGTCTTGTCATAAATGATAAGCACAGAGCTTGCCGAGTTTCTTTAGGAAATGATCATATTGATGTCGTTGACTTGCAGAGAGATTAATTAATCAGGGCCAGGTTAATATCGATGTTAGGCTTTGTCAAACATTGCATATGTAACAGTTCTGTTGGCTACAGTGTGTTTAGCCTTAGGGGGTACAACATTCTAGGGTTTTCCTACTTGTACTCCCAATCTTGCTAGTCCAACCACTTCTCTCATTCTGACATGGTATCACGAGCCTAGGTTGCCACCTAGGACCGCTTACTCCTACGGGCCCACTATTCCGCTAGAAGCGCCCTCGTTCGCCCTCGTGCGCCTTTCTCCGCTCGTGCGCCCTCGTGCGCCCTTCTTATGTTAGTGCGCCTTCGCGCGCCCCGCTCCTCGCACTGCCTCCTGCTGCCCTAGGCCAGTGCGCCGCCCCTGGAAGCTAGTAAGGCTCTCGAGCCGCCTCTGTAAGCCCATTAGGTCCCCGAGCCACCTCTGCAGACCTGTCAGGCCCGAGAGCTGCCACTGCAGGACCTTGCCGCCCACGCACAGCCTCTGCCCGGCCACGCGCCGCTCCTGTAGGCTCTTGCCGCCCGCGCGCAGCCTTTGCAGGCTCGTCAGGCCAGCGCGCGACCCCGTCAAGTCGCTGTCGCGGCCTCGTCAGACCGCAGTCACGGCCCCGTCAGACCGCAGTCGCGGCCCAGCCCTGCCGCCGACGCGGATACGGCCCCGCCCTGCCGTGACGCGGCCCCGCCAAGCCTGCAGATGCCGCGGCCGCACCCTACTCCTGATGCGACCGCGCCCTACTCCTACCGCGGCCGTGCCCTACTCCTGACGCGGCCGCGCCCTGCTCCTGACGCGCCGTCGCCCTGCCTGCAGCGTCGCCCCTGCCCGCGGCGTCGCCCCTGCCCGCGGCGTCGTCCCTGCCCACGGCGTCGCCCCTGTCCGCGGCGTCGTCCCTGCCCGCGGCGTCGCCCCTGCCCGCCGCGTCGTCCTGCCCGCTGCGTCGCCCCTGCTTGCGGCGCCGCCCCTACCCACCGCGTCGCTCTTCCCTACCCCGCCCCTGGCCCCTGAAGCGGCCGCCCCTGCAGCAGCCACCCGTGGCCCCTGGAGCAGCCGCCACTGCAGCAGCCGCCCCTGGCCCCTGGAGCAGCCGCCCGTGCAGCAGCCGCGCCTGGCCCCTAGAGCAGCTGCCTCTGCAGCAGCGATCGTCGCGGCCCGGTCCCGCCCTGCTGCAACTGCCGCAAAGCTCCCTGCTGCGGTCGTGGCACCGCAGTCGCATCCATCGTGTGCTTGCCCTTCCCACCACTAGTGAGCACTGTCTTGCCTGTGCTGTTACTGCTGCTGCTGCTTCTTCTGGCGTGGCCAGATGCAGCTCCAGGGCCGTTCGCGTGTGTCCCTTACGCCTCGGCAGCTTCGTGAGTGGTACGCCAGTTGGGGCTGTCGGGTTGGCAGTAGTGGGAGTCGTCCTGGCGTGGGTAGTTCAAGAGTTTGTTGTAGTGGCCCGGTGCAGCAGCATCGACGTCCGCACGAGACTCGTCCGCCCCAGCAGCTTCGTGAGTGGGTGGAGCTGCTTACGCAGAGGGTAGATAGCTTTGCTCTTGACTATGAGGCTATTCTCACTGCAATGTATGCATTGTCTACTAGTGCCAAGGGAGCCTGTCACCTGTGTGTGCCGCGTGACCCCGGTATCCAGTCTACTGCTTCAAGTGCCGGTGAGGCTGCTGCTCTAGGTGCTCGTGCGTCTCCTGCTCCAGGCGCTGGTGAAGCTGCTGCTCTAGGCGCTCGTGAGTCTGCTGCTTCAGGTGCTTGTGAGTCTGCGCCTTCAGGTAATCCGTCTACTGAGGCACTGCACACCTTCACACTAGACTCAGGTGCTTCCCCATGTTTCTTTCACAACCGCACTGCCCTAGAGCAGCTCCCTAGACCGGTTGCGTCTCCCTGGCTGACCCCTCCGGGGGTCCGGTCCTTGTGACCTCCACCACTGCCCTCCCTTGTCCTACTGTCCCGTCCGGCACACTGTCGGGCCTTTACCTCCCCTCATTCTCTACAAACTTGGTGGCGGGTTCTGCGCTCCATGACGCGGGTGTTCACCAGTTCACCCCTGCCTACGAGCGTGTGACACACTGCACGTGTGCCCGGACGGGTCGTCACGTGGCTACCTTCATTTGGCAGCCAGGGTCGGACTTGTACACACTGACCGCTGAGTCCCCTCATGTAGCGGCGTCTGCGTCTGCGTCAGGTCAGTTGTCCGCCCCCTGCTCGTGTCGCACCCTGTCGCACCAGACCGTTCTCTGGCACCACCGCCTTGGCCACCCCTCAATGCAGCACCTTCTTGGCATGCACTCTTGGTACCTTGTCTCTGGTCTTCCCAGGGTTCTCCCTCCCCTCCCACCCTCGCCTGCTCCTCCCTGTCTTCCCTATGTCGGGGGTGGTAGCGCGCCACTCCTCATTCCTCCTCGTTCCCTCCCACAGAGGCTCCCCTGCAGACTCTCCACCTAGATGTGTGGGGCCCAGCCCGCGTCCGTGGACAGGGCCACGAGCGGTACTTCCTGCTGGTCGTCGACGACTACACGCGCTACACCACGGTCTTCCCCTTGCGCACCAAGGGTAAGGTCCCAGATGTTTTGATCCCTTGGATCCGCGCTGGTCGTCTTCAGCTCCGCGAGCGGTTCTAGTCGGACTTTCCCGTCTTGCGTCTGCACTCTGACATGGGTGGTGAGTTTTCCTCCGACCTCTTGGCAGCCTACTATGCGGAGCACGGCATCCACCAGACAATCACTCTTCCGGCCTCTCCTCAGCAGAATGGGGTTGCGGAGCGCCGCATTGGCTTAGTCATGGAGGTCGCTCGTACCTCCATGATCCATGCGGCTGCCCCACATTTCCTGTGGCCGTATGTAGTGCAGTACGCTGCGCATCAGCTCAACCTCTGGCCCTGTGTCTCTGCTCCGGAGACCTCGCCCACACTGTGTTGGACGGGGGAGGTTGGCGATGCGTCGGTGTTCCGCGTCTGGGAATGTCGAGCCTTTGTCCGCGATACGTCCGCGGACAAGCTCTCCTCCCGTGTAGTTCCCTGTATCTTCGTTGGCTTTGTCCCTGACGCGCCTGGCTGGCAGTTTTACCACCCCACCTCGCGTCGTGTCCTGCCCTCTCAGGACGTCAAGTTTGACGAGCCGGTCCCCTTTTACCGTCTCTTCCCCTACCGCACTGCCCCGCTCCCCCCTCCGCCGCTCTTCCTCACGCCAGGTGCTGCTTGGGTAGACCCCCTACCTCCCCTGGGTCCTACTCCCTCAGGTGTTTCCCAGGTAGACCCGGTCGAGACTGTCGAGGTAGCTGTCGACTCTGGTCCTGTGCGAGGTACTGCGTCTGGGGGTGCTCGGACGGGGGGTGCTGAGCCTCGGGGTGCTGAGACTAGGGGTACTGAGCCTGGGGGTGCTGAGCCTGGCGGTGCTGAGCCTGGGGGAGCTGCGACTGACCGTGCTGTGCCTAGTGGCGCTCCCTTTTCACAGCAACTGCATGAGTGGTACTTTCAGCGTTGCATCCTCCAGTGTGGGGCTTCTGGAGCTGGGGGTTCTGCCGGAGTTGGAGCTGGTGGTGCTGTGGGTGCTGTGTCGCAGCCGGAGCCTCCCTCCCCACAGCGGCTGCGTGAGTGGTACGCTCGGCGGTGCAGCCTTCGGAGCGGCGCTCCTAGCACTGGGGTGCCGCCCGCTGGGGGCCTTGGAGCTACTGGAGGTACTGGAGCCTCTGGTCGTGGAGGTGCTCGTACAGGCGGTACTGGAGCTGCTGGGACTGGGGGTTCTACTGGAGCTTGAGCTGGAGCTCCTGAAGCTGGTGCTACTGGAGGTACTGCTGGTGCTAGAGCTGCTAGAGGTGCTGCTGGTGCTGGAGTTGCTGGAGCTGCTGGAGCTGCCGGTGGAGCTGAGGCCGCTGGGCCTCCTGGAGTTGGTGTAGCTGCTGACCCTGGGGTTGGTGCTTCAAGGGCTGCAGCTGGAGGTGCTGACGCTCGTCCTCCTGCAGGTACTGGAGCCAACGGTGCGGCAAGAGCTTGTACTACTAGGGGTACTGGAGTTGGCACTACTGGAGTTGCTGGTGGTGCTACGGGAGTTGGAGCTGCTGCTGGGGGTTCTGGTGTTGTCTCTGCTGGTTTAGGGTTTAGCTCCTTCATTCTGCTCCTTCAGCAGGTTCTTGGTCAGCCTCCTCCTCCGTGTCCTGCTCCCTCCTTAGAGTGTCGTCCGCCTATCCAGACGCAGGCACAGTTACACCCAGCCTCGCCACTTCCTAGTCCTTCTCCCTACACTGAACCGACAGGAGGTCTTACGGAGCGTCGTGAGCCTGAGTCGCGTCGTGTGTCGCCTGAGTCTCGTTCTATGTCGCCTCTTCGTACTACTCGCACTGGTAGTCGTGTCGTGCGTCAGCGTCCTCCTGCTGTCCCGAGCACTCACTAGATGACACTTTGTCCTTCCACTGCTCCACAGCGTGTCCCTCTACCGTCTCCTCCTGCGTCCTCTCTTCCTGTTCTTGCTGACCCGGTGTCTGACTCTCTTCGTGCTGCCAGTCCTACTGTCACGCGTCTCCTGGCTAGTGCTGTCACTAACCCTTCCTTTGAGTCTGCTGTTGCGTCTGCCCTAGTTGCTGAGCTTGTCGACTTTGCTGCTCGCTCTCGTCTAGACTACGCCGCGAGTCTTGTTGCTGAGTCTGAGTCTGTCTGTCCTCTGTCCGTTGGGGGTGAGTGTGCTCTAGGCACGGACGTCCTTGAGGAAAGACAGGAGGACCTTGAGTGTCTTGCAGCCGCTGCGCCTCATCTCGTCTCCATGCTGATTGCCCCTAAGGGAGACCCGGATGCACCAGACATCCCGACCCCGCGCTCTTACGCTGAGGCGATCGCGGGTGAGTACTCCTCTCAGTGGCAGTCAGCCATGGACGTAGAGATGGCATCCTGGAAGTCCACTGGCACTTACGTCGGCGAGGTCCCCCCTCCTGGCGCGAACATCGTCAGTGGCAAGTGGATTTTCAGGGTGAAGCCGCCGCCGGGTTCTCTGCCTGTCTTCAAGGCTCGTTACGTTGCTCGAGGCTTCAGTCAGCGAGAGGGAGTAGACTTCTTCCAGACCTTCTCCCACACCCCGAAGATGACCACTCTTTGGGTGCTACTGCACGTTGCTGCTCAGCGTGACTACGAGCTTCACTCTCTTGAATTCAGCACAGCTTTCTTGCATGGCAGCCTACACGAGGAGATCTCGCTGCGCCGCCCTCCTGGCTTCACTGGGTCGTTTCCTCGTGGTACCAAGTGGAGCCTCCGGCGGCCGGTCTACGGTCTCCGCCAGGCGCCACGTAACTGGCACGACACACTGAGGACTACTCTTGGGGCACTTGGGTTCGCGCTTTCTACTACTGACCCGTCGCTGTTTCGCTGCCGCCGTTCTACATCCTCGTGTACGTCGACGACTTGGTCTTTGCCACTGCTGACACTGAGGCTCTCGCCCACGTGAAGTCGGAGCTGCAGAAGAGACACACGTGCACAGATCTAGGTGAACTACGCATCTACCTTGGCTTGCAGATCACCCGGGACAGAGCACGCCGCACCATTACACTGGCTCAGTCACACATGGTGCAGCAGGTCCTTCAGCGCTTCGGCTTCACCTGGTCCTCAGCACATGCCACTCCTCTGGCTACTGGTCACTCACTCTCAACTTTGCCTTCGGATGAGTCCGTAGAGCCGAGTGGTCCTTACCTAGAGCTAGTCGGCTGCCTCATGTACCTGATGACTTGCACTCGTCCTGACCTAGCGTACCCTCTTGGCCTTCTGGCCCGCTACGTGGCTTCTGGTAGGCACCGAAAGGTGCACATGGATGCTGCAAAGAGGGTATTGCGCTACTTGTGCAGTTCATCGGGCATGGGGCTCCTGCTTGGAGGAGGGAGCTCAGTTGTTCTCACTGGGCACTCAGACGCTTCTTAGATTGACGACCAGGCTACTCAGCAGTCGTTACAGGGTTACACTTTCAGCCTTGGCTATGGCTCAGTTTCGTGGCGTTCTACGCGTTCGTCTTTAGTTCTCAGCTCCAGTTGTGGGGCTGAGATCTACGCCACAGCCGTGGCTGCACAGGAGTTTCGCTGGCTCACCTACCTGCTGACCGGCCTGGTAGAGCGGCCTCGTTCTCCTCCAGTGATGTACGTCGACAACAAGGCTGCCATTGCCTTGTGTGAGGAGCACAGACTAGAGCAAAGAACAAAGCACATCGCTTTAAGTTACTTTGTGGCTTGAGAGTTGCAGCAACGTGGTCAGCTTCGTCTGCGTTACGAGGCCACTCAGGCCAACACTGCTGATATATTCTCCAAGGCACTTCAGTCTGGTGATCATTGGCGTTTGTGCACTTGACTAGGGCTTGTGCCCACTTTTCGTCACTTGTTGTAGACTTTGTCTGTACTGTGATCTATATATACATACCTACATGCTTGCCTTGCTAGGTATATATCACTGTAATTCCGTGTGTTCCATATATGCCTCTGCATGTGAACTGGCCTTGTGGCCTCTTGCTTGTGCTCAGAGTGTGTGGTGATGTGTGATCCACCCTGAGCTTGCTTTGTCTTTCTTGACTGGTCTTGTGACCCCTTGTTCTCCTCCACTTAGCCTATGGGGATGTGTCAAACATTGCATATGTTACTGTTCTCTTGGCTATAGTGGGTTTAGCTTTAGGGGGTACAACATTCTAGGGTCTTCCTACTTGTACTCCCAATCTTGCTTGTCCAACCACTTCTCTCATTCTGAGAGGCTTATGATTAGGTTGTGGGTGAAAAATGGTTATTACGACTACTAGTTATTTTTTCTGTTTGAAATTGATGTATGTTTCGCAGATTCACATCGCGCACATTGTGTTCTTTTGGATTTATATTTCAAATGTTCAGTCCAAAGCAAGATTTATACATCTCACATATGACGAGAAATGCTTAGGAAAATGATATAGGAAACACGTTTGGAAACAGATGCAGCTCGGGAAACATCAACCCCAAACACTTGGAGTGTGAGGATCTAGGATCGAGCTCAGAAAAGAGAGTTTGAATTGAATTATTCACGTGGCTACAACACGAGGCTTTATATAGTCTCGACACAAGGCCAGTTACCTAGGTCTTACGCAAAGGTTCTGAGGGTCGCGAAGCGTCCTGAATAGAACCTTCCTAAACTCAGTAGAAACCAATTCAGTGGCAACCAAAAAGGCTTAAGTTCGGTACAGGTAACCTGGTTCGGTGCTATAACTATAATGAATTATAGGAATGCACCTAACCTAGGAAATCAAGCATATCTATGCATGATAAAAAAAACCCAAGCTAGCAATAGCATAATAAAGTCCAGGCAAGCTAGCAAAGCCAGCATAAGCCGTCGTACTCTCACACGTCCCCACCTCAAAGCTGGGTGGCGTGAGAAACACCCTGCTTGACAAGATTGTCCTTGAGAGCACGACGCGTTGCCCATATCAACTTCTGCAACCCAACTGTCCTTAGTGGGGTCGTATCCCTTCCAGCGTATCAGGAACTCGAGGATCTTGCCGCCGCAGCGCCGATGAGTGAGAACGCGCTCCACTTCATACTTGGGTTCATCCTGTATGAGAACATGTGGTGGTGGCAGTAGCTGCCGTCTTTGGAACTATTGGTTGGGGTCCTTGTAGGGTTTCAGTAGCTGGACATGGAAAGCGTTATTAAGCTTCCACGTATCTGGACATGGCCGCATGTGATGCGTTGTTGTAAGCAAACTCTAGGGTCGGTAACTGTGTGTCCCAGTGGCTGACGTCGTCCTTGCAAGCTGTGCGCAATAACTGTTCCAGCAAGCTGACGTGTTGCATGAAGTGATGAACTGCTGCACGCCTGCTGCCATCCCGGGCCAGTAGTAATACTTCGCTATTCCCGCTAATGTTTTGTTGCTCCCGAAATGCCCTGCATAGGGTATGTCGTGAAACTCCTCCAATAGAATTTGCCGTAGCGGGGCATAATTCGGTACCCAAATCTTTCGTGAACCCTTCCTTACCACTAAGTCTTTCTCCCACTGTAACATCTTCTTAGTCTGTGCTGTAGCGATCTCTGAGTCCACGGAGTATCCATGTTGGAATAAACCCTAGAGCAGAGGGTTCATCCTGTCAAGCTGGATGCCTGCTACATGACCGGGGCGGCTTAACGCGTCCGCCTTGCTGTGTAGCCCACGCTTGAAGATGATGTCGTAGTGGAAATGAGTTTTGAGGAAGTCCATCGACCGCACCTGTCGTCGTGAGAGCGTAGGCTGCGACTTCAAGGTGAGAAATGTACGAGGAATAAATGCACTAGGAAACAGGTGGGTACAAGTAGGAAAACCTAAAATTGTTGAACCTCATATTATCTACCCCACTACAGCCTACATAGACTATAGCATATAAGTTTTACACACTCCCATAGGCAAAGTGGGGGAGAACAAGAGGTCATAAGACCACTCAAGAAGAGACTAGCAAGCTCAAGGTGGATCACGACGTCACCACACATTCCGAGCACAAGCAAGCGGCCACAAGGCGAGTTCACATGCAGAATTATATAAAGCAAAACAAGAAAGACTGTGATCACAACCTAGCAAGTGTAACTAGGCAGGTATATGTATAGAGATCACAGTACAAGTAGAGTCAAGAAGTGAGCAAGTGAGGCCAAGTGGGAACGAGGCCTAGAACAGTGCAAAACCGCTGATGATCACAAGGCTGAAGTGCCTTGGTGAAGATATCAGCAGTGTTGGCCTGAGAGGCCACATAAACAAGACGAAGCTGACCACGCTGCTGCTACTGTTGAGCAAGGAAGTAGCAAAGAGCAATGTGCTTCATCCTGTGCTCCAGTCCCTGCTCGTGACATAAGGCAAGCATTGCCTTGTTGTCGACGTACAGCGTTGGAGGAGAACGAGGCGCCTCGCCCAGGTCAGTCAGCAGATAGGTGAGCCAGCGTAGCTCCTGTGCAGCCATGGCCCCTGCGTAGATCTCAGCCTCACAACTGGAGCTGAGAACAGAAGACGAGCGGGTAGACCGCCACAAGACAGAACCGGAGCCAAGGCTGAACGTGTAACCTTGTAACGACTGCTGCATAGCCAAGTTGTCGACCCAAGAAGCGTCTAGGTGACCAGTGAGAACAACCAGACCCCGTCCCCCAAGCACGAGCCCCATGCCCGACGTACTGCACAAGTAGCGCATCACCCTCTCAGCGGCCGTCCAGTGCTCTGGTCGGTGTCTCCCGGGCGCAACTTAGCGTGCCAGGATGCTAAGACGGTAAGCAAGGTCAGGATGAGTGCAGGTCATCAGGTACATGAGGCAACCCACAAGCTCTGGATATAGGACACTCGGCTCTACGGACTCATCCAAAGGTGGAGCTGAGAGCGAGGGACCGGTAGGCAGAGGAGTGGACTAAGGCGAGGAGTACTGGAAGTCGAAGCGCTGAAGGACCTGCTGCACCATGTGTGAGTGAGTCTGGGTGATGGTGCGGCCTGCTCTGTCCTGAGTGATTTGCAAGCCAAGATAGTTGCGTAGAACAACCAGGTCTGTGCACGTATGTCTCTTCTGCAACTCCGACTTCACTGGAGTCAGTGCCTTAGTGTCAGCAGTGGCAAAAAACAAGTCGTCGACGTACACGAGGATGTAGAATAGCGGCAGCGAAGTGTTGGTGCGTAGAAACATTGACGGGTCAGCAGTAGGAGGAGCAAACCCAAGAGCCGCCAGTCTAGTCCTTAGTGTGTCGTGCCACTCACGGGGCGCCTAGAGGAGACCGTAAACTAGCTGCCGGAGGCTCCACTGGGTACCAGGAGGAAACGACCCAGTGAAGCCAGGTGGGCGGCGCGGCCAGATCTCCTCGTGCAGGCTGCCCTGTAGGAAGGCTGTGCTGAAGTCAAGAGAGTGAAGCTCGTAGTTACGCTGCGCAGCAACGTGTAGTAGCACCCGAAGAGTGGTCATCTTTGGGGTGGGAGAGAAGGTCTGAAAGTAGTCAAATCCTTGCCGTTGACTGAAGCCTCTAGCCACGTATCGCACCTTGGAAGGCGGAGAACCCGGCAGCCACTTCACCCTGAAAATTCACATGCCATCGAGAATGCCCGCCCCAGGTGGGGGAACCTTGTCGACGTAGGTGCCTGTGGGCTTCTAGAAAGCCATCTTTGCGTCCTTGGCTGTCTGCCACTAAGAGGATTAGGGACCCTCAACCGCCTGTGCGTAAGAGCGCGGAGTCAAAATGGCTGGTGCATCCGGGTCTCCCTTAGGGGCAAAAAACGTGGACACGAGATGAGGTGAAGTAGAAGCAAACCACTGGAACACCTCCTGCCTGTCCTCAAGGACGTGCGTGCCAAGGGCACACTCACCCCTGACGAACGGAGGAGAGACAGAGTCAGACTCAGCAGCAAGACTAGCAGCGTAGTCTAGACGATAGCGAGCAGCAAAGTCGACAAGCTCATCTACAAGAGAAGACATAGTAGTCGACTCAAAGGAAGGGTTAGTGACAACAGTGGCAAGGAGACGCGTGACAGTAGTACTAGGAGCAGGAAGGGAGTCAGACTCCGGGTCAGCAAGGGCAGGAAGAGAGGACTAAGGAGGAGATAGTAGAGGGATACGCTGTGGATCAGTGGAAGGACGTAGAGCCATCTGGTGCATACCAGGGACACGAGGAGGACGCAGACGCGAACCACGACAAGCAGTGCGAGCAGCATGAACACGCGACGCAGGACGAGACGCAGGCTCACGACGCTCAGCAAGACCTCCGGTCGGACCATTGTAAGGAGAAGGAGCAGGCAGTGAGGAGGCGGGTTGTAGCTGTGACTGTGACTGGACAGGCGGCCGACACTCTAAGGAAGGAGTAGGACCAGCAGAAGGTGGGAGACCAAGAACCTGCTCAAGGAGCGGAACGAAGTACGGCCGCGGCCGCTTAGCGCCCCCAGAACCAGCAGGGACAGCACCAGCACCCCTAGCGGCAACTCCAACTCTAGCAGCACCACCAGCTCCACCAGCACCTCCAACAGCTCTGGCAGCACCAGCAGCTCCAGCAGCACCTCCAGCAACTCCAGCAGGACCTCCAACAATTCCAAGAGCACCACCAGGCCCAGCAGCACCTCCAGCAGCTGCAGCAGCGCCAGCCCCAGAACCTCCAGCAGCACTTGCTCCAGCAGCACCGCCAGAGCTAGCACCTTCAGTAGCTCCTTCTCCAGCAGCACCACCAGGCCCAGCACTCCTGTACCGCAAGTACGAGCACCTCCGGGACCAGTGGCTCCAGAACCCCAAGCAGCTCGAGCAGCAGCAGGACCTCCAGCGCTCGTAGCACCACCAGCTCCAGCGGCACGGCTCCAGCGCCGAGCAAACCACTCACGCAACTGCTGAGGAGAGAGTTGCTCTTGCCGTGACGAAGCACCCGAAAGACTTCCACGCCCAGCACCTCCAGACTCCACGTGCGCACTCTCAGCACCCCTGGGCTCTACACCCCCAGACTCAGCAACCCCAGGCCCAGCAACCCCTGGCTCAGCACCCCCAGACTCAGCACCCCGAGGCTCCACACGCTCAGGCTCAACACCCCGAGACCCGGCATCCGTAGGCTGAGCACCTCTAGTAGCACCAGAGTCAACAGCTACCTCAACAGGCTCGACGGCGTCTACTTGGGACACACCTGAGGAAGCAGGACCGTGAGAAGGGAGGGGGTCTACCGGGAGAGGATCTGGCGCAAGGAAGAGCGGCGGGGGGGGAAGGGGGGCAGTGCAGTAGGGGAAGAGATGGTAGTAAGGAACCGACTCGTCAAATGTGACGTCTTGAGAGGACAGAACACGGCGCGAGGTGAGGTGGTAAAATTGCCAACCAGGCGCGTCAGGGGGGAAGCCAAGGAAGACGCAAAGAACAACACGGGAGGACAACTTGTCCGCAGACAAGTCGTGGACGAAAGCTCGAGATCCCCAGACACGGAACGCAGACGCATCGCCAACCTTCCCCATCCACCGTAGAGTAGGTGTGGTCTCCTGGATGGAGACCCGGGGCTGGAGGTTGATCTGATGCGCCGCGTACTGAACAGCGAACGGCCACAGAAAATGGGTAGCAGCTGCATGGATCATGGACGTACGATCAACGTCCATGACCATGCCAATAGGGCGCTCAGCAATGCCATTTTCCTGTGGAGAGGCCGGAAGTGTGAACATTTGGGGGATGCCCTCCGCACGACAGAAGGCTTGCTGAAGGTCAGAGGAAAACTCTCCACCTCTTTCGGAGTGCAGACGCAGAACAGGAAGGTCCGAGCCGAAACTCTCGCTGAGCTGACGATTGGCAGCGCGGATCAAGACGATCAGCACTTTAGTGGCCTCACCCTTGCGGCGCAAGGGGAAGACTTTGGTGTAACGCGAGTAGTCGTCAACGACCAGCAAAAAGTAGCGCTCGTGACCCTATCCACGAACGAGGGCTGGGCCCCACACGTCCATGTGAAGAGTCCGCAGCGAAGCCTCCGTTGGAGGGAACTCGGAGGAGTGAGGAGCGGCACGCTGCCACCCCTCGACGCAAGGAACACAAGTAGGGGCAGACCCCGGGGGAAGGGGAGGGAGAGACCGGGAAAGACCAGTGACAAGGACACGGGAGGCCATGCCTCGGAGATGAGGCAGGGAGGGGTGACCAAGGCGGTGGTACCAAAGGAGAGTGTGGTGACACAGGAGGCGACACGAGGTGGGGGCAAACTCAGGACAAGACTGGGACGCTACAGCAAACATATGACACGACGCGGCTACCTGACCAGACTCAGCAACCGGAGGAGACACAGTAGTCAGGGTGTACAAGCTTGACCAAGGTTGACGGGTGAACGTGGCCAGGTGCCGGCCCGTCCGAGTACACGAAATGTGGGTCACCCGGTGACCTCCAGGAGTGAACAGGTCAACCCAGGCGTCCTGAAGGTCAGCTCCACTCACCAAGTTCGTGGAGAACGACGGGAGTTGGAGGCCAGACAGAGAGCCAGACGAGACCGCCGGACACGGCAAAACCGTGGAGGAGTGTGCAAGGACCAGACCTCCAGAGGGGTCAGCCAGAGAGAGTGCCACTAGCCGACTGAGCGGCGAGAGTGTGGTGCAGCTGCGAAAGAAGGAGCGGAAAGCACCCGAGTCAAGGGTGAACGTGTGCAAGACCTGAGCCCACAGACTCACCAGCACCTGGACCAGCAGAATCACTAGCACCTAGAGCACCAGCCTCAATGCCCGGGTCGGGCGGAACACACAGGTAACAGTCACCCTCAGCACTAATAGTCACAGCACACATACCAACAATGATAGCATCATAATCAAGATCAAAGATAGCAACACCAGACTTAAGCAGATCACCCCAGCGAGGGAGCTCCATCGCGTCAGGAAACTGTGCACGCAAGGTGTCAATCAGGCGGCCAAAACAGCGCTGTGTGGCGTGCGGCCCTCCGCACGTCTCCCCACTGCGCTCGCCGGTGCGGAGAACGTAAGCACAAGGACCAGCACCCCCAGACCTCCCACGCCCAGCGTACCACTCACGAAGCTGCTGGGGGGACAGGGTCTCACGAGAACGCTGCTGCTGCTGGCACTGGCCACCACCAAGGCCTCTCCGCTGCACAGTGCCACCCCGACCAGCACCACCGCCGCCACCACCCCCACCGCCGCTGCCGCCTCCGCCACCCCCACTGCCGCTGCCGCTGCCGCCTCCACCTCCACCGCCGCCACCAAAACCCCCACTCCCGCCACCACCCCCACCACCAACCCCACCCCCTCCGCTGACTCCACCGTCACCACCGCCGCCCCCACCGTCTCTTCCAGCATCCTTGCTCCCCTTGCTCCTGCCGGTGCAGCGCCTCCCACTAGGAGCAGACGCAGCCCCGACCTCCTCGGTGCCATCAAGGTCGACAGCAGCAGTAGAGGCATCGGAAGGGAAAAGGGGAACGGGGAAGCACCCCTCAAAGAAAGGGGCACGAGGTTCACCACGAGAGGCTCCTACAACAACTATACTCTTCTCAACTGCAAGGAGGCGATCCTCGAGGAGGTCAACGGTGAGCGTGGTGGTGAGAAGGGAGAGGAAGTGGTCCCTGGCCGAGCGAAGGGAGTTAAGAAGCCGGGTGACGAGGTAGTAGAGAGTGATGTACATAGGGGGGGAGGGTCGCGACACAGAACTCGGGAGGAAGCGCAGCGCGGTAGCGGGTGTCACTAGTGCGGAGGTGCGTAATGAGGTCAGCGAGTGTGGCAAAAGCAGCTAGGTCAGAGAACAGGTACGGCAGCATGAGGCGGCTAAGGGCAGCAGTGGCAGGGGAGGAGTAGCGCGCAACAACAGCGACGTACAGAGTCCTAGCGGTCTTGTACTGGCTAAAGTGTGCGTGCTCAGCAGACGGCAGGTGACTACGAACAGCAAGACGGGCAATAGCATTGGCGTGGTCCACTGCGAGCGAACAGCACTATTAGGATCGATAGCAGGTGCAGCAGAGAGACCGGACGTGTGATCAAATAGTGAGACTCCGTCCCTAGAATCGCACTGCAGAAACAGCTGCAGATCATCGACCCAGACCTCGAAGTCAACCGCTTGACCCTCAGCATCGAAGGTAAGAGCATTAGGGCTAGCCATGACAGCAGGAGTAGCAGCAGTAGCCTAGCAGCAGCAGCAGAAGTAGCAGCGCGACTCGGTAGGGCAGCACGACTCGGCAGGGCGGCACAGCTCTGTAGGGAGGCCCAGCTCGACAGGGCGGCGCGGGTGCGGCGGTGCTCTTACCAGTCGAGGGAGGGGAGGGAAGAGGCTGCGACTGGTCGGGCAGGGCCGTGGCGCGCCGTAAGGGTAGGGGCTGCGACAAGGCGGCAGGGCAAGGCCTCGACTCGATGGCAGGTCAAGGCCGCGTTAGGGCGGCAGGGCAGGGCCGCGACGGCGGGGCCGCAGCGGCGACGACACCGGCCGTTGCAGGCTTAACGGCGGGTGCAGAGCCGCTACGGCGGTAGCAGGGGCGACGACTGCTGCAGGCCACGGGGTCTCGGCGGCTGTTGCAGTGGAAGGGGCCGCGACGACGAGGCGGGCGGGCCGTGGAGGGCCGCGACGATGGCGGGCGGGCCGTGGAGGGCCGCAACGAAGGGGCGGGCGGGCCGTGGAGGGCCGCGACGACGAGGCGAGCGGGCCGTGGAGGGCCGCGACGACGAGGCGGGCGGGCCGTGGAGGGCCGCGACAAAGGGCCGGGCGAACCGCTAAGGGCAGCAACGGGCCGCCAAGGCCGGCAAAGTGGGCCGCTTAAGGGCGCTAGGGCGGTTCGCGGCAGGGCGGCGACGGGCAGGTAAGGGCGGCAGAGCGGGCCGCTAAGGGCGACAGGGCGAGCCGCCAACGGCCGCGACAGTAGGGCGGGCCACTAAGGGCTGCGACTGCAGGGCGGGCCGCTAAGGGCCACAACGGCAGGGCGGGCCGCTAAGGGCCACAACGACAGGGCGGGCCGCTAAGGGCGGCAGTAGGGCAGAGCCCGATTCACGCTTCGGGCAGGGCAGAAAAAACAACAATCAAGTGGTGGGCCCTTAAAAAAACGGTCCAACTAGGGAACCCGTGTGAAAGAACGAGGAAATCAATGCACTAGCAAACAGGTGGGTACAAGTAGGAAAACCTAAAAGTGTTGTACCCCATATTGTCTACCCCACTACAGCCTACACAGACTAAAGCATATAAGTTTGACAAACCCCCATAGGCAAAGTGAGGGAGAACAAGAGGTCACAAGACCAGTCAAGCAAAGCATAGTAAGCTCAGGGTGGATCACAACGTCATCACACATTCCGAGCACAAGTTCAAGGCCACAAGGCCAGTTCACATGCAAGATTATATATATAAAGGTAAATAAGCAAGTGCAAGTATAGACAGAACACAGTACAAGCAAGTTCAAGCAGTGAGCAAGTGAGGCCAAGTACGCACAAGACCTAGCATCGTACAAAAGCGCTGATGATCACAAGGCGGAAGTGCCTTGGAAAAGAGATCAGCAGTGTTGGCCTGAGAGGCCACGTAAGCAAGGCGCAGCTGACCACGCTGCTGCAACTCACGAGCAAGGAAGTAGCGAAGAGCAATGTGCTTCGTTCTTTGCTCCATTCTGTGCTCCCGACATAAGGCCAACATGGCCTTGTTGTCTACGTACAGAACTGAAGGAGAACGAGGCGGCTCTCCAAGGTCAGTCAGCACGTAGGTGAGCCAGCGTAGCTCCTGTGCAACCATGACTCCCGCGTAGATCTCAGCCTCACAGCTGGAGCCGAGAACAGAAGACGAGCGGGTAGACCGCTACGAAACAGAGCCGGAACCAAGGCTGAAGGTGTAACCCTGTGACGACCGCTGCGTAGCCTGGTCATAAGCCCAAGAAGCGTCAGCGTGACCTGTGAGGACCACTAAACGCCGCCCTCGACGCACTAGCCCCATGCCCAACGTACTACATAAGAAGCGCAACACCCTCTTTGGTGCAGCCATATGCTCTGGTCAGTGTCTCCAAGGAGCAACATAGCGTGCCAAGATGCTAAGAGGGTATGCAAGGTCAGGTCAAGTGCAGGTCATCAAGTACATGAGGCAGCCAACAAGCTCTGGGTACGGGCCACTCGGCTCTACGAACTCATCCGAAGGCAGAGCTGAGAGTGAGTGGCGAGTAGATAGAGGAGTGGCCTGAGGTGAGGAGTACGTGAAGTCGAAGTGCTGAAGGACCTGCTGCACCATGTGTGACTGAGTCAGGGTAATGGTGCCCTGTGCTCTGTCTCGGGTGATCTGCAAGCCAAGGTAGTTGCACAGTTCACCCAAGTCTGTGCACGTGTGTCTCTTCTGCAGCTCGGACTTCACGTGGGCGAGTCCACTAGTGTCAACAGTGGCAAAGACGAAGTTGTCAACATACACGAGGATGTAGAACGGCGGCAGCGACGTGTTGGTGCGCAGAAACAGCGACAGGTCAGCAGTAGAATGACCAAACCCAAGTGCCGCAAGTGTAGTCCTCACTGTGTGGTGCCACTCATGGGGCGCCTGGCGGAGACCGTAAACTGGCCGCCGGAGGCTCTACTGGGTACCAGGAGGAAACGACCCAGTGAAGCCAGGTGGGCGGCGCAGCCTGATCTCCTCGTGCAGGCTGCCCTGTAGGAAGGCTGTGGTGAAGACAAGAGAGTGAAGCTCGTAGTCGCGCTGAGCGGCTATGTGTAGCAGCACCTGAAGAGTGGTCATCTTCAAGGTGGGAGAGAAGGTCTGAAAGTAGTCAACTCCTTGCCGCTGACTGAAGCCTCGAGCCACGTAACGCGCCTTGAAGACAGGCGGAGAACCCTGCGGCCGCTTCACCCTGAAAATCCACATGCCACTGACGATGTTCGCCCCAGGTGGGGGAACCTCGTCGACGTAGGTGCCTGTGGACTTATAGAAAGCCATCTCTGTGTCCATGGCTGACTGCCACTGTGAGAAGTAGGGACACTTGATCGCCTCAGCGTACGATCGAGGAGTCGGGATGTCTGGTGCATCCGGGTCTCCCTCAGGGGTAATCAGCATGGACACAAGATGAGGCAAAGCAGCAGCAAAATACTGGAACTCCTCTTGCCTGACCTCAAGAACGTCTGTGTTAAGAGCACGCTTACCCCCGACGGACAAAGGAGAGACAGACTCAGACTCAGCAACAAGACTAGCGGCGTAGTCTAGACGACAGCGGGCAGCAAAGTCGACAAGCTCAGCAACTAGGGCAGACGGAGCAATTGACTCAAAAGAAGGGTTAGTGATAACTGTAGCGAGAAGACGCGTGACTGTAGGACTAGCAGCACGAAGAGAGTCAGACTCCGGGTCACCAAGAGCAGGAAGAGAGGACACTGGAGGAGACGGCAACGGGACACGCAGTGGAGCAGTGGAAGGACGCAGTACCATCTGGTGTGTGCCTGGGACCGCATGAGGATGCGGACGCGGAACACGACAACTAGCGCGAGCATTACGAACAGGCGACGCAGGACGAGACGCAGGCTCACAACGCTCAGCAAGACCTCTGGTAGGACCAGTGTAGGGAGAGGGAGTAGGCTGTGAGGAGGCGGGTTGTAACTGCAACTCAGACTGGACAGGCGGAGGACAATCTAAGGAAGGAGCAGGACCGGTGGAAGGCGGGAGACGAAGAACCTGCTCAAGGAGTGGAACAAATTACCGAGCAAACCACTCGCGCAGCTCCTATGGAGAGGGTAGCTCCCGACGAGACGAAGCACCCGAGGAACCTCTTGACCTAGCACCGCCAAACTTCACACGAGCAGGCCCAGCACCCTCAGGCTCCGCACCCCCAGTTTAGCACCGCCAGACATAGCACCCCCTGTCTGAGCACCCCCAGGCTCAACACCCCTAGTCTTAGCACCCCCAGGCTCAGCACCCCCAGTCTCAGCACCCGCAGGCTCAGCACCCCTAGTAGCACCAGAATCAACAGCTACCTCGACAGGCTCGATCGCGTCTACCTGGGACACACGTGAGGGGTTGGGACCCTGAGGGGGAAGGGGGTCTTCTCGGGGGGGACCTGGCGCGAGGAAGAGCGGCGACGGGGGGAGGGGCGCAGTGCGGTAGGGGAAGAGACGGTAGTAAGGAACCGACTCGTCGAACGTGACGTCCTGGGAGGACAGAACACGGCGCGAGGTGGGGTGGTAAAACCGCCAACCAGGCGCATCAGGGGGGAAGCAAAGGAAGACCTAGGGAACAGCACGGGAGGACAGCTTGTCCGCAGACAAGTTGCGAACAAAAGCCCAAGATCCCCAGACCCAGGGAACAGCACAGGGGAACCTTGTCGACGTAGGTGCCTGTGGAATTACAGTAAGCCATCTCTGCGTCCATGGCTGACTCCCACTGAGAGGAGTAGGGACCCTCGATCGCCTCGGCGTACGATCGAGGAGTCGGGATGTCTCGTGCATCCGGGTCTCCCTCAGGGGCAATCAGCATGGACATGAGATGAGGCAAAGCAGCAGCAAAACACTGGAGCTCCTCGTGCCTATCCTCAAGGACGTCCATGCTAAGAGCACACTCACCCTCGATGGACGAAGGATAGATAGACTTCGACACAGCAACGAGAGTAGTGGTGTAGTCCAGACGAGAGCAAGCAGCAAAGTCGACAAACTCAGCAACTAGAGGAGATGCAGCAGTGGACTCAAAGGAAGGGTCGGTGACAACAGTAGCCAGAAGACGCGTGACAGTAGGACTCGCAGCACGAAGAGAGTCAGACGTCGGGTCAGCAAGAGCAAGAAGAGAGGACTCTGGAGGAGACGGCAACGGGACATGCAGTGGAGCAGTGGAAGGACGCAGTGCCATCAGGTGTGTGCCGGGGACCGCAGGAGGACGCTGACGCGGAACACGACGACTAGGGCGAGCAGCACGAGCAGGCAACGCAGGACGAAACGCAGGCACACGACGCTCAGCAAGACCCCCAGTAGGACCAGAGTACGGAGAGGGAGCAGGCAGTGGGGAGGCAGACTGTAACTGTGACTCAGACTGGACAGGTGGCGGACTCTCTAAGGAAGATGCAGGACCAACAGAAGGCGGGAGACTAAGAACCTGCTCAAGGAGCAGAACGAAGTACAGCAGTGGCCGCGCAGCATCTCCAGAGCAAGCAAGGAAAGCACCAGCACCCCCAGCGGCAGCACCAGCACCAGTAGTACCGCCAACTCCAGAACCTTCAAAAGTACCAGCGCCAACACCCTCAGCAGCTCCAGCTCCATGTGGACCACTGGAAGACCCGACAGCCACAGCTCCAGCACCTCCAGCAACACCTGCTCGAGAAGCTCCACCAGCAACTCCAGCACCGCCAGCAGCCCCAGTACAAGGAGCAACCCCAGGCCCAGCAGCTCCAGTACCTCCACTACGAGCAGCTCCGAGACCCGTGGCACCAGCACCCTCAGTAGCAGTAGACACTCCACCTCCACCAGCACCTCCAGCTCCAGCAGCAAGTCTCCAGCGCAAATTAAACCACTCGCGCAGCTCCTACGGAGAGGGTTGCTCCCGCCGAGACGAAGTACCCGAAGGACCTCCAAACCCAGCACCGCCAGAGGCCACACGAGCAGGCCCAGTGTCAACGGGAGTTGTGTATTGGCCCCGTCCTCGCTTGGGCGGAGCCGACCTCGTGGTCGGGTGTGAGGGGAGCAGCCGACCTCTAGCAGTGGGTGAGCTGGTCGACAAGGAGGTCGACCTGCACGGGGGACCACTGCACGGGCGCCGACTTCAGGGAGGTCGACTTGGGTGTCGACCTGCGGAGGACGTCAACTTGGTGACGTCAACTTGGGGAAGCCGACTTCGGCAGTCGGCTAACGGACTGCTGGTCGACCTGCTAGTGGTCGACTGGACCTGGTGGTCGACGAAGGAGGGGCCGACGTCGACCTCGACTCAGGACGCCGAGCAGTTGGGCGTCGAGTAGCGGGGCGTCAACTTCGTGACGCCAGCTTCGGGTGGCCGACGTGGGTGGTCGGCCGACGACTGTGCTGGTCGACGAGGAGCAGGTCGACCAGGAGTGCTGGTCGACGTGGAGCTGGTCGACCAGAGGGGATGTCGACCTGGAGGAGGTCGACCGATGGTGTCGTCGACCTGGTGAGGTCGACGTGGAGGTGGTCGTCGACTTGGGAGGTCGACGGGCACGTACGGGAGCTGCTGGTCGACGTGGTTGCCTGGTCGACCAGGTTACCTGGGTGACGAAGTGCTGCGGAGGAGTGCGACGGTCGCCCAGGCGAAGTTGGCGAGCCCGACCTCGGTGGTGGTATCCCGAGGTCGTCGTGGCGGATCACAGGCAGTCGTCAGCTCGAGGTTGACGTGGTGTGTGCGCTGTGCAGGTGACAAGACTCTGCGTGCCAATCATCTGCGCACATCTGCAAAGCAGGGTGCACTGCTGTCCTGCATGAGCAACGCTGTCACGCCGTCAACCTGCGACGTTGGCACGCCGTCGACCTTGCCTTGCTGGAGCGCGGTCGACGAAGTCGTGCTGGAACGCGGTCGACCAAGCTGCGCTGGCAGTTGGCCGACCTGAATGCTTGCTCTGATGTAGTCTTGCATTGCCAACTTCATTGTACCCATTGTTCTGAACTTTTCCTAGTGAAAATCTTGCCAATTTTCCCCGTGAACTAGCAAGTAGTGTGCGTACAAGGAAAACGACTAAGGAACAGAGAACGCAGAGATCACACGAGCACACGTGCCTAGCCCGTAGCCTAGCTCCCGTTGCTGTAGTTATCTCCGCATGGTGCGGTGAGCGTGGACGGCACACGACTTACCTTTCAGTCAGGTCGACGTAGACACCACTTACCTATTTCGTAGTTGCAGGCCGGCAACTGTGCTGTAGTCACTATGGTAGGAGCCGTAGGTGACGCGGGGGTGGTGGACACCCTAGAGGCACGGTTGGAGAACGCGAGGAGGAAACACGAGACCAATGAGTATGGCGACTTGCCCTGGCCGGTCGTCGAGGCTGGACTCCGCTCCATGTGGGCGACGGAGCACCCGTCTCGACCTGCCTCTCCTCGTCCGGTGAACAACGAAGGCGGCGTCGACGTGGGCGTCAACGCCGGTGGTGGTCAAGTCGGCAGCAGTGCTGGAGGCACGTCGAGGCAACGAGGTGTGATACACGCCGGTGAAGTCGGCGGCGTTCAGGCGCAAGGGATGCAGTCGTCGGCGGCTGCAGGCTCTTCGCGGGGTGACATCGGAGGGCGTCGAAGTGGATTGTCGCCGATGTCGGCGACCCAGGTGACGGCGGGTGGGATTGCACCAAGCTACGGCTACTTCAAGTTTACGCCGGACAGGATCTCGGTCACCCCTCCGCTGGTCGGTCGACCCGACATACTCACCTGGAAGGAAGCCATCAAGCCCCAGCTGGAGATGGCCGGGCTGATCGGCTTCGCCCGAGGGACCGTGGCGACGCCGGAGGAGCACCACCCCGACCTGCGTGCGGAGTTTCGCGCCGTGCAGCTGTTGACCTTCACGGTCATCTCGCGGTGCTGCTCGTCGGGCGTGCAAATCGCCTTGAAGTGGTGCCGGGAGTACCTCGACGCCGGCCACCGAGCGTGGCACTTCATTGAGTCGACGTACCAGGTCACCGACGACCTGTTCATCGCCCAGCTGGAGGGACAGCTGACACACCTGCGTATGGGCGACGAGGAGAGTGCGACCGACTACTGCAACCGAGCCAGGCGAATTCTCGCCACCATCAGGATGGCCGGCGCGCAGTACTCCACGGCGTCGTACATCACCCATGTCATGCAGGGACTGTCTAGCAGCTATAACCTGCTGAAGCGGCTGTCTATGGCGCCGAGCACGAGGGCGACGCTCAACGAGGACAACCTGACCTCGTACATCCTGCAGGACGAGGCGATGCAGGAGGCTGAGCAATCGCAGGAGCTCTTGACGCAGGCCAACTTCGTCGCTCCGGCAAAGCAAGGAGGCCGACTAGGACAGCGCGGACAGTCTGGTGGCGGCGGGAGCGGTGGCTGGAAGTCGACCAAGGAGGTCGAGAAGAAGTCGACCAAGGACGGCGGTCGAGGAGGAGGAGGTCGACGTCGGGAGTGCTGGATCTGCCACAGCCTCGATCACCTCTCCTTCGATTGTCCCGACCGCAGTGACTCCGACGACGACGACAAGGGCGGCCGCGGGAGGTCTGGCAGCCGTCGTCCTCGTCGTGGAGGAAATCATCCGCGCAAGGAGAAACAGTCGACCAAGGCATCGACTTCGGCGAAGGACGCCGACTCCGTTGCAGGCGGCAAGGGGCGAGACGACAAAATGGCGTCGTGCTCGCTGGTCGGCGTCGTGGAGCCGACCATCTCTCTGGCGCCGGAGGCCGGAGAGGACTTCCAGGCGGTGGCGGCGGCTATGCAGGCGAACCCGGCGGTGGTCCTGCTCGACAGCGGTTGCTCCCACCACCTGATGGGAACGAAGGAAGCCTTCGTTGACCTGCAGCCGAGTGGCTCCATCAAGCACGTGCGCGGCTTCAATGGGGCACTGCAGGACGTTCAGGGCAGTGGAACCGTCGCTCTGCGAGGAAAGGCCGGGAAGGAGGTGCTTATCCCCGACGTGTTGTACGTCCCAGGTGTGCGAGCCAACCTGCTGTCGGCCGGCCAGCTGAAGGAGCACGGAGTGAAGCTGCAGGAGGACGGAGACGGCATGCTGCTCGTCTCGGCAGCAGGGGAGGTGCTCGGGCGGGCGACGTACTCTGGGCGAGTCCTCTGCACCGACCTGCGTCCCTGCGCGACGAGGTCGACGCCGCCCACGTCGGAGGTGGTGGCTTTGCGGGCGATCGTCTCGAAGACGAAGTCGACGCCGGACCGTATGCATGCCCGGCTTGCACATGTCGGCATGGACACCATACGGAGCTCGGCGAAGAACGAGGTCGCCATTGGGCTGGACCCCAAGTCGGCGACGGGCGCCGACTCCCCGTGTGTCTCGTGCGTCGGCGGGAAGCTGGCGCGACACACCTTCCCCGACCAAGGCTCCGACGCCGACGATGTGCTGGCCGTCGTGCACATCGACCTGTGCGGGCCATTCCGCGTGGCTGCCAAGGATGGCAGCCTGTACTTCTTGTTGCTGAAGGACCGCAAGACCCGCTATGTGTGGGTGAAGCCGGTCGCCAAGAAGTCAGATGCGTTGCAAGCCTTCGTACAGTGGCTGGCGGTGGCTGAGCGGCAGACGAAGAGGTCGGTGTTGATGTTGCGATCTGACCGGGGAGGGGAGTTCCTCGGGAAGCAGTTCACCGACTTCGTGAACGGAAAGGGGATCGTCCACGACCTGAGCTGCCCATACACCCCGCAGCAGAACGGCATGGCGGAGCGGGAGATGAGGACGGTGGTGGAGTCAGTGCGGACAATGCTGCTGCACATGGGCGTGCAGCACCACTGGTGGCACCTCGCTCTCCGGCAGGCCGTCTGGGTCCGCAACTGCCTTGAGAGGTCAGCGCTGCCGCCGGGGACGACGCCGTACCAACTGCTGACCGGGAAGAAGCCCGACTTGTCGCTGGCGCGGGTGTGGGGCTGCATGGCGCAGTTCTTAGTCACCGAGTAGCAGCGTGGTGGGAAGCTGCAGCCGAAGGCCAGGTGGGGCCTGCACCTTGGCGTGTCGGCGGCGAGCAAGGGCTGGGAGCTCCTCGACGTCGACGCCGATCGGGTGGTCACCACGTCGGATGTGGTGTTCTACGAGGAGCTGTCGCTGGCCGAGTGGAAGACGGAGTACGGGTCGGTGTCCGGCCGCTCGTCGCCCACCCCGCCCTCTGACACCTCGTCGGCGACGCTGCCACTGCTTGCCGAGGTCGGAGAGCTTGCTATTACGGACGTCGAGGACGTCCGCCCCCCTACCCCTCCCCCTCCGACCCCTGCCCCTCCCCTCGTGGCCGACCTGCGTGGGCTGACCTCGGTGTCGGCCTCCGGCGATGAGGGGAGTAGTGGGACGTCGCCTTCGACCAAGTGCATCGCTAGTGGGACGTCGCCTTCGGCCAAGTGCATCGCCGGTGGCCGACGTGACGAGCGGCAGGTCAACGTGGGATTGCAGTCGACGTCGACAGGGGAGGAGCAGGTCGAGAAGCAGGTCGAGGACCAGCGGCCGACAAAGGAGCAGGCAGCAGTGACGCCGACCAAGGAGCAGTCGGCGACCGGGCAGTCGGCAGGGGAGCCGACCATAGGGGAGAAGTCGGCTGGGACGCCGGCTGAGGAGCAGCAGGACGCCGAGGGCAGCGACAACAGCAACGATGGAGGGGACGCCGAGGAGGTCCAGCCAGGACCACGGCGTTCAGGCCGACTTCGGAGACCGCCTGACTTCTTCGTCCCCGCTGCCTTCACCACGGTGTACGACGTGGACGATGAGGCCGACGACCTGCTGTACGACGATGCCGAGGAGGATGAGGAGTTTCCAGAGCTCGACCCCGACATGCTAGCCGACCCCGAGCACCGTTGGGACATCTCGACGATGACGGTGAAGGAGGCGTTGGCGAGCTGGAAGGGCCCGGCGGTGAAGGCCGCCATGGAGGAGGAGATTCGCAGCCTCCTCAACATGGGAACGTGGGAGTTGGTCGAACGTCCGCCGGGAGTGAACGTCATGAAGAACCGGTGGGTGTTGACGACGAAGTACCACGTCGACGACACCGTCTCGCGCGAGAAGGCGAGGCTGGTTGTGAAGGGCTTCACGCAGGTGTACGGCGCCGACTACGACGAGACGTTCGCGCCGGTGGGCAGCTACGTCACGCTGAGGATCTTCCTCAGCATCGTCGCCGTCCGCAACCTCAACCTGATGCAGCTCGACATGAAGAACGCCTTCTTGCAGAGCAAGCTCGACAGGGTGCTCTACATGTCCCAGCCGGACTACTTCAACGACGGGACCGGCCGGGTGTGCAAGCTGCTGAAGAGCCTGTACGGGCTAAAGCAGTCGCCGCTGCTATGGTACTTGGCGCTCAATGACGTGCTAGTCGGCGCCGGGTGGAAGAAGAGCCAGGTCGACGAGGCTCTCTACCTCAAGGTTGGCGATGGTGGAGTGGCCTGCTGGGTTCTGGTCTACGTCGACGACCTGCTTGCCGCCAGCAGCAGCGCCGCGATGCTGAAGGAGCTGAAGGAGCTGCTGGAAGCCGCCTTCGAGCTGCGCGAGATCTCGCCGGTGCAGAAGTACCTCGGGCTGGAGATCGTGCGCGACAGATCGGTGGGGAAGCTGTGGCTGCACCAGCAGGGCTACGCCGACAAGCTGCGTAGGCGCTTCCTCGACGAGGAGCAGACCGGGCGCACCCCGAAGACACCGGTCTCGGTCGGTGCCTACGCCGAGCTCACCTTCGATGACGAGGAGGTGCAGGAACGGCAGGAGGAGGAGTACCGGCAGAAGGTCGGCTCGCTGCAGTTCGCGGCGACGACGACGAGGCCAGACGTCGCCTTCGCCTGCAGCAAGCTGGGGAGCGGCCTCACGGTGAGGAGCGACCAGCACTGGCGCGAGGCCGACCGCTGCCTCGCCTACCTCGCCAACACACGTGACACCGCCCTGGAGTTCGGCGGTGGACCTGAGTCGCTGGAGCTGGTCGGCTACGTGGACGCCGACGACGCCGGTGACAAGCAGAACAGGACGAGCACGAGCGGCTACGTGTTCGTCTACGGAGGGGCTGCAGTCTCCTGGTCGAGCCAGCGCATCAAGTGCGCGACGTTGTCGTCGACCGAGTCGGGTACGTGGCAGCCACTGAAGCTGGCAAGGAGGGACGCCGCCTTCGCTTCCTCCTCTTAGAATTCCGGCAACTGGATCATGGGGTTGACGGGCAACCTCAAGCACATGGAGCGGCGACAGGCCTGGTTGCAGCACATGGTAAAGCGCGGGAAGTTCTCGCTGCAGTACATCCCAACCGCTGAGCAGCCGGCCGACTTCCTGACGAAGGCGCTGCACTATCCGGCCTTCAACCGGTGCACCGTCGCAATCGGCCAGGTGCGCTTGGCCGACGTGAGCGACGGCGACAAAGACGTGCAGCAGTAGGTGCCATGCCCTCTTGCATGGCTGGTGCGGTGGACGACGTGCTGTGTGTTGGGTGCACGTCGACGAGCTATTCTCTGAGGAGTACTACCGAGTAGGACTTGGGGGCCCAAGCGTGAACGCGGCAGGGGAGTGTCAACGGGAGTTGTGTATTGGCCCCGTCCTCGCTTGGGCGGAGCCGACCTCGTGGTCGGGTGTGAGGGGAGCAGCCGACCTCTAGCAGAGGGTGTGCTGGTCGACAAGGAGGTCGACCTGCACGGGGGACCACTGCACGGGCGCCGACTTCAGGGAGGTCGACTTGGGTGTTGACCTGCGGAGGACGTCACCTTGGTGACGTCAACTTGGGGAAGCCGACTTCGGCAGTCGGCTAACGGACTGCTGGTCGACCTGCTAGTGGTCGACTGGACCTGGTGGTCGACGAAGGAGGGGCCGACGTCGACCTCGACTCAGGACGCCGAGCAGTTGGGCGTCGAGTAGCGGGGCGTCAACTTCGTGACGCCAGCTTCGGGTGGCCGACGTGGGTGGTCGGCCGACGACTGTGCTGGTCGACGAGGAGCAGGTCGACCAGGAGTGCTGGTCGACGTGGAGCTGGTCGACCAGAGGGGATGTCGACCTGGAGGAGGTCGACCGATGGTGTCGTCGACCTGGTGAGGTCGACGTGGAGGTGGTCGTCGACTTGGGAGGTCGACGGGCACGTACGGGAGCTGCTGGTCGACGTGGTTGCCTGGTCGACCAGGTTACCTGGGTGACGAAGTGCTGCGGAGGAGTGCGACGGTCGCCCAGGCGAAGTTGGCGAGCCCGACCTCGGTGGTGGTATCCCGAGGTCGTCGTGGCGGATCACAGGCAGTCGTCAGCTCGAGGTTGACGTGGTGTGTGCGCTGTGCAGGTGACAAGACTCTGCGCGCCAATCATCTGCGCACAACTGCGAAGCAGGGTGCACTGCTGTCCTGCATGAGCAACGCTGTCACGCCGTCAACCTGCGACGTTGGCACGCCGTCGACCTTGCCTTGCTGGAGCGCGGTCGACGAAGTCGTGCTGGAACGCGGTCGACCAAGCTGCGCTGGCAGTTGGCCGACCTGAATGCTTGCTCTGATGTAGTCTTGCATTGCCAACTTCATTGTACCCATTGTTCTTAACTTTTCCTAGTGAAACTCTTGCCAATTTTCCCCGTGAACTAGCAAGTAGTGTGCGTACAAGGAAAACGACTAAGGAACAGAGAACGCAGAGATCACATGAGCACACGTCCCTAGCCCGTAGCCTAGCTCCCGTTGCTGCAGTTATCTCCGCACCCAGCACCCCCACGCTCCGCACCCCTATGCTCAGCACCCCCAGGCTCCGCACCCCCAGGCTCCGCACCCCCAGGCTCAGCACCCCCAGGCTCACCACCCCCAGACTCACCACCCCCAGACTCAGCACCTCCAGGCTCAGCAACCCCAGACCCCGCACCCGCAGGCTCAGCACCCCTAGCAGCACCAGAGTCAACAGCTACCTCGACAGGCTCGACTGCATCTACCTGGGACACACCTGACGGGGCAGGACCCTGAGGGGTGAGGGGGTCTACCGGGGGGGGACCTGGCGCGAGGAAGAGCGGCGGCGGGGGGAGGGGCGCACTGCGGTAGGGGAAGAGACGGTAGTAAGGAACCGGCTCATCAAAAGTGACGTCTTGGGAGGACAGAACACGGCGCGAGGTGGGGTGGTAAAACTGCCAACCAGGCACAGGGAACAGCACGAGGGGACAGCTTGTCCGCAAACAAGTCGCAAACAAATACCCGAGATCCCTAGACACGAAACGCAGACACATCGCCAACCTTCCCCGTCCACCGCAGGGTGGGGGAGGTCTCCAATACAGAGACCTGGGGCTGAAGGTTGATCTCATGCGCCGCGTACTGAACCGCGAACGGCCATAGAAAATGGGGAGCAGCCGTATGGATCATGGACGTACGAGCGACGTCCATGACAATGCCAATGCGGCGCTCAGCAATCCCATTTTGCTGTGGAGAGGCCGGAAGCGTGAAGGTCTGGCGGATGCCCTGTGCACGACAGAAGGCTCGCATAAGGTCAGAGGAAAACTCTCCTCCCCTGTCAGAGTGCAGACACAGAACAGGAAAGTCCGAGCCGAAACTCTCTCTGAGGTGGAGACGAGTTGCGCGGATCCAGTCGATCAACAACTCATTGGCGTCACCCTTGCTCCGCAAGAGGAAGACTGTGGTGTAACGCGAGTAGTCGTCAACCACCAACACGAAGTAACGCTCCTGACCCTGGCCACGGACGCGGGCACGGCCCCACACGTCCAGGTGAAGTGTCTGCAGCAGAGCCTCTGTCGGAGGAAACTCAAAGGAGTGAGGAGCAGGGCGCTGCCGCCCCTCGACGCAGAGAACGCAGGTAGGGGCAAGCCCCGGACGGAGGGGAGGGAGGGACCGTGGGAGACCACTCACAAGGTAACGAGAAGCCATGCCTCGATGACGAGGCAGCGAGGGTTGACCAAGGCAGTGGTGCCAGAGGAGGGTCCAGTGGGTCAAGAGACGACACGAGCAGGGGGCAGAATCAGAACCAGACCTGGACGCTGCTGCAAACACCTGGCCCGACGCAGCTACCTGACAAAACTCAGCAAGCGGAGGAGACTCAGTAGTCAATCTGTACAGGCTCGACCCCGGTTGACGGGTAAGCGTGGCCAAGTGTCAGCCCGTCCGAACACACGTACAGTGGGTCACCCGCTGACTCGCAGGAGTGAACTGGTCAACCCCTCCATCCTGTAGATCAGCACCACTCACCAAGTTCGTAGAGAACGAGGGGAGGTAAAGACCGGACTAGGTGCCAGAAGGGGCCGCCGGACACGGTAAGAAAGTGGAGAAGTGGGCAAGGTCAGGACCCCCGGAGGGGTTCGCCAAGCAGACCGCAACCGGTCGACCAAGCGGCGTGAGTGTAGTGCGATCTCGAAAGAAGGAGCAGGAAGAACCCGAGTCAAGGTTAAGGTGTGGAAGCCCTGAGCCGACGTGGTACATGAGAGAGCAGACTCACCAGCACCTGGGGCAGCAGACGCACTAGCACCTAGAGCAGCAGCCTCACCAGCAGCCAAAATGCCTGGGTCAGGCGTAACACACAGGTAACAGTCACCCTCATCACTAGTAGACACAACATACATGGCAGCAAGAATAGCATCATAATCCAGATCAAAGATAGCAACCCCCGACCTAAGCAGCTCTCCCCAGCGGGGGATCTCAGTGGCGTCAGGGAACTGGAGACGCCACGCGTCCGTCTGGCGGCCGAAGCAGCGCTGGGTGGAGTGCGGGCCACCGCACGGCTCACCAGTGCGGTCGCCGGTACGCAGGACGTAGGCACAGGGACCTGCACCCCCACCCCGCTGACGCGCAGCGTGTTGATTGTGTAGGTGGTTGTGGTATTTTGCTCTAGCTGGTTGTGGGCTAAGGGTTTGGGCAAAATGTGGTGGTTAGACTTGTTGCGGGCTGGTATTGATCTCGCACCCAACAAGTACCAACAAACCTTTGCTATTCACTACAACACCTTTGGTGTTGCTAGTTTAGCACTTTGGGTTGCTGGGGATTGTTGTAGGGCGAGGGTTGGGTTGGTAGGGTTTGAACAACTCGTCACTTTTCAGATCTGAACTCTTGCTAAAGCCACTTTCTTGAACTAATCCATGGCTGCCTAGAAATTCCGCCAGGATATACCGTCGCACTTAGATCGCGATAGCGATCGGCCTAGATCTTTGTTGAAAGCGTGCGTTACTATTCTGGAAAGTAGAGATTAAGACCTTTCTAACGCGTACATGTTCATAGTTTAAGGTTACGTGAGCTGCACGAAATGGTCCGTTGAAGTCGGCGGACTTAATCTCTTGTACGCTCTCCAGATTCGCTCGCTTTCCATCAGTGGTATCAGAGCTGGTTAGGCCTGCGACATTCCCTCCTATTATCATATTACGAATTGGCTTAAGAATCTCCAGATCTAGGGTTGGTTATGGCCCAGAAATTAGATGGCCCTCCTAGGTTCACCGGCTCGGATTTTTCGCTATGGCGGTTCCAATTTACGCTTTGGCTAGGTATCAAAGACCTAGAAGGCGTTTTGGAGGGATCGGAGCGAAGACCTGAAGCTGATGAAGGAAAGGCATCTACTGGAGTCTCTAGCCAAGTGGGAGAAGGGGCTGCGGGAGCCTCTAGCTCATCCATAACTGAGGGAAGTGGAGGTGGACCAGCAGCACCACGAACCGGAAGGCAACGGTTTAGTACAGAGGAGCTTCTTAAGGCACAAGAAGCATGGGACCGCAAGGACAAGCAAGCGTTCCAGTACCTGTGTTGGGCCTTGGAAGGCCAACTAGAGCTCCTAAAGATGCTGATTGACCTGAAGGGCAAGCAAGGAGCAGCTGCACTAGCATGGAAGAGAGTTCAAGATCGACATTTGCAAAAAGGGTTGTTAAGCATACTCACCTGGAGGAAGCGGTTCTACACCATGGAACGCAACTATGGCGATGGGGAGACCATGGTGCAGTACCTCCAGAGGGTGGATGAGTATGTGAGGGCATTGGAGGAGCTGAACTATGAAGTAGATGAGAAGGAGATCATCTACACCGCACTCCAGGGGCTGGACCAAGAAGCAAACGAGGCTCTACTACAATACCTTCACCTAGAGCAGCAGAAATGGACCAAGGCCTGGATATGGGAGGTGTTGGTTTCTGATGAGGCTCGCAAGCGTAATGCTGGTAGAGGAGTTGAAGGGGGAATGGGGGCAGGTGATAGGGTTGCCTCCAAGAAATACCAGCAGCGGCACGGAGGTGGGGGGAAGAAGAAGGAGCTCGACAAGTGCCTTGTCCCTGGATGCAACCGGAAGCACTCTTGGAAGGAGTGCTGGAGTCGACCAGATGGGTGGAAGCCTCAAGGGTACTCAGGAGAGGCTCCACCTGTCACTAGGCCTGAGTGGGTGGAGAGGAGGATGAAGAACGGAGCATGGAACATGAAGGGCAGCAAGAAGAAAGCGGCAGAAGCGGCGGCAAACGAGGATAAGAAGGGAAAGGAGGACGTATCGGATGATGGTTTCTCCTTCTTATCCTTAGAGAAGGAGACGGCGCTTGCTGGTCGTACGTTGGCTGACCCCAATCAGCTCATTCTAGACTCTGGAGCAACCTGTGGAATGGTACCTCGGCGCGACCTCTTCACCACTTATCACTCCCTCCCACCTAACTCCAGAAATGTGATTGTGGGGAGCGGAGATACGCTGCAAGCAATCGGCATCGGCACCATCACCGTCATGGGGAAGGAGGGGGAGGTGCTGAATGTGAAGGGTGTGCTTCATGTTCCTGATTTGGCAGCCAACCTTCTCTCATGCTCTCAACTTGCGAGGCAAGAATACATATGCACCTTCACCATGGAAGGTGGCACGGTTCGCAAGGGTGGAGCTGTGGTGATGGAGGCCAAATTAGAGAAGGGCCTATACCTTGTTCCAGTTTGTGTGCCTCAGGTGGAGAGGGCACATGGAGTTGAAGCCGAGGAAGCCGCTTGTAGCAGCCGTTGGAGGGACGTGGAGCAGGTGACGGCAGATTTGCTGCACCTACGCATGGGGCATGCAGGAAGGCAGCAACTTGTGGAGTGTGTGAAGAAGGGGGAGCTGAAGGGTGTGGAGATCAAGGAGGGTGGTGGGCAGCCAAGCAAGTGCCCTGATTGCACGACCGGGAAGCTGCCAAGGACCTCTTTCCCTACCTCCACCACTCGAGCCTCCGCACCTCTTGAGTTGGTGCACACGGATGTGTGTGGCCCCATGCAAACACCGGATAGGGAGAAGGGCAGCAAATACTTCATCACCTTCTTGGATGACTTCAGCCGCCTAAGTTGGGTTACCTTGGTGAAAACCAAGGATGAGGTGGCCAAGGTCTTCAAACGTTGGATACGCTATGCAGAGAGGGAAGCCGGGGCGAAGGTGAAGATACTAAGGTCTGATCGGGGTGGGGAGTATATAGGGAAGGATCTGGAGGCTTTCCTTGAAGACAAGGGCATCACCCACCAGCTTTCAGTCGCCTACACACCGCAGCAAAATGGGGCAGCGGAGCGGCTAAACCGGACCCTCATTGACCTTGCCCGAGCCATGCTTGCTCATGCGCAGCTGGACCATACTTGGTGGGGGGCAGCAGTGCAATATGCCAACTGGGTTAAGAACAGAATGGGCAGCAAGGGGCTAGGGGGCAAGAGCCCTTACTTCATGTGGACCAGGAAGGTGCCTAGTGTGTCCATGGCACGAGTGTGGGGGTGCATGGCGCAGTACAAAGTGCCCGACCAGCAACGGAGGAAGCTGGATCCTAAGGCACAATGGGGCATTTTTCTTGGGGTGTCGGAGAGGAGTAAAGCTTGGATGTTGTGGAGTATGGCGGATCAGCGGGTGGTGGAAAGCAGGGATGTGGTTTTCCACGAGGGGCTGAGCTATAAGGGGTGGAAAGAGCATGGTGCTAGTACAGTTGGGAACTCCCTTCAGGATCCCTACACCTCTTCCATCTTTGAGGGGGCATGGGAGGACCCTGGAGAGGAGGTAGAGGAGCAGCAAAAGGAACAAAAGGCAGCTGCACCTCACCATGAGGAGTCACCAACTGCTGGTTCTACCCCTGACCCTAACGCACCAGCCCATGACCCGGAGCAGCCACAGGGGCAGCAGCAGCAACAAGAGAAGCCGCAGCAGCCACCACAAGAGCATACACCACCTGTTCCTGCGGGTAGGTGGCAGCAAATACTGCAGCAGCAGCTGTCCAAGTCACCACAGTCCCCCATGAAGAGAGTGACTTGGAAGGAGAAGCTGCAAAGTTTGGAGCAGGGGGAGGCATCACCTCTGCGCCGCACCACACGCATCTCCCGGCCACCCGAAAGGTTCACACCAAGTGCACAGTATGCTTGCATGCATGATCATGAGGTGCATGATATGGAGGAGTGCATGCTTGTGGATGCTGAGGGGGGTGAGCTTGGGCTTGATTTCTGTCTCATGGGTCAGGTGCATGAGCCTAAGTCGGTCAAGGAGGCCTTGTCTTGTCCTGAGTGGGTTGAGTCCATGCGTGAGGAGCTTGAGTCTCATAGGGTGAACGAGTCTTTTGAGCTGGTTGATCCAGCTTGTGTGCCACCTGGAATGGAGGTCTTGAGGTGTCAGTGGGTGTGGAAGTATAAGCACATGGCTGATGGGAGTATCGAGAGGCCTAAGTCCAGGTTGGTGGCCATGGGGAACACTCAAACACGAGGCGTTCACTATGACCAGGTATATACCCCGGTGGGTAAACCTACCACCCTGAGAGGTTCCCTTGGGATGGCAGCATCCTCGGGGTCTCACATCCATCACATGGATGTGACCACCGCCTATCTTCATGGGGTCTTGAAGGAGGAGCTTTACATGAGGCAGCCACCTGGTTTTGATGATGGGTCCGGCACAGTTTGCCGACTCAAGAAATCAATCTATGGGCTAAAGCAAGCTCCAAGGCAGTGGTACCTCAAGTTTGATGAGGCGTTGATGGATTTTGGGTTTGAGAGGTCGGAGTGTGACCCCGCCTTGTACCACTTGGTGAGGCATGAGGGCAGGCTGTCCCTTTACCTCTATGTGGATGACATTGTGCTCATGTCTTCGAGCATGGTCTTGCTGGACGATGTGAAGGGTCTCTTGTCCTCTCGGTTCCGCATGAAGGACTTGGGGGAGGCCAAGTACTATTTTGGGGTGCAGATTGAGCGTGATGAGAGTGGCATCTTGATTCATCAGGAGAGGTACATTCTCAATATGCTTGAGTCCTTTGGTCTTTCTGAGGCTAACCCTGTGCGTACCCCTCTCCCTACAGGGTTCGACGTGCATGACATGCTGAGGAGCCCTTGCTGCGAGATGAGCTGGTCCAGCTCTATCAAAGCATTGTGGGGTCTCTCATGTATGCAAGCACGACCACACAGCCCCAAATTGCTTATGCAGTGTCACAGCTGTCCAAGGTGGTGTCTTGTCCCAAGGCATTTCACCTGCAGGCTGCTAAGAGAGTGCTAAGGTACTTGAAAGGTTGTGTCAAGTCAGGTATATTCTACCCCGCACACAGCAAGCCTCAGGCTGAGTTGGTGGGCTTTAGTGATGCTGATTATGCTGGAGATTCAGCTGATCGCAAGAGTCACACCGGCTATGTCTATTGCCTTAATGGTGCAGCCATCTCTTGGCAGAGCAAGAGGCAGCCGGTGGTTGCATTGTCTACCACTGAGAGTGAGTACATCAGTCTGTGTCTGTGCATTCAGGAGGGTGTGTGGCTGAAGCATTTGTTTGGGGAGTTTGGGCATGAGTTTGCTGGTGGTGTGCCTGTGTTTGTGGACAACCAGTCTGCCATTGCCCTTGCACAGAATGCATGCTTGCATGGCCGCACCAAGCACATGCAGGTTCGGTGGCATTTCATCAGGGAGATGGTGGCGTGCGGCGAGGTGATCCCCCGGTGGTGCCCCACCAACCGTCAAGCAGCAGATATACTCACCAAACCCCTCCCTTTTGAGCAGCATGGTGTGTGCATGTCCTTGATGGGGATGCAGCCCCATGTCAGCATGGTGCCTGAGCAGGATGTGGGAGGACTGGTGCTTCTCTGCATTAACGACCTCATGCTGTGGATGGCGCCCTTCCCTGGGCAAGGGGGAGTGAAGTGAAGGATTTTGCCCAGTGGTGTTCAGCCACCTCCAGCACGAGCAAGGGGGAGTGTTGATTGTGTAGGTGGTTGTGGTATTTTGCTCTAGCTGGTTGTGGGCTAAGGGTTTGGGCAAAATGTGGTGGTTAGACTTGTTGCGGGCTGGTATTGATCTCGCACCCAACAAGTACCAACAAACCTTTGCTATTCACTACAACACCTTTGGTGTTGCTAGTTTAGCACTTTGGGTTGCTGGGGATTGTTGTAGGGCGAGGGTTGGGTTGGTAGGGTTTGAACAACTCGTCACTTTTCAGATCTGAACTCTTGCTAAAGCCACTTTCTTGAACTAATCCATGGCTGCCTAGTAATTCCGCCAGGATACACCATCGCACTTAGATCGCGATAGCGATCGGCCTAGATCTTTGTTGAAAGCGTGCGTTACTATTCTGGAAAGTAGAGATTAAGACCTTTCTAACGCGTACCTGCTCATAGTTTAAGGTTACGTGAGCTGCACGCAATGGTCCGTTGAATTCGGCGGACTTAATCTCTTGTACGCTCTCCAGATTCGCTCGCTTTCCATCACAGCGTACTAGTCACGAAGCTGCTGAGGGGGCGGGGTCTCACGAGTGCGCTGCTGCTGCTGGCACTGACCACCACCGAAGCCGCCCCGCTGCACAGAGCCACCCCGATCAGCTCCACCGCCGCTGCCGCCACCTCTGCCACCGCCTCCTTCTCCGCCTCCTCCGCTCCCACCGCCACCGCCGCCACCGAAGCCCCCACCCCCGCCACCACTCCCACCGCCATCCCCACCCCCTCCTCCGCCTCCACCGCCACCTCCACCACCCCCGCCAGCCCCTCCGGCGCCCTTGCCCCCCTTGCCCTTGCCGGTGCAGCGTCTCCTGATAGGGGCTGACGCGGCGCCGACCGACTCGGTGCCAACGAAGTCGATGGCAGCAGTAGAGGCATTAGAGGGCAAAAGTGGGGAGGGGGGGCACCCCTCAAAGAAGGGGGTACGAAGGTCACCACGAGAGGTTCCTACAGCGACTATACTCTTCTCAGCTGCCAAGAGGCGCTTCTCGAGGAGGTCAACGGTGAGTGTGGTGGGGCAAACAGAGAGGAAGTGGTCCCTGACCGAGCGAAGGGAGTCACGTAGCCCGGTGACTATGTAGTAGAGGGTGATGTACATGGGGGGGGGGTTCTTGGCGCAGAACTCAGCAGGATGCGCAGCGCGGTAGCGGGTGTCACTAGTGTGAAGGTGCGTAATGAGATCAGCGACAGTGGGAAAGGCGGCAAGGTCGGGGAACAGGTACGGCAGCATGAGGCGGCTAAGGGCAGCAGTGGTAGGGGAAGAGTAGCGTGCAACTACAGCGTCGTACAAGGTCTTAGCACTCTTGAACTGACTAAAGTGCGCACGCTCAGTGGAGGGCAAGTGACTACGCACAGCAAGACCGGCAGTAGCATCGCGTGTGGCCCTCTCGGAGGGAACAGTGTTGTCAGTGTCGGCAGTAGGGGCAGGAGAGGCGCCAGACGTGAGATTGAACAGTGAGAGACTGTCTTTCCTATCGCACTGCAGGAAAAGCTGCAGATCATTGGCCCAGACATCAAAGTCGACAACCCGACTTTCAGCATCAAAGGTGAGAACGCTAGGGGTAGCCATGACAGCAGCAGCAGCAAGCTAGTAGCAGGGGCAGCATGCGCGGCTCGGCGGTGCTCTTACCAGGGCGTGTGGGTAGGGGCTCGCAAGTAGTGGGGCAGGGCCGAGGCGCGTCGGCAGGGACAGGGCCGCGAAGAGGCCGCAACCGCCGCCGGCGGCGGCTCCCGCTGTCGGCGGCGGTGGTTGCGGCCCCGGCAACGGCGGTGGCGGCGATCACGGCAGCGGCGGCTGCGGCCCCGGCAGTGGCGGCGGCGGCTGTCGCTGTCGGTGGCGGCCGCTGCTGTCGCCGGCGGCTGCTGTTGTCGGCCGCTGCTATCGGCGGCGGCGGCTGCTGCTGGCGGCGGTTGTTGCTGTCGGCGGCGGCCGCCGCTACTTCGCCGGCGGCGGCTGCTGCTGTTCGCGGAGGAGCCGAGAAGGGGCGGGTATGGGCGGCGAATGGGCCACGAAGGGCCGTGAATAGGCCGCGAAGGGCGGCGACGGGGCCGGGGCAAGACCGTGAGGGGCCGCGAAGGGCGGCGACGGGGCCGAGACGGGGCCGTGAGGGGCCGCGAAGGGCGGCGACGGGGCCGAGAAGGGGCCGAGAGGGGCCGGAAAGGGCGGCGACAGGGCCAAAAAGGGGCCGTGAAGGGCGGCGACGGGGACACGAAGGGGCCGCAAGGGGCCTCGAAGGGGCCGCGAGGGGCGTGAAGGGGCCGCGAAGGGCCGTGAGAGGGGCCGTGGGGGGCCGCGAGAGGGGCCGCTACGGGGCCGTAAGAGAGCGCGACGGTCCGCTAAGGGCAGAGGACGCGACGGGAGGGCACGCACACGGGGCGCGACTCGGGCAAGAGCGAAGCGCGCTCTGGGCAGGAAAAAAAATACGATTTTTGGTGGGCCCTAGGACACGTTCCCACTAGGGAAACTGCTCTATACTATGTGAAAGAACGAGGAAATGAATGCACTAGGAAACAAGTGGGTACAAGTAGGAAAACCTTAAAGTTCTGTACCCCATATTTTCTACCCCACTATAGCCTACACAGATTATAGCATATAATTTTGACAACCCGCTCTATACCATGTGAGAAAAGTACGAGGAATGAATGCACTACGAAACAGGTGGGTACAAGTAGGAAAACCTAAAAGTGTTGTACCCCATATTATCTACCTCACTACAGCCTACACAGACTATAGCATATAAGTTTGACATTCAGGTATTTGAGACTTGAAGGTTATGACTATCGCTAAGGCTTCCTTGTCATGAATGGGGTAGTTCATTTCTGCTCCGTGTAGCTTTTTTTCTGAGATAAGCGATGGGCTGCAAACCGAGTCCGTGATCCTGCATCAGTAGTGCTGCGACTGCTTGGTCACTAGCGTCTGCTTCCACCACGTAGTCCTTGTCTGGGTCCAGTAAGATGAGTACTGGCGCTGTAGTCAGTGTTGTCTGTAGCTGCTCCATGGCTTGCTGATGAGGGGTATCCCATTTGTAGGGCGTATCCTTTTTCAGTAGGTCGGTCAGTCACGCTGCTATCTTAGCGTATGGCGGCACGAACCTATTGTAATAGTTGGCGAAGCCTATGAATTGCTGCACATCCTTCACGTTCTCCGGAACGTTTTCCATTTCTTGACGGCTTCAATCTTCCGCGAGTCCACGTGTACGCCCTCGTCAGTCACCTTGTGCCCGAGAAATTGCACCTTCTTCAGGGCGAAGTCGCTCTTTGACAGCTTCACGTAGAATTTGTTCTTCTGCAGGATCTCGAGTACCTTCCGTAGATGCTCCACGTGCTCCTTCATCTTCTTGGAGTAGATGAGAATGTCATCCAAGTACACCACCACGCACTTGTCCAGCAGGGGCCGTATGATATGATTCATCTCCGCCTGAAACGTCGCTGGTGCGTTGCAGAGTCTGAATGGCATCACCAAGTATTCGTATCTAGTACGGAACACCGTCTTGTGGATCCTGTTGTCCGCCATCTTGATCTTCCAATAATCTTACCGTAGGTCCAGCTTCGAAAAGACTTTTGCACCACGCAGTTGGTCTAGTAGGTCGTCTATGCGCGTTATGGGGTATTTAATTTTTACTGTTTGTTTGTTCACTGCACGGTAGTCGATGCACAACCGTAAACTGCCGTCTGGTTTTGGAGTGAAGAGAACTGGTGCACAGTAGGGAGAGGTGGATGGGCGGATCAGTTGTTTGTCCAGTAGATTCTCTATCTGTTTCTTCATGTCTGTTAATTCGGTCGGACTTAGTCGGTATGGTGCATGTTAAACGTTTTTCCCACCTGGTGTCAGAACTTATATTTGTAACGGCCTATAGCTGTAGTTAGTGTAGTTATTATAGACTTAGTTTGGTGGTGCACCTTCTTTATTTCCTATGCTATATGTTCCTTGAAACCTATAGTGACATCATCCTTCCCAATTCTCTCGATCCTCACCCTTGGCACAAACCTACTCGATATCCAAGTTGGGCCTAGGCTCCTAAGTCTAGGCCCTAGTTAAACTTAGTGCATTCTCGTTCTACTTTCGTCATGCTATCAGAGCGCGTTACGTCTTGGCCTGTGGGCCCGCCTCATGCTTCCGCTGCTACTTTTTTTTTCCGGTCGCGCGCCTAGGGCGCGTGGCGATTTTCCCTTGTCCCGCCCCCGGTTGGCGTGTGACTCCTTATCTGCCCGTCGCGCGCCCCGTGGCATGCGACGGTGCCCTAAACCTGCCCGTCGTGCGCCCCGTGGCACGCGACGGTGCCCTGCTTGTCGTGCGCCCCGAGGCACACGACGGTGCCCTTAAACTTAAACTTACTCGTCGTGCGCCCCGTGGCACGCGACGGGCCTCTCCGCACCTGCTCTCCCTGCAGCCGCCCCTGACCTACCTGCGCCGACACATGTAGCCGCTCTGCGGCTTTCTTCCCGCCCACCCCCTCTTCCTTTGTCTCCCTGCAGCCGTGGGGGGGAGGGTATGGGGGTGGCGGGTGTTGGAGTGTTGGGTCGTCTCCTTCCCTTCCCCTCCTCCTCCTTTCGTTCCCACTGCTGCAGCTGCCGCTAGGGGGGAGGGTGTGAGGGTGTGGGGGAGCAGGGGGAGTGGCACCGGGGTGGAGGGTGTGAGGCAACCAGCAGCCGTCCCTCCACCTCTCCTCTCTTCCCCCCTTCTCTGCTGCTCCGGCAGCAGTGTGGGGGAGGGGAAGGAGGAGGGTGAGGAGATGGAGGGGGTGACCAGCTAGTGTCAGCTCGCCTGCAGTTCCTGCTGTTGCTTGTTTATTATTTTGCATGTGTACACCTGCACGTTGTATTCTGCACAAACTCCTGCTGCAGGCAGTTATGGGGGAGTGTCAGAACTTATATTTGTAACTGCCTGTAGCTGTAGTTAGTGTAGTTATTTAAACTTAGTTTGGTGGTGCACCTTCTTTGTTTCCTATGCTATATGTTCCTTGAAACCTATAGTGAAATCATCCTTCCCAATTTTCTCGATCCTCACCCTTGGCACAAACCTACTCGATATCCAAGTTGGGCCTAGGCTCCTAAGTCTAGGCCCTAGTTAAACTTAGTACATTGTCGTTCTACTTTCGTCACCTGGTTCCTCCACGATCTCGTGCTCGTAGGTGCGTGCAGAGGTATGCGTGCAAGTAGGTCATCGGACATTATATCCTTGTATTGCTCCAAGACCTCCTTCTCTGCTACAAGTAGCTCTACGTTTGGCTTCTCCTTCTCTGTTGCTGCCATAACCAGTGCTAGGTAGCCCGTGTTACTCTCGTTCACCGTCCGTTCGAGCCGTGCTAGTGTTGTTTTAGGAACGCTCCCTATATCCGTCCAGCTTCGCAGCTCCACTCGTTTTCATTGTTATAGATGAACGCCTTCCTTTTGACCCAGCCGGTCTCGGGGTTGAACCGTTTCAGGAAATCTCGCCCCAAGATGAAATCTAAACCTTTGATATTCGTGATCGGCAACGTCGGCTTCCACCTCAGCGCCCCTATGTGCAGCTGCAATGATGCTTCGCCGTGGATGGGAAGTTTCGTACCGTCCACCATCGTTGCCGTGAACTAGGTCTCCTCCGAAGATTCTCGTATTTTCTCCAACATCCCGCGTGACAAAAGTTAGAAGAAGAAAAGGGGGATGAACTAGCAGAAATGGGGATACAAATAGCAAACCCTAGAAGGGTTGTACTCGCTATAGAGCACCCCACTACAGGCTAGAACATAAGAATAATATTCTGACACCGCGGTCGCACACCAAGTGAGACGCACCGCTGTCCACCAGTGCCTGGAGGTGTCACCCGTTGCAGATCACCTCGATTACTAGTGGTTGTTGCCGCTCCGAGTAACCTTAGATGGTTTTGCTTATAGGATCATAGGGTACGTCGAATATATCTCCCCTATGTCCTGCGCTCGAAGCTGGTGTTTCCTTCTAACCCTGCTCAGTTGGAAACTGATACCGAGTCAGGACCTAGGGGAGATATATTCGATGTACCCTATGATCCTATAAGCAAAACCATCTACGGTTACTCGGAGCGGCAACAACCATTAGTAATCGAGTTGATCTGCAACGGGCGACGCCTCCAGGCACTGGTGGACAGCGGTGCGTCTCACTCGTTGTGCGACCGCGGGATGTTGGAGAAAATAGGAGTATCTTGGCTTGGAACCTTCCCCTAAGCCTTTGGAGATGTGTAGGCTTCACCTGTGGGCAATGGGGAGCCTTAACACCGTGCTGCGGGGAGAGAATATTAACTCCTTGAAACGCACGACCCTTTTCAACGCTCCGGAGTGGTTTGCCCGACTTCTTAGATACCTGAATAATGTCTAAAGACTTTTTCTTGGCCTTGAAATCTCCCCTGAATTTTTTAAATGCTTGAAAACCTCGAGAGGAAATATTCTTACTCTCGGGGGTGTTCGGCTGAAGGTTCCTAGTCGGTGTAGAGTCTTGTTTCGCGGAGCCTCCATTTGTCTCGGCGACTTCCCCTGTTGCTGGCGGGTCGTGGCGTTTTAAATTTGCGCCACCATGTCCTCCTTTTTTCGGCCACTCCGAAGTCGCCACGTTGTCGCCTTTTCGCCTTTTCCTGATCTTCTCGTGATCGTCAGGTTCATCAGCGGCTACTGGCGATTCCCTTTTTGACTTCGGGGGTGCCCCACTGTTGTGCTTGTACCTTCTTCAATTTCCAACACGCCAAGAATCGATGTCCTGTTGTGCCACAAAATTCGCAGTTCCCATATTTTGTCGGCCGCTGCTTTGCGTCGATCTTGTCGATGTCCATTGGGTCGGCAGTCATGGGTGGTGCCGATCGCTTCGTGCCAAATGATCGGTTCGGCATGTGGCGTCCTATCTCGGGTTCACATCGCATCAGTGCATCGAATCTCTCTGCTACATACACCATGTCGCGGTAGTTGTTGTGGTTCGCAGCAATCACCTGTCGGTGGACTTCCATCTTTAGGCCCTCTGAATACACTTGGATGTTTTCCCCTTCGGTCAGGTCGGTAATTCGGTTGAAGATGTCAAAATATGGTTACATATTTTATATAATCGTTTGCAGTTGTAGTGTACATATTGCATCATGTTTGGTGGTGCACCTCCTTGTGTTGATGTTTACCTATTTGTACTTGCTATTCTCATTAGTGAACCCCATTCCTCTCGATACTTTTCCTAAACTTGAACTCAACTTCTCCTACCTCACTAGCCATGGCTCCTAGGCCTTGCTAGAAATTTTGTCATGCTATCAGAGCGAACTGCGTTCCTGGCCTGTTGCTTCCGCTGCAACTCTGTGTACTGCACGCCCCGTGGCGTGCCCCTCGCGAGACCCTTAGTGGCCCCTCGCGGCCCCCTTCGCGGCCCCGTCGCCGCCCTTCTAGGCCCTTCGCGGCCCCTTTGCGGCCCCATCGCTGCCTTTACCGGCCCGTCGCCGCCCGTCCAGGCCCCTCGCGGCCCCTTCGCGGCCCCGTCGCCCGCCCTTCAGCAGGCCCCGTCGCCTACCTTGCGGCCCCGGCCCCGTCTCCTAAACCTTGCTAGAAATTCTGTCAGAAGAGGCTCTCCATCTGTTGCGTGTGCTGTGTTACACTGCCGAACTGTTTATGCGAATGAATCTGCTGCCGCGCCATGTAGCTGGAGTTGATTGGTTCGAAACGTTGAATTAAAGCTGTGAAAGAACGAGGAATGGAATGGAAGGAGTGGTTTCACTAGCAAGCAGTTGAGTACATATAGCAAACCCTAAATTGGGCTGTACTCACTATTGACTACCCCACTGCAGGCTAGACAAACATAACATTCTGACAAAAGCTTCCCGAAACAGTGTCCATGACCCTGTCAGAACATTATAGCTTATACATTTGTGTAAGCTGTAGTGGGGTAGCCCATAAGGGGTACAACCCAATTAGGGCTAGTACTTGTACCCAACTGTTTCATAGTTCATTCATCCATTCTCACTTCTCGTCATGGTATCGAGCAGGTTCCCGAATGGGAATACTGCCTAGGGCCCACCACGAACTTTTTTTTTCCTTCCCTGCCCGGAGCGCGCTTTGCTCCTAACCCGAGTAGCGCCTCGAGCCGCCCTTAGAGGCCCCCGTTGGCCGCCCTTACGGCCCTTCACGCCGCCTTCTACGGCCCCTTACGGCCTCGTCTGGCCCCTTACGACCCCGTCGCGGCCCCGCTTAGGCCCCTTACGGCCCCGTCGCGGACCCGCTTAGGCCCCTTACGGCCCCGTCGCGACCCCGCTTAGGCCCCTCACGGCCCCGTCGCGGCCCCGCTTACACCCCTTACGGCCCCGTCACGATCCCGCTTAGGCCCCTCACGGCCCCGTCGTGGCCCCGCTTAGGCCCCTTACGGCCTCATCGCGGCCCCGCTTAGGCCCCTCAGCAGCCCCGTCGGCCCTTCACGGCCCCGCCTGGGCCCCGTCGCGGCCCCGTCTGGCCCCGTACGGCCCCTTTGCGGCCCCACCTAGGCCCCTCCGCGGCCCTGCCTAGGCCCCTCAACAGCCCCGCCTGGCCTCCTTTACGGCCCCGATACGGCCTCTCTACGGCCCCTTTGCAACCCCGTCGCCACCTGCGGCCCCGTCGCCCACTTCGGCCCCGTCGCCACCTGCGGCCCCGCCCACCCTTGCGGCCCCGTCGCCCACTGCGGCCCCGAAACCCACTGCGGCCCCGTCACCACCTGCGGCCACGCCCACCATTGCGGCCCGCCGCCACCTAAGGCCCCGCCACCACCTTCGGCCTCGCCGCCACCTGCGGCCCCGCCGCCCAGCGCCTGCAGCACGGAGCCGCCCGACCGCTCGACCGCCGAGCCGCCCAGCAACCGAGCCGCTCGACCGCCGAGCCGCCCAGCAACCGAGCCGCCCAGCAGCCGAGCCACCCAGCAGCCGAGCCGCTCGACAGCCGAGCCGCCTAGCACCGTGCAGCCGAGCCGCCCAGCAGCCGAGCCGCCCAGCAGCCGAGCCGCCCGACAGCCGAGCCGCCCAGCACCGTGCAGCCGAGCCACCCGACAGCCGAGCCGCCGAGCAGCCCGATCCCCCCACTTCCCTGGAAAGAGCATAGTCTCTACTACTGCACTGCCCTGCCCCACTGTACTCACTGCCTGCCTTCAGCTGTTATGGCCTCCCCTAGCGTTCTCACCTTTGACGCTGAGGGTCGGGCAGTGGACTTTGAGGTCAGGGTAGATGATCTGCAGCTTTTTCTGCGGTGCAATAGGGCGGACGGCCTCTCCCTATTTGACCTCACTTCTGGTGCCTCCCCTGCCCCTGCTGCTGATTCTGACCCCACTGTTTGCTCACAGTGGGCCACACGTGATGCTGCTGCTCGCCTTGCTGTGCGCCGCCACTTACCGACCACTGAGCGTGCACACTTTAGCCAGTTCAAGAGTGCTCAGACCTTGTACGACGCTATAGTTGCACGCTACTCTTCCCCTGCCACTGCAGCACTGAGCCGCCTCATGCTACCGTACCTCTTCCCTGACCTTGCTGCCTTTCCCACTATCGCTGACCTCATTACGCACCTCCGCACTAGTGACACTCACTACCGCCCTGCGCTTCCTGCTGAGTTGTGCGCCAAGACCCCCCCCCCCCATGTACATCACCCTCTACTACATTGTCACCCGGCTCCCTGACTCTCTTCGGGTAGTCAGGGACCACTTCCTCTCTGTTTGCCCCACCACTCTCACCGTTGACCTCCTCGAGAAGGCCCTCCTAGCGATAGAGAAGAGCGTAGTCGCTGTACGAGCCTCTCATGGTGACCCTCGCACCCCCGTCTTTGAGGGGTGTTCTCCCCCCCCCCCCCCTCTTGCCCTCTGTTGCCTCTGCTGCTGCGGCCGACCTCGTTGGTTTCGAGTCGGTCGGCGCTGCGTCTGCCCCGAGCGGGAGACGCCGCACCGGCAAGGGCAAGGGGGGCAAGGGCGCTGGAGGGGCTGGAGGGGGCGGTGAAGGTGGTGGTGGAGGCGGTGGAGGGAGTGGGGGTGGTGGTGGGAGTGGTGCCGGGGGTGGCGGCGGCCGCGGCAGCAGTGGAGGCGGTGGAGGCGGTGGAGGTGGCGGAGGGAGCGGAGGCGGCGGAGGTAGTGGAGGAGGCGGAGGTGGAGGAGGCGGCGGAGGCGGCGGAGGCGGCGGAGGCGGCGGCGGCGGCGTAGGCGGCGGTGGTAGAGCGGGTCGCGACTCTGCGCCAAGGAGTGGCGCCGGTGTTGGTCAGCGCCAGCAGCAGCAGCGGAGTGGTGTGACCCTGTCCCCTCAGCAGCTTCATGAGTGGTACACTGCGCGCCTGCGCGGTGGGGGTTTTGGTCCCTGCTCTTACGTCCTCCGTACCGGCGACCGCACTTGTGAGCAGTGTGGAGGCCCACACTCCACCCACCGCTGCTTTGGTCGCCTGACGGACGCGTGGCGTCGCCAGTTCCCTGAGGCGTCAGAGATCCCTCGCTGGGGAGATCTGGCTAAGGCCGGGGTTGCTATCTTTGATCTTGACTTTGATGCTATTCTTGCCGCCATGTATGCTGTTGCTGATAGTGTTGAGGGTTCCTGTTACCTGTGTGTACCGCCTGACCCGGGCATTGAGGCTGCTGCTCTAGGTGCTGGTGAGGCTGCTGCTCTAGGTGCTAGTGCGTCTGCTGCCCCAGGTGCCACTGCGTCTGCCGCCCCAAGTGCTGGTGAGTGTGCTCTCTAAGGCACTACGTCGGCTCAAGCCTTCCACACCTTCACCCTGGACTCTGGTGGGTCCCGCTCCTTCTTTCGAGACCGCACCACTCTTACGTCGCTTAGTCGGCCGGTTGCAGTCTCCCTGGCAGACCCCTCTGGGGGTACTGTCCTTGCTAGCTTCTCCACTGTCCTTCCGTGCCTTGCAGCCCCCTCTAGCACCCTGTCAGGTCTCTACCTCCCCTCATTCTCTACGAACTTGGTGAGAGTGGAGCGGACCTGCATGATCGAGGGGTTGTCCAGTTCACTCCTGCGAGTCAGCGAGTGACCCACTGCACGTGTGCTCGGACAGGCCGACACTTGGCCACGTTCACCCGTCGGCCAGGGTCTAGCCTGTACACTCTTACTGCTGAGTCTCCTCCTACTGCTAAGTTTGCCCAGATAGCTGCGTCGGGTCAGGTGTTTGCTGCGGCGTCCATGTCTGGTCCTGAGTCTGCCCCCTGCTCGTGTGGTCTGCTATCCCACTAGACTCTCCTTTGGCACCACCTCCTTGGTCACCCCTCCTTGCCTCGTCTCCAAGGCATGGCCTCCCGTGTCCTTGTCTCTGGTCTTCCTCGGTCTCTCCCTCTCCTTCCTCCAGGGCGTGGCCCTACCTGCGTCCCCTGCGTCGAGGGGCGACAGCGCGCCGCCCCTCAGTCCTCCGAGTTTCCTCCGACAAAGGCTCCGCTGCACACGCTACACATGTGCGTGTGGGGCCCAGCCCACGTCAGTGGGCAGGGGCGAAAGCGGTACTTTCTGCTGGTGGTTGACGACTACTCGCGTTACACCACAGTCTTCCCCTTGCGCAGCAAGGGTGATGTCACTGAGGTGTTGATCGACTGGATCCGCGTAGCTCGTCTCCAGCTCAGACAGAGTTTCGGCTTAGACTTTCCTGTTCTGCGTCTGCACTCGGACAGAGGCGGGGAGTTTTCCTCTGCTCGTCTGGGAGCCTTCTGTCGTGCACAGGGCATCCGCCAGACCTTCATGCTTCCGGCCTCTCCACAACAAAATGGGATTGCTGAGCGCCGCATTGGCATGGTCATGGACGTCGCTCGTACGTCCATGATGCATGCGGCTGCCCCCCATTTTCTGTGACCGTTTGCGGTTCAGTACGCCGCGCATCAGCTCAACCTTCAGCCCCGGGTCTCCTTGCCAGAGACCTCCCCCGCCTTGCGGTCGACAGGGAAGGTTGGCGATGCGTCTGCGTTTCGGGTCTGGGGATCTCGGGCGTTTGTCTGCGACTTGTCTATGGACAAGCTGTCCCCCCGTGCTGTTCGTGGTGTCTTCCTTGGCTTCCCCCCCGACGCGCCTGGGTGGTAGTTTTACCACCCCACCTCGCGTCGTGTTCTGTCCTCCCAGGACGTCACCTTTGACGAGTGGGTGCCTTACTACCATCTCTTCCCCTACCGCACTGCGCCCCCCCCCCCCCCCCCGCCGCCGCTCTTCCTTGCGCCAGGTCCCCCCCAGGTAGACCCCCTCCGTCCTCATGGTCCTGCCCCGTCAGGTGTGTCCCAGGTAGACGCAGTCGAGCCTGTCGAGTAGCTGTTGACTCTGGTGCTGAGCCTGCGGGTGCCGGGTCTGGGGGTGCTAGGTCTGGGGGTGTTGAGACTGGGGGTGCTGAGCCTGGGGGTTTTGAGTCTGGGGGTGCTGACCTTGGGGGTGCTGAGCCTAAGGGTGCGGAGCCTTGGGGTGCTGGGTCTGCTCGTGTTGCCGCCGGCGGTGCTTCGTCAAGACGGGAGCCGCTCTCTCCACAGGAGCTGTGCCAGTGGTTCGCCCGCCGCTCGAGACGTGCTGTTGAGTCTGGGGGTGCTGCTAGAGCTGCTGTCGGTGCTGGTGCTGCTGGAGGTGGAGCTGCTGGGGTTGTTGGCGCTGGTGTTTCTACTGGTGCTGGAGCGTTTGGGGGTGCTGCTAAGGCTGCTGGTGCTGACGGTTCTACTGGACTTGGTGCTGCTGGAGCTGGAGCTGCTCGGGGTGTTGGCGCTTGCGGTGCTGCTGGAGCTGGTGCTTTTGAGGGTACTGGAGTTGGCGTTGTTGGAGCTGGAGGTTCTCCTGGCGCTGGTGCTGCCGCAGGGGATACTAGCTCTGGAGGCGCTGAGCGGCCGAGGCCATACTTCGTTCCGCTCCTGGAGCAGGTTCTTAGTCTCCCGCCCTCCCCTCGTCCTGCTCCTCCCTTAGAGTGTTCGCAGCCACTCCAGTCGCAGTCACAATTACCGCCTGCCTCCCCGCTACCTAATCCTTCTCCCTACACTGGTCCTATTGGAGGTCTTGCTGAGCGTCGTGAGCTTGCGTCTCGTCTTGCGTCGCCTGTTCGCGCTGCTCGCACTAGTCGTCGTGCTGCACGTCCGCGTCCTCCTGCGGTCCTCGGCTTACACCAGATGGCACTGCGTCCGTCCACTGCTCCTCTGCGTGTCCCTTTGCCATCTCCTCCAGAGTCCTCTCTTCCTTCTCTTGCTGACCCGGAGTCTGACTCCCTTCGTGCTGCTAGTCCTTCGGTCACGCATCTTCTTGCTACTGTTGTCACAGACCCTTCCTTTAAGTCCACTGCTGCGTCTGCTCTAGTTGCTGAGCTTGTCGACTTCGCTGCTCGCTATCGTCTAGACTACGCTCCTAGTCTTGTTGTTGAGTCTGAGTCTTTCTATCCTCCGTCCGTCGGGGGTGAGTGTGCTCTTAGCACGGACGTTCTTGAGGACAGGCAGGAGGAGTTCCAGTGCTTTGCAGCTGCTTTGCCCCATCTCGTGTCCACGCTCATTGCCCCTGAGGGAGACCCGGATGCACCACACATCCCGACTCCTCGATCGTACGCTGAGGCGATCGAGGGTCCCTACTCCTCTCAGTGTCAGTCAGCCATGGACACAGAGATGGCTTCCTGGAAGTCCACAGGCACCTACGTCGACGAGGTTCCCCCACCAGGGGCGAACATCGTCAGTGGCATGTGGATTTTCAGGGTGAAGCGGCTGCTGGGCTCTCCGCCTGTCTTCAAGGCGCGCTACGTGGCTCGAGGCTTCAGTCAGCGGAAGGGAGTTGACTACTTTCAGACCTTCTCTCCCACCCCGAAGATGACCACTCTTTGGGTGCTGCTGCACACAGCCGCTCAGCGCGACTACGAGCTTCACTCTCTTGACTTCAGCACAGCTTTCCTGTAGGGAAGCCTACACGAGGAGATTTGGCTCAGCGCCCTCCTAGCTTCAATGGGTCGTTTCCTCCTGGTACCCAGTGGAGCCTGCGGCGGCCAGTCTACGGTCTCCGCCAGACGCCCCGTGAGTGGCACGACACACTGAGGACTACGCTTGCGGCTCTTGGGTTTGCTCCTTCTACAGCTGACCCATCGCTGTTTCTGCGTACTGACACCTCTTTGCCGCCGTTCTACATCCTTGTGTACGTCGACAACTTGGTCTTTGCCACAGCTGACACTGCTGGACTCGCCCACGTGAAGTCCGAGCTGCAGAAGAGACACACGTACACAGACCTGGGTGAACTGCGCAGCTACCTTCACTTGCAGATCACTTGGGACAGAGCACAGCGCACCATTACCCTGACTGAGTCACACATGGTGCAGCAGGTCCTTCAGCGCTTCAGCTTCACGTACTCCTCGCCTCAGCCCACTCCTCTGTCTACTCGCCACTCGCTCTCAGCTCTGCCTTCGGATGAGTCCGTAGAGTCGAGTGGCTCGTACCCAGAGCCTGTTGGCTGCCTCATATACCTGATGACCTGCACACGACCTGACCTTGCATACCCTCTTAGCATCTTGGCACGCTATGTTGCTCCTGGGAGACACAGACCAGAGCACATGGCTGCAACGAAGAGGGTGTTGCGCTACGTGTGCAGTACGTCGGGCATGGGGCTAGTGTTTGGAGAGCGACGTCGGGTAGTCCTCACAGCTCACGGAGACGTTTCTTGGGCTGACGACCAGGCTTTGCAGCGGTCGTCACAGGGTTACACCTTCAGCCTTGGCTCCGGCTCTGTTTCGTGGCGGTCTACCCGCTCGTCCTCTGTTCTCGGCTTCAGCTGTGAGGCTGAGATCTACGCTGGGGCCATGGCTGCTCAGGAGCTACGCTGGCTCACCTACCTACTGACTGACCTAGGAGAGCCGCCTTGTTCTCCTCCAGCTGTGTACTTTTTCAGCAAGGCCATGCTGGCCTTGTGTCGGGAGCACAGACTGGAGCACAGAACGAAGCACATTGCTCTACGCTACTTCCTGGCTCGTGAGCTGCAGCAGCGTGGTCAGCTCCGCCTCACCTACGTGGCCTCTGAGGCCAACACTGCTGATATCTTCACCAAGGCCCTTCCGCCTTGTGATCATCAGCGCTTCTGTACTTTGCTAGGTCTTGTGCCTACCTGGCCTCACTTGCTCACTTCTTGATCTTGTTTTTACTGTCCTCTTTCTATACCTGCACTTGCTTGTTTACCTTTATATATTGATCTTGCATGTGAACTGGTCTTTTGACCTTACTCTTGTGTTCGGACTATGTGATCCACCCTGAGCTTGCTTTGCTTTGCTTGACTGGTCTTGTGACCTCTTGTTCTCCCCCACTTTTCCTATGGGGGTGTGTTAGAACATTATAGCTTATGTTGGAATAAAGGAACAGGAATGATGAACTAGTAGTGAAAACAGTACAAGTACCTAACCCTAGAATTGTGTACCCCCTATAGGCTAACCCACTGTAGCCTAAACAAACACAACAAACATATATAATGTTTGACACACCCCCATAGGCGAAGTGGGGGAGAACTAGGGGTTAGAAGACCAGTGAAGGCAAAGCAAGACAAAACAAGCTCAGGGTGGATCTCAACAATACCACACAAATTCCGAGCACAAGCAAGTGGTCACAAGACCAGTTCACATGCAGGTTTATAATAGAACAAGAGGTACAATGATCACAACCTAGCAAGAGTAAACATGCAGGTATATATATATATATATCACAACAAAACAAACTCAAGAAGTAAGCAAGTGAGGTACAGTAGGAACAAGGCCTAGAAGAGTGCAAAAGCGCTGATGGTCACAAGACTAAAGCGCCTTGGTGAACATATCAGCAGTGTTGGCCTCAGAGGCCACGTAATGCAGACGAAGCTGACCACGCTGCTGCAACTCTCGAGCAAGGAAGTAGCGCAGAGCAATGTGCTTCGTTCTGTGCTCCAGTCTGTGCTCCTGACACAAGGCAATGGGTGCCTTGTTGTCGACGTACAGCACTAGAGGAGAACGAGGCTGCTCTCCAAGGTCGGTCAGCAAGTAGGTGAGCCAGCGTAGTTCCTTGGCCGCTATGGCTGTGGCGTAGATCTCAGCCTCACAACTGGAGCTGAGAACAGAAGAAAAGCGAGTAGAACGCTAAGAAACTGAACCAGAGCCAAGACTGAAGGAGTAACCCTGAGACGACCGTTGAGTAGCCTGGTCGTCTGCCCAAGAAGCGTCTGAGTGCCCAGTGAGAACAACTGGGACTCGCCCTCCAAGCACTAGCCCCATGCCTGACGTACTGCACAAGTCGCGCAACACCCTATTAGCTGCATCCATGTGCTCCTTCCGGTGACGGCCGAGAGCGACATAGCGTGCAAGAATGCTAAGAGGGTATGCAAGATCAGGTCGAGTGCAGGTCATCAGGTACATGAGGCAACCCACAAGGTCTGGATACGGGCCACTCGGCTCTACGGACTCATCCGAAGGCAGAGCTGAGAGCGGGTGACCGGTAGGCAGAGGAGTGGGCTGAGGCGAAGAGTACCTGAAACGGAAGCGTTGAAGGACCTGCTGCACCATGTGTGACTGAGTCAAGGTGATGGTGCGGCGTACTCTGTCCCGAGTGATCCGCAAGCCAAGATAGCTTGTCAGTTCACCCTGGTCTGTGCAGGTGTGTCTCTTCTGCAGCTCCGACTTCACGTGGGCGAGTGCCGCAGTGTCAGCAGTGGCAAAGACCAAGTCGTCGACGTACACGAGGATGTAGAACGGCGGCAGTGAGGTGTCGGTGCGTAGAAACAGCGACGGGTCAGCAGTAGAAGGCGCGAACCCAAGAGCCGCAAGTGTAGTCCTCAGTGTGTCATGCCACTCACGTGGCGCCTGGCGGAGACCGTAGACTGGCTGTCAGAGGCTTCACTGGGTACCAGGAGGGAACGACCCAGTGAAGCCAGGTGGACGGCACGGCCAGATCTCCTCGTGCAGGCTGCCCTGTAGGAAAGCAATGGTGAAGTCAAGAGAGTGGAGCTCGTAGTCACGCTGAGCGGCGACGTGCAGCAGAACCCGAAGAGTGGTCATCTTCAGGGTCGGGGAGAAGGTGTGGAAGAAGTCAACTCCCTGCCGCTGACTGAAGCCTGGTGCAACGTAACGCGCCTTGAAGACAGGCGGAGAGCCCGGCGGCCGCTTCACCCTGAAAATCCACATGCCATTGACACTGTTCGCCCAAGGCAGGGGAACCTCGTCGACGTAGGTGCCTGTAGACTTCCAGGAAGCCATCTCCGTGTCCATGGCCAACTGCCACTGAGAGGAGTAGGGACCGGCCATCGACTCTGCGTAAGAGCGTGGGGTCGGGATGTCTTGTGCATCTGGGTCTCCCTCAGGGGCAACAAGCATGGACACGAGATGGGGCAAAGCGGCAGCAAAGCACTCAAACTCCTCGTGCCTGTCCTCAAGGACGTCAGTGCCAAGAGCACACTCACCCCCGACGAACGGAGGACAGACAGACTCAGACTGAGCAACCAGGCTAGCAGCGTAGTCTAGACAACACTTGGCGTGTTCAGTTCCCTCAGGCCACTGAGTTGCCCCGCTGGATTGATCTCCTGAAGAAGGGGATTGATATCTTTGCTCTATGCTCTGATACCATGTTGGAATAAAGGAACAGGAATGATGAACTAGCAGTGAAATTAGTACAAGTACCTAACCCTAGAATTGTGTACCCCCTATAGGCTAACCTATTGTAGCCTAAAGAAACACAAGAACATATATAATGTTTGATAGCTTATACATTTGTGTAGGCTGTAGTGGGGTAGCCCATAAGGGGTACAACCCAATTAGGGTTAGTGCTTGTACCCAACTGTTTCATTGTTCATTCATCCATTCTCACTTCTCGTTTCACCCTTCGCCTCGGATCTCATTACTATTGTAAATCCACTCGAGCGCCGGGCCTCGTAATAGTGTCGGTGCAAGCCGAATCCACATTACATTATGTGTCGGGGTCGTACACCCAAAGGCCTCGAAGTAGATTTCGAGGGTCGCAATGAATTGACGGACGTCGGTGTCTCTCGCATTCGTATTGAATGTCTCTGGTAGCCTCGGACGTGCCGCCTCAAGATGTCAGAACATTATAGCTTACTCATTTGTGTAGGCTATAGTGGGGTATCCCATAGGGGGTACAACCCAGTTAGGGTTTCCTATTTGTACTCACTTCGTTCATAGTTCACTCATTCTCTCGTTCACTTCTTCTCATGGAATCAGAGCAGGTTCCCCTGTGGGAACTGTGCTTCGGGCCCACCACCTAGAATTTTTTTTTCTGCCCTGGCGCCCGCCCTAGCGCCCGCCCTAGCGCCCGCCCTAGCGCCCGCCCCTTCGAGCCGCCTGTTAGCGCCGCCCGTTCGCGCCGCCCTTTAGCGCCACCCGTGCGGCTGCCCGTTCGCGCCGCCCTTTGCGCAGCCAGTAGCGCCGCCCGTGCGGCCGCCCGTTACCGCCGCCCGTGCGGCCGCCCGTAGCGCCGCCCGTGAGCCGCCGCCCGTGAGCCGCCGCCCGTCGCGCCACCCTTTAGCGCCGCCCGTGCACCGCCGCCCGTGAGCGCCGCCCGTGACGCAGCTGCCTGTGAACCGCCGCCCGTGACGCAGCCGCCCGTGACGCCGCCGCCCGTGACGCCGCCGCCCGTCACGTCGCCTCCCCCCCCCCCCCCCCCCACGTGACGCCGCCGCCCGTCACGCCGCCCGCCCGTGAGCCGGCGCTGCCCGCGAACCGCCCACCCGTGGGCCTTCAGCCCGCCCGTGAGCTGCCGACGCCGCCCGTGAGCAGCCGACGCCGCCGACGCCGCCCGTGAGCCGCCGACGCCGCCGACGCCACCCGTGAGCCGCCGACGCCGCCGACGCCGCCCGTGATTCGCCGACGCCGCTGCCCCTGCCGTCGCCCGTGAGCCGCCGACGCCGCCGCTGCCGCCCGTGAGCCGCCCTGGCCGCCCGCCCAGCCGCCCGTGAGCTCCCCGCGCGCCGTCCCAGCCGCCCGTGAGCCGCCACCGAGCCGCCCCAGCCGCCCGTGCCGCCGCCCGAGCCGCCTGAGCCGCCCGAGCCGCACGGACCGCCCGCGCCGCCCTAGCCACCCGAGCCGCCCGAGCCGCCCGAGCCGCCCGAGCCGCCCGAGCCGCCCGAGCCGCCCGCGCCGCCCGAGCCGCCCGAGCCGCCCGAGCCGCCCGAGCTGCCCGAGCCGCCAGAGGAGCTGCACTCCTGCTCCTGTCGGGCTATTGCTGCTCCTGGGCTGTGTACCTGCGCCGCTGACCTACCCGACTCTTCCTGCCCGGTGAGACTGTCAGCTGCTGTCATGGCCACCCCCAATGTCCTAGCTTTTGACGCTGAGGGTAGAGCCATTGACTTTGCAGTCTGGATTGAGGACCTGCAGCTGTACTTACTGTGTGATGCGGTCGATGAGGTCTCTCTCTTTGACTTTGTCTCTGGCGCTGTCCCTGCCCCTCCTCCTGATGCTGATTCCGCCGTTCGCTCCAAGTGGGCGACCCGCGATGCTGCTGCACGTCTTGCTGTGCGTCGCCACCTCCCTTCCTCCGAGCGTGCCCACTTTAGTCAGTGCAAGACCGCTCAGGCCTTGTACGACGCTGTAGTTGCACGCTACTCCTCCCCTTCCTCCGCTACGCTGAGCCGCCTCATGCTACCTTTTCTCTTCCCTGACCTCGCTTCCTTTCCCACTGTCGCTGACCTCATTACCCACCTCCGCGCTAGTGACGCTCGCTACCGCGCTGCCCTTTCTGCTGAGTTCCGCGCCGCCAACCCTCCTCCCATGTACATCACTCTCTACTTCCTTGTCACCCGTCTCCCTGAGTCCCTTCGTGTCGTTAGGGACCAGTTTCTCTCTGTCTGTCCCACCACCCTCACTGTCGACCTCCTTGAGGAGTCCCTGCTAGCGGCTGAGAAGAGCATAGTCGCTGTAGGGGCCTCTCGGGGTGACCCTCGCACCCCCATCTTTGACGGGTGTTCTCCTTCCCCCCTGCTGCCCTTTGTCGCCTCTGCCGCTGCGGCCGACCTCGCTGGTTTTGAGTCGGTCGGTGCGGCGTCTGCCCCCAGCGGTAGACGCCGCTCTGGCAAGGGCAAGGGGGGCAAGGGAGCAGGTGGAGCTAGAGGAGGCAGTGGCGGAGGAGGTGGGGGTGGCGGGGGGAGTGGGGGTGGCGGTGGGGGTGGTGGCGGGAGTGGAGGTACTGGTGGAGGCGGTGGAGGCGGAGGTGGCGGCGGAGGCGGTAGCGGAGGCGGCGGGGGCGAGGGTACCTGTGGGGGCGGTGGTGGTGGAGACGGGGGCGGTGGTGGAGGCGGGAGTGGCGGTGGCGGCGGGGGTCGGAGTGTCTCGTCCCAGCGCAGCAGCTCTGGGGGTGGTCAGCGCCAGCAGCAGCAGCAGCAGCAGCAGTAGCAGCAGCAGCAGCAGCAGCGCTCTCGCACCGTCCCCGCCCCTCAGCAGCTCCGTGAGTGGTACTTGCAGCGTCAGCGTGGTGGTGCGTTTGGTCCTTGCCCCTACGTTCTTCGCACCGGCGACCGTGCGGGGGAGAGGTGTGGAGGCACCCACACAGCCCGCCGCTGCTTTGGCCGCCTGACCGACGCCTGGCGTCAGCAGTTTCCGGAGGCCGCTGAGATCCCCCGCTGGGGGGAGCTGTCTAGGGCTGGTGTAGCCATTTATGATCTTGACTTTGATGCTATTCTTTCTGCTATGTATGTTGTGACTGGTAGTGATGAGGATGACTGTTACCGGTGTTTCCCGCCCGACTCGGGCATTGGTACTACTGCGTCAGGTACTCGTGAGGCTGCTGCTCTAGGTGCCAGTGCGTCTGTGCTCTCAGGTACTGGTGAGTCTGCCCTCTCAGGTACTGTGTCGGCTTCGGCCTCTCACACCTTCACACTTGACTCTGGAGCGTCTCGCTCCTTCTTTCGGGACCGCACTACTCTCACGCCGCTGAGTCGGCCGGTTGCGGTGTCCCTGGCTGACCCCTCTGGGGGGCCTGTCCTGTCTCGCTTCTCCACGGTACTTCCGTGTCCGGCGGCCCCCTCTGGCACCCTGTCTGGTCTCTACCTCCCCTCGTTCTCGACGAACCTGGTGAGTGGTGCTGACCTACAGGATGCGGGTGTCCACCAGTTCACTCCTGCTCGTCAGCGGGTGACCCACTGCACGGAGGCTAGCACGGGACGCCACCTGGCTACGTTTACACGTCGGCCAGGGTCGAGCCTGTACACACTGACCACTGCTTCTCCTCCAGGTACTGAGTCTGGTAGGGTCCCTTCGTCTGGTCAGGTGTTTGCCGCAGCGTCCAGGTCTGGTCCTGAGTCTTCCCCCTGTTCGTGTCGTCGTCTGTCTCACGAGACCCTCCTCTGGCACCACCGCCTTGGCCACCCCTCTCTGCTTCGGCTCAGAGGCATGGCCTCCCGTCTTCTTGTGTCTGGTCTCCCCCGGTCTCTACCTCCCCTTCCTCAGGGCCCTGGCCCTGCCTGTGTCTCCTGTGTCGAGGGGCGCCAGCGTGCTGCCCCTCACTCCTCCCAGTTTCCTCCGACAGAGGCCCCACTGCAGACACATCACATGGACGTGTGGGGCCCAGCCCGCGTCCGTGGACAAGGTCAGGAGCGCTACTTCCTGCTCGTTGTTGACGACTACTCGCGTTACACCACAGTCTTCCCCTTGCGCAGCAAGGGTGAGGTTACTGAGGTGCTGATCGACTGGATCCGCGCAGCTCGTCTTCAGCTCAGGCAGAGCTTTGGCTCCGACTTTCTTGTGTTGCGTCTGCACTCTGACAGAGGCGGAGAGTTCTCCTCTGGCCTTCTACGTGCCTACTGTCGGGCGCGAGGCATCCGCCAGTCCTTCACGCTTCCGGACTCCCCACAGCAAAATGGGATTGCTGAGCGCCGCATTGGCATGGTCATGGACGTCGCCCGTACGTCCATGATGCATGCGGCTGCCCCCCATTTTCTGTGGCCATTTGCGGTCAGGTACGCAGCGCATCAGATCAACCTCCACCCCAGGGTCTCCAGGCCGGAGACCTCCCCAGCCCTGCTGTGGACGGGGAAGGTTGGCGATGCGTCGGCGTTCCGGGTCTGGGGATCTCGGGCGTTTGTCCGCGACTTGTCTGCGGACAAGCTGTCCCCTCGCGCTGCTCCCTGCGTCTTCCTGGGGTTTCCCCCCGACGCCCCTGGGTGGCAGTTCTACCACCCCACCTCTCGACGTGTTCTGTCCTCCCAGGACGTCACGTTCGACGAGTCGGTACCCTACTACCGCCTCTTCCCCTACCGCACTCCGTCCCTCCCCCCACCCCCGCTCTTCTTGGTACCAGGTCCCCCCCCGGTAGACCCCCTCCCCCCTCAGGGTCCTGCCCCTTCAGGTGTGTCCCAGGTAGACGCGGTCGAGCCTGTCGAGGTCACTGGTGACTCTGGTGCTGCTGCGGGAGCTGAGCCTGGGGGTGCGGAGTCTGGGGGTGCTGAGCCTGGGGGTGCGGAGTCTAGGGGTGCTGAGCCTGGAGGTGCCGAGCCTGGGGGTGCTGTGCCTGGGGGTGCTGTGCCTGGGGGTGCTGAGCCTGGGGGTGCTGGGCCTGGGGGTGCTGTGCCTGGGGGTGCTTCGTCTCGCCGGGAGCCACTCTCCCCACAGGAGCTGCGTGAGTGGTTTGCCAGGCGCTGGAGGCGTGCTGCTGGTGCTGGTGGTTCTTCCGCTGCAGAGGGTACTGCTGCCGCGTGTCCCGGTGGTGCTCGTCCTGTGGGTGCTGGAGCTGCTGGGTCTGCGAGTTCTTCTGGAGCTGGTGCTGCTGAGGGTGTTGGCGCTGAGCCTGCCGCTGGCGGTCCGACTGACAGTGCTCCTGGTGCTGCTGCTGGAGGTTCTGGAGCTTCTGGAGGTGCTGCTGGAGTGGGTGCTCCTGCTGGGGGTACTGGTGCTGTTCCTGCTGTTTCTATCATCGCCGCGCGGCCCCGACCGTACTTCGTTCCGCTCCTGCAGCAGGTTCTTGGTCTTACACCTCCTCCTCCTCCCTTAGAGGGTCCACAGCCTGTCCAGTCACAGCCACAGCTACAGCCTGCCTCCCCTTTGCCTGCTCCTTCTCCCTACGCTGGTCCTACTGGAGGTCTTACTGAGCGTCGTGAGCCTGCGTCTCGTCCTGCGTCGCCTGTTCGTACTGAGCGCGCTAGTGGTCGCGGGTCGCGTCAGCGTCCTCCTCCTGTCCCTGGCACGCACCGGATGTCACTGCGTCCGTCCACTGCTCCTCTGCGTGCCCCTTTGCCTTCTCCTCCTGCTTCCTCTCTTCCTGCTCTTGCCGACCCGGAGTCGGACTCTCTTCGTGCTGCCAGTCCTACTGTCACGCGTCTCCTTGCTACTGCTGTCACTGACCCTTCCTTCGAGTCGTCTGCTGCGTCTGCCCTTGTCACTGAGCTTGTCGACTTTGCTGCGCGCTGTCGTCTCGACTACGCTGCCAGTCTTGTCGCTGAGTCTGAGTCTGCCTGTCCTCCGTCCGTCGGGGGTGAGTGTGCCCTCGGCACTGACGTCCTTGAGGACAGGCAGGAGGAGTTCCAGTGTCTGGCCGCCGCTTCACCTCATCTCGCGTCTGTACTGCTAGCCCCTGAGGGAGACCCGGATGCACCAGACATCCCGACTCCGCGCTCTTACGCGGAGGCGATAGAGGGTCCCTACTCCTCTCAGTGGCAGGCAGCTATGGATGCAGAGATGGCTTCCTGGAAGTCCACAGGCACCTACGTCGACGCTGTTCCCCCTCCTGGGGCGAACATCGTCAGTGGCATGTGGATTTTCAGGGTGAAGCGGCCGCCGGGTTCTCCGCCTGTCTTCAAGGCGCGTTACGTGGCTCGTGGCTTCAGTCAGCGGCAGGGGGTTGACTACTTTCAGACCTTCTCCCCCACCCCGAAGATGACCACTCTTCGGGTTCTGCTGCACGTTGCTGCTCACCGTGACTACGAGCTGCACTCTCTTGACTTCAGCACAGCTTTCTTACAGGGCAGCCTGCACGAGGAGATCTGGCTGCGTCGCCCACCTGGCTTCACTGGGTCTTTCCCTCCTGGTACCCAGTGTAGTCTCCGGCGTCCAGTCTACGGTCTCCGCCAGGCGCCCCGTGAGTGGCACGACACACTGAGGACTACGCTCGCGGCACTTGGGTTTGCTCCGTCTACTGCTGACCCGTCGCTGTTTCTGCGCACCGACACCTCTCTGCCGCCGTTCTACATCCTCGTGTACGTCGACGACTTGGTCTTTGCCACAGCTGACACTGCTGGACTCGCCTACGTGAAGTCCGAGCTGCAGAAGAGACATACGTGCACTGACCTGGGTGAACTGCGTAGCTACCTTGGCTTGCAGATCACCCGGGACAGAGCGCGCCGCACCATTACCCTGACTCAGTCACACATGGTGCAGCAGGTCCTTCAGCGCTTCGGCTTCACGTACTCCTCGCCTCAGGCCACTCCTCTGCCTACTCGCCACTCGCTCTCAGCTCTGCCTTCGGATGAGTCCGTAGAGTCGAGTGGCCCGTTTGCAGAGCTTGTTGGCTGCCTCATGTACTTGATGACCTGCACACGTCCTGACCTTGCATACCCTCTTAGCATTCTCGCACGCTATGTTGCTCCTGGGAGACACCGACCAGAGCACATGGCTGCAGCGAAGAGGGTGTTGCGCTACTTGTGCAGTACGTCGGGCATGGGGCTAGTGCTTGGAGGGCGCAGTCCAGTGGTCCTCACTGGGCACGCAGACGCTTCTTGGGCTGACGACCAGGCTACGCAGCGGTCGTCACAGGGTTACACCTTCAGCCTTGGTTCCGGCTCTGTTTCGTGGCGGGCTACCCGCTCGTCTTCTGTTCTCGGCTCCAGTTGTGAGGCTGAGATCTACGCTGGGGCTATGGCTGCACAGGAGTTACGCTGGCTCACCTACCTGCTGACCGACCTTGGAGAGCAGCCTCGTTCTCCTCCAGTCCTGTACGTAGACAACAAGGCCATGCTGGCCTTGTGTCGAGAGCAGCGACTGGAGCACTGAACGAAGCACATTGCCCTCCGCTACTTTCTTGCTCGTGAGCTGCAGCAGCGTGGACAGTTGCGACTTGCGTACGTGGCCTCTGAGGCCAACACTGCTGATGTCTTCACTAAGGCACTTGTGCCTTGTGATCATCAGCGTTGTTGCACGCAGTTGGGTCTTGTGTCTGTCTTGCCTCACTTGCTCACTTCTTGACCTTGCTTGTACCTTCACATATATATACTCTTGCTCTTACTTGCTTGACTCTTGTATATCTTTATATATGATCTTGCATGTGAACTGGCCTTCTGGCCTTTTGAACTTGTGCTCGGAATGTGTGGTGACTTTGTGATCCACCCTGAGCTTTGCTTTGCTTTACTTGACTGGTCTTGTGACCCCTTGTTCTCCCCCACTTTGCCTATGGGGGTGTGTCAGAACATTATAGCTTACTCATTTGTGTAGGCTATAGTGGGGTATCCCATAGGGGGTACAACCCAGTTAGGGTTTCCTATTTGTACTCACTTCGTTCATAGTTCACTCATTCTCTCGTTCACTTCTTCTCACAAGATTCACTGTAGCCGCTGCCCCTGTTGATGGATAAAATGTCGGTGTCACCACTATTGCTGCTATCATTGCTGCTGCATTCGCTGCTGCGTTTGTTGTTGCTGTGGCGGGTGCCGACTGGTTCGCGAGGAGCTCCTCTATTTGCTGGAGTGCCGCTCGCATCTGGTCTAGGCTGGTGTGGAACTCTGTATTTTTTCGTACGGAATTATCACCATTTTCCTCCATTTGGCGATTTACAGGAAGATTTGCAACGAATACAAGTGAATTCTAGGCGCTGTTCATCTTACTGTGAGTCAAATGGAATGTAGAAAGAACGAGCGCTGATTTTGTAGGTCACGTGATTCTCCCTTAGTCAAAATTCACGTCCGATCTCGGCCGTTGAGAAGAAATTCGATTTGACGCTCCAAATTCCAAATGTTTTGGGCGAAATTCTTAGGGCCGTTGAGATTTGAATCGATCCGACGGTCGAAATTTGCCACTGGACCTGAGGAGTGTTCGAAAACCGGTTCAAGGGGGACGTTAAAAAATAGCGCGGATTTGGTTTACGTATCCGAAATCGGCGCTTCCCGTCGTCGCCTCCGTGATTTTAAAAGCTAGATTTTAGTGGTCGAAAACTTCGCGCATAAACAGGCTTTGATTACCAAGTTTGAGGATCTAGGATCGAGCTCAGAAAAGAGAGTTTGAATTGAATGATTCACCTGGGTACAACACGAGGCTATATATAGTCTCAACACAAGGCGAGTTACCCAGGTGTTACCTTAATGTTCTGAGGGTCGCGAAGCGTCCCGAACAGAACCTTCTCGAACTCAGTAGAAAGCAATTCGGTGGCGACCGAAAAGGCTTGAGTTCGGTACACATAGCCTGGTTCAGTGCTATAACTAAAAAAAAATATAGGAATGCACCTGACCTAGGAAATCAAACATATCTATGCATGATAAATAAAACCCAAGCTAGATATAGCATACTAAAGTCTAGGCAAGCTAGCAAAGCCAGCATAAGCCATCGTATTCTCACATGGAGGGTTCGTGTGGTTAGGGTTGATCTTTCCCAAAAAAGCTTCCAAGTTCCATAGGGGTTTTAGTTTTGTTTCGGGCTGTCCTAACCGTCCTTGGTAGCTTCAGTAGCGTCAGTAGTGCTACGGGGCTCGCTAATATTAACTAGGTGATAAACGATGACCCTCTGTCATTCCCCTCGCGTGCTGTTGTTTGGTTGGTTCTGGGCCTCTCGGCTCCTGTTTGCTCACCCCTCTGGCACGGTATGGCCCCAATTTATTTTTTTTTCCCAGTCTCTTTTGCAGAAACCCTCTCGACTGCCAGCCATGGGAACCAACGTTCCCTTTCTGCCAATCTCTCAAGGTTGGGCGGATGTCAGCTGAATTGCCCATCCCTGAATGAAGTGTATGGTATAGTGACCGAGCATCGAGAGCGTTTTTTCTTTTTCAGGGTGTTTTATATTTGGTACACTTTGCGTAGAATAGTTCTCTTTGTGCACTGTTAGAGAAATTTTGGTAGTGTTTAGAACGGCAGAATAATTGACAGTGCCGTCTTGTCTGTTTCGTTAAGACAATGTGAAGGAAGACCATCGCAGCTAGAAGCCGGAAGCAGCCGCGAAAAGGAAGACCAACGCAGATGCTGTCTCACATGATGACGGTGTTCGCCAGCACATTTCTAAGCAAAAACGAGGGGATAACTGTCGAAATATGTTTGTCATATTTTATAACTGCTTGTAGTTGTAGTGTAGTTATTGTGCTTTGTAGGTGGTGCACCAACTTTGTTTCCTATGCTATATGTTCCTTGAAACCTATAGTGAAACCCAATTTCTCCCAACTTCTCTTCCAACTCTCTCGATACTCACCCTAGGAGAAACCTACTCGACACCTAAGTTCGGGCCTAGGCTCCTAAGCCTAGGCCCTCGTTTTCAACTTAACTCTACACTCTCGTTAAACTCTCGACAATAACGACGGGATCAGGAAGGTCAGTCTCACCTTCCTGATCCCGTCATTTTGGGTTTGTTATCCACCGTCAGACCGGTCAGCCCATAAAAATGTTGTCGAGCCTCTTATGACGTCCGAACCTCTTAGAAACGTGAGGGCGTGGCGAACGCCCCCGATAATCACCCACTTCGAAATGCACGACCGCATATGGAAATGGGGTTGCGGTTTCCTTCCCTGGCAAAACAAGCCCCCTGCAATGCCATCGCCATTCACCTTTCCAAGGTGAATGGCGGTGGCATGGCTTTGGCATTGCAGAGCAGAGGGGAATCTCTGACCCCCCCAAATGTTTGACAAATGGGGGTTTGTTACCCCCAATTTTCCCATCCCAAATACGCATTGGAGCTACTCAAGCAACGGTGGTACTTCTAAATCAATCGCGATCCTTTTCAGAGTCACATACCTTATTCACCTCACCTATATTTTTTTTTTGCGCTTGTTACCCCGATTTGTTTTTGGCCCTCGGTCAAGCAATGGACAGTGGCGCGAAAATTTCGCGCCAGTAGATCTAGAAGGTGGGGCTGGGGGTTCCATATGCGGTTGCTAATTTTCCCGTTTTGGGAATCAAAGTTTCGCGGGTGGCATTATGTCCACACCTCTTGGGCGGGTTCCGCCCCTGGTTCCTGATGCGGTCACTGTCAGATTTGTATGACATAGCTGTTGTAGGCTATAGTGGGGTAGCACATATGGGGTAGAGCTTTCTAGGGTTGTATTTGTACCCAAATTTCACTTAGTCATTTCATTCTCGTTCTAACTTTCTCATGGTATCGAGCAGGTTCCCTCGTGGGAACTATGCCTAGGGCCCACCACATCGATTTATTTTTTCCTGCCCGGAGCGCGCTCCGCGAGTCGCGCTCCCCTCTCTGCCTTCGTCGAGCCGCCCTAGCGGCCAAGTCGCGTCGCCCCTAGCGGCCTCCCTTGCGCCGCCCTTACGGCCCGTCGCGGCCCTTACTTGGCCCGTCGCCGCCCTTCACGGCCCGTCGCCACCCTAAGCGGCCCGTCGCCGCCCTCCCTTGCGGCCCCGCCGCCCTCGCTTGCGGCCCCGCCGCCCTCAGTTGCGGCCCCGCCGCCCTCACTTGCAGCCCGTCGCTGCCCTCAGTTGCGGCCCCGTCGCCGCCCTTACCTACGGCCCGTCGCCACCCTCCCTTGTGGCCCCGCCGCCCTCACTTGCGGCCCCGTTGCCGCCCTCAGCTGGGGCCCCGTCGCCGCCCTCACCTGCGGCCCGTCGCCGCCCTCACCTGCGGGCCCGCCGCCCTCACTTGCGGCCCCGCCGCCCTCACTTACGGCCCCGTCGCCCTCACCTGCGGCCCCATCGCCGCCCTCAGTTGCGGCCCCGTCGCCACCCTCACCTGCGCCCTGTCGCTGCCCTCAGTTGAGGCCCCGTCGCCCTCACCTGCGGCCCCGCCGCCCTCAGTTGCGGCCCCGCCGCACTCAAATGCGGCCCCGTCGCCGCCCTCAGTTGCGGCCCCGTCGCCGCCTTCAGTTGCGGCCCGTCGCCGCCCTCACATGTGGCCCGCCGCCCTCCCTTGCGGCCCCGCCGCCCTCAGTTGTGGCCCCACCGCCCTCAACTGCTGCAGCGCCGCCCGCCGCCCGAGCCGCCCGAGCCGCCGACCGCCGCGCCGCCCTGCAGCAGCACAACCGAGCCGCCCAGCAGCAGAGCAGACGAGCCGCCGAGCCGCTGAGTCGCCCTGCAGCCAAGCCGCCCAGCCGCCGTGCAGCCGAGCCCCCTAGCAGTCGAGCCGCCGAGCCGCCTAGCAGCCGAGCCGCCGAACCGCCGAGCCGCCCTTCCGCCGAGCCGCCCGAGCAGCCCTGTCCAGTGAGCACAGCACCTCTGTCGCTGCACTGCCCTTTCCCTACTGCTTGCACTGCTGGTCTACTGTTGTCATGGCTACCCCTAGTGTCCTCGCTTTTGACGCTGAGGGTCGAGCCATTGACTTTGACATCTGGGTCGTCGACCTGCAGTTGTTCTTACAGTGCGATAGGGCACACGGTCTCTCTCTCTTTGACCTCACCTCTGGCGCCTCTCCTGCCCCTGCTGCTGATGCTGACGCCACTGTTTGCTCTCAGTGGGCCACGCGCGACGCTGCTGCACGTCTTGCTGTGCGTCGCCACCTGCCTACCACTGAGCGCGCGCACTTTAGTCAGTACAAGAGTGCTCAGACCTTGTACGACGCTGTAGTTGCGCACTACTCTTCCCCTGCCACTGCTGCACTGAGCCGCCTCATGCTACCGTACCTCTTCCTTGACCTTGCTGCCTTTCCCACAATCGCTGACCTCATTACGCACCTCCGCACTAGTGACACTCGCTACCGCGCTGCGCTTCCTGCTGAGTTCTGCGCCAAGAACACCCCCCCCCATGTACATCACTCTCTATTACATAGTCACTCGCCTCCCTGACTCCCTTCGTGTAGTCAGGGACCACTTCCTCTCAGTCTGTCCCACCACTCTCACTGTTGACCTCCTAGAGAAGGCCCTCCTAGCAGCGGAGAAGAGCATAGTCGCTGTAGGAGCCTCTCGTGGTGACCCTCGCACCCCCATCTTTGAGGGGTGTTCCCCTTCCCCCCTTTTGCCCTCTGTCGCCTCTGCTGCTGCGGCCGACCTCGTTGGTCTTGAGTCAATCGGTGCGGCGTCTGCCCCTAGCGGTAGACGCCGCTCTGGCAAGGGCAAGGGGGGCAAGGGCGCAAATGGAGCTAGCGGGGGAGCTGGAGGTGGCGGTGGAGGCCGCGGAGGGAGAGGGGGTGCGGTGGGAGTGGTGGCGAGGGTGGAGGTGTCGGTGGCAGCAGTGGAGGCGGAGGCGGCGGAGGCGATAGCGGTGGGAGCGGAGGCGGCGGTGGTGGCGGAGGTGGAGGCGGCGGTGGTGGAGGAGGTGGAGCTGGTCGGGGTGGCGCTTCGCAGCGGAGCAGCTCCGGTGGTGGTCAGCGCCAGCAGCAGCAGCAGCAGCAGCGTTCTCGGGACATCCCCCCCCCCTCAGCAGCTCCGTGAGGGGTACGCGCAGCGTCAGCGTGGTGGGGGTTTTGATCCGTGCACCTACGTCCTTCGCATCGGCGACCGCGCGGGTGAGCAGTGTGGGGGTGCCCACCCCACCCAGCGCTGCTTTGGCCGCCTGACGGACGCTTGGCGTCACAAGTTCTCGGAGGCTACTGAGATCCCCCGCTGGGGAGAGCTGTCTAGGGCAGGTGTAGCTATCTATGATCTTGACTTTGATGCTATCCTTGCTGCCATGTATGCGGTGACTATTAGTGATGAACTGACTGTTACCGGTGTTTCCCGCGCGACCCGGGCATTGAGGCTGCTGCTCTAGGTGCTGGTGAGGCTGCTGCTCTAGGTGCCAGTGCGTCTCCGTCCTCAGGTGTTGGTGATTCTGCGCTCTCAGGTACCACGTCGGCATCGGCCTCCCTCACCTTCACACTTGACTCAGGGGCTTCACACTCCTTCTTTCGAGACCGCACAACACTCACGCCGCTTGGTTGGCCGGTTGCAGTCTCCCTGGCAGACCCCTCTGGGGGTCCTGTCCTCTCTCAGTTCTCCACTGTCCTCCCGTGTCCGGCTGCCCCCTCTGGCACCTTGTCTGGTCTTTACCTCCCCTCGTTCTCTACGAACTTGGTGAGTGGTGCTGAGCTGCAGGATGCGGGGGTTCACCAGTTTACTCCTGCGAGTAAGCGGGTGACCCACTGCTCGGACGCTCGCACACGCCGCCACCTGGCCACGTTTACGCGTCGGCCGGGGTCGTGCCTCTACACCCTGACCACTGGGTCTCCTCCTGTCCCTGCGTCTGGCCAGGTAGCTGCGTTGGGTCAGGTGTTTGCTGCAGCGTCCAGGTCTGGTCCTGAGTCTGCCCCCTGCTCGTGTCGCCTCCTGTCTCACGAGACTCTCCTGTGGCACCACCGTCTTGGTCACCCCTCCCTGCCTCGTCTCGGAGGCATGGCTTCCCGTGTCCTTGTCTCTGGTCTTCCCCTGTCCCTCCCTCCCCTTCCTCCGGGGCCTGGTCCTTCCTGCGTCCCCTGTGTCGAGGGGCGCCAACGGGCTGCCCCTCACTCCTCTCAGTTTCTCCCGACAGAGGCCCCGTTGCAGACGCTTCACATGGACGTGCGGGGCCCGGCCCGCGTCCGTGGACAGGGTCACGAGCGCTACTTCCTGCTTGTGGTTGACGACTACTCGCGTTAAACCACAGTCTTCCCCTTGCGCAACAAGGGCGATGTCACTGAGGTGTTGATCGACTGGATCCGCGCAGCTCGTCTCCAGCTCAGGAGGAGCTTCGGCTCGGACTTTCCTGTTCTGCGTCTGCACTCTGATCGAGGCGGAGAGTTCTCCTCTGGCCTTCTGCGAGCCTACTGCCGTGCGCGAGGCATCCGCTAGACCTTTAGAGTTTCGGCATCCTTCAGCTCGTCTCCAGCTGAGAGAGAGTTTCGGCTCGGACTTTCCTTTTCTGCGTCTGCACTCGGACAGAGGCGGAGAGTTTTCCTCTGCCCGTCTGGGAGCCTTCTATCGTGCACAGGGCATCTGCCAGACCTTCACGCTTCCGGACTCTCCACAGCAAAATGGGAAAGTTGAGCGCCGCATTGGCATGGTCATGGACATCGCCCGTACGTCCATGATGCAGGCGGCTGCCCCCCATTTTCTGTGGCCATTTGCGGTTCGGTACACGGCGCATCAGATCAACCTTCACCCCAGGGTCTCCAAGCCAGAGACCTCCCCAGCTTTGCTGTGGACGGGGAAGGTTGGCGATGCATCTTCATACCGTGCCTAGGGATCTCGGGCGTTTGTCCGCGACTTGTCTGCGGACAAGCTGTCCCCTCGTGCTGCTCCTTGTGTCTTCCTTGGCTTCCCCCCTGACGCGCCAGGGTGGCAGTTTTACCACCCCACCTCTCGTCGTGTTCTGTCATCCCAGGACGTCACGTTTGACGAGTCGGTCCCCTACTACCGTCTCTTCCCCTACCGCACTCCTTCCCTCCCCCCGCCTCCGCTCTTCATTGTGCCAGGTCCCCCCCCGGTAGACCCCCTCCCCCCTGAGGGTCCTACCCCTTCAGGTGTGTCCCAAGTAGACGCACTCGAGCCGGTGGAGGTTACTGGTGACTCTGGTACTTCTGCGGGTGCTGAGCATTGGGGTGCTGACTCTGGGGGTGCTGAGACTAGGGGTGCTGAGCCTGGGGGTGCTGAGACTGGGGGTGCTGAGCCTGGGGGTGCTGAGCCTGGGGGTGCTGAGCCTGGGGGTGCTACGTCTGGAGGTGCTGAGCCTGGGGGTACTACGCCTTGGGGTGCTGAGCCTGGGGGTGCTACGTCAGGAGCTGCTGACCCTGGGGGTGCCACGTCTAGAGCTGCTAAGCCTGGGGGTGCGGAGCCAGCGGCCGCTGAGCCTGCTCGTGTGGCGTCTGGCGGTGCTGGTCCTGGAGGTTCTCCGGGTGCTTTGTCTCGGCAAGAGTCACTCTCTCCACAGGAGCTGCGCGAGTGGTTTGCCCAGCGCTGCAGGCAAGCTGCTGGAGCTGGAGCCTCTTCGGCTGCTGAGGGTGCTGGTGCCGTCGGTCCCGGAGGTGCTCGTCCTGGGAGTGCTAGAGCGGCTGGGCCTGCGGGTAGGACTGGAGCTGGAGCTGCTGAGGGTGTTGGCACTGAGGCTACTGCTGTCCGTCCTGGCGGCGGTCCTGGTGCGGGTGCTGCTAGTGATGCTTGAGGTACTGCAGCTGGAGGTGCTGTAGGCGCTGGTCCGGCCGCTGAGGGTGCTGGCGCTGTTCCTGCTGTGTCTAGTGTCGCCGCGCGGCCTCAGCCGTACTTGGTCTTCCTCCTCTCTTAGAGTGTCCACCGCCTGTCCAGTCACAGTCACAGTTACCGCCAGCCTCCCCACTGCCTGCTCCTTCTCCGTACACTGGTCCTACTGGAGGTCTTGCTGAGCGTCGTGAGCCTGCGTCTCGTCCTGCGTCGCCTGTTCGTGCTGCTCGCCCTAGTGGTCGCGGTTCGCGTCAGCGTCCTCCTCCTGTCCCTCGCACGCATCGGATGTCTCTACGTCCATCCACTGCTGCTCTGCGTGCCCCTTTGCCTTCTCCTCCTGAGTCCTCTCTTCCTGCACTTGCCGACCCGGAGTCGGACTCTCTTCGTGCTGCCAGTCCTACTGTCACGCGTCTCTTTGCTACTGTCGTCACTGACCCCTTCTTTGAGTCCACTGCTGCCTCTGGTCTTGTTGCTGAGCTCGTCGACTTTGCTGCTTGTTGTCGTCTAGACTACGCTGCTAGCCTTGTTGCTGAGTCTGCGTCTGTCTGTCCTTCGTCCTTCGGGGGTGAGTGTGCTCTTGGCACGAACATCCTTGAGGACAGGCAAGAGGAGTTCCAGTGTCTGGCTGCTGCTTCACCACATCTCGTGTCCGTACTACGTACCCCTGAGGGAGACCCGGATGCACTTGACATCCCGACTCTGCGCTCTTACGCGGAGGCCGTAGAGGGTCCCTACTCCTCTCAGTGGCAGGCAGCTATGGATGCAGAGATGGCTTCCTAGAAGTCCACAGGCACCTACGTTGACGCGGTTCCCCCACCTGGGGTGAACATCGTCAGTGGCATGTGGATCCTCAGGGTGAAGCGGCCGCCAGGTTCTCCACCTGTCTTCAAGGCGCGGTACGTGGCTCGCGGCTTCAGTCAGCAGCTGGGAGTTGACTACTTTCAGACCTTCTCTCCCACCCCGAAGATGACCACTCTTCGGGTGCTGCTGCACATAGCCGCTCAGCGTGACTTTCACTCCCTTAACTTCAGCACTGTTTTCTTGCAGGGTAGCCTGCACGAGGAGATCTGGCTGCGCCGTCCACCTGGCTTCACTGGGACTTTTCCTCCTTGCACCCAGTGGAGCCTCCGACGGCCAGTCTACGGTCTCCGCTAGGCACCGCGTCAGTGGCACGACACACTGAGGACTACTCTTGCGACTCTTGGGTTTGCTCCCTCTATTGCCGACGCGTCGCTGTTTCTACGCACCGACACCTCTTTGCCGCCGTTCTACATCCTCGTGTACGTCGACGACTTGGTCTTTGCCACTTCTGACACTGCTGGACTCGCCCACGTGAAGTCCGAGTTGCAGAAGAGACACACATGCACAGACCTGGGTGAACTGCGCAGCTACCTTGGCTTGTAGATCACCAGGGACAGAGCACGCCGCACCATTACCCTGACTCAGTCACACATGGTGCAGCAGGTCCTTCAGCGCTTCGGCTTCACGTACTCCTCACCTCAGGCCACTCCCCTGTCTACTCGCCACTCGCTCTTAGCTCTGCCTTCGGATGAGTCCGTAGAGTCGAGTGGCCCGTACCCAGAGTTTGCTGGCTGCCTCATGTACCTGATGACCTGCACACGACCTAACCTTGCATGCCCTCTTAGCATTCTTGCACGCTATGTTACTCCTGGGAGACACAGACCAGAGCACATGGCTGCAACGAAGAGGGTGTTGCGCTAATTGTGCAGTACGTCGGGCATGGGGCTAGTGCTTGGAGGGCAGAGTCCAGTGGTGCTCACTGGGCACGCAGACGCTTCTTGGGCTGACGACCAGGCTACAAAGCGGTCGTCACAGGGTTACACCTTCAGCCTTGGTTCCGGCTCTGTTTCGTGGCGGGCTACCCGCTCGTCTTCTGTTCTCGGCTCCAGTTGTGAGGCTGAGATCTACGCCGGGGCCATGGCTGCACAGGAGCTTCGCTGGCTCACCTACCTGCTGACTGACCTCGGAGAGCCGCCTCGTTCTCCTCCAGTGCTGTACGTAGACAACAAGGTCATGTTGGCCTTGTGTCGAGAGCAGAGACTAGAGCACAGAACGAAGCACATTGCTCTCCGCTACTTCCTTGCTCGTGAGCTACAGCAGCGTGGTCAGCTGCGTCTTGTGTACGTGGCCTTTGAGGCCAACACCGCTGATATCTTCACCAAGGCGCTTGCGCCTTGTGATCATCAGCGCTTCTGTACTCAGCTGGGTCTTGTGCCTGCCTTGCCTCACTTGCTCACCTCTTGACCTTGCTTGTACTGTTACATATATATATACACGTGCTCTTGCTTGTCTAGCCTTTTATATATATATGTACTCTGTTTCGTGGCGGGCTACTCGCTCGTCTGATGTTCTCAGCTCCAGTTGTGAGGCTGAGATCTACGCCGGAGCCATGGCTGCTCAGGAGCTACGCTAGCTCACCTACCTGCTGACTGACCTTGGAGAGCCGCCTCGTTCTCCTCCAGTGCTGTACGTAGACAACAAGGACATGCTGGCCTTGTGTCGGGAGCAGCGCCTGGGGCACAAAAAGAAGCACATTGTTCTCTGCTACTTTCTTGCTCGTGAGCTGCAGAAGCGTGATCAGTTGCGACTTGCGTACGTGGCCTCTGAGGCCAACACTTCTGATATCTTCACTAAGGCTCTTGCGCCTTATGATCATCAGCGCTTTTGTACTCAACTTGGTCTTGTGCCTGTCTTGCCTCACTTGCTCACTTCTTGACCTTGCTTGTACTGTCACATATATATACTCCTGCTCTTGCTTGTGAAGCCTTTTAGATATATGTATATATATGTGTGCTTCTGCATGTTGTTGGAAACAATAAGTCTTACTGCGCTTCTGTCGTGTCAAAACCCAAGACACTAGCGAAGCAGTCCGAATCGAAGCATCGAGTCAAACCTCGGAGGTTAGGGTAACCGCCTGGAGGTTACGGGAAAGTCAAAGGTCAGCGACCTTTGACTCGACAATTACAGCGCGACAGTTAAGGACACACAACTGACTCGTTACAGAGCAGTTGCCCGAGTCGCAGTGTATCGAATCGCAACAGCAAATACAGTTATCTATCCATTCGTATTCCCTGTACTCTTATATAAAACCTTGTATTTGCTTGTTTAATTTAATCCACTTTGCTCTCACACACTAGTGCAAGGCCGGTGTGAAGTAAAGAAAACAGGAATGGAATGACTAAGGAAAGATTGGGTACAAATGCAACCCTAGAAACCCTGTACCCCATATGTGCTACCCCACTATAGCCTACAACAACTATGTCATATAAATCTGACACACCCCCATAGGCAAAGTGGGGGAGAACAAGGGGTCACAAGACCAGTCAAGCAAAGCAAAGCAAGCTCAGGGTGGATCACAAAGTCACCACACAGTCCGAGCACAAGAGTAGGGCCAGAGGCCAGTTCACATGCAGGAGTACAGACATATATATAAAACTAGACAAACAAGAGCAGGCATATATATATGTCACAGTACAAGTGAAGTCAAGAGGAGAGCAAGTGAGGCAAGACAGGCACAAGACCCAGCTGGGTGCAAAAGCGCTGATGGTCACAAGGCGCGAGTGCCTTGGTGAACACATCAGCAGTGTTGGCCTCAGAGGCCACGTACGCAAGTCGCAACTGACCACGCTGCTGCAGCTCACGAGCAAGGAAGTAGCGGAGAGCAATGTGCTTCGTTCTGTGCTCCAAGCGCTGCTCTCGACACAAGGCCAGCATAGCCTTGTTGTCTACGTACAGCACTGGAGGAGAACGAGGCGGCTCTCCAAGGTCAGTCAGCAGGTAGGTGAGCCAGCGAAGCTCCTGTGCAGCCATGGCCCCGGCGTAGATCTCAGCCTCACAACTGGAGCCGAGAACCGAAGACGAGCGAGTAGACCGCCACGAGACAGAGCCGGAACCAAGGCTGAAGGTGTAACCCTGTGACGACCGTTGCGTAGCCTGGTCGTCAGCCCAAGAAGCGTCCGCGTGGCCGGTAAGGACCACTGGACTCCGCCCTCCAAGCACTAGCCCCATGCCCGACGTACTGCACAGGTAGCGCAATACCCTCTTCGCTGCAGCCATGTGCTCCGGTCTGTGTCTCCCAGGAGCAACATAGCGTGCAAGAATGCTCAGAGGGTATGCAAGGTCAGGTCGTGTGCAGGTCATCAGGTACATGAGGCAGCCAACAAGCTCTGCATACGGACCACTCGACTCTACGGACTCATCCGAAGGCAGAGCTGAGAGTGAGTGGCGAGTAGGCAGAGCAGTGGCCTGAGGCGAGGAGTACGTGAAGCCGAAGCGCTGAAGGACCTGCTGCACCATGTGTGACTGAGTCAAGGTAATGGTGCGGCGTGCTCTGTCCCGAGTGATCTGCAAGCCAAGGTAGCTGCGCAGTTCACCCAGGTCTGTGCACGTGTGTCTCTTCAGCAGCTCGGACTTCACGTAGGCGAGTCCAGCAGTGTCCGCTGTGGCAAAGACCAAGTCGTCGACGTACACGAGGATGTAGAACGGCGGCAGGGAAGTGTCGGTGCGAAGAAACAGCGACGGGTCAGCAGTAGAAGGAGCAAACCCAAGAGCCGCAAGTGTAGTCCTCAGTGTGTCGTGCCACTCACGCGGTGCCTGGCGGAGACCGTAGACTGGCCGTCGGAGGCTCCACTAGGTGCCAGGAGTGAAAGTCCCAGTGAAGCCAGGTGGACGGCGGAGCCAGATCTCCTCGTGCAGGCTACCCTGCAAGAACGCAGTGCTGAAGTCGAGAGAGTGAAGCTCGTAGTCGCGCTGAGCGGCTATGTGCAGCAGAACCCGAAGAGTAGTCATCTTCGGGGTGGGAGAGAAGGTCTGAAAGTAGTCAACTCCCTGTCGCTGACTGAAGCCACGAGCAACGTACCGTGCCTTGAAGACAGGTGGAGAGCCCGGCGGCCGCTTCACCCTGAAGATCCACATGCCACTGACGATGTTCGCCCCAGGAGGGGGAACCGCGTCAACGTAGGTGCCCGTGGACTTCCAGGAAGCCATCTCTGCATCCATAGCTGCCTGCCACTGAGAGGAGTAGGGACCCTCTACGCCCTCCGCGTAAGAACGCGGAGTCGGGATGTCTAGTGCATCCGGGTCTCCCTCAGGGGCAAGCACTACAGACGCGAGATGAGGTGAAGCAGCCGCAAGACACTGTAACTCCTCCTGCCTGTCCTCTAGGACGTCCGTGCCAAGAGCACACTCACCCTCGACGGACGGAGGACAGACAGACGCAGACTCAGCAACAAGACAAGCAGCGTAGTCGAGACGACAGCGAGCAGCAAAGTCGACGAGCTCAGCGACTAGAGCAGACGCAGCAGTGGACTCAAAAGAGGGGTCAGTGACGACAGTAGCAAGCAGACGCGTGACAGTCGGACTGGCAGCACGAAGAGAGTCCGACTCAGGGTCGGCAAGCGCAGGAAGAGAGGACTCAGGGGGAGAAGGCAAAGGGGCACGCAGAGGAGCAGTGGACGGACTCAAAGACATCCGGTGCGTGCCAGGGACAGGAGGAGGACGCTGACGCGAACTGCGACCACTGGCGCGAGCAGCACGAACTGGTGACGCGGGACGAGACGCAGGCTCACGACGCTCAGCAAGACCTCCAGTAGGACCAGTGTAAGGAGAGGGAGCAGGCAGTGGAGAGGAAGGCTCCAGCAGGGACTGCGACTGGACAGGCGGTGGACCCTCTACTGGAGGAGAAAGACCAAGAACCTGCTGCAGGAGCGGAACGAAGTACGGCCGAGGCCGCGCGGCAGCTCCAGACTCAGCAGGGACAGCACCAGCACCCTCAGCGACAGCACCAGCGCCACCCACACCTCCAGCGGCAGGACCAACAGTAGTAGGCTCAGCACCGACGCCCTCAGTAGCTCCAGCTCCAGGAGGACCCGCAGGTCCAGCAGCTCCGTGACCGGCAGCACCCGCACCCTCGACGGTCGAAGAAGCTCCAGCTCCAGCTCCAGCAGCACCTCCGGACTCAGCAGCACGCCTCCAGCGGCGAGCGAACCACTCGCGCAGCTCCTGTGGAGAGAGGGGCTCCCGGCGAGACGCAGCAGCAGGAGAAACCCCAGGCTCAGCAGCTCCAGACGCAGCACCCCCAGGCTCAGCAGCTCCCAGCTCAGCACCCCCAGGCTCAGCAGCTCCCGACCCAGCACCCCCAGACCCAGCACCTCCAGGCACAGCACCCCCCGGCTCAGCACCCCCAGGCTCCGCACCCTCCGCAGTAGCACCCCCAGGCCCAGTACCCCCAGCAGTAGCACCCCCAGGCTCAGCACCCCCGCGCACATCACCCCCAGAGTCAGCACCCCCAGGCTCAGCACCCGCAGCAGCACCAGAGTCACCAGTAACCTCGACCGGGTCAACGGCGTCTACCTGGGACACATCTGAGGGGGCAGGAACCTGAGGGGGGAGGGGGTCTACCGGGGGGGGAACCGGCACAAGGAAGTCCGGGGGAGGGGGGAGGGAAGGAGTGCGGTAGGGGAAGAGACGGTAGAAGGGGACTGACTCGTCGAACGTGACGTCCTGGGAGGACAGAACACGACGAGAGGAGGGGTGGTAAAACTGCCACCCTGGGGCGTCAGTGGGGAAGCCAAGGAAGACACAGGGAGCAGCACGAGGGGACAGCTTGTCCGCAGACAAGTCGCGGACAAACGCCCGAGATCCCCAGACACGGAACACAGACGCATCGCCAACCTTCCCCGTCCACAGCAAGGCTGGGGACATCGCAGGCCGAGAGACCCGGGGGTGAAGGTTGAGCTGATGCGCCGCGTACCTCACCGCAAACGGCCACAGAAAATGGGGGGCAGCCGCATGCATCATGGACGTACGAGCGACATCCATGACCATGCCAATGCGGCGCTCAGCAATCCCATTTTGCTGTGGTGAGTCCGGAAGCGTGAAGGTCTGGCGGATCCCCCGTGCACGACAGTAGTCTCGCAGAAGGCGAGAAGAGAACTCTCCGCCTCTGTCCGAGTGCAGACGCAGAACAGGAAAGTCCGAGCCGAAGCTCTTCCTGAGCTGGAGACGAGCCTCGCGGATCCAGTCGATCAGCATCTCAGTGACCGCACCCTTGCTGCGCAAGGGGAGGACTGTGGTGTAACGCGAGTAGTCGTCAACCACCAACAGGAAGTAGCGCTCGTAACCCTGCCCACGGACGGGGGCTGGGCCCCACACATCCATGTGAAGCGTCTGCAGGGGAGCCTCTGTCGGGGGGAAGTGGGAGGAGTGAGGAGTAGCCCGGAGGCGACCCTCGACACAGGGGACACAGGAAGGTCCTGGCCCGGAGGGGAGAGGAGGGAGAGACTGGGGAAGACCAGAGACAAGGACACGGGAAGCCATGCTCCGAAGACGGGGCAAGGAGGGGTGGCCAAGACGGTGGTGCCACAGGAGAGTCTCGTGAGACAGGAGGCGACAAGAACAGGGGGCAGACTCAGGACCTGACCGGGACGCAGCAGCAAGTACCTGACCCGACGCAGCCACCTGACCAGACGCAGGGACAGGAGGAGACTCAACGGTCAGGGTGTAGGGACTCGACCCCGGCCGACGCGAGAACGTGGCCAGGTGTCGGCCTGTGCGTGCCTCCGTGCAGTGGGTCACCCGCTGACTCGCAGGAGTGAACTGGTGAACACCCACATCCTGCAGGTCCGCTCCACTCACCAAGTTCGTAGAGAACGAGGGAAGGTACAGACCCGACAGGGTGCCCGAAGGGGCAGCCGGACACGGGAGGACAGTGGAGAAGTGAGACAGGACAGGACCCCCAGAGGGGTCAGCAAGGGAGACTGCAACCGGCCGGCCGAGCGGCGTAAGGGTAGTGCGGTCTCGAAAGAAGGAGCGAGAAGCTCCGGAGTCAAGTGTGAAGGTGAGGGAGGACGAGGACGACTCAGTACCTGAGAGCGCAGTCTCACCAGCACCTGAGAGCGCAGACGCACTGGCACCTAGAGCAGCAGCCTCACAAGCACCTAGCGCAGCAGTACCAATGCCCGGGTCGGGCTGGAAACAGCGGTAACCCTCATTCTCCTCACTATAATCCACAACATACATAGCAGTAAGGATAGCATCAAAATCAAGATCAAAGATCGCTACACCAGCCCTGAGAAGCTCATCCCAGCGAGGGATCTCACTAGCCCCAGGGAACTGCTGACGCCAGGCGTCCGTCAGGCGGCCAAAGCAGCGCTGGGTGGCGTGGGCACCCCCACACTGCTCACCCGCGCGGTCGCCGGAACGAAGAACGTAGGTGCAGGGACCAGTACCCCCACCCCTCTGACGCCCAGCGTACCACTCACGAAGCTGCTGAGGCGAAGGGATGTCCCGAGAGCGCTGCTGCTGCTGCTGCCGCTGCGAGCGCTGGCCACCACCACCGCCGCTACGCTGCTGGGTACCACCCCGACCAGATCCACCCCCTCCACCACCACTGCCTCCTCCGCTGCCGCCTCCACCGCCTCCACCTCCGCCGCCTCCACCTCCGCCGCTGCCTCCACCACCACCGCTGGTACCACCACCACCGTCTCCGCCGCTGCTGCCACCACCACCACCACCCCCGCCACTAGTCCCGCCGCCACCCCCACTCCCTCCGCCGCCACCGCCGCCACCGCCACCGCCCCCTCCAGCTCCACCCGCGCCCTTGCCCCCCTTGCCCTTGCTGGAGCGACGTCTCCCACCAGGGGCAGACGCCGCGCCGACCGACTCATGACCAAGCAGGTCGGCAGCAGCAGCAGAGGCAACAGAGGGCAGCAAGGGGGAAGGAGAGCACCCCTCAAAGATGGGGGTGCGAGGGTCAACACGAGAAGCACCTACAGCGACGATGCTCTTCTCCGCTGCGAGGAGGGCCTTCTCGAGGAGGTCGACGGTGAGGGTGGTGGGACAGACTGCGAGAAAGTGGTCCCTGACGACTCGAAGGGAGTCAGGGAGGCGCGCGACTACGTAGTAGAGAGCGATGTACATGGGGGGGGGGTTCTTAGCGCAGAACTCAGCAGGAAGGGCGGCGCGGTAGCGAGTGTCACTAGTGCGGAGGTGCGTAATGAGGTCAGCGACAGTGGGAAAGGCAGAGAGGTCAGGAAAGAGGTAGGGAAGCATGAGACGGCTCAGTGCAGCAGTGGCAGGGGAGGAGTAGCGCGCAACTACAGCGTCGTACAAGGTCTGAGCACTCTTGTACTGACTGAAGTGCGCACGCTCAGAGGTAGGGAGGTGGCGACGCACAGCAAGACGTGCAGCAGCATCGCGGGTGGCCCACTTAGAGCGGACAGTGGGATCAGCATCAGCAGCAGGAGCAGGAGAGGCGCCAGAGGTGAGATCAAAGAGAGAAAGGTCGTCAGCCCTGTCGCACTGTAAGAACAGCTGCAGGTCGTCTAACCAGACCTCAAAATCAATGGCGCGACCCTCAGCGTCAAAAGCTAGGACACTAGGGGAAGCCATGGCGACAACAGCGACGCAGTGCAAGCAGCAGGGAAAGAGCTCGCAGTGTCAGTGGGACTGTGCTCACCAGGCAGGGCAGGTCGTGTAGGTATGCAGAATGGCGGCTCGGGTGCTGGGCGGCTCGGCTGCTGGGCGGCTCAGGAGCAGGGCGGCTCGGCTCCCGGGCTGCTCGGCGGCTGGGCGGCTCGGGTGCAGGGCGGCTCGGCTCCCGGGCGGCTCGGCGGCAGGGCGGCTCGGGTCCCGGGCGGCTCGGCGTCGGGCGGCTCGGCTCACGGGCGGTTCGGCTGCTGAGGCGGCTCGGCCAGGAGATGCAGGGGCGGGGCCGTCAGGTGCAGCGGCGGGTTGACCGGTGCAGTGGCGGGCCGGCAGGTGCAGCGGCGGGCCGGCAGGTGCAGTGGCGGGCCGGCAGGTGCAGCGGCGGGCCGGCAGGTGCAGGCGGCGGGCCGGAGGGTGCAGTGGCGGGCCGTAGGGTGCAGTGGCGGGCCGGCAGGTGCAGCAGCGAGGCCGGCAGGTGCAGCGGCCAAGGCCGTCAGAGGCGGCAGGCCGCTGGGTGCAGCGGCGGGCCGGCAGGTGCAGTGGCGGGCCGGCAGGATAGGCGGCGGAGCCGCGTCAGGGGAGGCGGCAAGGCCGCGTCAGGGGAGGCGGCGGAGCCGCGTCAGGGGAGGCGGCGGTGCCGCGTCAGGGGAGGCGGGGGAGCCGCGTCAGGGGAGGCGGTAGGGCCGCGTCAGGGGAGGCGGCGGGGCCGCGTCAGACAGGCGGCGGGGCCGCGTCAGGAGAGGCGGCGGAGCCGCGTCAGGGGAGGTGGCGGGGCCGCGTCAGGGGAGGCGGCGGAGCCGCGTCAGGGTAGGCGGCGGGGCCGCGTCAAACAGGCGGCGGGGCCGCGATCAGGAGAGGTGGCGGGGCCGCGTCTGAGGGACAGCGGGGCCGCGAGGAAAAAGGCGACCCGAGGGGGTCGCTAAAAAAAAAAAGGGCGCGCCTCGGGGCGCGCTTTGGTGGGCCCTAAAAAAAAACGGTCCTAAGGTAGGACCCGCTCTATACCATGTGAAGTAAAGAAAACAGGAATGGAATGACTAAGGAAAGATTGGGTACAAATGCAACCCTAGAAACCCTGTACCCCATATGTGCTACCCCACTATAGCCTACAACAACTATGTCATATAAATCTGACAGCCGGTTCACAAACTTCATTAAACGCTTCCGCTATTACAAATATCCTACCCAGAGTTATCCTCTGCAAAGATCCTTAAGGGCTTCCTCAGCCCAACATGGTATGAGAGCTGACAGGGGAAAACTCTAATTTTTTTACCATTACAAGACATGGCAACAAACAAGGAAAGGAGCTCCCCTAATGGCTCCTCAGGCACTACTCCTACTCCACCGCCAGCCTCTGGCCTGCAGACAGAGGAAGGCACGGTAGCAAGACCAAGGGGAATGTCAACCGAGACCCCCACGAACCATCCTTCTGACTTCGACCAGAGCATGATGGAGAAATTTTTCTCCTTCATGTCCTTCTACGAGCAACACCAGCAGTCGGGACCTGCACAGACACACAACAGCAACAACGGAGCGACACCCATGAGCCTTGACGGATCGTCATATGCGCGAGGGAATCAACAGCAGCAACCCACCTTTGCCCCGTACGAGCGCGGGTCGATCAGCTTCCAGCCTCAACCTTCACCTGCGCAAGACAAACCAATGGACGCTTTACAAGTTCAGTCACAATTCGCGCATGTCCTGAAACTGCAAACATCAAGACCCTTCGACGGAATGGACTTCTTCACCTGGTCCTTTGAATTCGAGCTGATGATGGAGGGCGCGCAGATACTCGGCTTCTTCGACGGATCCCTGCAGTATCCAGCAAACGGCACACAGCATGAGAAGCAGCAGTATACGTATCAATCGATGATGGCGTATACTATTCTACTGAGAAACATCACACCAACTCAGCAGCAGAACATTCGCTCTTACCGGAACTTCGGCAACTCGGCGGAACTCGCGTACGGCCATCTGAAGAACCTGTATCAGGCAACAGACAGTGTAAGCCAGAGCAGGTTAATGGCGCAATTGACAACATTTGAAATGAAACCAGGAGAAAAGGGACTGGCGTATATCAGCCGATGGCGCGAATTGCGCGACAAGCTTCTTCGATGCGGAGGATCAATCTCTGAAGACGCCATCGTGACAGTCATCATCGGTGGCCTCGGTCCTCAGTGGCGCGCCACCAAAGCAATTCTTCGAGCCCACGGAAGAATCTCTGAAGCAGCACTTTGCGCCGAAATCCACGCCGAGCAGCAGGACATGGAACTGCAAGAAGAAAGGCACAAGAAAAAGGGCATTAGCACCGGAGTTCGCCTTCCATACTCAGCGACGACACAACTACTACAACAACCGACAGCAGCAGCCGAAGCCAGTACCTCCGTTTTGTCACATCTGCAAAACATCAGGACATCCACGCACGCATTGCCCGTCCCGTCAGATAACACCACAGCGACAACTGCGGCCTTCAAGCTCCCAAGTTGCTTCGACACAAGCAAGTCCGACAACCACGATTCAAGCTTCAACGACTTCAACTGGACAACCTGCACAAGGAGCAAGAAACATAGTCAACTGCATGGTCAAGATAAACGATTCTTGCATAAAAGAGTCACCACCCCACTACTCACCAGAAGAGGAGCTCGACAACAGGACGCCCCGCCGCGAATCACTCCACCCGAATCCGACTTACGCCGCCATCGCTCAAAGTGAACCGTCCGGCCAAGACACTTGGTTCTTGGATAGTTGCTGCGGGCAACACATGTGCTCGTCCGGACGCTTCGTACAACGCGAACACCGACTCCAACGAGAAGTTGTCATCACATTCGCCAACAATCAAAACCTGCGCACACGACGACAAGGAGTGGTACAGCTTCAGTCAAGAGAAACAAATGTCATACTGCACATGTCAAAGGTACTCATCGCTGAAGGACTCGGTTACAACTTACTGAGTGTTAGCCAGTTGATGGCGAAGGGGATTCACCTGGAAGCCGACAGCACCACCCAGGAGTTCAAGCTATACCACGGGAGAGGCGGTCTCTACATCGGGAAAGCAGTATTGAAGAACAACGTCTTCGTCCTCGACTTCGTTCCTGACCTGGGCACTGCAGACAGCGACGCCATCGTGAATTTTACTGACTGGACACACCCTCCAGATCTCGACCACGACTTCAGCCCGGGAGGTTTTTGGTACTCCCACACTATCCCTGAAGCAGAACGAACACGAGCGTTAGCGACGATTCAACAAACAACAGAAGCAGAGACAACATCGGCAGCAGCAACAACATCGGCAGCAGCAACAACATCGGCAGCAGCAACAACATCGGCAGCAGCAGCAACAACATCGGGAGCAGCGACAACATCAGCAGCAGCACGAACAACGACACCAGTCACAGTCGACGAAGCACCACCAACACCCGCACAACAGCTAAATCCGACTCAACGCGAAGTCCACCGAAGCGCCAACTTCGTCGCCAGTTTTTACTCCAACTCCGACGCATACCAACGTTCACCCGGACACCGCGCCTCTGAAGAGATCTGGCACGCACGCACAGGACATCCAAGCAACACGGTTTTAAATAACACGATAAGAGCAGGAGTTCTTGACAAAGACTCTCTACTTCTACCCGACGGCAGAGAACTCCAAAAGGCACGAGGGACTTGCCTTACATGCCCCGAAGCTGACTTACCTCATCGACCATTCACTCCACATCACAACCCGAGCGCACCAGCGTACGCACCACTTGAAAAGGTTTACAGCGACATCCTCTACAATCGCGAACCAGGACAAGTCAACTACAACTACACCATCACCTTCATCGACGCCGCCACTCGATACGTCTGGCATCGTAACCTACCCAGCCGCGACATGGCGCTCGCAGCATTCGCCGCCTGGCTACCGATAGCAGAGAGAGAGTCTGGAACGCAACTGAAAAGCTTCCAGTCAGACGGAGGTGGCGAGTACACCTCTCAGCGCTTCAAGCAGTTCCTGGCGGAAAGGGGGATCAAGAAACTCCTCTCCCTTCCCTACGCACATCAGCAGCAAGGTGTGTCAAACATTATATATGTTATGCTTGTGTAGGCTACAGTGGGTTAGCCTATAGGGGGTACACAATTCTAGGGTTTCCTACTTGTACTCATTTCACTGCTAGTTCATTCATTCCTGTTCGCTTATTCTCACATGGTATAGAGCGGGTCCTTCTACGGACCGTTTTTTTGGGCCCACCGAAGCGCCCCCCGAGGCGCGATCTTTTTTTTAGCGACCCCTCGGGTCGCCATTTCCCCTGCGGCCCCGCCGCCTTCACTGACGCGGCCCCGCCGCCCTCTCTGTCGCGGCCCCGCCGCCTGCTCTCACGCGGCCCCGCCCCGGCTCCTTCGCGGCCCCGCCGCCTGCTCTCGCGCGGCCCCGCCCCGGCTTCAACGCGGCCCCGCCGACGGCTTTGTCGCGGCCCCGCCCAGGCCCTTACGCGGCTCCGCCGCCTGCTCTCACGCGGCCCCGCCCCGGCTCCTTCGCGGCCCCGCCGCCTGCTCTCGCGCGGCCCCGCCCCGGCTTCTACGCGGCCCCGCCCCGGCTTTCACGCGGCCCCGCCGACGGCTTTGTCGCGGCCCCGCCCAGGCCCTTACGCGGCTCCGCCGCCTGCTCTCACGCGGCCCCGCCCCGGCTCCTTCGCGGCCCTGCCGCCTGCTCTCGCGCGGCCCCGCCCCGGCTTCTACGCGGCCCCGCCCCGGCTTTCACGCGGCCCCGCCGACGGCTTTGTCGCGGCCCCGCCCAGGCCCTTACGCGGCTCCGCCGCCTGCTCTCACGCGGCCCCGCCCCGGCTCCTTCGCGGCCCTGCCGCCTGCTCTCGCGCGGCCCCGCCCCGGCTTCTACGCGGCCCCGCCCCGGCTTTCCAAGGCCCCGCCGACGGCTCTGTCGCGGCCCCGCCCAGGCCCTTACGCGGCCCCGCCGCCTGCCCCCGTCGCGGCCCGGTCACCTCCTGACGGCCCCGCCGTCCCTTCGTGACGGCCCCGCCGTCCCTTCCTGACGGCCCCGCCGTCCCCTCCTGACGGCTCCTGCCGTCCCCTTCTACCGGCCCCGCAACTGCACCTGCTGGCCCCGCCGCTGCACCTACCGGCCCCCCCACCACCCACCCCCCCTTTTTCCCGTCGCCCGTCGCGGCTCCTTCGGGGCCAGCAGAGGGGTGGCAGGTGTGTGGCCTCCCCTGCTTCTCCTCCTCCTTCATCTCCCACTGCAGCAGCCGAGCCGCCCCACAGCCGAGCCGCCCTGCCGCCGAGCCGCCGGGTCGCTGAGCTGCTGAGCTGCAGTTGCTGCCGAGCCGCCCTGCCGCCGAGCCGCCGAGTCACCGAGCTACTGAGCTGCAGTTGCTGCTGAGCCGCCTTGCCGCCGAGCCGCCCGAGTCGCCCGAGCCGCCGAGCCGCCGAGCTGCCGAGCCGCTGAGTCGCCGAACCTACTCTTCCCACCACTGGTGAGCTCTTGCCCTGCTAGCACGCTGCGCGTCGCCTGCTTGCCTGCCTGCCTGCCTTTTGGCTTGCCTGGCTGCCTGCCTCCCTGCTGCTAGTCCTGCTCCTGCTTCTACTTGCGGAGCCAAATGCAGCCCCAGCGACGCCGGCGTGAGTCCCTCACGCCGCAGCAGCTGCGTGAGTGGTACACTGGTTGGGGCTGTAGGGGTGGCGACGCTACTCCTACTACCACTCCTGCTGCTTCTACTCGTGGTGGCGGCCAGATGCAGCTCCCGCGACCCTCTCGCGTGTCTCTCACGCCTCGCCAGCTTCGTGAGTGGTACGCTCAGAGTGGAGGGTCTCTCAGTGCTGTTCGCTGCTCTTACGTGATTCGCACTGGTACTCGGACTGGTCAGCCTTGTGGGACACGTAGTCATACACCGTCCCGCTGCTTCGCCCGTCTGAGCGACGCCTGGCGCACCGTGTTTGGCGACGAGGCTGAGCTTCCCGACTGGGTGGAGTTGCTTAGGCAGAGGGTAGATATATATGCTCTTGACTATGATGCTATTCTCACTGCCATGTATGCATTGCCTACTAGTGCTGACCGTGCAGGTCACCTGTGCGTCCCGCCTGACCCAGGTATAGGACCTGCTGCTCTAGCTACTGGTGAGGCTGCTGCTCTGGGTGCTAGTGAGTCTCCTGCTCCAGGTACAGGTGCGGCTGCTGCTCTAGGTGCTAGTGAGTCTGCTTCCTCAGGTGCGGGTGAGGCTGCGCTCTCAGGTACCGCGTTGGCTTCGGCCTCCCTCACCTTTACACTTGACTCTGGGGCTTCTCGCTCCTTCTTTCGGGACCGCACCACACTCACGCCGCTTGGTCGGCCGGTTGCAGTCTCCCTGGCTGACCCCTCTGGGGGTCCTGTCCTCGCTCACTTCTCCACTGTCCTCCCGTGTCCGGCTGCCCCCTCGGGCACCCTGTCTGGCCTGTACCTCCCCTCGTTCTCGACGAACTTGGTGAGTGGTGCAGACCTACAGGATGCGGGGGTTCACCAGTTCACTCCTGCGAGTCAGCGGGTGACCCACTGCACGGACGCACGCACAGGCCGGCACCTGGCCACGTTCTCGCGTCGGCCGGGGTCGAGCCTCTACACCCTGACCACTGAGTCTCCTCCTGTCCCCGCGTCCGGTCAGGTAGCAGCGTCGGGTCAGGTGTTTGCTGCTGCGTCCAGGTCTGGTCCTGAGTCTGCCCCCTGTACTTGTCGCCTCCTGTCTCACGAGACTCTCCTGTGGCACCACCGTCTTGGCCACCCCTCCTTGCCCCGTCTTCGGAGCATGGCTTCCCGTGTCCTTGTCTCTAGTCTTCCCCAGTCTCTCCCTCCTCTCCCCTCCGGGCCAGGACCTTCCTGTGTCCCCTGTGTCGAGGGTCGCCTCCGGGCTACTCCTCACTCCTCCCACTTCCCCCCGACAGAGGCTCCCCTGCAGACGCTTCACATGGATGTGTGGGGCCCAGCCCCCGTCCGTGGGCAGGATTACGAGCGCTACTTCCTGTTGGTGGTTGACGACTACTCGCGTTACACCACAGTCCTCCCCTTGCGCAGCAAGGGTGAGGTCACTGAGGTGCTGATCGACTGGATCCGCGAGGCTCGTCTCCGGCTCAGGAAGAGCTTCGGCTCGGACTTTCCTGTTCTGCGTCTGCACTCGGACAGAGGCGGAGAGTTCTCCTCTGGCCTTCTGCGTGCCTACTGTCGTGCGCGAGGCATCCGCCAGTCCTTCACGCTTCCGGACTCACCACAGCAAAATGGGATTGCTGAGCGCCGCATTGGCATGGTCATGGATGTCGCTCGTACGTCCATGATGCATGCGGCTGCCCCCCATTTTCTGTGGCCGTTTGCGGTGAGGTACGCGGCGCATCAGCTCAACCTTCACCCCCGGGTCTCTCGGCCTGCGATGTCCCCAGCCTTGCTGTGGACAGGGAAGGTTGGCGATGCGTCTGTGTTCCGTGTCTGGGGATCTCGGGCGTTTGTCCGCGACTTGTCTGCGGACAAGCTGTCCCCTCGTGCTGCTCCCTGTGTCTTCCTTGGCTTCCCCACTGACGCCCCAGGGTGGCAGTTTTACCACCCCTCCTCTCGTCGTGTTCTGTCCTCCCAGGACGTCACGTTCGACGAGTCAGTCCCCTTCTACCGTCTCTTCCCCTACCGCACTCCTTCCCTCCCCCCTCCCCCGGACTTCCTTGTACCGGTTCCCCCCCCGGTAGACCCCCTCCCCCCTCAGGTTCCTGCCCCCTCAGGTGTGTCCCAGGTAGACGCCGTTGACCCGGTCGAGGTTACAGGTGACTCTGGTGCTGCTGCGGGTGCTGAGCCTGGGGGTGCTGACTCTGGGGGTGCTGTGCGCGGGGGTGCTGAGCCTGCGGGTGCTACTGCGGAGAGTGCGAAGCCTGGGGGTGCTGAGCAGGGGGGTGCTGTGCCTGGAGGTGATGGGTCTGGGGGTGCTGGGTCGGGAGCTGCTGAGCCTGGGGGTGCTGCGTCTGGAGCTGCTGAGCCTGGGGTTTCTCCTGCTGCTGCGTCTCGCCGGGAGCCCCTCTCTCCACAGGAGCTGCGCGAGTGGTTCGCTCGCCGCTGGAGGCGTGCTGCTGAGTCTAGAGGTGCTGCTGGAGCTGGAGCTGGAGCTTCTTCGACCGTCGAGGGTGCGGGTGCTGCCGGTCCCGGAGCTACTGGACCTGCGGGTCCTCCTGGAGCTGGAGCTGCTGAGGGCGTTGGTGCTGAGCCTGCTGCTGTTGGTCCTGCTGCTGGAGGTGTGGGTGGCGCTGGTGCTGTCTCTGAGGGCGCTGGTGCTGTCCCTGCTGCGTCTGGAGCTGCTGAGCCTGGGGTTTCTCCTGCTGCTGCGTCTCGCCGGGAGCCCCTCTCTCCACAGGAGCTGCGCGAGTGGTACGCTCGCCGCTGGAGGCGTGCTGCTGAGTCTGGAGGTGCTGCTGGAGCTGGAGCTGGAGCTTCTTCGACCGTCGAGGGTGCGGGTGCTCCCGGTCCCGGAGCTGCTGGACCTGCGGGTCCTCCTGGAGCTGGAGGTGCTGAGGGCGTTGGTGCTGAGCCTACTGCTGTTGGTCCTGCCGCTGGAGGTGTGGGTGGCGCTGGTGCTGTCGCTGAGGGTGCTGGTGCTGTCCCTGCTGAGTCTGGAGCTGCCGCGCGGCCTCGGCCGTACTTCGTTCCGCTCCTACAGCAGGTTCTTGGTCTTTCTCCTTCGGTAGAGTGTCCACAGCCTGTCCAGTCGCAGTCACTGTTGGAGCCTTCCTCTCCTCTGCCTGCTCCCTCTCCTTACACTGGTCCTACTGGAGGTCTTGCTGAGCGTCGTGAGCCTGCGTCTCGTCCCGCGTCGCCTGTTCGTGCTGCTCGCGCTAGTGGTCGCGGTTCGCGTCAGCGTCCTCCTCCTGTCCCTGGCACGCACCGGATGTCTCTGCGTCCGTCCACTGCTCCTCTGCGTGCCCCTTTGCCTTCGCCTCCTGAGTCCTCTCTTCCTGCGCTTGCCGACCCTGAGTCGGACTCTCTTCGCGCTGCCAGTCCTACTGTCACGCGTCTGCTTGCTACTGTCGTCACTGACCCCTCTTTTGAGTCCACTGCTGCGTCTGCTCTAGTCGCTGAGCTCGTTGACTTTGCTGCTCGCTGTCGTCTTGACTACGCTGCTGGTCTTGTTGCTGAGTCTGCGTCTGTCTGTCCTCCGTCCGTCGGGGGTGAGTGTGCTCTTGGCACGGACGTCCTAGAGGACAGACAGGAGGAGTTACAGTGTCTAGCGGCTGCTTCACCTCATCTCGCGTCTGTACTGCTTGCCCCTGAGGGAGACCCGGATGCACTAGACATCCCGACTCCGCGTTCTTACGCGGAGGCCGTAGAGGGTCCCTACTCCTCTCAGTGGCAGGCAGCTATGGATGCAGAGATGGCTTCCTGGAAGTCCACAGGCACCTACGTTGACGCAGTTCCCCCTCCTGGGGCGAACATCGTCAGTGGCATGTGGATCTTCCGGGTGAAGCGGCCGCCGGGCTCTCCACCTGTCTTCAAGGCGCGGTACGTTGCTCGTGGCTTCAGTCAGCGGCAAGGAGTTGACTACTTTCAGACCTTCTCTCCCACCCCGAAGATGACCACTCTTCGGGTGCTGCTGCACATAGCCGCTCAGCGCGACTACGAGCTTCACTCTCTCGACTTCAGCACTGCGTTCCTGCAGGGTTGCCTGCACGAGGAGATCTGGCTGCGCCGTCCACCTGGCTTCACTGGGACTTTCCCTCCTGGCACCCAGTGGAGCCTCCGACGGCCAGTCTACGGTCTCCGCCAGGCACCGCGTGAGTGGCACGACACACTGAGGACTACGCTTGCGGCTCTTGGGTTTGCTCCTTCTACTGCTGACCCGTCGCTGTTTCTGCGCACCGACACTTCACTGCCGCCGTTCTACATCCTCGTGTACGTCGACGACTTGGTCTTTGCCACAGCGGACACTGCTGGACTCGCCTACGTGAAGTCCGAACTGCTGAAGAGACACACGTGCACAGACCTGGGTGAACTGCGCAGCTACCTTGGCTTGCAGATCACTCGGGACAGAGCACGCCGCACCATTACCTTGACTCAGTCACACATGGTGCAGCAGGTCCTTCAGCGCTTCGGCTTCACGTACTCCTCGCCTCATGCCACTCCTCTGCCTACTCGCCACTCACTCTCAGCTCTGCCTTCGGATGAGTCCGTAGAGTCGAGTGGTCCGTATGCAGAGCTTGTTGGCTGCCTCATGTACCTGATGACCTGCACACGACCTGACCTTGCATATCCTCTGAGCATTCTTGCACGCTATGTTGCTCCTGGGAGACACAGACCAGAGCACATGGCTGCAGCGAAGAGGGTATTGCGCTACCTGTGCAGTACGTCGGGCATGGGGCTTGTGCTTGGAGGGCGGAGTCCAGTGGTCCTTACCGGCCACGCGGACGCTTCTTGGGCTGACGACCAGGCTACGCAGCGGTCGTCACAGGGTTACACCTTCAGCCTTGGTTCCGGCTCTGTCTCGTGGCGGTCTACTCGCTCGTCTTCGGTTCTCGGCTCCAGTTGTGAGGCTGAGATCTACGCCGGGGCCATGGCTGCACAGGAGCTTCGCTGGCTCACCTACCTGCTGACTGACCTTGGAGAGCCGCCTCGTTCTCCTCCAGTGCTGTACGTAGACAACAAGGCCATGCTGGCCTTGTGTCGAGAGCAACGCTTGGAGCACAGAACGAAGCACATTGCTCTCCGCTACTTCCTTGCTCGTGAGCTGCAGCAGCGTGGTCAGTTGCGACTTGCGTACGTGGCCTCTGAGGCCAACACTGCTGATGTGTTCACCAAGGCACTCGCGCCTTGTGACCATCAGCGCTTTTGCACCCAGCTGGGTCTTGTGCCTGTCTTGCCTCACTTGCTCTCCTCTTGACTTCACTTGTACTGTGACATATATATATACCTGCTCTTGCTTGTCTAGTTTTATATATATGTCTGTACTCCTGCATGTGAACTGGCCTCTGGCCCTGCTCTTGTGCTCGGACTCTGTGGTGACTTTGTGATCCACCCTGAGCTTGCTTTGCTTTGCTTGACTGGTCTTGTGACCCCTTGTTCTCCCCCACTTTGCCTATGGGGGTGTGTCAAACATTATATATGTTATGCTTGTGTAGGCTACAGTGGGTTAGCCTATAGGGGGTACACAATTCTAGGGTTTCCTACTTGTACTCATTTCACTGCTAGTTCATTCATTCCTGTTCGCTTATTCTCACAAGGTGTTGCAGAGAGTTTGAACAGGACCCTACAGAACAGCATGCGCAAACTGTTACGTGGCATGCGGCTACCCAACCACCAGTGGCCAGCAGCAATGGACCATGCTGTCATGCTGTACAACTTGTTGTCGTCGTCGTCACTCCCGAACAACGCATCACCGCATCTGCTGTGGACAGGGAAGCAGGGCAGCACAAAAATGTTACGAGTTTTCGGGTGCATGGTACAGTACAGACCCCCAGAAGCACGAGCGGGAAGATTTTCACAATCGGCACAGTGGGGACTACACCTCGGCATCGAGAAAAATTACAACGCGTGGAGAATCTTCGACGTCCACACAAAACAAACAGTAGCAGCACGTGATGTGATCTTCTACGAACGACTCACCCTTCAAACGTACCTCGCCAACTTGCACGAGAATCGGGACCTCACCAGTGGCTTTCGTGGTGACCGAGCCTTCGCGTCAGCAGCGGATGAAGCAGACTGGGATGAGCAGAACGTCGACAACGCATCGGAGGAAGCCGGACCTCTTCCGTACTGCTCCGTCGACGTGCCCATGGATGAGGAAAATCCTCGGGACAGTAACAACGCCGAAGTCTTCTACCATTTCGCCGACAATGGTTACGTAACACCTGCGACAGTCAACACCAACGAAGCAGAAAGGGTAGGGCCAAATTTCATACCTGACCCAGAAGTGGGAGACGAAGCAGCTTATCCCGAGGATCCAGAACTCCCTCGATACTCACAGACTGGACTGCAAATCCTTGGTCTCGTCACCGCAGTCCATGGCGCCACCATTCCTAAGGAGCCTGCGACGGTTCAACAGGCTCTGGAGGGGGAACATAGGGAGAAATGGCGTGAAGCCATGGACAAAGAGCTGAAGGCACTGGAGGAGCGCAACACCTGGAAAATCGTTCCCATCGGCGTAGCACAAAACAAAACTATCCTTACTGGGAAGTGGGTCTTCCGTGTGAAGACGAAAGCTGACGGCACCATCGACAAATTCAAAGCTCGCTGGGTCGTACGCGGCTTTGACTAGGAGCACGGAAGAGATTACACCGAAACCTTCGCTCCGGTCAGCCGTCACACCTCACTCCGAATCCTCATCGCCGTCGCCGCCATGAAGAAAAAGAAACTGCGACAAATCGACGTCGCAAACGCATTTCTCTACGCACCTGTGGATGCAGAAATCTTCGTCGAGCTCCCGCACGGCTCCCACGGCGAACCCAACCGAGTCTGTCAACTGCTTAAGTCGCTCTACGGGATCAAGCAGGCACCGCGACTGTGGCAGCAGTACCTACACGCCCGCCTCATTCACATCGGTTTCAAACAACTCCCGCACGACCAGGGCATGTATCGCCTCACAAAGGGAAGTGACTACGTTCTCCTAATCGTCTACGTGGACGATCTCCTCTACATTGGGTCAACCGACGGCATCGCCACGTGTTTCGAAGGGGAGCTTCATAAAGACCTCACGCTCACGGTCTCTTCTACCGTTACGCAGTACCTCGGGCTCAACATCCGCGAGGAAGAAAACGCAATCTATCTAATCGCCGATAAGTACGCCGACACCATCGCGAAACGCTTCAGCCTCACACCAAGCGCCATCTCCACGCCTTACCGCTACACGTCAGGAACCGAAAAGGGACGATCTACCCTACTCAAGCCCGCCGGCATACGCGACTATCAGAAGAAGCTCGGATGTCTTCTCTTCGCAGCAGTCACATGCCGTCCCGACTTATCCTACTCCGCGAGCCAGCTCGCCACCTATCTCAAGAAGCCTGAAGCAGAGCATCTGGCGGAACTTGATCGCGCTCTCCACTATTTCGTCAGCACCGCGACGATCGGATTAACTTATCACAAAAACGCAACTACACCGACCAAGCTAATCGGCTACGTTGACGCCGATCACGCCGGCGACACCGATAACAGGCGCTCACGCACCGGCTATGTCTACCGCCTCGAGCCTATCGGTCCTATCTCCTGGCAGTCGAGTAAGCAGGAGTTAATCGCACTGTCTTCAGCTGAAGCAAAATATATTGCACTCTGCTCAGCCACCAAGGAGGGACTTTACCTTCGCGAACTGCTGGAAGAAGCGAAGTTAGCCGAGTTACCCAGCTTCACCGTGTTCTGCGACAACCAGTCAGCAATTCGCATCGCCAACAAGAACGGCTTCGCAAACAGGACGAAACACATCGCCCTGCGCTATTTCTTCGTGAAGGACGAGATCGAAAAGGGGAAACTCGATCTGTCATACTGTCCCACGTCTGAGATGGCATCCGATTACTTGACCAAGAAGCTCGGAAAGCAGAAGTTCGAATACTGCATGCTGCTGACTGGACAAAGCCACGTCACCTGCGGCGACACTCCAGAAGCGAAGGGGAGTGTTGGAAACAATAAGTCTTAGTGCGCTTCTGTCGTGTCAAAACCCAAGACACTAGCGAAGCAGTCCGAATCGAAGCATCGAGTCAAACCTCGGAGGTTATGGTATCCGCCTGGAGGTTACGGGAAAGTCAAAGGTCAGTGACCTTTGACTCGACAATTACAGCGCGACAGTTAAGGACACACAACTGACTCGTTACAGAGCAGTTGCCCGAGTCGCACTGTATCGAATCGCAACAGCAAATACAGTTATCTATCCATTCGTATTCTCTGTACTCTTATATAAAACCTTGTATTTGCTTGTTTAATTAAATCCACTTTGCTCTCACACACTAGTGCAAGGTCGGTTCACAAACTTCATTAAAAGCTTCCGCTATTACAAATATCCTACCTTGAGTTATCCTCTGCAAAGATCCTTAAGGGCTTCTTCAGCCCAACACATGTGAAGTGGTCGTCTGGCCTTGAACTTGTGCTCGGAATGTGTGATGACTTTGTGATCCACCCTGAGCTTTGCTTTGCTTTGCTTGACTAGTCTTGTGACCCCTTGTTCTCCCCCACTTTGCCTATGGGGGTGTGTCAGATTTGTATGACATAGCTGTTGTAGGTTATAGTGGGGTAGCACATATGGGGTACAGCTTTCTAGGGTTGTATTTGTACCCAACTTTCACTTAGTCATTTCATTCTCGTTCTAACTTTCTCAGTCACCATTCCGATGCAGTCAAAATGCCATCTATTTTCAAAGTTGCTGGCAAACACTGCCAACATGGAAGGGAATAAATGGGAATGGTTGTTTTGTAAATGCTCAAAATTGAGTCGGGTACGAACGCAAAAAAGGTCGCTTCAAACAAAGTCTTCTCACGTGTCGATGTGCGTAATCTTGTAGCGGCGGAACAGGTTTCATTCAAACTTGGTTTTCAACTTGATGGGTTCCTCCTCCGTTCCGTTCTGGATGGATTGCGACCGACACTGGCGGCATCCCCCCCGCTCGGAGACCTTTTCGTTCCATGCGGACAGCTCCAAACAGATCTTGTCCTGCCCAGCAAGCCTTGAAAAATCAGTGTGGCGTTTCCCCGCGTTGTCAAGGGCGGTGGCCTTGTGCCCTTGGTCAAGTGTGGCGATGTGCCAAGCCAACCAGCCGCGAACCCCCACCAGCATCGCTTCATTTTTTTTTTTTTTTTTTAATTGAAGTTACAGAAGTTGATGGAAGGACCAACTGCTTTAAAAGGCTTCATTGGCTAGTTGGGAAGTTACGGCGTGAAACTGGGCTAATGCCTCTACGAAAGTTGAGGGGTGGCATGCGCGACAAGGACGTGGTGCAGATAGCCTCGATCTAACGCTTCGGTGGTCAATTAGATCAGATTGCGAGCGGATGAGTGTGATCGCGCGATCTGATCCATGATTTTCGTCGAAACAAGACGGAACATCAACACCGCTTCCAGGCTAGTAGTGTGTTCTTTCCAGCTCAAATTTGGCGAAACCAAGCGATCACATCTGTATCGTGCATTTACAGTGTTGCCCCATTATGCGTGTCACATTCATTTTCATTGGGGCTGTGTTGATTGGTCCAGAGGTGTTTTGTAGCAGCGAGCAGAAGCGAACCGCAGCGACGGTCGCGCATAATCGCCTTTCTCCCAAGCTATCGATCGTGATCGGTTGCAATCGATTGCATCAGATCGAGGCAATCGATCGCAATCGCTCGCAATCTCGAATTCGATCGACATATTGCCTCCGATTGCCCAAAAGTACCCTCTGGAACTTCTCGGAAATTGTGGATTGCGGGATCGAGGCAAATAGCCTCAGATCGGGTTACTCAGGCTCTGTTCAGTTGAGGACCTGGTTAGAGAGGAGGGCGGGTCTAGCGTCCGAGATTGATTCGGTAAAATGAGGTTTTATTTTGCTCCTAAGTGTGGGTGGAACCCTTCGGATCACATGAGCCCTTCAAAGGCATTCACATCAGGCAAGTCAGGTGTGCTCGACGTTTCGTTCTTCCACGACTCACCAGAATCCAGCACACCAAGGCCCATCAGGACAATATTTGGATAACCAGGTTCCCCTACCTGGCACTGCTGTGTGGTTCCCACACCTACCTTTAGAGGGTCATTACCAGCTGTAAATCACACCACCACCAGGGCACCAGCATTCCCAGCCCACCCAGCGCATTTCTTCTGATGACCCCAACGATGGAAACAGCTGTGGGGTGCAAACCCTCATGTGCTTGTTTGTCAGCGTCCCAAGGGAACAGCTGGTTTATTTGATGCGCACATTCGTCCTGGCGTGCCGAAACCAAACCAAGCCCTGCGAAGACTTTCACCTCGTTGTCGCCAATACACGCACGGTGAGGTGATGTGTAGAGCTGAGAAAGCAAGAGGGGGAGCTAGCAAGCAGAGAACCTAGTGTTTGTGAGGAGTGACGTTGTAAGAGCGAGCTTCTTCCCTTTTTAGGCAATTTAGTTTCCTCTCTTGAACATGCACCAGATCAGCAAACTCAGGATCGTTGTTCGCCGCGTATGGCGAGGAAGAGGGCTAAGCGTCAGCTGGAATCTTATCAGGCCAACGGGGAGACGCTAAGACGTAATAAATCAAGTCTCTACCTTTTTTGGCTGTGTTAGGTTTTCAACTCTCGAGAACATGATTCTGAGCTTATTCCTGATTCCGCTTTCCGTCCCTCTCCGCAGCTGGCGTATGCGTCCTTCTCCGCGCACCGGACCCGAACACGCCGCCTTATATTGCTCGAGTTGAGAAGATAGAAGCAGACTCCTCGAACCGCGTCACCATGCAGTGTCGCTGGTATTACCGTCCGGAGGATTCTATCGGAGGTCGAAGGCAATTCCATGGCTCGAAGGAGCTGTTTCTATCCGATCATTGCGATAGGTGTCATCCAGAGGCCGTGGAGAGCACGTGCCGAGTACATTCATTCGCTGAGTATACCACGTTATCGACAGTTGAAGAGGAGGATTTCTTTTGTCGCTTCGAGTACAAAGCAGCCACAGGAACTTTCATGCCGGACCGCGTCGCCGTGTGAGTACTATCCTCTCAAGTTCCTTTAAACCAAATCTTACTGTAGCTACTCTCGTTATGTCTGGAAGCGCGGAGACTCATCACTGATGCCGCCCGTCGCTGTATCTCTCGTGTTGGTGGTGACAGGTATTGCACATGTGAGATGCCTTACAACCCTGACGAGCTCATGATTCAGTGCGAGAAGTGCAGAGACTGGTACGCATCCCCATTCTGCTTGGCCTGATTCAATTCATTAGCTTTCAATTCATTGGCCTTGTATGTCCGTTTCACAACAAGCATTTCGTTTCGCTAACTGCTGACCCTCACGGGTGCAGGTTCCATCCAGCGTGCGTCAGACTTCCTGTAGAAAGCGTGCATACCATCAACCACTTCACGTGTCCTGACTGCACCTAGGGTTTTAGATAGTTTTTTTCCTAGGAGTGGGTATTAGTACGGCATGTGTAGATTCTTTGCCCATTGCTCATGGTATGTGTATAGCTCATATGATCTAACATGTTGTGGAGACAGACCACTAATGGTGACTTTGCAGAGTGAGCAGAAGAACGAATGAAGATGAGAATTACTGTAAGACATGCGTACAATGAAAGTGACGAGACCTAGCTAGGCGAAGGGGTCGGGGAAGGAAGGCTCGCGATAGGCAGCGAAAGCTGCAGAGGCAACTCGGTTTGGGTGCGGAAATGTAGGCCGAACCAGTTGGTCACGTGGCTCTCGGGATGGCCTTGGTAACGAGTGCCTCAGTAAAAATTTGTAAATCCTTACAGACTTGCTGAAGCTAGAAATCAAATGTCAGCAGCATCTCCAGAGCATAAGAACTTGGACCAGTTCTCGTAAAAAAAAACTCGGGCCACCCAGAGACCACCGCAAGGCACACGACACAGACTCGTAGTATGGTATTGTATGTTAAGCTGCATGTGCCAGCGGGTGACACCCTTACTACAGCATACAGCCAGCGTGTTAGAGCCCATACACCACATCCACCAACCTCTGCCACACAGACTGATTCGCAGAGGCGATAGGCACTGCAGCACCGTGCCCATCCATAGTACTATGCTGCTGCCCTCGCTGTGCCGGGACTGGAGTAGCAGCAAACAGCCCGCCACCCCGCCACACAGACGCAACCCCTGAAGCAGCCGCAACACCCCCTGGCGCACCGGCATCGGCACCAGCAGCAGCAGTTGTGAAGGGAACAGCAAGAACAGAGTGGTATCCGAAAGTAGTACTTGCGCCTGGCAAAAAGGAGGTCGTGCGAGCAGGGTCTGTAGTGCGGGATTGAGGCTGTGGCACAGCGACTGGAGCACCCGACATGGCAGGAGGAGGGCGCGTGGAGAAGAGGACAGAGGAAGAGGTGGTGGGTGGGGGAGAGGCGGGTGCTGAAAGGGGGGAGCTTGTGCTGCTGGGGAGTGTGGGGTGCGGGTGAATGGGCGGGAGAAGGAAGAAATGAGAGGTGTGTGGGCCTGGCAATGAACAAAATTGTTTGATGAATGCAGGTGGATATAGGTACACAATTGGAGGAATCTTTGATGCTTTGACTCAGCCATGCAGAGGAATGGTTGAACCCTTGCACATCACCCATGACCACACTCATGCGCCCTTCTTGTCAAGCCCCTGAGAACATCCCATCTTATACATGACTACATCCACACCCCACCCCACATCTCCTCAAGGTGTAATCCATACACCATCATGCCATCCCGAATAATCATGCCATCCCCGACCATCATGCCATCCCGGACCATCATGCCATCCCTAACCATCACACCATCCCTATCGAGCACGTAGAGCAGCCAGCCGCCTGGCACTAGAAGCACACGCAGCTGTGAAGCGCGTCTCACCTGCCCTCCCCCTGCATGAGCTTCACACCGATGATGGTGCCTGCAGAGATCTGCTGCCCCGACCGCCCCAGCGCCCTCTGTGCCTCCGCTGCTGTCTGGTAACCGTGACACCAAACAGGAGGGGAAGGGGGGGGTACGGAGGCGACGGGGGAGGGGAGGAGGCGCAGGAAGGGGGAACAGAAAGGAAAGGCGGTTTTTCATTCTATGGGTTGACGTGGAAGCTGCTACAACAATTTCTTTTACTCGTTCTACAAGTGAAAGAAAAGCAATATGGAGGGCGAGAGAGCAAGAATAACGAGGAAAGACAGGGAGCTTTCGTGCTCAATGTGGTGGGAAGTCTGGGTTCCAAACCCCCCATGTGGACATCCGTTATCATTTCTTTGGAATCAAATCATAAGGCAACGATCCACAGACATCACGCGCGCAATCACCCACGCCCCACGCCCTACGCCCCACGCCACACGCCCTGCGCCCCACATCCCGACATCCCCACACCCCCATCCCCGCTTCCGGCGCACCTGGAACCTGAGATTCACCCAATTGCCGCGTCCGGGGCACGGCACGTGCTCCACCACTCGCCCGCACCCCTCCAACTCCCGCAGCACCAGCGGTAGCTCCTCCGGGAGGAAACTGCGCGCACCCGCGGAGAGACACGCGGAGGGGGACGCGGAGGGAGACGCGGAGGGAGACGCGGAGGGAGATGCGGAGGGAGATGCGGAGGGAGACGAGGGAGAGAAACACACAGGCACACAGAAGAGGGGGAGTAAGGACAAGTGTGAAAACGACTCACGACACAATGCAGCTAGACGAGCTCTGAGGCACTTCGGGCAATCCAGAGAGCTGGTTGTGATGGCAGGATGAAGGGGTGCGATTCGAGACATTGAGGGGGACCCAAGTACACTATTAGAGAGGGCACGGAGGTAGGCCTTGAATACATTTGAAGGAACGTTAACGTTTGACGTTTGAGGTTCAACGCTCGACAAGTAAGCGTTTACTGCTTAAAAGAAGATGAAGAAGCGCCAAGGCACACGGGTACGCACCCGTACACAGTGACCCACGTTCCGCCATCCTTCAAATTATCCCCGCCCCTCTGCCCGTCTTGCACCTGCCCCTTGCCCCACGCGTTCGTTCCCGCCTGCTTCTGCGCCGCCTGCTGCGCCTGCGCCACTCCCCGACCTTGCTCTCCTCTCCCCGCTCCTTGCGCATTTTGCGCGCCTTGCGCCGCGCCCGAAGGTCCGCCATACTGCGCACTTTCCGCGCCTCCTGCGAAACCGTTTGTCATACCGGTCTCGGTTACCTTAAACCCTTGCTGCCACTGCTGCTGCTGCTGCCGCTGTTGTTGCTGTTGCAGCTCGGGAGAGTTAAACCTCCCCGAAACCGGGATGTTCGCGTTATAAGAAGATCCGGCTAATCCATTCATACCCGGAGTCTGCGGAGACCCGCTGCGACCGTCATAGTAACCAATACCGGGCGTCCCTGAAGCGGGGCTTCCTGTAGCGGGGTTTCTGAACGGGCCCGGGGTGCTCACGGGAACAGGGCGCAGAGGGGTAGCGGCGGGGGCGGCGGAGGGGGATTGGTGAAACTGGTCCGCCAGTGTGAGAAACGGCGGCGGCGGAGGCTCCGCAGGGGAACCCGCGCCGGAGGAAGTCCGCCAAAGCGCGGCGGCGGCGGCGGCGGCGGCCGCGGTACTCTGCACGGGGGACCCGCGCGCGATGGCAATTGGACTCCCCCTGCTTCCCCCCCCCGGCGTGGCGCGCAAGTCGTGGTATAGGAGCGACGTGGACGGCGGAGCTGCGCGGCGGAAGTCCGCGAGGGGGGTGGCGGAGGGGAAGTGAGAGAAGGTGGGGGAGCGGGACGACAACCCGCGATCCATGTAGCCGTTACCGCCGGGCGTGGCGGTGGGAGGAGGGCCGAACAGGCCTGTTGCGCTGGGAGCTCCATATTGGCCGTAATCTGCTGGTGGGAAGAGCAGAGTAGTGGAGAAATACGGTGGGATTTAAATGTGCGATCCAGTGAACCCGCCGCAACGCCAGAATTCAATGAAACCCGACGAGCTAAACCCTGGGAAAACCAGCGAAAATAGATGACCAAACGCTTCCGCTTGCTGTGCGTACCTCTCGAGAACGGCGAAGCAGCCGAGGGATCGTCCGGCGGGAAAGAAACGGGGATCGCGGGCGATCGATTGTACGGCGATCCAACGTTAGCGTTCGCATAAGCTCCCGTGGCGGCCGATCGGCCAAAGAGGCGCGAGGAGTAAGGATCCGGCGGCGATGCTGACAGCGGGGTTGACGGATCGGGGAAAAATAGCGACCCGCCCACCATGGCTGCTGCGAGCAGGAGATGAGTGAACAGATGATAGTCGATATTCGACCTTGCAGATTCGGAATAGCGAAGTGGCGAGTGTCAGGTGAGTGTGTGGAGGGAAAGCTCGATCCGTACGAATTTGGAGAAACGAGGGTGTGAACGAGTTCAGAATTCGCGTTTTCCAGAGCACTGAAAAGAGGAAGAAAATGGTTCAGAATCAGGATAGCAAGATCCGCACGATGTCACTTTGCGGTGATCGGACGTGTGGGATTCAGAGAGGAGACGAAGGCGGAACACAGACTGCGGGAATACGCAACTGGAAAAGTGTGCGTGGAAATATCGAGGCGGACGCGAAGCAAGATCGAGGTTGGCGCTGGATAACGGGAGGTGGAGAATGGAGAACGGATGGATGGGGATGGAGAATGGGATTGAACACCACAACCACAACACAACTGCTTGCCAGCCAAACTGCTGCAGCATCTGCGGCTGCTACTGGGTCACTTGGTTGCTCCTGCGCCTGCCTCTGACAGTTGTAGGTTGAAATCTCCCGCCACTCAGATCGGAGTTTCCGAGGGTAAGCTGCGATGATACCAGTGTAACAGAAGCGTGGAGAGCAAGGAATTTCGTACGCGTTACTCCGTGGGTTCAGACCGTCGAAGCTACACTTCACGATACAATCTACAACATCTCTCAGGATGTTCCATCCACACCCTAGAGAGTTTACTGAAAACTCTCTAGGGTAGATTGCATTTGTGACAGAGATCGGAGCTGGAATGCTTTCATTGCCAAAGAAGCCGGTCTGGAGAAGCTTTTGTGAGTATAACTATACATGGAATACGTATCAATTTGCATCATAGCCTCCACATACTTGCTAGCTAAATCCTAATCGATTCAAGATTCCCTTCGCCCCTCCCTCACTCTCCCCCGGCCCATTCACCCCATCACCCCCAGCAGCAGCAGTAACCCCTTGCACCTTCCCCAGTCTTTGCCTGACTGCTGCCACCAGCTGCGGCAGCACCTCCCCTGCCTTGCCCTCCAGCCCCACATCTGCAGACACAAACGCATCTGGGTCAAGGTTAACGGCTATCACCTTGCCTCCACGCATTCGACACATGTGCGTGAGGCTGTTGGCTGGCGCCACCTGGGGATGGGGAACGCATGTGTGTGAGAAAGCGGGGGGAAAGGGTTGAATGCTGAGTGGACTAGGAAGTTGCTGCACATGTGGCATGAGTGTGTGTGGGGCTTGTTGGCCGGTGCTAGATAGGGATGCATGTGCGTGAGAAGGCGGGACAAAGCACGAGACAGGCATGTTAGTTCGCATGCAACCTTGCAGAGTCGGCGAGGGTGTGTGTGAGGAGAACGGGAGAGGGTAGAGTAGAGGGCAGAGATGGGTGAGAGAAAGAGAGGGCGTGACATTGGAGAGATGAGATGGACGAAGGAAGGAGTGTTAGGAAGAATTGGCATGCTGTGGTTGCAGAAGGCATGGTATCGCGGAACAGGCAAATTCTTTAAAGTCTTTCGCATTGCAGACAAAGTCAGGAAGATTTTTTCAAATGGGGCAGGCAAAGGTGCGGCAATGAGAGGAGTGGGTTGAGCATGGGAGAGTGGGTTGAGCATGGGAGAGTGGGTTGAGCATGGGAGAGTGGGTTGAGCATGGGAGAGTGGGTTGAGCATGGGAGAGTGGGTTGAGCATGAGAGTGCCGTTACCATGAGAGAAGTGCCAATGACTAGCAGCACATCAGCGGACGCAGCAGCAGCAACAGCTTCAGACATGGCCGCTGCAGGCATGGGCTCTCCAAAGAGAATCACGTCTAGCTTCAGCACACCGGAGCACACTGGACACACCGGCACTGCCACTCCCTGCACACCGGGGATGTGTGCGGTAGAAAGGAGGGTGAGGTACATAGAGAGTGGAATGTGCGGTCGAGGGAAGACGGCTAGAGACAGGTAAAGTGGAGGCATGGGCTCTCCAAAAAGGATTACGTCCAGTTTCAGCACGCGGGAACACACGGGAACACACGGGAACACACGGGAACACACGGGAGCACACTGGCACTGCCACTCTGCACTTCTAGTAGGGCGTGGGGTGGCAGGTGGAGGGAGGTACAGAGGAGGGGAAACGTGCAGTTGATGGGAGAAGAGTGGCGGCAGGTGGCCCTGCGGCATGGGCTCTCTGGAGCGGACCATGGCTAGTTTCAACACACACCACAGCACACCAGAACACACCACAGCACACCAGAACACACCACAGCACACCAGAACACACCACAGCACACCAGAACACACCACAGCACACGAAAACACAGCACAGCACGAGAACACAGCACAGCACACAGCAGCACTGCCAGTGGGTTCAGAGTGCAGTGGAGAGGGAGGGGGATTAGCTTATTGAGCTGCGCCCCTGCGACCTCCTTGGACTCGCTGTGGTCACGTGCACGGACCCACAAGCAGAGCCACAGATAGACGGATGGATGGATGGACGGATGGACGGATGGACGGATGGACGGATGGACGGATGGACGGATGGACGGACGGAGGGACGGACGGACGGATGGATGGATGGATGGACGGATGGATGGATGGACGGATGGATGGATGGATGGGTGGATGGATGGATGGATGGATGGATCAACAGACGGACGGACGGACGGATGGATGTATGTTGGAGTCTACTCAAGAGAGTAAACCGACGGGCGGACCTTATCGAGCTGCGTCAGTGCGACCTCCTTGGGTACGCTGTGGGCGCATGCCATGCACGTGCACGTGCGCGTGTTGCCATGCACCTCCACCACGCCCTCACTGCCCGCCTCCTGCCACATGCGGTGCGGTGGGGTGGGGTGGGGTGGGGTGGGGTGGGGTGGGATGGGATGGGATGGGATGGGATGGGATGGGATGGGATGGGATGGGATGGGATGGATAGGATGGGATGATGGGATCGGGTGGGTTGGGCTATCAAACGCAACCATGTTCCCTTGCCTGCCCACACGTAATACAGCCCATTCACAAAACGTGCCCACATGTTTATTTTCTTGATTAGAACCACACGTAATATTTGCTTGCCTTGCCTGCCAGACGCACCCACCCACCCACCCACACATACCCGCATGCCTGTCCGCGCGCTTGCCCGCTGTTGCGCGCACCCACCTGGTGCAGCCCATCAACGTTCTGAGTGACAACGCACAAGAGCAGCCCCAGCTGCTGCAGCTCCCTCAGCGCCACGTGCGCTGGGTTGGGGCGCGCCGGGGCCAAGTCCGCCAGCAGTGCCTGCACCATCTCCCAAAACATCTCCGGCCTGGCCAATGCGGGGGGGGGGGGGAGCGGGAGGGAAAGGGGGGGCGGGGGGGGTTGATTGATTGTTTGGTTGTGGCGTGCCCGTGGTAAGGCGGAATGCAGTGCCCGCAACATCTCTCAAAACATCTCCGGCCTGGACCAAGGGGGGAGGGGGGGGGGGAAGGCGCGTGTAATTAGCCGATTTTTTATCCACTCAAAAATCGCACCAACTCCGGAAACATCTCCGGCCTGGACAACGGGGGAACGGGACGGGAAGGGGAAAGGGAGGGAAAGGGGGGTTGGATGATTGTTTGGTTGGGGTGTGCCTGCCTGTGCTAAGGCCGAGAGCAGCGCTCACACAATCTCCCAAAACATCTCCGGCCTGGTGTGAGGAGTGGGGGGTGGAGGGGAGCGGGTTGAAAGAAAGGGAACGAGCAACCGCGGGCGCGGGGGGGGGGGGGGGGGAGGGAATGGGGGAGAAGGGAGCGGTGGGGGGAAGGGAGAGGCAGAGGGAGGGGGTTTCATTGATCAATGATGGCTGGGGAGGAAAGGAAGTGGGGAGGGTGGGGGGGAGAAGGGAAGTCAACCGAATAGTCTTACCCCTCACCCTTATTTCTTTCCTTCCCTCTTTCCCCCTTACAATCTTTCTCCTCCCATTAACTCCCTCCCCTCCCCTCCCCTCCCCTCCCCTCCCCTCCCCTCCCCTCCTCTCCACAAAAAGCAGGGCAGAGGGCACGCACTTGGTTTGGAAGACCGGGTAGCTGCAGTAGGTGGCGGGGTCGAAGCGCGCCCACAGCCCATGCGCACTGCGGAAGTCCGGAATGCCTGGGGGCGGTGGCGCGGGGGGAAGGCGGTAGGGGTGGGGGTGGGGGTGGGGGTGGGGGTGGGGGGAAAGAGACAGGGGAGGGGATGGGGATGGAGAAGAGGGAAGCGGGAAGCGGGCAGGAAGAGGGGAGGGAAAAGGGGAAAAGGGGACGAGGAAGGGGAGTGGAAGCATATCCGAATAGCACTGCTCACTCAGTCAACGGTACTCTTCTTGCGACGTCTCTCAAAGGACTTGATAGACTGAACTCTTCCTATACGCTGCTGCGTGCCCTGCTATGCAGCACCCCTCCGAATGACTTGCAGAGATTTCCCTGATGTGCTGCAAGCCCTGCCAGCCGCACCGGCCACACCGGCCGCACCGGCCTAACCACCCGCACCCGCACCAGCCGCACCTGACTCAACGGAGATCCCCGCGCCGGTGAACGCGACGACTCGCTTCGCGCGCGCCACGATCCCCGCGGCGCGCTGCACGTGGTCCTCGGGCGACACGTCGTCGCCGTCCCACCGCAGCTGCTCGAACCGCATGCCCTCCATCGCGCCGCGCGCCGCTTTTTGCCCCTCGCGCCGGCGTCGAGTCGCGCACTCCCTCGCGCTCCCTTTCGGGCTCCTCTCTCGCGCTTCTCTATCCAACTCTCTATCCCTTTCGCTCTTTCTCTCTCGCCTAGCAGATTCACACACACACACACACACACCAACTCCACACCCCCCCCCCCCCACCCTTCAACTCCTCCCCCTGTCCCTAAACTATCCGAGGTCTCTTGCGCAGGCAATTACTGTTCGAGCTGTGACCCACCCCACTCCTCCCTTCCCCCCCTCCTCCTCCTCCCTTTCCCCTCCCTTCTCTCTGCCAGCCTCGAAGCAGTCGCGCCGCGGGCAGCAGTCGTGAAGCGACCAGCAGCGAGCCCGCGCAGAGGCGAACGAGCAGCGCGCTGTGTGGACGCGCGACAAGAGCTTGTTGCGGTACCGGTTCCTGTTGCTCGGTTGGATGTGCAGCGCGTCGTGCAACGTGCGACGAGCAACGTGCGACGTGCGACGAGCAACGTGCGACGTGCGACGAGCAACGTGTGACGTGCGACGCAAGGCCCCAGCGATAGCCCGCCGTTCAGAGCAGAGTGGTCGTTGGTGACGGTGTGGGTAACAACTTTTGACAATGCACGTACTGAGAACTTTTAACGCAAACAATCGTGTAGACATGTAAAATGTTTATCATAATGCCATATGCAAGTTCCTAGGTAACCTTGATGTTGCCAGAATACATACCGCAGAATAACAAGAGGCGCTTTCAAGGAGTCTATATCAACTCATAATATTTCAACACAACACATGTACCAGGCTTTGCCTTACGTAAAAAAATGCCCTACCTCGGTACACACTGCAACCCCGATCCTATTTCCTGCATTGCGGCGCCTTCGGACTTTGCATGCCCCTCTGCATTGAACAGTGGAACTGTGGGTGCCAATCCAGCCAGGCCAGGCCATCGTAGTCTCAAAGACATATTCACTTATGCTTGTACCAAGTGGGCATATAACTTCAAACCCAATGGCTTGCATTGCAAGGCTTTGCAGTGAGATACGCTGCTGGAGAAAGGGCTCGAGGAGGACCTCTTTCTTCTCTTCCTCCCCCGCCTTCCTCTTCCTCTCTTCCCCTCCTCCCTCTCCCCATCCCCACTCTTATCCCCCACCTTCCATCTCATCCAGCCTTCTAACCGGCTTACAGAATTGCCCCTCCCCTCCCCACACATGGCCACACCCAAAGTCGCACAAGTCCTGCTTGCCGTGCTCGCTCCCACAAAACCATTCTTCGAGCTCAGACCACATGATTCCACATCACATTTTTCTTTACCAATGGCCTCCTTCCCCATGCAGAAAGAGGAGAAGTTGTCCGCGCACGCCCTATTTTGGCCACCAAGGCCACCATCACTGCCAGCAGAGCATGCAGCACATTTCCTTGTGAGAACAAAGAGAGAAAGAAAAAGGGAGAAAACATCCAGGGCACAAACACAGGCACTGCGATGCCTCGAATGCACCTGCGAGTGCAGCAGAGAAACACACAGTCTCTGAAACGAACTCACAAACAAACCCATTGTCTCACCAATTTTTAAGCGCCAGATGGAGGAGCGGGAGGAGGAAGTGCAGGGAAATCCATTCCCCATCGCTCCACGTCGGGCTTATAAAACATTCTGCGGTGCTTGACAATATCAAACTCGTACCCCCGGTTGCCCCCACACGGCTCTGACCCCGCGAGCAGGATGGCTGCCTGGGCACACACTAGCTTGTCCACAATCGCCACCACTCCTGCCAGCATTGCAATGCACAAGATGCATCTTAGCATCATCAAGAAAGAGATGCAATTGTTTCAGGGCTACGGCGCGTTATTTCAGACAATGTATGCTCGCCAAGTGTTGCGTTTCAGATATACATACACTTGCATGAGATGTGTCACCTCTCTTGAGTGAACAATTCTGGGTGTGCTCCCATCATTCCTTACTTCCTTCCATGTTTCCTCCTCCCTGCCAGCCACTTATGATACTACTGCCACCTCTCCTCACCTCACCTGTATGAGCTTCCTCTCTTCCCTTACTCACCCCTTATCCACATCCTTCCATCTGCTCCTGCAACACTCCTTGCAGCATGTTCTCCCTTACTACTCACCGGGATCGTACGAGTTGAGCGCCGGGATGAGCTCATCAATCATGACTGTCCCGTTCACGCGCGAGCGCAGCCAGTGCAGCTGCTGGGCCGCCATGCCGGTGATGGGCGTGTCAAACAGCCACTCCAGGTACCCCCACGAGCTCGACCGCAGAGGAGCACTGGACGCATTGTACGGCACGTCCGCGGCGATGAAGACTGCGGTTATGTTGTGCTGCCGCTTCACCTTGTTTATGTGCTGTGCTGCGCTGTCCGTGCACCACTGCATCTGCTGCTCTAGTGTTGTTGCGTTGCCGCGCCCGTTTGGGAGCAGCTGGTTGTCGGACTTCTGCGGGTGGGCCGCAGGGGAGGCGAGAGAGGCGAGGACGGGGAGTGGTGGTGATTAGAGGGGTGGGATGCATGAGCGGTGTGGTGCATAGGAGGCGCCCGTTTGGGAGCAGCTGGTTGTCGGTCTTCTGCGGGTGGACCGCAGGGGCGGCGAGCATGCGTGGGTATGGAGAGTGGTGTTGGTCAGGGGGGGTGGGATGCATGGGGATGCATGGCGATGCATGGGGGATGCATGGGGGGTGCATGGGGGATGCATGGGGGATGCATGGGGGATGCATTTCCAGTCGCCTCGAAATGCAGCTCATGCCATGCATACCACTCTGAAGGCGATGAATTCGGAGCAGAAGTGCACGGCGAGGAAGCGCTTGAAAAAATGACTTTTGAGACGTCTCAAAAATGCTGCACGATGCATTCCCAGTCGGCTCAAATTCCAGCTCATGCCGCTCGTCTCGTACCACTCAAGTTCCAACCCACGCGTTGCCCCTTACCACTCTGAAGGCGATGAACTCGGAGCGGAAGTGCACGGCGAGGAAGCGCTCGGGGAGATGCTGCGCGATGCGCGCCGCGAGATAGTGCCACTCGTGCTTGTACGGCAGCAGGCGCAGCGAGATGTCGTCGGTGCACGGATACATGTCCACGCGCTCCCACGTGGTCTTGAACCACAGCACCACGTCCTTGTCCTGCCTGCTTGGTTCCACGGCACGGGCATCGCACCGGGGTTGGGTGTGGCAGGGGAGTGGTACAGCAGACGGTTGGTGTGGCATGGGTTTGAGACGTCTTAAGCCTCGAAGTGCACATGCTCCCATGTGGTCTTGAACCACAGCACCACGTCCTTGCCCCGCCTCTGCTCGCACGCGGCATGGGGATTGGTTAGGCACAGGGGGGTTTGGCACAGGGGGGTTTGGCACAGGGGGGTGCAAACATTGCACACAGTGCAAGCAGCGCACACAGTGCAAGCAGCGCACACAGTGCAAGCAGCGCACACAGTGCAAGCAGCGCACACAGTGCAAGCAGCGCACACAGTGCAAGCAGCGCACACAGTGCAAGCAGCGCACACAGTGCAAGCAGCGCACACAGTGCAAGCAGCGCACACAGTGCAAGCAGCGCACACAGTGCAAGCAGCGCACACAGTGCAAGCAGCGCACACAGTGCAAGCAGCGCACACAGTGCAAGCAACGTACTGATTGCGAACGAGTTCCCAGATGTCGCCTGTGTTAGCGGGCATGTTGAGGACGACGGTGTTGTTCTCCGTGGGCACGTGGCCCAAGGCGAATGTCAGTAGCTCCCCCGTGAACGCCGATGCCATGTCTGCTCGCCCCCACGCATGCCACGCCCCCACGTGCCACACCCCCACGCCCCCGCATGCCACGCCCCCACACGGCACCCACCCCACACGGCACAAAATGAAGAAACGCAGGGATGAAACTGGGGCTGTAGTGTCACATGGAGGGCAGCACAATCACATGTATAGGGAATGGAGTGGGGATGAGGGAAGGCAGTGGCATGTGTGTTGTGAGCGGAATACGGCAGAGACTTGCACGCATATACACACTCACGCGCGCGCGCACACACACACACACACACACACACACACACACGCACACACACACACACACACGCACAGACACACAGACACACACACACACACGCACAGACACACACACACAGGCAGACACACGCACAGAAACACACACACACACACGCACAGAAACACACACACACACACGCACAGACACACACAGATACATGGTCATGAAGGGGCCTGGAGTGAGATACACCCTCACCCACCCACCCACCCACCCACAGTCAATCATTCACTCACTCACCCTCTCCCACCCACCTACTTGCACTAGCCATCCCAGAGCGAACCCATTTGGAATGCTCACAGCTAGCCAAACCCTAAACCATCACCCACAACACAAACATGCAACAGCCCACCCCAGACAGGGACAGCGGGGGAGGTCAAATATCACAGAAGAACATGCAGCAACCGACGCACCCCAGTCAAAGGGACTGCGGTTGTGGTTGGGCGACATGACCCAGGTGAAGCCCACAGAGGGCTCCTTGAGAGCTGCGCGCGCCAGCAGCAGGAAGAGCTCCGGGGATATCCAGGGCGCCGCATCCAAGGGCGCGAGGTCCCAGTAGGCGCAGAGCGGCAGGGGCTGCGAGAGGTCTATCCGGCTGTTGCTCCCCTGGGATGCCGTGACGCGCATGGCGCGTGGAGAGGTGGGGGAAGGGGAGGGGGAGGGGGAGGGGAAGGAGAAGGGGAAGGGGAAGGGGAAGGGGGAAAGAGAGGAATTTGCGTTTGTTTTAGTCTACTCAGAGGTTGTTGAACGGGGTTGGTACTTGCAGTCTCATGAGTAGTTCCACTCGGTTTGTCCAGCAGTTCCACTCACTGTCAGCGGCGGCACCGCACTCTCTCTCTCACCAGCGGCAGCACGAGGATGCGGTTTGCCATGCGCGCAACGCGCGCCGCCTCCACGAGGTGCGAGCGCGCGTTGCTGAGCTGCTCCTCCGACATGGCGAACACCAGGTACCGCCTCCGCGCGCGCGGGTCTAGCCACCGCAACGCCTGCGCGCCGCGCGAATGGAGGGGAGGAAGGGGGGGGTGTGGAGGAAAGGGGGGAAGGGAGCAGATGTGATGGGGGGTTGCAGGGAGAGTAGAGGGTCTTGTTCATGGAGCAGGCGGGAAGGCGGGGAGTGCAACATGGTGTATCGACCCACAACTAAAGACTCCCCTGCTGTACCCATCGCTGCTGTACCCATCGCTGCTGTACCCATCGCTGCTGTACCCATCGCTGCTGTACCCATCGCTGCTGTACCCATCGCTGCTGTACCCATCGCTGCTGTACCCATCGCTGCTGTACCCATCGCTGTTGTACCCATCGCTGCTGTACCCATCCCTTGTACCCCAGGCGACTCTCAAGTCGACTCGTCTTTCAACTCGAGCCCTTGTGCGACTACTGCTTCCATCAGTGCCAGCCCTCGTAGCCCGCGCCGCGGGTTCACGTTGACCTTACACTGCGGGAGAAGGGTACACCAGGGGCGGGCCAGCACGGCTCGGGCCAGTGCCGGCACGTGCTGCCACGGGCGAGCAGGCTGCTCTGCACGCGCCGCAGGCGCCGGCACACGGACTCCATTCCGCGCGCGATCCGTTCCGCGCTCGTGAAGCCGTGCTGCTGCGCGCTCTGCAGCCAAGCGCTCTCGTCCACGCCGCCCTGCACGGCGCGCTGCCACGGCGCCGAGCACAGAAGCGCCACGTCGTGCTGGACTCGCAGTCGCTCCGCGTTCTGCGCCGCCGCTGGCGGCTCGCGTGCGTCGCCCAAGGACCCCGCCGCCGCCGCGGCCGGCGCCGCCGCGTCCTCCGCCGCGACGCGCGACTCGTTGAGGGCTAGCGTTTTGATGGAAGCGGCTTCTCTCTGCTTGCCCTGTAAAGCCCACTTCTGCAGCGACCGACACAAACTAGCTCGGCAATTGGCGGCGAGGTGAGAATCCGACTCTGACTTCGAATCTAAACCGTTCATAGCTTCGCGACTCGGCGCACGACGACCCGGCCAGCGCGGGACTTCTAGTTCGTGCATGCATATGGGCGGAATGGGCGCGCTGCGCGCGTGCAAGAGGACAATCAACGCGAGCGAAGTCACGAGAGCGACGAGCAGCACGGGCCAAGGAACAACGCCGCCTGCCGGCGGGTCGTGTCGCAGCTTGCTGCCATTATGAGCCGCGCACGCGGCGCCGCAAATCTCGGGCTCCGAGCCCGGCTTTCCGGAGAGGATGCGGTGGGTGAAATAGATGCCGACCCGCGCCGCGAGGCAGTGGAAGCCGTCTAGTAGTACCAGGCGCGGTCGCATTGCGATCCGCCGAGGCGTATGCGCGTGGCCTAGACTCTAATGGTGCTGCTACTGCGTAGGCTACGGCTACGAGTAGAGCTTGCGGAGGTTGAGTGCCTCTCGAGGCGCGATGTCGCGACGAGACTGGTGGTCAACGGCGCTTGTGCGCTGGTATCGCCACTAGGACCGGTTCTTGAAGCAGAGAAGGGTAGTTTTGTTGATTGAGCAGATATGGATAATGGACGTGGGAAGGGATAAATTGCAATTTATGGATGCCCCCGTGCAGACTTCTGGCGCACGGGACGGGACACCCATCCATCCATTCCAGCAAAAACAGGGACTGCTGCTGCATCCCACTCGTTTGACCACCCCCAGTGAGAGTCGTTTCGCTTCGCTTCGTTCGCACACCCCAGTGAGTGTGCCCACTGCCCACCCGCCCGCTCGCCACCACCGCCGCAAACCGTTTTTCTGAGCGAATTGCTTCAAACCCATGTTTGGAGATTCGGCCTTGCACACGTCGTTTCAATTTGCTCGCGTGGTCCTACAATTGCACGATAATTGCTCGAGTGGCCTTGCCAGAGGATTCCCGCAGCCTTTTTTTTCACCCGACACATTACCCGAGAAGGATTTTTAGTCCTGAAAAAACTAAAACCCGTCGCGAACGGCATGCCATTCGGGAGGCATCAACCCTAAATTTTTAGGGTTGATGCTTCCCGAATGGCATGCCTTTCGAGCGGGTTTTAGTTTTGTTTTGCCCGCGTTCAGAATCCAGCGGGAAGAGACACGATCGATGTACGAATTTCGAGGCTAAAAACCCTTCCGGGATAATGTGCCGGGTAAAACAAATGCTGCAGGAAACCTCTGGCAAGACCACTCGAGAAATTATCATTGAATTGAATGACCACGCGAGCGATTCGAAGCCCCGTGGGCAACGGCGACTCACTAAACACGGGTTTGGAGCAATTCTCTCCTTTTCTCTCCATCCCACACGCACGTCCCATCCCATCTCTCACCAAACCAACTGCCACACGCCACGTCATCAGCGATAAAATCTGCTCGATGGAAGGCTCTGCAAACGGTTTCCAAACCAAACCAATCTGTTCGCGCGCAAAGCAAACCCACTCTTGGTTCGCCGCTGCCAAACAAGCCAAAATGGCAAACCCAAGTCCGCCAAGTCAAGCACGCTGGATTTTCTGTGGGGAAGATTGGACCGCTGGATGGACTCGGTCTGGAATATCTCAGCGGAATTGGTTCGTCAAGCCTGACGACCATCTGAGATATATTCGGCGGGGGAGTGCAGCGATGATTGTTGCTCTGCTGCCAAGCCGAACCGAGTCTGCACTCTGGTCAGGTCAGGGCTCAATCAAAATCAGGACCACCAGGCAAGCTAGCGCGGTGAACCTGGCGCGCTGGCGCGCTGACGAGACAAGACAAGTCTCGCTCGATGGTGGGTGCGGGGAGAAAGCAGTCCCCAGCGGAGTTCTCCCAACTCGTTCGGAGGGCTGCCGCTGCTCCAAACCAGTGGGAGTTGGGCTTTGGAGCGGGGGGCGGGGGAAGAAGGGTGTGTCCACCAACCAAACACAAGCGCACAAGGATGTCACCTGGCTTTAAAGCAGCAGTATACATTTGGCAGGGCCATTGCCAAAAGTTTATAAAAGGTACATGGTGGTTATAACAGCTTCCGATTCGCCTCGATAAGACGAAGAGATTGGTGCTCTTTAGGTTTTTTTTTTTTTTTTTTTGGGTTGCGTAGCAACCCTTTATATTTGGTTTCACATTTTGGGGATATCATTTCAAAGTTGATTTTCCATACACTCTTTGGAGCACACATTTGAACTTCTAAGACTTTGTTCAAACGGATGCCTCAAATAGTGAATAAAAACCACTCTTGAATGAGATCCATAAACGTGAAACCATGCACGTGCGTATCATGTTGAAACCACGAACTTGTTCGACCGTCCCACCTGGTCGATTAATACGGCGGATGGTACGGCCGAGCATAATATTCTGGATTCAACATGAACGAATGCAATTGTACAGATGAACAACAAAGTATGAAATGTAGGTGGATGCTTCAAAATGAATGTTAAAATGCATCATGTAACAACAGAGGTTGATGGGGTCGTTGAAACAGCGAAAACCCGCTGCCCCAAAGACGATTAACAAACTCTAATTGCATACATGACACATACTAACACCACACTTTGAAACACACATCCCACAAACATGAATGCAAACGCACGTAAAAAAAAGTACAACCCATCTAACCAAACGCATTAGAATGCAACCCCACAGTGAAACAAACACAACGAGCACACCCGCACAAACACACACATACATACACAAATAGGATTGATAGCAGACAAAACAAAGAGTTGCAATAAGTTAATTATGTATCAATCACTGCTACTTCCTCCCCCTTTCCGCCTGCCTTCCTCTCCCTCCATCAAAATCTCCTTCCACCCTTTTCCACATTGACTTCGTCTCTCGAATTACCCTCCCTGCTCCCCACAACGCATCTCGCATACCTTGCAAAACAAACAGGTCAAGTAGAAAATGAATTGTAGTCAGAAAACCGAGTGAATTTCAGTGACGAGCATGCACTTGATTGTGAAATAGAACTTGAAAAGCAAGTATGGGTTGAAATATGATAAGTACAAAAGGAAACAGAATTTGACGACTCACAAGTGTGGTTTGAGGCATAGATTCCCTGGGGTCAAGCACACCATGCTGGTGGCTCCAGCGAGGAAGGTGCAACGGGCTGGGCATCGCCATGCTACAAGGTGCTAGAGAGTTGCAGCAAGGCACCGGCAGAGGAGCAAGGGGGCAGCCGTAGCAAGGCATGAGCTCACTGCAGAAAGGCGTGAGCTCACTGCAGCAAGGCATGAGCTCACTGCAGAAAGGCGTGAGCTCACTGCAGCAAGGCGTGAGCTCACTGCAGAAAGGCGTGAGCTCACTTCAGCAAGGCGTGAGCTCACTGCAGCAAGGCGTGAGCTCACTGCAGCAAGGCGTGAGCTCACTGCAGAAAGGCGTGAGCTCACTGCAGCAAGGCGTGAGCTCACTGCAGCAAGGCGTGAGCTCACTGCACCAAGGCGTGAGCTCACTGCAGCAAGGCGTGAGCTCACTGCAGCAAGGCGTGAGCTCACTGCAGAAAGGCGTGAGCTCACTGCAGCAAGGCGTGAGCTCACTGCAGCAAGGCGTGAGCTCACTGCAGCAAGGCGTGAGCTCACTGCAGCAAGGCGTGAGCTCACTGCAGCAAGGCGTGAGCTCACAGCAGCAAGGCGTGAGCTCACAGCAGCAAGGCGTGAGCTCACTGCAGCAAGGCGTGAGCTCACTGCAGCAAGGCGTGAGCTCACTGCAGCAAGGCGTGAGCTCACTGCAGCAAGGCGTGAGCTCACTGCAGCAAGGCGTGAGCTCACTGCAGCAAGGCGTGAGCTCACTGCAGCAAGGCGTGAGCTCACTGCAGCAAGGCGTGAGCTCACTGCAGCAAGGCGTGAGCTCACTGCAGCAAGGCGTGAGCTCACTGCAGCAAGGAGTGAGCTCACTGCAGCAAGGCGTGAGCTCACTGCAGCAAGGCGTGAGCTCACTGCAGCAAGGCGTGAGCTCACTGCAGCAAGGCGTGAGCTCACTGCAGCAAGGCATGAGCTCACTGCAGCAAGGCGTGAGCTCACTGCAGCAAGGCGAGAGCTCACTGCAGCAAGGCGTGAGCTCACTACAGCAAGGCGTGAGCTCACTGCAGCAAGGCGTGAGCTCACTGCAGCAAAGCGCCAGCGCGCAAGGCGCCAGCGCGCAAGGCGCCAGCGCCCAAGGCGCGAGCGCGCAAGGCGCGAGCGCGCAAGGCGCGAGCGCGCAAGGCGCGAGCGCGCAAGGCGCGAGCGCGCAAGGCGGGAGCGCGCAAGGCGCGAGCGCCCAAGGCGCCAGCGCGCAAGGCGCCAGCGCGCAAGGCGCTCGCTAGGCGCCAGCGCGCAAGGCGCCAGCGCGCAAGGCGCCAGCGCGCAAGGCGCCAGCGCCCAAGGCGCCAGCGCGCAAGGCGCCAGCGCGCAAGGCGCCAGCGCGCAAGGCGCCAGCGCGTTAGGTGACAAAGTTTGAAGAAAGAAAAGAGGGTTGAACTAGCAGAAATGGGGATACAAATAGCAAACCCTAGAAGGGTTGTACTCGCTATAGAGCACCCCACTACAGGCTAGAACAATAAGATAATATTCTGACACACCCCCATAGCCAAAGTGGGGTGTAATCAGCAGAGCAGGCAAAGTAGTACAAGCTCAGGGTGGATCACAATGTCACCACACATTCTGAGCACAAGTTCAAGAAGAGATAGTTTAGAGTTCACAATTATGAGCAGAGCTAGTGGTAGTCACAACGGGCAAGTGAGGAGGAGGAGAGAGAGTGAGGGGAGAGGAGATAGGAGGCGACGGCTGAAGCTGCAGGCACACGGGCAACAGGAGGCACACTGGCACAGCGGCTACCGGACAGCGCCCGGACCACAGGAGTAACAGGCCCCGCGGCTCAAATAGCGGCGGACGGGCAACGGACCCACGGGCGGCTGGCACAGCTGGCTACGACTGGGCTACCGGGACAGCGCCCCGGACTACAGGTGCTGCGAACGACAAACTTGCGGAGATTCACTCTACAACGGCAGTGAGCTAGACTACAGGGTTGGCACGAACTACTAGAGGTGATCTCCGCTTTGCTTGGTTCCTTAGTGCTTGCACATTCACAGGAGAAATTGGCAAGAGTTTCCACTAGCAAAGTTGGGAATTACAGAATTGAACAAAAGAAGCAATGACAACAATGACTACATCAGGCACCTAGCAACCCTGCAGCCAGCCTGGTCGACTGCTAGCGCAGCTCGGTCGACCGCTTGCCAGCATTGCGTAGAGGAGCCGCGCCAGCACTGCAGAAGTGCGACTTGCCAACAAGGCTAGTCGACGGCGTGCCCCGTAGAACACAGCAGTGCGCGCGCTCGCAGGTGTGCGCAGGCGATTGGTCCGACTTGCCTCGTTGGGCATCCGTCGGCTGTTGTCTGCGCCTGACGAGCCACATCGACTTCGGGATACCAGCCCGAAGTCGCCTGCGCCATCGCGATCTCGACGGCACTCGCGTGCCTCCGCAGAAGTCGTCGAGCAGGTTACCCGGTCGACCTGGTCGACCCCTGGTGCTCTGGTCGACTCCCACGTGCCTCCCGTCGACCACTGGGTCTCTCTGGTTGACCACCGGATGCTCCTGGTCGACCACACCTCCCGTCATGCTACCCCTTGGTCGACGGACCCCTTCCGTCGACCAGATCTGCTCCTTCAACCTCCCGGTCGAACTGCAGTTCGACGGAATGCTCCGTAGACTTCCCCGTCGAACTGTAGGTCGACGGACTACTTCGTCGACCTCCCGGACGGCTCGCCCGTCGCCCAGGCCAGTCAGTTGCAGCTGTCGAGCATCCTGGTCGACAGCAACACCACAGCGGTCCGCTGACGCTCGACGTAACCTGTCGAGCATCTATCCCACTGTGAACAGTCGGCTGCTATTCCCGTGCATCCGACCAAGTCGTCGGCGTTGCCCAAGCGAGGGCGGGGCCAACACTCCATTCCCGTTAACACTCCCCTGCCGCGCTCACGCTTGGGCCTCCAGCCCACACGGCAGTACTCCACGCAGAAAGCTCGTTCTCGGCGTGCAACCCATACACAGCACGCCGTCACCGCACCAGCCGTGCAGAAGGGCACGGCACCTACTGCTGCACCTCGTCATCGCCGTCGCCGACGTCCACCAAGCAAACTTGGCCGATAGCGACAGAGCACCGGTTGAAAGCCGGAAAATGCAGCGCCTTCGTCAGGAAATCCGCCGGCTGCTCGGTGGTAGGGATGTAGTTCAGCACAAATTTCCCGCGCCTCACCATGTGCTGCAGCCAGGCGTAGCGTCGCTCCATGTGCTTGAGGTTGCCCGTCAGCCCCAAGCCCTCAGCGACCGTGATTGCCGACTTGTTGTCGACGCGGAGGATGGTCGGCTTCCCAGCGTCGAGCAGCTTGAATTCCGCAAGGAGGAAGCGAAGTCGACGCCCCTCCTTGCCGGCATCCGTGGCCGCCACGTACTCCGACTCGGTCGATGATAATGTCGCGCACTTGATGCGCGAGCTCGACCAGGAGACGGCGGCCCCTCCGTAGACGAACACGTAGCCTCCCGTGCTCGTCCGGTTCTGCTTGTCGCCCGCGTCGTCGGCGTCGACGTAGCCGATCAGCTCCAACGATTCTGGTTCACCGCCGAACTCCAGGGCGGTGTCGCGGGTGTCGGCGAGGAAGGCGAGACAACGGTCGACCTCACGCCAATGCTGGTCGCTCCTCACCGTGAGGCCGCTTCCCAACTTGCTGCAGGCGAACGCAATGTCCGGCCTCGTCGTCGTCGCCGCGAACTGCAGCGAGCCGACCTTCTGTCGGTACTCCTCCTCTTCGCGCTCCTGAGCCTCCTCGTCGTCGAACGTCAAATGAGCGTAGGCGTCGACCGAGACCGGCGTCTTCGGGACTCGACCGCCTAGCTCCTCGTCGACGAAGCGCCTGCGCAGCTTGTCGGCGTAGCCCTGCTGGTGCAGCCACAACTTCCTGGCCGGCATGTCCCGCACGATCTCCTGCCCAAGGTACTTTTCAACCGGCGAGATCTCACGCAGCTCGAAGGCGGCCTCCAGCAGCTCCTTCAGCTCGTTCAGCATCGCGGTGCTGTTGCTAGCGGCGAGCAGGTCGTCGACGTAGACCAAGACCCAGCAGGTCACACCGTCGTCGCCGGTCTTGAAGTAGAGCGCCTCGTCGACCTGGCTCTTCTTCCAGCCAGCGCCCAGCAGCACGCCGTCAAGAGCCCTGTACCACAGCAGCGGCGACTGCTTCAGCCCGTAGAGGCTTTTCAGCAGCTTACACACCCGGCCGGTCCCGTCGTCGAAGTAGTCCGGCTGGTACATGTAGAGCACTCTGTCGAGCTTGCTCTGCAGGAAAGCGTTCTTCATGTCGAGCTGCATCAGGTTGAGGTCGAGGACGGCGACTATGCTGAGGAAGATCCTCAGCGTGACGTAGCTGCTCACCGGCGAGTACGTCTCGTCGTAGTCGGCGCCGTACACCTGCGTGAAGCCCTTTACGACCAGCCTCGCCTTCTCGCGCTCGACGGTGTCGTCGATGCGGTACTTGGTCGTCAGCACCCATCGGTTCTTCATAATGTTCACCCCGCGTGGGCGTTCGACCAGCTCCCAAGTCCCCATAGCGATGAGGCTACGGATTTCTTCTTCCATGGCGGCCTTCACCGCCTCGCCCTTCCAGCTCGACAGCGCCTCCTTCACCGTCATCGTGGCGATGTCCCAGCGGTGTTCGGGGTCGGCATGCACGTCAGGGTCGAGCTCCGACAGGTCTTCATCCTCCTCGGCATCGTCGTACAGCAGGTCGTCGTCGACCTCGTCGTACACCGTAGTGAAGGCAGCAGGCGGTAAGCAGGCGTGAAAGCTCAACCGCTCCGGCGGCCGTCGAGCTCGACCTGAGCGTCGCAGCTCAGGCTTCGTGATCGGCACTTCCATCACGTCGCTGTCGGTGGACTCCCCCGTTGATAGCTCCCCTTTCGTTTCAACTAGAACGTCGTCGACCAGCTGCTTCGACCCTTCGACCGGCTGTTCCTCTGCTGCTACCTTCGACAATTCTCCTGTCGACCGCTCCGGCTGCCGCTCCCCTATCTAGTGTACCCCTGCCGATGGCTCCTGTTCGACCGGCTCCCCTGTCTTTGACGGCTTTCCATCGTAGTCGTCGAGCTTGGCGCCTTGTCGTCCGCCGGCGATGCCACTGGCTGGCGCCACAGGCGACGCCTCCAGGCTCCCCTCATCGTCGGTGGCCGACACAGGTGTCGGCGCAGGCAGATCGGCGACGGGAGACGGAGGAGCAAGAACAGGGGAGGGTGGAAGGACCTCCACAGCATCTTCATCAGCAGGCTCGTCGACTTCGGCGAGCAGGGGAACCGTCGCCGTCGAGGTGTCCGTCGGCGGGTGCGCCTGCGTCCGCTCCGACGCCGGCCCATACTTCGCCTTCCACACTTCCAGCGACAGCGTCTCATAGAAGATCACCTCGACCGACGTGACCATCTTGTTGTCGGTCAGGTCGAGCACCTCCCAGCCCTTGCTCGCTGGCGACACATCCAGGTGAAGTCCCCAGCGAGCCTTCGGCGCCAGCTTTCCACCTCGTTGCTGCTCGGGAACCATGAACTGCACCATGCAGCCCCACACTCGCGCCAGCGTAAGGTCGGGCTTCTGTCCGGTCAGCAGCTGGTACGGAGTCGTCCCCGGCGGCGTCGTCGACCGCTCCAAGCAGTTGCGCACCCAGACAGCTTGTCGTAGAGCCAGGTGCCACCAATGGTGCTGCACGCCCATGTGCAGCAACATCGTCCGCACGGACTCGACGGCCGTACGCATCTCCCGCTCGGCCATGCCATTCTGCTGCGGAGTGTAGGGGCACGTCAGGTCGTGGACGATGCCCTTCCCGTCGACGAAGTCGGTGAACGCCTTCCCGAGGAATTCCCCCCCTCGATCGGAGCGAAGCGACAGAACCGACTTCTTCGTCTGTCGTTCCACAAGCACCAGCCACTTCTCGAACTCCCGCAGCACGTCGCTCTTCTTAGCGACCGGCATCGCCCATACAAATCGAGTATGGCGATCCTTCAGCAGCAGGAAGTACAAGCTGCCATCCTTGGCAGCCACCCGAAATGGCCCGCACAAGTCAATGTGCACGACAGCCAGCGCCTCCGCTGCATCCGAGCCCTTGGCGGGGAAGGTGTGCCGCGCCAGCTTTCCTCCGACGCACGAGACACATGGCGGGTCTGCTCCGGTTGACAACGTGATGTCGAGCCCAGTAGCCACACCATGCTTTGCCGAGCTCTTGATCGTGTCGACGTTGACGTGGGCAAGCCGCGCATGCATCCTATAGGGGGTCGTCTTCGTCGCCGAGGTGATCGTCCGCAGAGCCACCACCTCGGTCGACTGCAACTGCGTCGGGCAGGGGCGAAGGTCGGTGCAGAGGACTCGTCCGGTGTAGTGTGCTCGACCAAGCACCTCTCCAGTCGCGTCGACGAGCAGCATCTCATCGCCATCGCCCTGCAGTAGCACGCCGCTCTCCTTCAGCTGGCCAGCAGACAACAGGTTTGCCTGTACGCCTGGAACGTAGAGTACGTCGGGGATGAGAACTCGCTTCCCGGCCTCCCCTTGCAGAGCGACGGTTCCGCGACCCTCGACAGGCTGTAATGCCCCGTTGAACCCACGCACATGCTTCACCCCATCGCTCGGCCCCATGTCAACGAAGACCGATTTCGTCCCCATCAGGTGGTGGGAGCACCCGCTGTCGAGCAGCACCGCCATCGGGTTGGCCTGCACAGCTGCTGCCACCGCCTGGAAGTCCTCGCCAGCCTCCGGTGCTAGCGAGACCATCGGCTCCACTACGCCGACCATCGAGCACGACGCCTCCCCGTCGCCTCGGTTCTTGCCGCTGGAGCTGTCGACGTCCTTCGTTGAGGGCGTTTTCTTCGACGCTTGCTTCTCCTTGCGCGGCTTCTCAGCTCGACGGGGGCGACGTCTGGTCGATCGACCGCGGCCTTCCTTGTTGTCGTCCTCGTCGCTCTCATCGCGGTCGGGGCACTCGAAGGAGAGATGGTCGGGGTCGCCGCAGACCCAGCACTCCCGCCGTCGACCACCACCTCCTCGACCCTTGTCCCGCGTCGACCTCGTTTCGTCGACGTCCTTCGTCGACCGCCCACCTCCGCTACCACTTCCGCCCGGCTTCCTGCGCTGCTCCCGCTGTGTATTCGACTTCGTCGGTGCGGCGTAACTCGCCTGCGGAAGGAACTCCGTGGGCTGCTCTGCCTCCTGCATCGCCTCATCCTGGAGAATGTAGCTGGTGATGGAGTCTTCGTCGAGGGACTCACGCGTGCCGGGCACCATCATCATCCTCTTCATGAGATTGTAGTTGCGCGGCAAACCCTTGACGATGTGGGTGATGTAGGACGCCGTCGAGTATTCGGCGCCTGCCATTCGCATTTCAGCCAGGATCCGTCGAGCACGGTTGCAGTAATCCGTCGCCGACTCCTGCTCGCCCATCCGAATGTGGGTCATCTTCTCCTCCAGCTGCCCGATGTACAGGTCGTCCCTGACCTGATACGTCGATATGATGAAGCGCCATGCCTGGTGACCAGCATCCAGTCGCTCTCGACAGCTCCTGAGCGCGAGCTGTACCACCGGCGAGCAGCACCTCGAGATGACCATGAAGGTGAGCAGGTGAGCAGAACGAAACTCCCCGCGCAGCCCGACATCCTCCTCGGGCGGAATTGGCACGGTGCCGTCGGCGAAGCCCTTCAGCCCGGCGACCTCCAGCTGAGGTTCGATCGACTCCCTCCAGGTGATGAGGTCCCGTCGACCTTGCAGCGGAGCGACGGTGATTCGATCCGGCGAAAACTTGAAATAGCCATACGCCGGTGCAATCCCGCCCGCCGTCACATGCGTCGTCGCCGAGAGCCCACCACCACTTCGTAGAGGAGAGCGACGTCGAACATCGACGTCGGCGTGCGAGCTGCCTGCAGCCGCCGTCGACCGCTGCACTCGCGCCTGGATTCGGTCGACACCACCGTCGACCTTGATCACTCCTCTATGCCTCGTGCCTTCGCTGCCGCTGACTCGTGCACCACCGTCGACCTCGTCGTCGACGCCACCTTCGTTACGCACCGGTCGAGGAGAAGCAGGACGGGAAGGGTGTTCCGTCGCCCACTGCGACCGGATGCCCAACTCGGCGATCACTAAGGGGATCGTCCCGTACTCGCCATTCGCGTGGCGTCTCCTCGCGTCAGCCAAACGTGCCTCCAAAGTGTCAGCTACACCCGCATCAACTGCGAGGTCCACCATGGCGACTATTGTTGCTGCCGGCCTACGAACGACTTAGTAGGTGCAAAAGTCGGCTCCTATCTGAAGGTCGCGTGTTCGATCCACGCTCACCGCACCATGCGGAGATTCACTCTACAACGGCAGTGAGCTAGACTACAGGGTTGGCACGAACTACTAGAGGTGATCTCCGCTTTGCTTGGTTCCTTAGTGCTTGCACATTCACAGGAGAAATTGGCAAGAGTTTCCACTAGCAAAGTTGGGAATTACAGAATTGAACAAAAGAAGCAATGACAACAATGACTACATCAGGCACCTAGCAACCCTGCAGCCAGCCTGGTCGACTGCCAGCGCAGCTCGGTCGACCGCCTGCCAGCATTGCGTAGAGGAGCCGCGCCAGCACTGCAGAAGTGCGACTTGCCAACAAGGCTAGTCGACGGCGTGCCCCGTAGAACACAGCAGTGCGCGCGCTCGCAGGTGTGCGCAGGCGATTGGTCCGACTTGCCTCGTTGGGCATCCGTCGGCTGTTGTCTGCGCCTGACGAGCCACATCGACTTCGGGATACCAGCCCGAAGTCGCCTGCGCCATCGCGATCTCGACGGCATTCGCGTGCCTCCGCAGAAGTCGTCGAGCAGGTTACCCGGTCGACCTGGTCGACCCCTGGTGCTCTGGTCGACTCCCACGTGCCTCCCGTCGACCACTGGGTCTCTCTGGTTGACCACCGGATGCTCCTGGTCGACCACACCTCCCGTCATGCTACCCCTTGGTCGACGGACCCCTTCCGTCGACCAGATCTGCTCCGTCAACCTCCCGGTCGAACTGCAGTTCGACGGAATGCTCCGTAGACTTCCCCGTCGAACTGTAGGTCGACGGACTACTTCGTCGACCTCCCGGACGGCTCGCCCGTCGCCCAGGCCAGTCAGTTGCAGCTGTCGAGCATCCTGGTCGACAGCAACACCACAGCGGTCCGCTGACGCTCGACGTAACCTGTCGAGCATCTATCCCACTGTGAACAGTCGGCTGCTATTCCCGTGCATCCGACCAAGTCGTCGGCGTTGCCCAAGCGAGGGCGGGGCCAACACTCCATTCCCGTTAACAAAAGTGACAACCTCCACTCAACCTCCCGCACACAGTCCCACCCCCCTGATGCACACCCACTGCTACACCGCTAGTTGCACTCCCACGCACCCCCCTTAAACCCTAAACCCGAGTCTCCCACACAACCACCTCCCTCAGCGACAGCTGCAGCAGTGGGAGACGAAGGAGGAGGAGGAGCAAAGGGAGGAAGGCACACCGAGCACCCCCATACCCGCCACCCCACAGCTCGCGGCCCCCGAAGGAGCCGCGACGGGCGACGGGAAATGGCAGGGGGAGGGGGGGGGGGGGGGGGGGGGGGGGGGGGGGGGGAGGCGGTGTGGTGAAAGGGGCCCACCACGGGCCTGGTTGGAGGGCGGGGCCGCGACAAGGGGCGGGGCCGCGACGAGGGGCGGGGCCGCGACGAGGGGCGGGGCCGCGACGGTCGGGCAGGGCCGCTTCGAGGGGCGGGGCCGCGACACAGGGCGGGGCCGCGACGTAGGGCGGGGCCGCGACGGTCGGGGCAGGGCCGCGACGTAGGGCAGGGCCGCTTCGAGGGGCGGGGCCGCGACGCAGGGCGGGGCCGCGACGTAGGGCGGGGTCGCGACGTAGGGCGGACGCCCGCGAAGGTAGGGCAGACGCCCGCCGCGCGCCTCGGGGCGCACAGCGGGCAAAGAACCGCCGCGCGCCCCGGGGCGCACGGCGGGCAGAAAACAGCCGCGCGCCTCAGGCCGCACGGCGGGAAGGAAAACCGCCGCGCGCCTCGGGGCGCACGGCGGGAAGGAAAGGTGCTGCTACTGCGTAGGCTACGGCTACGAGTAGAGCTTGCGGAGGTTGAGTGCCTCTCAAGGCGCGATGTCGCGACGAGACTGGTGGTCAACGGCGCTTGTGCGCTGGTATCGCCACTAGGACCGGTTCTTGAAGCAGAGAAGGGTAGTTTTGTTGATTGAGCAGATATGGATAATGGACGTGGGAAGGGATAAATTGCAATTTATGGATGCCCCCGTGCAGACTTCTGGCGCACGGGACGGGACACCCATCCATCCATTCCAGCAAAAACAGGGACTGCTGCTGCATCCCACTCGTTTGACCACCCCCAGTGAGAGTCGTTTCGCTTCGCTTCGTTCGCACACCCCAGTGAGTGTGCCCACTGCCCACCCGCCCGCTCGCCACCACCGCCGCAAACCGTTTTTCTGAGCGAATTGCTTCAAACCCATGTTTGGAGATTCGGCCTTGCACACGTCGTTTCAATTTGCTCGCGTGGTCCTACAATTGCACGATAATTGCTCGAGTGGCCTTGCCAGAGGATTCCCGCAGCCTTTTTTTTCACCCGACACATTACCCGAGAAGGATTTTTAGTCCTGAAAAAACTAAAACCCGTCGCGAACGGCATGCCATTCGGGAGGCATCAACCCTAAATTTTTAGGGTTGATGCTTCCCGAATGGCATGCCTTTCGAGCGGGTTTTAGTTTTGTTTTGCCCGCGTTCAGAATCCAGCGGGAAGAGACACGATCGATGTACGAATTTCGAGGCTAAAAACCCTTCCGGGATAATGTGCCGGGTAAAACAAATGCTGCAGGAAACCTCTGGCAAGACCACTCGAGAAATTATCATTGAATTGAATGACCACGCGAGCGATTCGAAGCCCCGTGGGCAACGGCGACTCACTAAACACGGGTTTGGAGCAATTCTCTCCTTTTCTCTCCATCCCACACGCACGTCCCATCCCATCTCTCACCAAACCAACTGCCACACGCCACGTCATCAGCGATAAAATCTGCTCGATGGAAGGCTCTGCAAACGGTTTCCAAACCAAACCAATCTGTTCGCGCGCAAAGCAAACCCACTCTTGGTTCGCCGCTGCCAAACAAGCCAAAATGGCAAACCCAAGTCCGCCAAGTCAAGCACGCTGGATTTTCTGTGGGGAAGATTGGACCGCTGGATGGACTCGGTCTGGAATATCTCAGCGGAATTGGTTCGTCAAGCCTGACGACCATCTGAGATATATTCGGCGGGGGAGTGCAGCGATGATTGTTGCTCTGCTGCCAAGCCGAACCGAGTCTGCACTCTGGTCAGGTCAGGGCTCAATCAAAATCAGGACCACCAGGCAAGCTAGCGCGGTGAACCTGGCGCGCTGGCGCGCTGACGAGACAAGACAAGTCTCGCTCGATGGTGGGTGCGGGGAGAAAGCAGTCCCCAGCGGAGTTCTCCCAACTCGTTCGGAGGGCTGCCGCTGCTCCAAACCAGTGGGAGTTGGGCTTTGGAGCGGGGGGCGGGGGAAGAAGGGTGTGTCCACCAACCAAACACAAGCGCACAAGGATGTCACCTGGCTTTAAAGCAGCAGTATACATTTGGCAGGGCCATTGCCAAAAGTTTATAAAAGGTACATGGTGGTTATAACAGCTTCCGATTCGCCTCGATAAGACGAAGAGATTGGTGCTCTTTAGGTTTTTTTTTTTTTTTTTTTGGGTTGCGTAGCAACCCTTTATATTTGGTTTCACATTTTGGGGATATCATTTCAAAGTTGATTTTCCATACACTCTTTGGAGCACACATTTGAACTTCTAAGACTTTGTTCAAACGGATGCCTCAAATAGTGAATAAAAACCACTCTTGAATGAGATCCATAAACGTGAAACCATGCACGTGCGTATCATGTTGAAACCACGAACTTGTTCGACCGTCCCACCTGGTCGATTAATACGGCGGATGGTACGGCCGAGCATAATATTCTGGATTCAACATGAACGAATGCAATTGTACAGATGAACAACAAAGTATGAAATGTAGGTGGATGCTTCAAAATGAATGTTAAAATGCATCATGTAACAACAGAGGTTGATGGGGTCGTTGAAACAGCGAAAACCCGCTGCCCCAAAGACGATTAACAAACTCTAATTGCATACATGACACATACTAACACCACACTTTGAAACACACATCCCACAAACATGAATGCAAACGCACGTAAAAAAAAGTACAACCCATCTAACCAAACGCATTAGAATGCAACCCCACAGTGAAACAAACACAACGAGCACACCCGCACAAACACACACATACATACACAAATAGGATTGATAGCAGACAAAACAAAGAGTTGCAATAAGTTAATTATGTATCAATCACTGCTACTTCCTCCCCCTTTCCGCCTGCCTTCCTCTCCCTCCATCAAAATCTCCTTCCACCCTTTTCCACATTGACTTCGTCTCTCGAATTACCCTCCCTGCTCCCCACAACGCATCTCGCATACCTTGCAAAACAAACAGGTCAAGTAGAAAATGAATTGTAGTCAGAAAACCGAGTGAATTTCAGTGACGAGCATGCACTTGATTGTGAAATAGAACTTGAAAAGCAAGTATGGGTTGAAATATGATAAGTACAAAAGGAAACAGAATTTGACGACTCACAAGTGTGGTTTGAGGCATAGATTCCCTGGGGTCAAGCACACCATGCTAGTGGCTCCAGCGAGGAAGGTGCAACGGGCTGGGCATCGCCATGCTACAAGGTGCTAGAGAGTTGCAGCAAGGCACCGGCAGAGGAGCAAGGGGGCAGCCGTAGCAAGGCATGAGCTCACTGCAGAAAGGCGTGAGCTCACTGCAGCAAGGCATGAGCTCACTGCAGAAAGGCGTGAGCTCACTGCAGCAAGGCGTGAGCTCACTGCAGAAAGGCGTGAGCTCACTTCAGCAAGGCGTGAGCTCACTGCAGCAAGGCGTGAGCTCACTGCAGCAAGGCGTGAGCTCACTGCAGAAAGGCGTGAGCTCACTGCAGCAAGGCGTGAGCTCACTGCAGCAAGGCGTGAGCTCACTGCACCAAGGCGTGAGCTCACTGCAGCAAGGCGTGAGCTCACTGCAGCAAGGCGTGAGCTCACTGCAGAAAGGCGTGAGCTCACTGCAGCAAGGCGTGAGCTCACTGCAGCAAGGCGTGAGCTCACTGCAGCAAGGCGTGAGCTCACTGCAGCAAGGCGTGAGCTCACTGCAGCAAGGCGTGAGCTCACAGCAGCAAGGCGTGAGCTCACAGCAGCAAGGCGTGAGCTCACTGCAGCAAGGCGTGAGCTCACTGCAGCAAGGCGTGAGCTCACTGCAGCAAGGCGTGAGCTCACTGCAGCAAGGCGTGAGCTCACTGCAGCAAGGCGTGAGCTCACTGCAGCAAGGCGTGAGCTCACTGCAGCAAGGCGTGAGCTCACTGCAGCAAGGCGTGAGCTCACTGCAGCAAGGCGTGAGCTCACTGCAGCAAGGCGTGAGCTCACTGCAGCAAGGAGTGAGCTCACTGCAGCAAGGCATGAGCTCACTGCAGCAAGGCGTGAGCTCACTGCAGCAAGGCGTGAGCTCACTGCAGCAAGGCGTGAGCTCACTGCAGCAAGGCGTGAGCTCACTGCAGCAAGGCGTGAGCTCACTGCAGCAAGGCGAGAGCTCACTGCAGCAAGGCGTGAGCTCACTGCAGCAAGGCGTGAGCTCACTGCAGCAAGGCGTGAGCTCACTGCAGCAAAGCGCCAGCGCGCAAGGCGCCAGCGCGCAAGGCGCCAGCGCCCAAGGCGCGAGCGCGCAAGGCGCGAGCGCGCAAGGCGCGAGCGCGCAAGGCGCGAGCGCGCAAGGCGCGAGCGCGCAAGGCGGGAGCGCGCAAGGCGCGAGCGCCCAAGGCGCCAGCGCGCAAGGCGCCAGCGCGCAAGGCGCCAGCGCGCAAGGCGCCAGCGCGCAAGGCGCCAGCGCCCAAGGCGCCAGCGCGCAAGGCGCCAGCGCGCAAGGCGCCAGCGCGCAAGGCGCCAGCGCGCAAGGCGCCAGCGCGTTAGGTGACAAAGTTTGAAGAAAGAAAAGAGGGTTGAACTAGCAGAAATGGGGATACAAATAGCAAACCCTAGAAGGGTTGTACTCGCTATAGAGCACCCCACTACAGGCTAGAACAATAAGATAATATTCTGACACACCCCCATAGCCAAAGTGGGGTGTAATCAGCAGAGCAGGCAAAGTAGTACAAGCTCAGGGTGGATCACAATGTCACCACACATTCTAAGCACAAGTTCAAGAAGAGATAGTTTAGAGTTCACAATTATGAGCAGAGCTAGTGGTAGTCACAACGGGCAAGTGAGGAGGAGGAGAGAGAGTGAGGGGAGAGGAGATAGGAGGCGACGGCTGAAGCTGCAGGCACACGGGCAACAGGAGGCACACTGGCACAGCGGCTACCGGACAGCGCCCGGACTACAGGAGTAACCGGCCCCGCGGCTCAAATAGCGGCGGACGGGCAACGGACCCACGGGCGGCTGGCACAGCTGGCTACGACTGGGCTACCGGGACAGCGCCCCGGACTACAGGTGCTGCGAACGACAAACTGACAACCTCCACTCAACCTCCCGCACACAGTCCCACCCCCCTGATGCACACCCACTGCTACACCGCTAGCTGCACTCCCACGCACCCCTCTTAAACCCTAAACCCGAGTCTCCCACACAACCACCCCCCTCAGCGACAGCTGCAGCAGTGGGAGACGAAGGAGGAGGAGGAGCAAAGGGAGGAAGGCACACCGAGCACCCCCATACCCGCCACCCCACAGCTCGCGGCCCCCGAAGGAGCCGCGACGGGCGACGGGAAATGGCAGGGGGAGGGGGGGGGGGGGGGCGGTGTGGTGAAAGGGGCCCACCACGGGCCTGGTTGGAGGGCGGGGCCGCGACAAGAGGCGGGGCCGCGACGAGGGGCGGGGCCGCGACGAGGGGCGGGGCCGCGACGGTCGGGCAGGGCCGCTTCGAGGGGCGGGGCCGCGACACAGGGCGGGGCCGCGACGTAGGGCGGGGCCGCGACGGTCGGGGCAGGGCCGCGACGTAGGGCAGGGCCGCTTCGAGGGGCGGGGCCGCGACGCAGGGCGGGGCCGCGACGTAGGGCGGGGTCGCGACGTAGGGCGGACGCCCGCGAAGGTAGGGCAGACGCCCGCCGCGCGCCTCGGGGCGCACAGCGGGCAAAGAACCGCCGCGCGCCCCGGGGCGCACGGCGGGCAGAAAACCGCCGCGCGCCTCGGGGCGCACGGCGGGAAGGAAAACCGCCGCGCGCCTCGGGGCGCACGGCGGGAAGGAAAGGTAGCAGCGGAAGCGAGTTGGAAACCCACCCACAGGATCGATCCAAGGGGATCGACCTGCTCTGATAGCATGACAAAAGTTAGAAGAAGAAAGAGGATTGAACTAGCAAGAATGAGGATACAAATAGCAAACCCTAGAAGGGTTGTACTCGCTATAGAGCACCCCACTACATGCTAGAACAATAAGATAATATTCTGACATTAGGCGCCAGCGCGCAGGGCGCCAGCGCGCAAGGCGCCAGCGCCCAAGGCGCCAGCGCGCAAGGCGCCAGCGCGCAAGGCGCCAGCGCCCAAGGCGCCAGCGCCCAAGGCGCCAGCGCGCAAGGCGCCAGCGCCCAAGGCGCCAGCGCCCAAGGCGCCAGCGCGCAAGGCGCCAGCGCCCAAGGCGCCAGCGCCCAAGGCGCCAGCGCGCAAGGCGCCAGCGCGCAAGGCGCCAGCGCCCAAGGCGCCAGCGCCCAAGGCGCCAGCGCGCAAGGCGCTAGCGCGCAAGGCGCCAGCGCCCAAGGCGCCAGCGCGCAAGGCGCCAGCGCCCAAGGCGCCAGCGCGCAAGGCGCCAGCGCGCAAGGCGCCAGCGCGCAAGGCGCCAGCGCGCAAGGCGCCAGCGCGCAAGGCGCCAGCGCGTTAGGCGCTAGCGCGCAGGGCGCCAGCGCGCAGGGCGCCAGCACGCAGGGCCCCAGCGCGCAGGGCGCTAGCGCAATACTAAAGAGGAAACCAATGGGAGCACAATGCTAAAAGGAAACCAATTGGCACAGAGAACTTACGAAGAACGTAGAAAATAGGAATTCTCGGAGGGAGGAGGGAGGTAATAGGTCCGGAAAACGTAAACGCACCTGAGACAACGGTGCCTCAGAAAACAACGCGCGGTCGGGCAGAAACCCGCGCTCATGCTCGTGCACCCACCAGAGGCGATGGCGGGAAGGGAGGGAGAGGCGACGGAGAGGAGGAAGGGAGAGGCTATGACGGGGTGGGAGGCGGAGGCGATGCAGGATAGGAAGGAGCGGCGACGGCGGCTGAGAGGGAGGTAGAGGAGATGGCGGGGAGTGAGGGAGAGGACACAGTGGGATGGGAGGAGTGACAAAGTTTAGAAGAAAGAAAGAGGAATGAACTAGCAGAAATGGGGATACAAATAGCAAAACCCTAGAAGGGTTGTACTCGCTATAGAGCACCCCACTACAGGCTAGAACATAAGATAATATTCTGACAAGGAGAGGTGGCGGCGGAGTGTTAGGAGAATAGAAAAGCTAACATAGTAGGCAGGCGGGACGGCAGGAACCAAAGAAGAGCAAGAACCTAAGAACAAGAAAACAAGAATCAAGAACCAAGAATGAAGAAGAGAGGAGCGTCGAATTTGGTTTGACAGGTGTGCAAAGGAAGAATACAAAGTTTACTCGTTAGAAGAGTGGATATGTTCTGTTCAGATACAAGTTGTCACGTTGTAGGGACAAGAAACGATTCACCATACTAACTTGATAGTGCAATATAATAGGAAACAACAATAAAGTAGATCGAGGTAGAAAAATTGCCTAATCATAATCGCAACAAAATCCCCATTCTCCAAATTGTTCCCTGGCAAAACTCCAAACATTTTCATGCGTACATATAAATATATATAATTACAAATTTTCTAAGTAAATACAACATTGATAATCGATTTCCAGAAGCATGATACATTAAACATATGTTTCATATACGAGGAATATAACCCTACGCAACCCTTACGACGTAAACGTCGAATCTTGTTTTTTTTTTTTTATATCAAATACATTACAGGAATGTATAGACATCGGCAGTCGTAACTGTAGGATTGAGGGGAGCGCTACAAAAGCTAGTATTGCAGATCCCCTCTAAGGCAGCTACGGTGGCTGATGTGTCAGCCTGGGGTTGTCCCACACAGAGCTGAAGCTGATCCTCCACGTCAGCGGTGCGTCGCAGCTGCAGATACGCCGCATCACCACTGCCTAGTCGTCTGCCAGGTAAGCCCAATCACCGTCCAAAGCATGTCCCTTCAACCGCGCTGATTCTCTGCGCGCCGCGCAGTATACCCTCGCATGTGCGACAAACTTTACCACCGCCTGCCGAGCCACCTTCCCAGTCTGGAAAGCTTCATCCCTCCACACCGCGTTGCATCTGGCCAACCATACTTGATGCAGGAAAGTTGCAATCCATGTCCCTTCTGGAAAGCCCGACCTTGTGCTTCTTTGCATGAAGAGCAGATCCTCCAGATCCTGCCACGCTAGGCCCGGGCGCATTATTTCCAGCCCATGCCTCATCACATCCGCCACCCCCTGTACTGCAAGGCCGTCAAGGAGGCAGTGATCCGGGGTTTCCTCTCCCTGGCAGTGCGGGCAAACCACCCCCATGAAAAACAGCCTCGAGCCCACTTGCAGGTTCCTACAGTGGAGCCGTATGAGGACTTCACGTGCCCGCCGTGGGGTGACCAGGGAATCTCTCTGTTCGATGACCCTGTCCCACTCGATCTCCCTCCTCTGTCCTTCCCATCTTCTTTGTTCTTCTTGTGGTCCGGCCGAGTCTGCCAGCACCTTCCTTATCCCTTTCAGCGAGATTAGCTCCCCTCCTTCACATGCCGCTGAGAGCAATAGCTTCGTCCGCACGTCCCCCATGGGCCCCAGGAACACACTTCCTTCCGTGAACATCGGCACCCCACTACGCAGGTTGAAGTGCAACGTGAGGTTTCCCTTGTAGGGTGAGAAGTGCCCTCCGTCCCCTATATCGCACAGTGTCCCATCCATCGTGTCGCCTCTTGCTTCGCCGACTTTCCAGTAGGTAAAACCTCCAGTTGCGCTGTTATTCGACGGCACTAGCTTCACCGTAGCCGCTACCTCCTCGCCTGTCAATTTCGCGAGTATCATCTCCTTCCAGACCGTGGGTGCTGCATTGAAAGCCCTCAATGCCCACTTTGCCTTCTCCCTGCAGCCGAGCTCCCTTGCCAGCGCTGCCAGCTTCTTGAGCTCACATGTTCCGTCCCGCGCCTTAACAATCAAGTCACCCATGCGGACGCCGAGCAGCGCCTCTGCACCTTTCTGGTTCCCGAAGGGGCTCGCGCCTCTGAAGGGGATGTTCGGGTTGAATGCCAGATGTTCCTGTTCCACCTCCCAGCGGTTTGTTGGAGCCCGTGGTTTGCATAGCGGAGAGTCCCAGGATTTTTCAACTAACTCCTTCCACCGTGCGCTCCCTTTCTCCCAGTGATCCAGCAGCGACCTGTGTGCGAAGATTGTGTCCAGCCCCAGGGGCATCTCCGCCGCTTTCTCCACCAGCCACTTCTTAACCGAGTTCGGCTTCAGCACCAGCCTGCAGACACAACGAATGGCGATGTTGTCGACCCGCCTTTCGGGACATATCAACCCCAATCCTCCGTCTTTCCGCGGCGTGCAGACCAGCCGATAATTCCAGGGGATAAAACGCTTCTCTTCCACCGCTTCCCCTTTCGAGAACATCTGACAAACATTGTATCTTTCTCGAAGTCTTACCTATTGTTCTCTCAGCTAACCATTATCAAGGCTCATCTAATCAGCGATCAACTAGCAAGGTTCTCACTAAACAACCATGACAACGCGACATGCTCCTGTTGGAGCAGCAGATTTCTCAATATCACGGTGCAGTGCAGTCTCAAGGTCTTATCAGCAGCTTACCAACACCTACAGCACGAGCTATGGCCTGATGCTCATACTACGATATTATTTAACGGTGTCGCGCTCAAACATCCGGCTCATCAGGCTTTCAGAGCCTTACAGTCAACTTTCCTGCCGGTTCTTTGTCATCACTGCACCATGCCTCGCGTCCCTGCTAAGGGAAAGCAGGTAGTAGAGGAGAACCTGCCTAAGGAGAACCCTGTGGTGCTCCCTACATCTCCTGATGCTCTGGTTAACGGCGACGCTGTGACTCCTGAATCACTGTCAGAGGCTGGGAGCTCCGGCTTATCTCCTGCAGAGAAGGCCACAACGACATGTCAGCCATATGCAGACGGATTCCTTGAAGATGACTCTGATGAGGAGCTGGACATTGACATTCAACAGGAAGCTGCAGCTCGTCTTCGCTACACGGCCATCCTGCTAATACACTTCATGCTGCTGCAGGAGCTGGGTGCTGTCATCAACATGGTGTGGGCACTCTTACGCAAAGTCTGGGTCTCTTCACTCTCGGCGGGAGCTATTGACACGGCTTCAGTCCAGACCCTCCCGGCTGCATTCGTCGCGAAGCAACATTTCTGCCGTCTTCAACTCTCTTTCCTGCGCGAAGAGGATGCGTCAGCAGTCAGAACGAAGACGGTGGAATATGTTAGAATCCCAAAAGGAACTTAGCGAAGGATCGCTCAGGGTTGATCGCAGAGTAGTGTTGCAGCGAGAAGTTTGAATCGCAGGTCAGAGTGAATGTAAATGACTGAGTTAATAAAAGCATGCATACATCGAGTTTAGATAAGAGTACAGGGGAATACGAAAGGACCTAGACTAGCCATGTACTCTAAGGGGTACATTCCCTTATTACAGCCGAATTCAAACCGTGCGGCGCGGGAACCCGTTTTGAACATGTTCCCGCCTTTTTCACTTCAAATGTTTCTGCCTGCATCGGTCTTGGTCAGACGGTTGTTGCGTCGCTTCAACTCTTCTGACTCCTCGACTTCGTACTCGGTAGAGTCAGCTCCTGCAGCATACAGAAATGTCTTCTCATAAAGCTTTATATCGTAACAGATTATCAGCGGCCTAAAGGAAAGGTTACACTCTTCTGGCAACATACGAAAAACCCAGCTTGCCTGAAAGAGAAGGCGTCTAATCCTGCAGTTATCGAGTTGTATTTCAAAGATGTCTCTGCTAACATCTTGTTGCGAATACTAGGAAGGTATGTCGATTAGGTAAGGGGAGGGGGTACAAGACAATCGAGAGAAATGGGTTGTACCCTCTAAGGAATGTCCCCTACACAACCTAAAGAGAAATAACTAGAAGTAGATAATTTGACACACCCCCATAGGTGAAGTAGGGGATAGCCAAACCTAACAGTGGTCACAAGACCAGTCAAGCAGGAGAACAAACAAGGCAAAGCCCAGGGTGGATCTCAAGGGCACCACACAATCTGAGCACAAGCAGGTGGCCACAAGGGAAGTTCACATGCAGTACAATGAATACAACCTAGCAACCAGAAACATGCAGGTTTATATATCAGAGTACAAGACAAAGTCAAGAGGTGAGCAAGTGAGGCCAGGTAGGCACAAGACCTAACACAGTACAAAAACGCTGATGATCACAAGGCTGAAGTGCCTTGGTAAAGATATCAGCAGTGTTGGCCCGAGTGGCCACGTAAGCAAGACGAAGCTGACCACGTTGCTGCAACTCTCGAGCAAGGAAGTAGCACAGAGCAATGTGCTTCGTTCTGTGCTCCAGTCTGTGCTCTTGACACAAGGCCAGCATGGCCTTGTTGTCGACGTACAGAACTAGAGGAGAACGATGCGCCTCTCCCAAGTCGGTCAGCAGGTAGGTGAGCTAGCGTAACTTCTGTGTAGCCATGGCCCCAGCGTAGATCTCAACCTCACAAGACAAGCGCATAGACCGCCACGAAATAGAGCCGAAACCAAGGCTAAAGGTATAACCCTGTGACGACCGCTGTGTAGCCAAGTCATCAACCTAAGAAGCGTCTGCGTGACCACTCAGGACAACTCGAGCCCGTCCTCCAAGCACGAGCCTCATGCCCGACGTAGTGCACAGGTAGCGCAACACCCACTTAGCTGCATCCATGTGCTCTGGTCAGTGTCTCCCAGGGGCAACGTAGCGTGCCAAGATGCTATAAGGGTATGCCTGGTCAGGTCGAGTGCAGGTCATCAGGTACATGAGGCAGCTGTTGGTGCAACCCTACGGTTTGCACTCGGCTTGTTGTCCGTGTGCGTGCATGCGTGTGTGCATGGAATGGAATGAAGGCATGGAATAGTATATATTTCATGCTTATAATAGTGTGTGAATGATGGGTCATGATGTCGAGTGTGTGTTTCGAGACAATAGCGAGTTATCGCTAGTCTCGTGTTATGCGGGCATTTTGTGTGTCCCGCGCGGTTTCTATTTTGTCGTGCGCGGTTTCTATTTTGTCGCTTGTCGAACGTTCGGCGTGTCGCAGGTGTGTGCAGCAGACCCATCAAGGAATCAAGGATGAGTTTGTGATGAAGAACCCGAGCCCTGGTGTCAACATTCAAGTGATCGCGAAGCTCGCCAAAAGTGTACACCTCAAGAAATTGAAGATAGTTACATTACTTCGTGTTGTGTAACATTTCACTTGGTGTAGGCCCTAGTGAAGGGTAGTTTCGAGACCCTTCTTGGTTGGGGACAGTGTGGCACTGTTCCACATCAGTGTACCTCAGCTTTTGGGGTTTGTAGGAGCTGGGAGTCATTCCCAACTCGTAACTCTTGCCAACTCTTCCTAATTTGTGTTCTAAGACTATAGTGGCTGCCGTAGTGCCGTTCGTTCAAACCAACGCTGTGTTGTCAATACTTGGTGAAATCGTGCGATCTAAATTGCCTATTGTAGGCGACGTTAAGACGCTTCAGATCTAAGTTGAATCAGGTCAATTGAAGCTGTGACCAGAACGCTATGATCGTTTAAAGCCGCTGTGCAGAAATCCGACTGTGCACTCTATCTTTCGTTTTAGGCACGTTGTAGCCTACTGTGACTATAACAAGTGGTATCAGAGCCCCTTGGAGCAGTTTCGACAATGGCTGGACCTGAGGAAAGGGGAGGCAGAGGTGCTGGAGGCAATGGAGAAGCCCAAGCTCAAGGCCAACCCCGTGACGCAGCCATGGCTCCCGTGCAACCAAGCGTTGGCCCATCTAGGGATGAGCCTAGAGTGTTTGGCCTTGACAAGTTCAACGGTGACAACATTGCTGAGTGGTCCTTCAGAATGAAGAACGTATTTGACCACTATGACCTGCTGGAGGTGATGGAAGGAACGGAGAAGCACCCCGAGAACGACCCGGAGAAGAGCCCGTGGGTGCGGAAGAGCGCACAAGGCTACCTCCTACTTGGGCAAGCGTTGGGGAGCAGCCAGATTCGTCACATCAAGCCATTCCAGCGTGAACCAGAGAAGGGACCAAAGGCATGGGCTGCTCTCAAGGATGTAAACGCTCCTGCAACAGCGGCGGTTGCTGTGGTGTTGGAACGGCAAATGGCGACGTTACGAATTGAAGAGGATGAAGCGGTTGAAGAAGGGGTGCAGAAATTCTTCGACTTGTTGACACGGCTTGAGGGAGCTGATTTGAACTATAGTGAGCTCCAAAAGAAGACCAAGTTGCTGGCCCTACTCCCTGAGTCATGGTCCTCGCTCATCATCAACCTCAATCGCGACTTGCCCCGCCTCTCGCTCGAAGACGTGAAGCGAGCTATCCTTCAAGAGGATTTCCGCCGCCGTGAGTTGGCGAGTGCGGATGGCGCTGGGGCAGCGAGCATCGGCCGTGGAGGTCGAGGAAGAGGCAGAGGACGGAGGGGAGGAAGGCTTGGTGGCAGCAACTTCGGCGGAGGCCGCGGGAGTGGCGGTTACGGCAGCGACGACAAGAACTACGGGCGCGGTCGCGGCCGATTCGATGGCGAATGCCATTATTGTCATAAGACCGGACACATGTGGCGCGATTGCTACAAGCTCCCTGATGGATGGACCCCTGCTCAAGGCAAGGAGGGTAGAGGAGCACGAGGAGGGAGAGGAAGAGGCCGTGGAGGCCGTGGCGGTCGCGGTGGCGGAGCTGCAAACATGAAGAGCGGAGACAACGACAAGGACCCGAGCGACGATCGGTACCCGGGTCTATTCTACTTCGTGTCGACGCAAGTACCGACTGGTCCAGAGAAGGCTTTGAGGAGCCAGCAGCTGTGGGGAAGGTGACCCTTCACCCCCTGGACTATTGGGTGATCGATAGTGGCGCTAACTATAGCATGACACCTCGCCCGGACCTGCTCACCGAACTCGAGCCCTCACCGGTGAAGCATGTTACATCGGCTTCGGGGCAGCGAGCAGAGGTGAAAGGCATGGGGAAGGCCATGTTCAAGGGTGCTGATGGGAAGATGGTGGGCCTCAAGAACGTGCTTTGGGTGCCCAGCCTTGCTGCAAACCTGATTTCCGCGCGGCGGTTGGCAAAGGCCGGCATGGACACGAACTCGAAGGGAGCCAAGACCTACACCGCAAGGCTTGGCGATCGAATTCTTTGGGACCTTCATGAGGACAAGGATGTCTACAACGAGATGTGGCAGATCCCTGTGGTTCCCATGCCTAAGGAGAGGCAAGTGGCAGCAAGCATCAGCACCAAGGGTGAAGCGGTTGGTAGCGGCAATGGCGCGGACGGTCGCGCTAAGGAGATTGAGTCCAAGAAGTGCAATCTTGGAGAGACCGGCAAGCGCGGTGAACCTAAGGAGAGTGGTGCAGCAGCCAAGGAGCAGCACAAGGGTAAGGAGAACCCCGAGGCAGCAGCGGAGGAGGACAACGGAGAGAGTATGTGGGGCGCTATTGCGAGCGCGGCATTCTCCAATCCGACTTCGGCTACGGGGGAGTGTGATTGGTTGACTTTGCATAGGCAAATGGGGCATGTGGCCCTACCTATCTTGCAGCAGCTAGTGAAGAACCAGATGGTTGCTGGCATACGTGTGAAGGGGGAGCCCGATGAGGTGCTTGGCTGCCCGACGTGCATTCAAGCCAAGTTCACCCGGTTTCCGTTTCCTAGTTCGGAGGCAACGGCAAAGGCACCACTTGATGAGGTGGTGATGGACGTGGTGGGCCCCCTGAAGCTTGGAGCTGCTGGAGCTGAATATTTTCTTACCATTGTGGACGTCTACACCCGCATGAATTGGGTGTACGTGCTGGCCAAGAAGAGCGACGTGGCTGAAACGTTGAAGACGGATTGGTTCCCGATGGTGGAGTGGCAACAAGACCGTCTAGTGAAGTCGATCCGCACCGATCGAGGGGGAGAGTTCCTGAGCAAGGAGTTTGGGTTGTGGCTGAAGAAGAATGGTATTCGGCACTCCCTCACCGTGCCATACTCCCCTGCAATGAACGGCATCGCCAAGCGAGCGAACCGGACGATCACGGAGGCGGCACGCGGATTGCTCATTGAAGCCGGGCTACCCGACTATTTCTGGCCTGATGCGGTGCGGAGCGCGTGTGTGGCCAAGAACAGAGCTTTGACTCATGTGGTAGCAGACAAATGGATGCCCTATGTGGAGTGGCTTGGAAGGAAGCCAAAGGTGGATATGCTTCGGGTGTTCGGGTGCATGTGCATGGCGCTCGTGCCTAAGCATCTTCGGCACAACAAGCTTGGTGCCAAGGCGGTGTGGGCCGTGCACTTGGGCATGGCTCAAAACAGCAAGGGATGGCTTCTTTGGGACCCATTCACCAAGAAGTTCTTGGTGAGCAGGGACTGCAAGTTCATGGAGAACTTCATGTACAAGGATTGGAAGGCGGAGAATGAGGCGAAGATAGGCGTGCGGTTTGGGGAGGTGAAGAGTTCCGGTTTGGAGCATGTGGAGCTGCCTTTGGAGCTGAGCAGCGGCAGCACAACCACAAGGCAATCCTCCCTTGTAGGGGGAGAGGAGGCCAATGATGCAGAGGAAGAAGAGGAGGAGGTGCAGCAAGTGAGCGAGCGTGCACCGTCACTCCCTTCCCGCACCACGAGTGCTCCACGGATTCGAGCCACACCGCAGCAACGCCAAGGCCTTCAAGTCCCTTCAGCTGAGGAGGAAGGAAGGGGGAAGAGGAGAGTTCAACCCCCTAATAGGCTGACCTATGATGCGCCGGGAAAGCAGGGCAAGACAGCCCTGGCCGGAGCGGCAATGATGGTCAGAGACGACGAGGAGAGTGACTACGAGGAGTGTACCTTCGCGTTCTTCTCTCCGGTGGAGATGCCGGGAGAACCAGCAGCTCTCAAGGAGGCCTTGGAGAGTCGTGATGTTGAGGAGTGGAAAAAGGCCATGGAGAGTGAGCTGAAGAGCATCGAGGAGAACGCCACGTTTGATTGGTGGAGCTACCGGAGGGGCGTACGGCGATAACGTCCAAGTGGCTCTTCAAAATCAAGTCGGACGCCGACGGCAAGATCGAGCGCTACAAGTCTAGGCTTGTAGCCAAGGGGTACCAGCAGAAGGAGAAGGTGGACTTCAAGGAGCAGTTTGCTCATGTGGTGAAGCCGACGACGCTGCGAACCCTATTCGCGGGAGCCGCCATCAAAGGATGGGTGGTAAAGCAAATGGACATCGTAACGGCATTCCTTAACGGCATCCTTGAGGAGGAGATTTTTATGGCGCAGCCAGAGGGGTTTGATGATGGTAGTGGCAGAGTGTGGAAGCTGAAGAAGGCCCTTTATGGGCTAAAGTAGGCCCCTAGGCAATGGTACATGAAGCTGCGCTAAGTGTTGGAGGGGATCGGCTTCACTCCCTCAACGGCCGATCACTCCTTGTTCATGCTTGGCGAGGGGGAGCAGAGGAGCTTCGTGGTGGTGTACGCGGACGACATCCTGATCTTCTCACCCTCTTCTGACCTTGTGAAGGAGGTGATGCTGAAGCTTCAAGACAAGTTCAAGTGCAGGTCCATTGGGGACGTGAACTTCTACCTTGGGCTCCACATCGAGCGTGACGTGGAGAAGCGGTGCATGCGAGTGCACCAACGGAAGTACCTGGAGGCCTTGGCTGCCAACTTTGGGCAGAGTGAAGACCATGTGGCTACTCCCTTTCCCTCTGGGTTCAATTGTGTGAAGGGACCAGAGGAGGAGAGCGTTGGTGAAAAGGAGAGGCGCCGTTTTCACTCGTTGGTGGGCAGCCTCATGTACGCGGCGGTCAACACATGACCGGATGTCGCGTTTGCTACCGGGCAGCTGGCAAGGGTTGTTCAATGCCCTAATGAGGAGCAGGTAGCAGGTGGAATGAGGGTGGCCAAGTATCTTGGCCAAACACCGACCGTTGGGCTGCAATACTCGGCGGCGGCGCAAAGGCGCCAAAGAGGGCGCGAATGTTGTTGAACCCGGGCGTTTGTTCCTCACCGCCTACTCGGATGCTTCATATGCATCGGAACCAGAGGACATGACAAGTGTGGGAGGGCTTCATATGCTGTGTTGGTGGAGGCCCAACTTCTTGGGAGAGCAAGAAGGAGGTTGTTGACCAAGCTTTGAGCTCGGTGGAGTTCGAGTACATGGCACTCTTCCGTGCGGTACGGGAGATTGTGTGGCAGCGGCGTTTGTTGGCTGAATTGGGGGAGGAGCAGCAAGGACCTACCCCACTCTACTGTGACAGCCAGGGTGCCATTGCTCTTGCTAAGAACCCTGTGCTGCATGGACTCACGAAGCACATGAGGGTGAAGTGGCATTGGACGAGGAGCATGGTAACCGCGGGTGAAGTTGAGTTGCGCTACGTAAAGACCACGGGGCAGCCGGCTGACATGATGACCAAGAGGCTGGTGGAGCAGCAGCATTGGAAGTGTTGCAAGCTGGCTGGGATGGCTCCGAATCGAGAGCAACAGACCCTACGGCCAAGAACCCGAGGGGGAGTTTGTTGGTGCAACCCTACGGTTTGCACTCGGCTTGTTGTCCGTGTGCGTGCATGCGTGTGTGCATGGAATGGAATGAAGGCATGGAATAGTATATATTTCATACTTATAATAGTGTGTGAATGATGGGTCATGATGTCGAGTGTGTGTGTCGAGTCAATAGTGAGTTATGGCTAGTCTTGTGTTATGCGGGCATTTTGTGTGTCCCGCGCGGTTTCTATTTTGTCGTGCGCGGTTTCGATTTTGTCGCTTGTCGAACGTTCGGCGTGTCGCAGGTGTGTGCAGCAGACCCATCAAGAACTCAAGGATGAGTTTGTGATGAAGAACCCGAGCCCTGGTGTCAACATTCAAGTGATCGCGAAGCTCGCCAAAAGTGTACACCTCAAGAGATTGAAGATAGTTTCATTACTTTATGTAGTGTAACATTTCACTTGGTGTAGGCCCTAGTGAAGGGTAGTTTCGAGACCCTTCTTGGTTGTGGATAGTGTGGCACTGTTCCACATCACTGTACCTCAGCTCTTGGGGTTTTTAGGAGCTGGGAGTCATTCCCAACTCGTAACTCTTGCCAACTCTTCCTAATTTGTGTTCTAAGACTATAGTGGTTGCCATAGTGCCGTTCGTTCAAACCGACGGTGTGTTGTCAATACTTGGTGAAATCGTGCGATCTAAATTGCCTATTGTAGGCGACGTTAAGACGCTCTAGATCCAAGTTGAATCAGGTCAATTTAAGCTGTGACCAGAACGCTATGATCCTTTAAAGCCGCTGTGCAGAAATCCGGCTGTGCAGTCTATCTTTCGTTTTAGGCACATTGAAGCCAGGTGGGCGTCGCAGCAGGATCTCCTCGTGCAGGCTGCCCTGTAGGAAGGCTGTGCTGAAGTCAAGAGAGTGAAGCTCGTAGTCACGCTGAGCAGCGACGTGCAGCAGTACCCGAAGAGTGGTCATCTTCCGGGTGGGAGAGAAGGTATGAAAGTAGTAAACTCCCTGGCGCTGACTGAAGCCTCGAGCCACGTAGCGCGCCTTGAAGACAGGCGGAGAACCCGGCGGCCGCTTCACCCTGCAAATCCACATGCCATCGACAATGTTCGCCCCAGGTGGGAGAACCTCGTCGACGTAGGTGCCTGTGGACTTCAAGGAAGCCATCTCTGCGTCCATGGCTGTCTGCCACTGAGAAGAGTAGGGACCCTCTATCGCCTTTGCGTAAGAGCGCGGAGTCGGGATGTCTGGTGCATCCGGGTCTCCCTCAGGGGCAAGCAGCATGGACACGAGATGAGGTAAAGCAGCAGCAAAACACTGGAATTCCTCCTGCCTGTCCTCAAGGACGTCCATTCTAAGAGCATACTGACCCCCGACGGACGGAGGATAGACAGACTCAGACTCAGCAACAAGACTAGCGGCGTAGTCCAGACTACAGTGAGCAGCAAAGTCGACAAGCTCAACAACTAAGGCAGACGCAGCAGTGGACTCAAAGGAAGGGTCAGTGACAACAGTGGCCAGGAGACATGTGACAGTAGGACTAGCAGCACGAAGAGAGTCAGACTTTGGGTCAGCAAGGGCAGGAAGCGAGGACGCAGGAAGAGACGACAGAGGAACACGCTGTGGAGTAGTGGAAGGACGCAGAGCCATCTGGTGCGTGCCAGGGACAGGAGAAGGACGCTGATGCGAACCACGACGACTAGTGCGAGGAGCACGAACATGCGATGCAGGACGAGAATCAGGCTTACGACGCTCTGTAAGACCTTCGGTCGGACCAGCATAAGGAGAAGGAGCAGGCGGTGGGGAGGCTTCCGCCGCCTCCACCGCCACCACCGCCGCCCCCACCATCCCCGCCAGCACCCTTGCCCCTCTTGCTCCTTCCACTGCGGCGCCTCCCACTAGGAGCAGACGCAGCGCCGACCGACTCGGTGCCAACGAGGTCGACAGCAGCAGCAGAGGCAATAGAGGGCAAAAGGGGGACGGGGAGCACCCCTTAAAGAAAGGGGCACGAGGGTCACCACGAGAGGCTCCTACAGCGACTATACTCTTTTTAGTTGCAAGGAGGCGCTCCTCGAGGAGGTCAACGGTGAGCGTGGTGGGGCAAAGGGAGAGGAAGTGGTCCCTGACCGAGCGAAGGGAGTCAGGGAGCCGGGTGACGAGGTAGTAGAGAGTGATGTACATAGGGGGGAGGTTCGCGGCGCAGAACTCGGAAGGAAGCGCAGCGCGGTAGTGGGTGTCACTAGTGCGGAGGTGCGTAATGAGGCCAGCGACTGTGGCAAAAGCGGCTAAGTCAGGGAACATGTACGGCAGCATGAGGCGGCTAAGGGCAGCAGTGGCAGGGGAGGAGTAGCGCTCAACAACAGTGTCGTACAGAGTCTGAGCAGTCTTGTACTGGCTAAAGTGCGCGCGCTCAGCAGACGGCAGGTGACTAAGAACAGCAAGGCGCGCAGCAGCATCGCGCGTGGTCCATTGCGAGCGAATGGCACTGTCAGCATCGGCAGCAGGTGCAACAGCGACGCCAGACGTGTGATCGAACAGTGAAACTCCGTCCCTAGAGTCGCACTCCAGAAAGAGCTGGAGGTCATCGACCCAGACCTTGAAATCGACCGCTCGACCCTCAGCATCGAAGGTAAGGACACTAGGGCTAGCCATGGCGGCAGTAGCAGTGGCAGTAGCAGTAGCAGTAACTCGAGCAGCAGCAGCAGGTTAGCACTAGTTGTAGCAGCAGTAGTTGTAGTAGCAACAGTAGCACTAGCTGTAGCAGCAGTAGTTGCAGTTTGGGCTGGGCGGCACGCTTATGAATGAGCGGCACGGCTCGTGCTCAGTGGTGGAGCAGCGGCAACACGTAGCAGCAGCAGCCGGCGCGCTGCAGCAGGAGGGAGTAGCCACAGCAAGTAGCAGCAGCAAGGAGGAGCAGTTGTAGCAAGTAGGAGCAGTTGCAGCAAGTAGCAGCAGCGGCAGCAAGTAGGAGCAGCTGCAGCAAGTAGCAGCAGCGGCAGCAAGTAGGAGCAGCTGCAGCAAGTAGCAGCAGCGGCAGTAAGTAGGAGCAGCTGCAGCAATTAGCAGCAGCGGCAGCAAGTAGGAGCAGCTGCAGCAAGTAGCAGCAGCGGCAGCAAGTAGGAGCAGCTGCAGCAAGTAGCAGCAGCGCCAGCAAGTAGGAGCAGTTGCAGCAAGTAGCAGCAGCGGCAGCAAGAAGGAGCAGCTGCTCCAGGGGCCAGGGGCGGCTGCTCCAGGGGCCAGGGGCGGCTGCTCCAGGGGCCAGGGGCGGCTGCTGCAGGGGGGGGGGGGGGGGGGGGGGGGGGGTAGGGGCGGCCGTCCGAAGGTCGGGCGCGGGTTAGGGGAGGGCGCCGCGGCGAGCAGGGGCGACGCTGCGCGGGTCCCGTAGGGGCGTCGCGACGAGCGGGGGCGATGCCCGGGTCCTGTTGGGGCGTCGCGCCACGCAGGAGCCGCGCCTCGCAGGTCCCGCAGGGGCGTCGCGACGAGGCGAGGGCGACGCGCGGGTCCCGCTGAGGCGTCGCGACGAGGCAGGGGCGACACTCGGGTGGGGCCGCGACTGGCGACGGGGCGGGGCCGCTACGGGCAGCGAGGCGGGGCCGCGAAGGGGCCGCGAAGGGGGCCGCTAAGGGGTCGCTAAGGGGCCGCGAAGGGGCCGCGAAGGGGCCGCTAAGGGGCCGCGAAGGGGCCGCGAAGGGGCCGCTAAGGGGCCGCGAAGGGGCCGCGAATGGGCCGCGAAGGGGGCCGCTAAGGGGCCGCGAAGGGGCCGCGAAGGGGCCGTTAAGGGGCCGCGAAGGGGGGCCGCTAAGGGGCCGCGAAGGGGCCGCTAAGGGGCCGTGAAGGGGCCGTGAAGGGGCCGCAAAGGGGGGCCGCGATGGGCCTTAGGAGCAGGGCAGGCCGCTAAGGGGCCGCGAAAGGGTAGGGCAGGTCAGAGCGCGAAGCGCGCTTCGGGCAGGTTAGGAAAAAAAATTAATGGTGGGCCGTTAGGAAGAAACGGTCCCACTAAGGAACCCGCTCTATACCATATGGAGAAAGAGGAATGAATGAACTATAAAAGGGTTGGGTACAAATAGGAAACCCTAGAAAGTTGTATGCCTTAGTGTTTACTATCAGAATGAGAAACGGGAATGGTGTGACTAACAGGAACAAGAGTACAAATATGAAACCCTAATCTGGTGTACCCCCTAAGGTGTAACCCACTACAGCCTAGAACCACACAAACATATAATGTTTGACACACCCACATAGGCAAATCGGGGGAGACCTAGGGGTCACAAGACCAGTCAAGGCAAAGCAAGGCAAACAAGGTCACGGTGGATCTCGAGGATTCCACACAAATTCCGAGCACAAGCAAGTGGTCACAAGACCAGTTCACATGCAGATTTATAATAGAGCAAGAGGTACAATGATCACAACCTAGCAAGAGCAAACATGCAGGTATATATATATAGTGATCACAGTACAGGCAAAGTCAAGAAGTAAGCAAGTGAGGTCCAGTCGGCACAAGGCCTAGAAGAGTGCAAAAGCGCTGATGGTCAACAGGCGGAAGCGCCTTGGTGAACACATCAGCAGTGTTGGCCTCAGTGGCCACGTAACGCAGCTGAAGCTGACCGCGCTGCTGCAGCTCTCGAGCAAGGAAGTAGCGCAGAGCAATGTGCTTCGTCCTGTGCTAAAGTCTGTGCTCCTGACACAAGGCAATGGTTGCCTTGTTGTCGACGTACAGCACTGGAGGAGAACGAGGCTGCTCTCCAAGGTCAGTCAGTAGGTAGGTGAGCCAACGAAGCTCCTGGGCAGCCATGGCCGTGGCGTAGATCTCAGCCTCACAGCTGGAGCTGAGAACAGAAGAAGAGCGAGTAGAACGCCAAGAGACAGAGCCAGAGCCAAGACTGAAGGTGTAACCCTGAGACGACCGCTGAGTAGCCTGGTTGTCTGCCCAAGAAGCGTCTGAGTGCCCAGTGAGAACAGGCCGGTCTCGCCCTCCAAGCACTAGCCCCATCCCCGACGTACTGCACAAGTAGCGCAACACCCTCTTAGCTGCATCCATGTGCTCCTTCCGGTGACGGCCGGGAGCGACATAGCTTGCTAAGATGCTGAGAGGGTATGCAAGGTCAGGTCGAGTGCAGGTCATCAGGTACATGAGGCAGCCCACAAGCTCTGGATACGGACCACTCGGCTCTACGGACTCATCCGAAGGCAGAGCTGAGAGCGAGTGTCCCGTAGGCAGAGGAGTGGGCTGAGGCGAGGAGTACGTGAAGCGGAAGCGCTGAAGGACCTGCTGCACCATGTGTGACTGAGTCAAGGTGATGGTGCGCCGTGCTCTGTCCCGGGTGATCCGCAAGCCAAGATAGCTTGTCAGTTCACCCAGGTCTGTGCACGTGTGTCTCTTCTGCAGCTCGGACTTCACGTGGGCGAGTCCAGCAGTGTCAGCAGTGGCAAAGACCAAGTCGTCGACGTACACGAGGATGTAGAACGGCGGCAGCGAGGTGTCGGTGCGTAGAAACAGCGACGGGTCAGCAGTAGAAGGAGCGAACCCAAGAGCCGCAAGTGTAGTCCTCAGTGTGTCGTGCCACTCACGTGGCGCCTGGCGGAGACCGTAGACTGGCCGCCGGAGGCTCCACTGGGTACCAGGAGGGAACGACCCAGTGAAGCCAGGTGGGCGGCGCAGCCAAATCTCCTCGTGCAGGCTGCCCTGCAGGAAAGCTGTGCTGAAGTCAAGAGAGTGGAGCTCGTAGTCACGCTGAGCAGCGACGTGCAGCAGAACCCGAAGAGTGGTCATCTTCGGGGTCGGGGAGAAGGTCTGGAAGAAGTCAACTCCCTCACGCTGACTGAAGCCTCGCGCAACGTAACGCGCCTTGAAGACAGGCGGAGAACCCGGCGGCCGCTTCACCCTGAAAATCCACATGCCACTGACGATGTTTCGCCCCAGGTGGGGGAACCTCGTTGACGTAGGTGCCTGTGGACTTCCAGGAAGCCATCTCTGCGTCCATGGCTGTCTGCCACTGAGAGGAGTAGGGACCGGCCATCGCCTCTGCGTAAGAGCGTGGGGTCGGGATGTCTGGTGCATCCGGGTCTCCCTCAGGGGCAACAAGCATGGACACGAGATGGGGCAAAGCAGCGGCAAGGCAACCAAACTCCTCCTGCCTGTCGTCAAGGACGTCAGTGCCAAGGGCACACTCACCCCCGACGGACGGAGGACAGACAGACTCAGACTCAGCAACAAGACTCGCAGCGTAGTCTAGACGACACGCAGCTGCAAAGTCGACCAGCTCAGCAACTAAGGCAGACGGAGCAGCGGACTCAAAGGAAGGGTCAGTGACAACCGTAGCCAGGAGACGTGTGGAAGTAGGGCTGGCAGCGCGAAGGGAGTCTGACGCCGGGTCAGCAAGGGCAGGAAGAGAGGACGCAGGAGGCGACGGGAGAGGGACACGCTGTGGAGCAGTGGACTGATGAAGCGCCATCTGGTGAGTGCCAGGGACAGCAGGAGGACGCTGACGCGGGACACGACGACCAGTGGTAGCAGCACGAACAGGCGACACTCGACGAGACGCAGGCGACACAGGACGTGACTCAGGCTCACGACGCTCAGTAAGACCTCCAGTCGGACCAGTGTAAGGAGCAGGACCAGGGAAAGGGGAGGTAGGCGGTAACTGTGGCTGTGACTGGACAGACGGCGGACACTCTAAGGAGGGAGGAGGACAAGGAGGAGGAGGCTGACCAAGAACCTGCTGAAGGAGCGGAACGAAGTACGGCTGGGGCTGTGCAGCAACTCCAGAACCAGTAGAGACACCAGCGGCAGGGTCCTCAGCACCAGTAGCAGCTCCAACCCTAGGGTCCTCAGCACCAGCAGCAGCACCAGCAGCACCGCCGACAGCTCCAACCTCCTGGTCCTCAGCACCAACAGCACCTCCAGCAGTACCAGCACCTCCAGCACCAGGGTTCGCAGCACCAGCAGCACCTCCTGCAGCACCTCCAGCAGCAGCGTCAACTCCGGGTACCCCAGCACCAGCAGCTCCACTCCGGAGACTGATGTGCCGAGCGTACCACTCCCGAAGCTGCTCCCGCCGCGGTGGGGAAAAACGAGCACCAACAGCACCGTCAGCACCAGGGTCCGCAGCACCAGCAGCACCTCCAGCAGGACCAGCAGCAGCTCCAACGCCCGGGTCCTAAGCACAAGCAGCACCTCCAGCAGCACCAGCAGCACCTCCAGCAGGACCAGCAGCAGCTCCAACGCCCGGGTCCTCAGCACAAGCAGCACCTCCAGCAGCACCAGTAGCACCTCCAGCAGCACCGCCAGCAGCAGCAGCACCTCCAGCACGAGGGTCCGCAGCACCAGTAGCAGCGTCAACTTCGGGGACCCCAGCACCAGCAGCTCCACTCCGGAGACTGATGTGCCAAGCGTACCACTCCCGGAGCTGTGGGGTAGAGGGCGGCTCCCGCCGCGGCGGGGAAACACAAGCACCAACTCCAGTAGCACCGCGAGTCCGAGACGCACCCCGCCTGAGGCTGCAGTACCGCGAGTACCACTCACGCAGCTGCTGTGGAGAGGGAGCACCTCCAGGCTCAGCACCCCCAGACTCAGCACCCCCAGACTCAGCACCCCCAGACGCAGCAACTCCAGGCTCAGCACCCCCAGACTCAGCACCGCCAGGCTCAGCACCCCCAGACTCAGCACCCCCAGGCTCAGCACCCCCACGCTCAGCACGCTCAGGCTCAGCACCCCTAGAAGGACGCGAGTCGACAGCTACCTCGGCAGGCTCAACCGGGTCTACCTGGGAGACACCTGAGGGAGCGGCACCCTGAGGGGGGAGGGGGTCTACCACAGCAGCACCTGTGAGCGAGGAAGAGAGGCGGGGGAGGGAGCGGGGCAGTGCGGTAGGGGAAGAGGCGGTAGAATGGGACTGACTCGTCAAAAGTGATGTCCTGAGAGGCCAGAACCCGGCGCGAGGTGGCGTGGTAAAACTGCCAACCAGACGCGTCTGGGACAAAGCCAAGAAAGACACAGGGAACAGCGCGACGGGAGAGCTTGTCCGCGGACGTGTCGCGAACAAAGGCTCGGGATCCCCAGACTCGGAAGCGTGACGCATCGCCAACCTCCCCCGTCCACAGCAAGGTGGGCGAGGTCTCCGACAAGGAGACACGGGGCCAGAGGTTGAGCTGATGCGCAGCGAACCGGACCGCAAACGGCCACAGAAAGTGGGGGGCAGCCGCATGGATCAAGGAGGTACGAGGGACCTCCATGACCAGGCCAATGCGGCGCTCCGCAACCCCATTCTGCTGTGGAGAGGCCGGAAGCGTGAACGACTGGCGAATGCCATGCTCAGCACAGTAGGCTGCCAAGAGGTCGGAGGAGAACTCACCACCTCTGTCAGAGTGCAAGCGCAGGACAGGAAACTCCCAGCGAAAACGCTCACGTAGCTGAAGACGTGCTCTGCGGATCCAAGGGATCAAAACATCAGGGACCTCACCCTTGGTGCGCAAGGGGAAGACCGTGGTGTAGCGCGAGTAGTCGTCAACAACTATCAGGAAGTACCTCTCCTGACCCTGACCACGGACGCGGGCTGGGCCCCACACGTCCTGGTGGAGCGTCTGCAAGGGAGCAGTCGTCGGGGGAAACGAGGAGGAGTGAGGAGTGGCGCGCTTCCGCCCCTCGACACAGGGAAGGCAGGGAGGAGCAGGCGAGGAAGGGAGGGGAGGAAGGACCCTGGGAAGACCAGAGACAAGGTACCTGGAGTGCATGGCACGAAGCCGCTGCACAGACGGGTGGCCAAGGCGGTGGTGCCAGAGGACAGTCTGGTGCGCCAGAGAGCGACACGAGCAGGGGGCAGACAGCTGACCTGACGCGGACGGAGACGCAGACGCAGCAACCTGAGGGGACTCAGTGGTCAGTGTGTACAGGTCCGACCCCGGCTGCCGAGTGAAGGTAGCCAGGTGGCGGCCCGTACGAGCACACGTGCAGTGTGTCACGCGCTCGTAGGCAGGGGTGAACTGGTGAACCCCCCCGTCCTGGAGTGCGCAACCTGCCACCAGGTTCGTAGAGAACGAGGGGAGGTGGAGACCTGACAGTGTGCCCGACGGGACCGCAGGACAAGGAAGGACAGTGGAGGAGGTTGCAATGACCGGACCCCCAGAGGGGTCAGCGAGGGAGACAGCAACTGGCCGAGCAAGTGGCTCAAGGGCAGTGCGGTCACGAAAGAAACACCGAGAAGCACCTGAGTCCAGTGTGAAGGTGTGCAGTGCTGCAGTCGACTCAGTACCAGGGGGGGCAGACGCACAAGCACCTAGAGCAGCTGCGTCACCAGCACCTGGGGTAGCAGACACACTAGCACCTAGAGCGGCAGCCTCACCAGTACCTAGCGCAAGAGACCGGATACCGGGGTCGGGCGGCACACGCAGGCGACAGGCACCCTCTGGACTAGTAGACAAGGCATACATGGCAGTGAGGATAGCATCATAGTCAGAAGCATAGATATCTACCCTCTGCCTAAGCAGCTCCACCCAGTCGGGGAGCTCAGCGTCGTTGCCAAACTCTGTACGCCAAGCGTCGCCCAGACGGGCGAAGCAGTGGGACTCTGTGTGACTACGCGTCCCGCAGGGCTGACCAGTCCGAGCACCCGTGCGAATAACGTACGGGCAGCGAGCAGGACTCAGCGACCCTCTACTCTGAGCGTACCACTCACGAAGCTGCTGCGATGTGAGGGAGACACGCGGACGACCCTGGAGCTGCATCTGGCTAAGCCAGGAGCAGCAGTAGCAGCAGTAGCGGCAGTATAAGCAGGAGCAGTAGTAGCAGCGCTAGCAGTGCAGGCAGAGCAGTGCTCACCAGTGGTCGGCGCGGCAGGCGCAAGACGGCGGTGACAGCGGGGCCGCTACAGGCGCAGGGCGGGGCAGGGCCGCGACGGCAGCTGCTCCAGGTGCCAGGGGCGGCTGCTGCAGTGGTGGCGACTCAAGGGGCCAGGGGCGGCTGCCGCAGCGGTGGCGACTCCAGGGGCCAGGGGCGGCTGCTGCAGCGGCGGGCGGCTCCAGGGGCGGCTGCTGCAGCGGCGGGCGGCTCCAGCGGTGGCTGCTGCAGCGGTGTTGACTCCAGGGGCCAGGGGCGGCTGCTGCAGCGGCGGGCGGCTCCAGGGGCTGCTGCTGCAGTGGCGGGCGGCTCCAGAGGCTGCTGCTGCAGCGGCGGGCGGCTCCAGGGGCGGCTGCTGCAGCGGTGGCGACTCCAGGGGCCAGGGGCGGCTGCTGCAGCGGCGGGCGGCTCCAGGGGCTGCTGCTGCAGCGGCGGGCGGCTCTTGGGGCGGCTGCTGCAGCGGTGGCGACTCCAGGGGCCAGAGGCGGCTGCTGCAGCGGCGGGCGGCTCCAAGGGCGGCTGCTGCAGCGTTAGGTCAGGGGCGACGCGGCGAGCAGGGCGACGCGGCGGGCAGGGGGCGACGCCGCGGGCAGGGCGACGCGGCGGGCAGGTCGCGACGCCGCAAGGAGGGCGACGCGGCGGGCAGGTCGCGACTCCGCGAGTCGGTAGCGACGTCGCGGGCAGGGCGACGCGGCGAGCAGGCGCCGACGCCGCGGGCAGGCGGCGACGCCGCGGGCAGGGGACGTCGCCGCGGGCAGGCGACGACGCCGCGGGCAGGCGACGACGTCGCGGGCAGGGGCTGCGTCGCGGGCAGGGCGACGACGCCGCGAGGAGGCGGCGAGGCCGCGGGCAGGGCGACGCGGCGAGCAGGCGCCGACGCCGCGGGCAGGCGGCGACGCCGCGGGCAGGGGACGTCGCCGCGGGCAGGCGACGACGCCGCGGGCAGGCGACGACGTCGCGGGCAGGGGCTGCGTCGCGGGCAGGGCGACGACACCGCGAGGAGGCGGCGACGCCGCGGGCAGGGCGACGCGGCGGGCGGCGAGCGCCTGCAGGGGCGGCGCGCGGTCAGGCAGAGGCGGCTCGGGGGCCTAACGGACTTGCAGAGGCTTCTCTCGGGCCTGACGGGCCTGCAGAGGCGGCTTGGGGGCCTAACGGACCTGCAGGGGCGGCTCGAGGGCGCACGAGGGCGCACGAGGGCGTACGAGGGCGTACGAGAGGCGCACGAGGGCGCACTAGCAGAGAGAGGCGCACGAGGGCGCACGAGGGCGCAGGAGAAAGGCGGCGCACGAGGGCGCGGCTAGCGGAAACGGTGGGCCCTAACGTTTCGGTCCTAGGTGAAACCTAGGCTCGTGATACCATATCAGAATGAGAAACGGGAATGGTGTGACTAACAGGAACAAGAGTACAAATATGAAACCCTAATCTGGTGTACCCCCTAAGGTGTAACCCACTACAGCCTAGAACCACACAAACATATAATGTTTGACATTTACCCCACTATAGCCTACAACGACTAAGTGATATAAGCCTGACAACGAATTGGTATTTAAAGCTCGCGGCCCAAGTTGCGGATCGCGCGGGTCAACCTTACCATTCTTAATCGAGCGTTTCTTTTGGTGTTTATTTGTGCCGAAATAGGGTTACTGATTGTATGAGCTTCGTTCATGAAACGTGAGCAGCGAGAAGCTTGAAATATTATCTGTTGAGATTGGAAGTTTAGGTTGTAGCTCAGTTCGGGTCATGGGCATGTTCGGGTCTTTCGAGGTTCTTGGACGAACAATAAGGCACAGTTTAGCTACAGTATTGGAATATCATTGGTCCTCCAATAACCCAAAGTGTATAGTGATGGCCCAAAGTGGCCTTATGACCTGAACTCAGATACGCCCTTAGGCTGGACTTAGGTTTAGGAGAGGTTTAGTAAGGAGAATCATAGAGAGAGAAGTTTGGTTAAAAAGAGGGCTTCAATATTAGGCAATGAAACAAGATATAGGAGAGGCAAGAGGAGAAGCAAGACAAATAGGTACACCACCAGGAAGAGGTTCTAATATCTAACTAATACACCAGAAGCAAGCTATAGGCACTTACAAAAGGATATGCACAATAATTCAACATGATTTTGTGAAAATAAGAACAAAGAGTGAGTGCATTGAGCAGCATCAGGAGTACAAGTAGGAAACCCTAACACTACTGTACCCCATAAAGAGTGCCCCAGTACAGCCTACACTATAGTTCTGACACACCCCCATAGGCAAAGTGGGGGACAAGCAAGAGAACAAGGCAAGGTCAAGCTCAGGGTGGATCACAACGTCACCACGCATTCTGAGCACAAGTACAAGGCCACAAGGCCAGTTCACATGCAAGATTATAAATCAAGGTTGTCGGAAATTCCCTTACCTCTCTCACTGCTGGTGCCCTTCCCCCTATCACTCCTTCCTCATTTCTCCCACTCCCTGCCGACTCTCATGTACTTACTTACCACACCTCCCTTGCTCTCTGGCCATGCTTCCTCATGCCTCTGCTGTCGTTCCCTCGCACTTGCTTAGTGTAGTCTTTCTCTGTGTGTGCTAGTCCTTCTGATGCGTCATATTCCTTGATAAGCTTCTGATTACTTACTCACATCTACTAACGAGCACTATCCACATCACTTCTCCATAGCTCCAGCGTTTGTTATGGCCTGCCACTTGCTCCCACATGATTCTGAGGCAATCACATGAGTATTACAGAACATACAAACAATACAGAGTCAAATGCCCGTACCCCCTATATCCTAGCCTGCATCCTCCCCCTATTGCTACGCCATTGACACCCCTCGTAGGGATGGCCTTCCACCGAAGCGAAAGGACAACCTTCGCCTCCTCTTGCCACCGCCACTTAGCCGCCCCACTGCTTGACCTCGAGCTTGTGCCTGTAACTCCAGCTGGCTCGGGCATCCAACCTGCAAGGAAACAAACATGCATTCTTCACACGAAACCAAAAGCTCCATCCAGTTGTCTCCTTCCCTGCTTCTCCATGCGTCTATCTGCTAACTCGGCAGCCCAATATCGCTCAGCCATCATCCTAGCCTCGGTCCTGTCCTCGGTACCAGCTCGCTCGACTGTCTGTACAAATATACAGTATATACACTCACTTCTCTTCTCCGTAACCTTGCGTTCTCCCATAAACTTGCAACAAGGCAAACAATCAAGACAGTGATCTCAACCTAGCAATGGTAAGCAAGCAAGTGCGGGTATATATAGATCACAGTACAAGCAAAGTCAAGAGGTAAGCAAGTGAGGCCAGGTAGGCACAAGATCTAACATAGTACAAAACCGCTAATGATCACAAGGCTGAAGTGCCTTGGTAAAGATATCAGCAGTGTTGGCCCGAGAGGCCACGTAAGCAAGACGAAGCTGACCACGCTGCTGCAGCTCACATGCAAGGAAGTAGCGAAGAGCAATGTGTTTCGTTCTGTGCTCCAATCTGTGCTCCTGACACAAGACCAGCATGGCCTTGTTGTCTACGTACAGAACTGGAGGAGAACGAGGCGGCTCTCCCAAGTCTCTCACCGGACTCTCCTCTGGCACCACCGCCTTGGTCACCCCTCCCTGCCTCGTCTCCGAGGCATGGCCTCCCGTGTCCTTGTCTCTGGTCTCCCCCAGTCCCTCCCTCCCCTTCCTCCGGGGCCTGCCCCTACCTGTGTTCCCTGCGTCGAGGGCCGGCAGTATGAAACCCTAGAGAGTACAGCCTACAGTATATTTCTGATAGATTCTCTGCGCAACATGGGATTCTTGCAACTGAACACGACCTGGCCCTTGTTTTTGCTGGGTCAGCGAGAAAAAAAAAGAGTCAGGCGAAAAGCTGGGCGAAACCAACTACACCTGCCCTCCTAGCACCTCGACTTTCATTTGTCCAGCTCCCCCACCACCCCATGGTCAAACTTAGTAAGGTTGAACAACTTGGGTTGCGGGCTTTAATAAGCAAGCGGTCAAACTATATATATGTATATATGCTGTTAGACTGTTGTGGGGTTAGCCATAGAGGGTAAATTTTTATAGGGTTTCATGTTTGTACTCTCTTCTTGCTAGTCAAACCCCATTCCTGTTCTTTACATTTTTTACATGGTATATGAGACTAGGTTCGGTCTGATCGTCGTACCGACTTCCGTACTACTGCCATACTTACTGCCCCACACACATGCTGTCAAGATAGGAAACACGAAATGAGTGACTAAGGAAGAGAGACAGGTATATATAATGGCCTAGAAGTGTTGTACTCAGTAATCAGTACCCCAATATAGCCTACAGCATATGTCTAAATATTTGACACACCCCCATAGGTGAAGAGGGGAACAACAAGAGGTCACAAGACCAGTCAAGAGAAGTAAGCAAAGCAAAGCTCAGGGTAGATCTCAAGATCACCACACAATCCGAGCACAAGCAAGTGGCCACAAGGCCAGTTTACATACAGAGTTTATAAGAGCAATTGCAGTACACTGATCACAATCTAGCAACTGAAAACATGCATGTATAATCATATATATCAGGGAACAACAAGTGAAAGGCAAGATTAAGAGACAAGCAGGTGAGGCAGAGTGGGCACAAGCCCAAGAGCACTGCAGAAACGCTGATGATCACCGAAGGCATCAACTGTGTTGGCCTAAGAGGCCACGTACGAAAGGCGAAGCTGACCACAATTCTGCAACTCTTGTGCGAGGAAGTAACGAAGAGCAATGTGCTTCGTTCTGTGCTCCAGTCTCTGGTCCTAACACAGGGCAATCATGGCCTTCTTGTCGACATACAAAACTGGAGGAGAACGAGGCCGCTCAACCAGGTCGGCCAGGAGGTAGGTCAGCCAGAGGAGCTCCTGTGCAGCCATAGCCCTAACTTAGATCTCGGCCTCATAGCTGGAACTAAGGACAGAAGATGAGCGAGTGGACCTTTACGAGACAGAACCAGTGCCGAGGCTGAAACTGTACCCCTGTGGAGACCGGTGAGTCGTCCGACCGTGAGCTCAAGAACCGTTTGAGTGACCGGTAAGAACAACTCGACACTATCTTCCAAGCACAAGCCCCGTGCCTGATGTACTGCACAAGTAACGCAACACCCTCAGTGCAGCTGTCCAGTGCTCCTTCCGGTGTCTACCGGGCGCAACGTAGCGAGCAAGTAGGCTGAGGGGGTACGCGAGTCATCAAGTACATGAGGCAACCCACAAGCTCTGGATACGAACCACTCAGCTTTACGGACTCGTCCGAAGGTGGAGCTGAGAGCGAGTGGCCTGTAGGCAGAGGAGTGGGTTGTGGCGAGGAGAACAGGAAGCCGAAGCGCTGAAGGACCTGCTGCACCATGTGTGACTGAGTCAGACTGATGGTGTGCCGTGCCCTGTCCCAGGTGATTTGCAAGCCAAGATAGCTCCACAACTCACCCAGGTCAGTGCAGGTGTGTCTCTCCTGCAGCTCCGCCTTCACTAGGGCTAGTGCCTCAGTGTCAGCAGTAGCAAAGACCAAGTCTTCGACATACACAAGGACGTAGAACTGCGGCAGAGAAGTGGCTGTGCGCAAAAACAGCGAAGGGTCAGCAGTCGAGGGAGTGAAACCAAGAGTCGCAAGCGTATTCCTCAGCGTGTCGTGCCACTCACAAGGCGCCTGACGCAGACCGTACAATTGCCGCCGGAGGCTCCACAGGAAACGACCCAGTGATGCCACGAGGGCGGCGCAGCCAAATTGCCTCGTGAAGTCTGCCCTGCAAGAAGGCTGTCGGGAAGTCAAGGGAGTGCAGCTCGTAGTCACGCTGTGCTGCAACGTGCAGTAACACCCAGAGAGTGGTCATCTTCGGGGTGGGTAAAAAGGTATAGAAGAAGTCGACCCCCTTACGCTGACTGAAGCCTCGTGCAACGTAACGCGCCTTGAAGGCAGGCGGAGAACCCGGTGGCCGCTTCACCCTGAAAGTCCACATGACATCGACTATGTTCGCCCCAGGTGGGGGAACTGCGTTGACATAGGTTCCTGTGGACTTTCAAGAAGCCATCTCTGCGTCCACGGCTATCTGCCACTTAGAGGAGTACGGACCCTTGATCGCGTCTTCGTAAGTGCGCGGGGTCTGGATGTCCAGTGCATCCGGGTCTCCCTTAGGGCAAAGTAGCATGGACGTGAGATGAGGTGCAGTAGCCGCTAGGCACTCTACCTCAAACTGCCTGTCCTCAAGGACGTCAGTGCCCATCCTCCAGTAGTAACATCACCCTTAGTATCAACACCTCCAGCTCCACCACCGGGGCTGCCCCACCGGACAGCCCACTCGCGAAGCTGCTGCGGCGAGAGCAACTCCTTCCTACTAGCACCAGGACCTCTAGTACCACCAACTCCAGAACCTCCAGTAGCACCTCTAGTGCCAGTACCTCAAGCACCTCCAACTCCAGTACTTTTAGTAGAACCTCCATGTCATAATATAATGTTTGTCTGGTCTGTAGTGGGGTACTCAATAGTGAGTATAACCCCTGCTATTTGTACCTTCCTTCTTTCTAGTCATACCCTCGTTTTGCCTATTCTCTCTTGCCTAGCTAGCCAAAACCCTAGCTATGGCTCCTACATTCTAGCTACTTTTATGACATGGTATCAGAACGGTTACACTCCTGGCCTGTGGGCCCGCGTGCTTCCGCTGCCATACTTTCTGTCGTGCGCCCCGTGGCGAGGGATGTTCAAATTTTCTTCCCGCCACACGCTCGGGGCGCGTGGGGGTTTCCTGCCCGCCGCGCGCCCCAGGAACGCGCGGCGGTTTCGTCGCCCGTCGTGGCGCCCCAGGGGCCCACGCTGTCAGAATCTAGCAGTACGAATGAGTGCATTGACCAGAGAGGTGGGTACATATGCTAACCCTAATTTGGGTTGTACCCGTTATGGGCTACCCCACTACAGCCTACACAGCACAAGCAGTATCATAGTTTGACACACCCCCATAGGCAAAGTGGGGGAGAGCAACGGGTCACAAGACCAGTCAAGAGAGGCAAAGCAAGCTCAGGGTGGATCACAACGTCACCACACACACTGAGCACAAGCAAAGGGCCACAAGGCCAGTTCGCAAGTTTGACACACGCGCGCTGTCCCCTCCCGTCGCCATTCGTGGCGACCTGGGGGCCCGCACGTCGCCCCTCCTCCCGTCGCCCGTCGTGGCGTCCCGGGGGCCCGCGCTTCGCCCCTACTCCCGTCGCCCGTCGAAGCGCCCCGGGGGCCTGCGCGCAGCCCTGCCCGTCGCCCGCCGCAGCGCCTTGGGGGCCCGCGCGTCGCCCCTCCCTTCCGTTGCACGTCGAAGTGCCCCGGGGGGCTGCGCGCCGCCCTTCCCGTCGCCCGTCGCAGCGCCCCAGGGACCCGTGCGCCACCTGCGTTTAGGGTATGGTGTGGCGGGTATGTTGATGGCGGGTGTGTGAACTGTCCTCCTCCGCCTCCGTCTCCCACTGCTGCAGCTGCCGCTGAGGGGGTTGAGTGTGTGGGAGCCGAGGGAGAGGTGCTAGGGGGGTGACGTGGGAGTGGAGCTAGGGGTACAGCAGGGGGTGTGTGAAAGGGGGTGGGACAGTTGGGGGAGGTTGAGCGGAGGTAGCCGTCGCGTCGCCAGCAGCGCCAGTAGTCCGGAGGCTACAATCTCCGGTAGTCGCCAGTCGCCCGTGGGTCAGTTGCTCCAGCCGCTCGGCGTAGCCACGGAGCCATTTGCTCCTGTAGTCCGGGCCATTACTTCAGTAGCCAATAAGCCAGCCGCTCCTGTGTGTCTGCAGCTTCCGCTGTCGCCTCCCATCTCCTCTCCTCTCATAGTCCCTCCTCCTCCTCACTTGCCCTTTGTGAATGCCTCTAGCTTTGCTTGTACTTGTGAACCTGCTCTGTGACTACTTGCTCTGCTGATTATACTCGACTTTGACTATGGGGTGTGCCAAAATATAATGCTTGTCTAGTCTGTAGTGGGGTAATCAATAGTGAGTATAACCCTTTTAGGGCTTGCTATTTGTACCTCCCTCCTTTCTAGTCAAATCCTTTTTTTGCCTATTCTCTCTTGCCTAGCTAGCCAAAACCCTAGCTATGGCTCCTACATTCTAGCTACTTTTGTGACACTCCAGTGTCATTACCTCCAGTACCAGTGCCTACAGCACCTCCAACTCTAGTACCTCCAGTAGTACCTCTAGCTCCAGCACCTCCAGCTCAGCCACCAAGGCTGCCCCACCAGACAGCCCACGCACGAAGCTGCTGCGGCGAGAGGGCCTCCAGTGAACTCGGCTACCGTTGACGTCCACTTCCGCAGGCTCCAGCAGGAGTACCCACAACCCGACCACCAGTAGGACTCTCAGAACCCTAGAACCAGCACCCCCAGTGTCACCACCTCCTGCAGCACCAGGGGCCACAGCGATTGGCCGCAGAGGTGGTGAAGATGGTCGAGGCAGAAACCCAAGAGGGGTCTCCAAGCGCGGTGAGCGGCGAGTGGCCACCGGGTCAATAGCAGCTGGGTCACCCCCCTCTGCTAGGCCAGAGGTGTCGGAAGAAACCTCCAACGGCGCAACCAAGGGGGGTGGGTCAACCTGGGACACACATGAGGGAGCCGGACTTTGAGGATGGAGGGGGGCTACCGGGGGGGGGGGGGGGGGGGGGGGCAGGGAGAGAGGCGGGAGGGGTACCGGGGAACTATGGTGGGGGTGAAGACGGTAGAAGCACACTGACTCATCAAAAGTGACGTCGGAAGAGGACATCACATGACGAGAGCCGTGTTTTTTTTTTTTTTTTTTTTTTGATGTAGATATATTAGCAAACATAGGTACATCCGCGGTCATAAAGGTAGCAAGAGCCGGGGTGGTAAAATTGCCAGTCTGGTGCGTCGGTGGGGAAGCCAAGGAACACGCACCAAAGAGTGCGCAGAGAGAGCTTGTCCGTAGGAAGATCGCGGACAAGAGAGAGGGAACCCTAGACCTGAAACTCCGACACATCACCAACCTCTCCCGTCCCCCGCAGAGTAGGGGAGGTCTTCGGGTGGGAGACACGGGGTCAGTGGTTGAGCTGCTGCGCGACGTATCGGACTGCAAACGGCCACAGAGATGAGGAGCATCTGCATGGATCATAGAGGTGCGAGCAACCTCCATGACCAAGCCAATGCGGCGCTCTGCAATCCCATTACGCTGTGGAGAGGCTGGAAGCGTGAACGATTAGGTGATGCCCTCAGCATTACAGAAGCCCTCGAGAAGGCGGGAGGGAAACTCACCACCTCGGTCAGAGTGCAGCCGCAGGACCGGGAGGTCTTGCCGGAACGGAGCGCTAAGGTGGAGACGGACAGCGTGGATCCAGCGAATCAAGACACTGCGGACATCCGCCTTGCTCAACAAGGGGAAGACCGTGGTGTAGCGCGTGTAGTCATCCACAGTGAGCAAAACGTAGCGCTCTCCACCCTGTCCAGTGATGCAGGCTGCGCCCCTTACGTCCATGTGGAGGGTCTGCAGAGGAGCAGTGGTAAGAGTAACCGAGGAGGAGTAAGTAGCGGCGCGCTGCCGTTCCTCGATGCACGGAAGGCACGGCGGTACAATCGACCTCAGGAGTGGGGGCAGTGACCTGGGGAGGCTAGACACAAGGAGATAGGAGTGCATGCCATGCAGGCGTGGCAAGGAGGGGTGACCAAGACGGTGGTGCCAGAAGAGAGTCTGGTGCCTGAGGAGACGACACGAACAAAACGCATCTACCTCAACCAACGCAGCCACCTGACCTGACTCAGCCACCTGTGCAGATTCACTGGTCACTGTGTACAGATTAGACCCGGGCCTCCGAGTGAACGTGGCGAGGTGCTCGCCAGTGCGAGATTCCGTACAAATTGCCACGAGCTCTCCCCTAGGCTAAGTGGTAGTGGCAAACTGGACAAGGACGACATCAGCAGCCACTAATTTCTTAGCGAACGAGGGGAGGTGGAGACCTGTGAGGAGGGCGGAAGGGGACGCCGGACACGAGAGAACAGTGGAGCCACGTGCCGCTACCGGGCCACCGGAGGGGTCGTCCAGTGTCACAGGGATAGGGGTTGTGAGTGGTGTGACTGTGGTGCTGTCGTGGAAGAAGCAGCGAGACGCGCCTGAGTCAAGAGTGAAAGTGTGCAAGGCATCCTTAGGCGTAGCACATGTGCTAGCCGAATCACAAGCACCTAGGCTAGCAGCCTCTACACCAGCAGCTCTAGGCACACACAAGTAAGAGTTATTCTCGACACTAGCAGAATCGGCATAGATCGCATACATGCCAGCATGGATCACGTCCCAATCACAAGCAAACACATCGATGTCACTTTTAATCAAGGCTAACCAGTCTGAAGTCTTCAGCTGCTCACCATGCTCCGCACGATATAGGTCGTCGAGGCGAAAGTGGCACCGAGGCTCCGTGTAGTCCGTGCGACCACAAGTTGCTCCAGGCTGACCTGAGCGGCGGATGTACGGGCAGCGAGCTGGGCCACCGGAGCTGCCACGCGAACTGCCCACTCTTGAAGCTGCTGTGACAAGAGCGGCACCTATCGAGTCTGCTGCTGCTGCTGACCACCCCCAGAGCCACCTCCACCACCCGCTGCACCACCAGACGCAGCTGTACGAGTGGCCGAACCTCCTGCTCCCCCCCCCTCCAGCTCCACCCCGAGTGCCACCCCTAGCCCCTCCACCACCCCCACTGCTCCCACCACCCCCTCCTCCTCCACTGCCGCCACCACCTCCTCCTCCCCCTCCACCACCACCCCCTCCACCACCACCACTACCCCCGCCACCCCCACCACCCCCACCCTTGCCACCCTTACCCTTTCCGCTGCGGCGTTTCCCACTAGGAGCAGACGCAGCACGAACCTCCTCAATACGAAGGAAGTCCATAGCACCAGCAGAGGCAACAGACGGCGCAAGCAGGGAGGGGGAGCACCCGTCAATGACTAAGGAGAGGGGAGTGCCACGGGAGACAGCGACAGCCAGGGAAGCGGATCAGCCTCTAAGAGACGGGACTCAAACGAGGCTAGGGTGATATTTGTGGGGTCTAGAGCGAGAAAGTGGTCGCGAACAGCACGAAAGGATTCAGGGAGGCAGGTCGTGAGGAAGTAAAAGGTGAGATACATGGGGGGCTTGTACTCACCCATAAAGGCGGGCTCAAGAGCGGCTTTGTAGCGGGTGCAGGGATCTTTGGTTGGGTGGTTAGGAATGCAAAATTGAATTTTGGATTGGGGTGGCTAGAAGTCTCTAGCATGGGCTGCAAGTGTTGCAAAACCTAGGCAAAATCCAAATGTGACACCTCAAGGATTTTATCATGAGGGTTGCATCTTTGAAGCAAGGAATGTTCCCACCATCCTTCCCAAGCATTTGGAGAGCCTTCCCTCACAAGGTTCTCTTACAACCCCCCCGCTCCTTATTCTATGCCTTAATGTTGGTACTTCCTTCATCCTTTCTTGTCAAAGCAGCAGCTATACGTTTCTACTTCGTCCTCACTCCCTAGACCATAAAATCAAGTGATTCAACTTGCAAATGGTAGCTACGACCAGCGCGCGCGATCTTACAGAGCGGATTTGCGTTTACTTGAGATTTAAGTTTACTTGCGCATCCGTGACAGCATTTTTCGTAAAAGCGAAATTTCCGACAGAATCATGTCCAAGCGTTGTCCTCAAGATTCCACCGTGCCTAAGGCCTTGTGATGGTCGAGACAGACTACAGAGGTGCTAATGATGAGATGGCTGGGAGTGGAGAGGCTGGAGAGCAAGGGAGAGTAGTTGGTGGTGGAGTGGGAACTCATCAACCAACTACCCCTGTTCCACTACACTGTCTCCTATATCTGTGGATCCTATAAATGTCTTCTCTATTCATGGGGGAGGATTATGAGCACTGGAGCTTCCGCATGAGGCTCATGTTTACCCAATACAATTTATTGGATGTGGTGGAAGGAAAGGAAAAGATGCCAGAGGCTATGGTCTTGTAAGTGGGATGGATAAAGCGCTCATTTGATGCGTACATGCTCATGGTCCAAGAGGTTGGTGGATGCCAACTTGACCATATCAAAGGCCTATTGGGTGATCCCGAGTGTGGACCCAAGGCATGGAGAAAACTCCTTGGTGTGCACTCACCAACACATGCTATAGGCATTGTGCTACTCGCGCGGCGATTGCACGACATCAAATTTGTTGATGGAGAGCCAATGCAGCCCGTGTTGGATGAGATGCGAGACATCTTCACGAAGCTCAAGAGTGGTGGCGTTGTCTACCCTGAGCTTGTTCAGTGCGTGGAGATAGTGATACGACTTCATGAGTCGTGGTCTACCCTAGCCATCAACCTCAACTCCCAGCAATCTCAATGGAGTGTGCGCGAATCCTTGAAGAGGATTTGAGGCACCGAAGTGTAGAGCACTCAGATGATGGTGCTCGTTATGGAGTTCGAGGTGGGAAGAGCGGCTTCAAAAAGAAGTGGAAGGGCAAAAAGAATGAGAACTTCCAAGAAGAGAGTGGCGGAGGTCAGGGGGGGTGTGCTTCTATTGCAAGAAGCGCGGCCATCGTTAGAGAAATTGCTACCAACGGCCCCGAGATTGGACCCCGCCTTCCTCAAGCAAACCAGCATGGTGGCAAGAGGAGTGGGGGAGTGATGGGAGCAAGTGGAGAGGAGAAGAATGATGAGAAAGGTGGCAAAACTGAAGAATGGAAGGCCGGGTTCTTCTTTGTGAAAGAAGGAATGCCCGACCTCGCTCGGTTCTCCTTCATCCCCTCACCCATTGGGTGATAGACTCTGGGAGCTCCTGGCACATGACTCCTCGTGCGGATCTTCTTGATGAGATTCAGCCCGCACCGATCTCTACAGTCACATCCGCGAATGGCGCCAAGGCCAAATTCGTGGGCATGGGATGCGCGAAGTACATGGGAGCAGATGGTGAGCTTGTTGATAGAGACTAAGGACGGAGTCTATAAAGATTAGGTGCCGAAGTAACACAAAATCGTCGGTCTCAATTTCTGGACAGAAACCGCGACTTCACAAGAAACGTTGTCGACAAAAAGTGTACCGTTAGAATCGTCTCAAACTCGATTATGTTATAGCCCTTGACCGTGGCTATCATTCCCAATTTGAATCGTATCAAAAGGTGGAGTAAATCTCGAGTAATGCTTTTCGGCGCACTAGGGGGTATGCTGCCACATAGAAACTTAACTCACTCACAATAGTTTCACAAGTTCACAAGGGTTACACACAAGAGAGTTAGAGTACCAATAAACCAGGTAAGAGGGAAGAGGAGGACGAGAGGGAAGGTCCCAAGGAGTCCCCAACCAAAGGAAACCCCATGCCACACAATCTCCTTCTCCATAGGCAACCCCACTTTCACATTTGTCACTTTCCCAACTCATGCCATCCACCTCAACCCACTTGGCCACACTTGCCAACCTGGTTTGGCTTCACCCAACCACATGGCAGCATTCTACAGTGATGGGTTCGAATTCCCAACCCCCAAAAGTCTGTACCCCATATTGAGTCAACCCCACAACTTCCCATAGTCGCCACAACCGAAGTACAGAAAGCATACGAATTCCAACGTTCGTAACTTTCTTGATATTGCTCCGATCGCGACGATTCTTGGCTCGTCGGAAAGGTCTTGAGTAGAGCTGTCACTTCAGATATCTGCCCAAGCCAAATATCATCCACACACACTCAGGAAATCCAAACCGCGCAAAACACAAATTCTTGCACACGCTCACACCACGCATGCAACACACGAGCACTTGATGGGAGGCAGACAGACGTGAATGCATATGGTTGCATCACAACAAACTCCCCCTCTGGCTGCCAACCATCATCCCACATGCCTCAGCTCACGCATGCATCCTCAATGCACACTCATCCCAGCAAGTTTCATGCCCTTCCAATGGTCAGATTCAGCCAGGCGCTTGGTGAGAATGTCAGCCGCCTGCTGCTGGGTCTTCACAAGTTCCAGTCGAACCTCCTTGTCCAGGAGCCTCCTTGCCCAATGCCATTTAGGCCTGATGTGCTTGGTCAGTCCATGAAGACAAGCATTCTTGGCCAGCTTCACGGTTGACTCGTTGTCACAGAAAATCACAGCCGGCTCCTTCTGGCACACTCCGATCTCCTCCAACAAACGCCTCAGCCACACCACCTCCTTTGCCCCATGATGAAGGGCCATGTACTCGGTCTCACACGAGGACAGCCCCACCTCGTTCTGCTTCTTGCTCCGCCAGCTCACTGCACCACCTCCAAAGAGGCACACATAGCCTCCAATGCTGGTGCCATCTGCCTTCACAGAGTTGAAGCTAGCGTCGGTGTAGCACATTAGGCGCATCTCCCCCTTGCTCAAGTCAGCTGCACCCCTCTGCAGCCTCTGTCGCACGGCACTGTACTCCAATCCCACTGATGCCGTTGCACTCACATAGCGGACCAACCTCTTGGCCGCTTCCAGCTGCTTTATCCGCCATCCACGGTATGCGGCCATCGCCAAAGACACTCTCAGTGTTGTGCCTTTCACCACAGGAGCATAGAGCTCATCGAAGTCCTTCCCCTTTGTCTGCTGGAATCCCTTAGCGACAAGCCTTGACTTGTAGCGCGTCAGCTCCCCATCAGGTCCGTACTTGTGCCTGAAGATCAGCTTCGAAGAGATTGCCTTCTTCCCAGGAGGCAGCTCACACAGCTCCCACGTCTCATTCTCCAGCAGTGAGTCGTACTCCTCCTTCACACTCTGCTTCCACTTCTCAGCATCGGGCCCACTCAAGGCCTCGGTAAGCGTCTTGGGCTCAGGGACGGCTGCCCAGTAGCAGTGCGCTATCTCCTCCTCATCACACTGCTCAGCCACACTCCCAGCCCGTACCACGCTTGGCTTCCCAAAGCTTGGGTAGGTAAGCCGGTTAGGAGGACGCACAACCCTCCTAGGACGGTCAGCCGCACGTTGCTGCTGCTGCTGCTGCTGCGGCTGCTGCTGCTGCTCCTCCACCTCAGGTTCTTCCCCATCCTCAATCACCCCAGAGATCTCCTCCCCCGATACGGAGACTTCCACCTGCCTTGAAGGCCGCTGCACCTCATCGGCCTCAATGATCAGCGGTGTCATAGGAAGCTTCTGCTGCTGCTGCTTCCACTCCTTGTAGTATAAGGACTCGAGGAACTTCACATCCCTCGACACAGTCAGCTGCTGGCTGGTCAAGTCCCATATCAACCAGCCCTTGTGATCCTTAGCAAGCCCCAAGTGCACACCCCATCTCCCAGAAGCTTCCAGCTTTCCCCTCTTCTCCTTAGGCACATGAAACACCACCATGCAGCCGAAGGCTCTCAGCATGTTGACTGCTGGTGCACTCCCATACCACTTGGTGTAGGGGACCCATTGCTTGTCCCCCACTGTCGCCAGCACCCGGTTCTTCACAACAGCGACCTGCCGTAGTGCTGTCACCCAAAACGGATCCGGCAGCCCTGCACGCCCAAGGAGAGTGCGAGCACCTTCCTGCAGGGTCCGGTTGAACCGCTCAGCCACGCCGTTCTGCTGAGGGTTGTAAGGCACCGTGAGCTGATGCTGGATCCCCTTCTTCTTCAGCACCGCCTCAAAAACAGCGCCAATGAACTCTCCCCCGTTGTCGGTGCGGATCACCTTCACCTTGTGTCCGCTCTCCCTTTGAGCTCTCGGCATCCACTCCTTAAGAACAGCCGCTGCCACCTCCCCCTTAGTCTTCAAAGGGTACACCCACACCGCACGCGTGTGGTCGTCCACAATCGTCAAGAAGTAGCGGCTGCCCGAGAGAGAAAGGGCCCTCGTGGGGCCCATCACATCCATGTGCACAAGTGCAAGTGGAGCCTTGGCTGGTCCCGTGCTGCTGCTGAAGGGAAACTTCGTGAACTTGGTCTCAAGGCATGTAGGGCAGCTCCCAATCTCCTTTGCTGCCCCCTTCACCTCCAATCCCTTCAAGCTCCCATCCTTCACCAGCTTCTGCAGCATCGGAATGTTGATGTGGCACAGCCTCTCGTGCCACGTCTCCCAATCGGCCTCACCACTCCCAGACGAAGCCTTTGCCCATGCAGCCGTTGCATCCACACCAGCAAGCACCTCACCATGTGATTGCTGTGGCTGCTGCACCTTCTTGACTGCATCCAGGGCCCCAGCGGTTGGTGCAGTGTCCTCTCCTCCCGCAGTTGCCTTGGCCGCTGCCGCTACCTTTGCCGTTGCTGGTGGTTTCCCATTCCAAGGGATGATGGGCAGCTGCCATAGGTCCTTGATGCAACTGCTCTTCTCCTCCAAATCCCACAGCAGCAACTTCCCAAGCTTTGCACGGCAGCTGGTTGGGCCAAAGGTCACTTTGGCCTTGCTTTTCTGCAGCCGGCGCACAGAGAGGAGGTTAGCGGATAAACCATCCACCAACAGGACATTCCCAAGTCCCACAAGTCCCCCATTGGCTCCCATCACCTTGGCATTCCCAACACCAATCACAGGGAGCAAAGCACCTGACGCGGCAGCCACAAACTTGATCTTCCCAGGGGGTTTCACCTCATCGAGCAAATCTGCCCGCGGAGTCATGTGACTCGTGCAGCCAGAATCGATCACCCAGTGAGTGAGGGGGTGCATTACAACCTTCCCAACCGAGCCCACATCATCCTCACTTCCTTTCATTTCCTCAACCATGAGGAACAGCCCAGGGTCCGTTTTACCTTGTGCACCATCACCTTGTGCACCTGAACCTTGCACAACACCACCTCGTGCACGTTCACCACTTGGCGGCTTCATGCCTGGAGGCGCCCATCCTTCAGGCCGGCTGAAACACTTGAACCACGGGTGTCCAGCCTTCTTGCAGTACCAGCACGCACCCTCCATTCGGGTGCTCCCCCTGCCACCAGAGCTCCCATGCCCCTCGTTGTAGTCACCTCGGCCTCTTCTTCTGCCAAAGCCTCTCCCACGGCCTCGGCCTCTCCCTCCCCCTCTTCCTCTCCTGCCTCCTGCAGCCCCATACCCCTCAGCAGTTTTGTTGGCAGCACCACCTCCCGTGTGGCGCCTGCGGAAGTCCTCCTGCAGGATCTGCTGCCGCAGCCACTCTGGCGTCCACTTGTCCTGCTGAACGTTGAGGGTGGGGATGAGGTTATCCCACGAGTTGTCGAGCACCGAGATGATCTTGGTGCACTGCTGCATCTCCGATACTTTGCTGCCCGCCGCTGCCATTCTCGCATAAGTGTCCTTGATCCTGTCAAGGACCGGCTTCACATCGTCTCCCGGCTTCATGGAGAGGGCAGCCAGCTCCTTCTCCAATACAATCACCATTGGCAGCGTGTTGGGTTGTACCACGTCGCATAGCAGCTTCCATGCCTTCGGTCCGGAGTCGTCCAGCTCCACCAAATCCTTGATATGCTGGAACATATCGTTGTTGACCGGTTGAAGGATGAGGTCGTACAGCACCGCGCTCCTCTCAATCCATTTGTCGCGGGCATCACCTTCCTCCGGCATCTTCTCTTCTCCCATCGCAATTTTCAGCAGCTTGTAGCGCTTGAAAGCGCTCCGCATCCGCCCGCTCCATTCCTCATAATTGGAGCCGTCCAAAGCTTCGATCTTGGATGGTGGCGGTTCACTCCTCTTCTCAGCTGCATCTCCACTCCCTTGATTCATCTCCTCTGCTCCCAATTTGAGGTCTCAGCTCCCCCTTTTGCTGTCCACACCGAAGTCCCACACAATTTCCACAAGCGTCGGCGCCAACAAAATTTCGGCAGAGTTTCCCCTTAGCGGAAGTCACTCCCAACCTCCAGAACTCCACTTAGGCACGCCCACAGGCCATGGTGGGTCTAGGAGGGTCTTCACACTTCAGTAGACTCCCTACAAAGTCCTTAATCAGCTCTGATACCACTTGTTAGAGACTAAGGACGGAGTCTATAAAGATTAGGTGCCGAAGTAACACAAAATCGTCGGTCTCAATTTCTGGACAGAAACCGCGACTTCACAAGAAACGTTGTCGACGGAAAGTGCACCGTTAGAAACTTAACTCACTCACAATAGTTTCACAAGTTCACAAGGGTTACACACAAGAGAGTTAGAGTACCAATAAACCAGGTAAGAGGGAAGAGGAGGACGAGAGGGAAGGTCCCAAGGAGTCCCCAACCAAAGGAAACCCCATGCCACACGATTTCCTTCTCCATAGGCAACCCCACTTTCACATTTGTCACTTTCCCAACTCATGCCATCCACCTCAACCCACTTGGCCACACTTGCCAACCTGGTTTGGCTTCACCCAACCACATGGCAGCATTCTACAGTGATGGGTTCGAATTCCCAACCCCCAAAAGTCTGTACCCCATATTGAGTCAACCCCACAACTTCCCATAGTCGCCACAACCGAAGTACAGAAAGCATACGAATTCCAACGTTCGTAACTTTCTTGATATTGCTCCGATCGCGACGATTCTTGGCTCGTCGGAAAGGTCTTGAGTAGAGCTGTCACTTCAGATATCTGCCCAAGCCAAATATCATCCACACACACCCAGGAAATCCAAACCGCGCAAAACACAAATTCTTGCACACGCTCACACCACGCATGCAACACACGAGCACTTGATGGGAGGCAGACAGACGTGAATGCATATGGTTGCATCACAACACTTGTGGGATTGAAGAACGTGCTACTGGTGCTGGACTTGTTTGCAAAGCTGATCTCGACTGGCCGATTGGGAGACGCAAGTGTGAATACCGAGACCATTGGTTCCGAGTGCTATCGAGCATACAACGATACGTGCATTATTTGGGACCTGCAAAGCAAGGGAGATGTCCACAAGCGCAAGATCACGATTCTCCCTTGGCACAAATCGGGCAACGCGGCTGCCGTTGCTTCAATGGAGGAGCAATATTGTGTGCAAAGTGCAAGCGCAGCGCAGCCGTGAAGGCGTCAGCTACCTCGGGCCAAGCGTCTTGCAAGACTTGGCACCGGCGACTTGCACATGTGGCTCTCTCCACATTGGAGTTGATGCACAAGGAGAAGTGCGTGCACGGTCTGCAAGTGCATGGAGATGGCGCTGTCTTTGGCGGATGCGAGGCATGTATGCAGAATAAGTTCGTGTGATTCCCGTTCTCGCGCGCGGAGGGATCGGCGAAGGCCCCATTGGAGGTGCTGCACATGGACCTTGTAGGTCCTATGGGGACAGAGGGGACAGGGGGAGCATTGTACTTCTTCACCACGGTGGACAAATGGAGTCAATTCACATGGCCTCGTCCCTTCTCCAAAAAGAGTGACGCCGCTGCAGCAATCAAAGAGGATTGGCTGCCGATTGTAGAGCAGCAGTCCATGAGACTGGTGAATGTGCTCAACTTTTTTTCCGCTCACGAGCGACCCTCCGTGTCGCCTCCCTCCCAGTCGCGGCCCCAGCCGCTACGTGCGCACTTCAGTCAGTACAAGAGTGCTCAAACCTTGTACGACGCTGTAGTTGCGCGCTACTCCTCCCCTGCCACTGCTGCACTGAGCCGTCTCATGCTTCCCTACCTCTTTCCTGACCTCTCTGCCTTTCCCACTGTCGCTGACCTCATTACGCATCTCCGCACTAGTGACACTCGCTACCGCGCCGCCCTTCCTGCTGAGTTCTGCGCTAAGAACCCCCCCCCCATGTACATCGCTCTCTACTACGTAGTCGCGCGCCTCCCTGACTCCCTTCGAGTCGTCAGGGACCACTTTCTCGCAGTCTGCCCCACCACGCTCACCGTCGACCTCCTCGAGAAGGCCCTCCTCGCAGCGGAGAAGAGCATAGTCGCTGTAGGTGCTTCTCGTGGTGACCCTCGCACCCCCATCTTTGAGGGGTGCTCTCCTTCCCCCTTGCTGCCCTCTGTTGCCTCTGCTGCTGCTGCCGACCTGCTTGGTCTTGAGTCGGTCGGCGCGGCGTCTGCCCCTAGTGGGAGACGTCGCTCCAGCAAGGGCAAGGGGGGCAAGGGCGCGGGTGGAGCTGGAGGGGGCGGTGGCGGTGGCGGCGGTGGCGGCGGAGGGAGTGGGGGTGGCGGCGGGACTAGTGGCGGGGGTGGTGGTGGTGGTGGCAGCAGCGGCGGGGACAGTAGTGGTGGTGCCAGCGGTGGTGGTGGAGGCAGCGGCGGGGGTGGAGGCGGCGGAGGTGGAGGCGGTGGAGGCGGCGGCGGAGGAGGCAGTGGTGGTGGAGGGGGTGGAGCTGGTCGGGGTGGTACCCAGCAGCGTAGCGGCGGTGGTGGTGGCCAGCGCTCGCAGCGGCAGCAGCAGCAGCGCTCTCGGGACATCCCTTCGCCTCAGCAGCTTCGTGAGTGGTACGCTGGGCGTCAGAGGGGTGGGGGTACTGGTCCCTGCACCTACGTTCTTCGTTCCAGCGACCGCGCGGGTGAGCAGTGTGGGGGTGCCCACGCCACCCAGCGCTGCTTTGGCCGCCTGACGGACGCCTGGCGTCAGCAGTTCCCTGGGGCTAGTGAGATCCCTCGCTGGGATGAGCTTCTCAGGGCTGGTGTAGCGATCTTTGATCTTGATTTTGATGCTATCCTTACTGCTATGTATGTTGTGGATTATAGTGAGGAGAATGAGGGTTACCGTTGTTTCCAGCCCGACCCGGGCATTGGTACTGCTGCGCTAGGTGCTTGTGAGGCTGCTGCTCTAGGTGCCAGTGCGTCTGCGCTCTCAGGTACTGGTGAGACTGCGCTCTGAGGTACTGCGTCGTCCTCGTCCTCCCTCACTTTCACACTTGACTCCGGAGCTTCTCGCTCCTTCTTTCGAGACCGCACTACCCTTACGCCGCTCGGCCGACCGGTTGCAGTCTCCCTTGCTGACCCCTCTGGAGGTCCTGTCCTGTCTCACTTCTCCACTGTCCTCCCGTGTCCGGCTGCCCCTTCGGGCACCCTGTCGGGTCTGTACCTTCCCTCGTTCTCCACGAACTTGGTGAGTGGAGCGGACCTGCAGGATGGGGGTGTTCACCAGTTCACTCCTGCGAGTCAGCGGGTGACCCACTGCACGGAGGCACGCACAGGCCGACACCTGGCCACGTTCTCGCGTCGGCCGGGGTCGAGTCTCTACACCCTGACCGTTGAGTCTCCTCCTGTCCCTGCGTCTGGTCAGGTGGCTGCGTCGGGTCAGGTACTTGCTGCTGCGTCCCGGTCAGGTCCTGAGTCTGCCCCCTGTTCTTGTCGCCTCCTGTCTCACGAGACTCTCCTGTGGCACCACCGTCTTGGCCACCCCTCCTTGCCCCGTCTTCGGAGCATGGCTTCCCGTGTCCTTGTCTCTGGTCTTCCCCAGTCTCTCCCTCCTCTCCCCTCCGGGCCAGGACCTTCCTGTGTCCCCTGTGTCGAGGGTCGCCTCCGGGCTACTCCTCACTCCTCCCACTTCCCCCCGACAGAGGCTCCCCTGCAGACGCTTCACATGGATGTGTGGGGCCCAGCCCCCGTCCGTGGGCAGGGTTACGAGCGCTACTTCCTGTTGGTGGTTGACGACTACTCGCGTTACACCACAGTCCTCCCCTTGCGCAGCAAGGGTGCGATCACTGAGGTGCTGATTGACTGGATCCGCGAGGCTCGTCTCCAGCTCAGGAAGAGCTTCGGCTCGGACTTTCCTGTTCTGCGTCTGCACTCGGACAGAGGCGGAGAGTTCTCTTCTCGCCTTCTGCGGGACTACTGTCGTGCACGGGGGATCCGCCAGACCTTCACGCTTCCGGACTCACCACAGCAAAATGGGATTGCTGAGCGCCGCATTGGCATGGTCATGGATGTCGCTCGTACGTCCATGATGCATGCGGCTGCCCCCCATTTTCTGTGGCCGTTTGCAGTGAGGTACGCGGCGCATCAGCTCAACCTTCACCCCCGGGTCTCTCGGCCTGCGATGTCCCCAGCCTTGCTGTGGACGGGGAAGGTTGGCGATGCGTCTGTGTTCCGTGTCTGGGGATCTCGGGCGTTTGTCCGCGACTTGTCTGCGGACAAGCTGTCCCCTCGTGCTGCTCCCTGTGTCTTCCTTGGCTTCCCCACTGACGCCCCAGGGTGGCAGTTTTACCACCCCTCCTCTCGTCGTGTTCTGTCCTCCCAGGACGTCACGTTCGACGAGTCAGTCCCCTTCTACCGTCTCTTCCCCTACCGCACTCCTTCCCTCCCCCCTCCCCCGGACTTCCTTGTGCCGGTTCCCCCCCCGGTAGACCCCCTCCCCCCTCAGGTTCCTGCCCCCTCAGGTGTGTCCCAGGTAGACGCCGTTGACCCGGTCAAGGTTACTGGTGACTCTGGTGCTGCTGCGGGTGCTGAGCCTGGGGGTGCTGACTCTGGGGGTGCTGTGCGCGGGGGTGCTGAGCCTGGGGGTGCTACTGCTGGGGGTGCTGGGCCTGAGGGTGCTACTGCGGAGGGTGCGGAGCCTGGGGGTGCTGAGCCGGGGGGTGCTATGCCTGGGGGTGCGGGGTCTGGGGGTGCTGGGTCGGGAGCTACTGAGCCTGGAGGTGCTGAGCTGGGAGCTGCTGAGCCTGGGGGTGCTGCGTCTGGAGCTGCTGAGCCTGGGGTTTCTCCTGCTGCTGCGTCTCGCCGGGAGCCCCTCTCTCCACAGGAGCTGCGCGAGTGGTTCGCTCGCCGCTGGAGGCGTGCTGCTGAGTCTGGAGGTGCTGCTGGAGCTGGAGCTGGAGCTTCTTCGACCGTCGTGGGTGCGGGTGCTGCCGGTCCCGGAGCTGCTGGACCTGCGGGTCCTCCTGGAGCTGGAGCTGCTGAGGGAGCTGGTGCTGAGCCTACTGCTGTTGGTCCTGCCACTGGAGGTGTGGGTGGCGCTGGTGCTGTCGCTGAGGGTGCTGGTGCAGACCATGCTGCGTCTGGAGCTGCCGCGCGGCCTCGGCCGTACTTCGTTCCGCTCTTGCAGCAGGTTCTTGGTCTTTCTCCTCCGGTAGAGGGTCCACCGCCTGTCCAGTCGCAGTCCCTGCTGGAGCCTTCCTCTCCACTGCCTGCTCCCTCTCCTTACACTGGTCCTACTGGAGGTCTTGCTGAGCGTCGTGAGCCTGCGTCTCGTCCCGCGTCGCCTGTTCGTGCTGCTCGCGCTAGTGGTCGCAGTTCGCGTCAGCGTCCTCCTCCTGTCCCTGGCACGCACCGGATGTCTTTGCGTCCGTCCACTGCTCCTCTGCGTGCCCCTTTGCCTTCTCCTCCTGAGTCCTCTCTTCCTGCGCTTGCCGACCCTGAGTCGGACTCTCTTCGTGCTGCCAGTCCTATTGTCACGCGTCTGCTTGCTACTGTCGTCACTGACCCCTCTTTTGAGTCCACTGCTGCGTCTGCTCTAGTCGCTGAGCTCGTCGACTTTGCTGCTCGCTGTCGTCTCGACTACGCTGCTAGTCTTGTTGCTGAGTCTGCGTCTGTCTGTCCTCCGTCCGTCGGGGGTGAGTGTGCTCTTAGCACGGACGTCCTAGAGGACAGGCAGGAGGAGTTACAGTGTCTAGCGGCTGCTTCACCTCATCTCGCGTCTGTACTGCTTGCCCCTGAGGGAGACCCGGATGCACTAGACATCCCGACTCCGCGTTCTTACGCGGAGGCCGTAGAGGGTCCCTACTCCTCTCAGTGGCAGGCAGCTATGGATGCAGAGATGGCTTCCTGGAAGTCCACAGGCACCTACGTTGACGCGGTTCCCCCTCCTGGGGCGAACATCGTCAGTGGCATGTGGATCTTCAGGGTGAAGCGGCCGCCGGGCTCTCCACCTGTCTTCAAGGCACGGTACGTTGCTCGTGGCTTCAGTCAGCGGCAGGGAGTTGACTACTTTCAGACCTTCTCTCCCACCCCGAAGATGACTACTCTTCGGGTGCTGCTGCACATAGCCGCTCAGCGCGACTACGAGCTTCACTCTCTCGACTTCAGCACTGCGTTCTTGCAGGGTAGCCTGCACGAGGAGATCTGGCTTCGCCGTCCACCTGGCTTCACTGGGACTTTCCCTCCTGGCACCCAGTGGAGCCTCCGACGGCCAGTCTACGGTCTCCGCCAGGCACCGCGTGAGTGGCACGACACACTGAGGACTACGCTTGCGGCTCTTGGGTTTGCTCCTTCTACTGCTGACCCGTCGCTGTTTCTTCGCACCGACACTTCCCTGCCGCCGTTCTACATCCTCGTGTACGTCGACGACTTGGTCTTTGCCACAGCAGACACTGCTGGACTCGCCTACGTGAAGTCCGAGCTGCTGAAGAGACACACGTGCACAGACCTGGGTGAACTGCGCAGCTACCTTGGCTTGCAGATCACTCGGGACAGAGCACGCCGCACCATTACCTTGACTCAGTCACACATGGTGCAGCAGGTCCTTCAGCGCTTCGGCTTCACGTACTCCTCGCCTCAGGCCACTCCTCTGCCTACTCGCCACTCACTCTCAGCTCTGCCTTCGGATGAGTCCGTAGAGTCGAGTGGTCCGTATGCAGAGCTTGTTGGCTGCCTCATGTACCTGATGACCTGCACACGACCTGACCTTGCATACCCTCTGAGCATTCTTGCACGCTATGTTGCTCCTGGGAGACACAGACCGGAGCACATGGCTGCAGCGAAGAGGGTATTGCGCTACCTGTGCAGTACGTCGGGCATGGGGCTAGTGCTTGGAGGGCGGAGTCCAGTGGTCCTTACCGGCCACGCGGACGCTTCTTGGGCTGACGACCAGGCTACGCAGCGGTCGTCACAGGGTTACACCTTCAGCCTTGGTTCCGGCTCTGTCTCGTGGAGGTCTACTCGCTCGTCTTCGGTTCTCGGCTCCAGTTGTGAGGCTGAGATCTACGCCGGGGCCATGGCTGCACAGGAGCTTCGCTGGCTCACCTACCTGCTGACTGACCTTGGAGAGCCGCCTCGTTCTCCTCCAGTGCTGTACGTAGACAACAAGGCTATGCTGGCCTTGTGTCGAGAGCAGCGCTTGGAGCACAGAACGAAGCACATTGCTCTCCGCTACTTCCTTGCTCGTGAGCTGCAGCAGCGTGGTCAGTTGCGACTTGCGTACGTGGCCTCTGAGGCCAACACTGCTGATGTGTTCACCAAGGCACTCGCGCCTTGTGACCATCAGCGCTTTTGCACCCAGTTGGGTCTTGTGCCTGTCTTGCCTCACTTGCTCTCCTCTTGACTTCACTTGTACTGTGACATATATATATGCCTGCTCTTGTTTGTCTAGTTTTATATATATGTCTGTACTCCTGCATGTGAACTGGCCTCTGGCCCTACTCTTGTGCTCGGACTGTGTGGTGACTTTGTGATCCACCCTGAGCTTGCTTTGCTTTGCTTGACTGGTCTTGTGACCCCTTGTTCTCCCCCACTTTGCCTATGGGGGTGTGTCAGATTTATATGACATAGTTGCTGTAGGCTATAGTGGGGTAGCACATATGGGGTACAGGGTTTCTAGGGTTGTATTTGTACCCAATCTTTCCTTAGTCATTTCATTCCTACTTACTCATTTCACACTTAGGAGTGACCATGGTGATGAGTTCCTTGAAACTGATTTCACGAATTTCCTTAAAAGGAACGGCATCCGACACCAGCTGACCTGCCCTAAAACACCACAGCAAAACGGCATTGCCGAGCATGCCAACCGGACCATTGGCGAGGTAGCCAAGGCCTTGTTGGGGGCTGCTGGAATGCCCTACAAGTTCTGGCCTGACGCTGTCCGCCATGTCATTAGGGTACAAAACAGAGACTTGACTCATGTTGGCGAGAAGCACTGGGTGCCGTATGAGTGTTGGCTTGGCAAGAAGCCAACCATCGACATGCTGCGTGTGTGGGGCTGCATGGGTCTTGTGATGGTACCCAAGGACCAAAGGCAGAACAGGATGATGACATACTGCTGTTCTCACCTTCCATGGAGCAAAATGAAAGGGTTCAGAAGCTGCTAATGGACAGCTTCAAGTGCAAGATGCTTGGGGATGTCCATTATTACTTGGGGCTGCAGATTGAGCGAGATGTCGAGAGGAAGTGGCTGAACATGCACCAGTCACACTCTCTGGTGTGATGGAGCGTTATGGTGTGACTGTCGGTCGCACTGTGATGACGCCATTTCCTAGGCTACAAGCTATAGAAGGCAGCTGAGGATGTTGATGTGCTCGAGGATGAGCTGCAGAATAAGTACCAGTCACTAATTGGGAGTATTATGTATGCAGATATGCATACGCGACCTGATGCTTCATTCTGAGTGGGGCAGCTGGCCAGAGTTTGTGCAGCAGCCCATAGAGAAGCATTTGGAGGTGGCAAAGCACATGGTGCGCTACCTCGGATCTACCGCATCTGCTGGTGTTCAGTTTTCAGCTGGTGGTCAGCTGAAGCAAACTGGAGCAGATGGGATCACGCCTGGAACCTTGAAGTTGTCATGCTTCACCGACGCTACATGGGCCTCGGAGGATGAGGATCAATTGTCTCTCAGTGGCTGTGTGTGCATGGTCGGAGGAGGACCAGTGAGTTGGAGGTCCAAGAAGCAGAGTGAGATTGCTCAGTCTTCAGCAAAGGCAGAGTACATGGCAATGTCTCATGCCATTAAAGAGATTGTGCTCCTAAGGAAGCTGATGGAGGACATGGGAGCTGAAGAGGAGGGACCTACACCACTTTGCTTTGACAACGAGAGTGCTATTGCCATGGCCACTAATCCTATCCTGAATGGGCTCAACAAGCACATGAAGGTTAAGTGGCACTTGGTGAGGCAGATGGTGAATGAGGGGGTTGTTGAGCTTCATTATATGAAGTCCAGCAAGCAGGCAGCTGATTTTCTTACCAAGAGACTTCGTGAGGGTGCACACTGGAATTTTGCTAAGATATGTGGCATGGCGTTGCACTAGTGTGTCCAGCAATGTCATGGGGCATGTGTGTTTGGCTCTGTGATGAGATTGCATAAGTATGAGTGTGTGTGGATGTAGTTCGTTAGTCTGAGGAGGAGCTTGTTGTATGTACGTCAGTATGAGTGAATGCCATCCTAACGTGCTGCTGTGTGCTTGTGCAATTCATGCTTGCGTCATTTGCATGAGCATTAATAATTATGCATGGCTGTTGGATTTTATTATCTCTGTGTTTTTCTCCAAGTCTAAATGCTTGATCGTGCAGGAGAAATCCAGAGTTTTCTAACGATAGAAAGATCTCCTTATTCCGACCAAAATCGCCCAAGTTACAAGATTTCCAAGATTTGGGAATTCTATCTTAATTTGGGATATTAACTAAATTGGGCGATTATTGGGTCATGATTATAAAGGGATTTTTGGTTGGGTGGATGAGAAGGCAACTTTGACTTTTGGATTGGGGTGGCTAGAAGTTTCTAGCATTGGGTTACAAATGTTGCAACATCTAGGCAAAATCCAATTGGATTGGATTTTGCATGTGACACCTCAAGAACCTCATCATGAGGGTTGCATCTGATGCTAGGAAGTTTCCTACCATCCTTCCCAAGCATTTGAAGAGCCTTTCCTCACAAGGTTCTCTTGAAACCCCCCAACTCCTTATTCTATGCCTTCCTGTTTGTTTTTCCTCCATCCTTTCTAGTGAGAGCAGCAGCTATACGATATTACTTCGTTCTCACTCCCTAGACCATGAAATCAAGTGATTCAACATGCAAATGGTAGCTGAGACCAGCGCGCGCAATCCTATAGAGCGGATTTGCGTTTAGTTGAGATTTGAGTTTGTCATAAGTCTTCAAAGTGACCGGATCTTGAACAGCACCTCCTGTGCGCTCCACTGCTGCTGCTGTCGCATGTGCGCCATACCGCGGCTGCTGCCACCCGTGCGCTGCGCCGCCGCCCCTCTACTGCCACTGCCGCTTGTGCGCCGCACCGCCGCGGCTGCAGCTCTTGCGCCACTGCTGCCCACGCACCTCTGCCACTGCCGCCCGTACTCCGCACCGCTAATAACTGGCCAGCCCGAAGCCACCCGCATACCATGGCGACTGTCACTGTACTGACCTTCGACGCAGGAGGCCGCCCTATCGAGTATAAGTCCTGGATAGAGGACCTTCACTTGTACCTGCAGAACGTAACCACGGACGATGTCTCGCTTTTTTAGCACACGTCGGGGTCCCTTAAGGCCCCACCCACTCCGACTGTACCTGATCCTACTACGCTAGCGGACGTGCAGGAGCGGTATAGGGCTGAGCATGTTGCTAATACACACTGGTTAGCACGAGACGCCACTGCCCAGCTTGCAGTCTGCGCTCACCTCCCGCCTGACCAGAGGTCCCACTTTTGCTAGCTGAAAACGGCCAAAGCACTCTATGAAGTTGTAGTTAAGCGCTACTCATCCCCCTCTTCTGCCACCCTAGGCTGTCTTGCGCTGCCATTTCTCTTCCTTGAGCTATCTAACTTCACCATTATAGCCGACCTCATGACTCTGTTAGAATAGTAGCACAAGTGAAGGAGCCATAGATAGGGTTTAGCATGCTAGGCAAGAGAGAATAGGCAAAAGAGTGGTTGAACTAGAAAGGAGAGGGATAAAAATAGCAACCCCAAATGGGTTATGCTCACTATTGGGTACCCCACTACAGACTAGACAAGCATAATATTTTGACAGACTCACCTGCACTATCTTGTTACGCGCTACCGTGCTGCTCTCAAGCCAACGTTTCTGCCTAAGAACCAGCCCCCCTTTTATCTCACTCTCTACTTCCTCATGACTCGCCTCCTTGACCCTCTTCCCAATGTTCGAGACTTCTTCCCCTCCCTAGACTCCACTGAGCTCACCCTTGCCTCGTTTTAGTTATGTATCCTTTTGGCCGAGCCTACTGCCCGCGGTGTAGCTGCCTCCCATGGTACTCCCCGCCCATCATTTTAAGGATTCCCCCCCTCCCTTTTTGCACCTTCTGTTCCCCCTGCTGCTGCTGTTGACTTCCTTAGTGTTGAGGAGGTCGGTGTTGCATCTGCTCCTAGCAGCATGAGTGCGCGTACTAAGGGTGGGGGTGGTGGGGGTAGTGGAAGGGATGGTGGCGGTGGCGGTGGCGGTGGCGAAGGTGGTGGGAGTGGCGTTGGTGGGGGTGGCGGAGGTGACGGAGGCGGTGGAGGTGGCGGGTGTGGTGGGGGCCATGGTGGAGGGGGCTCGAATGGTGGTCGAGGTGGAGCTGGCAGGGGTGGAGGCCCGGGTGGAGGCCAGGGAGCGGCGCCTGGTGGTGCAGCTCATAGAGGCGGAGGTTCTGGGGGAAAACAGCAGCAGCAGCCACGTCGGCAGGAGACTCTCTCGCCGCAGCAGCTTTGTGAGTGGGTTGCCTAATGAGGCTCCCCATGTGGTGGTGGTCGCTTCCAGTACGTCCGGCGCACTAGACCCCGCCGTGGAGAGGTCCGCGGCAGGCTGGGGCACACTTAGGCTCGCTACTTCTACCGCCTCGACGATGCTTTTCGAGCGGAGTTTGGTAAGTAGTCCAAGATTCCTGACTGGTTAGGATTGCTCAAGAAGGGTGTAGATGTGTTTCCTCTTTATTTGGACCAGATCTCAACTAGCATATATGCAAAAGATGCTACTGGTGCTATTGCTGAGGGAGGGTGACTATTATTCTGGTGTGCCTAGATCTGGTTGTGTAGAGGCTGCTAGTGTAGGTGCTTGTGAGACCGCTAGCACATGTGCAGTTCCTGCGGAGGCGTTGCTCACCTTCAAGCTGGACTCCGGCGTGTCTTGGTGCTTCTTTCGCGACTGCACCACAGTCACACAGCTCCCGGCACTTGTCCCTAGCACTCTGGCCGACCCCTCCTTTGGCCTGGTTGTTCCACGTGGCTCGCATGTTCTCCCATGTCCTGCAGCCCCCTCTGGCTCCCTCTTAGGTCTCCACCCCCCCTCGTTCGCTATGAGCTTTTGTGAGTACCGTTTTACAGCCCTGCCATGTGCCGAGTCCTGTCCTCCCGCGACATCACCTTTGACGAGTCAGTTTGCTACTACCGTCTCTACCTCCACGGCTATTCCCTCGTCCTCCCCCCTCTTCCTCCCCCCCCCCCCACCCTCCTGGTTCCGGGTTACCCCCCGGTAGACCCCCTCCCCCCATTGCATCCTGCTCCCTCAGGTGTGTCTCAGGACACACCACCCCCCTTGGTTGAGCCTTTGGAGGTCTCTTCTGACCCCTCTGGCCCGGCTGAGGGGGGTGATCCTGCTGCTTACAACACAGTGGCCTCTTGGTGCCTACTGTGCTTGGAGACACCTCCTGGTTTTCCGCCTCGGTCGTATTCGCCGCCTCTGCAGCATGTCCCTCTGGACTCTGATACTCTTGGAGGTGCAGGCTTTGGGGGTGCCGGTTCTGGGGGTGCTGACTCTGGAGGTGCTGAATCTGGGGGTGCTGAGGGTGCTGTCTGAGGGGCTGTTGAGCGTCCTAGTGGTGGTGGGGTCGAGGGTACTTCTGATCAATGTTCTGCGGGTGCGAGGCAGCCTCTGCCGCGGTGGCCCTTGTTATGGGAGCAATAGCAGTTGGCGCTGCCACTTCTTGGGTCCGTTGGTGGAGGTTTTGGTGCTGGAGGTACAAGAGCTGGAGGTGCTAGAGGTACTGGCGCTGGAGGTGCGGCCACTGAGGGTGTTGGTCGTGCTGGAGCTGGAGTTGTTTCTGGTGCTAGTACTGGAGGAGCTAGTTCCGGGGATGCATCGCAGCCGCAGTCATCGCTGCCGCTACCTAGGTATGTGCTTCACCACCTTCTCAGACTTCCGCCTGCCCTGTCTTGGACACAATTACCAGCTCTCCACTGCCTGTTCCTTCTCGTTACACTCCGTTGACAGATTTCCTATGTGTGTGTCGACAGCCTGCGTCTCCTCCTGCCTCGCGTATTGCTCATCGTGCTCGCCGTGTTCATCCTCCACCAGTCCCCAGCACCCACACCATGACACTTCGTCCTTTCTCTGTTCCAGAGCATATTGTCCTGCTGTTACCTCCCTCGTCCTCCCTTCCTGACGTTCCTGACCCTGTGGCTGACGTTTCTCGTGCTGCTAGTCTGACTGTCAGTCATTGTCTTGCCACGCTTGTGACTGACCCTACGTTTTAGTTTGCTGCTGCGCTTGCCCTAGTTGCTGAGCTCGATGACTTTGCTTCTACTTGGCGCCTTGACTACCTCACGAGTCTTGTTTCTGACTCTTCCTCCGACCGCTGGGAGTAAGCTCGCCCTTGGCTGAGACGTCCTTGAGGACAGGCAATTTGAGCTGGAGTTCCTTGAGGCTACTGTATTTCATCTCGCTGCCATGCTGCTTGCCCATGAGGGAGAACCGGATGCACTCGACATCCCGACGTTGCGCTCTTCTGAAGAGGCAATCACGGGTCCTTACTCCGCTCAGTGGTAGACAGCCGTGGATGCAAAGATGGCATCCTGGAAGTCCACGGGCACCTACGTCGATGCACTTACCCCTCTTGGGACGATCATAGTCGATGGCATGTGGATTTTCAGGGTGAAGCGGTCGCCGGGTTCCCCGCCTATATTCAAGGCGTAAAACGTTGCACGAGGCTTCAGTTAGCGTCAGGGGGTTGACTTCTTCCGTACCTTCTCCCCCACTTCGAAGATAACCACTCTCGGATGTTACTGCATGTTTCATCACACCGTGACTACGATCTGCACTCCCTCAACTTCTCGGCAGCGTTCTTGCATCACAGCCTCCACGAGGATATTTGGCTGCGTTGCCCACCTGACTTCACTGGGTCGTTTCCTGAGGGTACCTAGTAGAGGCTCTAGCGGCCAGTCTACGGTCACGCAAGTGGCACGGCAAATTGAGGACGACACTTGCACACTCTTGGTTTTGCTCCTTCGACTGCCGACTTGTCGCTGTTCTGCGCACCGACTCTACTTTGCCGCCGTTCTACATCCTCGTGTACGTCGACGACTTGGTCTTTGCGACTGCTGACACTGAGGCATTGGCTGTTGTGAAGGGGGGGCTGCAGAAAAGACACACTTGCTCTGACCTGGGTGAGTTGCGGAGCTATTTTGGCTTGCAGATCACCCGGGACAGAGCAGTGTGCACCATCATCCAGACTCAGTCACACATGGTGCAGCAGGTCCTTCAGCGCTTACGCTTTCAGTTCTCCTCGTCACAGCCCACACCTTTGCTTACAGGCCATTCACCCTCAGCTCCGCCTTCGGATGAAGAACCTGCTGTACCTGATGACGTGCACTCGGCCTGGCCTCACGTATCCTCTCAGCATCTTGGCGCGCTACGCTGGGCCCGAGAGACACCGCCATGAGCACTGGCGGGCTGCTACAAGGGTACTGCGCTACTTGTCCAGTACATCAGGCATGGGGCTTGTGCTTGGGGAACGAGGCTTAGTTGTGCTCACTTAGCACTCTGACGCTTCGTGGGTCAATGACCAGGCGACCCACAGTTCTTCACAGGGCTACACCTTCAGTCTCTGTGCTAGCTCTATCTCGTGGAGGTCCACTCGCTCGTCTTTTGTGCTTAGCTGTGGATGTGAGGCCGAGATCTACGCTGGGGCTATGGCTGCGCAGGAGTTACGCTGGCTGACCTACTTGCTCACCGACTTGGGCGAGCGGCCTCATTCTCTCCACTTCAGTATGATTGCCTTGTGTCAGGAGCAGAGACTGGAGAACACAACGAAGCACATTTCCCTTCGCTACTTTCTCGTGCGAGAGTTGCGGCAGCATGGTCAGCTCTGTCTTCGTTGCTTGGAGTCAGAGGCCAACACTGCTGATATGTTCACCAAGGCTCTTGGGTCTGGTGATCATCAGCGTTTCTGCACTGCTCTAGGTCTTGTGCCTGCTCTGCCTCATTTGCTTACCGCTTGAGTTTGCATTGTACTTTGATATATATATAAATAAATATATATCTGTACCTGCATGTTTACTCTTGCTAGGTTGTGATCATTGTATTGTTTGTGCTATTGTTACATTCCATGTGAACTGGCCTTGTGGCCTCTTGCTTTTGCTCGGACTGTGTAGTGATCTTGAGATCCACCAAGAGCATTCCTTCTTTTCTTCTCTTGACTAATCTTGTGACCATCTGTTGTTTTTGCTATCCCTCACTTAGCTTATGGGGGTGTGTCAAACATTTTTTTATGTTATTGTTTAGACTATACTGGGTTTATCTATAGGGGGTATGATTTCTAGGGTTTGCTATATGTAGTCAACCCCTGCAAGTTCCATTCATTCCGCTTTTTTTTTATTCAATACCATCATGATTACCTGCCTTGTAACGCGACTAGATATCTAGCTTTGTGCAAGGCCCAAAATATCAGGGAAAATTCCCCTTTTGCCCTGATGGGTGGTTGCTTTATCCCAGTTATCCTTGCAAAATCAGGCTTTTGTTTTTTTTTATTCTTACGCATAAAAAATATGTTTGTTCTTACATTGATAGCGATCTTTGTTACACTGCCGGTATCAGGGTTTGGTATACATTACCCTGATACCGAAACCCTTTTAGCGCGGATCAGCCCATAGTTCGCGTGCTGACAAACTGAACCACGCACCCACTGCCACCGTCGTGACCCACAATATAGCCAACGCACCACAGGATCGTGCCATACCACGTCACGCCTACTACCAGCTGAGCCAAGTAGCGCGCCAAATCAGTTTCATGATAGTTGAATAATACATGTGAAATCACTTAACAACTTGCATTGAAAGCAGGTTACCACTACAATAATTCCTTGGTAAAATTAGTGGAAAGAAAAGGCTGCTGCCATTAGGGTACAAAAATTTTTACCCTACGGGTCAGGGTAGTGGGGGCCTGGAACCCTGATTTATCAGGGTGGGCCTAAACCAATTTTGGGCCCTGGCCTTGTGTGTTATCCAGAATTTATGATTGAATTATCCAACTCAGTTCTCAGTCCTTATAGTTTGTGTGATTTTCCTTAGAGAAAAGGTGAAAGCGGATGGTTACCCTAATGCAAAAGGATTGGGTCAAATGTTATCATGAGGCCTGATGATGAACGTGTGTTTGGCCTAAATCCCCGAACTGATGTTCTCTGTCGACATCAAATCCGGGTACCATATTTCCCTGGATAAGCGCCGGGGGGTGGGCCTTTTATACCGTAGATGGTTTTTTTGTGTGTGGTGGGGAGGGGGGGAGGGGGGGGGAGGGGGCGGGGAGGGATTCTAAACAAGAGAAAAACACCGCCCCACCCAACTCATGAAGCACCTCGCACAACGGTGGCGTGCGCTCGTTTGGCGAGTAAGTCCATATGTCAAAGACATCTCATGACAATGTCAAATTGCATTTGTCATCTCTAAGCTGCAGTGGGACATACTCTAATGAGTACAATACTTTAGGTAATTCCTAGTACTTGTACTCATTCTTCCCTACTAGTCAATCAATCCCACATGCTAATTTTGACATGGTATCAGAGCGGATCCTCCTTCGTAGACCGCTCCGTTAGGGCCCACCGCTAGTTTAGACCTGCCCGAGCAGCCCAAACTGCCCGTACTACAATAATCGAACAGCGTTCCTCACGCTGCCCTACCTGCGCTGCCCCACGCCCTCTGCCCTGCCCGTCGCGCTGCCCGCTTGCTGCCTAGTGCGCGACCCGCACGCTGCCCTGCTCGCGCTCTGCCCTGCCCTGTGCTCTGCCTGCACGCTGCCCTGCCCTGCAGCCCGCGCGCCGCCCTGCCCTGCAGCCCGCGTGTCGCCCTGCCCTGCGGCCAACGCACCCTGCAGCCCGCGCGCCGCCCTGCCCTGCAGCTCGCGCACCGCCTTGCCCTACAGCGTGCGCGCCGCACTGCCCTGCGACCCGCGCGCCGCCCTGCCCTGCCCTGCAGCCCGCGCGCCGCCCTGCTCTGCAGCCCGAGCTCTGCCCTGCCCGGCTGCCCGCACTCCCTGCAGCCTGAGCGCTGCCCTGCTCGCACAGCCATACAGCCCATGTGCTGCCCTGCCCTGTAGCTCGTCTACCCTGCAGCCCACGCTGACCTGCCCCCCTGCGCACCTTACTGCCCGTGTGACCTACTGGCCCGTGCCCTGGTGCCCATGCTGCTGCAGCCACAGCGACTACCGCTACAACTACAGCTGCAACTACAACAGTCGCTACTGACTCCCTTCCGCCACTGCTATTGACTGCCACTGCCTGTCATGGCCACTATCACGGTCGTAGCAACGTCTGGGGGAGGACAGCAGCAGCAGCGTCAGCCGGAGACTCTATCGCCGCAGCAGCTTCGCGATTGGGTTATTCGGCAAGGCCGCTCTGGTCCTGGAGCTTGGGATTTCATGCGTACTGGAGGTACTAGACAGCAGCGACAACACCGTTAGCAGGAGACTCTCTCGCCACAGCAACTTCGTGAGTGGTTTATTCAGCGAGGCCGTCCTGGTGGTGGAGGTTATGGTACTGGAGTTACTGGACAGCAGCAGCAGCAGCAGCAGCAGCGTCATTAGGAGGCCCTCTCACCACGCGCCCCTGGTAGTAAAGAGGCTATTAGTCTAGGTGCCTGTGAGACTGGTTAAACATGTGCAGCTTTTGTGGAGGCTTTGCACACCTTTACGCTCGACTCAGATGCGACTCGCAGCTTCTTCTGCGAATGCACCACAGTCACACCGCTCACTGCACCTGTCCCAGTCTCTCTGGCTGACTCCTCTGGGGGCCGAGTCGTAGCGCGTGCCTCCACCGTTCTCCCGTGTCCAGCAGCCCCTTCCTGCTCCCTCACAGGTTTCCAACTCCCCTCGTTCTAAGAACTTTGTAAGTAACGCTGTCCTCCATGACCAGTTTGTCACTGTGAGTACTCTTGGGGGTGAGCTTGTGGTGATCATTACGGACTCACGCACTGGCGAGCACCTCGCCTTGTTCACTCGGAGGCCTGGGTTTGGCCTGTAAAGACTAAACACTGAGTCTGCACAGGTAGCTGCGTCGGGTTAGTTAGCTGCCTCTTGTTCGTGTCGATTACTCACGCACCATACTCTCCTCTGGCACCACCGTCTTGGTCATCCCTCCCTGCCACGCCTGCGTGGCATGCATTCTCGTCTCCTTGTCTCTGACCTCCCCAGGTCCCTGCCCCCACTCCCGCGCTCGCATGCACCGCCGTGCCTTCCCTACGTTGAGGGGCGGCAGCGCGCCACACCTCGTTTTTGCCGACCACTGCTCGTCTGAAGACTCCCCACATGGACGTATGGGGCCTAGCTCGCGTCCGTGGACAGGACCAGGAACGTTACTTTCTGCTGGTTGTTGACGACTACACGTGTTACACCATGGTCTTCCCCTTGCGGAGCAAGGCGGATGTCTGCAATGCTTTGATCGACTGGATAATCGTTGTTCGTCGCCAGTTGAGCGCGCGGTTTCAGCACGACCTCCAGATCCTATGACTGCACTCCAGGACCTCCTTGAGGCCTTTTGTCTTGCTGAGGGCATCGCCAGTCGCTCACGCTTCCGGCCTCCCCACAACAGAATGGGATTGCTGAGCGTCGCTTTGGCTTGATCATTGAGGTTGCTCGAAACCTCCATGATCCATGCGGCTGCTCCCCATTTCCTGTGGCCTTTTGCGGTCCGATACGTCGCGCATCACCTCAACCTCTGGCCCTGTGTCTCTGTGCCAGAGACCTCGCCTACACTGCATTGGACGGGGGAGGTTGGCGATTTGTCGGCGTTTCGGGTCTAGGTCGCGCTCCCCCTTGTCCGCGATACCACCGCGAGCAAGCTCTCTCCTCGCACCCTCCGTTGCGTCTCCCTTGGCTTCCCCACCAACGCCCTGCCATGCCAATTTTACCACCCTGCCGCGCACCGCGTTCTGTCCTCATAGGATGTCACCTTTGATGAGTCGGTGTGCTTCTACCGTCTCCCCCCACACGCATCTTCCCCACTTTCCCCGTCGCCCCTCTTCCTGGTTCCAGGTCCCTTCTCGGTAGACCCCCTCCCCCCACAGGGTCCTGCTCTCTCAGGTGTGTCTCAGGTCGACACACCCCCCTTGGTTGAGCATTTGGAGGTCTCCTCTGACACCTCTGGCCCAGCTGAGGGGGGTGACCCTGCTGCTGACGACACGGCAGCCACTCGCCGCTCGCCGCGCCTGGAAACCCCTCCTGGTTCTCCGCCTCGGCCGTCTTCGCCGCCTCCGTAGCCTGTCGCTGTGGACTTTGGTGCTGCTGGGGGTGGTGACAATGAGGGTGCGGACTCTGGGGGTGCTGGTCCGCGGGTTGCTGAGTCTAGGGGTGCTGGTTCTGGGGGTGCTGATTTTAGGGGTGCTGACACTAGGCCTGCTGCGAGTCCTAGTGGTGGTGGAGTCGTGGGTGCTCCTGCTGGAGTACCTGGCGTTGGACAGCTGCAGCCGCCTAGTCGACTCGAGACGCTCTCGCTGCAGCAGCTTCGTGTGTGGACCATTAGGCGAGGCCGCTCTGGTGCTAGAGCCTGGAGTTTTACAGGTTCTGGAGCTGCTAGTGCTGGAGGTACTGCTGGTGCTGGAGGTGCTGGAGCTGCCAAATTTGGAGGTGCTACTGGTGCTGGAGGTGCTGGAGCTGCTAGTTTTGGAGGTGCTGCTAGTGTTGTAGGTGCTGGAGCTGCTGCTGCTGGAGCTGCTGGTGCTGGAGGTGCTAGAGCTACTTGTGCTGGAGGTACTGCTAGTGCTGGAGTTGCTGGTGCTAGTCCTGGAGGTGCTGGAGGTACTGCTGGTGCTGGAGGTGCTGGTGCTGGAGGTGTTGGAGCTGCTAATACTGGAGATGCTGCTGGTGCTGGAGGTGCTGGAGGTGCTAGTTTTGGAGGTGCTACTAGTGCTGGAAGTGCTGGAGCTGCTGGTGCTGGAGGTGCTGGAGCTACTGGTGCTGGAGGTGCTGGAGGTGCCGGAGCTGGAGGTGCTAGAGCTAGAGGTGCTAGAGTCAATGGAGCTGCTGGTGCTGGAGGTGCTGGAGCGGCAAGTGCTGGAGGTGCTGGAGGTACTGGAGCTGCTGGTGCTGGAGGTGCTGGAGCTGCAAGTGCTGGAGGTGATGAGTTGGAGGTGCTAGAGGTACTGGAGCTGCTGGTGCTGGAGGTACTGGAGCTGGAGGTACTGCAGGTGCTGGAGCTGCTGGTGCTGGAGGTGCTGGAGCTGCCGGTGCTGGAGGCTAGAGCTGGAGGTGCTGGAGGTACTGGAGCTACTGGTGCTGGAGGTGCTAGGCTGGAGGTGCTGGAGGTCCTAGAGCTGCTGGTACTGGATGTCAGAATGAGAAACTGGAATGAATGAACTAGCACAGAAATCAGTACAAGTAGTAAACCCTAGAATTGTGTACCCCCTATAGGCTAACCCACTGTAGCCTACACTAGCACAACATATATAATGTTTGACACACCCCCATAGGCAAAGTGGGGGAGAACTAGGGGTCACAAGACCAGTCAAGCAAAGCAAAGCAAGCTCAGGGTGGATCTCAAGGATACCACACAAATTCCGAGCACAAGCAAGTGGTCACAAGACCAGTTCACATGCAGGTTTATAATAGAGCAAGGGGTACAGTGATCACAACCTAGCAAGAGCAAACATGCAGGTATATATATAGAGATCACAGTACAAACAAAGTCAAGAAGTAAGCAAGTGAGGCCCAGTGGGCACAAGGCCTAGAAGAGTACAAAGACGCTGATGGTCAACAGGCGGAAGTGCCTTGGTGAACACATCAGCAGTGTTGGCCTCAGTGGCCACGTAACGCAGGCGAAGCTGACCACGCTGCTGTAGCTCTCGAGCTAGGAAGTAGCGCAGAGCAATATGCTTCGTCCTCTGCTCCAGTCTGTGCTCCTGACACAAGGCAATGGCTGCCTTGTTGTCGACGTACAGCACTGGAGGAGAACGAGGCTGCTCTCCAAGGTCAGTCAGCAGGTAGGTGAGCCAGCGAAGCTCCTGGGCAGCCATGGCCGTGGCGCAGATCTCAGCCTCACAAATGGAGCTGAGAACAGAAGAAGAGCGAGTAGAACGCCAAGAGACAGAGCCAGAGCCAAGACTGAAGGTGTAACCCAAAGACGACCGCTGAGTAGCCTGGTCGTCTGCCCAAGAAGCGTCTGAGTGCCCAGTGAGAACAGGCCGGTCTCGCCCTCCAAGCACTAACCCCATGCCCGACGTACTGCACAAGTAGCGCAACACCCTCTTAGCTGCATCCTTGTGCTCCTTCCGGTGACGGCCGGGAGCGACATAGCGTGCTAAGATGCTGAGAGGGTATGCAAGGTCAGGTCGAGTGCAGGTCATCAGGTACATGAGGCAGCCCACAAGCTCTGGATATGGGCCACTCGGCTTTACGGACTCATCCGAAGGCAGAGCTGAGAGCGAGTGGCCGGTAGGTAGAGGAGTGGGCTGAGGCGAGGAGTACGTGAAGCGGAAGCGCTGAAGGACCTGCTGCACCATGTGAGACTGGGTCAAGGTGATGGTGCGGCGTGCTCTGTCCCGGGTGATCCGCAAGCCAAGGTAGCTTGTCAGTTCACCCAGGTCTGTGCACGTGTGTCTCTTCTGCAGCTCCGACTTCACGTGGGCGAGTCCAGCAGTGTCAGCAGTGGCAAAGACCAAGTCGTCGACGTACACGAGGATGTAGAACGGCGGCAGCGAGGTGTCGGTGCGTAGAAACAGCGACGGGTCAGCAGTAGAAGGAGCGAACCCAAGAGCTGCAAGTGTAGTCCTCAGTGTGTCGTGCCACTCACGCGGCGCCTGGCGGAGACCGTAGACTGGCCGCCTAAGGCTCCACTGGGTACCATGAGGGAACGTCCCAGTGAAGCCAGGTGGGTGGCGCAGCCAGATCTCCTCATGCAGGCTGCCCTGTAGGAAAGCAGTGCTGAAGTCAAGAGAGTGGAGCTCGTAGTCACGCTGAGCGGCGACGTGCAGCAGAACCCGAAGAGTGGTCATCTTCGGGGTGGGGGAGAAGGTCTGAAAGAAGTCAACTCCCTCTCGCTGACTGAAGCCTCGTGCAACGTAACGCGCCTTGAAGACAGGCGGAGAACCCGGCGGCCGCTTCACCCTGAAGATCCACATGCCACTGACGATGTTCGCCCCAGGTGGGGGAACCTCGTCGACGTAGGTGCCTGTGGACTTCCAGGAAGCCATCTCTGCGTCCATGGCTGTCTGCCACTGAGAGGAGTAGGGACTGGCCATCGCCTCTGCGTAAGAGCGTGGGGTCGGGATGTCTGGTGCATCCGGGTCTCCCTCAGGGGCAACAAGCATGGACACGAGATGGGGCAAAGCAGCGGCAAGGCAACCAAACTCCTCCTGCCTGTCCTGAAGGACGTCAGTGCCAAGGGCACACTCACCCCCGACGGACGGAGGAGAGTCAGACGCAGACTCAGCAACAAGACTCGCAACGTAGTCTAGACGAAACGCAGCTGCAAAGTCGACAAGCTCAGCAACTAAGGCAGACGCAGCAGCAGACTCAAAGGAAGGATCAGTGACAACCGTAGCCAGGAGACGCGTGACAGTAGGACTGGCAGCGCGAAGGGAGTGTGACGCCGGGTCAGCAAGAGCAGGAAGAGAGGACGCAGGAGGCGACGGGAGAGGGACACGCTGCGGAGCAGTGGACTGACGAAGCGCCATCTGGTGAGTGCCTGGGACAGCAGGAGGACGCTGACGCTGGACACGACGACCAGGGGTAGCAGCACGAACAGGCGACGCTCGGCGAGACGCAGGCGACACAGGACGTGACGCAGGCTCACGACGCTCAGCAAGACCTCCAGTCGGACCAGTGTAAGGAGCAAGCACAGAGAGAGGGGAGGCAGGCGGTAACTGTGGCTGTGACTGGACAGACGGCAGACACTCTAAGGCGGGAGGAGGACAAGGAGGAGGAGGCTGACCAAGAACCTGCTGAAGGAGCGGAACGAAGTACGGCCGTGACCGTGCAGCAACTCCCGAACCAGCAAAGACACCAGCGGCAGGGTCCTCAGCACCAGCAGAAGCTCCAACCTCCGGGTCCTCCACTCCAGCAGCAGCAGAAGCACCTCCAGCAGCAGGAGTACGTCCAGCACCAAGGTCCGCAGCACCCGCAGTAGCTCCAACGCCCGGGTCCTCAGCACCAGCAGCACCTCCAGTAGCACCGCCAGCAGCAGCAGCACCTCCAGCAGCAGGGTCCGCAGCACCCGCAGCAGCTCCAACGCCCGGGTCCTCAGCACCAGCAGCACCTCCAGCAGCACCGCCAGCAGCAGCAGCGCCTCCAGCAGCACCGCCAGCAGCAGCAGCACCTCCAGCAGCAGGGTCCGCAGCACCCGCAGCAGCTCCAACGCCCGGGTCCGAAGCACCAGCAGCACCTCCAGCAGCACCAGTAGCAGCGTCAACTCCGGGGACCCCAGCACCAGCAGCTCCACTCCGGAAACTGATGTGCCGAGCGTACCACTCCCGGAGTTGTGGGGAAGAGGGCGGCTCCCGCCGCGGCGGGGAAACACGAGCACCAACTCCAATAGCACCGCAAGCCCGAGACGCACCCCGCCGGAGGCTGCAGTACCGCGAGTACCACTCACGTAGCTGCTGCGAAGACGGAGGTCCTCCAGGCGCCTCACAGTCAACTGCAGCACCCCCAGGCTCAGCACCCCCAGTCTCAGCAACTCCAGGCTCAGCACCCCCAGACTCAGCAACGCCAGGCTCAGCACCCCCAGACTTAGCAACGCCAGGCTCAGCACCCCCAGACTCAGCACCCCCAATCTCAACACCCCCAGACTCAGCACCCCCAGGCTCCGCATGCTCAGGCTCCGCACGCTCAGGCTCAGCACCCCTAGCAGGACGCGAGTCGACAGCTACCTCGGCAGGCTCAACCGGGTCTACCTGGGAGACACCTGAGGGAGCGGCACCCTGAGGGGGGAGGGGGTCTACGACAGCAGCACCTGGCGCGAGGAAGAGAGGCGGGGGAGGGAGCGGGGCAGTGCGGTAGGGGAAGAGGCGGTAGTAGGGGACTGACTCGTCAAAAGTGACGTCCTGAGAGGGCAGAACCCGGTGCGAGGTGGTGTGGTAGAACTGCCAACCAGGCGCGTCCGGGACAAAGCCAAGGAAGACGCAGGGAACAGCGCGGGAGGAGAGCTTGTCCGCGGACGTATCGCGGACAAAAGCTCGAGATCCCCAGACCCGGAAGCGCGACGCATCGCCAACCTCCCCCGTCCACCGCAGCGTGGGCGAGGTCTTCGGCAAGGAGACACGGGGCCAGAGGTTGAGCTGATACGCTGCGTACCGGACTACAAACGGCCACAGAAAGTGGGGGGCAGCCGCATGGATCAAGGAGGTACGAGCGACCTCCATGACCAGGCCAATGCGGCGCTCCGCAACCCCATTCTGCTGTGGAGAGGCCGGAAGCGTGAACGACTGCTCAATGCCGTGCTCAGCACAGTAGGCTGCCAAGAGGTTGGAGGAGAACTCACCACCTCTGTCGGAGTGCAAGCGCAGGACAGGAAACTCCGAGCGGAAGCGCTCGTGTAGCTGAAGACGGGCTCTGCGGATCCAAGGGATCAGAACATCAGGGACCTCACCCTTGGTGCGCAAGGGGAAGACCGTGGTGTAGCGCGAGTAGTCGTCAACAACTATCAAGAAGTACCTCTCCTGACCCTGACCACGGACGCGGGCTGGGCCCCACACGTCCATGTGGAGCGTCTGCAAAGGAGCAGTCGTCGGGGGAAACGAGGAGGAGTGAGGAGCGGCGCGCTGCCGCCCCTCGACACAGGGAAGGCAGGGAGGAGCAGGCGAGGGAGGGAGGGGAGGAAGGACCCTGGGAAGACCTGAGACAAGGTACCGAGAGTGCATGGCACGAAGCCGCTGCACAGACGGGTGACCAAGTCGGTGGTGCCAGAGGACAGTCTCGTGTGCTAGAGAGCGACACGAGCAGGGGGCAGACAGCTGACGTGACGCAGACGCAGACGCCGCTACCTGAGGGGACTCAGTGGTCAGTGTGTAGAGGTCCGACCCCGGCTGCCGTGTGAAGGTAGTCAGGTGGCGGCCCGTCCGAGCACACGTGCAGTGTGTCATCGCTCGTAGGCAGGAGTGAACTAGTGAACACCCCCATCCTGGAGCGCGCAACCCGCCACCAAGTTCGTAGAGAACGAGGGGAGGTGTAGACCTCACAGTGTGCCCGACGGGACCGGAGGACAGGGAAGGACAGTGGAGGAGGTCGCAATGACCGGACCCCTAGAGGGGTCAGCGAGGGAGACAGCGACTGGTCGAGCAAGGGGCTCAAGAGCAGTGCGGTCACGAAAGAAACAGCGCGAAGCGCCTGAGTCTAGAGTGAAGGTGTGTAGTGCCTCAGTGGACTCAGTAGTACCTGGGGTGGCAGACTCACAAGCACCTAGAGCAGCAGCCTGACCAGCACCTGGGGCAGCAGACACGCAAGCACCTAGGGCGGCAGCCTCACTCGTGCGGATGCCCGGGTCAGGCGGAACACACAGGTACTGATCCTCCTCTCCACTAATAGTCAATGCATACATAGCTTTGAGAATAACATCAAAGTCAAGAGCATAGATATCAATATCCTTCTTGAGGAGATCAGCCCACAGGGGGGTCTCAGGTGCGTCAGGGAACTGAGCACGCCAAGAGTCATCTAGGCGAGAGAAGCAGCGCTGCGCGGTGTGCGCCCTCCCGCACGTCTGTCCCTTGCGGCGACCAGTGCGGATGACGTACGTGCAGCTAAGGCTACCCCCCCCCCCCCCCCCCCCCCCCCGTGCTGTAAGTACCACTCACGAAGCTCTTGGGACGACTGAGGGTGCTGCGTGCTCTGGCCAGTGCCAGAGCCTCCACGACCACCACCGCCGCCGCCACCACGACCACCACCGCCCCTACCGCCGCCACGTCCACCGCCGCCACCACCACCGCCCCCACCCCGGCCACCGCCGCCGCCGCTGCCTCCACCACCCCCACCGCTGCCACTAGCCCCTCCAGCCCCGCCACCGCCCCCACCACCGCCACCACCCCCACCACCGCCTCCCCCGCCGTGACCCCCACCGCCCTTGCCTCCCCTGCCCTTGCCGCTGCGGCGCCCGCTGGGAGCGGACGCAGACCCGACCTGCTCAGCACCGAGGAGGTCGACAGCAGCAGCAGAGGCGACAGAGGGGAGCAGGGGGGAGGGGGAACACCCCTCGAAGAAAGGGGTGCGGGGGTCGCCACGAGAGGCACCTACAGCTACAATACTCTTATCAGCTGCAAGCAGTTCCTTCTCGAGGAGGTCTATGGTGAGCTCAGTGGGGCAGCGGGCTAGGAAGTGGTCCCTGACTGTACGTAGAGTGTCAGGGAGGCGGGTGACTAGGTGGTAGAGAGTGAGCCAGAGCGGGGGAGGGTGGGAGGCAAGGAACTCAGCAGGCATAGCGGCACGGAAGCGGGCCTCACTAGTGCGGAGGTGCGTGATGAGGTCAGCGACTGTCTGGAAGGCGGACAGGTCAGGGAACAGGTAGGGAAGCGAGAGACGGCCTAGTGCAGCAGAGGCCGGGGAGGAGTAGCGCGCAACTACAGCAGTGTACAGTGCCTGGGCAGTCTTGTGCTGGCCGAAGTGCTCGCGCTCATCTACAGGCAGGGAGTTGCGAATAGCGAAGCGAGCGTGGGCGTCACGAGTCTGCCACTGGGAGCGGGTAGTGGCGTCAGCATCAGTAGCAGGGGCAGCAGCTTTGCCTAGCGCATGATCGTACAACGAGACATCCTCCCTGGCAGTGAGCTGGAGGAACAGGTGCAGATCATCAAGCCAGATCTCAAACTTAAGCGGGCGGCCCTCAGCATCGAAAGCGAGAACCGTAGGGCTAGCCATATTTGAAGTAGTAGCAGTAGCAGCAGTAGCAGTGGCAGTAGTAGAAGCAGTAGGAGCAGTGCAGCTCAGTAGGAGGGCGCGGCTCGGCTAGGGCGGCGCGGCTCGGCTAGGGCGGCGCGGCTCGGTCGGGTCGCGCGGTCCGGCTCGGGTCGCGCGGTTCGGCTCGGTTCTGAGGGGGCGAGCGCGGGGGCCGTTCGGGGACCGTTCGGGGGCCGTTCAAGGCGCGCGCGGAGGCCGTTTGGGGGCCATTCGGGGCTAGCGCGGGGCCGTTCGGGGGCCGTGGGAGGCTAGCGCGGGGCCGATCCGGGGTCGCAGGGAGCTAGCGCGGGGCCTGAAGGGGCCGCGAGAGGCTAGCGCGGGGGCCGCACGGGGCCGTTCGGGGCTAGCGCGGGGCCATTCAGGGCCGTGAGAGGCTAGCGCGAAGTCGGCGGGGGGGCCTTAAGAGGCTAGCGTGGGGCCGTAGGGGGCCGTGAGAGGCTAGCGCGGGGCCGCGTGGGGCCCGAAGGGGCTAGCGCGGGGCCTTAAGGGGGGGGCTGTGAGGGGCTAGTGGGGGCCGACGGGGCCTTTAGCGAGGAAAGCGCGGGGCCGTAAGAGGCCTTAAGGGGCGACGCGAGGGGCCGTGAGGGGCCTTAAGGGGCGACGCGAGGAACGAGGCGCACGAGGGCGCTAGGAAAAGGCGGCGCACGAGGGCGCGGCTAGCGGAAACGGTGGGCCCTAACGTTTCGGCCCTAGGTGAAACCTAGGCTCGTAATACCATGTCAGAATGAGAAACAGGAATGAATGAACTAGCACAGAAATCAGTACAAGTAGTAAACCCTAGAATTGTGTACCCCCTATAGGCTAACCCACTGTAGCCTACACTAGCACAACATATATAATGTTTGACACTGGATGTACTGGAGTTGCTGGAGCTGGTGGTACTGGAGGTGATGGAGCTGGGGGTGCTGGAGCTGCTGGAGCTGCTGACGGTACGGGGCGCGGCGCCGACCGTTTTTCTACCCGCAGCCGCAGTTGTCCCTACTACCACCTTGCTCGGCACTTCGTCAGGTTCTTAGTCTTCCGTCTTCCAGTGGCCTTACTCCGCCTCATGTGTCTTCCGCCTGACCAATCACAGCCGCAGTTACTGCCTGGCTCTCCATTATCTGTTCATTCTCCCTACTTTGCACACACAGGCTGTCAAGAATAATATATATTTCTATATATTGTTTTGTAACTGCCTGTAGTGTAGACTAGTGTAGTTATATAATGTTCTGTTTTGGTGGTGCACCTTTCATCTTGCCTATATGTACTGCTCGCTCTATAGTGAAAACCCTTCTTCTCTTTTCAATTTTCTCGACTCTCCTAAACTTACTCGAACTCAACTAGCTATGGCTCCTTAGCCTAGCTAAGCTTTTGACACAGGCTTCCTGGCAGAGCGTCATGGGCCTGAGTCTCGTTCTGCTTCCCCTGTTCGCACGGTTAGTCGTGCTTGTCGTTCTCGTCATCCACCTGTCCCCGGCACGCACACTATGGCACTTCGTCCTTCCTCTGTTCCACAGCATGTTGCTCTGACGTCTCCTCCGACGTCCTCTTTTCCTTACATTCCTGACCCTGACTCCGACCTTGCTCGTGCTGCCAGTCCTACTGTCACTCGTCTCCTCGTTATTGTTGTCACTGACCCTTCTTTTAAGTCTACTGCTGCGCTTTTCCTAGTCACTGAGCTAGTCAACTTTGGTGCTACCCGTCGTCTCGAATACGTCGCGAGTCTTGTTACTGAGTCTGAGTCTGTCTCTCCTCCGTCCGTCTGGGGTGAGCTTGTTCTCAGCTGTGACCTTGGGGACACGCAGTTTGAGCTTGGTTGTTTTGCGGCCGTTTTACCCCGTTTCGCGAACATGTTGCTTTGCCCTTATGGAGATCCGGATGCACTGGAAATCCCCACCCCACGCTCTTACACAGAGGCGATCTCGGGTGAGTAATCCTCATAGTGGCAGATAGCCATGGACGCAGAGATGGCATCCTGGAAGTCCACAGGCACCTACCTTGACGAGGTTCCCCCCCTGGGGCGAACATAATCGAAGGCATGTGGATTTTCAGAGTGAAGTGGCCGCTGGGTCTCCGCCTGCCTTCAAGGCGCGCTACGTTGCTCGAGGCTTCAGTCAGCAACAGGGGGTCAACTTCTTCCAGACCTTCTCCCCCACCCTGAAGATTACCACTCTTCGGGCGTTACTGCACGTTGTAGCACAGCGTGACTACGAAATGCACTCCCTCGAGTTCTCCACAGCTTTCTTGCAGGGCAGCCTGGGAGATCTGGCTGCGCTGCCCACCTGGCTTCACTAGGTCGTATCCTGAGGGTACTCAGTGGAGCCTCCGGCGGCAGTCTACGGTCTCCGCCAGGCGCCCCCCGAGTGGCACGACACACTGAGGACGACACTTGCGGCTCTTGGGTTTGCTCCTTCGACCGCTGAACCATCACTGTTTCTGCGCACCGACCCCTCTCTGCCGCCGTTCTACATCCTCGTGTACGTCGACGAACTGGTCTTTGCTACTACCGACACCGAGGCGCTGACCCTTTTGAAGGCGGAGCTGCAGAAGAGACATACTTGCACTGACATGGGTGAGCTGCGTAGCTATCTTGGTCTGCAGGTCACCCAGGACAGAGCACGGTGCACCATCACTCTGACTCAATCACACATGGTGCACCAGGTCCTTCAGCGCTATGGCTTTCAGTTCTCCTCGCCACAGTCCACTCCTCTGCCTACAGGCAACTCGCTCTCAGCTCCACCTTCGGCCGAGTCCTAGCCGGGTGGCCCGTATCCAGAGCTTGTGGGCTGCCTCATGTACCTGATGACGTGCACACGACCTGACCTCGCGTACCCTCGCAGCATCCTTGCACGCTTCGTCGCCCTCAGGAGACACATGAAGGAAAAGCTGCGCAGAGGGTAATGCGTTACTTGTGCAGTACTTTGGGCATGGGGCTCGTGCTTGGAGGACTGGGTCCAGTGGTACTCACAAGACACCCAGACAGTTCTTGGGCCGATGACCAGGCGACTCAGCAGTCGTCACAGGGTTACTCTTTCAGTCTCGGCTCTGGTTGTCTCGCGGAGGTCCACTCGTTCGTCTTCTGTGCTGAGGCCGAGATCTACACTGGGGCCATGGTTGCACAAGAGTTACGATGGCTGACCTACCTTCTGGCAGACTTGGGTGAGCAACCTCATTCTCCTCCAGTTCCGTACGTCGACAACAAGGTCATGATTGCGTTGTGTCACGAGCAGAGACTAGAGCACAGATTGAAGCAAATTGCTCTTCATTACTTTCTTGCTTGGGAGCTGCAGCAGCGTGGTCAGCTGCGCCTTGTTTACATGGCCTATCGGGCCAACACTGTTGATGTCTTTGTTGGAATTAAGGTTAATTCGGTTTGCTCCAATAAACATATGTAGTGGTACATCTACACTATAGTAGTGTGGAATACATTGGTTGGGTTGGGAGAACTTGTGGTGTACACTCTTTAGAGTGGACCACCTCCCAAACCCTATAGGTTAGGGTTCTCTCTTGTTGGAATAGGAGCTACTCAAGAAGTTTGATCATAACACCTTGGTGGAAGCTAAATAGCTTCCATCCCTCCCGAAGGGCTGCCGAAATTGCACCGTGACGGACACTGGACGTGGGAGGGGAGGAGGAGAGAAGAAAACTGCTGGAAATCGTGTGGATCCGTTCGGGAGGACGAGAAGAGCGACATCCATTCACGGAGGCGCTCCGTCAACTTTGGCCGATCAAGACGTGCAGCATACCGTTGGAAAGGGCTCGTCACGATCTACAACAATTGCCTCGGGGTCGTTGCCAATCGACGAGCGGATCGGACGCAATTCGCGAAATACAGTCGGCGGACGAGTTGGAAAATCGCGAATCGGGGAAGATTTAAAGCGCGGGAAAACAATTGGAGGCCAGACGCCGACAGAGGAGGCCAGGGGGCATCCAACAAGCCAAAAATCGGGAGAAACGGTCGAGTCTTCGTCGACGGGAAATCGGCCAACTTCGACGAGTTTAAGCGGCCAGCTCGGACGCGGGATCCAGAAGCACGATACATCATCGGAACGGTCTCGGAGCAAGGATTCATCTGAGCCAAACGGCTCATCATTCGGAGGTTCGAGCGCGGAGTTACGCTCCAAAAACCAAGAGGGGGCAAATCTGTCCACATCGTCTCCACCGCCGCCGCCGTTGCCTCCACCTCCACCTCAACGTCAACCTCCAGAGTGTCTGCTGCAAATGGATCATGACTCAAGCGAAGGGAAGCTGGAGAGTGCGCCAAAGTTCGACGGGAGCGACTATTGGACTTGGAGCTTCCGATTCGAACAATGGGCAGAGGCGCACGATCTATGGGGGTACTTTGATGGTTCGGAGGAGCGGCCTGCATCAGGTGACGCACGGCTGAAGTGGGAGAGGAAAAATCAGAAGGAATTCGCTCAATTCTGCAATGCCTTGGTGCCAGATGAGCTAATTCGCTTGGTACGGGAGTTCGGCGGCAAGACCGAGTTGGGCAGCGCACCTGTTGATGGCGGAGCAAGAGCGGTCACCCGAATTCCTGCAGGCACAGCAGCGGCATAGATACGAGTGAAAGAGTTCTACTTTCAGCGTGGATTGTGTAACCGGATGGCACTCTCTGAGGAGCTCTCTTCATTGAAGATGAAAGAGGGGGAGGGGGTGGCTGCATACTGGGCGCGTGCCGAGGACTTGAGGTCCAAGTACTTGGCTGCAGGAGGAAAGGAGGAGGTTGAGGAGTGGATGATGAGGGTACTCAAAGGACTACCTCCTCACTTTGAGATGCTGAAGGTGGTGCTGAACAACCAGTCATCATCGCTCACTAAGGATCAGCTGCTTACCTCCTTGAGGAGCGAGGGGATGCGGATTGGTGTCGCACCAAGATCGGATGGTGTAGCCACCTTTGGAGCGGGCATGAAAGTGGGCAGCAGCGGCAGGGGAAATTGGGACAAGGGAGGAAAGCATGGAGGCAGCGGTAGCAGCAGTGACACCAACTCGGGCAGATGGGGTCAAGGGAAAGGCAAAGCGGGAGTGCTTGATTTCCCCTGGGGGTCCAAGGGCATGGCTCCTCGGGGGTTGTGTCATGGCTGTTGGGATGAGGGACATGCATGGCAGCGATGTCCTCATCGACCTAAAGGAGGCATTCCGGCATTCCTAAAGCGGGGGGGTCGTGGGTCCAACGGCAAGGCACAGGTGGCGGATGAGGAGGAGCAGGATGACAAGGCAGAGGCAGTGGTTCGAGAGGCAGTTGCAGCAGTGGGAGAGGAGCAGCCGCGAGAGGGGTGGTGGATTGACAGTGGGGCCAGCCACAACTTTACTCCTTATGCATCGGACTTCAAAAGTAAGCTTCAGCCACCAGAGGTTCGGGGAGTTAGATTGGGAGATGGACGGGTGGTGAAAGCTGTTGGCATGGGTGAGGTGCCAGTGGTTGGTGCTGGAGGTCAGCTGCTGAGGATTTAGAAGGTCCACCTTGTGCCTGAGATGCACACGCGTCTGCTGTCAGTCCCACACCTCACCTCTCGAGATGTCATTGTCACATTCAAGGGCAAGAACTGTGTCCTTAAACGGGGGGAGCGGGTGTTGGCGATTGGAGAAAAGGAGAGGGGAAGGGACCATGGATTGGTGCGGATGTTTCTTCCTCTTGCTCGAGGCACACAAGGCAGTGCTCTTGCAGCTGGGTCCTCCTCCTCATTTTCCCCATTGACCCTTGCCCATCGCCGCCTTGGTCATACCGCCCCCACAACATTGCAACAGATGGCTCGAGGGAACAGTGTACTGGGCTTGGAGATTGGGGGGGGGAGCACTGATTGCTCCCCATGTGAGCCTTGCTTATTGGGAAAGTCGGCTCGGAAGCCGTTTCCCCATGAGGCGTCTCGGGCACTTGGGCCTTTGGATGAGGTCCACATGGATTTGTGGGGGCCAGTGCGCACACCGTCACTGGGAGGAGCGGTGTATGTCCTCAGTCTCATTGACGACTTCACCAGACGAGTTTGGTCATTCCCCCTCCCCAACAAGGAATCGACCACAGTTGCAAAAGTCCTTCGCCAGTGGCATAAGGACGTGGAGTTGGAGTGTGGGCGGAAGCTGAAGGCTGTTCGCTCGGACAGGGGTGGCGAGTTCTTGGGGGAAGCTGTAAAGGCATGGAAGGTGGAGTTTGGCATTAAAACTCAATTGAGCGTCGCAGATATACCGCAGCAGAATGGTGTTGTGGAGAGGTGGCACAGGACGATGGCAGAGGGGATTCGCACATTGTTGGTCGACAGTGGTCTCCCTGCTCGCTTGTGGGGTGAAGCATTGATGTGGGTCGTGTGGGTTAAGAACAGGGTCAGCCACAGTGCTTTGCCTGCTTCCATCACACCAATGGAGGCGTGGTCCGGCCAGAAGCCGCATGTGGGCATGGCTCGGATTTGGGGTTGCATGGGGAGTGTCATGCTGCATGGGCATGAGAAGGGTGGCAAGCTTGATGCACGGGCTGTCATGTGTGTCTGTGTTGGGGTGGACATGGAGAGCAAGGGTTGGCGCATGCTGGACCCTTCTCTCATGCGCATTCGAATTGCTCGGGATGTTGATTTTCTTGAGAATGTGATGTGGAAGGATTGGGACAAGGCAAAGGGATATGGGGAGCTTCTGCAGGATGCCGCTGAGATTTCCCAACTCCTCCCTCTTCCACTCTCGTCACCCTCAGCACCGGTTGACGACGCTGAGATGCCACCTTCATCACTGCCACCGGCCCCGCTGAGTGTGTCGGTGCAGCAGCAGCCCACCCCTCTGCAGCAGCTCAGTGGCCCCTCGGTCATTCAGCAGAGATCCGCTACACAGGCTACTTCCTCTTCCTCCTCCTTTGGTCAGCGCTCTGCCCCTCTCTCTATGGGTGCCCCTACGTCACCAGCGACTACCTCCCCACCACCGGTTACGGGTTTGCAGGTGCTTGGTATCCAGTCTGGTATAGGTGGTGAGGAGGTAGGGGGGGATGCTGGTGTGGTTGAGGGCATGCTGTGTTTGGCCAGGGAGGTGGAGGGTGTTGCACTAGCAGGTGTGAGCACCGGTGATGTCCCACGCACACTGGCTGAGGCCCTGCGTGGCCCTGAGGGCCCTGCGTGGAAGGCAGGCGCTGAGAAGGAGGTGAATGCAATGCGCACTATGGGTGTATGGGATCCAGAGCCGGTCGACTTACCTCCAGGTAAGAAGGCTATTGGGGTCAGGTATGTTTTCCGCAGGAAAACTGACAAGGAGGATAAGGTGGTACAGCACAAGGTTCGCCTTGTTGCTAAGGGGTACACTCAGGAGCCCGAGAAGGACTATGATCAGGTATTTGCTCCTGTGGGCAAGCTCACCTCAGGTCGGGTGCTTCTTGCAGAAGCCGCGGTAAAAGGGTGGCATGTACAACAGGAGGATGTTGATCATGCTTACCTCAATGCAGTCCTTCAAGAGGAGGTGTATGTGAGGCAGCCTGAGGGATTTGATGATGGTACAGGTAGGGTGTATCGCTTGCGCAAAGCTCTCTATGGGCTCAAGCAAGCGCCTCGTGCTTGGAATGAGGAGATTGGTACCACCCTGATTGCAGCAGGGTTTGACCGCAGTGCATGCGATGAGGCTCTGTACATCAGGTTTGTGGATGAAGAGCCAGTGTATGTATTGGTGTATGTGGATGACCTCTTGCTTGTGTCTCCACGCTTGGAGCTGATCGGTCAGGTCAAGGAGGTGCTTGATCAGAGGTACCACATGAAGGATCTAGGTGAGGTATCCACGTACCTTGGTGTGGAGGTTCGCAGGTCGGTCAAGGATGGGTGGTTGGAGATTGGTCAGGAGAAGTATGTCCGTGGTCTCCAGGGAAGGTTTGGTGATCTGCTGAAGGAGACCCATAGGGTGCATACTCGAATGTCACCCAATGATCTCTCTAAGATCAGGAATGGTACTTGGTCGACTGAGGAAGGTGTTGCAGCTGATGTCAAGGTGTACCAGAGTCTCATTGGCAGCTTGATGTATGCTGCTGTGACCACCCGTCCTGACATGTCCTTCACTGTCAACACCCTTGCACAGTCCTGCGTGGCACCAAGACGCATTCACATGCGCGCTGCACTGAGAGCACTCAGGTACTTGGTCGACACAGCTGATCGTGTCATCAGGTATGAGCGCCAAGGTGGTGAGCAGGTTGTTGGGTACACAGACTCAGATTGGGGTGGTGAGACTGATGGCAAGAGTCGCTCTGCCTACATCTTTAAGCTGGGAGGAGGAGCAATCAGCTGGTATAGCAAAAAGCAAGACAGTGTTGCAGCAAGCGTTTCTGAAGCTGAGTACAAAGCTCTATCGGAGGGGGCCAAGGAGGCCATTTGGTTGAGGAGTCTGTTGGCAGAGATGCATGTGGGGGATGGGGGGACTATTCCATTGCTCTGTGATAATGAGGCTGCTGTCTCCCTTGCCCACAATCCCGTTCTCCATCAGCGCACCAAGCACATTAAGGTGGCATGGCACTTTGTACGGGATGCGGTGCGCCAGCAGGAGGTCGAGGTGCACTCAGTACGCTCCCACCTCCAGGATGCCGACATGCTCACCAAAGCTCTTCCAAGCTTGCAGCTGCATGAGAACCTGGAGCGCATCGGTATGCGAGTGAGGGCTGCGAAGGCCAAGGCTTCATTCGCTGGAGGGGTTATGTTTTGATTTATGGGTGAACTTTAATGCTTATTGGAGCAAGGTGGGGTGTTGGAATTAAGGTTAATTCGGGTTGCTCCAATAAACATATGTAGTGGTACATCTACACTATAGTAGTGTAGAATACATTGGTTGGGTTGGGAGAACTTGTGGTGTACACTCTTTAGAGTGGACCACCTCCCAAACCCTATAGGTTAGGGTTCTCTCTTGTTGGAACTTCACTTCTTGGAAACCACTTTGGTTCTAGCATGGTTCATGCCCAAATGGGCTCCTAAGATTCCTAGGCTTTAGGAGGAGGTTCTAAGACTACTAAAGCTTCCGCTAGTAGCTTAGTCCATTCTAATAGTCTTCACCAAGGCCCTTCGGTCTAGTGATCATCAGCGTTTCTGCACTGCTCTAGGCCATGTGCCTACTCTGCCTCACCTACTAGTTGCTTGACTTGTTTTGTACTGTGATCTGTATGTATATATATATATATATATATATATATATACACCAGCATGCTAGCACTTGCTAGGTTGTGATCACTCTACTGCTTGTGTTTTCATAACTCTGCATGTGCACTGGCCTTGTGGCCGCTTACTTGTGCTCAGATTGCGTGGTGATCTTGAGATCCACCCTGAGTTTCGCCTTGCTTTGTTCTCTTGCTTGACTGGTCTTGTGACCGTACGTTGTGTTTGTTACCCCCCACTTTGCCTGTGGGGGTGTGTCAAATTGCATTTGTTATCTCTAGGCTATAGTGGGGCATACTCTAAGGAGTACAACATTATAGATCATTCCTATTAGTAAATGTGCTAATTTTGACAAACAACCGAGATGGAATGAAGCATGATGCCTTTACTAGTAAGCAAGCTTTCACATTTGTAAATTGTAAGGCTTGTCCTTGACATGATGACTTTTATTCATCACATTTTTTACATCATGCAGTGCAAACAATAGTGTACACGGACCAGCCCCAGAATTTGTTCCTTGTCCATTCATAACCATAAGACCCTACCAGGCTCCCTACCACTACGCAGGTAGGCCCACAGAGCGTCCAAGTTTCGGCTTGGGCCTTGGAGGAGACCCCTGGGATGGCCCGCGGCCAAAGCGCTTGCGGAACCACTTGACAAAGTCAGACATGGGGCGTGGCACCACCGGGGGGAGCGGTGGTGGGTTGGGGCGCCCAACCGATGGGTTGGGGGGAGGGGGGGATGGCGGAGTGGGGGGGGGTGGAGGAGGAGAAGGAGGAGGGGGTGATGGAGGAGGAGGAGAAGGTGGGGGGGATGGAGGAGGAGGAGAAGGTGGGGGGGATGGAGGAGGAGGAGAAGGGGGTGGAGGGGACGGGGGAGATGGTGGTGGGGAGGGGGGAGAAGGGGGTGGGGAGGGAGGAGGAGGAGAAGGCGGTGGAGGACTAGGAGGGGGAGGGGATGGTGGAGGAGAGGGAGGAGGAGGAGGAGACGGGGGAGGAGGCGGAGGTGGTGGGAAGGGAGCGGAGAGGAGGCAGCGGTTGTTGAGGGTGCGGTCCCAGTTGCCTTGGATGAGGAAGCGCTCGCCGTTGAGCCCCTGGTGGTTCCACGCCACCATGCTGCGATTCGCCGCCTCCACGTGCAGCTCCTCGTACCCTCCAAACCTGCCATACACCACACCGCTCCTCAGCACACAATGTCAAGAAAGCTGCTAGGCGCAAGGTGATCAGAAGACAGAGCAGGGCAAGGGGCGATGAGGGCGAGGAGCAGGGGTGCGATGACACACCAGCCGTAGCACTTCTGAGCGTTTTCGTAGGAGTTGGAGTCGGACCAGGTCCTGAGGTCCCAGTTGGTGGTGGTGGCCGCCATGTGGTACGCCACCTGGTTCACCAGCCCGTCCACCGGCGCCACACCGTGCGGCACCTGCCAGTAGTTGAACACCTCCGTTGGCGCCCCACACCGGTTGCACTGCACGCCACAGGGGGGCCACAGGAGAGAATGATTGGTTGCATGCAGCGCATGGAAGATGCAGCATGGGAGGCAATGGCAAGTACTGGAGCATGGATGCGATGGTGGGCATGGCAGGAATCGTGGGCGCAGGGGTGCACGCACCATGTCAGTGGGGTCGGCGAGCCACACGAATTTGATGTTGGTGCTGTTGTACGAGAACCAGCTGTGCCAGGAGCAGTAGTCCACGCAGTAGGCCTTGGTGGCGTCGTTGCGCAAGCCCGTCTGGGCGATGGTGTTGGCGGTCACCAGGAAGGTGATCTCGTTGGCGCTCAGGTTCAGCAGCCCCACAGCGATGGCGTCCCTCACCACGCTCAGGGTGGCGTTGTAGGTGAGCAGGTCCCCGCCCGCCACCACCAGCTCGCGCCCCAGCGTGATGTTGCCCGTCACGTTGCGCGGCACGTTGTTGGTGTAGCGCCGGTTGATGTTCCACCACAGCGGCACTGCACCCCCGTCACACACACGCGGGGCGAGGGGCGGAAGAGGAAGTCAGAAGCAGCCACAGATAGATTGGCCAACTAAGTCACAGGGTTACCTGCGAGACATTCACAAGGCACCAAGTGTTGGTGGGTGGGTGGCAGGCGACTCATGGACTCACGAGTGTTGGCGGGGTCGGAGGTGTTGGTGAGGCCGCGCACGAGGTTGCGCATGGCCTGCTTCGCCTCCTCTGCGATCGCCCCACCGTACCAGATGAAGTTCACCGACACGTTCGCAAACATCACGGGCCCGCTGTTCTTGTACATGATCGGGCCCCCCACGCCCTGCTGCAGTTGCCGCCTGCTGCTGCCACTGCCAGCACGGCGGGGCTGCGGAGTGAGCTGGGGCGGGCCTCCAGTAGCACTGCACAAGGGGCGGTGGCGAGGGGGGATGCCTCACGGCGGTCTCATCACTTCCTTCCTACCCATACACAGTTACCATGACCCGCGCTTGAGTGCTGAGCATGAAAGAAGGAACCATGGCGAGTGCAGGTGTACAGAGCCCAGTACACGATCGCGATGGTGCGTGCACGCACCTGTCCAAAGGGCGATACGCGCCGTCCATGGCCGCCACGCACGGCGACGCCGCTGCGGCGCAGAGGGAAAGAAGCACCTGGCGGTGGGGGGAGAGGAGCACGCGGGGCAGGGGAAGATGGCGAGTTAGCGGCAGTCGTGGCTGTGGCGGAGGCGCGCGGGATCCGATGGGCGCGACAAGGCACAGAGGGGCATGCAGGGCCGCGCGGCAGCAGAGAGGGCGTACCAGTGCCGCTGCCGTGATCTCAGAATGACTCCTGAATCTCATTGCGCCCGCCATCCTTGCTTCTCACTACGTCGCTGTCGTGCTACTCACTGCTACCAAGCCGAGCTTTTATACAACTTCAAAGGCACCCGCAGCCGGCGATCCAAATCGGCCGTACGGGGGTACGTTAGGAGCAACAGAAGGGGCGGGGTGCTGCGTGAGCTGTTGCGGCCTCGGGGACTCCGCCTCCCAGGCGAAGAGGGCGAGCTTTGTCGGTGGAAGTAACAAACTCGTTGCAGCAGCAGTGCTGCGCCTGTTGCTTTCCGCCCATCGGTACCAGGTACACGTCAGTTGCACGTAACGACTGGAATCTAAACAGCGGCAGTGCATAGAATGCCAAGCGACCAGCGCTCCATCCCTGATTGCTGTACCGTCCAGGCCATTCACGAAACGATTGCGTTCGCGAGGCACCCCATGATCCTCGTGTGAGGCTGGGAACGAACCACTCGGAGCCACAGCAGCACTGCAGCGCGCCATGCATTGTGGCCGTGCCAGCGCGGACAAGGGCTGCTGGTGCGTGGCGATTTGACTCTTCGGAACTCGCGATGCTTCGACTTCCGTATCGTGTGAGGGGTAGCAGAACGACGCGACGCGAGCAGTTAGGGTTGGCGTCTCTGTTGAGTCGGCTGACAACAGTTGTACAGTAACTTGTAGCTTGTACCAGTGAAACTCCAATCCTTGAGGCTCCGCTAGTGTAACAGCGATGGCAAGGCAGAGTTCGACGTGAAGGAACTTAATACACGCCACTCGAAGTGCACCTTGATATAATACAAACCATTCCCAGTGATTGTCTCCTTGTAATCCATATCACAGGTTTGACAAGATCAGCTGATTTTCTATATATATAATGGTGATTGACAACAGCATCACTGACAACAATTTTCTTGCTACCCTTCTGCAATCGATGCAAACGCAACACATCATGGCTTCCCATTTTCTTGGGCATCAACACGGACGAGAGCACCGATCGCACTGCGTGAAGCACCTCGTCGTTTTCACCTTCCGTCAGCATTACCTGTCAAACGTATATGTTGTATATTGTGTAGGCTATAGTGGGGTAGCCCATATGGGGTACAACCCAAATTAGGGTTAATACTTGTATCCATCCTGCTGCTAGTTCATTTCATTCTCGCTTGTACTTTCTAACATGGTTTCAGAGAAGGTCCTACCATAGGACCGTATTTTTTTAGGGCCCACCGAATCGCGCTACCCCACACGCCGCGCCGCCCTGTTAGCGCAGCGCTGCCCTGCTCTGCCCTGCGTCGCGCCGCCCTGCGCACGCACTGCCTTGCGTCGCGCTGCCTGCGCCCGCCCTGCCCGCGCGCCGCGCCGTTGCCTCGCGCCCTGCCCTGCCCGCGCACCGCTCGCCGCGTCGCCAGCCCTGCCCGCTCGCCGCTCGCCGCCGCGCCGCCCTGCCCTGCATGTGCGCCGCTAGCCGCCGAGCCGCCCTGCCCTGCCTGCGCGCCGCCCACAGCCGCGCCGCCCTGCCCTGCCCACGTGCCGCCCACAGCCGCGCCGCCCTGCCCTGCCCACGTGCCGCCCTGCTGGCTGCCGCCCTGCCCTAGTCTGCCCGTGTGCCGCTCTGCTGGACGGCGCCCTGCTTTGCCCTGCCTGCGTGCAGCCATGCTGCTAGCGCGCCCAACTACGTTGCCCGCGATGGCTACTCTTAGTGTACTCTCGTTCGATGTAGAAGGCCGTCCAGTCCAGTTCGATGCATGGCTAGATGACCTGCAGCTGAATTTACTGAGCGACTCTAGGGACGGTGTTTCGCTGTTTGACCTCACGCCTGGCGCCTCTCTCGCCCCTCCCGACACAGCTGACAGTGCGACTCGCTCACAGTGGCTTACCCGTGAAGCTGCTGCTCGCCTAGCCGTTCGCAACCACCTGCCGTTAGCCAAACGCGCTCACTTTGGCCAGCACAAAACTGCTAGAGCCCTGTACGACGCAGTAGTCGCTCGTTACTCCTCTCCGGCCACTGCTGCTCTCGGCCGCCTTATACTACCCTACCCTTTCCCCGAGCTGTCCGCCTTTGCCAGAGTCGCCGACCTAGTCACTCACCTTCGCACTAGTGACACTCGCTACCGTGCCGCGCTTCCCGCCGAGTTTCTCACCAAGAACCCTCCTCCCATGTATATCACGCTCTCATTCATCGTCACCCGCCTTCTTGACTCTCTTAGCGCAGTCTAGGACCTCCTTCTCACTCGTGACCCCACAGCCGTCACTGTCGATCTGCTCGAGAAGCACCTCCTTGCAGCTGAAACCGACCTAGTCACTATAGGCGCTTCTCGTGGCACTCCTCGCACTCCCTTCTTTGAGATGTGTCCCCCCTCCCTCGTTGTCCCCTCTGTCGCTTCTGGTGCTGCTGTTGACTTCCTTCGTGCTGAGGAGGTTGGAGCTGGGAGGCGCCGCAGCGGTAGGAGCAAGGGAGGTCAAGGTGGTGGGGGTGACAGCGGTGGAGGCGGTGTTGGGGGCGGTGGAGGCGGTGGAGGTGGCGGCGGTGGCGGTGGGATTGGTGGTGGGAGTGGAGGCATTGGTGGCGGCGGTGGTGGCGGCGGCGGTGGCGGCAGTGGGGGTGGCGGCGGGTGTGGGATTGGCGGCGGTGGCGGTGGTGGAGGCAGTGGGAGTGGTGGCGGGAGCAGTGGTGGCGGTCGGGGTGGAGCTGTTCAGAGGGGAGGTTCTGGCGGCGGCGAGAGGCAGCAGCAGCAGCGTCTGAGCAAGACCCCTTCGCCCCAGCAGCTTCGTGAGTGGTTTGCGCAGCGTGGGGCGTCTGGGGTAGTGGGGCAGAATGATGATATCTTTGCTCTTGACTATGATGCTATCCTTGCTGCCATGTATGCATTGATTGTTAGTGCTGAGGGTGACTGTTATTTGTGTGTGCCGTCCGACCCAGGTATAGAGGTTGCTGCTCTAGGTGCTTCTGAATCTGCTCTCCCTGGTACTGCGCCTGCTGAGGCCTTGCACACCTTCACGCTTGACTCAGGTGCTTCCCGCTGTTTCTTTCGCGACAGTACCACAGTCACACCTCTCCCTGCAGCTGTTGCTGTCAGACTGGCTGGCCCAGTTCTTGCCCGGTCCTCTACTGTTCTCCCGTGTCCGACGGTTCCGTCAGGCTCACTGTCAGGTCTTCACCTCCCTCGTTCTTGTTCGCTGCCCTCCAGGATGTGATGGTCACCATCACCACTACTCCGTTCGACGGGAGAGGTTGGTGATTCGTCGGTGTTCTGGGTCTGGGGATGTCAGTTTTACCACCCCACCTCGCGCCATGTCCTACCCTCTCAGGACGCCACGTTTGATGAGTCGGTTCCCTTTTAACGTCTCTTCCCCTACCGCACTGCGCCTATCCCTCCCCCTCCGCTCTTCCTCGCACCAGGTCCTCCTCCGGTAGACCCCCTCCCCCCTCAGGGTCCTGCTCCCTTAGGTGTGTCCCAGGTAGACCCTGTCGAGCCTGTCGAGGTAGCTGTTGACTCTCGTGCTACTGGGGGTGGTGCTTCTACGGGTGTTGTGTCTGGGGGTGCTGAGCTGTCGGGTGCGGGGCCTGGGGGTGCTCAGCCTGAGCGTGCGGAGCCTGGGGGTGCTGAGCCTGGGGTTGCTGAGTTTGAGGGTGCGGAGCCTGCGGGTGCTGAGCCTGAGCGTGCAAAGACTGGGGGTGCTAAGTTTGGGGATGCTGAGGTTGGAGCGTCCCGAGCGTCCTGAGCCTGGAGTTACTTTGTCTACTAGAGTTCCTCCGGGTGCCTTGTCACGGCGGGAGCCTCTCTCTCCACCGCAGCTGCGCGAGTGGTTTGCTCGGCGCTAGAGCCTTCTGAGTGGCGCTGCTGGAGCTGGGGGGCTTGCCGCTGCAGGCCCTGGAGCTGGAGGCACTGGTGCTGCTGGTCGTGGAGGTGCTGGAGCTGCTGGTTCTGGCGGTACTGGAGCTGCTGGAGCTGCTTGTCCTGGAGGTGCTGTAGGTGCTGGAGAAAAAGGTCCCGGAGGTGCTCGTACTGGAGGTACTGGAGCTGCTGGGGCTAGAGGTGCTGCTGGAGTTAGAGCTGGAGACGCTGTAGCTGGAGCTGCAAGAGGTACTGGAGCAGCTGGTCCCGGAGGTGCTCGTATTGGAGGTACTAGACCTGCTTGAGCTGGAGGTGCTGCATCAGTTGGAGCTGGAGCTGCAGGAGCTGGTGGTACTGCAAGCGTTGGAGCTGGAGACCCTGGAGCTGGAGGCGCTGGCCCTGGGGGTGCTGGTGCCGTCAGTGCTGGTTCTGGAGGCACTATGCGTCCGCGACCGTAATTCGTTCCACTGCTTCAGCAGGTTTAGGGTCTTTTGTCTTCTCCTGGCCTAACTCCTCCCTTACTGTGTCCACCGCCTGACCAGTCGCAGCTGCAATTACAGCCAGCCTCCCCACTACCTGCTCCTTCTCCTTACACTGAGCAGACAGGAGGTCTTACTGAGCATCGTGAGCCTGCGTCTCGTCCTGCCTCGCCTGTTCTTGCTGTTCCGCGTGAGCGTCCTCCTCCTGTCCCCGGCACACACCATATGGCACTTCGTCCATTCTCTGTTGCACAGCGTGTCCCCCTGCCGTCTCCTCCTGCCTCCTCTCTTGCTGATGGCCGTGACCCTAAGTCTGACTTACTTCATGTTGCCAGTCCTACTGTCACACGTCTTCTGGCCACTGTCGTCACTGACCCTTCGTTTGAGTCCACTTCTGCGTCTGCCCGAGTTGATGAGCTTGTTGACTTTGCTGCCGCATGACGTCTCGACTGCGCTGCTAGTCTTGTTGCTGAGTTTGAGTCTGCCTGTCCTCCGTCTGTCGGGGGTGATTGTGCTCTGACACAGACGTCCTTGCGGACAGGCAGGAGGACTTTGAATGTTTTGCAGCTGCTGTACCTCATCTCGTGGCCATGCTGATTGCCCCTGAGGGAGACCCGGATGCACCAGACATCCCGACCCCGCGCTCTTACGCAGAGGGTCCCTACTCCTCTCAGTGGCTGACAGCCATGGACGCAGAGATGGCATCCCGGAAGTCCACAGGCACTTACGTCGACGCTGTTCCCCCTACTGGGGCAAACATAGTCGATGGCATGTGGATTTTCAGGGTGAAGCGGCCGCCTGGTTCTCCGCCTGCCTTTAAGGCTCCTTAGCGAGTTGACTACTTCCAGACCTTCTCCCCTACCCCGAAGATGACCACTATTTGGGTACTGCTGCACGTCGCCGCTCAGCGTGACTACGAGCTTCACTCTCTTGACTTCGGCACAAATTTCTTGCAGGGCAGCCTGCATGAAGAGATCTGATTGCGCCGCCCACCTGACTTCACTGGATGGTATCCTGCAGGTACCCAGTGGAGCCTCCGGCGGCCGGTCTACGGTCTCTGCCAGGCACCTCGCGAGTGGCACGACACACTGAGGACGACGCTTGCGGATCTTGGGTTTGCTCCTTCGACTGCTGACCCGTTGATGTTTCTACGCACCGACACTTCGCTGCCGCCGTTCTACATTCTCGTGTACGTCAACGACTTGGTCTTTGCCACTGCTGACATTGAGTGACTGGCCCTAGTGAAGTCGGAGCTGCAGAAGAGACACACGTGCACAGACCTGGGTGAGCTGCGCAGCTATCTTGGCTTACAGATCACCCGGGACAGAGCACGGCGCACCATTACCTTGACTTAGTCACACATGGTGCAACAGGGGACTGCTGTGGTGTTGCTGTCGACCAGAGAGCTCGAGAGCTGCAACTGACTGGTCTGGGCAACGGGTGGGCCGTTGACCAGGAGGGGCAGTTCGACCGGAAGGTCGACGGAGCAGGCCGTCGACCTCCAGCTGGACCGGGAGCAGTCCGTCGACCTGCATCTCGACCGGGAGAAGTCCGTCGACCTGCAGCTCGACTGGGAGCAGTCCGTCGACCTGCAGCTCGACCGGGAGCAGTCCGTCGACCTGCAACTTGACCAAGAGCAGTCTATCGACCTGCAGTTCGACCGGGAGGTCGATGGAGCAGTCCGTCGACCTGACAAGTGAGTAGCGGTCGACGAGGGGAGCTCGACAACAACCGCTGACGGTTCTGGTCGACGAAAGGGGTCCGTCGACCAGGGGGTAGCTCGACGGGAGTTGTGGTCGACCAGAGGCACCTAGTGGTCGACCAGAGGGACCTGGTGGTCTACCGGAGGCACCTGAAGGTTGACTAGAGCACCTGGGGGTCGACCTGGTCGACCGGGTAACCTGCTCGACGAGTTCTGAGGAGGCACGTGAACGTCGTCAAAATCGCAATGGCACATGCGACTTCGGGCTGGTATCCCGAAGTCGATATGGCTCGCCAGGCACAGACAACAGCCGACGGATGCCCAACGAGGCAAATCGAGCCAATCGTCTGTGCACACCTGCGAGCGTGCGCACTGCTGTGTTGTACGGGGCAACGCTGGAGAGCCGCTCTGTTGCCGCGTTGGTACGCCGTCGACTTGCTCTGTTGACAGGTCGCCCTTCTGCAGTGCTGGCGCGACTCCTCTACGCAACGATGACAGGCGGTCAACCGAGCTGTGCTGGCGATCGACCAGGCTAGCTGCAGGGTTGCTAGGCGTCTGATGTAGTAATTCTGTCATTGCTTGTTCAATCATTCTGTAATTCCAACTTTGCTAGTGAAAACTCTTGCTGATTTCTCTCGTGAATGCGCAAGCACTAAGGAACTAAGCAAAGCTACGATCTCCTCTAGTAGTTCATGTCAACCCTCGTAGTCTAGCTCACTACCATTGTAGAGTGACTCCCCGCATGGTGCGGTGAGCGTGGACGGCCCCGCAAATACCTTCAGATAGGAGCCGATTTTTGCACCTCCTAAATCGTTCGTAGGCCGGCAACAGCGATACTCACCATGGTCGGCCCCGTAGCTGATCCGGGCGTAGCGGACACCTTGGAGACACGCTTGGCTGATGCGAGGAACTGCCACGCGGATGGCGAGTACAGGACGATCCTCTTGCTGATCGTCGAGTTAGGCATCCGGTCGCAGTGGGCGACGGAACACCCTTCCCGTCCTACATCTCCTCGACCGGTGTGCAACGAAGGTGGCGTCGACGACGAGGTCGACGGTGGTGCACGAGTCAGCGACAGCGAATGCATGAGGCAGTGAGGGGTGATCAAGGTCGACGGTGGTGTCGACCGAATCCAAGCGCGAGTGCAGCGGTCGACAGCGGCTGCAGGCAGCTCGCGTGCCGACATCGATGATCAACATCGCTCTCCTCTACGAAGCGGTGGAGGGCTCGCGGCGACGACGCATGTGACAGCGGGCGGGATTGCACCGGCGTATGGCTACTTCGAGTTCTCGCCGGACCGGATCACCGTCGCATCGCTGCAAGGTTGACAGGGCCTCATTTCCTGGAGGAGGAGCCGATCAAACCTCAGCTGGAGGTTCGCGACCTAAAGGGCTTCGCCGATGGCACCGTGCCAATTCCGCCCGAGGAGGATGTCGAGCTGCGCGGGGAGTTTCGTTCTGCTCACCTGCTCACCTTCATGGTCATCTTGAGGTGCTGCTCGCCAGTGGTGCAGCTAGCGCTCAGGAGTTGTCGAGAGCGACTGGATGCTGGTCACCAGGCATGGCACTTCATTCTGTCGACGTACCAGGCCAGGGACGACCTGTACATCGGACAGCTGGAGGAGAAGATGACTCACATTCGGATGGGCGAGCAGGAGTCGGCGACGGACTACTACAACCAAGCTCGACGGATCCTAGCTGAGATGAGGATGGCGGGCGCCGAATACTCGACGGCGTCCTACATCACCCACGTCCTCAAGGGCCTACCGCGCAGCTACAACCTCATGAAGCGGTTTACGATGGTGCCCGGCACACGTGAGTTCCTTGACTAGGACTCCATTACCAGCTACATCCTCCATGATGAGGCGATGCAGGAGGTAGAGCAGCCCACAGAGTTCCTTCCGCCGGCGAGTTACGCTGCACTGACGAAGCTGAATCGTCAGCAGGAGCAGCGCGGGAAGACAAGCGGAGGTGGTAGCGGAGGTGGGCGGTCGACGAAGGACGTCGACGAGTAGAGGTCGACGTGGGACAAGGGCCGACGAGGTGTTGGTCGACGGCGGGAGTGCTGGATCTGCGGCCACCCCGACCATCTCTCCTTCGAGTGTCCCGACCGCGATGACAGCGATGAGGACGACAACAAGAGCGGCCGCGGTCAATCGGCCAGTCGTCGCCCCATTGGAGATGAGAAGCCGCGCAAGGAGAAGCAGGCGTCGAAGAAGACGTAGTCGACAAAGGACGTCGACAACTCCAGCGGCAAGGGCCGAGGCGACGGGGAGGCGTCGTGCTCGATGGTCGGCGTGGTCGAGCCGACGCTCTCGCTGGCGCCGGAGGCTGGCGGGGACTTCCAGGCGGTAGCGGTAGCTGTGCAGGCCGATTGCGTTGCTGCTCGACAGCGGGTGCTCCCACCACCTGATGGGGACGAAGGCGGTCTTCGTCGACATGGCGCTGAGCGACGGAGTGAAGCACGTACGTGGATTCAACGGAGCGCTGCAGCCTGTCGAGGGTCGTGGAACCGCCGCTCTACAAGGGGAGGACGGGAAGCAGGTCCTCATCTCCGACGTGCTCTATGTTCCGGGCGTACAGGCGAACCTGCTGTCAGCTGGCCAACTGAAGGAGAGTGGAGTGCAACTGCATGGAGACGGCAACGGGATGCTTCTCGTCACCGCGACCGGGGAGGTACTCGGTCGAGTACTCTACACCGGACGAGTCCTCTACACCGACCTTTGCCCCTACTCGACGCGGTCGCCGTCGACCGAGGTGGTATCTCTGCGGACGATCATCTCGACGACGGCGTTGACCCCTGACCGGTGGCATGCGAGGCCCGCACACGTTGGCGTCGACACGATCAAGAGCTCGGCGAAGCATGAAGTTGCTGATGGGCTCGACATCACGCCGCCGACCGGAGCAGACCCGCCGTGTGTCTCGTGCGTCGGAGGAAAGCTGGCGCGGCACACCTTCCCCGACAAAGGCTCGGACGCTGAAGAGGCCCTGGCTGTCGTGCACATTGACTTGTGCGGGCCATTTCGGGTGGCTGCCAAGGATGGCAGCTTGTACTTCCTACTGCTGAAGCATCGCCATACTCGGTTCGTGTGGGCAATGCAGGTCGCCAAGAAAACCGATGTGCTGCAGGAGTCCAAGAAGTGGTTGGTGCTGGTGGAACAATAGACGAAGAAGTCGGTGCTGTTGCTTCCCTCTGATCGAGGAGGGGAGTTCCTCGGGAAGGCGTTCACCGACTTCGTCGACAGGAAGGGCATCGTCCACGACCTGACGTGCCGCTACACTCCGCAGCAGAACAGCATGGCTGAGTGGGGGATGCGCACGGTCGTCGAGTCCGTACGGATGATGCTACTACACATGGGCGTGCAGCACCACTAGTGGCACCTTGCTCTACGACAAGTTGTCTGGGTGCGCAACTGCTTGGAGCGGTCGACGACGCCGTCGGGGACGACTGCGTACCAGCTGCTGACCGGGAAGAAGCCCGACCATACGCTGGCGCGGGTGTGGGGCTGCATGGTGCAGTTCATGGTTCCCGAGCAGCAGCGCGGTGGGAAGTTGGCGCGAGGTCAGTTGTGCCTTCGTTCACGAAGAAGAAGAACACGGCCTTCCGCTCCTCAGATTTGCCGCCTTTCTCCTCATCCTTCTCCTCTCCACTAGCTCCCATGACCCCCCCACTCCTCGTGCCACCACGCTGGTTGCTTGATGAAGGCGGGGTCCAATCCTTGGGTCGTTGGTAGCACTTCCGCCAACGATGTCCGCGCTTCTTGCAGTAGAAGCACACCTCCCCTTGACCCCCGCCGCCATCCTCCTTAGGGTTGTCCTTGTTCTTGCTCTTCCACTTCTTCTTGAATCCACTCTTTCCACCTCCAACTCCATAGCCAGCCCCCTCCTCCGAGTGCTCCACACTACGCCGCCGCAAGTCCTCCTCAAGGATGCGCGCGCGAAAATAATCCACGCTCCAGTGGGGCTGTCGAGAGTTGAGGTTGATTGCTAGAACAGACCACGACTCTGGCAGCCGTATCACAATCTCCACGCATTGCACGAGCTCCGTGTACACCACACCGCCGCCTTGGATCTTCGTGAAGATGTCCCGCATCTCATCCAACACCGGTTGCATCGGCTCTCCATCGACGAACTTGATGTCACGCAGCCGCCGCGCGAGTAGCACGATGCCGGTAGCATGTGTCAGTGAGTGCACATCCAGAAGCTTCCTCCAAGCCTTGGGGCCACACTCTGGATCACCCAAGAGGTCCTTGATGTGGTCAGGTTGTCGTCCGCCAACCGCTTGCACCATGAGCATGTACGCGTCGAACGATCGTTTCATAAACGCTCCTTTCAGCTCCGCGGCCTCCGACATCTTCTCCTTTCCCTCCACCAGATCCAATAGCCTGTATTGGGTGTACATCAGCCTCATGCGGAAGCTCCAGTGCTCGTAGTCCTCCCCCATGAATTTCTCAATAGAGAAAGCCTTCACAGGATCCACGGTTGAAGGAGATGGTGTAGAAGTAGTAGGTAGCGTAGGGTTGGCTGGTTGGTGAGTCTCCACTCCTCCACTGGCAACTCCCCCTTGCTCTCCAGCCTCTCTACTTCTGTCCATCTCGCCACTAGCACCTCCGGAGTTCGTACCAACCATATTGAGGCCTTATGAACGGTGGAAACTTGGGAAATCGTTTGGAGAGAATTCTGCCAGAAATTGTGATTCTACAAAATTCGCTGTTGCGGACTGAATACTTCGATTCAGAACGCAATTGGACCACCAATCGAAAGTTCGCGAGCAGGGCTACTAGAAAATGATCTCACTCGTCACCATTGGTTGAGAATTTGCGACGATTCGTCGTCTCAAAGTCGACTACCCGCTCTGATACCACTTCTTGTTCAGGATCCGTCACTTTGAGAGCTTATGACGAACTCATTACTCATCTAAACGCAAATCCGCGAGGTAGGATTGTCCGCCTTAGGCTTAGTTACCATCTCCAGATTGAATCATTCGTTAAGATGGTCTTTAGAGTGAGAACCAAGTAAAAACGTCCAGCAGCCGCATGACTAGAATGGTGGAGGAACTACAAGCATGTAGGCATAGAAAGTTGGAGTTGGGGACTCCAAGAGAACCATGAGAGGGAAGGGGTTCTCCAAGAGAAAGGGAAGGATGGTAGGAACCTTCCTAGCAGCAAGGATGCAACCCTCATCATGAGGCCCTTGAGGTGTCACATGCAAAATCCAATCTAGTTGGATTTAGCCTGGATGTTGCAACATGTGCAACCCATGCTAGAAACTTCTAGCCACCCCAATCCAAAAGTCAAGGTTGCCTTCCCTAACCACCCAACCAAAGATCCCTTTATAGTCATGTCCCAAGTAATCACCCAAATTAGATATAACCCCAAAAGGTAATAAGAAATTTAAGTCTTGGAAATCTTGTAACTTGGACGATCTTGGTCAGAATAAGGTGATCTTGGAATCTTTGGAAAGCTCTAGATTTCTCCTGCATGATCAAGCATTTAAACTTGGTGAAAAACACAAAGATGATAATATCCTGTTAGAGAATGAATGATTGAATTGAAAGAGAAGTGGGTACAAGTACCTAACCCTAGAATTGTGTACCCCCTAAAGGCTAACCCACTGTAGCCTAAACAACCACAACATATATAATGTTTGACACACCCCCATAGGCGAAGTGGGGGAGAGCAAGAGGTCACAAGACCAGTCAAAGCGAAGCAAGGCAAAACAAGCTCAGGGTGGATCTCAAGGATATATATAGAGATCACAGTACGAGCAGATTCAAGAAGTGAGCAAGTGAGGGACAGTAGGCACAAGGCCTAGAACAATACAGAAACGCTGATGATCACAAGGCTGAAGCGCCTTGGTGAACACATCAGCAGTGTTGGCCTGAGTGGCCACGTACGCAAGACTAAGCTGACCATGCTGCTGCAGCTCTCGAGCAAGGAAGTAGCGCAGAGCGATGTGCTTCGTCCTGTGCTCCAGTCCGTGCTCCTCACACAAGGCAATGGCGGCCTTGTTGTCGACGTACAACACTAGAGGAAAACGAGGCCACTCTCCCAGGTCGGTCAGCAGGTAGGTGAGCCAGCGTAACTCCTGTGCAGCCATGGCTGTGGCGTAGATCTCAGCCTCACAACTGGAGCTGAGAACAGAAGAAGAGTGAGTAGAACGCCAAGAAACTGAACCAGAGCCAAGGCTGAAGGTGTAACCCTAAGACGAACACTGCGTAGCCTGGTCGTCAGCCCAAGAAGCGTCTGAGTGACCAGTGAGGACAACGTCACTCCGGCATCCAAGCACGAGCCCCATGCCCGACGTACTGCACAAGTAGCGAGACACCCTCTTAGCGGCATCCATGTGCTCCTTCCGATGACGGCCAGGAGAGACATAGCGTGCTAGGATGCTAAGAGGGTATGCCAGGTCAGGTCGAGTGCAGTTCATCGGGTACATGAGGCAGCCCACAAGCTCTGGATACGGGCCACTCGGCTCTACGGACTCATCCGAAGGCAGAGCTGAGAGCGAGTGACCGGTAGGCAGAGGAGTGGATTGAGGCGAGGAGTACGTGAAACGGAAGTGCTGAAGGACCGGCTGCACCATGTGTGACTAAGTCAAGGTGATGGTGCGCTATGCTCTGTCCCGGGTGATCCGCAAGCCAAGATAGCTTGTCAGCTCACCCAGGTCTGTACACGTGTGTCTCTTCTGCAGCTCCGACTTCACGTGGGCGAGTGCCTTAGTGTCAGCAGTAGCAAAGACCAAGTCGTCTACGTAAACGAGAACGTAGAACGGCGGCAGAGTGGTGTCGGTGCGTAGAAACAGCGACGGGTCAGAAGTAGAAGGAGCGAAGCCAAGAGAAGCAAGAGAAGTCCTCGGTGTGTCGTGCCACTCACGGGGTGCCTGGCGGAGACCGTAGACTTGCCGCCGGAGGCTCCACTGGGTACCAAGAGGGAACGACCCAGTGAAGCCAGGTGGGCGGCGCAGCCAGATCTCCTCGTGCAGGCTGCCCTGTAGGAAAGCAGTGCTGAAGTCAAGAGAGTGGAGCTCGTAGTCACGCTGAGCGGCGACGTGCAGTAGAACCCGAAGAGTGGTCATCTTCGGGGTCGGGGAGAAGGTCTGGAAGAAGTCAACTCCCTCTCGCTGACTGAAGCCTCGTGCAACGTAACGCGCCTTGAAGACAGGCGGAGAACCCGGCGGCCGCTTCACCCTGAAAATCCACATGCAACTGACGATGTTCGCCCCAGGTGGGGGAACCTCGTCGACGTAGGTGCCTGTGGACTTTCAGGAAGCCATCTCTGCGTCCATGGCTGTCTGCCACTGAGAGGAGTAGGGACCCTCCATGGCCTTTTCGTAGGGGCGTGGGGTCGGAATGTCTGGTGCATCCGGGTCTCCCTCAGGGGCAACTAGCATGGACACGAGATGAGGCAAAACAGCGGCAAAGCACTGGAACTCCTCCTGCCTGTCCTCAAGGATGTCCGTGCTAAGAGCAGACGCACCCCCGACGGACGGAGGACAGACAGACTCAGACTCAGCAACAAGGCTAGCGGCGTAGTCTAGACGACAGGCAGCAGCAAAGTCAACAAGCTCAGCGACTAGAGTAGACGCAGCAGAGGACTCAAAGGAATGGTCAGTGACAAAAGTGGCAAGGGGACGCGTGACAGTAGGATTGGCAGCACGAAGAGAGTCAATCTCCGGGTCAGCGAGAGCAGGAAGAGAGGACGCTGGTGGAGACGGCAGTGGGACACGCTGTGGAGCAGTAGAAGGACGCAGGGTCATATAGTGAGTGCCAAGGACAAGAGGAGGACGCTGACGCGGAGCACGACGACCAGCGCGGACAGCGCGAACAGGTGACTCTGGACGTGACTCAGACGACTCTGGACGAGTCTCAGGCGACGGAGGACGAGACTTAGGCTCACGACGCTCCGTAAGACCTCCCGTCGGCGCAGCGTAGGTAGAATGACCAGGCAGTGGAGAGGCTGGCAGGAACTGTGGCTGGCGACTGGACAGGCGGTGGAGTCAGTAGGGGAGGAGTAGGACTAGGAGAGGGCGGGAGGTCAAGAACCTGCTGAAGGAGCGGAACGTAGTACGGTCGCGGCCGCTCAGCACCTCCAGCAGCTCCAGCAGCACCAGCACCAGCAGCACCTCCAGTAGCGCCATCAGGACCGCCAGCAGCAGCAGCACCCTCAGCAGCTCTTCCAGCAGCACCTCCAGCAGCGCCAGCAGCACCGCCAGCAGTAGCAGCACCTCCAGCAGCTCCAGCAGCTCTAGCACCAGCAGCACCTCCAGCAGCGCCAGCAGCACCGCCAGCAGCAGCAGCACCTCCAGCTGCTCCAGCAGCTCCAGCACAAGCAGCACCTCCAGTAGCGCCAGCAGGACCGCCAGCAGCTCCAGCACCAGCAGCACCTCCAGCAGCGCCAGCAGCACCGCTAGCAGCAGCAGCACCAGGGTCCGCGACACCGGGAGCGCCACTCCGGAGACTGCAGCGCCGGGCGTACCACTCTCGGAGCCGCTGGGGAGAGGGCAGCTCCCGCCTAGGAGGGGAAGCACTAGCACCAGCTCCAGCAGCACTCCGACCTCCAGAAGCACCCCTCCTGAGGCTGCAGTACTGTAAGTACCACTCACGTAGCTGCTGCGAGGAGAGGGCTCCTCCAGGTGTAGCACGCTCAGTCTCAGCACCCACAGGCTCAGTACCCTCAGACGTAGCACTCCCAGGCTCAGCACCCCCAGACTCAGCACCCGCAGGCTCCACACCCCCAGGCTCAGCACCCCCAGGCTAAGCACCCCTAGACTCCGCAACCCCAGGCTCCGCACCCCCAGGCTCCGCACCCCCAGGCTCCGCTCGCTCAGGCTCAGCACCCCTAGCAGGACGAGAGTCGACAGCTACCTCGACAGGCTCAACCGGGTCTACCTGGGACACACCTAAGGGAGCGGCACCCTGAGGGGGAAGGGGGTCTACGACAACAGCACCTGGCGCGAGGAAGAGAGGCGGGGGGGGGGGGGGGAGCGGGGCAGTGCGGTAGGGGAAGAGGCGGTAGTAGGGCACCGACTCGTCAAAAGTGACGTCCTGAGAGGCGAGGACACGGCGCGAGGTGGCGTGGTAAAACTGCCAACCAGATGCGTCCGGGACAAAGCCAAGGAAGACGCAAGGAACAGCGCGGGAGGAGAGCTTGTCCGCGGTCGTATCGCGAACAAAAGCTCGAGATCCCCAGACCCGAAAACGCGACGCATCGCCAACCTCTCCCGTCCAACGCAGTGTCGGCGAAGTCTCCGGAGCTGAAACATGGGGCCAGAGGTTGACCTGATGCGCAGCGTATCGGACCGCAAACGGCCATAGAAAGTGGGGGGCAGCCGCATGGATCAGGGAGGTACGAGCGACCTCCATGACCAAGCCAACGCGGCGCTCAGCAACCCCATTCTGATGTGGAGAGGCCAGAAGCGTGAACGACTGCTCAATGCTGTGCTCCGCACAGTAGGCTGCCAAGAGGTCGGAGGAGAACTCACCCCCTCTGTCAGAGTGCAAACGCAGGACAGGAAAGTCCAAGTGGAAACGCTCGCTGAGTTGGAGACGAGAAGCGCGGATCCAAGGGATCAAAACATCTGGGACCTCACCCTTGGTGCGCAAGGGGAAGACCGTGGTGTAGCGCGAGTAGTCGTCAACAACGATCAGGAAGTACCTCTCCTGACCTTGTCCACGAACGCGGGCTGGGCCCCACACGTCCATGTGGAGCGTCTGCAAGGGAGCAGTCGTCGGGGGAAACAAGGAGGATTGAGGAGCGGCGCGCTGCCGCCCCTCGACACAGGGAAGGCAGGGAGGAGCAGGTGAGGGTGGGAGTGGAGGGAGAACCCTGGAAAGACCAGAGACAAGGTACCGTGTGTGCATGGCACGAAGGCGCTGCACTGACGGGTGACCAACGCGGTGGTGCCAGAGGACAGTCTCGTGTGCCAGGGAGCGACACGAGCAGGGGGCAGACAGCTGACCTGACGTAGACGTAGACACAGCTACCTGAGGGGACTCAGTGGTCAGTGTGTACAGGTCCGACTCCGGCTGCCGAGTGAATGTAGCCTGGTGGCGGCCCGTCCGAGCGCACGTACAGTGTGTCACGCGGTCGTAGGCAAGGGTAAACTTGTGGACACCCCCGTCCTGGAGCGCACTACCCGCCACCAAGTTCGTAGAGAACGAGGGGAGATAGAGGCCTGACAGTGTGCCCGACGGAACCGCAGGACAAGGGAGGACAGTGGAGGAGGTCGCAACGACCGGACCCCCAGAGGGGTCAGCGAGGGAGACTGCAACTGGCCGAGCAAGCTGTTCAAGGGCAGTGCGGTCACGAAAGAAACAGCGAGAAGCACCTGAGTCCAGTGTGAAGGTGTGCAGTGCCTCAGTAGACTCAGTACCAGGGGGCGCAGACTCATGAGCACCTAGAGCAGCAGCCTCACCAGTACCTGGGGCAGGAGACACGGGAGCACCTAGAGCGGCAGCCTCACCAGCACATAGGGCAACAGACGCACTAGCACCTAGGCCGGCAGCCTCACAGGTCCGAATGCTCGGGTCGGGCGGAAAACGCAGGTACTGAGCACCCTCTCCAGTAGTAGACAACACATACATGGCAGTGAGAATAGCATCAAAGTCTAGAGCATAGATATCAATGTTTTTCTTGATCAGATCAGCCCAGCGGGGCAGCTCAGTGGCAGCAGGGAAATGAGTACGCCAAGCGTCGTCGAGGCGGGAGAAGCAGCGCTGCGTGGTGTGCGCCCTCCCACACGTCTGACCAGCGCGGTCACCTGTGCGGATGACGTACGTGCAGCTAAGTCCCCCCCCCCCCGTGCTGAGAGTACCACTCACGAAGCTCCTGGGGCGATGGAGTCTGCTGCTGGCTCTGGCCACCGCCAGCGCCTCCACGACCACCACCTCCACCGCTGCCACCCCGTCCACCACCGCCCCTGCCGCCTTTGCGTCCACCGTCGCCACCAACACCGCCCCCACCCTGGCCGCCTCCTCCGCTGCTGCCTCCACCACCCCCACTGCTGCCACTAGCCCCCCCAGCCCCGCCACCGCCCCCACCACCGCCACCGCCCCCACCACCACCTCCCCCGCCATCACCTCCACCTCCCTTGCCCCCTTTGCCCTTGCCACTGCGGCGCCAGCTCGGAGCGGACGCAGTCCCGACCTGCTCAGTACCAACGAGGTCGACAGCAGCAGAAGAGGCGACAGATGGGAGAAGGGGGGAAGGGGAACACCCCTCGAAGAACGGGGTGCGGGGGTCGCCACGAGAGGCAGCTACAGCGACTATGCTAGTCTCAGCTGCTAGCAGTTCCTTCTCGAGGAGGTCAATGGTGAGCTCAGTGGGGCAGCTAGCTAGGAAGTGGTCCCTGACTGCACGCAGAGTGCCAGGGAGGCGGGTGACTAGGTGGTAGAGAGTGAGCCAGAGTGGGGGGGGGGGTTCTTGATAAGAAACTCAGCGGGCATAGCGGCACGGAAGCGGGCCTCACTAGTGCGGAGGTGCGTGATGAGGTCAGCGACTGTGTGGAAAGAGGACAGGTCGGGGAACAGGTAGGGGAGTGAGAGACGGCCTAGCGCGGCAGAGGCAGGTGAGGAGTAGCGGGCAACGATAGCAGTGTACAGTGCCTGTGCAGTGCTGGCCAAAGTGCTCGCGCTCATCTATTGGCAAGGAGTTATGGATAGCAAAGCGAGCGCGAGCGTCACGAGTCTGCCACTGTGAGCGGGTAGTGCTGTCAGCAGTAGCAGCAGGGGCAGTGGCATGGCCTAAGGCGTGATCGTACAGTGAGATGTCCTCCTTGGTAGTGAGCTGTAGGAAGAGGTGCAGGTTATCTAGCTAGGTGTCAAACTTCACTGGGCGGCCCACAGCATCGAAAGCTAGCATAGGAGGGCTAGCCATAGTAGCAGTAGGAGCAGGAGCAGTAGTAGCAGTAGGGAAACCCTAAAAGTAGCAGGCAGCGCGACTCAGGGAGGGCGGCTCGGTCCAGAGAGGGCTGCTCAGTACGGGGAGGGCGGCGCGGCTCGGTTTGGGCGGCGCGGCTCGGCTCGGGCTGGGCGGCTCGGTTCGGGCGGCTCGGTTCAGGCAGCTCGGTTTTGGCGGGGTCGTGGCTGTCGCGTGCGGGGCGCTAAGAGGCGGCACGTGGGGTCGACGGGGCCGACGGGGCCGCTAAGGGTGGGGCACGCGCGGGGTCGACGGGGCCGACGCGGCCTCTAGGTGGGGTGCGCGCGGGGTCGACGGGGCCGACGGGGCCTCTAGGTGGGGCTCGCACGGGGTCGACGGGGCCTACGGGGCCTCTAAATGTCGCGCGCGCGGGGTCGACGGGGCCAACGGGGCCTCTAAGGGGGCTGCGTGCGGGGTCGACGGGGCCTCTAAGGAGCGGCGCGCGGGTCGCTAAGGGGCGGGTCGTGGGTCGCGGGGCCTTACGGGGCCGTTAAAAAAGGGGCATACGAGGGCGCTGGGGGAGGCTCTCGAGGGCGCTCCAACAGTAGGGCGCACGAGGGCGCTAGTAGGCAGTCAGCAGTGGTGGGCCCAAAGAAAAAGCGGTCCTACCAAAGGACCTGCTCTGAAACCATGTTAGAGAATGAATGATTGAATTGAAAGAAAAGTGAGTACAAGTACCTAACCCTAGAATTGTGTACCCCCTAAAGGCTAACCCACTGTAGCCTAAACAACAACAACATATATAATGGTTTACATATCCAACAGCCATGCACAATGACATATGCTCATGCAAAACATGCAAGCACAAATAGCAAGATCACTCGGCAGGACGTTAGGATGACATGCACTCAGAATGACGTGCATCCAACACTTAGTCCTCTGATTGTGAGATGCGACACTGCAGTTTCGCCGAGCACTTCTCAGGGCTCCTGTGCCGTATCATGATTTCCACCATCGCCCTGGTCTTTGGCATCCACTTTGTGTTTCCCCCCTCCGCCGTCATCAGGAGCACTCCTCTTGCTATTTGTCGCTCCGGCCTTTCCAGTTGTAGTTGCTCTGACAGTTTCTTTACTATTAGTATGGGGTGTATGATAGCCTGCTTGACCAATATGCCCCCTACAGTAATGTACCCCTTCTCCGCCACCAGAACCGACGCCGCACAGCTCAGTCGCTCCAGCGGGTGCCGTTGCAGTGGCTGCTGCCCTTCCTCTTCTGATGCTCGTCGTCTTGGACCCAACTCCACCCGTGCTTCTGTCCGAGGCCTCAGGTACCTCTCCCTCGGTCGAAACCCAAATTCCTCCCTCTCCCTTGCGGCCTTGCCATCAGATAGAATTCTTCCTCGCTACTTTCTTTTTCTTCCTCCCTCGCAACCATCGCTGGCCTCTTCTCACTTCCTGCTTCCCTTCCCTCCAGCTTTGCCTTTGAACGTTCTATTTCGGCCCGCATCTCCGCCATTTCTCCTCTCTCCCTGCCTTCACCTCTCTCACGTCCTTCTCCTCTGCATGCATAGCAATCTCGCTCCACATACCTCTTTCTGCCGCAGCTCTCGAACATCGGTGCCTCAAGACAGTCTCGTCGCATGTGGTCCTCCTTGCCGCAGATGAAGCAGGCCGGTGGATTTCGGAAATCGCACCGCAGATGCCCCAATCTCCCGCAGTTTGTCAAACATTATGCATGTTGTGGTTGTTTAGGCTACAGTGGGTTAGCCTATAAGGGGTACATAATTCTAGGGTTAGGTACTTGTACTCATTTCACTAGTTCAATCATTCCTGTTCGTTCATTCTGACATGGTTTCAAAGCAAGTCCTTCGCTAGGACCGTTTTTTTTAGGGCCCACCACTACTGCCTACCTACCTACCTACCTGCGCCCTAGTGCGCCTCGTTTTTCACGGCCCCCTAAGGCCCCGCGACCCACGACCCGCGCGCCGCCCAGGCCTCGTCGCCTTCACGCGCCGCCCCTTAGCGGCCCCGTCGGCCCCGCGTTCGCCCCCTAGAGGCCCCTTACGGCCCCGCGCTCGCCCCTAGAGGCCCCTTACGGCCCCGTCGCAGCCCCTTAGCGACCCCGTCGGCCCCGCGATCGCCCCTAGCGGCCCCGTCGAACTCGCGTGCCGCCCCTTAGCGGCCCCGTCGGCCCCGCGCTCGCCTCCCTAGAGGCCCCTTAAGGCCCCGTCACCGCCCCTTAACGGCCCCGTCGGCCCCGCGCTCGCCCATAGAGGCCCCTTACGGCCCCGCGCTCGCCCCTAGAGGCCCCTTACGGCCCCGTCGCCGCCCCTTAGCGGCCCCTGGTCGGCCCCGCGTTCGCGCCTTAGAGGCACACCAGAACCGAGCCGCCCCACGTGCGATCGCCACAGCACCTCCAGGACCGAGCCGCCCGAACCGAACCGCCCAGTCCGAGCCGAGCCGTGCGACCCGAACCGAGCCGCGCCGCCATACCCGAGCCACGCCGCCCTACCTGAACCGAGCCGCGCCGCCCGTACTGAGCAGCCCCTCTGGACTGAGCCGCCCTATCTGTCTCACACTGCTTACGGCTCCTAGGGTGCTCCCTCTGCTACTGCTACTGCTGCTCCTACTGCTCCTATGGCTAGCCCACCTGTGCTAGATTTCGATGCTGAGGGCTGCCCAGTGAAGTTTGACACCTGGCTAGATGACCTGCACCACTTCTTACAGCTCACTGCCAAGGAGGACATCTCACTGTACGATCACGCCCTAGGCCATGCCACTGCACCTGCTACTACTGTTGACAGCTCTACCCGCTTACAATGGCAGACTCGTGACGCCCACGCTCGCTTTGCTATTCGCAACTCTCTGCCGATAGATGAACGCGAGCACTTTGGCCAGCACAAGACTGCACAGGCACTGTACACTGCTGTCGTTGCCCGCTACTCCTCACCTGCCTCTGCCGCACTAGGCCGTCTCTCGCTTCCCTACCTGTTCCCCGACCTGTCCTCTTTCCACACAGTCGCTGACCTCATCACGCACCTCCGCACTAGTGAGGCTTGCTTCCGTGCCGCTATGCCCGATGAGTTCCTTGCCAAGAACCCCCCCCGCTCTGGCTCACTCTCTACCACCTAGTCACCCTCCTCCCTGACACTCTGCGATCAGTCAGGGACCACTTCCTAGCTCGCTGCCCCACTGAGCTCACCATTGCCCTCCTCGAGAAGGAACTGCTTGCAGCTGAGGCTAGCATAGTCGCTGTAGGTGCCTCTCGTGGCGACCCCCGCACCCCGTTCTTTGAGGGGTGTTCTCCTTCCCCTCTTCTTCCCTCTGTCGCCTCTGCTACTACTGTCGACCTCCTTGGTGCTGAGAAGGTCGGGACTGCGTCTGCTTCGAGCGGGCGCCGCAGCGGCAAAGGCAAAGGGGGCAAGGGAGGCGGAGGTGACGGCGGGGGAGGCGGTGGTGGGGGCGATGGCGGCGGTGGGGGTGGTGGCGGGGCTGGAGGGTCGAGTGGCTGCGGTGGGGGTGATGGCGGCAGCGGCGGGGGAGGTGGCAGGGGCGGGGGCGGTGGTGGGGGTGGCGGTGGACGCGGCGGCGGCAGGGGTTGGGGTGGTCGAGGAGGTGGGGGCGGAGGTGGTGGTCGTGGAGGCGCTGGCGGTGGCCATAGCCTGCAGCACACTCCGTCGCCCCAGGAGGTCGGTGAGTGGTACTCTCAGCACGGGAGGGGGGGGGGGGGGGGTGGCTTTAGCTGCACGTACGTCATTCGCACTGGGTGACCGCACTGGTCAGCTGTGTGGGGGACCGCACGCCACGCAGCGCTGCTTCGCTCGCCTCAACGACGCTTGGCGTGTTCAGTTTCCTCAGGCCACTGAGCTGCCCCGCTAGGTTGATCTCCTGAAGAAGGGGATTAATATCTATGCTCTAGACTTTGATGCTATTCTCACTGCCATGTATGTGATGTCTACTAGTGGAGAGGGTGCTGAGTACCTGTGTGTGTTGTGTGATGCAATCATATGCATTCACGTCTGTCTGCCTCCCATCATGTGTTCGTGCGTTGCATGCGTGGTGTGAGCGTGTGCAATAATTTGTGTTTTCTGTGGTTTGGATTTTCTGAGTGTGTGTGTGTATGCTATTTGGCTTGAGCAGATATCTGAAGTGACTCCACTGCTCAAGAGCTTTCCAACAAGCCAAGGATCGCTTCAATCGGAACACGAACAAGAAAGTTATGAACTTTCGAAGTTCGTATGCTTTTCATATTTGATTGTGGCAACTGTGGGAAGTTGTGGGGTTAACTCCATATGGGGTACAGACTTTTGGGGGTTGGGAAATTCGTCCCCATCACTGTAGATGCTGCCAAGTGGTTGGGAGAAACCAAACCAGGTTGGCAAGTGTGGCCAAGTTGGGTTGAGGTGGATTGTGGAGGTTGGGATAGAGACAAAGGTCAAAGTTGGGTTGCCTATGGGGAAGGGAATTGTGTGGCATGGAGTTTTCTTTGGTTGGGGACTCCTTGGGACCTTCCCTCTCGTCCTCCTCTTCCCTCCTATCTGGTTTAGGTGCTACTCTAACTTCCTTGTGTGTGAATCTTGAGAATTGTGAGAACTCTTGTGATTGAGTTAAGTTTCTATGTGGCAGCATACCCCCTGGTGCGCCGAGAAGCATAACTCGAGATTTACTCCACCTTTCGATACGATTCAAATTGGGAACGATAGCCACGGACAAGGGCTATAACATACTCAAGTTTGAGACGATTCTAACAGTGCACGTTTCGTCGACAACGTTTCTTGTGAAGTCGCGGTTTCTGTCCAGAATTTCAAGCCAACGATTTTGAGAAATTTAGGCTCCTAATCTTCATAGACTCAGTCCTTAGTCTCTAACAAGTGGTATCAGAGCTGATTAAGGACTTTGTGGAGAGTCTACTGAAGTATGAAGACCCTCCTAGACCCACCATGGCCTGTGAGCGTGCCTAAGTGGAGTTCAGGAGGTTGCATGTGACTTCCGCTAAGGGGAAACTCTGCCGAAATTTCGTTGGCGCCGTCACTTGTGAAAATATTGTGGATCTACATTGTGACCAGCAAAGGGGGGAGCTGAAACCTGTGATTGGGAGCAGAGGAGATGAGTCAAGGGAGTGGAGAAACAGCTGAGAAGAAGAGTGAGCCGCCACCATCCAAGATTGAGGCATTGGATGGCTCCAACTATGAGGAATGGAGTGGGCGGATGAGGAGCGCCTTCAAGCGCTACAAGCTGCTGAAATTGGCTATGGAAGAGGAGAAGATTCCCGAGGAAGGAGATGCCCGCGATCGATGGATTGAGCGGAGCGCGGTGCTGTACGACCTGATTCTACAGTCGGTCAACAACGACATGTTTCAGCACATCAAGAATTTGGTGGAGCTCGATGACTCGGGACCGAAGGCGTGGAAGCTGCTACGCGACGTGGTTCAACCCAACACGCTGCCGATGGTGATCGTATTGGAGAAGGAGCTGGCTGCCCTCTCCATGCGGCCGGGAGACGATGTGAAGCCGGTCCTTGACAAGATCAAGGACACCTATGCGAGGATGGCAGCGGCGGGCAGCGAAGTGTCGCAGATGCAACAGTGCACGAAGATCATCTCGGTGCTCGACAACTCGTGGGACAACCTTATCCCCACCCTCAACACTCAGCACGACAAGTGGACGCCTGCGTGGCTACGGCAGCAGATCCTGCAGGAGGACTTCCGCAGGTGCCACAGGGATGGTGGTGCTGCCAACAAAACTGCTGAGGGGTATGGAGCTGCAGGAGGCAGCAGGGGGAGAGGGGGAGGGAGAGGTCGAGGCCGTGGGAGAGGCTTTGGCAGAGGAAGAGGCCGAGGTGACTACAACGAGGGGCATGGGAGCTCTGGTGGCAGGGGGAGCACCCGAATGGAGGGTGCGTGCTGGTACTGCAAGAAGGCTGGACACCCATGGTTCAAGTGTTTCGGCCGGCCTGAAGGATGGGCGCCTCCAGGCATGAAGCCGCCAAGTGGTGAACGTGCACGAGGTGGTGCTGTGCAAGGTTCAGGTGCACAAGGTGATGGTGCACAAGGTAAAGCCGACCCTAGGATGTTCCTCATGGTTGAGGATGTGCAAGGGAGTGGGGGTGATGTGGGTTCAGTTGGGAAGGTTGTGATGCACCCCCTCATTCAATGGGTGATCGATTCAGGTTGCTCGAGTCACATGACTCCACGGGCAGATTTGCTTGATGAGGTGAAGCTCCCTGGGAAGATAAAGTTTGTGGCTGCCGCTTCAGGTGCCTTGCTCCCTGTGATTGGTGTGGGAAATGCCAAGGTAATGGGAGCTAATGGGGGGCTTGTGGGGCTGGGAAATGTGCTGTTGGTTGAAGGTTTATCCGCTAACCTCCTCTCCGTGCGCCGGCTGCAGAAAAGCAAGGCCAAAGTTACATTCGGCCCAACCAGCTGCCGTGCAAAGCTTGGGAAGTTGCTGCTGTGGGATTTGGAGGAGAAGAGCAGCTGCATCAAGGACCTATGGCAGCTGCCCATCATCCCTTGGAACGGGAAACCACCAGCAACGGCAAAGGCAGCAGCAGCGGCTAAGGCAAGTGCGGAAGAGGAGGAGACTGCACCAACTGCTGGGGCCCTGGATGCAGTCAAGAAGGTGCAGCAGCGACAGCAATCACATGGTGAGGTGCTTGCTGGTGTGGATGCAACGGCTGCATGGGCAAAGGCTTCGTCTGGGAGTGGTGAGGCTGATTGGGAGACGTGGCACGAGAGGCTGTGCCACATCAACATTCCTATGCTGCAGAAGTTGGTGAAGGATGGGAGCCTGAAGGGGTTGGAGGTGAAGGGGGCAGCGAAGGAGATTGGGAGCTGCCCTACATGCCTTGAAACGAAGTTCACAAAGTTTCCCTTCAGCAGCACCACTTGCACTAGTGCACATGGATGTGGTGGGCCCCACGAGGGCCCTTTCTCTCTCGGGCAGCCGCTACTTCTTGACGATTGTGGACGACCACACGCGTGCGGTGTGGGTGTACCCTTTGAAGACTAAGGGGGAGGTGGCAGTGGCTGTTCTTAAGGAGTGGATGCCGAGAGCACAAAGGGAGAGCGGACACAAGGTGAAGGTGATCCGCACTGACAACGGAGGAGAGTTTATTGGCGCTGATTTTGAGGCGGTGCTGAAGAAGAAGGGGATCCAGCATCAGCTCACAGTGCCTTACAACCCTCAGCAGAACGGTGTGGCTGAGCGGTTCAACCGGACCCTGCAGGAAGGTGCTCGCACTCTCCTTGGGCGTGCAGGGCTGCCGGATCCGTTTTGGGTGATTGCACTGCGGCAGGTCGCCCTTGTGAAGAACAGTGAGCTGGCGCAGCAAGAAGCAGAACGAAGTGGGGCAGTCCTCGTGTGAGACAGAGTACATGGCCCTGCATCATGGGGCAAAGGAGGTGGTGTGGCTGAGGCGTTTGTTGGAGGGGATCGGAGTGTGCCAGAGGGAGCCTACTGTGATATTCTGTGACAATGAATCTGCAATGAAGTTAGCCAAGATTGCTTGTCTTCATGGGCTGACCAAACACATCAGGCCTAAGTGGCATTGGGTGAGGAGGCTCCTGGACAAGGAGGTGCGGCTGGAGATTGTGAAGACCCATCAGCAGGCGGCTGACATTCTCACCAAGCGCCTGGCTGAATCTGAGCATTGGAAGGGCATGAAGCTTGCTGGGATGAGTGTGCATTGAGGATGCATGCTTGAACTATGGCATGTCGGATGATGGTTGGCAGCCAGAGGGGGAGTTTGTTGTGTGATGCAATCATATGCATTCACGTCTGTCTGCCTCCCATCATGTGTTCGTGCGTTGCATGCGTGGTGTGAGCGTGTGCAATAATTTGTGTTTTCTGTGGTTTGGATTTTCTGAGTGTGTGTGTGTATGCTATTTGGCTTGAGCAGATATCTGAAGTGACTCCACTGCTCAAGAGCTTTCCAACAAGCCAAGGATCGCTTCAATCGGAACACGAACAAGAAAGTTATGAACTTTCGAAGTTCGTATGCTTTTCATATTTGATTGTGGCAACTGTGGGAAGTTGTGGGGTTAACTCCATATGGGGTACAGACTTTTGGGGGTTGGGAAATTCGTCCCCATCACTGTAGATGCTGCCAAGTGGTTGGGAGAAACCAAACCAGGTTGGCAAGTGTGGCCAAGTTGGGTTGAGGTGGATTGTGGAGGTTGGGATAGAGACAAAGGTCAAAGTTGGGTTGCCTATGGGGAAGGGAATTGTGTGGCATGGAGTTTTCTTTGGTTGGGGACTCCTTGGGACCTTCCCTCTCGTCCTCCTCTTCCCTCCTATCTGGTTTAGGTGCTACTCTAACTTCCTTGTGTGTGAATCTTGAGAATTGTGAGAACTCTTGTGATTGAGTTAAGTTTCTATGTGGCAGCATACCCCCTGGTGCGCCGAGAAGCATAACTCGAGATTTACTCCACCTTTCGATACGATTCAAATTGGGAATGATAGCCACGGACAAGGGCTATAACATACTCGAGTTTGAGATGATTCTAACGTTGCACTTTTCGTCGACAACGTTTCTTGTGAAGTCGCGGTTTCTGTCCAGAATTTCAAGCCAACGATTTTGAGAAATTTAGGCTCCTAATCTTCATAGACTCAGTCCTTAGTCTCTAACAGTGTGTTCCGCCCGACCCGGGCATTAGGACCAGTACGGCTGTAGGTGCTAGTGCGTCTGCCGCTCCAGGTACTCGCGTCTCTGCTACCCCAGGTGCTGGTGAGGGAGCTGCTCTAGGTGCTTGTGCGTCTGCCCCCCCTGGTACTGGGTCGACTGCAGCACTGCACACCTTCACACTGGACTCAGGTGGTTCTCGCTGCTTCTTTCGTGACCACACTGCCCTTGAGCCGCTTGCTCGGCCAGTTGCTGTCTCCCTCGCGGACCCCTCTGGGGGTCCGGTCATTGCGACCTCCTCCACTGTCCTTCCCTGTCCTACGGTCCTGTCGGGCACACTGTCCGGTCTCCACCTCCCCTCGTTCTCTACGAACCTGGTGGCAGGTTGTGCGCTCCAGGACGGGGGTGTTCACCAGTTCACCCCTGCCTACGAGCGCGTGACACACTGCACGTGTGCTCGTACGGGCCGCCACCTGGCTACCTTCACTCGGCAGCCGGGGTCGGACCGGTACACACTGACCACTATGTCCCCTCACGTCGCTGCGTCTGCGTCTTCCTCTGCGTCAGGTCAGCTGTCTGCCCCCTGCTCGTGTCGCTCTCTGGCGCACGAGACTGTCCTCTGGCACCACCGCCTTGGTCACCCGTCAGTGCAGCGCCTTCGTGCCATGCACTCCCGGTATCTTGTCTCTGGTCTTCCCACGGTCCTCCCTCCCCTCCCACCCTCGCCTTCTCCTCCCTGACTTCCCTGTGTCGAGGGGCGGCAGCGCGCCGCTCCTCACTCCTCCTCGTTTCCCCCGACGACTGCTCCCTTGCAGACGCTCCACATGGACGTGTGGGGCCCAGCCCACGTCCGTGGTCAGGGTCAGGAGAGGTACTTCCTGATAGTTGTTGATGACTACTCGCACTACACCACGGTCTTCCCCTTGCGCACCAAGGGTGAGGTCCCAGATGTTTTGATCCCTTGGATCCGCAGAGCCCGTCTCCAGCTCAGCGAGCGTTTCCACTCGGACTTTCCTGTCCTGCCCTTGCACTCTGACAGAGGTGGTGAGTTCTCCTCCGACCTCTTGGCAGCCTACTGTGCTGAGCACGGCATTGAGGAGTCGTTCACGCTTCCGGCCTCTCCACAGCAGAATGGGGTTGCTGAGCGCCGCATTGGCCTTGTCAGAGGTCCACTGGTGATCCCCGATCGATCCTAGGGAAGGGTTACAGGCACATTTGCCTGGGGGGTTATGGGCGCACTGACCCGCTACTGAAACAAGCCCTTTTATCCCAATGGTCTAGTGGTTGGGATTCTGAGATGGTATCAGAGCGAAGGTCTCGGGTTCGAATCCCGGTGTATGCACTTCGGGCATCCCAGTGCGGGGGGGTGTCAGAGGTCCACTGGTGATCCCCGATCGATCCTAGGGAAGGGTCACAGGCACATTTGCCTGGGGGGTTATGGGCGCACTGACCCGCTACTGAAACAAGCCCTTTTATCCCAATGGTCTAGTGGTTGGGATTCTGAGAGGCCTGGTCATGGAGGTCGCGCGTACCTCTTTGATCCATGCGGCTGCCCCCCGCTTTCTGTGGCCGTTTGCGGTCCGGTACGCTGCGCATCAGCTCAACCTCTGGCCCCATGTCTCCTTGCCGGAGACCTCGCCCACACTGCTGTGGACGGGGGAGGTTGGCGATGCGTCGCGTTTCCGGGTCTGGGGATCTCGAACTTTTGTCCGCGATACGTCCGCGGTCAAGCTCTCCTCCCGCGCTGTTCCCTGTGTCTTCCTTGGCTTTGTCCCTGACGCGTCTGGTTGGCAGTTTTACCACGCCACCTCGCGCCGGGTCCTGCCCTCTCAGGACGTCACTTTTGACGAGTCCGTCCCCTACTACCGCCTCTTCCCCTACCGCACTGCCCCGCTCCCCCCCCCGCCTCTCTTCCTCGCGCCCGGTGCTGCTGTGGTAGACCCCCCCCCCAACCTCAGGGTGCCGCTCCCTCAGGTGTGTCACAGGTAGACCCGGTTGAGCCTGTTGAGGTAGCTGTTGACTCTCGTCATGCTGCGGGAGCGGAGCCTGGGGGTGCGGAGCCTTGGGGTGCGGAGCCTTGGGGTGCGGAGCCTGGGGGTGCGGAGTCTGGGGGTGCTGAGCCTGGGGGTGATGAGCCTGGGGGTGCTGAGCTTGGGGGTACTGAGCCGCGGAGTCCGGAGTCTGGGGGTTCTGAGTCTGGGGGTGCTGAGCCTGGGAGTCCTACACCTGGAAGAGCTCTCTCCTCGGAGCAGCTGCGTGAGTGGTACTCACAGTACTGCAGCCTCAAGAGAGGTGCCTCTGGAGTAAGGGGTACTACTGGGACTGGTGCTGGTGCTTCCTCTCCTAAGCGGGAGCTGCCCTCTCTTGAGCGGATCCGTGAGTGGTACGAGCGGCGCTGCACTCTCCGGAGTGGCGCGCCTGGTGTCGCGGACCCTGGGACTCGAGGTGTTGCTGCTGGTGCTGGAGGCTCTGCTGGCGCTACTGGTGCTGCGGACCCTGGTGTTGGAGCCGCGGCTGGTGCTGCGGACCTTGGAGTTGGAGCTGCTGCTGGTGCTGCGGACCCTGGAGTTGGAGCTGCTGCTGGTGCTGCTGGAGGTGCTGCTGGTGCTGTGGACCCGGGAGTGGGTGCTGCTGCTGGTGCTGAGGACCCTAGAGCTGGAGCTGCTGCTGGTGCTGTGGACCCGGGCGTTGGAGCTACTGCTGGTGCTGAGGACTCGTGCGTTGGAGCTGCTGCTGGTGCTGCGGACCCGGGAGTTGGTGCTGCTACTACTGCTAAAGACCCTGGTGCTGGTGTCCCTGCTGGTTCTCGAGACGCTGCGCGGCCGCGGCCGTACTTCGTTCCACTCCTTCAGCAGGTTCTTGGTCAGCCTCCTCCTCCTTGTCCCCCTCCCTCCTTAGAGTGTCCGCCGTCTGTCCAGTCGTAGTCACAGTTGCCGCCTGCCTCCCCTCTCCCTGGTCCTGCTCCTTACACTAGTCCAACTGGAGGTCTTACGGAGCACCGTGAGCCTGCGTCTCGTCCTGTGTTGCCTACGTCTCGTCTCGTGCCGCCTGTTCCTGCTGCTCGCACTGTCGTCTTGACTACGCTGCTAGCCTAGTTGCTGAGTCTCAGTCTGTCTGTCCTCCGTCCGTCGGGGGTGAGTGTGCCCTTAGCACGGACGTCCTTGAGGACAGGCAGGAGGAGTTTGAGTGCTTTGCCGCTGCTTTGCCCCATCTTGTGTCCATGCTAGTTGCCCCTGAGGGAGACCCGGATGCACCAGACATCCCGACCCCGCGCTCTTACGCAGAGGCGATGTGGGGTCCCTACTCCTCTCAGTGGCAAACAGCCATGGATGCAGAGATGGCTTCCTGGAAGTCCACAGGCACCTACGTCGACGAGGTTCCCCCACCTGGGGCGAACATCGTCAGTGGCATGTGGATTTTCGGGGTGAAGCGGCCGCCGGGTTCTCCGCTTGTCTTCAAGGCGCGTTACGTTGCACGAGGCTTCAGTCAACGAGCGGGAGTTGACTTCCTCCAGACCTTCTCCCCGACCCCGAAGATGACCACTCTTCGGGTTCTACTGCACGTTGCCGCTCAGCGTGACTACGAGCTCCAGTCTCTTGACTTCAGCACTGCTTTCCTACAGGGCAGCCTGCACGAGGAGATCTGGCTGCGCCGCCCACCTGGCTTCACTGGGTCGTTCCCTCCTGGTACCCAGTGGAGCCTCCGGCGGCGAGTCTACGGTCTCCGCCAGGCGCCACGCGAGTGGCACGACACATTGAGGACTACACTTGCGGCTCTTGGGTTGCGCCTTCTACTGCTGACCCGTCACTGTTTCTACGCACCGACACCTCGCTGCCGCCGTTCTACATCCTCGTGTACGTCGACGACTTGGTCTTTGCCACTGCTGACTCTGCGGCACTCGCCCACGTGAAGTCGGAGCTGCAGAAGAGACACACGTGCACAGACCTGGGTGAACTGACAAGCTATCTTGGCTTGCGGATCACCCGGGACAGAGCACGGCGCACCATTACCTTGACTCAGTCACACATGGTGCAGCAGGTCCTTCAGCGCTTCCGCTTCACGTACTCCTCGCCTCAGCCCACTCCTCTGCCTACCGGTCACTCGCTCCCAGCTCTGCCTTCGGATGAGTCCATAGAGCCGAGTGGCCCGTATCCAGAGCTTGTGGGCTGCCTCATGTACCTGATGACCTGCACTCGACCTGACCTTGCATACCCTCTTTGCATTCTTGCATGCTATGTCGCTCCCGGCCGTCACCGGAAGGAGCACATGGAAGCAGCTAAGAGGGTGTTGCGCTACTTGTGCAGTACGTCGGGCATGGGGCTAGTGCTTGGAGGGCGAGACCGAGTTGTTCTCAGTGGGCACTCAGACGCTTCTTGGGCAGACGACCAGGCTACTCAGCGGTCGTCTCAGGGTTACACCTTCAGTCTTGGCTCTGGTGCAGTTTCTTGGCGTTCTACACGCTCTTCTTCTGTTCTCAGCTCCAGTTGTGAGGCTGAGATCTACGCCACAGCCATGGCGGCCCAGGAGCTACGTTGGCTCACCTACTTGCTGACCGACCTTGGAGAGCGGCCTCGTTCTCCTCCAGTGCTGTACGTCGACAACAAGGCAGCCATTGCCTTGTGTCAGGAGCACAGACTGGAGCACAGAACGAAGCACATTGCTCTGCGCTACTTCCTTGCTCGAGAGCTGCAGCAGCGCGGTCAGCTTCGTCTGCGTTACGTGGCCACTGAGGCCAACACTGCTTATGTGTTCACCAAGGCGCTTCAGCCTTGTGACCATCAGCGCTTTTGCACTCTTCTAGACCTTGTGCCTACTGGACCTCACTTGCTTACTTCTTGACTCTGTTTGTACTGTGTGTTAGAATAGTAGGTGTGGGGCCTAGGCTTAGTAGCCTAGGCCCACACTAGGAGGTAGGTGGGCTTGCTCTAGAACTAGGAGTTAGGGTTTACGAAGGAGAATTGGAAGGAAGAATGAGGGACTAGGAAGCAGCAGGACACACAAAATGGCAAACCCTAAGGGGTTGTACTCACTATTGAGCACCCCACTGCAAGCTAGACAAATAACATTCTGACACACCCCCATAGCCAAAGTGGGGTGTAATCAGCAGAGCAGGCAAAGCAGTACAAGCTCAGGGTGGATCACAATGTCACCACACATTCTGAGCACAAGTTAAAGAAGCAATAGTTTAAAGTTAAGAATTATGAGCACAGCTAGTGGTAGTCACAACGGGCAAGTGAGGAGGAGGAGAGAGAGTGAGGGGAGAGGAGATAGGAGGAGACGGCTGAAGCTGCAGACACACGGGCAACAGGAGGCAGACTGGCACAGCGGCTACCGGACTAAGCGCCCGGACTACAGGAGTAACAGGCCCCGCGGCTAAAGTAGCGGCAGACGAGCAACGGACCCACGGGCGGCTGGCGTAGAAGTCTAGCTCACTGGGCTACCGGGACAGTGCCCTGGACTACAGGTGCTGCGGACAACAGTACGGCAACTTCCATGCAGCTTCCCCAAACAGTCCCACCCCCCTGACACACACCCGCTGCTACACCGCTAGCTCCACTCCCACGCACCCCCCTTAAACCCTTAACCCCAGTCTCCCACACAACCACCCCCCTCAGCGACAGCTGCAGCAGTGGGAGACGAAGGAGGAGGAGGAGCAAAGGGAGGAATGCACACCAGCCACCCCCATACCCGCAAACGGGGGGGGGGGGGGGGGGGGGGGGGGGAGAGCAGAAACAGTGCGCACGAGGGCGCAGACAGTAGCAGAGCGCACGAGGGCGCGAGCGCGAGGCACGAGCAGCACCAGGCACATGCAGCACAGGGCAGCACAGGCACGGGCAGCAACAGGCACAGGCAGCACAGGCACGGGCAGCACAGGGCAGCACAGGCACGGGCAGCAACAGGCACAGGCAGCACAAGCACGGGCAGCACAGGCACGGGCAGCACAGGCACGGGCAGCACAGGCACAGGCAGCAACAGGCACAGGCAGCACAGGGCAGCACAGGCACGGGCAGCAACAGGCACAGGCAGCACAGGCACGGGCAGCACAGGCACGGGCAGCACAGGCACGGGCAGCACAGGCACAGGCAGCAACAGGCGCAGGCAGCACAGGGCAGCACAGGCACGGGCAGCAACAGGCACAGGCAGCACAGGCACGGGCAGCACAGGCACGGGCAGCACAGGCACGGGCAGCACAGGCACAGGCAGCAACAGGCACGGGCAGCACAGGCACGGGCAGCACAGGCACGGGCAGCACAGGCACAGGCAGCAACAGGCACAGGCAGCACAGGCACGGGCAGCACAGGCACGGGCAGCACAGGCACAGGCAGCAACAGGCACAGGCAGCAACAGGCACAGGCAGCACAGGGCAGCACAGGCACGGGCAGCAACAGGCACAGGCAGCACAAGCACGGGCAGCAACAGGCACAGGCAGCACAGGCACAGGCAGCACAGGCACGGGCAGCACAGGCACGGGCAGCACAGGCACGGGCAGCACAGGCACAGGCAGCACAGACACAGGCAGCACAGGCACGGGCAGCACAGGCACGGGCAGCACAGGCACGGGCAGTACAGGCACGGGCAGCACAGGCACAGGCAGCAACACGCACAGGCAGCACAGGGCAGCACAGGCACGGGCAGCAACAGGCACAGGTAGCACAGGTACGGGCAGCACAGGCACGGGCAGCACAGAGCGTACCGGGTCCAGGGGCGGCTTCTGAGGTCCAGAGGCAGCTGCTGCAGGGGCTGCTGCTCCAGGGGCCAGGGGCGGCTCCTGCACGGGCGGCCGCTCCAGGGACCAGGGGCGGCTGCTGCAGGGTCGGCTGCTCCAGGGACCAGGGGCGGCTGTACCAGCGGCGGCTGCACCAGGGGCGGCTGCTGCAGTGGCGGGCAGCTCCAGGGGCGTCTGCTGCTGCAGGCTCTGGCGGCAACTGCTGCTGCAGGCTCTGGCGGCGGCTGCTGCTGCTGGGCGGCGGTGGCTGCTGCAACAGAGCGGCGGCGGCTGCTGCTGCTGGTAGAGCGGCGGCTGCTGCTGCAGGCTCGGTGGCGGCAGCTGATGCAGGCCTGGCGGCGGCTGCTGCTGCAGGCTCGGCGGCGGCTGCTGCTGCAGGCTCTGGCGGCGGCTGCTGCTGCAGACTCTGGCAGCGGCTGCTGCTGCAGGCTCTGGCGGCGGCTGCTGCTGCAGGCTCTGGCGGCGGCTGCTGCTGCAGGCCTGGCGGCGGCTGCTGCTGCAGGGCGGCGGCGGCTGCTGCTGCAGGATCTGACGGCGCCCCGCGGGTCCCGCAGGGGGCGTCGCGACGAGCAGGGGCGACGCCCCGCGGGTCCCACAGGGGGCGTCGCGACGAGCAGGGGCGACGCCCCGCGGGTCCCGCACGGACGTCGCGACGAGCAGGGCGACGCCGCGCGGGTCCCGCAGGGGGCGTCACGACGAGCAGGGGCGACGCCCCGCGGGTCCCGCACGGACGTCGCGACGAGTAGGGCGACGCCGCGCGGGTCCCGCAGGGGGCGCCGTGACGAGCAGCGGGGAGGGCAGCGCGCAGGCCCCCTCGAGGGCGCTCCGACGGACGGGAAAACCGCCGCGCGCCCCGAGCGCGCGGCGGGCAGAAAAAGCCGCCACGCGTTCGAAGCGCGTGGCGGGATGAAAATGCAATGCCGCGCACCACGGGGCGCGCGGCGGATAGTACGGCAGCGGAAGTAGGTGGTGGGCCCGATGAACTAGGCGGCAGGATCATGCCGGCTCTAGATACCATGTTAGAATAGTAGGTGTGGGGCCTAGGCTTAGTAGCCTAGGCCCACACTAGGAGGTAGGCGGGCTTGCTCTAGAACTAGGAGTTAGGGTTTACGAAGGAGAATTGGAAGGAAGAATGAGGGACTAGGAAGCAGCAGGACACACAAAATGGCAAACCCTAAGGGGTTGTACTCACTATTGAGCACCCCACTGCAAGCTAGACAAATAACATTCTGACACTGTGATCTCTATATATACGCCTGCATGTTTACTCTTGTTAGGTTGTGATCACTGTACCTCTTGTTCTATTATAAATCTGCATGTGAACTGGTCTTGTAACCATTTGCTTGTGCTCGGAATTTGTGTGGTATCCTTGAGATCCACCCTGAGCTTGTTTTGCCTTGCTTTGCTTTGACTGGTATTGTGACCCCTAGTTCTCCCCCACTTTGCCTATGGGGGTGTGTCAAACATTATGCATGTTGTGGTTGTTTAGGCTACAGTGGGTTAGTCTATAGAGGGTACACAATTCTAGGGTTAGGTACTTGTACTCATTTCACTGTTAGTTCAATCATTCCTGTTCGTTCATTCTGACACAGTTATGAAATTTCTGTACGTTTTTTTCCGGCCCCCTTGGTGGGGCTCTCTCTCCACTAGGGCTGCTACCCTGGCTGGCCTTGGCCTTTCCACTCCCCGCTCCCCTGTTTGTTCCACTTTGAATAGCCTTCTGTTCGTCTCCACTCTCTTTGCCGCCTCGTACGCCTCCTACAGGGCCCTGCCCCCAAGTCGAAGATCTTTACTTGCACGTCCCGTTGCAGCTCGTAGTTCATGCCGTTGAGGAACTTGCGAATCAACCATCCTTGATCAAAATACTTCATGTCCTCTCCCAACTCCACAAGCCGCCCATAGTATGCCAACAATGATTCTCCTTGCCTCCTCCGAAATTCTCGGAACTCCACCACCCACTCACCACCCGCTCTGCCGTTTGCAGGTAGAACTGCTTACGCAGCATATCCAGGAATTCCGCCATAGGATCTCTCTAATGGTCCGTGAATTGATATAGCCAAAGGGTACAGACAAGCAAGCAAGGTATAGAAGCTAAGAATGAAAACAAGCACAGACAGCTAAACAAACAAACAAACAAACAAACAAACAAACAAACACACAAACACCCAACTACCTAGCCTCCCTTCACCCCCCCCCCCCCCCCGCCACCCACTACTCATTTTCAGCAAAGGGCTCTATTACGGCACAGCAGTCCCCTAGGGACAGCTCACTATTGATTCCCCCAACAGGCGGGTTCTCTGCTGCTGATGCCAGGCTGGACTTAATGAGGTACCCCACAGACTGTGCCCTCTGGAGGGAGACTGACCACCGTTGCCGAAACTGGTGCAAGAACTTGGCGGCTTGATAGGAGTGAAAGTCGGTGTTGAAGTGTCGCCGTGCCACAGTGTCAGCCAAAAGTTTCAGGAAGGTCGGTACCTCTGCACAGGGGCAGCCGTAGGTCTCTACAGCCAAAGGGAAGAAGCCCACTCAGTCCGGCCTGCTCTCATATTGCTTAATATATTTGTCTGCTTGTTCTCTCACCGCCCACCTTCTGCCTTTCTTTGCCAAGGGGTACCTCGTGCCGATAGGGTCCGTGATTGTGACATCACATATGTACACTGCCTCACTGCTTTTGTCCCGGATCGTTAAATTGGTCGTCTGATCTTCTATAGGGCAATATGCTGCTGATTCTCCGTGGACTATAAACCCTCCGTCTTGTGCCATACGGATGCACACGTCTCTCATCTCGTTATGGGTGTTAATCTGTGCTTTGCCGGTGCCACAGCATACTGATGCACGCGTCTCTCTCTCTCTCTCTCTTCGGGCCTTCCTCTTGCTGCCCTCTCTAACAGATCTCGCATACAGATACAGCAATAGTTTCAGCCTCTCCCATAAGAGTGTTAGCCAGTCAGCGGAAGTTTTTTTCTGGCACCAAGCGATCTTGTTCCCATCCGGCGCGCAGGTTCTCTAGCTGCATGAGGTAATTTTTCAGCAATGGACCTCTCCGCATCTCGCCTAAAAACCTCTTGGGCACCTCCACTTTTGGTAACATGGTGTATCGCCACCTCATTGATGTTGCTTCTTCCTCCGATCCCTGACATGACGTGCTTTGCTGGTAAGGGTCATCACTCGTCCATCCTGATCCCCCCCCCCCCCCCCCCTCCTCCCCGCGCCGTGCCAGCTTCCGACGTAGGCCGCACCATCTTTCGCCACTCCCTTCTTCAATTCTCGCCCCGGATTGTCAAACATTATATGTTTATATATTGTGTAGGCTATAGTGGGTTTAGCCTTAGGGGGTACACAACCTTAGGGTTTCCTACTTGTACCCAACTAAGTGCTAGTTCATTGATTCCTGTTTCGTTCTTTCTAACATGGTTTCAGAGCATGTCCTCCGCTAGGACCGAATTTGTTTTTAGGGCCCACCACTACCGACTGCTTACTAGCGCCCTCGTGCGCCCTCCTGTAGGAGCGCCCTCGTGCGCCTCCCCCTAGCGCCCTCGTGCGCTCCTCCTTAGCGTCCTTGTAAGGCCCCGCGACCCGCGACCCGCCCCTTAGCGGCCCCGTCGGCCCCGCGAACCGCCCCTTAGCGGCCCCTTACGGCCCCGTCGACAGCGCACGCCGCCCCTTAGCGGCCCCCTATGGCCCCGTCGACCCCGCGCGCCGCCTCTTAGTGGCCCCTTACGGCCCCGTCGACCCCGCACACCGCCCCTTAGCGGCCCCTCACGGCCCCGTCAACCTCGCGTGCCGCCCCTTAGTGGCCCCCTACGGCCCCGTTGACCCGCGCGCGCCGCCCCTTAGCGGCCCCTCACGGCCCCGTCGACCCCTTGCGCCGCCCCTTAGAGGCCCCTTAAGGCCCCGTCGACCCCGCGCGCCGCCCCTTAGCGGCCCTTCTCGGCCCCGTCGACCCCGCGCGCGCCCCATCTAGAGGCCCCTTAAGGCCCCGTCGACCCCGCACGCGCCCCACCTAGCAGCCCCAGCAGCCCCACTCGCGACAGCCACGGCCCCACCGGAACCGAGCCGCCCGAACCGAGCCGCCCGAACCGAGCCGCCCAACCCGAGCCGAGCCGCGCCGCCCTCCCCGTACTGAGCAGCTCCCTCTGGACCGAACCGCCCTACCCGAGTCGCACTGCCCGCTGCTGTTAGGGTTTCAACTGCTTTTACTGCTACTACTGCTCCTACTCCTACTGCTACTATGGCTAGCCCTCCTGTGCTAGCTTTCGATGCTGAGGGCCACCCAGTGAAGTTTGACACCTGGCTAGATGACCTGCACCTCTTCCTACAGCTCACTGCGAAGGAGGACATCTCACTGTACGATCACGCCCTAGGCCATGCCACTGCCTCTGATGCTACTGCTGACAGCTCTACCCACTCACAGTGGCAGACTCGTGACGCCCACGCTCGCTTTGCTATTCGCAACTCCCTGCCGATAGATGAACGCGAGCACTTTGGCCAGCACAAGACTGCACAGGCACTGTACATTGCTGTCGTTGCCCGCTACTCCTCACCTGCCTCTGCTGCTCTAGGCTGTCTCTCGCTCCCCTACTTGTTCCCCGACCTGTCCCCTTTCCACACAGTCGCTGACCTCATCACGCACCACCGCACTAGTGAGGCCCGCTTCCGTGCCGCTATGCCCGATGAGTTCCTTGCCAAGAACCCCCCCCCCGCTCTGGCTCACTCTCTACCACCTAGTCACCCGCCTCCCTGACACTCTGCGTGTAGTCAGGGACCACTTCCTAGCTCGCTGTCCCACGGCGCTCACCATTGCCTTCCTCAAGAAGGAACTACTTGCAGCTGAGGCTAGCATAGTCGCTATAGGTGCCTCTCGTGGCGACCCCCGCACCCCGTTCTTTGAGGGGTGTTCCCCTTCCCCCCTTCTTCCCTCTGTCGCCTCTGCTTCTGCTGTCGACCTCCTTGGTGCTGAGAAAGTCGGTACCGCGTCTGCTTCGAGCTGGCGCCGCAGCGGCAAGAGCAAAGGGGGCAAGGGAGGCGGAGGTGACGGCGGGGGAGGCGGTGGTGGGGGCGGTGGCAGCAGAGGGGGTGGTGGCGGGGCTGGAGGGGCTAGTGGCAGCAGTGGGGGTGGTGGCGGCAGCGGCGGGGGAGGTGGCAGGGGCGCGGGCGGTGGTGGGGGCGGCGGTGGACGCGGCGGCGGCAGGGGAGGGGGTGGTCGAGGAGGTGGTGGCGGAGGTGGTGGTCGTGGAGGCGCTAGCGGTGGCCAGAGCGAGCAGCACACTCCGTCGCCCCAGGAGCCTCGTGAGTGGTACGAGCGCGTGACACACTGCACGTGTGCTCGGACGGGCCGTCACCTGGCTACCTTCACTCGACAGCCGGGGACGGACCTGTACACACTGACCACTGAGTCCCCTCAGGTAGCTGCGTCTGCGTCTGCGTCAGGTCAGCTGTCTGCCCCCTGCTCGTGTCGCTCTCTGGCACACGAGTTTGTCCTCTGGCACCACCGCCTTGGTCACCCGTCAATGCAGCACCTTCGTGCCATGCACAAACGGTACCTTGTCTCTGGTCTTCCCAGGGTTCTCCCTCCACTCCCACCCTCGCCTGCTCCTCCCTGCCTTCCCTGTGTCGAGGGGCGGCAGCGCGCCGCTCCTCACTCCTCCTCGTTTCCCCCGACGTCTGCTCCCTTGCAGACGCTCCACATGGACGTGTGGGGCCCAGCCCGCGTCCGTGGACAGGGTCAGGAGAGGTACTTCCTGATCGTTGTTGACGACTACTCGCGCTACACCACGGTCTTCCCCTTGCGCACCAAGGGTGAAGTCCCTGATGTTTTGATCCCTTGGATCCGCAAAGCCCGTCTTCAGCTCAGCGAGAGGTTCCACTCGGACTTTCGTGTCCTGCGTCTGCACTCTGATAGAGGTGGTGAGTTCTCCTCCGACCTCTTGGCAGCCTACTGTGCGGAGCACGGCATTGAGCAGTCGTTCACGCTTCCGGCCTCTCCACAGCAGAATGGGGTTGCTGAGCGCCGCATTGGCTTGGCCATGGAGGTCGCTCGTACCTCCTTGATCCATGCGGCTGCCCCCCACTTTCTGTGGCCGTTTGCGGTCCGCTACGCTCTGCATCAGCTCAACCTCTGGCCCCGTGTCTCCGCTCCGGAGACTTCCCCGACACTGCGTTGGACCGGAGAGGTTGGCGATGCGTCGCGTTTTCGGGTCTGGGGATCTCGAGCTTTTGTTCGCGATACGTCTGCGGACAAGCTCTCCTCCCGCACTGTTCCTTGTGTCTTCCTTGGCTCTGTCCCGGGCGCGTCTGGTTGGCAGTTTTACCACGCCACCTCGCATTGGGTCCTCCCTCTCAAGACGTCACTTTTGACGAGTCCGTGCCCTACTACCGCCTCTTCCCCTACCGCACTGCTCCGCTCCCCCCCCCGCCTCTCTTCCTCGCGCCAGGTGCTGCTGTGGTAGACCCCCTCCCCCCTCAGGGTGCCGCTCCCTCCGGTATGTCCCAGGTAGACCCGGTTGAGCCTGTCGAGGTAGCTGTTGACTCTCGTCCTGCTAGGGGTGCTGAGCCTGAGCGTGCGGAGCCTGGGGGTGCGGAGCCTGGGGGTGCGGAGCCTGGGGGTGCGGAGTCTGGGGGTGCTGTCTGGGGGTGCTGAGCCTGGGGGTGCAGAGCCTGCGGGTGCTGAGTCTGGGGGTGCTGAGTCTGGAGGTACTGAGCCTGAGGGTGCTGAGACTGAGAGTTCTTCACCTGGAGGTGCCCTCTCCTCGCAGCAGCTACGTGAGTGGTACTTACAGTACTGCAGCCTCAGGAGGGGTGCTTCTGGCGTTCGTAGTGCTGCTGGAGCTGGTGCTGGTGCTTCTCCTCCTAGGCGGGAGCTGCCCTCTCCTCAGCGGCTCCGAGAGTGGTACGCTCGGCGCTGCAGTCTCCGGAGTGGCGCTCCCGGTGTCGCGGACCCTGGTGCTGGAGCTACTGGAGCTTCTGGAGGTGCTGCTGCTGCTAGTGTTGCTACTGGCGTTACAGGAGGTGCTGCTGGTGCTGGATCTGTGGCGCTGCTGGAGGTGCTGCTGCTGCTGGCGGTGCTGCTGGCGCTGCTGGAGATGCTGCTGGTGCTGGAGCTGCTGGAGGTGCTACTGCTGCTGGCGGTCCTGCTGGCGCTGCTGGAGGTGCTGCTGGTGCCGGTGCTGCTGGAGCTGCTAGAGGTGGTGCTGCTGCTGGCGGTGCTGTTGGCGCTGCTGGAGGTGCTGCTGGTGCTGGAGCTGCTGGAGCTGCTGGAGGTGCTACTACTACTGGCGGTGCTGCTGGCGCTGCTGGAGGTGCTGCTGGTGCTGGAGCTGCTGGAGCTGCTGGAGGTGCTACTGCTGCTGGCGGTCCTGCTGGCGCTGCTGGACGTGCTGCTGGTGCTGGTGCTGCTGGAGCTGCTGGAGGTACTGAGCAGCTGCGGCCGTACTACGTTCCGCTCCTTCAGCAGGTTCTTGGCCTCCCGCCCTCTCCTAGTCCTACTCCTACCCTACTGAGTCCGCCTCCTGTCTAGTCGCAGTCACATTTACAGCCAGCCTCTCCACTGCCTGGTCCTTCTCCCTACGCTGCGCCGACAGGAGGTCTTACGGAGCGTCGTGAGCCTGAGTCTCGTCCTCCGTCGCCTGAGACTCGTCCGGAGTCGTCTGAGTCGCGTCCAGAGTCACCTGTCCGCGCTGTCCGCGCTGGTCGTCGTGCTCCGCGTCAGCGTCCTCCTCCTGTCCTTGGCACTCACGATATGACCCTGCGTCCTTCTACTGCTCCACAGCGTGTCCCACTGCCGTCTCCACCAGCGTCCTCTCTTCCTGCTCTCGCTGACCCAGAGTCTGACTCTCTTCGTGCTGCCAGTCCCACTGTCACGCGTCTCCTTGCCACTGTGGTCACTGACCCTTCCTTTGAGTCCTCTGCTGCGTCTGCTCTAGTCGCTGAGCTTGTTGACTTTGCTATTGCCTGTCGTCTAGACTACGCCGCTAGCCTTGTTGCTGAGTCTGAGCCTGTCTGTCCTCCGTCCGTCGGGGGTGAGTGTGCTCTTGGCACGGACGTCCTTGAGGACAGGCAGGAGGAGTTCCAGTGCTTTGCCGCTGCTTTGCCTCATCTCGTGTCCATGCTAGTTGCCCCTGAGGGAAACCCGGATGCACCAGACATCCCGACCCAACGCTCCTACGCAGAGGCGATGGAGGGTCCCTACTCCTCTCAGTGGCAGACAGCCATGGACGCAGAGATGGCTTCCTGGAAGTCCACAGGCACCTACGTCGACGAGGTTCCCCCACTTGGGGCGAACATCGTCAGTGGCATGTGGATTTTCAGGGTGAAGCGGCCGCCTGGTTCTCCGCCTGTCTTCAAGGCGCGTTACGTTGCACGAGGCTTCAGCCAGCGAGAGGGAGTTGACTTCTTCTAGACCTTCTCCCCGACCCCGAAGATGACCACTCTTCGGGTTCTGCTGCACGTCGCTTGGCGTGACTAGGAGCTCCACTCTTTTGACTTCAGCACTGCTTTCCTGCAGGGCAGCCTGCACGAGGAAATTTGGCTGCGCCGACCACCTGGCTTCACTGGGTCGTTCCCTTCTGGTACCCAGTGGAGCCTCCGGCGGCCAGTCTTCGGTCTCCGCCAGGCACCTCGTGAGTGGCACGACACACCGAGGACTACTCTTGCTGCTCTTGGCTTTGCTCCTTCTACTGCTGACCCGTCGCTGTTTCTACGCACCGACACCACTCTGCCGCCGTTCTACGTTCTCGTTTACGTAGACGACTTGGTCTTTGCTACTGCTGACACTGAGGCACTCGCCCACGTGAAGTCGGAGCTGTAGAAGAGACACACGTGCACAGACCTGGGTGAGCTGACAAGCTATCTTGGCTTGCGGATCACGCGGGACAGAGCACAGCGCACAATCACCTTGACTCAGTCACACATGGTGCAGCAGGTCCTTCAGCGCTTCCGCTTCACGTACTCCTCGCCTCAGTCCACTCCTCTGCCTACCGGTTACTCGCTCTCAGCTCTGCCTTCGGATAAGTCCGTAGAGCCGAGTGGCCCGTATCCAGAGCTTGTGGGCTGCCTCATGTACCTGATGACCTGCACTCGACGTGACCTAGCATACCCTCTTAGCATCCTAGCACGCTATGTCGCTCCCGACCGTCACCGGAAGGAGCACATGGATGCCACTCATTGTGTAGTACGTCGGGCATGGGGCTCGTGCTTGGAGGCCGGAGCGACGTTGTCCTCACTGGTCACTCGGACGCTTCTTGGGCTGACGACCAGCCTACGCAGCGGTCGTCTCAGGGTTACACCTTCAGCCTTGGCTCTGGTTCAGTTTCTTGGCGTTCTACACGCTCTTCTTCTGTTCTCAGCTCCAGTTGTGAGGCTGAGATCTACGCCACAGCCATGGGAGCACAGGAGGTACGCTAACTCACCTACCTGCTGACCGACCTGGGAGAGCGGCCTCGTTCTCCTCCAGTGCTGTACGTCGACAACAAAGGCCGCCATTGCCTTCTGTGAGGAGCACAGACTGGAGCACAGGACGAAGCACATTGCTCTGCGCCACTTCCTTGCTCGAGAGCTGCAGCAGCGTGGTCAGCTTCGTCTTGCTTACGTGGCCACTCGGGCCAACACTGCTGATGTGTTCACCAAGGCCCTTCAGCCTTGTGACAATCAGCGCTTCTGTACAGTTCTAGGCCTTGTGCCTACTAGTCCGCACTTGCTTACTTCTTGACTCTGCTTGTACTGTGATCTCTATATTAATACCTGCATGTTTACTCTTGCTAGGTTGTGATCACTGTATCTTTTGTTCTATTATCAACCTGCATGTGAACTGGTCTTGTGACCACTTGCTTGTGCTCAGAATTTGTGTGGTTTCCTTGAGATCCACCGTGAGCTTGTCTTGCTTTGCTTTGACTGGTCTTGTGACCATCTGGTTGTCTCCCACTTAGCCTATGGGGGTGTGTCAAACATTATATGTTTATATGTTGTGTAGGCTATAGTGGGTTTAGCCTTAGGGGGTACACAACCTTAGGGTCTCCTACTTGTACCCAACTTTGTGCTTGTTCATTCATTCCTGTTTCGTTCTTTCTAACACGGATCACGCTCTTCTTTCAGGCCCATGGCCCCTTCTCGCCTCTCCATTCTTTCTTCCGCGCTGAGCGCGCCCATATCCATTCCCTAATTTCTTCCCCCCTTTCTATCACCTTCCATCAGATCTCCCTTCTCCTATACTATTTTCGCCGCGTAATCTAATCCCGTCCTCGTGGGCATGCTCCATCGATTGCTTGTATGTGACAAGCTCTGCGCTCCTTCACATAGTCTATTCCTCCTTACTTGAATAAACCTGTTCTTGCCATATATCCTTAAGGACACCTCTTGCTATTTTATAGCAAGAATTTTCGTCTTTAGAAATCAAACATACAATCAATGAGGTAAGCTCAACAAGAATCCGCCTATTCTACCAGCTCTGCCGCCTCCGCTCTGGTCCCGTCACACACTAGTCTGTTCGCTAGCAGCTGTGGCTATCTATGAGCAGACTTGCATCCATGCTGCCTGTGGCCACTCTTCCATGCCTCTGGCTACTTTGCCTCTAGCTGACACTGCACAGATCGAGCTGGCTCCTTCGAGCACTCCTGATCGCACATGGAAGCAAACACGCAAGCAAACAAGCACCCATCCTAGCGCTAGTGGTAACCTTCCTTCCAGTTCGTCGCTGCCAAACACTGTAATTACCTCTCGCTGCCACTCTTCATTTACATATGTACCGCTCACCTCTCTCACCTTGCATCTCCCCACCCGTTCGCTTCGGCAGATGTCAACTCCCTTCTCACCCCTCCCTCTCCCCACTTCTTCAAACAGTTACCCAACCCTTCGCCTTCCATTCTCCGCACTAGCTCGGCTCGCTATATACATTATCTACACTTTGCACAACCCCCATAGTCTTCCGACAACACCTTTCATATTCATACGAATGTGACAAGGCTTAATATATACTCCCCCCTGTGAAACAAGTAAACAGGAATGAGAATGACTAAGGAAAGATTGGGTACAAATACAACCCTAGAAACCCTGTACCCCATATGTGCTACCCCACTATAGCCTACAGCAAATATGTCATATAAATCTGACACACCCCCATAGGCAAAGTGGGGGAGAGCAAGGGGTCACAAGACCAGTCAAGTAAACCAAAGCAGAGCAAGCTCAGGGTGGATCACAACGTCACCACACAGTCCGAGCACAAGAGCAGGGCCAGAGGCCAGTTCACATGCAGGAGTACAGACATATATATATAAAACTAGACAAGCAAGAGCAGGTATATATATGTCACAGTACAAGTAAAGTCAAGAGGAGAGCAAGTGAGGCAAGACAGGCACAAGACCCAGCTGGGTGCAGAAGCGCTGATGGTCACAAGGCGCGAGTGCCTTGGTGAACACATCAGCAGTGTTGGCCTCAGAGGCCACGTACGCAAGCCGCAACTGTCCACGCTGCTGTAGCTCACGAGCAAGGAAGTAGCGAAGAGCAATGTGCTTCGTTCTGTGCTCCAGACGCTGCTCTCGACACAAGGCCAGCATGGCCTTGTTGTCTACGTACAGCACTGGAGGAGAACGAGGCGGCTCTCCAAGGTCAGTCAGCAGGTAGGTGAGCCAGCGAAGCTCCTGTGCAGCCATGGCCCCAGCGTAGATCTCAGCCTCACAACTGGAGCTGAGAACCGAAGACGAGCGAGTAGCCCGCCAAGAAACAGAGCCGGAACCAAGACTGAAGGTGTAACCCTGTGACGACCGCTGCGTAGCCTGGTCGTCAGCCCAAGAAGCGTCCGCGTGCCTTGTAAGGACCACTGGACTGCGCCCTCCAAGCACTAGCCCCATGCCCGACGTACTGCATAGGTAGCGCAACACCCCTGCAGCCATGTGCTCTGGTCGGTGTCTCCCAGGAGCAACATAGCGTGCAAGAATGCTCAGAGGGTATGCAAGGTCAGGTCGTGTGCAGGTCATCAGGTACATGAGGCAGCCAACAAGCTCTGGGTACGGGCCACTCGGCTCTACGGACTCATCCGAAGGCAGAGCTGAGAGCGAGTGGCGAGTAGACAGAGGAGTGGCCTGAGGCGAGGAGTACGTGAAGCCGAAGTGCTGAAGGACCTGCTGCACCATGTGTGACTGAGTCAAGGTAATGGTGCGGCGTGCTCTGTCCCGAGTGATCTGCAAGCCAAGGTAGCTGCGCAGTTCACCCAGGTCTGTGCACGTGTGTCTCTTCAGCAGCTTGGACTTCACGTAGGCGAGTCCAGGAGTGTCCGCTGTGGCAAAGACCAAGTCGTCGACGTAAACGAGGATGTAGAACGGCGGCAAAGAAGTGTCGGTGCGCAGAAACAGCGACGGGTCAGCAGTAGAAGGAGCAAACCCAAGAGCCGCAAGCGTAGTCCTCAGTGTGTCGTGCCACTCACGCGGTGCCTGGCGGAGACCGTAGACTGGCCGTCGGAGGCTCCACTGGGTGCCAGGAGGGAAAGTCCCAGTGAAGCCAGGTGGACGGCGCAGCCAGATCTCCTCGTGCAGGCTACCCTGTAGGAACGCAGTGCTGAAGTCGAGAGAGTGAAGCTCGTAGTCGCGCTGAGCGGCTATGTGCAGCAGCACCCGAAGAGTGGTCATCTTCGGGGTGGGAGAGAAGGTCTGAAAGTAGTCAACTCCCTGCCGCTGACTGAAGCCACGAGCAACGTACCGCGCCTTGAAGACAGGTGGAGAGCCCGGCGGCCGCTTCACCCTGAAGATCCACATGCCACTGACGATGTTCGCCCCAGGAGGGGGAACTGCGTCAACGTAGGTGCCTGTGGACTTCCAGGAAGCCATCTCTGCATCCATAGCTGCCTGCCACTGAGACGAGTAGGGACCCTCTACGGCCTCCGCGTAAGAGCGCGGAGTCGGGAAGTCTAGTGCATCCAGGTCTCCCTCAGGAGCAAGCAGTACAGACGCAAGATGATGTGAAGAAGCAGCCAGACACTGTAACTCCTCCTGCCTGTCCTCTAGGACGTCCGTGCCAAGAGCACACTCACCCCCGACGGACGGAGGACAGACAGACGCTGACTCAGCAACAAGACTAGCAGCGTAGTCTAGACGACAGCGAGCAGCAAAGTCGACGAGCTCAGTGACAAGAGCAGACGCAGCAGTGGACTCAAACGAGGGGTCAGTGACGACAGTAGCAAGCAGACGCATGACAGTAGGACTGGCAGCACGAAGAGAGTCCGACTCCGGGTCGGCAAGGGCAGGAAGAGAGGACTCAGGAGGAGAAGGCAAAGGGGCACGCAGAGGAGCAGTGGACGGATGGAGAGACATCCGGTGCGTGCCAGGGACAGGAGGAGGACGCTGACGCGAACCGTGACCACTAGTGCGAGCAACACGAACAGGCGACGCAGGACGAGACGCAGGCTCACGACGCTCAGCAAGACCTCCAGTAGGACCAGTGTAAGGAGAGGGAGCAGGAAGTGGAGAGGAAGGCTCCAACAGTGACTGTGACTGGAAAGGCTGTGAACACTCTACCGGAGGAGAAAGACCAAGAACCTGCTGCAGAAGCGGAACGAAGTACGGTCGAGGCCGCGCGGCAGCTCCAGACTCAGCAGGGACAGCACCAGCACCCTCAGCGACAGCACCAGCGCCACCAACACCTCTAGCGGCAGGACCTCCAGTAGCACCAGTAGCAGAACCACCGCCGGGACAGACAGCAGGAGTCTCAGCACCAACACCCTCAGGAGCTCCTGCTCCAAGAGTACCCGCAGACCCAGCAGCTCCGGGACCGGCAGCACCAGCACCCTCGACGGTCGAAGAAGCTCCAGCTCCAGCAGCACGCCTCCAGCGGCGAGCAAACCACTCGCGCAGCTCCTGTGGAGAGAGGGGCTCCCGGCGAGACGCAGCAGCAGGAGAAACCCCAGGCTCAACAGCTCCAGACGTAGCACCCCCAGGCTCAGCAGCTCCAGACTCAGTACCCCCAGGCTCAGCAGCTCCCGACCCAGCACCCCCAGACCCAGCACCCCCTAGCTCAGCAGCTCCAGGCACCGTACCCCTCGGCTCAGCACCCCCAGGCTCCGCACCCTCCGCAGTAGCACTCCCAGGCCCAGCACCCCCAGTAGCAGCACCTCCAGGCTCGGCACCCCCGCGCACAGCACCCCCAGAGTCCGCACCCCCAGGCTCAGCACCCGCAGCAGCACCAGAGTCACCAGTAACCTCGACCGGGTCAACTGCGTCTACCTGGGACACACCTGAGGGGGCAGGAACCTTAGGGGGGAGGGGGTCTACCGAGGGGGGGAACTGGCACAAGGAAGTCCGGCGGAGGGGGGAGGGAAGGAGTGCGGTAGAAGGGGACTGACTCGTCGAACGTGACGTCCTGGGAGGTCAGAACACGACGAGAGGAGGGGTGGTAAAACTGCCACCCGGGAGCGTCTGTGGGGAAGCCAAGGAAGACACAGGGAGCAGCACGAGGGGAAAGCTTGTCCGCAGACAAGTCGCGGACAAACGCCCGAGATCCCCAGACACGGAACGCCGACGCATCGCCAACCTTCCCCGTCCACAGCAAAGCTGGGGAGGTCTCCGGTCGGGAGACTCTGGGCTGAAGGTTGATCTGATGCGCGGCGTACCGAACCGCAAACGGCCACAGAAAATGGGGGGCAGCCGCATGCACCATGGACGTACGGGCGACGTCCATGACAATGCCGATGCGGCGCTCAGCAATCCCATTCTGCTGTGGTGAGTCCGGAAGCGTGAAGGTCTGGCGGATGCCTCGTGCCCGACAGTAGGCTCGCAGAAGGCCGGAGGAGAACTCTCCGCCTCTGTCCGAATGCAGACGCAGAACAGGAAAGTCCGAGCCAAAGCTCCGCCTGAGCTGGAGACGAGCTGCGCGGATCCAGTCGATCAACACCTCAGTGACCTCACCCTTGCTGCACAAGGGGAAGACTGTGGTATAACGCAAGTAGTCGTCAACCACCAGCAGGAAGTAGCGCTCGTGACCCTGTCCACGGACGCGGGCTGGGCCCCACACGTCCATGTGAAGCGTCTGCATCGGGGCCTCCGTCGGATGGAACGGGGAGGAGTGAGGGGTAGCCCGCAGACGACCCTCGACACAGGGGACACAGGGAGGGCCAGGCCCCGGAGGAAGGGGAGGGAGGGACCGGGGAAGACCAGAGACAAGAAGGCGAGAGGCCATGCCCCGGAGACGAGGCAGGGAGGGGTGACCCATCCTGTGGTGCCACAGGAGGGTCTCGTGGGACAGGAGGCGACACGAGCAGGGGGCAGACTCAGGACCAGACCTGGACGCTGCAGCAAACACCTGACCCGACGCAGCTACCTGACCAGACGCAGGAGAAGGAGACGGAACAGTGAGTGTGTACAGGCTCGACCCTGGACCACGTGTGAATGTGGTCAGGTGTCGACCCGTGTCCGCGTCCGTGCAGTGGGTGACTCGTCGGCGCGCAGGGGTGAACTGGTCAACCCCTGCATCCTGTAGGTCAGCACCCGCCACCAAGTTCGTAGAGAACGAGGGGAGGTAGAGACCGGACAGGGCGCCAGACGGGACCGCAGGGCACGGCAGGACAGTGGAGTAGCGAGCCAGAACAGGACCCCCAGAGGGGTCTGCCAAGGAGACCGTCACTGGCCGACTAAGCGGCGTGAGTGTGGTGCGGTCTCGAAAGAAGGAGCGAGACGCCCCGGAGTCAAGAGTGAAAGTGAGAGAGGGTGAAGTCGACACAGTACCTGAGAGAGCAGACTCACCAGCACCTGAGGACTCAGACTCACTGGCACCTAGAGCAACAGCCTCACCAGCACCTGGAGCAGCAGCCTCAACAGCACCTAGAGCCGCAGTACCAATGCCCGGGTCGGGTGGGAAACACCGGTAACAGTCACCCTCCTCACTAATAGTCACAGCATACATAGCAGCAAGAATAGCATCAAAGTCAAGATCAAAGATAGCTACTCCAGCCCTAGACAGCTGGTCCTAGCGAGGGATCTCAGAGGCGTAAGGAAACTGGCGGCGCCAAGCGTCAGTCAGGCGGCCGAAGCAACGCTGGGCGGAGTGTGGACCACCACACTGCTCACCCGCACGGTCGCCAGTGCGCAGGACGTAAGTGCACGGACCAGTACCCCCACCCCGCTGACGCGCAGAGTACCACTCACGGAGCTGCTGCGGGGAGAGGGTCTCCTGACTACACTGCTGCTGCTGGCGCTGACCACCACCGGAGCCACTCCTCCTCGGCGCGCCACAACCTCCGCCGCCGCCTCCGCCGCCGCCGCCACCACCTCCACCGCCACCGCCACTCCCACCGTCGCCGCCGCCACCGCCGCCTCCGCCTCCACCCCCACTACCACCGCCGCTGTCGCCCCCGCCTCCACTGCCTCCGCCGACACCTCCACTCCCGCCACTACTCCCGCTACCACCCTCACCTCCGCCGCTGCCTCTACCTCCGCCTCCACCGCCCCCGCCGCCTCCACCACCGCCCCTGCCCCCCTTGCTCTTGCCAGAGCGACGTCTCCCGCTGGGGGCAGACGCCGCTCCGACCGACTCAAAACCAACAAGGTCGGCCGTAGCAGCAGAGGCGACAGAGGGCAGGAGGGGGGAGGGGGAACACCCCTCAAAGATGGGGGTGCGCGGGTCACCACGAGAGGCCCCTACAGCGAGAATGCTCTTCTCGGCTGCTAGGAGGGACTTCTCGAGGATCTCGACAGTGAGAGTGGTGGGGCAGACTGCGATTAGGTCGTCCCTGACTCCGCGAAGGGAGTCAGGGAGGCGGGTGACAATGTAGTAGAGAGTGAAGTACTGGGGGGGGGGGGGGTTCTTGGCGCAGAACTCAGCAGGAAGTGCAGCGCGGAAGCGAGCGTCACTAGTGCGCAGGTGGGTAATGAGGTCGGCTACTGTGGCAAAAGCAGCAAGGTCGGGAAAGAGGTACGGTAGCATGAGACGGCTCAGTGCAGCAGTGGCAGGGGTGGAGTAGCGTGCGATAACGGCGTCGTACAAGGTCTTAGCACTCTTGTACGACCCAAAGTGCGCACGCTCAGCGGGAGGGAGGTGGCGACGCACAGCAAGACGTGCAGCAGCATCGCGTGTGGCCCACTGTGAGCGAACAGTGGCATCCTCAGTAGCAGCAGGGGCGGGAGAGGCACCAGAAGTGAGATCAAAGAGAGAGAGTCCGTCAGCTCTGTCGCACTGTAGGAAAAGCAGTAGGTCGTCTACCCACACGTCAAAGTCAATGGCTCTGCCCTCAGCGTCAAAGGCGAGGACACTGGGGGTAGCCATGACAGCAGTAGAGAGAGGGCAGTGCGCAGAGTAAGGCTCAGTGCTCACCAGACAGGGCAGTGCAGGGAGGGCTCGGGCGGCTCGGGCGGCTCGACTGCTGGGCGGCTCGGGCGACTCGGCGGCTCGGGCGGCTCGGGCGCCACTGCAGCTGGGGCGGCTCGGCTGCTGGGGCGGCTCGGCTGCTGGGGCGGCTCGGCGGCTGGGGCGGCTCGGCTGCTGGGGCGGCTCTGCTGCTGGGGCGGCTCGGCCGGGAGATGCAGGGGCGGGGCCGTCAGGTGCAGCGGCCGGCCGGCAGGTGCAGCGGCGGGTCGACCGGTGCAGCGGCGGGCCGGCAGGTGCAGCGGCGGGGCCGTAGGGTGCAGCGGCGGGCCGGCAGGTGCTGCGGCGGGGCCGTCAGGTGAGGCGGCGGGCCGTAGGGTGCAGCGGCGGGCCGTAGGGTGCAGTGGCGGGCCGGCAGGTGCAGCGGCGGGGCCATCAGGTGAAGCGGCGGGGCCGTAGGGTGCAGCGGCGGGCCGTCAGGTGAAGCGGCGGGCCGCTGGGTGCAGTGGCGGGCCGTAGGGTGCAGCGGCGGGCCGGCAGGTGCAGCGGCTGGGCCGTCAGGTGAAGCGGCGGGCCGCTGGGTGCAGCGGCGGGCCGTAGGGTGCAGCGGCGGGCCGGCAGGTGTAGTGGCGGGGCCGTCAGGTGAGGCGGCGGGCCGTAGGGTGCAGCGGCGGGCCATAGGGTGCAGTGGCGGGCCGGCAGGTGCAGCGGCGGGGCCGTCAGGTGCAGCGGCGGGCCGGCAGGGCCGCGTCAGAGCCGGCGGCGGGGCCGCGTCAGTGGAGGCGGCGGGGCCGCGTCAAGGAGGCGGCGGGGCCGCGACGTAGCGGGCGGCAGGGCCGCGTCAGAGCCGGCGGCGGGGCCGCGTCAGTGGAGGCGGCGGGGCCGCGTCAAGCAGGCGGCGGGGCCGCGATCAGGAGGGGTGGCGGGGCCGCGTCTGAGGGACAGCGGGGCCGCGAGGGAAATGGCGACCCGAGGGGTCGCTAAAAAAAATGCGCGCCTCGGGGCGCGCTTCGGTGGGCCCTAAAAAAACGGTCCTTAGGAAGGACCCGCTCTATACCATGTGAAACAAGTAAACAGGAATGAGAATGACTAAGGAAAGATTGGGTACAAATACAACCCTAGAAACCCTGTACCCCATATGTGCTACCCCACTATAGCCTACAGCAAATATGTCATATAAATCTGACACCCCCCGTATTAGCTACCCGGGGGTGTTCTATTATGTGGGGGTCTTATATCCGGGAGATTACGGTACCATGCGCTTATAATCAGCAACAGCCTATAAGTGCAGTACACCAAGACGCTTGTGTCTCGTGATCATCAGCGTTTTTGCACTGCTCTAGGCCAAGTGTCTGCTTTCCCTCGCTTACTACTTTTCTTTGTCTTGTACTTTGATCTATATATATGTGCATGCTTACTAATGTTGGGTTGTGTCCACTCTATTGCTTGTGCTTTTATGACTCATCATGTGAACTAGCCTTGTGGCTACTTCAAAGCCCAAGATTGGTCCAAGCCCACCCTGGCTAATCAGAGTTGGAGCCCGTCTCAACCTGACTGCTTAGGGTAACTTAATTGCTGGGCTGATTAATACAGTGTAAATTTTTTTTTTTTTTTTTTTTTGCATTCTGACCGCATAAGGGTAGAAAGAATGTTGCAGGGTGAAAGTGTTTATTTAGTTTTTATAGGTATTAGGTGCGCCTTGTGCACAAAGATGTGGCCCAGTTGATTAATTAGTTAACTTGAATCTTAAGGTAGTGTGTTCGAGTCCGGTTGTTTGGAGTAACTCTTGTACGCGTCTGTTAGGATTCGGTATCAGATTAACTGGCACGGCAGCTTGATTCTACAGGGTAAAATTCGAGAACAGTGAATATACAGGGTAATAAAAAATAGACTCATTTGGAGAAAGGGTACTGATTGTTTTGCACTGCCTCGATCAGGGTAACAGCAAAAAAGTTGCAAAAATTGGTAAATTGGTTTTTTTTGCTTAGATATTTGGGCCATGGGCCTCTTGCTTGTGCACGGACTGCGTGGTGATCTTGAAATCCACTCTAAACTTTTCTTTGATTCTTTGCTTGACTGGTCTTGTGACCATTGGTTGTTCTTGCTATCCCCAACTTTGCTTATAGGGGTGTGTCAAAATACATTTGTACTGTCAGCCCCTGGATAAGCGCAGGCCTCAGATAAGCGCCCGGCGCTTATAAAGAGCATATGGCAGTTATATCCGGTCCTCGATTATAAGCACACACTTTTGGGCTTACAGATTATATGCGCATACTTGTGGCTTACATAATATAAGCGCCACCCTATTATTAAATATTTTACTATTTTTGAAGGTTTCAATCTACTGAACATCATAGTAGTTCACTAAAACAACTTCATATCTACGGTCACTTTCTAAAAAAATACTACCGTACATCTACCTACGAGGGCCAAACACAAGCTACAGAAGATGTCCTACATCTACTCTAGTCATCAGATGTGATGGGGTCATCTGGGTCGGCCTTGGAGTCCGACTCAGGCTCCTCTACGTTGTTGCAACAGAACCCATCTGCTGCAATCTCATCATCCATCTCGACTTCGCCCTTGAGCTCGTCTCGTCTGTGTTGCTGGCAGAGCTTGTCCTGGGACCCATCCAGGGCGTTGCTGATGTCGCATGTGAGAAATGCCCGTTGAATCAGGTCCTTGGGCACGGCCTTCCAAGCCGCCGAGATTTACTTCAGCGTCAGCTCGGGTGGTGGCTTCTTATACTACCTGCCATGAAATAGAAGACAAACGGAGTCAGAAGTGTTAATAAAACTGGTAATTAAACAAACACATGGGTGGCCTGTCTCGCCTTTCACCATCAAGGTGTCGACCCCTCGCTCTTGAACCACTCATGGTAGAGCTGCGGAGATAGCTACTACAACGGGAGCTAGACTACGGGCTAGGCACGGGTGCTCGTGTGATCTCTGCGTTCGTTGATCCTTAGTCATTTTCCTAGTGCACACACTGCTTGCTAGTTCACGGGGCAAGTTGGCAAGAGTTTCACTAGAGAAAGTTGACAACAATAGTACAAAGAAGTTGGCATGGCAAGACTACATCAGACCTAGCATCCAGGTCGGTCGAGTGCCAGCACAGCATGGTCGACCGCGTTCCAGCACGGCTTGGTCGACCGCGCTCCAGCAGTGCAAAGTCGACGGCGTGCCAACGCTGCAGGTCGACGGCGTGCCAGCGTAGCTCCCGTAGTACAGCATCGCACCAGCTTCGCATGTGCTCGCAGATGATAGGCGTGCTGAGCCTTGTCACCTGCACAGCGCACACTCCAAGTCAACATGGCCGCTGACGACTGCATCTGATCAGCCACGTCGACCTCGGGATACCACCACCGAGGTCGGACTCGCCAACTTCGCCTAGGCGACCGTCGCACTCCTCCGCAGAAACTTGTCACCCAGGTAATTTGGTCAACCGGGCAACCACGTCGACCAGATGCTCCTGTATGTGCCCGTCGACCTCCCAAGTCGATGACCACCCCAAGTCGACCTCACCAGGTCGACCACGCCCTTGGTCGACCAGCTCCAGGTTGACGTCACTCCTGGTCGACCAGCTCCACGTCGACCAGCACTCCTGGTCGACCAGCACTCCTGGTCGACCATCTCCATGTCGACCAGCGTAGTTGTCAGCCGACCACCCAAGTCGGCTACCCGAAGTCGGCGTCACCAAGTTGACGCCCTGCTACTCGACGCCCAGCTGCTTGGCGTCCTAAGTCGAGGTCGATGTCGGCCCCTCCGTCATCGACCACCAGGTCAGGTCAACCATCAGGTCGATATCACGCCTGGTCGACCAACCACCAAGTCGACCAGCAGGCCTGGTCGACAACCACCAGGTCGACCAGCAGTCCTGTCAGCCGACCACCCAAGTTGGCTGCCCCAGGTTGGCGTCACCAAGTCGACTTCCCAGGTCGACCTCCCTGAATTCGGCGCCACTGCAGTGGCCCCCGTGCAGGTCGACCTCCTCGTCAACCAGCTCGCCCAGTGTTGTAGGTCGGCTGCTCCCCTCACACCCGACCACGAAGTCGGCTCCGCCCAAGCGAGGACGGGGCTAACACACAACTCCCGTTGACAAGAGCTGCCGAAGTGCAGCCTTGAAGGATCGATTCACCGTGACATCGAGGGGTTGAATCTCTGAGGTGCAGCTAGCTGGGATGACGGTAGGGACAATATTCAACTCGTCGAACTTCTGCTTCACATCCGGGAAAATGTTGGACGCGAGAAAATGTTGGACGCGGGAAAAATGTTGGACGGGGGGGAATGTTGGACGGGGGGAAATGTTGGACGGTAGCTAGCTGGGATGACGGTAGGGACAGAATTCAACTCGCCGACAATTTCGACAGAGTTTCCCTTTAGCGGAAGTCGCATGCAACCTCTAAAACTCCACTTAGACAGGCCCACAGGCCATGGTGGGTCATAGAAGGTCTTCACACTTCAATAGACTCTCCACAAGGTCCTTAATCAGCTTTGATACCACTTGATAGAGACTAAGCGCGGAGTCCAGGAAGATTAGGGGCCTAAATTTCTCAAAATCGTTGGACTAAAATTCTGGACAGAAACTTCGAGTTCACAAGAAACGCCGTCGATAAACAACGCACAGTTGAAACTTCACAAATCTCAAATATGTTGTAGCTCTAGATCGTAGCTACAATTCCCAAGTTGAATCGTATCAATAAGTGAAGCGTTACTCGAGTTATGTATTTCGGCGCAGTAGGGGGTAAACTGCCATGGAAAACTAAACTCAATCACAAGGTTCTCAAAGGTAAAACACAAGGAGGTTAGAGTAGCAATAAACCAGGTAGGAGGGCGGAGGAGGACGAGAGGGAAGGTCCCAAGGGATCCTCAACCAAGGAAACCCCATAATCACAAAGAATTCCCTCCCTATAGGAACCCAACTTTGACCCTTGTCATTTTTCCAACCTCCACAATCCACCTCACCCCAACTTGGCCACACTTGCCAACCTCATTTTGTAGAAATTTAGAAGAAAGAAGAGGATTGAACTAGCAAGAATGAGGATACAAATAGCAAACCCTAGAAGGGTTGTACTCGCTATAGAGCACCCCACTACAGGCTAGAGCACAATATTTTGACACACCCCCATAGCCAAAGTGGGGTGTAATCAGCAGAGCAAGCAAAGTAGTACAAGCTCAGGGTGGATCACAATGTCACCACACATTCTGAGCACAAGTTCAAGAAGCAATAGTTTAGAGTTCACAATTATCAGCAAAGCTAGTGGTAGTCACAACGGGCAAGTGAGGAGGAGGAGGGACAGTGAGAGGAGAGGAGAAAGGAGGCGGCGGCTGAAGCTGCAGACACACGGGCAACAGGAGTCACACTCGCACAGTGGCTACCGGACAGCGCCCCGGACTACTGGAGTAACTGGCTCGGCGGCTACGAAGAGCGGCAGGAGCAACGGACCTACGGGCGACTGGCGCAGCTGGCTACGACTGGGCTACCAGGACAGCGCCCCGGACTACAGGTGCTGTGGACGACAAGACGGCTGCCTCCGCTCAACCTCCCGCAAACAGTCCCACCCCCCTGACACACACCCGCTGCTACACCCCTAGCTCCACTCCCCCTTCACCCCCTAGCACGACTCCGTCGGCTCCCACACACCCACCCCCCTCAGCGGCAGCTGCAGCAGTGGGAGACAGAGGAGGAGGAGGAGCAGGGGATACCGCACACCCGCCACCCCCTACTCGCCACCCCCAAACCCTAAAACAGGGCAGGGCGGGATGGCGGGTAGGGAGGTTACGGGGGGGGGGGGGGGGGGGGCGACGCGCGGTCTCCCAGAGCGCCAAAACAGGTGGCAGAAGGGGCGGCGCTCGCCCCCTCCCCCAGATCACCCCTCCCGTCGCCTGTCGAGGCGACCCTCGGGGGCCGCGTGCGGGGCCGACGAAGGGCGACAGGGGCGACGCGCGGGTCCCCGTCGCTCGTCGCATCGCCTCCCGAGGGCGACGCGGCGAGTGACGGGGCAGAAGCCCGTCGCGCGCCTCGGGGCGCACATCGGGCAGAGAACCGCCGCGCGCCTCGGGGCGCACGGCGGGCCGAAAACCGCCGCGCGCCTCGGGGCGCACGGCGGGAAGAAAAAATGCCGCACGACACGGGGCGTGCGGCACTGAGAGTAGCAGTAGGAGTTGCAGCGGAAGCAACGAGGTGGTGAGCCCACCCACAGGATCGATCCAAGGGGATCGACCTGCTCTGATAGCATGTAGAAATTTAGAAGAAAGAAGAGGATTGAACTAGCAAGAATGAGGATACAAATAGCAAACCCTAGAAGGGTTGTACTCGCTATAGAGCACCCCACTACAAGCTAGAGCACAATATTCTGACAGGTTTGGCTTGTCCCAACCACTTGGCAGCATCTACAGTGATGGGGACAAATTTACCATCCCCCAAAATTCTGTACCCCATATTGAGTTAACCCGCAAATTCCCATAGTCGCCGCATTACAATCAAAAACTTCAAATGATCATATGTTTTTCGTTCTTGCTTCGATCGCGGCGATTCTTTGGTTTGTTGGAAAGCTTTTTAGCAGAGAAGTCACTTCAGATTTCTGCTCAAGAAAAATATCATTCACACACACCCAGAGAATCCAAACCACACCCAATCTATATATATACATACATATACATATATAAATATATATTGCACACGCTCATACCACGCATGTAGCGCACGGACATATGATAGGAGGCAGACAGACGTTAATGCAAATGATAACATCACATAGCACGTACTCATCGTCCGACTGTCACTCATCTCCTTGCCACGGTTGTGACTGACCCTTCCTTTCAGTCAACTGTTGCGTCTGCCTTAGCTGTTGATCTTGCTGACTTTGCTGCTTTGTGCCCCCTTGACTGTTAACAGGAATGGAGTGTTTGCCCCGCCCTCGCTTGGGCAACGCCGATGACTTGGTCGGATGTACGGAAGTAGCACCCGACCGTTCACAGTGGGAAAGCTGCTCCACAGGCTTCGTCGAGCTGCAGGGGACCACTGTGGTGTTGCTGTCGACCTGAGAGCTCGACAACTGCAACTGACTGGTCTGGGCGACGGGTGGGCCGTCGACCAGGAGGGGCAGCTCGACCGGGAGGTTGACAGAGCAGTCCGTCAACCTGCAGCTCGACCGGGAGGTCGACGGAGCAGTCCGTCGACCTGCAGCTCGACCGGGAGGTCAACGGAGCAGTCCGTCGACCGGCTGCTCGACCGGGTGGTCGACGGAGCAGCCCGTCGACCTGCAGTTTGACCGGGAGGTCAACGCAGCAGTCCGTCGACCTGACAAGTGAGCATCGGTTGATGAGGGGAGCTTGGCGACAACCGCTGTCGGTTCAGGTCGACGGAAGGGGTCCGTCGACCAGGGGGTAGCTCGACGAGAGTTGTGGTCGACCAGAGGCACCTGGTGGTCGACCAGGTCGACCGGGTAACCTGCTCGACGAGTTCTGCGGAGGTACGCGAACGTCGTCGAGGTCGCGGTGGCGAAGGCGACTTCGGGTTGGTATCCTGAAGTCAATGTGGCTCATCAGGCGCAGACAACAGCCGATGGATGCACAACGATGCAAGTCGGGCCAATCGTCTGCGCGCACCTGCGAGCGTGCGCACTGCTGTCTTCTACAGGGCAACGTTGGACAACCACTTTGCTGCAGAGTTGGCACGCCGTCGACCCGCTATGTTGGCAGGTCGCCTTTCTGCAGTGCTGGTGCAGCTCCTCTATGCAACGCTGGCAGGCGGTCGACCATTGTTGGATGCACGTCATTCTGAGTGCATGTCATCCTAACGTCCTGCCGAGTGCTCGTGCTATTCATGCGTGCATTGTTTGTATGAGCATATGTCATTGTGCATGGCTGTTGGATATTTTCATCTCTGTGTTTTTCTCCAAGTTTAAATGCTTGATCATGCAGGAGAAATCCAGAGCTTTCCAACGATACCAAGATCACCTTATTCCGACCAAGATCGCCCAAGTTACAAGATTTCCAAGTCTTGGATTTCTTATTACCTTTTGGGGTTATATCTAATTTGAGTGATTACTTTGGACATGACTTTAAAAGGATCTTTGGTTGGGTGGTTAGGGAAGGCAACCTTGACTTTTGGATTGGGGTGGCTAGAAGTTTCTAGCATGGGTTGCAAATGTTGCAACATCTAGGCAAAATCCAACTAGATTGGATTTTGCATGTGACACCTCAAGGGCCTTATGATGAGGGTTGCATCCTTGCTGCTAGGAAGGTTCCTACCATCCTTCCCTTGCTCTTGTAGAACCCCTTCCCTCTCATGGTTCTCTTGGAGTCCCCAACTCCAACTTTCTATGCCTACATGCTTTTACTTCCTCCACCACTCTAGTCATGCGGCTGCTGGACGTTTTTACTTGGTTCTCACTCTAAAGACCATCTTAACGAATGATTCAATCTGCAGATGGTAGCTAAGTCTAAGGCGGACAGTCCTACCGAGCGGATTTGCGTTTAGATGAGTAATGAGTTCGTCGTAAGCTCTCAAAGTGATGGATCCTGAACAACAAGTGGTATGAGAGCGAGTAGTCGACTTTGAGACGACGAATCGTCATGAATTCGCAACCAATGTTGTCGAGTGAGACCGGTTTCGTGTAGCCCTGCTCGCGAACTTTCGATTGGTGGTCGAACCGCGATCTAATTCGAAGTATTGAGTCCGCGACAGCGATTTTTGTAGAATCGAAATTTCTGGCAGAATTCTCTCCAAACGATTTCTCAATTTTCCACCGTTCATAAGGCCTCAATATGGTTGGTACGAACTCCGGAGGTACTAGTGGCGATATGGATAGAATTAGAGAGGCTGGAGAGCAAGGGGGAGTTGCTGGTGGAGGAGTGGGGACTCACCAACCAGCCAACCCTACGCTACCCTCAACTTCTACACCATCTCCTACAACCGTGGATCCTGTGAAGGCTTTCTCTATTGAGAAATTCATAGGGGAGGACTACGAGCACTGGAGCTTCCGCATGAGGCTGATGTACACCCAGTACAAGCTACTGGACCTGGTGGAGGGGAAGGAGAAGATGCCGGAGGTCGCGGAGATGAAAGGAGCGTGGATGAAGCGATCGTTCGACGCGTACATGCACATGGTGCAAGCGGTTAGCGGACGACAACTTGACAACTTGGGTGATCAAGAGTGTGGCCCCAAGGCTTGGAGGAAGCTTCTGGATGTGCACCCACCGACACATGCTACCAGCATCGTGCTACTCGCGCGGCGGCTGCGCGACATCAAGTTCGTTGATGGAGAGCCGATGCAACCGGTGTTGGATGAGATGCGGGGCATCTTCACGAAGCTCCAACGCGGCGGTGTGGTGTACCCGGAGCTCGTGCAATGTGTGGAGATCGTGATACGGCTGCCGGAGTCGTGGTCTGCCCTTGCGATCAACCTCAACTCTCAACAGCCCCAGTGGAGCATGGACTATATTCGCGCGCGCAACTTTGAGGAGGACTTGCGGCGGCGGAGTGTGGAGCGCTCGGAGGAGGGGGCTGGCTATGGAGTTGGAGGTGGAAAGAGTGGATTCAAGAAGAAGTGGAAGGGCAAGAACAAGGACAACCCTAAGGAGGATGGCGGCGGGGGTCAAGGGGAGGTGTGCTTCTACTGCAAGAAGCGCGGACATCATTGGCGGAAGTGCTGCCAAAGACCCAAGGATTGGACCCCGCCTTCATCAAGCAACCAGCGTGGTGGCACGAGGAGTGGGGGAGTCATGGGAGCTAGTGGAGAGGAGGAGGAGGAGAAAGGCGGCAAATCTGAGGAGCGGAAGGCCGGGTTCTTCTTCTTCGTGAACGAAGGCGCAACCGACCTCGCTATGGCTGCCAAGGTTCTCCTACACCCCCTCACCTATTGGGTGATTGACTCCGGGAGCTCTTGGCACATGACTCTTCATGCGGACCTACTTGATGAGATTCAGCCCGCACCTATCTCTACAGTCACATCCGCGATGGGCGCCAAGGCCAAGGTCATGGGCATGGGATGCGCCAAGTTCATGGGAGCGGATCGAGAGCTCGTGGGGCTGAAGAACGTGCTGTGGGTGCCGGACTTGTGCGCGAACCTGATTTCTACCGACCGGTTGGGAGATGCGGGTGTGAACACTGAGACGATTGGCTCGGAGCGCTATCGTGCCTACAACGATGAGCGGCTGATTTGGGACCTGCAGTGGAAAGGGGATGTCCACAAGCGGATGTGGCAGATCCCGGCCCTCCCTTGGCGGAAATCGGGCAAGGCGGCAGTGGCGGCATCTATGGAGGAGAGCGTCACTGAGGAGGAGAAGCGGGGTGTGCAAGGAGAGGAGTTGATTGGAGGAAGCGCGGCGGTGAAGGCGTCGGCTACCTCGGGCCAAGCGGATTGGGAGACTTGGCATCGGCGATTCGCACACGTGGTTGCTTTTACATTGGAGGTGATGCACAAGGAGAAGTGCGTGCATGGGCTGCAACTGCAAGGAGATGGCGCTCACTATGGCAGCTGCGAGGCATGCATGCAAAACAAGTTTGCGCGGTTCCCGTTTCCACGTGCGGAGGGATCAGTGAAGGCGCCACTGGAGGTGGTGCACATGGACCTGGTGGGTCCTATGAGGACTGAGGGGACTGGGGGAGTGCTGTACTTCCTCACCATGGTGGACGAATGGAGCCGTTTCACGTGGGCACGTCCCTTGTCCAAGAAGAGCGGTGCTGCAGCGGCGATCAAGGAGGATTGGTTGCCGATGGTGGAGCGGCAAGTGATGCGGTTGGTGAAGGTGTTGAGGAGCGACCGTGGTGGGGAGTTCCTTGGAGCGGAATTCACCAAGTTTCTCAAGAGGAACGGCATCCGACACCAGCTGACCTGCCCAGGAACACCGCAGCAGAACGGCATTGCTGAGCGTGCCAACCGGACCATTGGCGAGGCGGCTAAGACCTTGTTGGGGGCTGTTGGGATGCCCTACAAGTTCTGGCCTGATGTCGTTCGCCATGTCATCACGGTCAAGAACAGGGTCTTGACACATGTTGGCGACAAGCGCTGGGTGCCGTACGAGCGTTGGCTTGGGAAGAAGCCATCCATTGACATGCTGCGGGTGTGGGGCTGCATGGGGCTTGTGATGGTGCCTAAGGAGCAGAGGCACAAGCTGGAAGTTGCTGTTGTGTGGGCTGTCCATCTGGAAATTGCTCCTGACTCGAAGAGGTGGCTGATGTGGGACCCCAAGAGCAAGAGGACGCTGGTCAGTCGTGACGTCAAGTTTGTGGAGGACGTCATGTACAAGGATTGGCAGCAGCAGCAGCAGGTGCAGATTGGCTTGCTTCTGCAGGAGTTTGAGCGGTCTACAGTGGAGGAGGTTCAGCTGCACCTTGATGAATTCCATGGGTCACAGCTGACCAGTGACCACAGTGGCAGTGGTGAGCAGCAAGTTTTTGGTCCTGCTGGTGAGGAGGGGTTGGAGGATGAGTCGCATGTGTGGACTCACCAACTCAGCCCGAGCCTGCTGCAAACGCCAAGGTCACCAAGAGGAGTGTGCAGAGAGGAGCTTCACCACATGGGCAGCAGACTGCAACCCGCGAGAAGAGAGTGGCAGCCGCACCCTCAAGGCTGAAGTATAGCCGTTTGGGAGGACCCAAGCAAGGTGCCATGGCGGTTCAGGCGGATGAGGGAGATGATGAGGAGATGGCGTTTTGTTTCTTCACACCTCTGCCTGGAGAACCAGCCACATTGGAGGAGGCACAAAGTGGACCCTAGAAGGAGGTGTGGAAGGCTGCCATGGATGCGGAGTTCAACAGTCTCCTTGAGAGTGGGACTTGGGAGCTTGTTGAGTTACCCGAGGGGCGACGACCGATCAGCAGCAAGTGGGTCTTCAAGGTGAAGAGTGGTCCTGATGGTGCGTTGGAGCGGTTCAAGAACCGTTTGGTCGCTAAGGGGTTTCAGCAGAAAGAGAAGGTCGACTTTGGGGAGATCTTCGCTCCCGTTGCTAAGCCAGTGACACTGAGGACTTTGATGGCTGGCGCAGCTGTGAAGGGATGGCACGTGAAGCAGATGGATATCACCACTGCGTTTCTCAATGGAGTGCTGCTGGAGGATATCTGTTGATTGTGTAGGTGGTTGTGGTATTTTGCTCTAGCTGGTTGTGGGCAAAATGTGGTGGTTAGATATGTTGTGGGTTGGAATTGATCTCGCACCCAACAAGCACCAACAAACCTTTGCTATTCACTACAACACCTTTGGTGTTGCTAGTTTAGCACTTTGGGTCGTTGGGGATTGTTGTAGGGCGAGGGTTGGGTTGGTAGGGTTTAAACAACTCGTCACTTTGCAGATCTGAACTCTTGCTTAAGTCATTCCTAGATCTAATCCATGACTGCCAAGTAATTCCGCCAGGATACCCCGTCGCACTTAAATCGCGATAGCGATGGGCCTAGATCTTGGTTAAAGGCGTGATTTACTCTTTGGGAAAGTAGAGATTAAGACCTTTCCAACGCGTACCTGCTCATAGTTTTAGGTTACGTGAGCTGCACGCAGTGGTTCGCCGAAGTCGGCGGACTTAATCTCTTGTTACGCTCTCCAGATTCGTGCGCTTTCCATCAGTGGTATCAGAGCGAGGTTAGGCCTGCGATATTCCCTCTTTTCATCATATTTCGAATTGGTTGAAGGACCTCCAGATCTAGGGTTGGTTATGGCCCAGAAATTAGATGGCCCTCCTAGGTCCAACGGCTCGGATTTTTCGCTATGGCGGTTCCAGTTTACGGTTTGGCTAGGTATCAAAGACGTAGAAGGCGTTTTGGAGGGATCGGAGCGAAGACCTGATGCTGATGAAGGAAAGGCATCTACTGGAGTCTCTAGCCAAGTGAGAGAAGGGTGTGGGGGAGCCTCTAGCTTATCCATAACTGAGGGAATTGGAGGTGGATCAGCAGCACCGCGAACCGGAAGGCAACGGCTTAGTACGGAGGAGCTTCTTAAGGCATAGGAAGCATGGGACCGCAAGGACAAGCAAGCATTCCAGTACCTGTTTTGGGCCTTGGAACGCCAACTAGAGCTCCTAAAGATGCTGATTGACCTAAAGGGCAAGCAAGGAGCAGCTGCACAAGCATGGAAGAGAGTTCAAGATCGCCATTTGCAAAAGGGACTCCTAAGCATACTCACATGGAGTTAGCGGTTTTACACCATGGAACGCAACTATGGTGATGGGGAGACCATGGTGCAGTATCTCCAGAGGGTGGATGCGTATGTGAGAGCCTTAGAGGAGTAGAACTACACTATAGATGAGAAGGAGATCATCTACACCGCACTCCAGGGGCTGGACCAAGAGGTGAACGAGGCCCTCCTGCGGTACCTTTGCCTTGAGCAACAGAAATGGACCAAGGCCTGGATATGGGTGGTGTTGGTCTCTGATGAGGCTCACAAACGGGATGCTGGTAGAGGAGTTGAAAGGGGAATGGGGACAGGTGATAGGGTTGCCTCCAAGAAATACTAGCAGCGGCATGGAGGTGGGGGGAAGAAGAAGGAGCTTGACAAGTGCCTTGTCCCTGGATGCAACCGGAAGCACTCTTGGAAGGAGTGCTGGAGCCGACCAGATGGGTGGAAGCCTCAAGGGTACCCAGGAGAGGCTCCACCTGTCACTAGGCCTGAGTGGGTGGAGAGGAGGATGAAGAATGGAGCATGGAACAAGAAGGGCAGCAAAGAGAAAGCGACAGCAGCGGCGGCAAACGATGATAAGAAGGGAAATGAGGACTTATCAGATGATGGCTTCTCCTTTTTATCCTTAGAGAAGGAGACGGCGCTTGCTGGTCGTACGTTGGCTGACCCCAATCAGCTCATTCTAGACTCTGGAGCAACCTGCGGAATGGTACCTCGGCGCAACCTCTTCACCACCTATCACTCACTCCCACCTAATTCGAGAAATGTGATTGTGGGGAGCGGAGATACGCTGCAAGCAATCAGCATCGGCACCATCACCGTCAAGGGAAAGGAGGCGGAGGTGCTGAATGTGAAGGGTGTGCTTCATGTTCCTGAATTGGCAGCCAACCTTCTCTCATGCACTCAGCTTGCGAGGCAAGAATACATATGCACCTTCACCATGGAAGGTGGCACGGTTCGCAAGGGTGGAGCTGTGGTGATGGAGGCCAAATTAGAGAAGGGTCTATACCTTGTTCCAGTTTGTGTGCCTCAAGTGGAGAGGGCACATGGTGTTGAAGCCGAGGAAGCCATTTGTAGCACTCGTTGGAAGGATGTGGAGCAGGTGACGGCAGATTTGCTGCACCTACGCATGGGGCATGCAGGAAGGCAGCAACTTGTGGAGTGTGTGAGGAAGGGGGAGCTGAAGGGTGTGGAGATCAAGGAGGGTGGTGGGCAGCCAAGCAAGTGCCCTGATTGCACGACCGGGAAGCTGCCAAGGACCTCTTTCCCTACCTCCACCACTAGAGCCTCCGCACCTCTTGAGTTGGTGCACACGGATGTGTGTGGCCCCATGCAAACACCGGATAGGGAGAAGGGCAGCAAATACTTCATCACCTTCTTGGATGACTTCAGCCGCCTAAGTTGGGTTACCTTGGTGAAAACCAAGGATGAGGTGGCCAAGGTCTTCAAGCGTTGGATACGCTATGCGGAGAGGGAAGCCGGGGCAAAGGTGAAGATACTAAAGTCTGATCGGGGTGGGGAGTACATGGGGAAGGATCTGAAGTCTTTCCTTGAAGACAAGGGCATCCCCCACCAGCTTTCAGTTGCCTACACGCCGCAGCAACATGGGGCAGCGGACCGGCTAAACCGGACCCTCATTGACCTTGCCCGAGCCATGCTTGCTCATGCGCAGCTGGACCATACTTGGTGGGGGGCAGCAGTGCAATATGCTAACTGGGTTTAGAACAAAATCGGCAGCAAGGGGCTAGGGGGCAAGAGCCCTTACTTCATGTGGACCAGGAAGGTGCCTACTGTGTCCATAGCACGAGTGTGGGGGTGCATGGCGCAGTACAAAGTGCCCGACCAGCAACGGAGGAAGCTGGATCCTAAGGCACAATAGGGGCATTTTTCTCGGGGTGTCGGAGAGGAGCAAAGCTTGGATGTTGTGGAGTGTGGTGGATTAGCGGGTGGTGGAAAGCAGGGATGTGGTTTTCCACGAGGGGCTGAGCTACAAGGGGTGGAAGGAGCATGGTGCTAGTACAGTTGGGAGCTCCCTCCAGGATCCCTACACCTCTTCCCTCTTTAAGGGGGCATGGGAGGACCCTGGAGAGGAGGTAGAGGAGCAGCAAGAGGAACAAAAGGCAGCTGCACCTCACCATGGGGAGTCATCAACTGCTGGTTCTACCCCTGACCCTAACGCACCAGCCCATGACCCGGAGCAGCCACAGGGGCAGCAGCAGCAACAAGAGAAGCCTCAGAAGCCACCACAAGAGCATACACCGCCTGTTCTTGTGGGTAGGTGGTAGCAACTACTGCAGCAGCAGCTGTCCAAGTCACCACGGTCCCCCATGAAGAGAGTGACTTGGAAGGAGAAGCTGCAAAGTTTGGAGCAGGGGGAGGCATCACCTCTGTGCCGCACCACACGCATCTCCCGGCCACCCGAAAGGTTCACACCAAGTGCACAGTATGCTTGCATGCATGATCATGAGGTGCATGATTTGGAGGAGTGCATGCTTGTGGATGCTGAGTGGGGGGAGCTTGGGCTTGATTTCTGTCTCATGGGTCAGGTGCATGAGCCTAAGTCGGTCAAGGAGGCCTCCTCCTGTCCTGAGTGGGTCGACTCCATGCGTGGGGAGCTTGAGTCTCATAGGGTGAACGAGTCTTTTGAGCTGGTTGATCCAGCTTGTGTGCCACCTGGAATGGAGATCTTGAGGTGTCAATGGGTGTAGAAGTATAAGCACATGGCTGTTGGGAGTATTGAGAGGCCTAAGTCCAGGTTGGTGGCCATAAGGAACACTCAAACACGAGGCGTTCACTATGACCAGGTATATACCCCGGTGGGTAAACCTACCACCCTGAGAGGTTCCCTTGGAATGGCAGCATCCTCGGGGTTCCACATCCATCACATGGATGTGACCACTGCCTATCTTCATGGGGTCTTGAAGGAGGAGCTTTACATGAGGCAGCCACCTGGCTTTGATGATGGGTCCCGCAGAGTTTGCCGACTCAAGAAATCAATCTATGGGCTAAAGCAAGCTCCAAGACAGTGGTACCTCAAGTGTGATGAGGCGCTGATGGATTTTGGGTTTGAGAGGTCGGAGTGTGACCCCGCCTTGTACCACTTGGTGAGGCGTGAGGGCAGGCTGTCCCTCTACCTCTATGTGGATGACATTCTGCTCATGTCTTCGAGCATGGTCTTGCTGGACGAGGTGAAGGGTCTCTTGTCCTTTCGTTTCCGCATGAAGGACTTGGGGGAGGCTAAGTACTATTTGGGGGTGCAGATTTGGGGGAGGCATCTTGATTCATCAGGAGAGGTACATTCTCAACATGCTTGAGTCCTTTGGCCTTTCTGAGGCTAACCCCGTGCGTACCCCTCTCCCTACAGGGTTCGACGTGCATGCACATGCTGAGGAGCCCTTGCTGCAAGATGAGCTGGTCAAGCTCTATCAAAGCATTGTGGGGTCTCTCATGTATGCAAGCACGACCACACAGCCCCAGATTGCTTATGCAGTGTCACAGCTATCCTAGGTGGTGTCTTGTCCCAAGGCATTTCACTTGTAGGCTGCTAAGAGAGTGCTAAAGTTCCTGAAAGGTTGTGTCAAGTCAAGTATCTTCTACCCCACACACAGCAAGCCTCAGGTTGAGTTGGTGGGCTTTAGTGATGCTGATTATGCTGGAGATTCAGCTGATCGCAAGAGTCACACCGGCTATATCTATTGCCTTAATGGTGCAGCCATCTCATGGCAGAGCAAGAGGGTGAGTACATCAGTCTGAGTTAGTGCATTCAAGAAGGTGTGTGGCTGAATCGTTTGTTTGGAGAGTTTGGGCATGAGTTTGCTGGTGGTGTGCCTGTGTTTGTGGACAACCAGTCTGCCATTGCCCTTGCACAGAATGCATGCTTGCATGGCCGCACCAAGCACATGCAGGTTCGGTGGCATTTCATCAGGGAGATGGTGGCGTGCGGCGAGGTGATCCTCCGGTGGTGCCCCACCAACCGTCAAGCAGCCGATATACTCACCAAACCCCTCCCTTTTGAGCGGCATGGTGTGTGCATGTCCTTGATGGGGATGCAGCCCCATGTTAGCATGGTGCCTTAACAGGATGTGGGAGGACTGGTGCTTCTCTGCCTTAACGACCTCATGGTGTGGATGGCGCCCCTCCCTGGGCAAGGGGGAGTGAAGTGAAGGATTTTGTCCAGTGGTGTTCAGCCACCTCCAGCACGAGCAAGGGGGAGTGTTGATTGTGTAGGTGGTTGTGGTATTTTGCTCTAGCTGGTTGTGGGCTAAGGGTTTGGGCAAAATGTGGTGGTTAGACTTGTTGTGGGCTGGAATTGATCTCGCACCCAACAAGCACCAACAAACCTTTGCTTCACTACAACACCTTTGGTGTAGCTAGTTTAGAACTTTGGGTTGTTGGGGATTGTTGTAGGGCGAGGGTTGGGTTGGTAGGGTTTGAACAACTCGTCACTTTGCAGATCTGAACTCTTGCTTAAGCCATTCCTAGATCTAATCCATGGCTGCCAAGTAATTTCGCCAGGATACCCGGTCGCACTTAAATCGCAATAGCGATCGGCCTAGATCTTGGTTGAAAGCGTTCTTTACTATTTTGGAAAGTAGATCTTAAGACCTTTCCAACGCGTACCTGCGCATAGTTTAACGTTACGTGAGCTGCACGCAATGGTTCGCCGAAGTCGGCGGACTTAATCTCTTGTTACGCTCTCCAGATTCGCGCGCTTTCCATCAATATCTACATGGCGCAGCCCGACGGCTATGAGGATGGGACCAGCCGGGTGTGCAAGCTTTAAAAGGCCATCTATGGCCTTAAGCAAGCGCCCAGGTGTTGGTACGAGAAGCTGGAGGAGGTGCTGCTGGGTGGAGGCTTCAAGACGTCCCAGGCGGATCACAACTTGTTTCTGCTTGGAGAGGGGGAGCAGTTGCTATTGCTGCTGGTGTATGTCGATGAAATACTGCTGTTCTCACCTTCCATGGAGCAGATTGAGAGGACACAGAAGCTGCTGATGGACAACTTCAAGTGCAAGATGCAGGGGGATGTCCACTAGCACTTAGGGCTGCAGATTGAGAGGGATGTTGAGAGGAGGTGGCTGAAGGTGCATCAGTCACACTACATCTCTGGTGTCATGGAGCGCTATGGTGTGACTGGGGGTCGCACTGTGATGACACCTTTTCCTGCGAGCTTCAAACTGAAGAAGGCAGCTGAGGAGGATGATGTACTCGAGGATGAGTAGCAGAACGAGTACCAGTCACTCATTAGGAGTGTGATGTATGCTGCAGTGCATACGCGACCTGATGCTTCATTCGGAGTGGGGCAGCTGGCCAGAGTTGTGCAGCGGCCCACTGAGGAGCAGTTAGAGGTGGCAAAGCGCTTGGTGCGCTACCTCAGATCAACCGCATCTGCTGGTGTTCAGTTTTCAGCTGGCGGCCAGCTGAAACAGATTGGAGCAGATGGGGTCATGCCTGGAACGTTGAAGCTGTCGTGCTTCACCGATGCCACATGGGCCTCAGAGGATGAGGATCAATCATTGGTTGGCGGCTTTGTGTGCATGGTCCGAGGTGGACCAGTGAGCTGGAGGTCCAAGAAGCAGAGTGAGATTGCTCAGTCTTCCGGAGAGGCACAGTACATGGCGATGTACCATGCCATCAAGGAGATTGTGCTCCTGAGGAAGCTGCTGGATGACATGGGAGCTGAACAGCAGGGCCCTACACAACTTTTCTCCGACAGCGAGGCTGCTATTGGCATGGCCAATAATCCTATCCTGAATGGGCTGAACAAGCACATGAAGATTAAGTGGCACTGGGTGAGGCAGATGGTGAAGGAGGGAGCTGTTGAGCTTCACCATGTGAAGGCTAGCAAGCAAGCGGCAGATTTTCTCACCAAGAGACTTCCCGAGAGCGCACATTGGAAGTGTGCTAAGATGTGTGGCATGGCATTGCACTAGTGTAGGCAGCAGTGTCATGAGTGCATGTGTGATTGTGTGCATGAGAGTTTGCATGTGTGATTGTGTGCATTCAGTCCGTTAGTCTGAGGGGGAGTTTGTTGGATGCACGTCATTCTGAGTGCATGTCATCCTAACGTCCTGCCGAGTGCTCGTGCTATTCATGCGTGCATTGTTTGTATGAGCATATGTCATTGTGCATGGCTGTTGGATATTTTTATCTCTGTGTTTTTCTCCAAGTTTAAATGCTTGATCATGCAGGAGAAATCCAGAGCTTTCCAACGATACCAAGATCACCTTATCTGATCAAGACCGCCCAAGTTACAAGATTGCCAAGACTTGGATTTCTTATTACCTTTTGGGGTTATATCTTATTTGGGTAATTACTTGGGACATGACTAAAAAAGGATCTTTGGTTGGGTGGTTAGGGAAGGCAACCTTTACTTTTGGATTGGGGTGGCTAGAAGTTTCTAGCATGGGTTGCAAATGTTGCAACACCTAGGCAAAATCCAACTAGATTGGATTTTGCATGTGACACCTCAAGGGCCTTATGATGAGGGTTGCATCCTTGCTGCTATGAAGGTTCCTACCATCCTTCCCTAGCTCTTGGAGAACCCCTTCCCTCTCATGGTTCTCTTGGAGTCCCCAACTCCAACTTTCTATGCCTACATGCTTGTACTTCCTCCACCATTCTAGTCATGTGGCTGCTGGACGTTTTTACTTGGTTCTCACTCTATAGACCATCGTAACGTCTGATTCAACTTGGAGATGGTAGCTAAGCCTAATGCGCTCCTACCGAGCGGATTTGCGTTTAGATGAGTAATGAGTTCGTCGTAAGCTCTCAAAGTGACGGGTCCTGAACAACAACCATGCTGTGCTGGCGGTTGACCAGGCTAGCTGCAGGGTTGCTAGGTGCCTGATGTAGTTAATTCTGTCATTGCTTGCTTAACCATTCTGAAATTTCGACTTTGCCTAGTGGAAACCCTTGCTGATTTCTCCCGTGAATGTGCAAGCACTTACGAACCAAGGAAAATCTAAGATCACTCCTAGTAGTTCGTGCCAACCCCCGTAGTCTAGCTTACTACCATTTTAGAGTGACTCTTCGCATGGTGTGGTGAGCGTGGATGGCCCCGCAGATTACCTTCAGATAGGAGCCGACTTTTGCACCTACTAAGTCGTTCGTAGGGCGGCAGCAGCGTTAGTCACCATGGTCGACTTTGTAGTTGATGCGGGCGTGGCCGACACCTTGGAGGCACGTTTGGCTGACGCGAGGAGACGCCACGCGGATGGCGAGTACGGGACGATCCCATTGGAGATCGCCGAGTTGGGCATCCGGTCACAGTGGACAGCGAAGGCACGAGGTAGAGAGGGGTGATCAAGGTCGACGGTGGTGTCGACGGAATCCAGGTGCAAGTGGAGCGGTCGACGGTGGCTGCAAGCACCTCTCGCACCGAAGTCGATGTTCGACATCGCTCTCCTCTACGAAGCGGTGGAGGGCTCTCGACAACGATGCATATGACAACAGGCGGGATTGCACCGGCGTATGGCTACTTCAAGTTCTCGCGAGACCGAATCACCATCGCACCGCTGCAAGGTCGACGTGACCTTATCACCTAGAGGGAGTCGATAGAACCTCAACTGGAGGTCGATGGGCTGAACGGCTTCGCCGACGACATAGTGCAAATTCCGCCCGTGGACGATGTCGAGCTGCGCGGGGTGTTTTGTGCGGCTCACTTGCTCACCTTCATGGTCATCTCGAGGTGCTACTCGCCGGTGGTGTAGATGGCGCTCTGGGGCTGTCGAGAGCGACTGGTTGCTAGTCACCAGGCATGGCACTTCATCCCGTCGACGTACCAGGCCAGGAACGACTTGTATATCGGACAGCTGGAGGAAAAGATGACACACATTCGGATGGGCGAACAAGAGTCGGCGACGGACTACTACAACCGTGCTCGATGGATCTTGGCTGAGATGCGGATGGCGGGCGCCGAATACTCGACGGCGTCTTACATCACCCACATCGTCAAGGGCCTGCCGCGCAGCTACAGCCTCATGAAGAGGATGATGATGGTGCCCGGCACGCGTGATTCCCTCAATAAAGATTCCATCACTTGCTACATCCTTCAAGAAGAGGCGATGCAGGAGGCCAAACAGCCCACGGAGCTCCTTCCGCAGGCAAACTACGCTGCACCAACAAAGCTTAATCAGCAACAAGGGCAGCGCGGGAAGATGGGCGGAGGTGGTAGCGGAGGTGGACGATCAACGAAGGGCGCCGACGAGAAGAAGTCAGTGCGGGACAAGGGCTGTGGAGGTTGTGGTCGACGGCGGGAGTGCTGGATCTGCCACGACCCCGACCACCTTTCTTACGAGTGCCCCGACCGTGACGACAGCGATGAGGACTGCGGAGATAACTGCAGCAACGGGAGCTAGGCTACGGGCTAGGCACGTGTGCTCGTGTGATCTCTGCGTTCGTTCACTTAGTCGTTTCCTTGTGTTCACGCTCCTTGCTAGTTCACGGGGAGAATTTGCAAGAGTTTCACTAGGAAAACATGACAACAATTGGTCCAATGAAGTTGGCATAGCAAGACTACATCAGAGCAAGCATTCAGGTCGGCCAACTGCCAGCGCAGCTTGGTCGACTGTGCTCCAGCACGACTTGGTCGACCGCGCTCCAGCAAGGCAAGGTCGACGGCGTGCCAACGTCACAGGTTGACGGCGTGACAGCGTTGCTCACGCAGGACAGCAGTGCACCCTGCTTCGCAGTTGCGTGCAGATGATTGGTGTGCAGAGTCTCGTCACCTACACAGCGCACAACACCACGTCAACCTCGAGCTGACGACTGCCTCTGATCGGCCACGTCGACCTCGGGATACCACCACCGAGGTCGGTCTCGCCAACTTCGCCTGGGAGACCGTCGCACTCCCAGGTAACCTAGTCGACCGGGCAACCATGTCGACCAGCAGCTCCCGTACGTGCCTATCGACCTCCCAAGTCGACGACCACCTCCACGTCGATCTCCTCCAGGTCGACGTCCCCTCTGGTCGACCAGCACAGTCGTCGGCCGACCACCCACGTCGGCCGCCCGAAGCGCGTCATGAAGTTGACGCCCCGCTACTCGACGCCCGACTGCTCGGCGTCTTGCGTAGCCGGCCACCGAAGTTGGCTTCGACGACGTCCCCCGCAGGTCGACTCCCAAGTCGACCTCCCCGAAGTCGGCGCCACCCTGAAGTTGGCGCCCGTGCAGTGGTCCCCTGTGCAGGTCGACCTCCTCGTCGACCAGCTCACCCACTGCTGCAGGTCGGCTGCTCCCCTCACACCCGACCACGAAGTCGGCTCCGCCCAAGCGAGGACGGGGCCAACACCCAACTCCCGTTGACAAGGACGACACCAAAGGAGGCCTTGGCCGGTCGACTAGCTGTCGCCCCCGTCGAGAAGCCATCGCCCCCGTCGAGATGCAAAGCCGCGCAAGGAGAAGCAGACGGCGAAGAAGACGTCTTTGACGAAGAACGTTGACAGCTCCAGTGGCAAGGGCCGAGGCGACGGAGAGGCGTCGTGCTCGATGGTTGGCGTGGTGGAGCCGGCAGTCTCGCTGGCACCGGAGGCTGGCCAGGACTTCCAGGCGGTGGCTGCAGCTGTGCAGGCCAACCCGATGGCCGTGCTACTCGACAGCGGGTGCTCCCACCACCTGATGGGGACGAAGGCGGTCTTCATTGACATGGCGCCAAGCGACGGAGTAAAGCACGTGCGTGGATTCAATGGGGCGCTGCAGCCTGTCGAGGGTCGCGGAACCGTCGCTCTATAAGGGGAGGCCGGGAAGCACGTCCTCATCCCCGACATGCTCTACGTTCCAGGCGTACAGGCGAACCAGCTATCTGCTGGCCAGCTGAAGGAGAGCGGAGTGCACCTGCAATGTGACGGCGGCAAGATGCTGCTCGTCGCCGCGACCGGGGAGGTGCTCGGTCGAGCATGCTACACCGGACGAGTCCTCTGCACCGACCTTTGCCCCTGCTCGACACGGTCTCCGTCGACCGAGGTGGTGGCTCTGCGGACGATCGTCTCGGCGACGTAGTCGACCTCTGACCGGTTGTATGCAAGGCTCGCGCACGTCGACGTCGACACGATCAAGAGCTCGGCGAAGCATGAAGTTGCTGTTGGGCTCGACATCACGCCGTTGACTGGAGCGGACCCGCCGTGTGTCTGGTGCGTCGGAGGAAGGCTGGCGCGGCACATCTTTCCCGACAAGGGCTCCGACGCCGTGGAGGCCCTGGCTTTCGTGCACATGTGCGGGCCATTTCGGGTGGCTGCCAATGAAGGCAGCTTGTATTTCCTACTGCTGAAGGATCGCCTTACTCGGTTCGTGTGGGCAATGCCGGTCGCTAAGAAGAGCGACGTTTGCGAGAGTATCAGGAAAGGCTGGTGTTGGTGGAACGACAGACGCAGAAGTCGGTGCTGTCGCTTCGCTCCGACCGGGGAGGGGAGTTCCTCGAAAAGGATTTCACCAACCTCGTCGATGGGAAGGGCATCGTCCACGACTTGACGTGCCCCTACTCTCCGCAACAAAACGGCATGGCCGAGCGGGAGATGCGCACAGTCGTCGAGTCCGTGCGGACGATGTTGATGCACATGGGTGTGCAGCACCACTGGTGGCACCTCGCTCTTCGACAAGCTGTCTGGGTGCGCAACTGCTTGGAGCGGTTGAACCCGCCGCCAGGGACGACGCCGTACCAGCTGCTGGCCGGGAAGAAGCCCGACCTCACGCTGGCGCGGTTGTGGGGCTGCATGGTGCAGTTCATGGTTCCCGAGCAGCAGCACGGTGGGAAGCTGGCGTTAAAAGCTCGCTGGGGACTTCACATGGGTGTGTCGCCGGAGAGCAAGGTCTGTGAGGTGCTCGACCTGACCGGCAACAAGGTAGTCACGTCGGTCGAGGTGATCTTCAATGAAACGTTGTCACTGGAGGTGTGGAAGGCGAAGTATGGGCCGGCATCGGGGCGGACGCAGGCACACCCGCCAACGGACACCTCGACGGCGACGGTTCCACTATTTGCCGAAGTCGACGAGCCTGCTGATGAGGATGTTGTCGAGGTTCCTCCATCTCCCCCTGTTCTTGCTCCTCCCTCCCCCGTCGCAGGTCGGCCTGCATCGACATCTGTGTCGGCCACCGGCGATGAGGGGAGCCATGAGGCGTCGGCCAGTGGCATCGCCGACGGTCGACAAGGGAAGCCGTCAATGACAGGGAAGCAGCAGACAGGGGAGCCGGTCGAACTTGAGGCAGCAGCAGGGGTGCAATCGACAGGGGAGCAGCCGCCGGGGCGGTCGACAGAGCAGCTGACGAAGTCAGTAGCAGGCGAGCAGCCGGTCAAAGGGTCGAAGCAGCTGGTCGACGTCGATGAAGTTGACGAGGAAGGGGAGCAGTCGGCGGGGGAGGAGTCCACTTACAGCGACGTAGTGGAGGTGCTGATCACAAAGCATGAGCTGCGACGCACAGGTCGAGCTCGACGGCCGCCGGAGCGGCTGAGCTTTTACACCTGCCTACCGCCAGCTGCCTTCACCACTGTGTACGACGAGGTCGACGACAACCTGCTGTACGACGACGCTGAGGAGGATGAAGAACTGCCAGAGCTCGACCCTGACGTGCATGCCGACCCCGAACACAGCTGGGACATCCCCACAATGACGGTGAAGGAGGCGCTGGCGAGCTGGAAGGGCGAGGCGGTGAAGGTCGCCATGGAAGAAGAGGTCCGCAGCCTCATCAGCATGGGCACTTGGGAGCTGGTCGAACGCCCACGCAGGGTGAACATCAAGAAGAACCGGTGGGTGCTGACGACCAAGTACCGCATTGATGACACCGTCGAGCGCGAGAAGGCGAGGCTGGTCGTGAAGGGCTTTACGAAGGTGTACGGTGCCGACTACGACGAGACGTACTCGCCGGTGAGCAGCTACATCACGCTGAGGATCTTCCTCAACATCGTCGCCATCATCGACCTCCACCTGATGCAGCTCGACATGAAGAACGCTTTCCTACATAACAAGCTCGACAGGGTGCTCGACAGGGTACCAGCCAGACTACTTTGACGATGGGACCGGCCGGGTGTGTAAGCTGCTGAAGAGCCTTTACGAGCTGAAGCAGTTGCCGCTGCTGTGGTACAGGGCTCTACTTCAAGGCTGCTGGGCGCTGGCTGGAAGAAAAGCCAGGTCGACGAGGCGCTCTACTTTAAGGCTGGAGACGACTGAGTGTCCTCCTGGGTGCTGGTCTACGTCGACGACCTGCTCGCTGCCAACAGCAGCACCGCGATGCTGAAGGAGGTGAAGGAGCTGCTGGAGGCCGCCTTCAAGCTGCGCAAGATCTCGCCAATGGCGAGGTACCTTGGGCTGGAGATCGTGCGCGACAGGCAAGTAAGCAAGTTGTGGATGCACCAATAGGGCTACGCCGACAAGCTGCGCAGGCGCTTCATCGACAAGGAGCTCGACGGTCGAGTCCCGAAGACGCCGGTCTCGGTCGACGCCTACGCCGAGCTCACCTTGGACGACTAGGAGGCCAGGAAGCGCGAGGAGGAGGAGTACCGGCAGAAGGTCGGCTCGCTGCACTTCGCGGAAACGACAACGAGGTCGGACATCTCGTTCGCCTGCAGCAAGCTGGGGAGCGGCCTCACGGTGAGGAGTGACCAGCATTGGCGCGAGGTCGACTACTGCCTCGCCTACCTCGCTGACACTCGCGACACCGCCTTGGAGTTCGGCGGTGGACCAGAGTCGCTGGAGCTGATCGGCAACGTGGATGCCAATGACGTGGACGACAAGCAGAACCGGACAAGCACGAGAGGCTACGTGTTCATCTACGGAGGGGCCGCCGTCTCCTGGTCGAGCTCGCGCATCAAGTGCGCGACATTGTTGTTGACCGAGTCGGAGTACGTGGTGGCCACGGATGCAGGCAAGGAGGGACGCCGACTTCGTTTCCTTCTTGCGGAATTCAAGCTGCTCGACGCTGGGAAGCCGACCATCCTCCGCGTTGACAACAAGTCGGCAATTACGGTCGCAGAGGGCTTGGGTCTGACGGGCAACCTCAAGCACATGGAGCGACGCTACGCCTGGCTGCAGCACATGGTGAGGTGCGGGAAGTTCGTGCTGAAGTACATCCCGACCACTGAGCAGCCGGCGGACTTCCTTACAAAGGCGCTGCATTTTCTGGCTTTCAACCGGTGCTCTGTCGCCATCGGCCAAGTTCGTCCGGCCGACGTCAGCGATGGCGACGATGAGGTGCAACAGTAGGTGCCGTGGCCTTCTACACAGCTGGTGCGGTGATGACGTGCTGTGTGTGGGGTGCACGTCGACGACGCGTTTTCTTCGTGGAGTACTGCCGTGTGGGCTGGAGGCCCAAGCGTGAGCGCGGCAGGGGAGTGTTAACGGGAGTGGAGTGTTGGCTCCGCCCTCGCTTGGGCAATGCCGACGACTTGGTTGGATGTATGGAAGTAGCACCCGACCGTTCACAGTGGGAGAGCTGCTCGACAGGCTTCGTCGAGCTGCAGGGGACCGCTGTGGTGTTGCTGTCGACCTGAGAGCTCGACAGCTGCAACTGACTAGTCTGAGCGACGGGTGGGCCGTAGACCAGAAGGGGCAGCTTGACTGGGAGGTCGACGAAGCAGTCCGTCGACCTGCAGCTCGACCGGGAGGTCGACGGAGCAGTCCGTTAACCTGCAGCTCGACCAGGAGGTCAACGGAGCAGTCTATCAACGTGCAGCTCGACCGGGTGGGCGACAGAGCAGCCCGTTGACCTGCAGTTTGACCGGGAGGTCGACGCAGCAGTCTGTCGACCTGACAAGTGAGCACCAGTCGACGAGGGGAGCTCCGTGACAACCGCTGACGGTTCTGGTCGACGGAAGGGGTCCGTCGACTAGGGGGTAGCTCGACGGGAGTTGTGGTCGACCAGAGGTACCTGGTGGTCGACTAGGTCGACCGGGTAACATGCTCGACGAGTTCTGCGGAGGTACGCGAACGTCGTCGAGGTCGCGGTGGCGAAGGCGACTTCGGGTTGGTATCCCGAAGTCGATATGGCTCGTCAGGCGCATACAACAGCCGATGGATGCACAACGATGTAAGTTGGGCCAATCGTTTGCGCGCACCTGAGAGCGTACGCACTGCTGTCTTCTATGGGGCAACGCTGGACAGCCACTTTGCTGCAGCGTTGGCACGCTGTCGACCTGCTGTATTGGCATGTCCCCTTTCTGCAGTGCTGGGCGGCTCCTCTACGCAATGCTGGCAGGCGGTCGACCATGCTGTGGTGGCGGTCGACCAGGCTAGCTGCAGGGTTACTAGGTGCCTGATGTAGTCAATACTGTCATTGCTTGATTAACAATTCCGTAATTTCGACTTTGCCTAGTGGAAACCCTTGCTTATTTCTCCCGTGAATGTGCAAGCACTAAAAAACTAAGCAAAGCTACGATCACACCTAGTAGTTCGTGCCAACCCCCGTAATCTAGCTCACTACCATTGTAGAGTGACTCTCTGCATTGACTACGCTGCGAGTCTTGTCTTTTACTCTTCCTGTTCTCCGTCCGTCGAGAGTGAGCTTGCCCTTGGTTGTGACGTTCTTGAGGACAGGCAGTTTGAGCTGGAGTGCTCAGAGACCGCTCTACCTCATCTCGCCTCCACGCTACTTTGCCCTGAGGGAGACCCGGATGCACTGGACATCCCGACCCCACGCACTTACGCAGAGGCAATCACGGGTCCGTACTTCTCTTAGTGGCCGATAGCCATGGATGCAGAGATGGCTTCCTCGAAGTCTACAAACACCTACGTTGACGAGGTTCCCCCACCTGGGGCGAACATAGTCGATGGCATGTGGATTTCAGGGTGAAGCGACCGTCGAATTCTCCGTTTGCCTTCAAGGCGCGTTACGTTGTACGAGGCTTCAGTCAGTGTAAAAGGGTCGACTTCTTCCAGACCTTCTCCCCCACCCCGAAGATGACCACACTTCGGGTGCTAATGCACGTTGTAGCACAGCACGACTACGAGCTGCACTCCCTCGACTTCTCGACAGCCTTCATGCAGGGCAGTGTTCACGAGGCTATCTGGTTGCGCCGCCCACGTGGCTTCACATGGTCGTTTCCTGAGGGTACCCAGTGGAGTCTTTGGCGACCAGTCTACGGCCTACGACACGCGCCCCGCGAGTGGCACGACATATTGAGGACTACACTTGAGGCTCTTGGCTTCGCTCCATCTCCTGCTGACCCTTCGTTGTTTCTGCTCACCAACTCATCTCTGCCCCCGTTCCACGTTCTTGCTACTGCTGACACTGAGACTCTGTCCTTAGTGAAGGCGGAGCTACAGGAGAGACACACCTACACTGACCTGGGTGAGCTGTGGAGCTATCTTGGTAGGTCACACCGCTGGCTGACCTACCTTTTTTACCGACTTGGGTGAGCGGCCTCGTTCTCCTTCAGTTCTGTATGTCGACAACAAGGCCATGATTGCCTTGTGTTAGGACAAGAGACTAGAGCACAAAACGAAGCACACTGCTCTTCGTTACTTCCTCATGCGAGAGCTGCAGCAGCGTGGTAAGCTTTGTCTTGCTTACGTGGCAACAACAGGCCAACACTGCTAATGTCTTCACCAAGGCCCTTGGGTCTAGTGATCATCAGCGTTTCTGCACTACTCTTGGGCTTTTTCCCACTCTGCCTCACCTGCTTGTCTCTTGATCTTGCCTTCACTTGTTGTACTCTGGTATATAAAAATAATACCTGCACGTTTACACTTGCTAGGTTGTGATTAGTGTCGGCAATTGCTTTTATAGACTTTGCATGTGAACTAGCATTGTGGCCGCTTGTTGTGTTTAGAATGCGTGGTGATCTTGAGATCCACCCTGAGCTTTGCTTTGTTCTCTTGCTTGACTGGTCTTATGACCGCTTGTTGTCCCCCACTTAGCCTATGGGGGTGTGTCAAATTATGCAATTATAGTGGTGTAGTTTATACTGGGGCACACTGTAGAGGGGACAACCCTTTTAGGGTTTACTACTTGTATCCCCATCCTGCATAATTCATTCATTCCTGTCATCCTTTTTTAACATGCCACCGAGATGGCAAGACACTTTCTACGGTGGCCAAGAAACATCCTGTAGAATTCCGCTTCCATATCGCGGTACCACGAGCTCCTTCCGCGACCATGAAGGCGCTTGCGAGCCGCATGCGCGCCCTCTAGCTCAGACTTCTAGGTCTTCCACTCTGCAAGTATCCTTTGGGAGATGTCGTATTCGCGAGACATCCTCCGCACACTCATCTCCTTGGATTCAAGTTTCAGAATCCAATGCAGCTTCTCCTGGGATGTATACGACTGGCGCTTGTGAGTTGTAGGCTTCTGCCTGGGGGAGGGAGGACGGGCATCGTGATTCTCTCGAGAAAGGTGGGGTCGTTTTTTATTAGGAGGGGGAAAGGCGGGAATAGGCAAGTGCTTGTAAGACCGTCGGCAGCCCAGAACTCCTCATTGTCATCAGTACCAGTCACGGATTCATCCAACGGGCAATCAGCCGGGGTTCCCCAGCGTGGTGACGGTGTGGAGGAAGATGCTTTGGCGCCGCTGCGGTCGAGCTCGGACAGGTAAGTGTTGAATGCTGAGTGGCCAGGAGGGAGGAGAAGCTGCAGAACCCCCTGGCGTGGAACACCGATGACAGACGGATCAGGAGGGGATGGAGGAACGAGAGGAACCTGATGTGCCGGGGGAGTGGGAGAGCTAGGAGGCGTTGGAGGAGTGTGAGGAACGGGAGGCACGACTAGGTGTGTTGGAGGGATGGCCGTAGGGCGCCTTTGCCATTGCGAATAGTCACGGTTGTCTCTATCAGCAGGGTGGCGGCTGAACAAAGAGTGCATGCCTTGAAGGCCCGCCATGGACACGCCAGGCCAAACGTAAGAACAAAAGTGAAGAGAATGTGGAGAATGAGGGCCGTATGAAACCCTCGCCCGAGACCCCTCCTGTTTCGCAGCCCGACCTCCTCTACGGGGAAGGGGTGGCCATAGTCAAGATTCCCCGCGGAGGAGCTGAGCTAGTCAGCTCTATGAGCGTGTTCCTGCGGCCTTATATCAGGCAACCTCATATCAGAATCACGTCGAACCACACTAAAACGCATCCAACCGCAGTTGAACATACTGAAACGTATTTCATCACGCGAAGCTAATACGAGATGTGTCTGATACGAAGTATAGGAACACGCTCTTTGCCTCGGTGGCGGGGAATCTTGCTCTGGATGGGCACGTCGTGGCTATACCATTATGTGCCCTAGACCCAGGGCTGATCTTATCAGGGTAATTACCCTAGTTTCATGGTGCTTTCAGACTTGTCACCTTGTGGTCCCTGCGATTTCAGAATTTACAACTTGTGAACACTGGCCCATTCAGAATAATGCTTTAGCGGACCCTGAAATTTTGTATGCATGCTCAGAGTGGCACTTTCATGGACTTCGTCATTCCGAGGTACGAGTCCTGTGGATCCCGAATGAGACATTATCGGAACAAAGTTTCTGGATAACTTCCAACAAGTACCTCGCATGTACGTAACCCCACTTTATCAGGACGAAGTTTTTCCAAACTTTCTTCCGGATACACCCACCATCGAACCGCACAGTGCCAGCGCGTGAGCGACCCCGGATGAATATCGGAGCAAAGATTTCAAGAAACTCTTGACGCCCCATGTACGCAATCCCCTCTCGCTTTGTCGTGAAGACGTTTTTCAAAATTTCGTTCCGATACACCCACCATCAAGGTTCGGTTTCGATAATGCATAGCGCGTTTCTACGAGATCCTAACAACTACTTGACTCTGAACAATTGGACTAAATTATTCTCCAAACACTGAGCAGTCAGGGTGATGTTTTTCTGGAAAATATGCACCCATGATACAGGAGGAGTTTTTTTCCCGGATTCAGGGAGGCTCAATTTGAAACGCCAGCCCTACCTTGACCGCATGCAACCCTGACTGGGCGGTCTTGATGCGAACTGCGCGTGCGCTGGCATGGGCCAGGTTCACGTTCAATGAACCTGGCCTAGCCAACAAGGCGTGGAAGGTGTGAATCCACGCCTTGTTGGCCTTTTCAAACGGAATTCATGCATAGTTTTGAACGCTTTTGATTCAGGTGAATCCGCCTTTCACCACGCTTCGTTTTCATGTATAAGAAAATGCATTCCATTAATGCCATAATATTAATGCTGTCGCTTATAAAATTCCTCAAATACGTGTTTCATTATACCCCCAGGGGCTGGCTTATCCGGAGGCTGATGGTATGTCTGTAGGCTGTAGTAGGGTAGCCCATATAGGGTAAAATCCTTTTAGGGTTGCCTACTTGTATTTGTCATTCGTGCTCATGAATCATTCCGCTGTACCCGCATTCTTGACACGGCGACTGGTACTCTTGGAACGTCTCATCGTACTTGCTTTATTTCCCCTCTTGCTCCTCCCCCTCCCCCCTCCCCCACTCCCCTCCCCAACTCCCCTCCCCCACACGTCCTGAGATTCACTTTTGGGGACGTTGGTGCATCAGGGTCCCTGTGGAAAAAATGCTGTTTTTCAGTGTTCCTAAAACAAAATGCCTGATTTTTCAGGGTTCTTAAAGAAAATAAATCTGATTCTCGCCCCTATGATATCTTCAACATACTTATCACATCTTAACAAATTGTGTCAACCCAGGAAATCGGACTTCAAACCTTACCCTCTAACAGAACAACTGAGACCAGGGGTTTTTTTATCAGGGTAAATTACTATGTTTCTCTGAAAATCAGAGTGGTTTTTAGGGGTCACTCTGACGTGTTTTAGAAAATAGGTTTTCTCTGATTTGCCAGGGTTTCGATTTTAGCTACTCTGACAGACCAGTGTACATTTGTGGCAAATGAAATATTCTCTGTTAAGGGTATAGGCATTTTGACGAGCCCTCCCTTGAATTGACCTGCCTTTTCATATTTCATATACAGCATGTAATACAAGGCTCAGGGAGAGGTATCAAAAGGAAAAAAAAGGGGAAGAGAAAGAGATGAATAGAAAGGGTAGGGAGAAGGAAAAGGGACAAGGAAACGAAAGGGAAAGTGCACCCCCAAAAGAATAAAAAAACTCCATACAAGAAACCCCATTAAGACAGCACATCAAGACACCCCAACAAAACACCCTATCTAGAAATTCCACACCCCTCAATTCCTCCTCTAGACCCGCATATCAACCAAGTAGGGCGCATCCACCCACGGAGCATCCCACCCAACCTCCTCCTCCATATCTTCCCGCTCAACCCAAACGACATCTGGACCTTGTGAAAGTAAGGAACAGGAATGATCAACTATGAAATGAAAACAGTACAAGTGCCAACCCTAATTGGGTTGTACCCCTTATGTGCTACCCCACTACAGCCTACAACATGTATAAGCTATAGTAATCTGACACACCCCCATAGGCAAAGTGGGGGAGAACAAGGGGTCACAAGACCAGTCAAGCAAAGCAAAGCAAAGCTCAGGGTGGATCACAAAGTCACCACGCATTCCGAGCACAAGTTCAAAGGCCAGACGGCCAGTTCACATGCAAGATCATATATAGAGATATACAAGAGTCAAGCAAGCAAGAGCAAGAGTATATATAGACGAAGGTACAAGCAAGGTCAAGAGGAGAGCAAGCGAGGCAAGACAGGCACAAGACCCAACTGCGTGCAACAACGCTGATGATCACAAGGAGCAAGTGCCTTGGTGAAGACATCAGCAGTGTTGGCCTCAGAGGCCACGTACGCAAGTCGCAACTATCCACGCTGCTGTAGCTCACGAGCAAGAAAGTAGCGGAGAGCAATGTGCTTCGTTCTGTGCTCCAGTCGCTGCTCTCGACACAAGGCCAGCATGGCCTTGTTGTCTACGTATAGGACTGGAGGAGAACGAGGCTGCTCTCCAAGGTCGGTCAGCAGGTAGGTGAGCCAGCGTAACTCCTGCGCAGCCATAGCCCCAGCGTAGATCTCAGCCTCACAACTGGAGCCGAGAACAGAAGACGAGCGGGTAGCCCGCCACGAGACAGAGCCGGAACCAAGGCTGAAGGTGTAACCCTGTGACGACCGCTGCGTAGCCTGGTCGTCAGCCCAAGAAGCGTCTGCGTGCCCAGTGAGGACCACTGGACTGCGCCCTCCAAGCACTAGCCCCATGCCCGACGTACTACACAAGTAACGCAACACCCTCTTCGCTGCAGCCATGTGCTCTGGTCGGTGTCTCCCAGGAGCAACAAAGCGTGCGAGAATGCTAAGAGGGTATGCGAGGTCAGGTCGTGTGCAGGTCATCAGGTACATGAGGCAGCCAACAAGCTCTGGGTACGGGCCACTCGACTCTACGGACTCATCCGAAGGCAGAGCTGAGAGCGAGTGGCGAGTAGGCAGAGGAGTGGCCTGAGGCGAGGAGTACGTGAAGCCGAAGCGCTGAAGGACCTGCTGCACCATGTGTGACTGAGTCAGGGTAATGGTGCGGCGTGCTCTGTCCCGGGTGATCTGCAAGCCAAGGTAGCTACGCAGTTCACCCAGGTCAGTGCACGTGTGTCTCTTCTGCAGCTCGGACTTCACGTAGGCGAGTCCAGCAGTGTCAGCTGTGGCAAAGACCAAGTCGTCGACGTACACGAGGATGTAGAACGGCGGCAGAGAGGTGTCGGTGCGCAGAAACAGCGACGGGTCGGCAGTAGAAGGAGCAAACCCAAGTGCCGCAAGCGTAGTCCTCAGTGTGTCGTGCCACTCACGTGGCGCCTGGCGGAGACCGTAGACTGGACGCCGGAGACTCCACTGGGTACCAGGAGGGAAAGACCCAGTGAAGCCAGGTGGGCGACGCAGCCAGATCTCCTCGTGCAGGCTGCCCTGCAAGAAAGCTGTGCTGAAGTCGAGAGAGTGCAGCTCGTAGTCACGGTGAGCAGCAACGTGCAGCAGAACCCGAAGAGTGGTCATCTTCGGGGTGGGGGAGAAGGTCTGAAAGTAGTCAACCCCCTGCCGCTGACTGAAGCCACGAGCCACGTAACGCGCCTTGAAGACAGGCGGAGAACCCGGCGGCCGCTTCACCCTGAAAATCCACATGCCACTGACGATGTTCGCCCCAGGAGGGGGAACAGCGTCAACGTAGGTGCCTGTGGACTTCCAGGAAGCCATCTCTGCATCCATAGCTGCCTGCCACTGAGAGGAGTAGGGACCCTCTACCGCCTCCGCGTAAGAGCGCGGAGTCGGGATGTCTGGTGCATCCGGGTCTCCCTCAGGGGCTAGCAGTACAGACGCGAGACGAGGTGAAGCAGCGGCTAGACACTGGAACTCCTCCTGCCTGTCCTCAAGGACGTCCGTGCCAAGGGCACACTCACCCCCGACGGACGGAGGACAGGCGGACTCCGACTCAGTGACAAGACGAGCAGCGTAGTCTAGACGACAGCGCGCAGCAAAGTCGACAAGCTCAGTGACAAGGGCAGACGCAGCAGACGACTCGAAGGAAGGGTCAGTGACAGCAGTAGCAAGGAGACGCGTGACAGTAGGACTGGCAGCACGAAGAGAGTCCGACTCCGGGTCGGCAAGAGCAGGAAGAGAGGAAGCAGGAGGAGAAGGTAAAGGGGCACGCAGAGGAGCAGTGGACGGACGCAGTGACATCCGGTGCGTGCCAGGGACAGGAGGAGGACGCTGACGCGACCCGCGACCACTAGCGCGCTCAGTACGAACAGGCGACGCAGGACGAGACGCAGGCTCACGACGCTCAGTAAGACCTCGAGTCGGACCAGCGTAGGGAGAAGGAGCAGGCAAAGGGGAGGCAGGCTGTAGCTGTGGCTGTGACCGGACAGGCTGCGGACCCTCTAAGGGAGGAGGAGGAGGAGGTGTAAGACCAAGAACCTGCTGCAGGAGCGGAACGAAGTACGGTCGGGGCCGCGCGGCGACGCTAGAAACAGCAGGAACAGCACCAGCAGCCCCGGCAGGAGCACCCACTCCAGCAGCACCTCCAGCAGCACCACCAGAAGCTCCAGAACCCCCAGCCGCAGCACCAGGAGCACTGTCAGTCGGACCGCCAACGGCAGGCTCAGTGCCAACACCCTCAGCAGGACCAGCTCCAGGAGAACCCTCAGACCCAGCAGCTCCAGCACCCACAGGACGAGCACCGGCGGGACGCGCGGCAGCAGTACCCTCTGCAGCCGAAGAACCACCCGCACCAGCAGCACGCCTCCAGCGCTTGGCAAACCACTCACGCAGCTCCTGTGGGGAGAGTGGCTCCCGGCGAGACGAAGCACCCCCAGGCACAGCACCTCCAGGCTCAGAACCCCTAGACACAGCACCCCCAGGCACAGCACCCCCAGGCGCAGCACCCCCAGGCTCAGCACCCCCAAGCACAGCACTCCCAGACTCAGCACCCCCAGGCTCAGTACCCCCAGGCACAGCACCCCCAAGCTCAGCACCCCCAGGCTCAGCACCCCCAGACTCGGCACCTCCAGGCTCAGCACCCCCAGACTCCGCACCCCCAGGCTCAGCTCCCGCAGCAGCACCAGAGTCACCAGTGACCTCGACAGGCTCGACCGCGTCTACCTGGGACACACCTGAAGGGGCAGGACCCTGAGGGGGGAGGGGGACTACCGGGGGGGGACCTGGTACCAAGAAGAGCGGGGGCGGGGGGAGGGACGGAGTGCGGTAGGGGAAGAGGCGGTAGTAGGGTACCGACTCGTCGAACGTGACGTCCTGGGAGGACAGAACACGTCGAGAGGTGGGGTGGTAAAACTGCCACCCAGGGGCGTCGGGGGGGAACCCCAGGAAGACGCAGGGAGAAGCACGAGGGGACAGCTTGTCCGCAGACAGGTCGCGAACAAACGCCCGAGATCCCCAGACCCGGAACGCCGACGCATCGCCAACCTTCCCCGTCCACAGCAGGGCTGGGGAGGTCTCCGGTTGAGAGACCCTGGGGTGGAGGTTGATCTGGTGCGCAGCGTAACTGACCGCAAACGGCCACAGAAAATGGGGAGCAGCCGCATGCATCATGGACGTACGAGCGACGTCCATGACCATGCCAATGCGGCGCTCAGCAATCCCATTCTGCTGTGGTGAGTCCGGAAGCGTGAAGGTCTGACGGATGCCTCGCACACGACAGTAGGCACTTAGGAGGGCAGAGGAGAACTCTCCGCCTCTGTCCGAGTGCAGACGCAAAACAGGGAAGTCAGAGCCAAAGCTCCTCCGAAGCTGAAGACGAGCTGCGCGGATCCAGTCGATCAACACCTCAGTGACCTCACCCTTGCTGCGCAAGGGGAAGACTGTGGTGTAACGCGAGTAGTCGTCAACCACCAGCAGGAAGTAGCGCTCCTGACCCTGTCCACGGACGCGGGCTGGGCCCCACACGTCCATGTGAAGCGTCTGCAACGGGGCCTCTGTCGGAGGAAACTGGGAGGAGTGAGGGGCAGCACGCTGGCGCCCCTCGACACAGGGGACACAGGCAGGGCCAGGGCCCGGAGGAAGGGGAGGGAGGGACCGGGGAAGACCAGACACAAGGACTCGCGAGGCCATGCCTCTGAGCCGAAGCAGAGAGGGGTGGCCAAGGCGGTGGTGCCAGAGGAGGGTCTCGTGAGACAGACGACGACACGAACAGGGGGCAGACTCAGGACCAGACCTGGACGCTGCAGCAAACACCTGACCAGACGAAGGGACCCTACCAGACGCAGTACCTGGAGGAGAAGCAGTGGTCAGTGTGTACAGGCTCGACCCTGGCCGACGTGTAAACGTAGCCAGGTGGCGACCTGTATCCGCCTCCGTGCAGTGGGTCACCCGCTGACGAGCAGGGGTGAACTGGTGGACACCCGCATCCTGGAGGTCAGCACCACTCACCAAGTTCGTCGAGAACGAGGGGAGGTAGAGACAAGTCAGGGTGCCAGAGGGGGCAGCCGGACACGGGAGGACAGTGGAGAAGCGAGACAGGACAGGCCCCCCAGAGGGGTCAGCCATGGACACCGCAACAGGCCGACTCAGCGGCGTGAGAGTGGTGCGGTCCCTAAAGAAGGAGCGAGACGCCCCAGAGTCAAGGGTGAAGGTGTGAGAGGCCGAAGCCGACACAGTACCTGAGAGGGCGGACTCACCAGTACCTGAGAGCACAGACGCACTGGCACCTAGAGCAGCAGCCTCACAAGTACCTGACGCGGCAGTACCAATGCCCGAGTCGGGCGGGAAACACCGGTAACAGTCATCCTCATCACTACCAGTCACAGCATACATAGCAGAGAGAATAGCATCAAAGTCAAGATCATAAATAGCTACACCAGCCCTAGACAGCTCTCCCCAGCGGGGGATCTCAGCGGCCTCCGGAAACTGCTGACGCCAGGCGTCGGTGAGGCGGCCAAAGCAGCGACGGGCTGTGTGGGCGCCTCCACACCTCTCCCCTGCACGGTCACCAGTGCGAAGAACGTAGGGGCAGGGACCAAGCGCACCACCGCGCTGACGCTGCAAGTACCACTCACGGAGCTGCTGAGGGCCGGGGACGGTGCGAGAGCGCTGCTGCTGCTGCGGCTGCTGCTGCGGCTGCTGCTGCTGCTGCTGCTGGCGCTGACCACCCCCAGAGCTGCTCCGCTGGGACGAGCCACTCCGACCCCCGCCTCCACCGCCACCCCCGCCTCCACCGCCACCCCCGTCTCCACCGCCACCTCCCCCACCAGGACCGTCGCCCCCACCGCTCCCACCGCCTCCTCCGCTACCACCTCCGCCGCCACCTCCGCCTCCACCGCCGCCACCAGTACCTCCACTCCCGCCACCACCCCCACCGCCACCCCCACTCCCCCCTCCACCCCCACCGCCTCCTCCACCGCCCCCTCTAGCTCCACCCGCTCCCTTGCCCCCGTTGCCCTTGCCAGAGCGGCGTCTGCCGCTGGGGGCAGACGCCGCGCCGACCGACTCAAAACCAGCGAGGTCGGCCGCAGCGGCAGAGGCGACAGAGGGCAGCAGGGGGGAAGGACCACACCCCTCAAAGATGGGGGTGCGAGGGTCACCCCGAGAGGCCCCTACAGCGACTATACTCTTCTCAGCCGCTAGCAGGGACTCCTCAAGGAGGTCGACAGTGAGAGTGGTGGGACAGACAGAGAGAAACTGGTCCCTAACGACACGAAGGGACTCAGGGAGACGGGTGACGAGAAAGTAGAGAGTGATGTACATGGGAGGTGGGTAACGAGGTCAGCAGCAGTGGGAAAGGAAGCGAGGTCAGGGAAGAGAAACGGTAGCATGAGGCGGCTAAGGGTAGCGGAGGAAGGGGAGGAGTAGCGTGCAACTACAGCGTCGTACAAGGCCTGAGCGGTCTTGCACTGACTAAAGTGGGCACGCTCAGAGGAAGGGAGGTGGCGACGCACAGCAAGACGTGCAGCAGCATCGCGGGTCGCCCACTTGGAGCGAACGGCAGAGTCAGCATCAGCAGGCGGGGCAGGGACAGCGCCAGAGACAAAGTCAAAGAGAGAGACCTCATCTATCGCATCACACAGTAAGTACAGCTGCAGGTCTTCGATCCAGACGGCAAAGTCAATGGCCCTCCCCTCAGCGTCAAAAGTAAGAACATTGGGGGTGGCCATGGCAGCAGCTGAAAGTCTCACCGGGCTAGGAGAGTCGGGTAGGTCAGCAGCAGGCGGCTCGGGCTGGTGGGGCGGCTCGGGCGGCTCGGGCGGCTCGGGCGGATCGGGCGGCTGGGGCGGCTCGGGCGGCTCGGGTACCGGGCGGCTCGGCTGCTGCTGGGCGGCTCGGCTGCTGCTGGGCGGCTCGGCTGCTGCTGGGCGGCTCGGCTGCTGCTGGGCGGCTTGGCTGCTGCTGGGCGGCTCGGCTACTGCCGGGCGGCTCGGCTGCTGCTGGGCGGTCCGGCTGCTGCTGGGCGGCTCGGCTGCAGTGTAGTGGCGGGGCCGGGACAAGGGACGGCGGGGCCGTCAGGGTGCAGCGGCGGGGCCGGGACAGGGGACGGCGGGGCCGTCAGGGTGCAGCGGTGGGGCCGGGACAGGGGACGGCGGGGCCGTCAGGGTGCAGCGGCGGAGCCGGGACAGGTGCAGCGGCGGGCCGTCAGGGCGTAGCGGCGGGCCGTCAGGGAGCAGCGGCGGGGCCGGGATAGGGGACGGCGGGGCCGGGACAGGAGACGGCGGAGCCGGCAGAGGTGCAGCGGCGGGCCGCTGGGAGCACCCGCGACTGAGCCGGCGGCGGGGCCGCGTAGTAGCGGGCTGCGGGGCCGCGGCTGAGCAGGCGGCGGAGGCCGCGCCGTAGAGGGCGGCGGGGCCGCGGCTGAGCTGGCGGCGGAGGCCGCGTCGTAGCGGGCGGCGGGGCCGCGGTTGGAGAAGGCGGCGGGGCCGCGTCCGAGCAGGCGGTGGGGCCGCGTCGTAGTGGGGCCGCGAGGAGGTGGTGGGGCCGCGACTAGACGGCGGGGCCGCGAAGGAGAGGCGGGGCCGCGAAGGAGAGGCGGGGCCGCGAAGGAGAGGCGGGGCCGCTCGAAGGGTGGGCGGGACCGCTAGGAAGGGCGGCGGGGCTGCGTGAAGGGCAGCGGGGCCGCGTGGGGAAGGGCGACTCGGGGGGTCGCAAAAAAAAAAAACGATCGCGCGCCTCGGGGCGCGCTTCGGTGGGCCCTAGGCGAAGTTCCCACAGGGAACCCGCTCTATACCATGTGAAAGTAAGGAACAGGAATGATCAACTATGAAATGAAAACAGTACAAGTGCCAACCCTAATTGGGTTGTACCCCTTATGTGCTACCCCACTACAGCCTACAACATGTATAAGCTATAGTAATCTGACAGACCTCTCATCATCGACGCCGCACGTAGCAAGATCACCCGTGCCTGAGCGCGCTGCAGAGCCTCCCCTATGGCTGCTTCAAGTGACCCTAGCAGATAAGCAGAAAAAACCTTTCCCGTGGCCCTCGCCGCTCCCTTCGTCTTTGCTACTTCAATCTGTGCATCACCCTGTTTCTTATGCCATCGTCCAAAGCTCCCACCAAGACATCCCCAGGTCTCTGCAATGAGAGGCGTGAACTGCACTCACCTATGCCGCTGCAAAAGCAATTTGTAATCCGCTGCCTTCCGCTTTTCTCTCTCTCTAGTAGCGAAACCCACCTTGCGGCCGACCTGTCCGTGTTGCTGCGCTGACAAAGAGATAGGATCTACGATACTAACCTCCAGCACATGCTCCTCCCCCTCCCTCATTTTCCGAACCGCCACATCCACTTTCTTCCCTGGCAGCAACGTATCGTCCTTCATAGTCACCACTCCACCCACAGATTTAGCTATTTTCGCCACCGCGTCGTGAACCCGAGAAGGTGCATACTGATGCTTGCCGCGAAGGGCATGATCGGGATCTGAAGGATCAGCGAACTCGACCTCACAGGCGCAATTGCCGGCGACTATCAGCTGCACGATAGGGAGGCCTAGATGCATGGCCACACAAATGTTCCACTCTGGTGCGGTGAATATAGCCTCGTCATGCGACGGAACGGCAGAGACCCACGCCCCCGCCCCTGGGCCCTGAAGGGATGTCAAACGAGCCAAGGTGGCATCATCGTGGGCCATGCCCCGAAGAGACTGCAGGCTCTCGACCGCTAGGCAACGGTGTTGCATAGGGAAAAGCAGCAATGGGGGGTCAGGAGTGCACAAAGCATGTCACAGCATATGCACATAATGCATATGCCATAACAGTGGGGTGAGGTGAGGGTATTGGCAGGGCTCTAGGTTGCTAGCACAGAAAGAATAGCTGGATAATAATAAGACAGGATAGAAATATCTGAAGGTGTAGAATGTAGCAAGGTGACTGTTTAGAATGGGGTGTAGAAGGGGGGGGAACGGGATAAGAGCGGTTGAGATAAAAAGGGGGAAAAGACACCAAAGGGCGAAATGTGAAACCAGTCCATCCCAAACCCCGAGCCGCACATTTGGAAATGTGCTACCTGGGGTTGGGTAAGGGCTCTCACATCCAACCCCTCGATGCTTTTGCGATTGTAATTCTCTCGAACTAGTGAAATCTGCTATCTACGCTCTAGCGCACTGAGGCACATCACTAAGAGGGAACCTACGGGGTGAGGGATTGCGCTCTTTCATTACAATCGCAAAAGGGCGCCTTGAGTAGTAACGAGCGGAGTAGATATGGATAAGTAGGAATTGCGGTGGGGAAGGATGTTCAGCCGCCGGGAGGAGGAACGGCCGCGACGCGAGCCATCACGGGAACGAGGGCGGTCATTGGAGCGATCGCCTCGCCGCCCGGCCTTTCGCGCGGATCGCATCCCTCTCGCACGGGACCGTCGAGAAGAAGCATCGACGGATGTGGGAGCAGGCGCCAACGGGCACGGCGGCGGCATGGATAGAGACGCGTGGCTGCGAGAGAGAGCACACGGACATGGCGAGGACCGTGGAACCCGCCGCGACGCAGGAGTGTTCCGCTCTCCGGAAGAGCGAGAGCGGCGCCGGGATGAGAGAGGCCGTTGGCGAGGTTTCGGGGAACGTCCCCGAGGACGGGGAGGAGACATGGGGGGCGACGGCCAAGTGGGGATCCTGCAAGAGAACGCGGCACAGGACGTGGCAGCGGAGCCAGGCGCGGAAGAAGATGAGGAGCACCCGGGGCTGCAGGTTGAGGAGGCCGATGAAGGAAGTGACGGCGACGACCAGGCGGCAGGAACGGGTGAGGCTGGACCCGCGCAGGCAGACGAGAGCGCTGGCGCGAGCCAGGCGGCAGCCGAAGAATCAAGGGCCGCGCCGTGGGAAGCGCGCGACCGAGACGTCAGCCGTGGGGAAAAGCAGCGCGCGGAGGGCTCACTACGCCAGGAGCGAGCGACGCCAGACAACAGCGTTCGAGCTGCTCTGGCGCAGAGGCCGCAGCATGATGGCAAGGGGAAGGCAGAGCGGTCGCGCACGCCGGAGAAGGATCCGCACCATGGAGAGTGGCGCGTAGGCGACTTCCGCCCGTATGGCAGACGACAGGAGCAGGACGGCTGGAGCGGTGGCGGCGTGCGTTTGCCTGAACAGCAGCGCGCGCGGTGGCAGAGGGAAGGATGAGTCGCGCTCACCTGAGCCGCGCGGGCGCCAGGAAGGAAGGCACGGGGAGGGACGGAGGTCACAGGAGCACCGCGGTCAGCAGCACGGGGAACGCAGTGGCATGGGGCGCTCACCGGGTCGGCCAAGGCGGAGAGAAGAGAGGGAGGGTAGCGGGTCCCGCTCGCCCGAGTGGCGCCGCCCGCGGAGGGAGAAGTACGGAAAAGAAAGGCACTCGCCAGAGCGCCACCAGCAGCGCAGCAGGAGGGAAGGCACTTGGTCACCGTCACCAGAGAGGCGGCAGCAGCGCGATGTCAGGAGGTGGGAAGGGCAGAGGACGCACGACCCGCCCACGCAGCAATGGGGATGGGCGGAAGAGTGGGCAGGGCCGAAGGAAAGGCGCCGAGGGGCGGAATGGAGCCGCCAAGAGAGCAGAGCAGAGGGCGTGAGCCTGGTGTACGGCGCGGAACGGGCACGGGAGGCCAGAGAAGGCTTGCAAAGGGCAAAGGAGAGAGGAGCGGAGAGACGCTGGCAAAGGGGAGCCAGTGAGGCAAGGGGAGAGGGGCGAGGGGGTGCGCCCGGCACCCCGCGAGTGGAGGTGCCCGCCAGGTTTTCGGGAGATCAGCGCGCGGGGTCTACCCTCAAGAATTACCTGATGCAGGTGGGGAATGTGCGGTACCGCTGCGACAGGCACGATATGGACCCGGTGGACTTCTTCTTGAGCCTACCGAACACATTGGAGGGAAAGGCCGAGACCCTGTACCGCATGAGAATGGAGGAACTACTCCGGAGGGCAGGTAGGTACGGAGAAGACCCCACCGAGGCATTTCTGGAGAGACTGCAGCGGCAATTCCCAGGGCACACGGCGGAGCGCATAAGGGAATTCCAGGAATTTAGTAGGGGCCGGACGGAGTCACTGCTGACCTACTACAACAGATTTGATTAACGTGGCGGAAGACGTGAGATGCACGGACAGCAGCCTTCTCATCAGCAAGTTCTTAGGAGGCCTAGATGAGGCTCTTGGGGGGGGGTTGAGGATGAGAGTGTATGAGCTGGGCGCGGAGGCAAGCCTAGAAGAGGTGTTTGATCTGGCAGAAAGGGTGGAGCTAGCACAGAGGAAGTACGAGGCTTATCTGCCCAGGCCAACAGAGAGGAGCAGGAGGCCGACGTGGGCAGCGGCAATCATACCAGAGGGGGGAGGAAGAATAGAGGGGCGAGGGGAGACAGGACCTAACACCAGGACCTGTCACAGGTGTGGGCAGCCAGGACATCTACGCAGGGACTGCAAGAACTGTGACGGTTGCGGGAAGCCAGGGCATAGGAAACGGGAATGCCCAGATGCGGCCAGGTGTGAGATCTGCAAGAAACGAGGACACGAGGCAAAGGACTGCTACCAGAGGGAGGCAGGGCCTAAGAGGCACCCAGAGGAGCTGCAGCGGCAGATCAGCAGGCTACAGGCACAGCTGAGGGCAACAGGGCTAAGAGGGGAGGCCGAGGCAGGGATGTATGCCAGAGACGAAGAGGAGGAGGAGGTGGAGCAAGATGTGCAGTGTGCGCTCATGGCATGGAGAGGAAGAGAAGAGATGGGGCTGAGGAGCGGAGGGAATGATGGCAGGCGGGAGCAGGGAAGGAAAGAACAAACAAAGGGAGAACAGCCAGCCGAGCCGGCCCTGGAACGAGCCCCAGCACGCCATCCCCAAGAAAGGCTAGCATGTCAGACCTCGGTGCTGTTGCTAGAAAAGGGAGCAATGGAAGTGGAGGGAGAGAAGGTGAAGACTGCAATCATAGACACAGGAGCACAGAGTGTGATGCTAGGAAGGGGGATGGCTGAGAGGCTGGGGTTGCTGGCGCCAGAGAGGCATGTGGCAAAGGGGATGCTGGTAATGACGGCGGAGGGAGGGGAACCAAAGTGGATGCCATGCACCCGTACGCCCATAGAGGTGACGCTGCTGCCGGGGGGGGAGCATGAGACCAAGATCCGCATGAAGTGTGGGATTTCAGCGTCAGAGGACTTCGATGTGTTGGTGGGAACTGAGCTAGTGTTCGCGGTGGGAATGACCATATGCACTTGGACCGAGAAGGTCGAGTTTCGAACACGGTACTGGAAGAAGGAGGGGCCGTTGGGCGAGCTACCGGTGCGATTTGTGAAGGTGGAGCCCAAGAGAGCATACCAGGCCGTGGGTGAACAGCTGCCTGGGGAGCAGCAAGCAGAGGAGCAGGGAAGAACAACAGGGTCAGCAGCAGGACCCAGAATGAAGTGGATGAACGAGCCAAGGCAGCAGAGTGATTGGCAGCAGCCCATCCACCTGGTGGAGCTGTACGGGGGGATAGGTGCAGGCCTGTCAGCAGTGGTAAGGAGTGGAATAGCAGTGAGGAAGTGGACGTACGTGGAGAAGGAGCCGCAAGTGAGGAGGATGGCGGAGCACCATGCGCGGCAGCTACAAGCGGAGTTCCCAGAATTCCTGAGCGGGAAGGTGATTCAAGAAGCCATGGGTGGGAGTAGCCATGAAGTGCAGGAGATAGGAGAGGCAGAGGTGGCGAGCTGGGGGCAGGTGGATCTGCTGGTGGCAGGGTGGGAATGCCAAGGAGTGTCTTGGGCAGGCAAGGGGAAGGGAGGAGAGGATCCTAGGACAAGGTTGATGGAAGACCTGTTCCGCATCATGGAGTGGCTGCATGAGAGGCAGGGCAGGGTGGCATACTTGCTAGAAAACCTGGATCTGGAAGGAGACAGCAGGGAGCCGATCCGATTGGTGAGAGAGAGAATCCAGGGGCAGCTGGGGAAAGGGGTGAGCTGTGATGCGGCCAGGACCGGGTCCTATGCACACCGGATCAGGATGTATTGGCAGAATGTGGTCTCGGCCATGAAACTGCAGGAAGAGATGAATGGGGTGCAGCGAGCAATGGAAAGGAAGGTGCAGGACATCCTGGCACCAGGGCGGACCCCAACACCGGTGTGGCGCAAGAGCTACCACAGGCACTATCCTTGCAACCAAATAGGGCAGGAGAGACGAGCCCTGCCTACCCTGGTGGCGTACGCGGGAGCGGCAGGGTACAAGTGGGAAGCAGGGCAGCCGGGGCCGGGCATGGTGTATGATCACAGGAGATGGAAATGGGAGGAACCTACGGCACTAGAGCGGGAGCTGGCTATGGGGTATAGGGAAGATGCAACAGCAGCCCCAGGGGTGAGCGAGGCGGACAGAAGGAGGGCTTTGGGAAATGCAATGGATGGCCACGCGCTGAGGTGGCAGATCCAGCGGATGTGGCGAGAGACGGTCGTAAGCTGGGGGCACGAGGAAGGGGAGGGAGGGGTAGAGGCAGTGCCTCGGGGAGCATGGAGCTGCCAGGAGAAGGAGGAGGAAAAATGGGTGGTGGGAGAGGCGATGAGCAAGGAGGGGAAAGAAGCCATGCAGGAGCTGTTGGCCAGGCACAGGAAGTGCTTCGCCTTCACCATGCAAGAACTAGGGAGATGCAAGGTGAAAGAGATGGAGCTGAAGTTGAGCAGCACGGAACCAGTGTTTCACCGCCGGAGAAAGATGCCATACGGAGATGAGGAAATCTGCAAAGAAAAGATTAAGGAGCTGCTAGAAGCGGGACTGATTAGGAGGTCAGAATCAGAATATGCTACGCCCACGGTGGTAGCTGCCAGGCGGGACCTAACAGGGGAGGTGTTGAGTAGGAGGATGTGTGGGGACTACAGGGCACTCAACAAGATCACCATAGCGGACAGGTACCCAATGCCCATGGCGGAAGAAATATTTGACAAGCTAGCAGAGGGAGTGTTCTTCACGACGCTGGACCTGCGGCAAGGGTTCAACCAGATCAAGATAAGAGAGGAGGACATCAAGAAGACGGCCTTTCATGGGCCGGACGGGCTCTATGAGTGGCTGTACATGCCGTTTGGGCTGAGGAACGCCTCAGCTGTGTTCCAGAGGGTCATGGACAGCGTGCTGCGGGGAGTGGAATGCGCGGCCTGCTATATCGATGACGTGGTGATCTTCAGCACAACCGAGCAGCAGCACCTGCAGGATGTGGAAAGGACACCGGCAGCAATAGAGGCAGCGGGACTCACCTGCCACCCGAAGAAATGCAGATGGGGGGAACAGACAGTGCAATACCTGGGTTACGAGGTGAAAGGCGGGCAGATAGGGATACAACAGGCCAAGGTAGAGGTCCTGGATAGGCTGAGGGAGCCTAAGGACAGGTCAGGACTGAGAGCGGTGCTGGGATTCTTGAGCTACTATAGGCGGTTTGTGCCGAATTTCAGCAAGAGAGCGGCGGTCCTAAATGGGCTACTGCGGGAAGACAAGGCGTGGGAATGGGGAGAAGTTCAGAAGGGGGCACTGCAGGACTTAATGACCGCAATAAAGACAGCAACCGTGCTTAAGTTGCCTGCTGCTGATCACCCGTTCACACTCTACACCGACTGGAGCAGCCAAGGGATGGGAGGGATACTCTGCCAGGAGGTGAAGGGAGAGGAGAAGGTAGTGGCATATGCGAGTAGGAGCTGTAACTCGGCAGAAGCACAGTACAGCTCCTACATAGGGGAAGGATTGGCAGCCGTATGGGCTGTGGGGCACTTCAGGGTGTACCTGCAGGGGAGAGAGTTCACCTTGGTGACGGATCACCAGCCCCTGACGTGGCAGATGACAACACCGGGGTTGACCGGCAGGAATGCACGGTGGGCCATGAAGCTGCAGGAGTATGACTTCAAAATCAAGCACAGGCCGGGAAAGATATTGCAGCATGTGGACGGTCTCTCCCGGAACCCCCCACAGCAGGAGCCCACCGTGACCTTGACACTGCTGGCCAGGCTGGTGGAGATGAACGGGGCTAAGGGACAGAAGGGGCCAGCAGATATTTGGGAGGATGGACCAGCCATGCGGTGGGACAGGAGTTGACAGCCCGGGTGAGGGCAAGGGGACAGCACTACAGGTGGTATCAGCAGCAGTTGCAGGTGCAGAAAGAGGACGGATGGAAGCTGGTACCAGCGCCAAGCGAGAGGGAGGCAGTGATCAAGGAGGTACACACAAAGCTGGGACACTTTGGGCACGAGAGAACAGTGCAGCTGTTGAAAACAGGATGGTGGTGGGAAGGGATGCGAAAGCAAGTAAAGGGGTGGGTGGAAGGCTGTGAGGCATGCAAGAGGAGCAGGGCAAACCTTACACGAGCCAAGGCTGAGTTGCAGTCTCTTCCCATCCGAGGCCTAGGGTTCAGATGGTCCTTGGATCTGGCGGGGGAGCTGCCGCTAAGCCGGGGGGGGAAGCAGTACATTGTGCTTATGGTGGAGCACGTGAGGTAGTGGCTGGAAGTGAGGGCTATTCCGAGCAAGAGCTCTAGGCACGTGGCAGCAGCGTTCAAGGAGCAGGTGATATGCAGGTTCGGGGCATGTGCCGAGGTCCTCACAGACCAGGGTACCGAGTTCCGAGGGGAGTTCAAGAAGGTGCTGGAGGAGACAGGGATCACCCACAGGCGCACTTCGCGGTACCACCCACAGAGTGATGGGCTGACCGAGCGCCTGGTGCAAACCCTGAAGCGGGGACTGCGGGCATATGGGGAGAAGAGGAAGCGCGATTGGGATGAGGAGCTGCACTGGATTGCAGCAGGGTACAGGTTTGGGAAACAGGCGGCCCTAAGAGACCACTCTCCATACAGTCTCTTATATGGATGTGAACCGCTGCTGCCGGTGGGAGCAACCCGGGTCCTCATAGACACAGTGACGGTAGGCACCATAGAGAACTGGGTGGCATTGTCAGAGGCCAGGGCAAGGTACCTGCGGGTCATGATGCCGGCTGCCTTGGAGAACCTCCACACAGCACAACTGAGAGATGCTCGGCGCTACGAGCAGCGACAGCAGCAAGGGGCGGGGGGAAGAGCAAAGAAAGGAGTGAGTCAGGGGCAGGAGGTGTACCTGAAACGGGCAAAGCAAGACACCCTGGATGTCGGGGTGGGCTCTGAGCGGTGGAGAGTGAGGCTAGACCACACGGAGAACGGAGAAACAAGGGAGACAGCAGGAGAAGAGTAGGTGAAGGAGAAGACTAAGGGGTAGGAAGAAGGTTCTCCGACAAGCAAGGGGTGGTATCTTCTGCCAAACCGGCTGCGGAAGCAGCTCCACTGCTCTCGTGAACCAGGGATCCAACAAGGTTGTAGCCTCGGGCGTGCGGAAATACTGCTCAAACATCCGCTCCTCTCCTGCCACCCCCATGCGAGCCACATCGCTCACTACCTGGCACCAACCGCATGCGTATGACAGAGGACTGAGGTCAGCTGCCGATCGTATGCCAAAACCCCCCCGTCTGGTAGGCAGATGCAACTGCAGGCGGGCCATGCGCGACTTTTGTGATTCGTGATCCCAGGTACCTGGCGGAAACAGCTCCTCAAAACAATCCCCAAGGCTCGTGTCCCAGTCTCGGAAAGCTTCCACCACCTCTGGCCGTGGAGGCATCGTCTGCGCGAGATAAATCGGACATGCTGACACCGCGATCGCCAACAAATGAGACGCAATCTGAGGGTGGTCAAGCAAAGGAAGCCAAGGTACAGGTGTCTGCAGCTGCATCAGCCGTTCTCGCAGGCAAGCCACCTCCGAATCCTCCTCCCCAATAGAATCCCAACAACAGTGAGTCCTGTCCATGTTTTTTGCATGCCGGGTGGGAGTGTCTCGCTCCTCTCCTCCCCCTCCTCGTCCACCCCTCGCTCCCATAGCTTGCACTTATGCGGCTGCACCTCCAGACCAAGCGCGACCAATCGTTCCCGAATACCCCAAAAGCTGCCAACACCCGCTCCCTGGGCCCAAGGATATACGTATCATTGGCGTAGCTGGGGAAAAGGAGGTCGGCAAATTCCTGCTTGGTCGGTCCATAGCCCGCTGCTGCGTGAAGGCGAACAGAAGTGGCCCCAATGGGTCCCCCTACCTCAAGCCCCACTCGGAAGCCAAAACTTCAATGAAGGGGCCTGCGCGGAGGTAGAGGTCGCTGGGGGTGCCGTAGAAGACTTGCAAGAATGGAATCAATCCCTCTAAAGGCGATCGATGGAGGCCTTCAAACATTTCCCGCCGATGGAAAGAGTTGAAAGCATTCGCCACGTCAATTTGAAGCACGCACCATGACGGGTGAGTAGAGAGGGCAGAACGGAAGGCGTGTGCCAGGACTTCCAATCCCGACTTGGACCCAACTTCGAGCTGATTACACGGAGAGAAATGCGACAACATCTTCGGGCGGAGCACGATACATAGAGCCCTCGATAGTATGCGGGGGAGCACCTCGCCTATGGCCACCGGACGAACGTCACCGTTTGGCTTCGACAGGCCCACAGGGTTGGACGCAGTCAGCCAGGGTCGCACGCGCTCCGCTACCTCTCCCTTGGTCCACTGGGTGAAGACCCCTAGCAGGTGAGGCAGGTATGCAGGCTCGGAGAGAAAAGTGTCGCGCAAGTGCTCCGTCACCCACCCTGATGGTCCTGGTGAAGACGCCCAAGCCGCTGAATGGATAGCCTGTCCGAGTACCTCCACTGAAAGCTCGGGGATGAGGGACGGCTCGACTGTCGTCTCCTGCAACCACTCCGGGATGGCGGTCTCACACGATGGGTGTTTGGCGCATAGCGAGTCCACCATGAGCTGGGAGGGCTGCGCCATGCTACCAGTTGTAAGACACGCCAAGCCCCTACTCAATTCTCCTACTTTGCATCTTGTGCGGCAGCGAGCCAGGCGCACTGCATCGAGGTCATGCTCGGAAGGGGTGAAGGACAATGGAAGAGCCGCTGGATGCATCGCCGCCACCGCCGACTCGAACAACTGCCGCCACTCCCCGGCCCAAAACTTCTCCAATCGCTCCCTAATTGCCGCCCTGTGCCCCTGACCTTGCCCAGTTGGAATCCCCAAAATCAGACAAGGGAACGTCAGGAAGACCAAGGATGCCGCCTTATCTGCTGCCCTCAATTAAAGCCGCTTAAGGACGCAAGAGAGTAAATCAAGCACCCCCAATCTAGCGCGCTATGGGATGCGGCGCATGAGTTTCCCTGGCACCAACTCAATCCCAAAGAACAACTTTCAATCCCATGTATGAACAACTCCCAGTCCCTCCCTTGAATTGGTGGGAGATTGCTGGAAGAAGACTAGATAGATAAGTCGATATGTACTTCAAGACACCCTCGTCACTCATGAGCGCGTAGCACAATGGTTAATACTTTGGTAGGAGTGCAGAAGGCCTGGGCTCAATTCTTGAGAGGAAACTCGGAATTGGAAAAATAGATACACTGCAGGCCCCCAGAAGCATGGCCTCAGAAGTCAGCGAAAAAAGACTGATTTAGGTAAAAATGGCTGAGAGTTCAGACCTCTTCTAGAATTGAGGCAGTTTTTTCAGCAATTTGTTGATTAGAAACAGGAAATTTTATTAGTTTTGTAGTGTAAAATGGCATAAAATGGCATAAAATGGCCGATTTGTCTGATTTTCAGCAAAACATTTTGTACCAACTCTGATTTTTCAGCCTAGGCCAAAATGAATCTGAGGCCCTGCCCAGAAGTCAGAGTTTTTTTTGTCTAATTTGCTTATTTTTTAAGGGTGTACTCTGTAAAATTCATATTTTTTATTGCCTCAACTCTATGAAAATCATATTTTTTTACAAACTGACTCTGACGTTTCAGAGTTTTTTGGAAGTGAACTCTGATGAATTCAGGGTAAAAACGAGTTCTTGACTGGTGATTCGGACTTCACGGGTCACAGCAGATTCGCACTGTCGACGCAAAATCGCCTTGACACAGCAAATCCGCGCCTTACAGCACAAAACTTTTCGCCCAATCATAGCAAAGTCGCGATTCACCAAAGATTCACAACAATTTCGCCCAATCACAAAAAAATCGCGTCAACATTGCAGATTCGCCCTGTCACACCACTAGATTCGCTCTGACAAAAGATTCGCCCAGTCACCACAAGATTCGCGTCTGACATTGCAGATTGGCCGTCAGTGTCAGAATGTTATTCTTATGTTCTAGCCTGTAGTGGGGTGCTCTATAGCGAGTACAACCCTTCTAGGGTTTGCTATTTGTGTCCCCATTTCTGCTAGTTCAACCCTCTTTCTTCTTCTAACTTTTGACAGTCAGAGCATGTTCTCCCAAAATCCCCTTAGTCTAGTTTCGGTAACAGGTCAATAAAACATTGAATACATTTCTGATGAACATTGAATACATTGGTTTCGAATGTTCAGACTTTGTTTTTTAGACACTCTAAATTTACAACCTTTTTTTAATACCAACTCTGAGAGTTTCAGACTAAATCTGTGTACTAGTTGTGGAAAATAGAACGAGAATGAATGCACTATGAAAGAGTTGGGTACAAATAGCAAAACCCTAATTGGGTTGTACCCCCTATGGGATACCCCACTGTAGCCTACACAACAGCATAAGCTACATATATGTTCTGACACTAGTCTGACGAATCAGATAGGCTAAAAACGAATCTGAGGGCCTGGTACACTGACTGCCCAAAGTACACTTCTCAGAAGTTCAGTTTCCTCTGACAAATCGGAGTAGCGCTGATAATGAACCCTGAATATCAGAGTGTCAGATGATTATATTACTGATGCATATATTTAGGCTGTAGTGGGGTAGCCCATAGGGGGTACAACCCAATTAGGGTTGGTACTTGTACTTGTTTCATTCCATAGTGCACTCATTCCTCGCCTCTATCTCAACATGGTATCGAGCAGGTTCCCTAGTGGGAACTGTTCCTAGGGCCCACCTACTATTCCGTCCTGCCCGGAGCGCGCTCTGCCCTAGCCCGAGTCGCGCTGGGCCTTTTTTTTTTTTTCCTTTGGCGGCCCGATCGCGTCGAGCCGCCCGCGAATTTTTGACGCGCCACCTACGCGGCCTCGTCGCGCCGCCCCTAGACGGCCGCGCCGCGTCGCGCGTGCCGCCCTCCAGTCGCGCGCCGCCCCCCTCTGACCCTCGCGACGCCGGCGCCGTCTCTGACGGCCCCGCGATTGCCTGCGACGGCCCCGCCGTCCCCTCTACCGGCCCCTCCGCTGCGCTTGACGGCCCCGCCGTCCCCTCTGCCGGCCCCGCCGCTGCGCTTGACGGCCCCGCCGTCCCCTCTGCCGGCCCCGCCGCTGCACCCGACGGCCCCGCTGTCCCCTCTGCCGGCCCCGCCGCTGCTTCAGACGGCCCCGCCGCTGCACCTGACGGCCCCGCCGTCCCCTCTGACGGCCCCGCCGCTACACCTAACGGCCCCGCCGTCCCCTCTGACGGCCCCGCCACTGCACCTACCGGCCCCGCCGCTACCCCTGACGGCCCCGCTGCTGCATCTGCAGGCCCCGCCATCTCACCTGCCGGCCCCGCTGCTGTACCTGACGGCCCCGCCGCTTCACCTACCGGCCCCGCCACTACCCCTCACGGCCCCGCAGCTGCATCTCCCGGCCCCGCCGCCCCAGCAACTGCGCCGCCCCAGCAGCCGAGCCGCCCCAGCAGCCGAGCCGCCCCAGCAACCGAGCCGCCCCAGCAGCTGAGCCGCCCCAGCAGCCGAGCCGCCCCAGCAGCTGAGCCGCCCGAGCCGCCCGAGCCGCCGAGCCGCCCGAGCCGCCCAGCAGCCGACCCGACGAGCCGCCCGAGCCGCCCGAGCCGCCTGAGCCGCCCGAGCCGCCCGAGCCACCCGAGCCGCCTGCACTGCCCTGTCTGGTGAGCACTGAGCTTTACTCTGCGCACTGCCCTTACCCCACTGCTGTTATGGCTACCCCCAGTGTCCTCACCTTCGACGTTGAGGGCGGAGCCATCGACTTTGACGTGTGGGTAGACGACCTGCTGCTTTTCCTACAGTGCGACAGAGCTGACGGCCTCTCTCTCTTTGATCTCACTTCTGGTGCCTCTCCCGCCCCTCCTGCTACTGAGGATGCCACTGTTCGCTCACAGTGGGCCACACGCGATGCTGCTGCACGTCTTGCTGTGCGTCGCCACCTCCCTCCCTATGAGCGTGCACACTTTGGGTCGTACAAGAGTGCTCAGACCTTGTACGACCCCGTTATTGCACGCTACTCCACCCCTGCCACTGCTGCACTGAGCCGCCTCATGCTACCGTACCTCTTTCCCGACCTTGCTTCTTTTGCCACAGTCGCCGACCTCATTACCCACCTGCGCACTAGTGACGCTCGCTTCCGCGCTGCGCTTCCTGCTGAGTTCTGCGCCAAGAACCCCCCCCCCCAAGTACTTCACTCTCTACTACATTGTCACCCGCCTCACTGACTCCCTCCGCGGAGTCAGGGACGACTTACTCTCAGTCTGCCCCACCACTCTCACTGTTAACCTCCTCGAGAAGTCCCTCCTAGCAGCCGAGAAGAGCATTCTCGCTGTAGGGGCCTCTCGTGGTGACCCGCGCACCCCCATCTTTGAGGGGTGTTCCCCCTCCCCCCTCCTGCCCTCTGTCGCCTCTGCTGCTACGGCCGACCTAGTTGGTTTTGAGTCGGTCGGTGCGGCGTCTGCCCCCAGTGGGAGACGTCGCTCTGGCAAGGGCAAAGGGGGCAGGAGCGGTGGTGGAGGCGGCGGGGGCGGTGGGAGCGGCGGTGGAGGCAGCGGAGGAGGTGGGGGTGGTAGCGGGAGTGGTGTCGGGAGTGGAAGTGTCAGCGGCGGCAGTGGAGGCGGGGGTGGCAGCGGCGGTGGTGGTGGGAGTGGAGGCGGAGGCGGCGGTGGCGGCAGCGACGGTGGGAGTGGCGGTGGCAGCGGAAGTGGTGGCGGCGGCGGCGGAGGAGGCGGCGGAGGAGGTCGTGGCTCGTCGCAGAGGAGTGGCTCCGGTGGCGGTCAGCGCCAACAGCAGCGGCAGCAGCATGGTCAGGAGACCCTCTCCCGGCAGCAGCTCCGTGAGTGGTACGCTGCACGTCAGAGGGGTGGGGGTACTGGTCCGTGCACCTACGTCTTGCGCACGGGCGACCGTGCGGGTGAGCCATGTGGTGGTCCACACCCCGCCCAGCGCTGCTTCGGCCGCCTGACTGACGCTTGGCGCCGCCAGTTTCCTGACGCCTCTGAGATCCCTCGCTGGGACCAGCTGTCTAGGGCAGGAGTAGCTATCTTTGATCTTGACTTTGATGCTATTCTTGCTGCCATGTATGCTGTGACTATTAGTGAGGAGGGTGACTGTTACCGGTGTTTCCCGCCCGACCCGGGCATTGGTACTGCGGCTCTAGGTGCTGTTGAGGCTGCTGCTCCAGGTGCTGGTGAGGCTGTCGCTCTAGGTGCCAGTGAGTCTGTGTCCTCAGGTGCTAGTGAGTCTGCTCTCTCAGGTACTGCTTCGGCTCCGCCCTCTCTCACCTTCACTCTTGACTCAGGAGCGTCTCGCTCCTTCTTTCGAGACCGCACCACACTCACACCGCTTAGTCGGCCAGTGGAAGTCTCCCTGGTGGACCCCTCTAGGGGTCCTGTTCTGGCTCGCTACTCCACTGTCCTTCCGTGCCCTGCGGTCCCATCTGGCTCCCTGTCCGGTCTCTACCTCCCCTCGTTCTCTACGAACTTGGTGGCGGGTGCTGACCTACAGGATGCAGGGGTTGACCAGTTCACCCCTGCGCGCCGACGGGACACCCACTGCACGGACGCGGACACGGGTCGACACTTGACCACGTTCACACGTGGGCCGGGGTCGAGCCTGTACACACTCACTGTTCTGTCTCCTCCTCCTGCGTCTGGTCAGGTAGCTGCGTCGGGTCAGGTGTTTGCTGCAGCGTCCAGGTCTGGTCCTGAGTCTGCCCCCTCCTCGTGTCGCCTCCTGTCCCACGAGACCCTCCTATGGCACCACAGGATGGGTCACCCCTCCCTGCCTCGTCTCCGGGGCATGGCCTCTCGCCTTCTTGTCTCTGGCCTTCCCCGGTCCCTCCCTCCCCTTCCTCCGGGGCCTGGCCCTCCCTGTGTCCCCTGTGTCGAGGGTCGCCTGCGGGCTACCCCTCACTCCTCCCCGTTTCCTCCGACAGAGGCCCCGATGCAGACGCTTCACATGGACGTGTGGGGCCCAGCCCGCGTCCGTGGACAGGGTCACGAGCGCTACTTCCTGCTGGTGGTTGACGACTACTCGCGTTACACCACAGTCTTCCCCTTGCGCAGCAAGGGTGAGGTCACTGAGGTGTTGATCGACTGGATCCGCGCAGCTCGTCTCCAGCTCAGGCGGAGCTTCGGCTCGGACTTTCCTGTTTTGCGTCTGCACTCGGACAGAGGCGGAGAGTTCTCCTCCGGCCTTCTGCAAGCCTACTGTCGGGCACGAGGCATCCGCCAGACCTTCACGCTTCCGGACTCTCCACAGCAGAATGGGATTGCTGAGCGCCGCATCGGCATTGTCATGGACGTCGCCCGTACGTCCATGGTGCATGCGGCTGCCCCCCATTTTCTGTGGCCGTTTGCGGTTCGGTACGCCGCACATCAGATCAACCTTCAGCCCAGGGTCTCCAGACCGGAGACCTCCCCAGCTTTGCTGTGGACGGGGAAGGTTGGCGATGCGTCGGCGTTCCGTGTCTGGGGATCTCGGGCGTTTGTCCGCGACTTGTCTGCGGACAAGCTGTCCCCTCGTGCTGCTCCTTGCGTCTTCCTGGGTTTCCCCCCTGACGCACCTGGGTGGCAGTTTTACCACCCCACCTCTCGTCGTGTTCTGTCCTCCCAGGACGTCACGTTCGACGAGTCGGTTCCCTTCTACCGGCTCTTCCCCTACCGCACTCCGTCCCCCCCCCCCCCCCCGCCCCTCTTCCTGGTCCCAGGTCCCCTCCCGGTAGACCCCCTCCCCCCTCAGGGTCCTGCCCCTTTAGGTGTGTCTCAAGTAGACGCGGTCGAGCCTGTCGAGGTCACTGGTGACTCTGGTGCTGCTGCGGGTGCGGAGCCTCGGGGTGCTGAGACTGGGGGTGCTGAGACTGGGGGTGCTGAGCCTGGGGGTGCTGAGACTGGGGGTGCTGAGCCTGGGGGTGCTGAGCCTGGGGGTACTGAGCCTGGGGGTGCTGAGACTGGGGGTGCTGAGCCTGGGGGTGCTGAGCCTCGGGGTGCTGTGTTTGGGGGTGCTGAGCCTGGGGGTTCTGCGTATGGGAGTGCTGCGCCTACTGCTTCTTTTCCTGGTGGTTCTTCAGACCGTTCTTCGCGCCGCGAGCCGCTCTCTCCTCTGGAGCTGCGTGAGTGGTTTGCCCGGCGCTGGAGGCGAGCTGCTGGAGCCGGGGGTACTGCGGGTGCTGGAGGTTCCGTTGCTGCCGAGGGAGCTGGTACCACGGGTCTCGGAGGTGCTCGTACTGAGGGTACTGGAGCTGCCGGGCCCGGGGGTGCCTCTGGAGCTAGAGCTTCTGCGGGTGCTGGCGCTGAGGCTACGACTGTCGGTCCTACTGCGGGTACTTCTGCAGCTGCTGGTGGTGCTGGAGTTGGAGCTGCTACTGGTGCTGGTGCTGCCTCCGGAGGTGTTGGTCCTGTCCCTGCTGTCTTTGGCGGTGCTGCGCGGCCTCGGCCGTAATTCTTTCCGCTCCTTCAGCAGGTTCTTGGTCTCCCGCGTTCCACTGGTCCTTCTACTCCCATAGAGTGTCCGCAGCCTGTCCCGTCACGGTCACAGTTACAGCCCACCTCTCCCCTTCCTTCTCCTTCTCCCTACGCTGGTCCTACTGGAGGTCTTGCTGAGCGTCGTGAGCCTGCGTCCCGCCCTGTGTCGCCAGTCCGAGCTGTTCGCCCTAGTGGTCGCGGTTCTCGTCAGCGTCCTCCTCCTGTCCCTGGCACGCACCAGATGTCTCTGCGTCCGTCCACTGCTCCTCTGCGTGCCCCTTTGCCTTCTCCTCCTCAGTCTTCTCTTCCTACACTTGCCGACCCGGAGTCGGACTCTCACCGTGCTGCCAGTCCTACTGTCACGCGTCTTCTTGCTACTCTTGTCACTGACCCTTCCTTTCAGTCCGCTGCTGCGTCTGCCCTAGTTGCTGAGCTGGTCGACTTTGCTGCTGCGTGTCATCTGGAGTACGCTGCCAGTCTTGTTGCTGAGTCTGCTAAGTCTGCTGAGTCTGCGTCTGCTGCGTCTGCGTCTGCCTGTCCTCCGTCCGTCGGGGGTGACTGTGCTCTTGGCACGGACGTCCTTGAGGACAGGCAGGAGGAGTTCCAGTGCTTTGCCGCCGCTTTGCCCCATCTCGTGACCATGCTTGTTGCCCCTAAGGGAGACCCGGATGCTCTAGACATCCCGACCCCACGCTCTTACGCAGAGGCGATGGCCGGTCCCTACTCCTCTCAGTGGCAGTCAGCCATGGACGCAGAGATGGCTTCCTGGAAGTCCACAGGCACCTACGTTGACGCTGTTCCCCCTCCTGGGGCGAACATTGTCAGTGGCATGTGGATCTTCAGGGTGAAGCGGCCGCCGGGTTCTCCGCCTGTCTTCAAGGCGCGCTACGTGGCTCGTGGCTTCAGTCAGCGACAGGGAGTTGACTTCTTTCAGACCTTCTCCCCGACCCCGAAGATGACCACTCTTCGGGTTCTACTGCACGTCGCTGTTCAGCGTGACTACGAGCTACACTCTCTTGACTTCAACACTGCTTTCCTGCAGGGCCGCCTGCACGAGGAGATCTGGCTGCGCCGCCCTCCTGGCTTCACTGGGTCGTTCCCTCCTGGTACCCAGTGGAGCCTCCGGCGGCCAGTCTACGGTCTCCGCCAGGCGCCGCGTGAGTGGCACGACACACTGAGGACTACACTTGCGGCTCTTGGGTTTGCTCCTTCTACTACTGACCCTTCGCTGTTTCTGCGCACCGACACCTCGCTGCCGGCGTTCTACATCCTCGTGTACGTCGACGACTTGGTCTTTGCCACTGCGGACACTGCCGCACTCGCCCACGTGAAGTCCGAGCTGCAGAAGAGACACACGTGCACAGACCTGGGTGAACTGACAAGCTATCTTGGCTTGCGGATCACCCGGGACAGAGCACGCCGCACCATTACCCTGACTCAGTCACACATGGTGCAGCAGGTCCTTCAGCGCTTCGGCTTCACGTACTCCTCGCCTCAGTCCACTCCTCTGCCTACGGGACACTCGCTCTCAGCTCTGCCTTCGGATGAGTCCGTAGAGTCGAGTGGTCCGTATCCAGAGCTTGTGGGCTGCCTCATGTACCTGATGACTTGCACTCGACCTGACCTCGCATACCCTCTCAGCATCTTAGCACGCTATGTTGCTCCCGGCCGTCACCGGAAGGAGCACATGGATGCAGCTAAGAGGGTGTTGCGCTACTTGTGCAGTACGTCGGGCATGGGGCTAGTGCTTGGAGGGCGTGAGCGGCCTGTGCTCACTGGGCACTCAGACGCTTCTTGGGCTGACGACCAGGCTACTCAGAGGTCGTCTCAGGGTTACACCTTCAGTCTTGGCTCTGGCTCTGTCTCTTGGCGCTCTACTCGCTCTTCTTCGGTTCTCAGCTCCAGCTGTGAGGCTGAGATCTACGCCACGGCCATGGCTGCCCAGGAGCTTTGCTGGCTCACCTACCTGCTGACTGACCTTGGAGAGCGGCCTCGTTCTCCTCTAGTGCTGTACGTCGACAACAAGGCAACCATTGCCTTGTGTGAGGAGCACAGACTGGAGCACAGGACGAAGCACATTGCTCTGCGCTACTTCCTTGCTCGAGAGCTGCAGCAGCGTGGTCAGCTTCGCCTGCGTTTCGTGGCCACTGAGGCCAACACTGCTGATGTGTTCACCAAGGCACTTCCGCCTGGTGACCATCAGCGCTTTTGCACTCTGCTAGGCCTTGTGCCCACTGGGCCTCACTTGCTTACCTCTTGACCTTGCTTGAACTGCTGCATATATATATCCTTGCTCTTGCTTGTTTAGCAGTGTTATATATATATGCTCTGCTGCATGTGAACTGGCCTTGTGGCCTTGACCTTGTGCTCGGAATTTGTGTGGTATCCTTGAGATCCACCCTGAGCTTGCTTTGCTTTGCTTTGCTTTGCTTGACTGGTCTTGTGACCCCTTGCTCTCCCCCACTTTGCCTATGGGGGTGTGTCAGATGATTATATTACTGATGCATATATTTAGGCGATAGTGGGGTAGCCCATAGGGGGTACAACCCAATTAGGGTTGGTACTTGTACTTGTTTCATTCCATAGTGCACTCATTCCTCGCCTCTATCTCAACACAGAGTTCCCTAGAAAACAGCTCTGAAAGCCTGAGTACCAGTGGAAAAAAAAAAAAAAAATCAAAGCCGACTGAGACACTCCAAGCCGTTAGTAATCATTTTGTGTTTTACACGAACGTTGACTTGTTGGAGTGCTGGTCATCTCAGGCGTTTTTTCAGGAAGGAATAAGAATGTGCATTCAGTGTACAGTTCGATAAAGGCTGAAAACTCAGTGTTAACTATGAAATGAAGGCTGGAAAATCAGTCTTACAAAAATCTGTTGGGTGCAAATAATTTTTTTTTACGTCAACCAGCCGCCTGCGTCGCATTTTGCATATTTGTGTGTGTGCGCATTTTTCATTTTCATTTTGTGAACGTTCTGTGCGCATTTGTTCTTTCGTTTTGTGTGTTTCGTTTTTATTCATAAATGCATTTTGTGTTTTTGCAAATTTCAGTTTCGTTTCACTGTTCTCATGAAGCTCCCATGAAGCCCTCATGGCGCGCTCAAATGAGGCTCACGCGAAGCTCTCAAATGAGGCTCAAATGAAGATATTATGGAGCTCAAATGTAGCACGCATGGCACTTCAATGTTTCATGCGAGGCTCATGCGAGCGACCATGATGTCAGATGAGTATATATTGCTGATACATATATGTAGGCTGTAGTGGGGTAGCCCATAGGGGGTACAACCCAATTAGGGTTGGTACTTGTACTTGTTTCATTTCATAGTGCATCATTCCTCGCCTCTATCTCAACATGGTATCGAGCAGGTTCCCAAGTGGGAACTGTTCCTAGGGCCCACCTACTATTCCGTCCTGCCCGGAGCGCGCTCTGCCCTAGCCCGAGTCGCGCTCGGCCTTTTTTTTCCTTTGGCGGCCCGATCGCGTCGAGCCGCCCTCGATTTTTTTTTGGCGCGCCACCTACGCGGCCTTGTCGCGCCGCCCCTAGACGGCCGCGCCGCGTCGCGCGTGCCGCCCTCCAGTCGCGCGCCGCCCCCTCTGACCTTCGCGACGCCGGCGCCGTCTCTGACGGCCCCGCGATCGCCTGCGACGGCCCCGCCGTCCCCTCTACCGGCCCCGCCACTGCACTCAACGGCTCCGCCGTCCCCTCTGCCGGCCCCGCCGCTGCACTTGACGGCCCTGCCGCTGCCCTTGACGGCCCCGCCGTCCCCTCTGCCGGCCCCGCCGCTGCACCCGACGGCCCCGCTGTCCCCTCTGCCGGCCCCGCCACTGCTTTAGACGGCCCCGCCGCTGCTTCAGACGGCCCCGCCGCTGCACCTCACGGCCCCGCCGTCCCCTCTGACGGCCCCGCCATTGCACCTACCGGCCCCGCCGCTACCCCTGACGGCCCCGCTGCTGCACCTGCCGGCCCCGCCGCCTCATCTGCAGGCCCCGCCGTCTCACCTACCGGCCCCGTTGTTGTACCTGACGGCCTCGCCGCTTCACCTACCGGCCCCGCCACTGCCCCTGACGGCACCGCCACTGCATCTCCCGGCCCCGCAGCTGCATCTCCCGGCCCCGCCACCCCAGCAACTGCGCCGCCCCAGCAGCCGAGCCGCCCCAGCAGCCGAGCCGCCCCAGCAACCGAGCCGCCCCAGCAGCCGAGCCGCCCCAGCAGCCGAGCCGCCCCAGCAGCCGAGCCGCCCGAGCCGCCCGAGCCGCCGAGCCGCCCGAGCCGCCCAGCAGCCGAGCCGCCGAGCCGCCCGAGCCGCCCGAGCCGCCTGCACTGCCCTGTCTGGTGAGCACTGAGCTTTCCTCTGCGCACTGCCCTCACCCTACTGCTGTCATGGCTACCCCCAGTGTCCTCACCTTTGACGCTGAGGGCAGAGCCATCGACTTTGACGTGTGGGTAGACGACCTGCTGCTTTTCCTACAGTGCGACAGAGCTGACGGCCTCTCTCTCTTTGATCTCACTTCTGGTGCCTCTCCCGCCCCTGCTGCTACTGAGGATGCCACTGTTCGCTCACAGTGGGCCACACGCGATGCTGCTGCACGTCTTGCTGTGCGTCGCCACCTCCCTCCCTCTGAGCGTGCACACTTTGGGTCGTACAAGAGTTCTCAGACCCTGTACGACGCCGTTATTGCACGCTACTCCTCCCCTGCCACTGCTGCACTGAGCCGCCTCATGCTACCGTACCTCTTTCCCGACCTTGCTTCTTTTGCCACAGTCACCGACCTCATTACCCACCTGCGCACTAGTGACGCTCGCTTCCGCGCTGCGCTTCCTGCTGAGTTCTGCGCCAAGAACCCCCCCCCCCATGTACTTCCCTCTCTACTACATTGTCACCCGCCTCCCTGACTCCCTTCGCGGAGTCAGGGACGACTTACTCTCAGTCTGCCCCACCACTCTCACTGTTGACCTCCTCAAGAAGTCCCTCCTAGCAGCCGAGAAGAGCATTCTCGCTGTAGGGGCCTCTCGTGGTCACCCCCATCTTTGAGGGGTGTTCCCCCTCCCCTCTCCTGCCCTCTGTCGCCTCTGCTGCTACGGCCGACCTAGTTGGTTTTGAGTCGGTCGGTGCGGCGTCTGCCCCCAGTGGGAGACGTCGCTCTGGCAGGGGCAAGGGGGGCAGGAGCGGTGGTGGAGGCGGCGGGGGCGGTGGAGGCGGCGGTGGAGGCAGCGGAGAAGGTGGGGGTGGTAGCGGGAGTGGTGGCGGGAGTGGAGGTGTCAGCGGCGGCAGTGGAGGCGGGGGCGGCAGCGGCGGTGGTGGTGGGAGTGGAGGCGGAGGCAGCGATGGCGGCGGCGACGGTGGGATTGGCGGTGGCAGCGGAGGTGGTGGCGGCGGCGGCGGAGGAGGCGGCGGCGGAGGTCGTGGCTCGTCGCAGAGGAGTGGCTGCGGTGGTGGTCAGCGCCAGCAGCAGCGGCAGCAGCGTGGTCAGGAGACCCTCTCCCCGCAGCAGCTCCGTGAGTGGTACGCTGCACGTTAGAGGGGTGGGGGTACTGGTCCGTGCACCTACGTCCTGCGCACTGGCGACCGTGCGGGTGAGCCGTGTGGTGGTCCACACTCCACCCAGCGCTGCTTCGGCCGCCTGACTGACGCTTGGCGCCGCCAGTTTCCTGACGCCTCTGAGATCCCTCGCTGGGACCAGCTGTCTAGGGCAGGAGTAGCTATCTTTGATCTTGACTTTGATGCTATTCTTGCTGCCATGTATGCTGTGACTATTAGTGAGGAGGGTGACTGTTACCGGTGTTTCCCGCCCGACCCGGGCATTGGTACTGCGGCTGTAGGTGCTGTTGAGGCTGCTGCTCCAGGTGCTGGTGAGGCTGTCGCTCTAGGTGCCAGTGAGTCTGTGTCCTCAGGTGCTGGTGAGTCTGCTCTCTCAGGTACTGCTTCGGCTCCGCCCTCTCTCACCTTCACTCTTGACTCAGGAGCGTCTCGCTCCTTCTTTCGAGACCGCACCACACTCACGCCGCTTAGTCGGCCAGTGGAAGTCTCCCTGGCGGACCCCTCTAGGGGTCCTGTTCTGGCTCGCTACTCCACTGTCCTTCCGTGCCCTGCGGTCCCATCTGGCTCCCTGTCCGGTCTCTACCTCCCCTCGTTCTCTACGAACTTGGTGGCGGGTGCTGACCTACAGGATGCAGGGGTTGACCAGTTCACCCCTGCGCGCCGACGGGACACCCACTGCACGGACGCGGACACGGGTCGACACTTGACCACGTTCACACGTGGGCCGGGGTCGAGCCTGTACACACTCACTGTTCCGTCTCCTCCTCCTGCGTCTGGTCAGGTAGCTGCGTCGGGTCAGGTGTTTGCTGCAGCGTCCAGGTCTGGTCCTGAGTCTGCCCCCTGCTCGTGTCACCTCCTGTCCCACGAGACCCTCCTGTGGCACCACCGCATGGGTCACCCCTCCCTGCCTCGTCTCCGGGGCATGGCCTCTCGCCTTCTTGTCTCTGGCCTTCCCCGGTCCCTCCCTCCCCTTCCTCCGGGACCTGGCCCTCCCTGTGTCCCCTGTGTCGAGGGTCGCCTGCGGGCTTCCCCTCACTCCTCCCCGTTTCCTCCGACGGAGGCCCCGATGCAGACGCTTCACATGGACGTGTGGGGCCCAGCCCGCGTCCGTGGACAGGGTCACGAGCGCTACTTCCTGCTGGTGGTTGACGACTACTCGCGTTACACCACAGTCTTCCCCTTGCGCAGCAAGGGTGAGGTCACTGAGGTGTTGATCGACTGGATCTGCGCAGCTCGTCTCCAGCTCAGGCGGAGCTTCGGCTCGGACTTTCCTGTTTTGCGTCTGCACTCGGACAGAGGCGGAGAGTTCTCCTCCGGCCTTCTGCGAGCCTACTGTCGTGCACGAGGCATCCGCCAGCCCTTAGGCATGCGGGTGTGGTGCAGGGGGGGTGTGGTGCTTGGGGGGTGTGGTGCAGGGGGCGTGGTGCATGCATGTAGGGTGTGATGATTGGAAAATCAAGAAAAGGCTTGGGGAGATGCTCCACAGAGCTCATGCCGTGCCCACCACTCATGCCGTGCCCACCACTCATGCCGTGCCCACCACTCATGCCGTGCCCACCACTCATGCCGTGCCCACCACTCATGCCGTGCCCACCACTCATGCCGTGCCCACCACTCATGCCGTGCCCACCACTCATGCCGTGCCCACCACTCATGCCGTGCCCACCACTCATGCCGTGCCCACCACTCATGCCGTGCCCACCACTCATGCCGTGCCCACCACTCATGCCGTGCCCACCACTCTGAAGGCAATGAACTCGGAGCGGAAGTGCAGAGCGAGGAAGGGCTTGGGGAGACGCTGCACAATGCTGGCGGCAAGATAGTGCAACTCATGCTTGTAGGGCAGCTGCTGCAGCGCTATGTCGTCCGTGTGTGGCTCAAACGACACGCGCTCCCACGTGGTCTTGAACCACAGCACCACGTCCTTGTCCTCCCTGTACGCGCACGTGGGATCGGGGGTGGGTGTGGCAGAGTTTGAGACATCTAAAACTTCGACGCACACATGCTCCCACCTGGTCTTCAACCACAGCACCCCACGTCCTTGTTGCTCCTGTGCTTGTACGTGGGATCCGGGTTTGGGTACAGCAAGGGGGTGGGTGTGGCAGAGGTTTGAGACGCCTCAAAGTCCACAGTGCACTCGCTCCAACGGGGACTTGAGCCACAGCACCATGTCCTTGTCGCTCCTGTTTCCATGGGTGTGGCACCGGGGCTGGGTCTGGCAGCAGAGAGGTCGTATGACAGAGTTTTGAGGTGGTACTGAAAGCTCACAGTACACGCGGTCCCACGTAATGTTGAACCACCCCGTTATGTCCGTGTCTCTCTTGTGGTCGCACGTGGCACACGGTTTGGCACGGGGGTTGGTATGGCACCGGAATGGGCGTAGCAGAGGGGCTGGTTGGCATGGTCCACATGGCACACACCCGCTCACGACTTGACATTGTTACCATGGTGTTGTAACAGCCAAGGGGTTGCAGCAGCAGCAAGCATCACACATACTGCAAGCATCGCACACCCTGCCAGCATCACACACCCTGCCAGCATCGCACATACTGTTTGCGAACAAGGTTTTCGATGTCGTGTTTGTTAGCAGGCATGTTGAAGAGCAGCGTGTTGTGCTCCGTGGGCACGTGCCCCAGGGCGAATGTCAGCAGCTCCCCTGTGAACTCCGACACCATGTCTGCTCGCCCACTCACATGCCATGCCCCCCACGTGCCATACCCCACGAGCAATGCCCCCACAAAGCACCCATCCCACACGCCATGGCCCCCAGATACACCAAAAAAAAAGGAGGGGATAAACTTGAGGTTTTAGTGTCACATGGAGGGCAGCGTGTATGGTGTTTGTCACATGTGTAGAGGGAATGGAGTGAGGAGGTGGGACGGTATGGCATGTGTGTTGTTGCGAGATAGGGCAGAGGCAAGGACACACACACATGGATGCACGCACACACACGTGTGCGAGGGCGCGCATGCTCACGTTCGCACACAGATGCACACACACAGACATACATGCACGCACGCCCGCGCACACACACACACGCGCTCACACACACGCACACACGCATACACACACATACACCGCACACACACACACCACACACACATACGCACACTCATCATGAAGGGCCTGAAGTGAGACATATTGCCAGAGCACACTCAGACTCTCACACCCACCCTCACTCACTCACGCACTCTCTATCTCCCTCCAATCTACTTGCAAGATCCATCCCAAAAGCACATTTGGAATGCCAACAGCAAGCCAAACCCCAAAGCATCACACACAAACATGCAACGGCCCACCCCAGACAGAGCAATTGTGAGGCAGGCAAGGCACGGCCCCAAATACATCACAGAAAAGCATGCAAGAACCCACCCCAGTCAAAGGGATTTCGGTTGAGGTAGGGCGATGTGACCCAGGTGAAGCCCACAGAGGGCTCCTTGAGAGCTGCGCGCGCCAGCAGCAGGAAGAGCTCCGGGGATATCCAGGGCGCCGCATCCAAGGGCGCGAGGTCCCAGTAGGCGCAGAGCGGCAGGGGCTGCGAGAGGTCTATCCGGCTGTTGCTCCCCTGGGATGCACCCACGAGCACGGGACAGGGGGGAGTGGGGGGCAAAAAGGGGAAGGGAGAGGGGGAAGGGGAAAAGGGGGGGAAAGTGGGGATACGAACGGGGGAGGGGGTAGGGGAAAGAGAGGAATGTGGGGTGTGAGAGGTCAATCTGGCTGTGACTTCCCTGGGATGCAATGAAGCGCACGGGACGGGAGGGAAGAGGGGGAGTAAGGGGGATGGAGAGCAATTAGGTACCTGCGCCCTCGCGAGCGGCACCATGCACTCTCATTATTTGGCAGCACGCACTCTCACCAGCAGTACCAACCTCACCAGTGGCAGCACGAGCACGCGGTTGGCCATGCGGGCAACGCGGGCCGCCTCCACGAGGTGCGAGCGCGCGTTGCTGAGCTGCTCCTCCGACATGGCGAACACCAGGTACCGCGCTAGCGCGTTCACGTCCAGTCGCTGCAACGCCTGGCAGCCGCCGAAGGGGCGTTGGACGGGGAGGGGGGAGGAAGGGAGGAGGGGGAGTGGAAGAGGGGGAGTGGAGAGGAGGAGGGGAAACAGGTGGGAGAGTAGAGAGCCTAGGACATGGAGCAGCAATGGCAATGGTATACGGCATCCGCCTCATGTCGGCCCAGGCATGCCGTGCCGTCCATGTGTGGCACCTATGACCCCCAACTAAAGACTCCCCTGCTGCTACCCACTGCTCGTCCACTCACGAGTCAGGTCACCCAGCTTACACTGCGGGAGAAGGGCACGCCAGGCGCGGGCCAGCACGGCTCGGGCCAGTGCCGGCACGTGCTGCCGCGGGCGAGCAGGTTGCTCTGCACGCGGTGCAGGCGGCGACACATGGACTCCATTCCGCGCGCCATTGCTTCCGCGCTCGTGTACCCGCGCCGCTGCGCGCTCTGCAGCCACGCGCTCTCGTCCACGCCGCCCTGCACGGCGCGCTGCCACGGCGCCGAGCACAGAAGCGCCACGTCATGCTGCACTCGCAGTCGCTCCGCAATCTGCGCCGCCGCTGGCGGTTCTTGCGTGTCGCCCAAGGACCCCCCCGCCGGCGCCTGCGCTGCCTCCGCCACCACGCGGAGAGCAAGCGCTTCAATGGCGGCTGCTTCTCTCTGCTTGCCCTGTAAAGCCCACTCCTGCAGCGACCGACACAAACTAGCTCGGCAATTGGCGGCGAGACGAGACTCCGTCTCCGGCTTCGAATCTAGACCGTTCATAGCATCGCGACTCGGCGCACGGCGGCTCGGCCAGCGCGGCGGCGGCCATCCGGCCGCTTCCGCGACTTTCCGGTTCAGCCAAGAGCCGCGGAAGTCGTGGAGGGAGCGCACCACTACTTCTAGCTCGACCATGCATATGGGCGGAATGGGCGCGCGGCGAGTCTGGAAAAGAACGATGAAGGCGAGTGAGGTCGCGAGCGCGACGAGCAGCACGGGCCAAGGAACAACGCCTCCGCCTGATGGGTCGTGCCCCAGCTTGTTGCCATTATTCCCGCACGCGGCGGCGCGAATCCCGATGTCCGAGCCGGGTTTGCCGGAGAGCACGCGGCGGGCGCAGGTGAAGACGATGCCGACCCGAGCCGCGAGGCAGTTCAAGCAGTTCAATAGTACCAGGTGCGGTCGCATTGCGATCCGAGGCGCATTTGCATGGTCTAGAAATTAGTACTGAGCTAGTGGAGCTTGTAGAGATCGATTGGAGGAAATCACAAACCGCCCTATTTTCTAGTTTCCAATTCCAACGGGCAGTGGTTTTGACAGCGCATCTCTTTGCGCTCGCACCCAGTTCCCACGGGCACTTCATTTCTCCTTTTCCCTTTTCCCTATGATCAGATGTGAAAAAGGGTGAGTACTAAGTTTACCTGATTTCCGTTTGGTTCCCAAGGGCAAAAAATAAACCCCTCTCGGATAACAAGCCGTTTGGGAGGCATCAACCCTAAACAACTTGCCTCATGGTGTTTAGGGTTCATGCCTTCTACTTGGCCAGCAATCCAATTGGTTTTTTTTTTTTTTTTTTCGCGAAGCAAACTAATACAATCGTTATGTTCATCTGTTTTCACTTTTTTTTAAACTAAAATATGAAATTAAAAAATGAGAATTACTTCAATGACTACCTTACTTTACTAGTTGTGATACGTATGTAGCTGTGTGCTCCGTCTGTGTGTTAACATTTTGCCTACTTTGTGGTTGTGTCCCTTGTAATGCGTGTATTAGTGTGATGATTTGAAATAATGATTGCATAATGCATGAATATTATGCATAGTAGAATGTATATTAGTTTGATGTATGTTGCTGCTGTATGTATGCTAGTAAATGATAGAAATGCGTGATAGTTATAAGACCTAAACAACTAGGCTACCAGATCTCTTGCATAGCATAGGGTTGAAGTCAATAACCTAATAGTTAAGTCATACAACTAGCACATGAATACAACACAATCCCTAAACCCTAAAAAATATCAGTTCCATCAAATCCCGTTCAAGTGAACACACTCACTAAGTGAGCAAAGAAGATTCCCGAAAATGATAAGCTGATCAAGTTTTTGAGACCCACAGACATGCATTGCTAATGCAATGCAATAAATGAGTATAGATGAACACGCACGCACGCACGCACGCACGCACCCACACACCCACACACACACACACACACACAAACACACACACACAAACACACACACACACACACACATACACACACACACACACACACACACACACACACACACACACACACACACACACACACACACACACACACACACACACACACACACACACACACACACACACACACACACACACACACACACACACACACACACACACACACACACACACACACACACACACACACACACACACACACACACACACACACACACACACACACACACACACACACACACACACACACACACACACACACGCACACACGCACACACGCACACACGCACACACGCACACACGCACACACGCACACACGCACACACCCACACACACACACACACACACACACACACACACACACACACACACACACACACACACACACACACACACACACACACACACACACACACACACACACACATACACACACACACACACACACACACACACACACACACACACTCCCCAGGTCGGCGCCCCCCCCCAAGTCGGCGCCTCCCCTCTTTGTGCCCGTCAACCGTCCAGGTCGACGGCCACCACCTGGTCGACCAGACCAAGTCGACCACACCCCTGGTCGACCAAATCCAGGTCGACCAACCTTGATGTTAGCCGACCACGCCGAGTCGGCTCCACTAAGTCAGCGTCACTAAGTCGACGCCCTGTCAGGTCGACCTCCCAAGTCGACCTCCTGAAGTCGGCGCCCTCTGCTGCAGGTCGGCTGCACCTCCCACACATCCGACCACGAAGTCGGCTCCGCCCAAGCGAGGACGGGGCCAACAAATAACTCCCGTTGACACTCCCCTGTCACGTTCACACTTGGGCCCCAGCCCACATGGCAGCACTCCTCGGAGAATAGCTTGTTGACGTGCACCCAGCACACAGCACGTCGTCCACCGCACCACCCATGCAAGAGGGCATGGCACCTACTGCTGCACGTCGTTGTCGCCGTCGCACTCGTCGACCAAGCACACATGCCTGATGGCGACAGAACACTGGTTGAAGGCCGGATAGTGCAGCGCCTTCGTCAGGAAGTCGACCGGCTGCTTAGCGGCCGGGATGTACTTCAGCGAAAGTTTCCCGCGCTTCACCATATGCTGCAGCCAGGCGTGTCGCCGCTCCATGTGCTTAAGGTTGCCAATCAACCCCATGCCCTCGGCACTTGTGATGGCCGACTTGTTGTCCACTCGAAGGACGGTTGGCTTCCCGGCATCCAGCTGCCTGAACTCTGCGAGGAGGAAGCAAAGGCGGCGTCCCTCCTTGCCGGCTTCAATGGCCGCCATGTACTCCGAATCGGTCGACGACAGCGTTGCGCACTTGATGCGCAGGCTCGACCAGGAGACCGCGGCCCCTCCGTAGATGAACACGTAGCTGCCCGTGCTTGTCCGGCTCTGCTTGTCACTTGCGTCGTCAGCGTCCACATAGCCGACCAGCTCCAGCGACTTTGGTCCGCCGCCGAAATCTAGGGCGGTGTCACGTGTGTTGGCGAGGTAGGTGAGGCAGCGGTCAACCTCGCGCCAACAAACTGCAGCGAGCTGACCTTCTGCCGGTACTCCTCCTCCTGTAGCTCCTATGCCTCCTGTCGTCGAAGGTGAGCTCGGCGTAGGCGTCGACCGAGACCGACGTCTTCGGGGTGCGCCCGATCTGCTCCTCATCGATGAAGCGCCTACGCAGCTTGTCGGCGTAGCCCTGCTGATACAGCCACAGCTTGCCCGCCGACCTGCCGCGCACGAACTCCAGCCAGAGGTACTTCTCCACCGGCCAGATCTCGCGCGGCTTGAAAGCGGCCTCCAGCAGCTCCTTCAGCGCCTTTAGCATCGCGGGGCTACTGCTGGCGGCGAGCAGGTCGTCGACGTAGACCAGCACCCAGCAGGCCACTCCGTCGTCTCCGACCTTGAAATACAGAGCCTCATCGACCTGGCTCTTCTTCCACCTGGCGACGACCAGCATGTCGTTGAGCGTCAAGTACCACAGCAGCGGCGACTGCTTCAGCCCGTACAGGCTCTTCAACAGCTTGCACACCCGGCCGGTTCCGTCGTTGAAGTAGTCCGGAAGGAACATGTAGAGCACCCGGTCGAGCTTGCTCAGCAGGAAGGCGTTTTTCATGTCGAGCTGCATCAGGTTGAGGTTGAGAACGGCAACGATGCTGAGGAAGATCCGCAGCGTGACGTAGCTGCCCAGCGGCGCGAACGTCTCATCGTAGTCGGCGCCATACACCTTGGTGAAACCCTTCATGACCAGCCTCGCCTTCTCGCGCTCGACGGTGTCGTCCATGTGGTACTTCGTCGTCAGCACCCACCAATTCTCCATGATGTTCACTCCCGGCGGATGTTCGACCAGCTCCCACGTCCCCATGCCGATGAGGTTGCGGATCTCCTCTTCCATTGCGGCCTTCACCGCCGCACCCTTCAGCTCGCCAACGCCTCCTTCACCGTCATCGTCGAGATATCCCAACGGTGCTCGGGGTCGGCATGCATGTCGGGGTCGAGCTCCTGGAACTCCTCATCCTCCTCGGTGTCGTCGTACAGCAGGTCATCGTCGTCCACGTCGTACACCGTGGTGAAGGCAGCGGTGACGAAGAATTCGGGTGGCCTCCGTATTCGGCCTGTCGTCCGAGGTGGAGGCTGAACCTCCACCACGTCGCTGTCGGTGGACTCCTCGGCGTCCAATCCTTCGTCACCGGCTGAGTTGCCCTCGTCGTCCTGCTGCACCTTGGTCGGCTTTCCAACCGACTTCTCCCCTGTGGTCGACTCCTCTGCCGACTGCTCCGTGGTCGGCTTCACCGCTGCCTGCTCCCCTGTCGGCTGCTGCCTTGCTGGTGCCTTCTTCGCCGGCTTCACCAAAGTCGGCTGCACCTCCTCGGCTTGCTCCTCCCTTATCCACATCGACTTCACTCCCACGTCGCCTTGCTGTTCGTCACGTCGGCCACCGGCGATGCTCTTGGCCGGCGCCAAAGGCGACGTCCCACTTCTCCCCTCATCGCCGGAGGCCGACACCGAAGTCAGCCCACGCAGGTCGGCCACAAGGGGAGGGGCAAGAGGGACAAGGGAGGGAGAGGGGACGTCCTTGACGTCCTCTGCAGCAGGCTCACCAACCTCGGCGAGCTAAGGGAGCGTCTCCGTTGAGGTGTCTGTCGGCGGGGTGTTGGCGTTCGTCCCAACGACGGCCCATGCTCCGACTTCCACACCTCCAGCGACATGTCCTGGTAGAATATTACGTCCAACGTGGTAACCACCCGGTTGTCAGCGATGTCGAGGAGTCCCCAGCACTTACTCTCCTCTGACACGCCGATGTGAAGGCCGCACCTGGCCTTCGGCTTCAGCTTCCCACCACGCTGCTGCTCAAGGATCAAGAACTGTGCCATGCAGCCCAACACCCGTGCCGGCGACAGGTCGGGCTTCTTCCCAATGAGCAGCTGGTACGTTGTCGTCCCCGGCGGTAGCGTTGACCGCTCAAGGCACTTGCAAACACAGACGGCCTGCCGCAGAGCGAGGTGCTATCAGTGGTGCTGCACGCCCATGTGCAGCAGCATCATCCGCACGGACTCCACCACCGTCCTTATCTCCCGCTGCGCCATGCCGTTCTGCTGCGGGGTGTACGGGCAGGTAAGATCGTGGACGATCCCCTTGCCGTCCACAAATTCATTGAACACCCGTCCGAGGAACTCCCCTCCTCGGTCGGAGCGTAGCATCAGCACTGACTTCTTCGTCTGCCGCTCCACCAACACCAGCCACTTATGGAACTCTAGCAGCATGTCCGACTTCTTGGCGACCGGCCTTACCCACACGGAGCGGGTCTTGCGGTCCTTCAGCAGGAAGAAGTACAAGCTGCCGTCCTTGGCAACCACGCAAAACGGCCCGCACAAGTCGATGTGCACGACGGCGAGCACGACGTCGGCGTCGGAGCCTTTGTAGCGGAAGGTGTGCCGCGCCAGCTTCCCGCCGACACACGAGACACACGGTGAGTCGGCACTGGACGCCGACTTGAGGTCCAGCCCAGTGGCGACCTCGTGCTTCGCCGCGCTCCGGATGGTGACCATGCCGACGTGAGCGAGCCTCGCATGCAGTCTGTCCGGCGTCGACGTTGTCGTGGAGACGATCGTCCGCAAGGCCACGACCTCCTCCGTGAGTGATGTCAACCTCATCGAGCAGGGACGTAGGTCGATGCAGAGGAGAAGCCCGGTGTACGTCGCCCGACCGAGCACTTCTTCCGCCGCCGAGACGAGCAGCATCCCGTCGCCGTCCTCCTGCAGCATCACGCCTTTCTCCTTCAGCTGCCCGGCCGAAATTATGTTCGCTCGCACGCCGGGACGTAGAGCACGTCAGGGATGAGCACCTGCTTCCCGGCCTCCCCTTGGAGAGCGAGAGTGCCACGGCCCTGAACGTCCTGAAGTGCCCCATTGAAGCCGCGCACGTGCTTGACTTCACCGCTTGGCTGCACGTCGACGAAGGCCTCCTTCGTCCCCATCAGGTGGAGGGAGCAGCCGCTGTCGAGCAGGACCACCGCCGGGTTCGCCTGCATAGTGTTGAGAAATGAGAAACAAGAATGATTGACTAGCATGAGGGTTGGGTACAAATAGGTCAAGCCTAACCCTAAAAGTGTTGTACCCACTAAAGGCTAACCCACTGTAGCCTAAACAACCACAACATCTATAATGTTTGACACACCCCCATAGGCAAAGTGGGGGAGAACAAGGGGTCACAAGACCAGTCAGAGCAAGGCACAGCAGAAGCAAGCTCAGGGTGGATCTCAAAGGATACCACACAAATTCCGAGCACAAGCAAGTGGTCACAAGACCAGTTCAGATGCAGTTTGATAATATAACAAGAGGTACAGTGATCACAACATAGCGAGTGAAAGCATGCAGGTATATATATAGAGATCACAGTACAAACAGAGTCAAGAAGTAAGCAAGTGAGGTACAGTAGGCACAAGGCCTAGAAGAGTGCAAAAGCACTGATGGTCACAAGGCTGAAGCGCCTTGGTGAACACATCAGCAGTGTTGGCCTCAGTGGCCATGTAGCGCAGACAAAGCTGACCACGCTGCTGCAGCTCTCGAGCAAGGAAGTAGCGCAGAGCAATGTGCTTCGTTCTGTGCTCCAGTCTGTGCTCCTGACACAAGGCAATGGCTGCCTTGTTGTCGACGTACAGCACTGGAGGAGAACGAGGCCGCTCTCCGAGGTCGGTCAACAGGTAGGTGAGCCAGCGTATCTCCTGGGCCGCCATGGCTATGGCGTGGATCTCAGCCTCACAACTGGAGCTGAGAACAGAAGAAGAGCGTGTAGGACGCCAAGAAACAGAACCAGAGCCAAGACTGAAGGTGTAACCCTGAGACGACCGCTGAGTAGCCTGGTCGTCAGCCCAAGAAGCGTCTGAGTGCCCTGTGAGTACCACTCAGTCTCGCCCTCCAAGCACTAGCCCCAAGCCCGACGTACTGCACAAGTAGCGCAACACCCTCTTAGCTGCATACATGTGCTCCTTCCGGTGACGGCCGGGAGCGACATAGCGTGCAAGGATGCTAAGAGGGTATGCAAGGTCAGGTCGAGTGCAGGTCATCAGGTACATGAGGCAACCCACAAGCTTTGGATACGGGCCACTCGGCTCTACGGACTCATCCGAAGGCAGAGCTGAGAGCGAGTGACCGGTAGGCAGAGGAGTGGGCTGAGGCGAGGAGTACGTGAAGCGGAAGCGCTGAACGACCTGCTGCACCATGTGTGACTGAGTCAAGGTGATGGTGCGCCGTGCTCTGTCCCGGGTGATCCGCAAGCCAAGATAGCTTGTCAGTTCACCCAAGTCTGTGCATGTGTGTCTCTTCTGCAGCTCCGACTTCACTTGGGCGAGACCAGCAGTGTCAGCAGTGGCAAAGACCAAGTCGTCGACGTACAAAAGGATGTAGAACGGCGACAGCGAGGTGTCGGTGCGTAGAAACAGCGACGGATCAGCAGTAGAGGGAGCGAACCCAAGAGCCGCAAGTGTAGTCCTCAGTGTGTCGTGCCATTCACGCGGTGCCTGGCGGAGACCATAGACTGGCCGCCGGAGGCTCCACTGGGTACCAGGAGGGAACGACCCAGTGAAGCCAAATGAGCGGCGCAGCCAGATCTCCTCGTGCAGGCGGCCATGTAGGAAAGCAGTGCTGAAGTCAAGCGAGTGGAGCTCGTAGTCACGCTGAGCGGCGACGTGCAGCAGAACCCGAAGAGTGGTCATCTTCGGGGTTGGGGAGAAGGTCTGGAAGAAGTCAACTCCCTCTCGCAGACTGAAGCCTCGTGCAACGTAACGCGCCTTGAAGACAGGCGGAGATCCGGCGGCCGCTTCACCCTGAAGATCCACATGCCATTGACGATGTTTGCCCCAGGTGGGGGAACCTCGTTGACGTAGGTGCCTGTGGACTTCCAGGAAGCCATCTCTGCGTCCATGGCTGTCTGCCACTGAGAGGAGTAGGGACCTGCCATCGCCTCTGCGTAAGAGCGTGGGGTCGGGATGTTTGGTGCATCCGGGTCTCCCTCAGGGGCAACAAGCATAGACACGAGATGGGGCAAAACAGAGGCAAAGCACTCAAACTCCTCCTGCCTGTCCTCAAGGACGTCCGTGCCAAGAGCACACTCACCCCCGACGGACGGAGGACAGACAGACTCAGACTCAGCTACAAGACTCGCGGCGTAGTCTAGACGACACGTGGCAGCAAAGTCGACAAGCTCAGCAACTAAGGCAGACGCAGTAGCAGACTCAAAGGAAGGGTAAGTGACTACAGTAACAAGTAGACGCGTGACAGTAGGACTGGCAGCACGAAGGGAGTCAGACGCCGGGTCAACAAGAGCAGGAAGAGAGGACGCAGGAGGAGACGGCAGAGGGACACGCTGTGGAGCAGTCGAGGGACGCAGAGCCATATAGTGTGTGCCAGCGACAGGCGGAGGACGCTCACGTGGGGCTCGACGACCAATGCGAGTAGTAGGAACAGGCTGCACGGGACGAGACACAGGTGACACAGGACGAGACGCAGGCTCACGACGCTCCGTAAGACCTCTAGTCGGACCAGTGTAAGGAGCAGGACCAGGGAGAGGGGAGGCAGACGGTAACTGTGACTGCGACTGGACAGACGGAGGACACACTAAGGAGGGAGGAGGACAAGGAGGAGGAGGCTGACCAAGAACCTGCTGAAGGAGCGGAACGAAGTACGGCCTTGGCCGCGCAGCGTCTCCAGAACCAGCAGGGACACCCGCGCCAGGGTCCGCAACACCTGCAGCAGCACCACCTCCAGGGTCCTCACCACCAGCAGCAGCTCCAACTCCAGGGTCCGCAGCACCACCAGCACCTCCAGCAGCACCAGCAGCACCTCCAGCAGCACCAGCAGCGCCGCCAACACCAGGGTCCTCAGCACCAGCAGCAGCTCCAACACTCGGGTCCGCAGCACCCGCAGTAGCTCCAACTCCAGGGTCCGCAGCACCAGCAGCAGCTCCAACTCCAGGGTCCGCAGCACCAGCAGCACCTCCAGTAGCACTAGTAACACCGCCAACACCAGGGTCCGCAGCACCAGCAGCAGCTCCAACTCCAGGGGCTCCAGCACCAGCAGTAGGGTCCGTGACACCAGGCGCGCCACTCCGAAGAGTGCAGCGCCGCTCGTACCACTCACGGATCCTCTCAAGAGAGGGGAGCTCCCGACTAGGAGGGGAAGCACCTGTACTAGTCCCAGTAGGACCCCTGGCTTGAGAAGCACCTCTCCTGAGGCTGCAGTACTGTAAGTACCACTCACGCAGCTACTCCGAGGAGAGGGCTCCGCCAGGTGAAGGACTCCCAGGCTCAGCACCTCCAGACTCAGAACCCCCAGACTCCGGTTTCCTCGACTCAGCACCCCCAGGCTCAGTACCCCCAGGCTCAGCACCCCCAGACTCAGCACCCCCAGACTCAGCACCCCCAGGCTCCGCACCCCCAGGCTCCGCACCCCCAGGCTCCGCACCCCCAGGCACCGCACCCCCAGGCTCCACACCCCCAGGCTCCGCACCCGCAGCAGGACGAGAGTCGACAGCTACCTCAACAAGCTCAACCGGGTCTACCTGAGACACACCTGAGGGAGCGGCACCCTGAGGGGGGAGGGGGTCTACGACAGCAGCACTTGGCGCGAGGAAGAGAGGCGGGGGAGGGAGCGGGGCAGTGCGGTAGGGGAAGGCGGTAGTAGGGGACGGACTCGTCAAAAGTGACGTCCTGAGAGGGCAGGACCCGGCGCGAGGTGGCGTGGTAAAACTGCCAACCAGGCGCGTCCGGGACAAAGCCAAGGAAGACGCAGGGAACAGCACGGGAGGAGAGCTTGTCCGCAAACGTATCATGGACAAAAGCTTGAGAGCCCTAGACCCGGAAGCGTGACGCATCGCCAACCTCCCCCGTCCACAGCAGTGTGGGCGAGGTCTCCGGCAAGGAGACACGGGGCCAGAGGTTGAGCTGATGCGCAGCGTACCGGACCGCAAACGGCCACAGAAAGTGGGGGGCAGCCGCATGGATCAAGGAGGTACGGGCGACCTCCATGACCTGGCCAATGCGGCGCTCCGCAACCCCATTCTGCTGTGGAGAGGCCGGAAGCGTGAACGACTGCTCAATGCCGTGCTCCGCACAGTAGGCTGCCAAGAGGTCAGAGGAAAACTCACCACCTCTGTCAGAGTGCAAGCGCAGGACAGGAAAGTCCGAGTGGAAACGCTCGCTGAGCTGGAGACGGGCTCTGCGGATCCAAGGGATCAGAACATCAGGGACCTCACCCTTGGTGCGCAAGGGGAAGACCGTGGTGTAGCGCTGTAGCGCGAGTAGTCGTCAACAACTATCAGGAAGTACCTCTCCTGACCCTGACCACGGACGCGCGCTGGGCCCCACACGTCTATGTGGAGCGTCTGCAAGGGAGCAGTCGTCGGGGGAAACGAGGAGGAGTGAGGGGCGGCGCGCTGCCGCCCCTCGACACAGGGAAGACATGGAGGAGCAGGCGAGGGAGGGAGGGGAGGAAGGACCCTGGGGAGACCAGAGACAAGGTATCGGGAGTGCATGGCACGAAGCCGCTGCACAGACGGGTGGCCAAGGCGGTGGTGCCAGAGGACAGTCTCGTGTGCCAGAGAGCGACACGAGCAGGGGGCCGACAGCTGACCTGACGCGGACGCAACGACCTGAGGGGAATCAGTGGTCAGAGTGTACAGGTCCGACCCCGGCTGCCGAGTGAAGGTAGCCAGGTGACGGCCCGTACGGGCACACGTGCAGTGTGTCACGCGCTCGTAGGCACGGGTGAACTGGTGAACACCCCCGTCCTGGAGCGCACAACCTGCCACCAGGTTTGTAGAGAACGAGGGGAGGTGGAGACCTGACAGGGTGCCCGACGGGACCGCAGGACAGGGAAGAAGGTCGCAATGACCGGAACCCCAGAGGGGTCAGCAAGGGAGACAGCAACTGGCCGAGCAAGCGGCTCAAGGGCAGTGCGGTTACGAAAGAAGCAGCGAGAAGCACCTGAGTCCAGTGTGAAGGTGTGCAGTGCCTCTGTTGACTCAGTACCAGGGGGCGCAGACTCACAAGCACCTAGAGCAGCAGCCTCACCAGCACCTGGGGTAGCAGACACGCGAGTACCTGGAGGGGCAGACGCACTAGCACCTAGAGCGGCAGCCTCGCTGGTCCGAATGCCCGGGTCGGGCGGAACACACAGGTACTGAGCACCCTCTCCACTAGTAGACATCACTTACATGGCAGTGAGAATAGCATCAAAGTCTAGAGCAAAGATATCAACACCCTTCTTCATCAGATCAGCCCAGCGCGGCAGCTCAGTGGCCTCAGGGTACTGAGTACGCCAAGCGTCGTCAAGGCGAGAGAAGCAGCGCTGCGTGGCGTGCGCCCTACCACATGGCTGACCAGCGCGGTCACCAGTGTGGATGACGTAAGTGCAGCTAAAGCCACCACCCCCCCCGTGCTGAGAGTACCACTCACGGGCCTCCCGGAGCGACGGAGCGTGCTGCTGGCTCTGGCCACCTCCAGTGCCTCCACGACCACCACCGCCGCCGCCACCTCCTCGACCACCCCCACCCCTGCCGCGGCCGCGTCCATCGCCGCCCCAACCACCGCCCCCGCCCCTGCCACCTCCTCCGCCGCTGCCACCACCACCCCCACCGCTGCCACTAGCCCATCCAGCCCCGCCACCACCCCCACCGCCGCCACCACCCCCACCACCGCCTCCCCAGCCGTCACCTCCGCCTCCCTTGCCCCCCTTGCCCTTGTCGCTGTGGCGCCCGCTCAAAGCAGACGCAATCCCGGCCTTCTCAGCACCGAGAAGGTCGACAGCAGCGGCAGAGGCGACAGAGGGGAGAAGGGGGGGAGGGGAACACCCCTCGAAGAACGGGGTACGGGGGTCGCCACGAGAGGCACCTACAGCTACAATACTCTTCTCAGCTGCAAGTAGTTCCTTCTCGAGGAGGTCAATGGTGAGCTCAGTGGGGCAGCGAGCTAGGAAGTGGTCCCTGACTGCACGTAGAGTGTCAGGGAGGCGGGTAACTAGGTGGTAGAGAGTGAGCCAGAGCGGGGGGGGGGGGTGGGTGGTAAGAAACTCAGCGGGCATGGCGGCACGAAAGCGGGCCTCACTAGTGCGGAGGTGCGTGATGAGGTCTGCGACCGTGTGGAAAGAGGCCAGGTCGGGGAACAGGTAGGGAAGCGAGAGACGGCCTAGCGCAGCAGAGGCAGGGGAGGAGTAGCGCGCAACGACAGCAGTGTACAGTGCCTGTGCAGTCTTGTGCTGGCCAAAGTGCTTGCGCTCATCTACCGGCAGGGAGTTGCGAATAGCGAAGCGAGCATGGGCGTCACGAGTCTGCCACTGTGAGCGGGTAGTAGCGTCAGCAGTAGTAGCAGGGGCAGCAGCTAGGCCTAGCGCGTGATCGTACCGCGAGATATCCTCCTTGGCAGTGAGCTGGAGGAACAAGTGCAAGTCATCGAGCCAGGTGTCGAATTTAATCGGACGGCCCTCAGCATCGAACGAGAGGACAGCAGGGCTAGCAATAGCTGCAGTAGGGGCAGCAGTAGCAGTAGCTATAGTAGTAGCAGTAGTAACAGTAGCAGTAGCAGCAGCAGCAGCAGCCAAAGCCCTAAAAGTAGCAGGTAGTGTCAAAGTAGTGACTACACCTAGGTCGTGGAGGTGACTGACACCCACGAGGTTTCTGGAGAACGAGGGGGTGTAGTAACCTGTGAGAGACCCAGAGGGAGCCGCTGGACATGGAAGAGTGGTGGTGCTGTGGGCAACTACAGGTCCTACGCTGGGGTCAGCCAAGGCAACAGTGACTGGAGTGCGCAGTGGTGTGAGGTCAGTACAGTCGCGAAAGAAACAGCTGGACGCTCCAGAGTCTAGGGTGAAGGAAAGCTGTGCAGTCTGGGAGGTCGCACCCGAGCCAGCGACAAAGGCTGGGACCGGGCTAACGGTAGCTGCAGCTCCCACACAGAGAACAGCTGAGGCACCTAGGCTAGACACTACACATGCACCAAGACTGGAAACGCAGGTTCCTACTCGTACTGTCGGGGAACGTCCTAGACCAGGTAGGTGGGACTCAACTGGTGCAACAGTGCGCTGGCCAAGACGTGAAGGCCAGTGCGGTGTAATAGCGTGAGGACCAAAACGCTCACGGTGGAGGTCGTCGAGGCGACGGTAGCAGCGGGACGCAGAGTGGTCAGGGCTCCAGCAGGTAGTGCCGGCACCGGGGCCAGTCAGGGCCCGGTACCCGCAGGGGCCAATGTCTCGTCCACTGCTAGCTGAGCTGCTGCTGGGGGCGCCACACTGTGGACCCGCAGGTCCCCACCGCCGGGAGTGCTGCGGCTGGCCCTGCTGCTGTAGACCACTAGTACACGCCATGGCCTATGCTGCTGCTGGTTATGCTGGGGGCAGCCTAAGCTGCTACTGGTTTTGCTGGGGGCAGCCTATGCTGCTACTGGTTCTGCTGGGGGCAGCCTAAGCTGCTGCTGGTGCGTTGGGGGCAGCCTAAGCTGCTGCTGGTGCTGCTGGGGGCAGCCTATGCTGCTGCTGTTTCTGCTGAGGGCAGATCTGGCTGGGGCGGCTGGGTGGGGCAGCGGGTGTGGTACTGTGCACGTCAGTGTGGTGCCGTGCGATTCAGTGCGGTTCAGTGCGGTTCAGTGCGTTTCAGTGTGGTGCAGTGCGGTTTAGTGCGGTTCAGTGCTGTTCTGGGCGGTTTTCAGGGGTGGGACGGCGTATATGGTGCTGCTGGCGCCTCTAGCACAGTTCTGGCGGCTGCTTTCAGCTCGTGGGGCGACGGGCTTCAGGTGTGGGGGACGGTTTCAGGGTAGGGCGGCGGTTTCAGGGGGCGGCGGTTTTGACGGTGGCGCGACGCGGAGGGCGACGGGGACGTGACGGTGAGGGGACGGGAGGCGACGGGGGGCGCGACGGGGACGGGAATGCGACGGAAAAGGGGGGGGGACGGGAGGCGACGATGCGGATGGCGACGGGGACGCGACGGTGAGGGGACGGGAGGCGACGGGGGATGCGACGGGACGGGAATGTGACGGAAAAGGGGGGGACGGGAGGCGACGACGCGGAGGGCGACAAGGACGCGACGGTGAGGGGACGGGAGGCGACGACGCGGAGGGTGACGGGGAAGGGACGGGGGGGGGGCGACGGGAACGGGACGGGGTCACGACTTGGGGGGGGGGGGGAACCCGCGGGGGTCCCTTCCTAGCGCGATGTGACGTGCCCGCAGGGGCCGTTTTAGGTCGTGACGCGGGGGGACCCGCGTTGGTCCCTTCCTAGCGCGATCTAGCAGGCCCGCGGGGGCCGTTCTAGGTCGTGACGTAGGGGGACCCGCGTTGGTCCCTTCCTAGCGCGATCTAGCGGGCCCACAGGGGCCGTTCTAGGTCGTGACGTGGGGGGACCCGCGGGGGTCCCTTCCTAGCGCGATCTAGCCGGCCCTCGGGGGCTGTTCTAGGTCGTGACGGGTGACGGGCGGGGCTAGCGGGCTGACGGGATCGACGGGGAGGGCGCTACGGGTGACTAGGCGCTACTCGTGACGAGGCGCTACGGGTGACTGGGCGCTACGGTCTAGGTCAAGGTACGCGGCGGTGGGCCCATAGGATCTTATCGCTCTATACCATGTCAAAGTAACAACTGCTGAATGAATAGACTAGAATGAGCATGCACAAGGGTAGATATAGCAAACCTAACCCTAGCACTGACCAATGTGTACACCACCTAGACTAAACAATACAAACTATAACAATTATAGTTTGACAGGTAGGGCAACTCGGGTAGGGCGGCTCGGTACAGGTAGGGCGGCGCGGCTTGGTTTGGGCGGCACGGCTCGGTTCGGGCAGGGCGGCTCGGTTCGGGCCGCGCGGTTGCGGTGGCGCGCGGCGTCGAGGCGGTCGCGCGCTGCTGCTTTTGCTGTGGGTGGTGCGCGGTGGGTAGCAGGAGCCGTGCGAGGGGCCGTCGAGGCGGCTAAGTGGGGGCCGTCGCGGCGGCTAAGCGGGGGGCCGTCGAGGCGGCTAAGCGGGGGCCGTCGCGGCGGCTAGGCGGGGGGCCGTCGAGGCGGCTAAGCGGGGGCCGTCGCGGCGGCTAAGCGGGGGCCGAGGCGAGGCTACGCGCGGGGGGGGGGGGGGGGGGGGGGCGCACGGGGCTACGAGGGCGGCTAGCGAGTGCCGCGCGAGGGCGCACTAGGGCGACGGGGCGGCTAGCGGGGGCCGTGGGAGGCGACGGGGCGGCTAGCGAGGGCCGCTCAAGGGCGCGCGAGGGCGACAAGGCGGCTAGGACGGGCCGCGCTAGGGCGACGGCGCGGCTAGGAAAGGGCCGCGCGAGGGTGCACGAGGGCGCTAAGGGGCCACTAAGGGGCCGACGGGGCCGCTAGGGGGCGGTGCAACCGTCACTTAGGGGGCGCACGAGGGCGCACGAGGGCGCAGTAGTAGTAGAAGCAGTCAGTGGTGGGCCCTAACGAAAAAAATTCGGTCCTAGCGGAGGACCTGCTCTGAAACCATGTTGAGAAATGAGAAACAGGAATGATTGACTAGCATGAGGGTTGGGTACAAATAGGTCAAGCCTAACCCTAGAAGTGTTGTACCCACTAAAGGCTAACCCACTGTAGCCGAAACAACCACAACATCTATAATGTTTGACACATAGCTGCCGCCACAGTCTGGAAGTCCTTGCCAGCCTCCGGTGCCAACGAGACGGTCGGCTCCACGACCCCGAAAAGCAAGCACGGCGCCGCCTTGTCGTCTCGCCCCTTGCCGCCAGCAGAGGAGTCGGTGTTCTTCGCCGAGGTCGACTTCGTCGACTGCTCTCTTTCCGCGGCTTACTCTCCCGGCGAGGGCGACAGCCAGCCGACCTCCCTCGGCCTCCCTTGGCGTCGTCGTCGTCCGAGTCACTGCGGTCGGGGCACTCGAAGGAGAGGTGGTCGGGGTCGCTACAGAACCAGAACTCCCGACTTCAACTTCCTCCTCCACGACCGCTATCTTTGGCCGACTTCTTCTTGTCGGCGTCCTTGGTCGGCTTCCAGGCGCTGCTGCCATTGCCGCCAGACTGCCCACGCTGCCTCGGTCGACCACCTCGCTTCACTGGGGCGACGTAGTTCACCTGCCCCAGCAGCTCCTGGGACCGCTCAGCCTCCTTCATCGCCTCGTCCTGCAGGATGTACGAGGTCAAGGTGTCCTTGTTGAGCATCGCCCGCGTGCTGGGCGCCATCGACACTCACTTCAGCAGGTTGTAGCTGCTCGGGAGGCCCTGCATGACGTGCGTGACGTACGACGTCGTCGAGTACTATGCGCCGGCCATCCTTATGGTGGCGAGATTTTGCCAGGCTCGGTTGCAGTAGTCGGTCGCACTCTCCTGGTCGCCCATACGCAAGTGCGTTAGCTGCCCCTCAAGTTGGGCGATGAACAAGCTGCAGGATGTACAAGGTCAAGGTTTCCTCGTTGAGCATCGCCTGAGTGCTCGGCGCCATCGACAGTCGCTTCAGCAGGTTGTAGCTGCTCGGGAGTCCCTGCATGACATGCGTGACGTACGATGCCGTCGAGTACTCCACGCCGGCCATCCTTATGGTGGCGAGATTTTGCCGGGCTCGGTTGCAGTAGTCGGTCGCAGTCTCCTGGTCACCCATACGCAGGTGCGTCAGTTGCTCCTCAAGCTGGGCGATGAACAAGTCGTCGGTGACTTGGTAAGTCGACTCGATGAAATGCCACGCCTAGGGGCCGACGTTGAGGTACTCCCTGCACGACTTCAGGGCGATCTGCACACCCGGCGAGCAGCACCGCGAGATGACCGTGAAGGTCAGCAACTGCACGGCGCGAAACTCCGCACGCAGGTCGGGGTCCTTTGGCGTTGCCACGGTGCCGCGAGCAAAGCCGATCAGCCCGGCCATCTCCAGCTGGGGCTCGATGGCTTTCTTCCAGGTGAGAATGTCGGGTCGACCGTCCAGCAAGGGGGTGACCAGGATCCTGTCCGGCGTAAACTTGAAGTAGCCGTAGCTCGGTGCAATCCCAGCCGCCGTCACGTGGGTCGCCGACATCGGCGATAATCCGCTTCGACTTCCTCAGACGTCGCCCTGCGAGGAGCTTGCAGCCGCCGACGACTGCATCACTTGCGCCTGAACGCCGGTGACTTCATCGGCATGAATCACACCTCGCTACCTCGACGTGCCTCCCGCACTGCGTTCCGACTTGGCCACCACTGGCATTGACGCCCACGTCAACGCCCCCCTCAGTGTTCACCGGTCGAGGAGATGCATGCCGAGAAGGAGGGTGCTCCGTCGCCCACACAGCGTGGATGCCAGCCTCGACGACTGCCCAGGGGAGGTCGCCGTACTCCTTCGCCTCATGACGTCTCCTCACGTTCTCCAGCCGTGCCTCCAGGGTGTCCACCACCCCTGCGTCACCTACGGCGACTACCATAGTGACTACCGTACAGCTGTCGGCCTACAACACGCAATAGGTAAGTGACCACTACGTCGACCTGACTGAAAGGTAAGTCGTGTGCCTTCCACGCTCACCGCACCATGCGGAGAAAACTACTACGGCGGGAGCTAGACTACGGGCTAGGCACGGATGCTCGTAAGGTCTATGTGTTCGTTCCCTTAGTCGTTCTCTAGCACTTGTGCATTCACGGGGCAAAATTGCAAGAGTTTCACTAGCAAAAGTTGAGAAAAAATGGTACAATCAAGTTGGCAAGACAAGACTACATCAGAGCTAGCATCCGGTTCTTAACCCAGTTGGCATATTGCACTGCTGCCCTCCACCAAGTATGGTCCAGCTGCGCATGAGCAAGCATGGCTCGGGCATCAATGAGGGTCCGGTTTAGCCTCTCCACTGCCCCATTCTGCTACGGCATATGGGCATATGAAAACTGGTAGGTGATGCCCTTGTCCTCAAGGAAAGACTTCAGATCCTTCCCAATGTAATGTACTCCCCACCCCGATCAGATCTACGTATTTTCACCTTGGTCGGGCACTTTGTACTGCGCCATGCACCCCCACACTCGTGCTATGGACACACTAGGCACCTTCCTGGTCCACATGAAGTAAGGGCTCTTGCCCCCTAGCCCCTTGCTGCCGATTATGTTCTTAACCCAGTTAGCATATTGCACTGCTGCCCCCCACCAAGTATGGTCCAGCTGCGCATGAGCAAGCATGGCTCGGGCAAGGTCAATGAGGGTCCGGTTTAGCCGGTCCGCTGCCCCATTTTGCTGCGGCGTGTAGGCAACTGAAAGCTGGTGGGGGATGCCCTTGTCTTCAAGGAAAGACTTCAGATCCTTCCCCATGTACTCCCCACCCCGATCAGACTTTAGTATCTTCACCTTCGCCCCGGCTTCCCTCTCCGCATAGCGTATCCAACGCTTGAAGACCTTGGCCACCTCATCCTTGGTTTTCACCAAGGTAACCCAACTTAGGCGGCTGAAGACATCCAAGAAGGTGATGAAGTATTTGCTGCCCTTCTCCCTATCCGGTGTTTGCATGCGGCCACACACATCCGTGCGCACCAAATCAAGAGGTGCAGAGGCTCTAGTGGTGGAGGTAGGGAAGGAGGTCCTTGGCAGCTTCCCGGTCGGGCAATCAGGGCAGTTGCTTGACTGCCCACCTCCTTGAGCTCCACACCCTTCTGCTCCCCCTTCTTCACACACTCCACAAGTTGCTGCCTTCCTGCATGCCACATGCGTAGGTGCAGCAAATCTGCCGTCACCTGCGCTACGTCCCTCCAACGCGTAATACAAGCGTCTTCCTCGGCTTCAACAACATGTACCCTCTCCACCTGAGGCACACAAACTGGAACAAGGTATAGACCCTTCTCTAACTTGGCCTCCATCACCACAGCTCCACCCTTGCGAACCGTGCACCCTCCTATGGTGATGGTGCATATGTATTCTTGCGTCGCAAGCTGAGCGCATGAAAGAAGGTTTGCTGCCAATTCAGGAACATAAAGCACACCCTTCACATTCAGGACCTCCCCCTCCTTCCCCTTGACGGTGATGGTGCCGATGCCGATTGCTTGCAGCGTATCTCCGCTCCCCACAATCACATTTCTGGAGTTAGGTGGGAGGGAGTGATAGGTGGTGAAGAGGTCGCGCCGAGGTACCATTCCACAGGTTGCCCCAGAGTCTAGAATGAGCTGATCGGGGTCAGCCAACATACGACCAGCAAGCACCGTCTCCTTCTCCAAGGATATGAAGGAGAAGCCATCATCCGATAAGTCTCCCTTTCCCTTCTTATCCTCGTTTGCCACCACCGCTACCGCATTCTCTTTGCTGCCCTTCTTGTTCCGTGCTCCATTCTTTATCCTCCTCTCCATCTACTCGGGCCTAGTGATAGGTGGAGCCTCTCCTAGGTACCTTTGAGGCTTCCACCCATCTGATCGGCTCCAACACTCCTTCCAAGAGTGCTTCCAGTTGCATCCAGGGACGAGGCACTTGTCGAGCTCCTTCTTCTTCCCCCCACCTCCTTGCTGCTGCTTGTACATCTTGGAGGCAGCCCTATCACCTGCCCCCATTCCCCCTTCAACTCCTCTACCAGCATCACGTTTGTGAGCCTCATCAAAAAACAAAACCTACCATATCCAGGCCTTGGTCCATTTCTGCTTCTCAAGGTGAAGGTACTGCAGTAGGGCCTTGTTTGCCTCTTGGTCCAGCCCCTCGAGTGCGGTGTAGATGATCTCCTTCTCATCTAATTCATAGTTCAGCTACTCCAATGCCCTCACAAATTCATCCACCCTCTGTAGGTACTGCACCATGGTCTCCCCATCGCCATAGTTGCGTTCCATGGTGTAGAGCCGCTTCCTCCAGGTGAGTATGCTTAGCAACCCTTTTTGCAAATGTCGATCTTGAACTCTCTTCCATGCTAGTGCAGCTGATCCTTGCTTGCCCGTCAGGTCAATCAGCATCTTTAGGAGCTCTAGTTGGCATTCAAAAGCCCAAAACACAGGTACTGGAACGCTTGTTTGTCCTTGCGGTCTCATGCTTCCTGTGCCCGAAGTAGCTCCTCCACACTGAGCCGTTGCCTTCCGGTTCGCAGTGTCGCTGATCCTCCTCCACTTCCTTCACTTATAGTGTTGATTGTGTAGGTGGTTGTGGTATTTTGCTTTAGCTGGTTGTGGGCTAAGGGTTTGGGCAAAATGTGGTGGTTAGACTTGTTGCGGGCTGGAATTGATCTCACACCCAACAAGCACCAACAAACCTTTGCTATTCACTACAACACCTTTGGTGTTGTTAGTTTAGCACTTTGGGTTGTTGGGGATTGTTGTTTTTTTTTTTTTTTTTTTTTTTTTTTTGGGGTATATTACACTGTACAATGCATACACCCACAGTCGTAACTGTAGAGACAGAAGAGCACTAGCAAACATGCAGTAGCCTACCGTGGCCCTCCCGTGCCACCCTACGGTGGCTTGAAGAAGGTACTGGGCCTCTCCCAGATGGACTTGAAGTCTTCGTTCCACGTCATACTCCCCTCACCCCCACAGATTCGTTCCACTGCCCCCTGCTCCCCAACTTTGGGTTGTTGGGGATTGTTGTAGGGCGAGGGTTGGGTTTGTAGGGTTTGAAAAACTGGTCACTTTGCAGATCTGAACTCTTGCTAAAGCTACTCTCTTGATCTAATCCATGGTTGCCAAGCAATTTCGTCAGGATACCCCGTCGCACTTAAATCACGATAGCGATCGGCCTAGATCTTGGTTGAAAGCGTGCTTTACCATTCTGGAAATTAGAGATTAAGAGCTTTCCAACGCGTACCTGCTCATAGTTAAACGTTACGTGAGCTGCACGCAATGTCCCGTCGAAGTCGGCGGACTTAATCTCTTGTACGCTCTCCAGATTCGCTCGCTTTCCATTAGTGGTATCAGAGCTGGTTAGGCCTGCGACAATCCCTCCTATTACCATATTTTGAATTGGCTCAAAGACCTCCAGATCTAGGGTTGGTCATGGCCCAGAAATTAGATGGCCCTCCTAGGTTCACCGGCTCGGATTTTTCGCTATGGCGGTTCCAATTTACGCTTTGGTTAGGTATCAAAGACCTAGAAGGCGTTTGGGAGGGATCGGAGCGAAGACCTGAAGCTGATGAAGGAAAGGCATCTACTGGAGTCTCTAGCCAAGTGGGAGAAGGGGCTGGGGGAGCCTCTAGCTCATCCATAACTGAGGGAAGTGGAGGTGGATCAGCAGCACCGCGAACCGGAAGGCAACGGCTTAGTACAGAGCAGCTTCTCAAGGCACAGGAAGCATGGGACCGCAAGGACAAGCAAGCGTTCCAGTACCTGTGTTGGGCCTTGGAAGGCCAACTAGAGCTCCTGAAGATGCTGATTGACCTAAAGGGCAAGCAAGGAGCAGCTGCCCAAGCATGGAAGAGAGTTCAAGATCGGCACTTGCAAAAAGGGCTGCTAAGCATACTCACCTGGAGGAAGCGGTTTTACACCATACGACGCAACTATGGGGATGGGGAGACCATGGTGCAGTATCTCCAGAGGGTGGATGAGTATGTGAGAGCCTTAGAGGAGTTAAACTACACTGTAGATGAGAAGGAGATCATCTACACCGCACTCCAGGGGGTGGACCAAGAGGCGAACGAGGCCCTACTGAAGTACCTTCACCTTGAGCAACAGAAATGGACCAAGGCCTGGATATGGGAGGTGTTGGTCTGTGATGACGCTAGCAAACGGGATGCTGGTAGAGGAGTTGAAGGGGGAATGGGGGCAGGTGATAGGGCTGCCTCCAAGAAATACCAGCAGCGGCACGGAGGTGGGGGGAAAAAGAAGGAGCTCGACAAGTGCCTCGTCCCTGGATGCAACCGGAAGCACTCTTGGAAGGAGTGCTGGAGCCGACCAGATGGGTGGAAGCCTCAAGGGTACCCTGGAGAGGCTCCACCTGCCACTAGGCCTGAGTGGGTGGAGAGGAGGATGGAGAATGGAGCATGGAACAAGAAGGGCAGCAAAGAGAAAGCGGCAGCAGCGGCGGCAAACGAGGATAAGAAGGGAAAGGAGGACTTATCAGAGATGACTTCTCCTTCTTATCCTTAGAGAAGGAGACGACGCTTGCTGGTCGTACGTTGGCTGAACCCAATCAGCTCATTCTAGACTCTGGAGCAACCTGTGGAATGGTACCTCGGCGCGACCTCTTCACCACCTATCACTCCCTCCCACCTAACTCCAGAAATGTGACTGTGGGGAGCGGAGATACGCTGCAAGCAATCGGCATCGGCACCATCACCGTCAAGGGGAAGGAGGGGGAGGTGCTGAATGTGAAGGGTGTACTTCATGTTCCTGAATTGGCAGCCAACCTTCTCTCATGCTCTCAACTTGCAAGGCAAGAATTCATATGCACCTTCACCATGGAAGGTGGCACGGTTCGCAAGGGTGGAGCTGTGGTGATGGAGGCCAAATTAGAGAAGGGTCTATACCTTGTTCCAGTTTATGTGCCTCAGATGGAGAGGGCACATGGTGTTGAAGCCGAGGAAGCCGTTTGTAGCACCCGTTGGAGGGATGTGGAGCAGGTGACGGCAGATTGCTGCACCTACGCATGGGGCATGCAGGAAGACAGCAACTTGTGGAGTGTGTGAAGAAGGGGGAGCTGAAGGGTGTGGAGATCAAAGAGGGTGGTGGGCAGCCAAGCAAGTGCCCTGATTGCACGACCGGGAAGCTGCCAAGGACCTCTTTCCCTACCTCCACCACTAGTGCCTCCGCACCTCTTGAGTTGGTGCACACGGATGTGTGTGGCCCCATGCAAACACCGAATAGGGAGAAGGGCAGCAAATACTTCATCACCTTCTTGGATGACTTCAGCCGCCTAAGTTGGGTTACCTTGGTGAAAACCAAGGATGAGGTGGCCAAGGTCTTCAAGCGTTGGATACGCTATGCGGAGAGGGAAGCCGGGGCGAAGGTGAAGATACTAAGGTCTGATCAGGGTGGGGAGTACATGGGGAAGGATCTGGAGTCTTTCCTTGAAGACAAGGGCATTATCCACCAGCTTTCAGTAGCCTACACGCCGCAGCAAAATGGGGCAGCGGACCGGCTTAAACGGACCCTCATTGACCTTGCCCGAGCCATGCTTGCTCATGCGCAGCTGGACCATACTTGGTGGGGGGCAGCAGTGCAATATGCCAACTGGGTTAAGAACAGAATGGGCAGCAAGGGGCTAGGGGGCAAGAGCCCTTACTTCATGTGGACCAGGAAGGTGCCTAGTGTGTCCATGGCACGAGTGTGGGGGTGCATGGCGCAGTACAAAGTGCCCGACCAGCAACGGAGGAAGCTGGATCCTAAGGCACAATGGGGCATTTTTCTCGGGGTGTCTGAGAGGAGCAAAGCTTGGATGTTGTGGAGTGTGGCGGATCAGCGGGTGGTGGAAAGCAGGGATGTGGTTTTCCACGAGGGGCTGAGCTACAAGGGGTGGAAGGAGCATGGTGCTAGTACAGTTGGAAGCTCCCTCCAGGATCCCTACACCTTTCCATGTTTGAGGGGGCATGGGAGGACCCTGGAGAGGAGGTAGAGGAGCAGCAAGAGGAACAAAAGGCAGCTGCACCTCACCATGAGGAGTCACCAACTGCTGGTTCTACCCCTGACCCTAACGCACCAGCCCATAACCCAGAGCAACCACAGGGGCAGCAGCAGCAACAAGAGAAGCCGCAGCAGCCACCACAGGAGCATGTACCGCCTGTTCCTGTGGGTAGGTGGCAGCAACTACTGCAGCAGCAGCTGTCCAAGTCACCACGGTCCCCCATGAAGAGAGTGACTTGGAAGGAGAAGCTGCAAAGTTTGGAGCAGGGGGAGGCATCACCTCTGCGCCGCACCACACGCATCTCCCGGCCACCTGAAAGGTTCACACCAAGTGCACAGTATGCTTGCATGCATGATCATGAGGTGCATGATTTGGAGGAGTGCATGCTTGTGGATGCTGAGGGGGGTGAGCTTGTGCTTGATTTCTGTCTCATGGGTCAGGTGCATGAACCTAAGTCGGTCAAGGAGGCCTTGTCCCGTCTTGAGTGGGTCGAGTCCATGCGTGAGGAGCTTGAGTCTCATAGGGTGAACGAGTCTTTTGAGCTGGTTGATCCAGCTTGTGTGCCACCTGGAATGGAGGTCTTGAGGTGTTAGTGGGTGTGGAATTATAAGTTCATGGCTGATGGGAGTATTGAGAGGCCTAAGTCCAGGTTGGTGGCCATGAGGAACACTCAAACACGAGGCGTTCACTATGACCAGGTATATACTCCGGTGGGTAAACCTACCACCCTGAGAGGTTCCATTGGAATGGCAGCATCCTCGGGGTCCCACATCCATCACATGGATGTGACCACTGCCTATCTTCATGGGGTCTTGAAGGAGGAGCTTTACATGCGGCAGCCACCTGGTTTTGATGATGGGTCCGGCAGAGTTTGCCGACTCAAGAAATCAATCTATGGGCTAAAGCAAGCTCCAAGACAGTGGTACCTCAAGTTTGATGAGGCGCTGATGGATTTTGGGTTTGAGAGGTCGGAGTGTGACCCCGCCTTGTACCACTTGGTGAGGCGTGAGGGCAGGCTCTCCCTCTACCTCTATGTGGATGACGTTCTGCTCATGTCTTCGAGCATGGTCTTGCTGGACGAGGTAAAGGGTCTCTTGTCCTCTCGTTTCCGCATGAAGGACTTGGGGGAGGCTAAGTACTATTTGGGCGTGCAGATTGAGCGTGATGAGAGTGGCATCTTGATTCATCAAGAGAGGTACATTCTCAACATGCTTGAGTCCTTTGGCCTTTCTGAGGCTAACCCTGTGCGTACCCCTCTCCCTAAAGGGTTTGACGTGCATGCACATGCTGAGGAGCCCTTGCTGCGAGATGAGCTGGTCCAGCTCTATCAAAGCATTGTGGGGTCTCTCATGTATGCAAGTACGACCACACAGCCCCAGATTGCTTATGCAGTGTCACAGCTGTCCAAGGTGGTGTCTTGTCCCAAGGCATTTCACTTGCAGGCTGCTAAGAGAGTGCTAATGTACCTGAAAGGTTGTGTCAAATCATGTATTTTCTACCCCGCACACAGCAAGCCTCAGGTTGAGTTGGTGGGCTTTAGTGATGCTGATTATGCTGGAGATTCAGCTGATCGCAAGAGTCACACCGGCTATGTCTATTGGCTTAATGGTGCAGCCATCTCATGGCAGAGCAAGAGGCAGCCGGTGGTTGCATTCTTCACCACTGAGAGTGAGTACATCAGTCTGTGTCAGTGCATTCAGGAGGGTGTGTGGCTGAAGCGTTTGTTTGGGGAGTTTGGGCATGAGTTTGCTGGTGGTGTGCCTGTGTTTGTGGACAACCAGTCTGCCATTGCCCTTGCACAGAATGCATGCTTGCATGGCCGTACCAAGCACATGCAGGTTCGGTGGCATTTCATCAGGGAGATGGTGGCGTGCGGCGAGGTGATCCTCCGGTGGTGCCCCACCAACTGTCAAGCAGCAGATATACTCACCAAACCCCTCCCTTTTGAGCGGCATGGTGTGTGCATGTCCTTGATGGGGATGCAGCCCCATGTCAGCATGGTGCCTGAGCAGGATGTGGGAGGACTGGTGCTTCTCTGCCTTGACGACCTCATGCTGTGGATAGCGCCCTTACCTGGGCAAGGGGGAGTGAAGTGAAGGATTTTGCCCAGTGGTGTTCAGCCACCTCCAACACGAGCAAGGGGGAGTGTTGCTTGTATAAGTGGTTGTGGTATTTTGCTCTAGCTGGTTGTGGGCTAAGGGTTTGGACAAAATGTGGTGGTTGGACTTGTTGCGGGCTGGAATTGATCTCGCACCCAACAAGCACCAACAAACCTTTGCTATTCACTACAACACCTTTGGTGTTGCTAGTTTAGCACTTTGGGTTGTTGGGGATTGTTGTAGGGCGAGGGTTGGGTTGGTAGGGTTTGAACAACTGGTCACTTTGCAGATCTGACCTCTTGCTAAAGCTACTCTCTTGATCTAATCCATGGTTGCCAAGTAATTTCGTCAGGATACCCTGTCGCACTTAAATCGCGATAGCGATCGGCCTAGATCTTGGTTGAAAGCGTGCGTTGCCATTCTGGAAATTAAAGATTAAGACCTTTCCAACGCGTACCTGCGCATAGTTTAACGTTACGTGAGCTGCACGCAATGTCCCGTCGAAGTCGGCAGACTTAATCTCTCGTTACGCTCTCCAGATTCGCTCGCTTTCCATCATATAGATGAGCTAGAGGCTCCCCCAGCCCTTTCTTCCACTCGGCTAGAGACTCCAGTAGATGCCTTTCTTTCATCAGCTTTAGGTCTTCGCTCCCATCCCTCCAAAACGCCCTCTCAATCTTTTCTACCTAGCCAAAGCGTAGACTGGAACCTCCGTAGCGAAAAATCCGAGCTGGTGAACCTAGGAGGTCCATCCAATTTCTGGGCCATAACCAACCCTAGATCTGGAGGTTAAATTCGAATTTTGATTAAAAGAGGGAATGTCGCAGGCCTAACCAACTCTGATACCACTGATGGAAAGCGCGCAAATCTGGAGAGCGTACAAGAGATTGAGTCTGCCGACTTCGACGAAACATTGCGTGCATCTCACGTAACCTTTAGCTATGAGCAGGTACGCGTTGGAAAGTTCTTAATCTCTAATTTCCAGAAAGATAATGCACGCCTTCAACCAAGGTCTAGGCCGATCGCTATGACGATTTAAGTGCGACGGGGTATCCTCGCGGAATTACTTGGCAGCCATGGATTTTTTCAAGAAAGTAGCTTTAGCAAGATTTCAGAAGCGAGAAGTGACGAGGTGGTCAAACCCTACCAACCCAACCCTCGCTCTACAACAATCACCAATAACCCAAAGTGCCAAACTAGCAACACCAAAGGTGTTGTAGTGAATAGCAGAGGTTTGTTGGTGCTTGTTGGATGCGAGATCAATTCCAGCCCGCAACAAGTCTAACCACCACATTTTGCCCAAACCCTTAGCCCACAACCAGCTAGAGCAAAATACCACAACCACCTACACAATCAACACGAAATGGTATAGCACGACTTGACGGAGAGTTTCGATGTGCGACGAGTTCCGTAACATGGCGGCCAGCGCGCTTGGCGGCCTCACCAGCGATTCGTCGGTCGGGGCGAAAACTGTAAACGACGCATTGTTAAGCGCGTCGTTGATGGCCGTGCAGAGAGGAGGAAGTTGCAGAAGCGCTCTAAATCCGGAATGGCCAGATTCAGTGAGTGAATCGGGTTGGAGCTGCCACGTCGGGCCGAACATGTCGTGCGACACTCCACTTGGTGTGCGCGTGGATGTCGGGAGATAGACAACACACGCGGGCATGGCGGACGCTACTGCGAGAGAAACCAATACCATGTGATAGGCGAGTTTCGCTCGGTCGGTCTGCGGCGCCAACATGGCCACCAGAGGAAGCTTTGCACTGCCGTCGCAAGGGGCGGTGAAAGGACCAGTAGTTGGGCGGATCGAGGGGGAATCAGAATGGCGGTGTTTCGCAGGGCTGCCCACCGTGATCAGATACGATTATTTCGCTCCGGCTAATAGCGTTTGCGCTTTCATCAAAGTCATAATGATCGCTGTTAACCCCCTGCCCGTTAGGAGAAGCCTAAGAAACATGGACCAGGCCGAGTTTAACCGTTTCATGCAGGACTTTTGGGTGATGCAAGCCAACATGCAGACTATGTCTGGCGAGTTGGAGCGTTTGAGGTGAAGCGCGCCAGGAGTCGACCGTCGTGGACGAAGCACGTAGGCACGATAGCAACAGGCACAACAAGCGCCTGAGCAACGACAACAGGAACAAGCAACGCTGAGACAACAATCGCAGTCAATGCCACGACAGGCACCAGCGACAACTCTGGCGATGGCTTCGACGGCGCACACAGTGCGTGCAGCAGCGGCAGTTTCTACAACTGTTAAAATAAAACCGACAAACTCGCCCCCGTTCAACCCCAGTAACAAAGGCGTCACTGTGTCTGCATGGCTGTTCGGCGTGGAGGTCTTCTTAAATGCTGCGCAAATTGCTGATGATGCCAACCGCATTAATTTTGCTGTGTCACAGTTACGAGGAGCAGCGTTGGAGTGGTGGAGCCACACGCTTCTAACACGTGCGAACGACTGGACTTGGACACCTGTCATGCAACAAATAACCTCGATCTTTGGAGTGGCCACGATACGCACATGGATGGTGTGGGGCGCCACGCTGCGAACCAGATTCGAGCACATATCCGCCTCGAATTCTGCTCGCATGAAGTCGCGTGCCTGGAAGTAGGTGACATCGGTCCAAGACTACACGACGACGCTTTGCACCTTGGCCCGCCAAGTGGATGACATGAGTGACGCGGAGCAACTCGATCGATATATCGCAGGCCTCAAATATGAGGTGCAATATGAAGTGCAACGAACGAGGCCACGCGACTTCAACGATGCCGTCCAGCTGGCCGAATCAACAGACTCCCTGATGCAGTGGGCAAGAATGAGTTTCCGGGAGGGAAATCAGCTCCGTGGACTGCCTCGCCGGCTTCCTATCAACGGTGTGGATGCGCCGAGACGTGCACCAAACACGTGCTTCAATTGCAACCAACCGGGCCACTGGAGGAAAGACTGGCCGAAGCTGAAACAGGGGAATAGGAACGACGGAGAGGGGTCGGAAAAAGAGACAAGTCAATAGTAGTCGGGCCACATACTAACGAGACCCCGTAGCCCGGCAACCATCATCCACATTGATTAAAGGTACCGATACGGGCTATCTACCGCAGCCGGACGAATAAAGTGCATGAACACGTGGATCACCCTGTGCTGGTCGTGGGAAGGGTTAACGGTCATAAATAAAAGTATTTGTTGACGGTGGGGCGAGCCACAGTTTGTCAACCTGGCAACGGACAAAATAATCGGACTTAAGCTAGACAAGCGTCTGCCCGAAATTGACGCACGACTGGTGGATAGGACACCGCTGGCGATCAGGGACGAGGTGCGACAAATTCGGATGAAGTGTGACAACGATTTTGGGTTTTCAATGAAGATGTTGGCGACAACACTGGACGGTTGTGATGTGTTGCTGAGACGAGATCGGCTACAGCAAAATCATTCGACGATCGACTGGACGACGGTTTTCAATAACTATTCGGTCCCAGTGGCGGCTCAGCCAACCGGAGCTAAAAATTGCGGAAATGAATTGATTGCTTCGCCTATGTACAACACAAGGCTATATATAGTCTCTATCAGAACTATGCATTTTTATATGCTCTAGCCTATAGTGGGGCACTTCTTATGGGGTAAAGCCCAATTAGGTTTTGCTATACAAACCATGTAATGCTGTCATTCTAGTCATTCTTCATTCCTACTTTTTGACATGGTATCAGAGCAGGTTCCTCTAATTATGGGGGAAAGAAGCTGCAAATCTTGCGCTCAAGGCCTTTACAGCAGCACCGGAACCATGGAGAGATGTGCTTCTCTCAGCGGAGCCACCTCAAGTGGGTTTTGCGGAGGCGTACGAGGCTGGCAAAGCGGTCTCATGTCAGTTACGCGCAAAACTCCTGGTGAATGGGGAAGCTGCGCAGCTGAGAGACCTCAGATCCTGCTGGGGACACGGTAGCAGCGGACAAACTAGGCGGAGCAAATGCGAGAGCAAATGGGGCGGACACATAGACTGGAAGCGGGTAGATGAAACTCGGGAGTTGCTTGTCACCCCCAGCATGCCAAGAGATGGTTTGAACCTGCAAGTCGGAGAGAGGAACACATTTCTCAGTAACAGGCCGGTATGCCCCTGCTGTGACAGTTTTGAGACGTTGGAACATTGTTTCTTCGAGTGCCCGAAGATTCAAACCGTGGTCGTGACGTGAAAAAGGCTCTACGCATGATCAGCCCTACCAGACGGACGGAGTCCCTCGGCGACTGGCTCTTCGAGAAGGCGGGGTCCACATCAGCATTTCCGGAGGCAACCCTGATAGCCACCGCCCTGCATCAGCTGTGGGTGGAGCGGTGTGAAGGCGCTTTTCGTGGCTATAAATTCCGCGCAAGGCGGGTGTTGAGGAGGATTAAAACAGCCTTGCGCATGCATGTGAGCATTTACGAGCGAGCCTCGGCGAGGAAGTTGCAATAGAAGGGGAGGAAGCAGCATGCTAGATGGCCGATGATGACAAATCAGGACCAGAACCTCCTGAACCGTATCCGGGTACTGGAGGGCAAGAGCTGGCGGTGGTCGAACAGCTTCGCAGCAATTTGGGGCATGCCTCACAAGCCCCGGATCCACGTGTAAGGATCGGATTTTTTTAGGCAGGTCTGCATGCTTCTCATGCACAGTTACGTCTGTTTATGTGCTGTACACTTCTATATTGGTGTATAGCGCATAAAAAAAAACAAAACAAAAAAAAAACAAACAAAAAAACATGTTTTCTAGTGGGAACTTTTTTTTTGGGGCCCACCACCATAGTTTTTTCTGAAGCGCGCCTCCAGCCTGCCTCACCTGCGCCGTCGCGCGCCCTGCCATACTGCCGTCAGTAGCGGCCCTGCCCTCCCGGCCCGTCGCGGCCCTGCCCTAACGGCCCGTCGCAGCCCTGGCCTAGCCGCCCGTCGCGGCCCTGCCCTATCGCCGCCAGTCGCGGCCTGACCTAGCCGCCCGTCGCGGTCCTGCCTTGCCGCCACCCGTCGCGGCCCTGCCCTCAGCCGCTCGTCGCGGCCCTGCTCTACCGCCGCCCCGTCACGACCCTCCCCTGCAGCCGCCTTGTCGCGGCCCTACCCTGCTGCCGCCCCGTCGCGGCCCTGCTCTACCGCCGCCTTGTCGCCTCCCTGCCCTGCTGCCGCCCCGTCGCGGCCCTGCTCTACAGCCGCCTCGTCGCGGCCCTGCCCTGCACCCGCCCCTGGTAAGCGCCCGCCCTGCTAAACGCGCTGCCGCGCCCGCCCTGCTAAACGTGCCGCCGCGCCCGCCCTGCTAAACGCGCCGCCGCGCCCGCCTGCGAGCCTAACCACGCCGCTTAGCCGAGCCGCGCCGCCCAGCCGAGCCGCGCCGCCCAGCCGAGCCGCACCGCCCTGGCGAGCCGCGCCGCTCTGCTGGACCGTGCTGCCCTGCCCTACTGCGGTGCTAATGCTTCTCCTACTGCTACTGCCGCCATGGCTAGCACTACTGTTCTTACCTTCGATGCTGAGGGTCGTGCGCTAAATTTCGAGGTTTGGGTAGATGACATGCAGCTCTATCTTCAGTGCGACTTCAGGGACGGAGTCTCGCTTTTCGATCACACGTCCGGCGCCTCTATTGCAGCTGCTGCCGATGCTGAAAGTACAGTTTGTTCGCAGTGAACTACCCGTGACGCCGTTGCTCGCCTTGCTGTTTGTAGTCACCTGCCGTCTGCTGAGCGCGCGCACTTTGGCTAGTACAAGACTGCTAAGTCTCTGTATGACGCTGTCGTTGCGCGCTACTCCTCCTCTGCCACTGCTGCCCTCAGCTGCCTCATGCTGCCATACTTGTTCCCTGACCTGGCCGCCTTTGAAACAGTCGCTGACCTCATCACTCACCTCCGCACTAGTCACACCCACTACAGCGCTGCGCATCCTTCCGAGTTTCGCGCCAAGAACCCCCCCCCTATGTACATCATCCTCTTCTACCTCGTCACCCGTCTCCCTGACTTTCTTCGCTCAGTCAGGGACCACTTTCTCTCCCTTTTCCCCACCGAGCTCATCGTCGACCTGCTCAAGGAGCGCCTCACTGCAGCTGAGACAAGCATAGTTGCTGTAGGAGCTTCTTGCGGCGACCCTCGTGCCCCTTTCTTTGAGGGGTGTTCCCCCGTTTTTTGCCCTCTGTTGCTTCTGCTGCTACTATCAACCTCGTTGGCACTAAGGAGGTCGGGGCTACGTCACCTCCTAGAGGGAGGCGCCGTAGCGGCAAGGGGAAGGGGGGAAAAGGTGGTAGAGAAGACGGCGGGGCGGCGGTGGTGGCGGTGGAGGAGGAGGGGGTGGGGGTGGAGGTGGGGGTGGTGGCGGGAGTGGGGGCGTCGGTGGCGGCGGTGGAGGTGGGGGCGGCAGCGGCAGTGGGGGTGGCAGCGGCGGTGGTGCTGGTCGGGGTGGAGCCGCGCAGCGTGGAGGCTTTGGCGGTAGCCAGCGACAGCAGCAGCCACGTTCCCGTGAGGCCCCGTCGCCCCAGCACCTTCGTGAGTGGTACGTTGGGCGTGGGAGGTCTGGGGATGCTAGTCCCTGCGCTTACGTTCTCCGCACCGGCGAGAGCCGTGGAGAGACGTGCGGGCTGCCACACGCTACGCAACGCTGTTCCAGTCGCCTGTCTGACGCCTGGCGTGCACAGTTTCCTGACGCCACTGAGCTCCCTCGCTGGGCTGATTTGCTTAAGTCTGGTGTTGCTATCTTTTATCTTGATTACGATGCTATCCTTGCTGCCATGTATGCTGAAACTATTAGTGCTGAGGGTGACTATTACCTGTGTGTGCCGCCCGACCCAGGTATAGAGGCTGTTGCTCTACGTGCTAGTGAGTCTGCTGCTCCAGGTGCTAGTGAGTCTGCTCTCTAAGGTACTGCGCCTGCTGAGGCCTTGCACACCTTCACGCTTAACTCAGGTACTTCCCGCTCCTTCTTTCGTGACAGCACCACACTCACGCAGCTCAGTCGGCAGGTTGCTGTCTCCCTGGCGGACCCCTCTGGGGGCCCAGTCCTTGTGCACTCCCCTACTGTTCTGCCGTGTCCGGCGGTCCCGTCTGACTCATTGTCGAGTCTTCACCTCCCCTCGTTCTCTACGAACTTGGTGAGTGGAGCTGACCTCCAGGACGTGTGGGTTAACCAGTTCACTCCTGGAGGTCAGCGGGTGACCCACTGTACGTGTACTCGAACGGGCGCAACCTGGCCACATTCACCCGTCGGCCTGAGTCGAGCCTGTACACACTGACTACTGAGTCTCCTCTGGTTACTGAGTCTGGTCAGGTGTTTGCTGCCGCGTCCATGTCTGGTCCGGAGTCTGCCCCCTGCTCGTGTCGTCTCCTGTCACACCAGACTCTCCTTTGGCACTACCGCCTTGGTCACCCCTCCCTGCCTTGTCTCCAAGGTATGGCCTCCCGTGTCCTTGTCAGTGGTCTCCCCCGGTCTCTCCCTCCCCTCCCCCCGAGACCTGCCCCTACCTGCGTACCTTGCGTCGAGGGATGGCAGCGCGCCGCTCCTCACTCCTCCGAGTTCCCTCCGACGGAGGCTCCCCTGCAGACTCTCCACATGGACGTGTGGGGCCCAGCCCGCGTCCGTGGACAAGGTCACGAGCGTAAATTTCTGCTTGTTGTTGATGACTACTCGCGTTACACCACAGTCTTCCCATTGCGCCGCAAGGGTGAGGTTACTGAGGTGCTGATCACTTGGATCCGCGCTGCCCGTTGCCAGCTCAGCGAGAGTTTCGGTTCAGACCTTCTCGTTCTGCGTCTGCACTCCGACAGAGGTGGAGAGTTTTCCTCCGACCTTCAGCGGGCCTTCTGTCGTGCGGAGGGCATCCGCCAGACATTCACGCTTCCAGCTACCCCACAGCAAAATGGGATTGCTGAGTGCCGCATTTGCATGGTCATGGACGTCGCTCGTACGTCCATGATCCATGCGGCTGCTCCCCATCTTCTGTGGCCGTTCGCAGTTCAGTATGCTGCGCATCAGCTCAACCGCCAGGCCCGTGTCTCCATGCCAGAGACCACACATGCTCTGCGGTGGACGGGGAAGGTTGGAGATGCGTCTGCGTTCCGTGTCTTGGGATCTCGAGCTTTTGTCCGCGACTCTTCCGCGGACAAGCTGTCCTCCCGTGCTGTTCCTTGCGTCATCCTTTTCTTCCCCCCTGAAGCGCACGGTTGGCAGTTTTACCACCAACGCGGGCGTCGTGTTCTGTCCTCTCATGATGCCACGTTTGACGAGTCGGTTCCTTAATACCGTCTCTTCCCCTACCGCACTGCCCCTCTCCCCCCCCCTCCTCGCCGCTCTTCCTCGCACCAGGTCCTCCTCCAGTAGACCCCCTCCCCCCTCAGGATCCTGACCCCTCATGTGTGTGTCAGAACATATATGTAGCTTATGCTGTTGTGTAGGCTACAGTGGGGTATCCCATAGGGGGTACAACCCAATTAGGGTTTTGCTATTTGTACTCACTTCACTCATAGTTCATTCATTCTCGTTCTATTCTCCACATGGTATCGAGCAGGTTCCCCCGTGGGAACTGTGCTTAGGGCCCACCACTTTTAAACTTTTTTTCTGCCCGGAGCGCGCTCCGGGCCCTCGCTCTCACTCTTCCGGCCTGCCCTGCGGCCCCCTAGCCGCTCGCGCGCGCCTGTTCCGGCCCCTAGCCGCTCGCGCGCCGCCCATTCAGGCCCCTAGCCGCCCGCGCGCCGCCCGTCCCGGCCCCTAGCCGCTCGCGCGCCGCCCGTTCAGGCCCCTAGCCGCCCGCGCGCCGCCCGTCCCGGCCCTTAGCCGCCCGCGCGCCGCCCGTCTCGGCCCCTAGCCGCTCGCGCGCCGCCCGTTCAGGCCCCTAGCCGCCCGCGCGCCGCCCGTCCCGGCCCTTAGCCGCCCGCGCGCCGCCCGTCCCGGCCCTTAGCCGCCCGCGCGCCGCCCGTCCCGGCCCCTAGCCGCTCGCGCGCCGCCCGTTCAGGCCCCTAGCCGCCCGCGCGCCGCCTGTCCCGGCCCCTAGCCACCCGCGCGCGCCCGTCCCGGCCCCCCGCCACCCGCGCGCGCCCGTCTCGGCCCCAAGCCGCCCTGTGCCGCCCGCCCCGGCCGCGCTCTCTTGTCTCGGCCCCTCGGCGCCAGGACGCCGCCCGTCCTGGCCCCTCACCCGTCCCGGCCTCACACCGCCCGTGCGCCGCCCATCCCTGCTGCACGCCGCCGTCCCGCCCCCCCCCACGCCGCCCGTTAGCCGCCGTGCAGCCTGAGCCGCCCGAGCCGTCTGCGCAGCTGAGGAGCCGAGCCGCCCGAGCCGCCTGTGCCGCTGACTGCCCGAGCTGCCCGAGCCGCCTGAGCCGCCCGAGCCGCCCGAGCCGCCTCCCCCCCCCCCCCCCCCCCCCCCCCCCCCTCCCCCTTTTCCCGTCGCGTGTCGAGGCGACCTGAGAGACCAGCTGAGGGGTGGCAGGTGTGTGGTCTCCCCTGCTTCTCCTCCTCCTTCGTCTCGAGCCGCCCTGCAGCCGAGCCGCCTCGCCGCCGAGCCGCTCTACACCCGAGCCTCCCAGCAGCCGAGCCGCCCTACAGCCGCGCCGCCGGGTCGCCGAGCTGCCGAGCTGCAGTTGCTGCCGAGCCGCTCTGCCGCCGAGCCGCCCGAGTCGCCCGAGCCGCAGAGCCGCCGTGCTGCCGAGCCGCTGAGTCGCCGAGCCTACTCTACCCACCACTGGTGAGCCCCTGCCCTGCTAGCACGCTGCGCGTCGCCTGCTTGCCTGCCTGCCTCCCTTTTTGGCTTGCCTGGCTGCCTGCCTTACTGCTGCTACTCCTGCTCCTGCCTCTACTGGTGGAGCCAGATGCAGCCCCATCGACGTCTGCGTGAGTCCCTCACGCCCCAGCAGCTGCGTGAGTGGTACGCTGGTTGGGGCTGTAGGGGTGGTGGCGCTACTACTGCTACCACTCCTGCTGCTTCTACTACTGGTGGCGGCCAGATGCAGCTCCCGCGACCCCCCCGCGCGTCTCTCACGCCTCAGCAGCTTCTTGAGTGGTACGCTCAGAGTAGAGGGTCTCTCAGTTCTGTTCGCTGCTCTTACATGATTCTCACTGGTGCTCGGACTGGTCAGCCTTGTGGGACACCTGGTCATACACAGTCCCGCTGCTTCGCCCGTCTGAGCGACGCCTGGCGTACCGTGTTTGGCGACGAGGCTGAGCTCCCCGACTGGGTGGAGTTGCTTAGGCAGAGGGTAGATATATTTGCTCTTGACTATGATGCTATTCTCACTGCCATGTATGCATTGCCTACTAGTGCTGACCGTGCCGGTCACCTGTGCGTACCGCCTGACCCGGGTATAGGACCGGCTGCTCTAGCTACTGGTGAGGCTGCTGCTGCTCTGGGTGCTAGTAAGTCTCCTGCTCCAGGTACAGGTGCAGCTGCTGCTCTAGGTGCTAGTGAGTCTGCTTCCTCAGGTGCGGGTGAGGCTGCGCTCTCAGGTACCACGTTGGCTTCGGCCTCCCTCACCTTTACACTTGACTCTGGGGCTTCTCGCTCCTTCTTTCGGGACCGCACCACACTCACGCCGCTTGGTTGGCCTGTTGCAGTCTCCCTGGCTGACCCCCCTGGGGGTCCTGTCCTCGCTCACTTTTCCACTGTCCTCCCGTGTCCGGCTGCCCCCTCGGGCAGCCTGTCTGGCCTGTACCTCCCCTCGTTCTCGACGAACTTGGTGAGTGGTGCAGACCTGCAGGATGCGGGGGTTCACCAGTTCACTCCTGCGAGTCAGCGGGTGACCCACTGCACGGACGCACGCACAGGCCGGCACCTGGCCACGTTCTCGCGTCGGCCGGGGTCGAGCCTCTACACCCTGACCACTGAGTCTCCTCCTGTCCCTGCGTCCGGTCAAGTAGCAGCGTCAGGTCAGGTGTTTGCTGCTGCGTCCAGGTCTGGTCCTGAGTCTGCCCCCTGTTCGTGTCGCCTCCTGTCTCACGAGACTCTCCTGTGGCACCACCGTCTTGGCCACCCCTCCTTGCCCCGTCTTCGGGGCATGGCTTCCCGTGTCCTTGTCTCTGGTCTTCCCCAGTCTCTCCCTCCCCTTCCTTCGGGACCAGGACCTTCCTGTGTCCCCTGTGTCGAGGGGCGCCTCAGGGCTGCTCCTCACTCCTCCCAGTTTCCCCCGACAGAGGCTCCTCTGCAGACACTTCACATGGACGTGTGGGGCCCGGCCCCCGTCCGTGGGCAGGGTCACGAGCGCTACTTCCTGCTGGTGGTTGACGACTACTCGCGTTACACCACAGTCTTCCCCTTGCGCAGCAAGGGTGCTGTCACTGAGGTGCTGATCGACTGGATCCGCGAGGCTCGTCTCCAGCTCAGGAGGAGCTTTGGCTCGGACTTTCCTGTTCTGCGTCTGCACTCTGACCGAGGTGGGGAGTTCTCCTCTCGCCTTCTGCGAGACTACTGTCGTGCACAGGGGATCCGCCAGACCTTTACGCTTCCGGACTCTCCACAGCAAAATGGGATTGCTGAGCGCCGCATTGGCATGGTCATGGATGTCGCTCGTACGTCCATGATGCATGCGGCTGCCCCCCATTTTCTGTGGCCGTTTGCGGTTCGGTACGCGGCGCATCAGCTCAACCTTCACCCCAGGGTCTCTCGGCCCGCGATGTCCCCAGTGTTACTGTGGACGGGGAAGGTCGGCGATGCGTCTGCGTTCCGTGTCTGGGGATCTCGGGCGTTTGTCCGCGACTTGTCTGCGGACAAGCTGTCCCCCCGTGCTGCTCCCTGTGTCTTCCTTGGCTTCCCCCCTGACGCTCCAGGGTGGCAGTTCTACCACCCCTCCTCTCGTCGTGTTCTGTCCTCCCAGGACGTCACGTTCGACGAGTCAGTCCCCTTCTACCGCCTCTTCCCCTACCGTACTCATTCCCTCCCCCCCCCATCGGACTTCCTGGTGCCAGTTCCCCCCCCCGGTAGATCCCCTCCCCCCTCAGGTTTCTGCCCCTTCAGGTGTGTCCCAGGTAGACACAGTCGAGCCAGTCGAGGTTGCTGCTGAGTCTGGTCTTGCTGCGGGTGCAGAGTCTGGGGGTGCTACGCCTGCGGGTGCTGAGCTTGGGGGTGCTGCTGCTGGGGGTGCTGAGCTTGGGGGTGCTGCTGCTGGGGGTGCTGAGCCGGGAGGTGCTACGTCGGGAGCTGCTGAGCCTGGGGTTGCTGAGCCTGGAGGTGCGGAGCCTGCGACTGCTGGACCTGGGGGCTCTCCGGTTGCTCCGTCTCGGCGGGAGCCGCTCTCTCCACAGGAGCTGCGCGAGTGGTTTGCTCGCCGCTGGAGGCGTGCTGCTGGAGCTGGAGCTCCTTCGACTGCTGAGGGTGCTGGTGCTGCCGGTCCCGGAGCTGCTGGGCCTGCGGGTCCTACTGGAGCTAGAGCTGCTGAGCCTGGGGGTGCTAAGTGTGCAGCTGCTTAGCCTGGGGGTGCTGAGTCTGGAGCTGCTGAGCCTGGGGGTGCTGAGTCTGGAGCTGCTGAGCCTGGGGGTGCTACGTCTGGAGCCGCTGAGCCTGGGGTTTCTCCTAGTGCTGCGCCTCGGCGGGAGCCCCTCTCTCCACAGGAGCTGCGCGAGTGGTTTGCTCGCCGCTGGAGGCGTACTGCTGGAGCTGGAGCTTCTTCGACCGTCGAGGGTACTGGTGCCGCCGGTCCCGGAGGTGCTACGCCTGCGGATCCTACTGGAGCTGGGGCTGCTGAGGGCGTTGGTGCTGAGTCTGCTGCTGTCTGTCCTGCCGGTGGTTCTGCTGCTGGTGGCGCTGGTGCTGCCGCTGAGGGTGCTGGTGCTGTCCCTGCTGAGTCTGGAGCTGCCGCGCGGCCTCGGCCGTACTTCGTTCCGCTTCTGCAGCAGGTTCTTGGTCTTTCTCCTCCGGTAGAGTGTCCAGAGCCTATCCAGTCGCAGTCACTGTTGGAGCCTACCTCCCCAGTGCTTGCTCCCTCTCCTTACACTGGTCCTACTGGAGGTCTTGCTGAGCGTCGTGAGCCTGCGTCTCGTCCCGCGTCGACTGTTCGTGCTGCCCGCGCTGGTGGTCGTGGTTCGCGTCCGCGTCCTCCTTCTGTCCCTAGCACGCACCGGAAGTCTCTGCATCCGTCCACTGCTCCTCTGCGTGCCCTTTTGCCTTCTCCTCCTGAGTCCTCCCTTCCTGTGCTTACCGACCCAGAGTCGGACTCCCTTCGTGCTGCCAGTCCTACTGTCACGCGTCTGCTTGCTACTGTCGTCAGTGACCCCTCTTTTGAGTCCGCTGCTGCGTCTGCTCTTGTCGCTGAGCTCGTTGACTTTGCTGCTCGCTGTCGTCTAGACTACGCTACTAGTCTTGTTGCTGAGTCTGCGTCTGTCTGTCCTCCGTCCGTCGGGGGTGAGTGTGCTCTTGGCACGGACGTCCTAGAGGACAGGCAGGAGGAGTTCCAGTGTCTGGCTGCTGCTTCACCTCATCTCGCGTCTGTACTGCTTGCTCTTGAGGGAGACCCGGATGCACTAGACATCCCGACTCCGCGCTCTTACGCGGAGGCCGTAGAGGGTCCCTACTCCTCTCAGTGGCAGGCAGCTATGGATGCAGAGATGGCTTCCTGGAAGTCCACAGGCACCTACGTTGACGCGGTTCCCCCTCCTGGGGCGAACATCGTCAGTGGCATGTGGATCTTCAGGGTGAAGCGGCCGCCGGGCTCTCCACCTGTCTTCAAGGCGCGGTACGTCGCTCGTGGCTTCAGTTAGCGGCAGGGAGTTGACTACTTTCAGACCTTCTCTCCCACCCCGAAGATGACCACTCTTCGGGTGCTGCTGCACATAGCCGCTCAGCGCGACTACGAGCTTCACTCTCTCGACTTCAGTACTGCGTTCTTGCAGGGGAGCCTGCACGAGGAGATCTGGCTGCGCTGTCCACCTGGCTTCACTGGGACTTTCCCTCCTGGCACCCAGTGGAGCCTCCGACGGCCAGTCTACGGTCTCCGCCAGGCACCACGTGAGTGGCACGACACACTGAGGACTACGCTTGCGGCCCTTGGGTTTGCTCCTTCTACTGCTGACCCGTCGCTGTTTCTGCGCACCGACACTTCACTGCCGCCGTTCTACATCCTCGTGTACGTCGACGACTTGGTCTTTGCCAGAGCGGACACTGTTGGACTCGCCTACGTTAAGTCCGAGCTGCTGAAGAGACACACGTGCACAGACCTGGGTGAACTGCGCAGCTACCTTGGCTTGCAGATCACTCGGGACAGAGCACGCCGCACCATTACCTTGACTCAGTCACACATGGTGCAGCAGGTCCTTCAGCGCTTCGGCTTCACGTACTCCTCGCCTCAGGCCACTCCTTTGTCTACTCGTCACTCGCTCTCAGCTCTGCCTTCGGATGAGTCCGTAGAGTCGAGTGGCCCGTACCCAGAGCTTGTTGGCTGCCTCATGTACCTGATGACCTGCACACGACCTGACCTTGCATACCCTCTTAGCATTCTTGCACGCTATGTTGCTCCTGGGAGACACCGACCAGAGCACATGGCTGCAGCGAAGAGGGTATTGCGCTACCTGTGCAGTACGTCGGGCATGGGGCTAGTGCTTGGAGGGCGGAGTCCAGTGGTACTTACAGGTCACGCGGACGCTTCTTGGGCTGACGACCAGGCTACGCAGCGGTCGTCACAGGGTTACACCTTCAGCCTTGGCTCCGGCTCTGTCTCGTGGCGGGCTACTCGCTCGTCTTCGGTTCTCAGCTCGAGTTGTGAGGCTGAGATCTACGCAGGGGCCATGGCTACACAGGAGCTTCGCTGGCTCACCTACCTGCTGACTGACCTTGGAGAGCCGCCTCGTTCTCCTCCAGTGCTGTACGTAGACAACAAGGCCATGCTGGCCTTGTGTCGAGAGCAGCGTCTGGAGCACATAACAAAGCACATTGCTCTTCGCTACTTCCTTGCTCGTGAGCTACAGCAGCGTGGACAGTTGCGGCTTGCGTACGTGGCCTCTGAGGCCAACACTGCTGATGTGTTCACCAAGGCACTCGCGCCTTGTGACCATCAGCGCTTCTGCACCCAGCTGGGTCTTGTGCCTGTCTTGCCTCACTTGCTCTCCTCTTGACTTTACTTGTACTGTCACATATATATACCTGCTCTTGCTTGTCTAGCTTTATATATATATGTGTGTACTCCTGCATGTGAACTGGCCTTGTGGCCTTGCTCTTGTGCTCGGACTGTGTGGTGACTTTGTGATCCACCCTGAGCTTTGCTTTGCTTTGCTTGACTGGTCTTGTGACCCCTTGTTCTCCCCCACTTTGCCTATGGGGGTGTGTCAGAACATATATGTAGCTTATGCTGTTGTGTAGGCTACAGTGGGGTATCCCATAGGGGGTACAACCCAATTAGGGTTTTGCTATTTGTACTCACTTCACTCATAGTTCATTCATTCTCGTTCTATTCTCCACAGTGTGTCCCAGGTAGACCCTATCGAGCCTGTTGAGGTAGCTGTCAACTCTGGTGCTGCTAGGGGTGCTGAGCCTGCGGGTGCGGGGCCTCGGGGTGCTGAGCCTGAGTGTGCGTAGCCTGGGGGTACTGAGCCTTGGGTTGCTATGTCTGAGGGTGCGGAGCCTGGGGGTGCTGAGCCTAAGCGTGCGGAGCCTGGGGGTGCTGAACCTGAGCAAGCTAGGGCTGGAGGTACTTTGTCCTCTGGAGGTCTTACGGGTGTCTTGACACGGCGGGAGCCACTCTCTCCACCGCAGCTGCGAGAGTCGTTTGCTCGGCGCTGGAGTCGTGCTACTGGAGCTGGGGGGCCTACCGCTAGAGGTGTTGCTGGCGCTAGAGGTACTACTGATGCTGTAGCTGCTGGAGGTGCTGGAGGCGCTGGTCCCAGAGGTGCTTGTCCTAGAGGTTTCGGAGCTGCTGGAGCTGGAGGTGCTACTGGAGCTGGAGGTGCTACTGGAGCTGGAGGTGCTGCTGCTGCTGGAGCCGCTGGTCCCAGAGGTGCTCGTCCTGGAGGCACTGGAGATACTGGGGCTGGTGGTGCTGCAGGAGTTGGAGCTCAAGGCGCTGGAGAATTTCCTGCTGGAGGTGCTGCTGGTGCTAGAGCTGCTGGAGGTGCTGGAGCTGGTGGCGCTGCAGGAGTTGGAGCTGGAGACCCTAGAGCTGGGGGTACTGGTGCTGTCTCTGCTTGTTCTGGATGCGCTGCGCGGCCGCGGACGTACTTCGTTCCACTCCTTCAGCAGGTTCTTGGTCTCCCGCCTTCTACTGGTCCTACTCCTTCCTTAGTGTGTCCGCCGCCTCACCAGTCGCAGTCGCAGCTAGCCTCCTAACTGCCTAGTCCTTCTCCTTACACTGGGCCGTCAGGTGGTCTTGCGGAGCGTTGTGAGCCTGCGACTCGTCCTGCGTCGCCTGTTCGCGCTGCTCGCACTGGTCGTCGTGTTCCGCGTCAGCGTCCTCCTCTTTTCTCCGGCACACACCAGATGGCAATTCGTCCTTCCTCTGTTCCACTGCGTGTCCCTCTGCCGTCTCCTCCTACGTCCTCCCTTGCTGATGGTCCGGACCCAGAGTCTCACTCCCTTCGCCTTGCTAGTCCTACTGTCACGCGTCTCCTGGCCACTGTTGTCACCAACCCTTCGTTTGCGTCTACTGCTGCGTCTGCTCTTGTTGCTGTGCTGGTTGACTTTGCTGCCGCCTGTCGTCTAGATTACGCCGCTAGTCTTGTTGCTGAGTCTGAGTTTGTCTGTCCTCCGTCCGTCGGGGGTGAGTGTGCTCTTGGCACGGACGTCCTTGAGGACAGGCAGGAGGAAATTGAGTGCTTTGCAGCTGCTGTACCTCATCTCGTGTCCATGCTGATTGCACCTGAGGGAGACCCGGATGCACCAGACATCCCGACCCCGCGCTCTTACGCAGAGGCGATAGAGGGTCCCTACTCCTTTCAGTAGAAATCAGCCATGGACGCAGAGATGGTGGCATCCTGGAAGTCCACATGCACTTACGTCGACGAGGTTCCCCCTCCTGGGGCGAACATCGTCAGTGGCATGTGGATTTTCAGGGTGAAGCGGTTGCCGGGTTTTCCGCTTGTCTTCAAGGCTCGTTACGTTGCACGAGGCTTCAGTCAGCGACATGGAGTTGACTTCTTCCAGACCTTCTCCCCTACCCCGAAGATGACCACTCTTTGGGTGCTACTGCACGTCGCCGCTCAGCGTGACTACGAGCTTCACTCTCTTGAATTCAGCACTGCTTTCCTACAGGGCAGCCTGCACGAGGAGATCTGGCTGCTCCGCCTATCTGACTTTACCGGGTCGTTTCCTGCAGGTACAAAGTGGAGCCTCCAGCGGCCAGTCTACGGTCTCCGCCAGGTGCCTCGTGAGTGGCACAACACACTGAGGACGACTCTTGCGGCTCTTGGGTTTGCTCCTTAATTGCTGACCCGTCGCTGTTTCTACGCACCGACACTTTGCTACCGCCGTTCTACATCCTCGTGTACGTCGACGATTTGGTTTTTGCCACTGCTGACACTGAGGCACTGACTCTAGTGAAGTCGGAGCTGCAGAAGAGACACACGTGCACAGACCCCGGTGAGCTGCGCATTTATTTTTGCTTGCAAATCACCCGGGACAGAGCACGGCGCACCATTACCTTGACTCAGTCACACATCGTGCAGCAGGTCCTTCAGCGCTTCAACTTCCAGTACTCCTCGCCACAGCCCTCTCCTCTGCCTACCGGTCACTCGCTCTCAGCTCTGCCTTCGGATGAGTCCGTAGAGCCGAGTGGCCCGTATCCAGAGCTTGTGGGCTGCCTCATGTACCTGATGACCTGCACTCGACCTAACCTTGCTTACCCTCTTAGCATCCTGGCACGCTACGTTGCGCCCGGGAGACACCGACCAGAGCACTGGAAGGCAACTAAGAGGGTGATGCGCTACTTGTGCAGTACATCGGGCATGGGCCTCGTGCTTGGAGGACGGGCTCGAGTTGTCCTCACTGGTCACGCAGACGCTTCTTAGGTTGACGACTTGGCTACGCAGTGGTCGTTACAAGGTTACACCTTCAGCTGCGGAGGTAACTAGTGCAACGGGAGCTAGACTACGGGCTAGGCATGGATGCTCGTGTGATCTTTGCGTTCGTTCGTTCCTTAGTCGTTTCCAAGTTCTAACACTGCTTGCTAGTTCACGGGGAAAATTGGAAAGAGTTCCACTAGGAAATCATGACCACAAAAGTTCAGAATGATTGCATCAACATTGGCAATACAGACTACATCAGACCTAGCAAGGCTGTTGGCCGACTGCCAGCGCAGCACGGTCGACCGCGTGCCAGCACGACTTGGTCGACCGCGCTCAAGCAGAGCAGAGTCGTGACTTGCCAACGTTGCAAGTCAGCGGTGTGCCAACAGTGTTGCACCCGCCTGACAATGGTGCACCAGTTTCCTAGGTGCGTGCAGCTGGTTGGCGCCCAACTCCCCGTCACATGCCTAGCGCAGACACTCCACTCGTGACGGCGCCCACCAGCCACGTCGACCTCGGGATACCACCCCCGAGGTCGTTCTCGCAGAAAACACCCCCGGCGACTTTCGTCCACGTCACCCAGGTATCCTGGTCAACCGGGTATCACGCGGCCCATGTGGCCCCCGGTCGTCCATCCGCGGCCTCCGGCGGCCCCCGCGGTCCCGTGGTTGCCCCACGGCCTCCCGCGGCCCCGCGGTCTCCCGCAGCCTCCCGCGGCCTCCAGCGGCCCCGCGGTCTCCCGCGGCCTCCCGCGGTCCCGCGCCCCCCCCGTGGTACCGCGGTCCCCGCGGTCCTCCTGCGGTCCCGCGGTCCCCGCGGTCCTCCCGCGATCCTGCGGTCCCCGCGGTCCTCCCGCGGTCCCGCGGCCCTCCCGCGGTCCCCCGCGGTTCTCCCGCGGTCCCGCGGTCCTCCCACGGTCCCGCGGTCCCCGCGGTCCTCCCGCGGTCCCGCGGCCCTCCCGTGGTCCCGTGGCCCTCCCCCGGTCCCGCGGTCCCCGCGGTCCTCCCGCAGTCCCGCGGTCCTCCCGCGGTCCCGCGGTCCCCCGCGGTTCTCCCGCGGTTCCGCGGTCCTCCCGCGGTCCCGCGACCCTCCCGCAGTCCCCCACGGTCGGCTCCGCCCAAGCAAGGACGGGGCCAAACACTACTCCCGTTGACATCAACCGCATGTGCACCTGGGCTGGTGCTAATGCCATCCCTCACCACCGCTAGGGGCAACAACTCCCGCTGGTGGGCCCGCCGGTACAATACTTCCTCCAGGGCCTCCTCCTCCAGGTGCACTAGTGCCACCGCCACCACCACTGCCACTCCCAGCTCCACCTTCGCCACCTCCACCACCATCCTTCCGCCCTTTCTTGCTTCCCTTGCCTCATTTCTGCCCACCAGTAGCAAAAACAGCTGTAGTCTCCTCAACATTGAAGGTGGGAAGCTGAGGTACAGCACACCCCTTAAAGTGACGAGGAGCTACTGCGTCAGTGGCAGAGGCAACAGAGAGGAGGTTACTTTCGATCTTCGAGAGAGTGCTCTCAATGAGGAGGCGTTCAGGGAGGCGAGTGACTAACTAGTGAATGGTAAGCCACATAGGAGGGGGGGCAAGCTTAAGCTCGGCATCGGTACAGGCTGTACGGTAGCTAGTGTCGAGGGAATGCAGGTGGGTGGCAAGGTCGGAGACAGTCGCAAACGACCCAAGGTTAGGAAACACGAACGACGTGAGGAGTCGGCTGAGGGAGGTAGAGGAAAGGGTGGAATAACGAGCAATCATAGCATCATAACACCCCTTCGCAGTCTTGACCTGAGAGTAGTGAGCAGCCTCACTCAGCGGAAGAAGGTCTGTGAGCACCAGTGCAGCCGCGGCGTCCCGAGAGTCCCATATGTCACGTGCCAGGAACAGTCCGCCTGTTCCGTCGCAGTGGGAGCAGGCTCAATAGGCAGGGGGTCGGGGCGTGCAGGGGCCCGGAATGCACCAAACGCGTGGGCGTACAAGATGGCACCGTCCTAGTGCTGACTTGTAATGTGCCGTTGAGCCTAGCGGAGCCACGTACTAAAATCGATTCAGTTGTGTATTTCTAGTTTGTAAAACCGCGCACTCAACAATTTGTTTCGAATTTGCATACGTCAATGTCGAGTCTGGATGCCAATCGATGACATTTCAGCTTAGAGCTTCAAATACCTAAAGCTCTTTGTGTCGGAACTATCTTGTAGGCTGTAGTGGGGCACTCCTTATGGGGTACAGCATTGTTAGGTTTTGCCTACACAAACCTTGTATTGCCCTGTTTCTAGTCACTCCTTGTTCTAGTTTTCACATGGTATTAGAGCAGAATCGTTCTTAGGGCCCACCAAACGTTCCGCCCTGCCCTAACTGAATTTGTTTTTTAAGCTGCCCCTACAGCCGCTCTGCCCTTGGAGCCCGCGTGCTGCCCCTTCGACCGTGCTGACCCTGCAGCCGTGCCAGCCCCTGCAGACTTTGGGCGCTGCCTCTGCAGCACGCGCGCCGCCCTGCCCCTGCAGCCGTGCTGCCCCTGCAGCCGTGCTGCCCCTGCAGCCGTGCCTGCCCCTGCGGCCCGTGGGCGCTGCCTCTGCAGCCCGCGCGCCGCCCTGCCAGGCCGCGCGTCGCCCCTGCAGCCCGTGGGCACTGCCCCTACGACCCGCGCACCGCCCTGCCGAGCCGCGCGTCGCTCCTGCTTGTCGCGACGCCCCTACGGGACCCACGCGGCGTCGCCCCTGCTTGTCTCGGCGACCCCTGGGCGCCATCCCTGCTTGTCGTGGCGCCCCCTGGACGCCACCCCTACTCGTCGCGGCGCCCCCGGGGCGTCGCCCCTGCTTGTCGCGGCGCCCCCTGGGCGCCGTCCCTGCTCGTCGCGGAGCCCCCAGCCGTAGTCGCGGCACCGCCCTGCAGCAGCTGCCGCGGAGCCCCCTGCCGCAGTCGCGGCCCCGCCCTGCAGCAGCTGCCGTGGAGCCACCTCCCGCAGTCGTGGCCCCGCCCTGCAGCAGCGGACGCGGAGCCCCTTGCCGCCGTCGCGGCCCCACCCTGCAGCAGCTGCCGCGGAGCCCCCTGCCGCCGTCGCGGCCCCGCCCTGCAGCAGCTGCCGCGGAGCTCCCTGCCGCTGTCGCGGCCCCGCCCTGCAGCTGTCGCGGCCCTGTCCTGCCGCCGTAGTGGCCCTGCCCTGTCGTGGTCGCGCCTTTGCCTTGCAGCAGCTGTCGCGGCCCCGCCGTCGCCGCCGTCGTGCGCCTACCCTGCCGCAGCCCGCCGAGCGCCGGCCCTGCCCGCCACTGGTGAGCACCTGCCCTACCCACGCTTCCAGCGCGCCTGCCTTACTAGCACGCTGCCGCGCCAGTCTGCCTGCGTGTTTGCCGCGCCTGCCTGCCCACCGAGCCGCGCCGCCCAGCTGAGTCGCGCCGCTCCGCCGCGCCGAGCCGCGCCGTGCTGCCGGGCTGTGCAGCTATGCTCTACTGAGCCGCACTGCCCTGCACGTGCTGCTACTGCTGCAACTAGCGGTGGCCAAATGCAGCTCCAGCGACGTCCACGCGAGCCTCTCACGCCCCAGCAGCTTCGTGAGTGGTATGCTAGTTGAGGTTGTGGCGGTGGCCGTCGTGGCTGTTGCCCTGGAGCTGGTCAGTCGGGAGCGTCTCGCAGTGGCCAGATGCAGCTGCAGCGGCGTCCGCGCGAGACACTTACGCCTCACCAGCTTCGTGCATGGTACGCTCAGAGTAGAGGGTCTCGGAGTACCATTCGCTGCCTGTACGTCATTCGAAAGGTGATCGGGCTGGTCAGGTTTGCGGGACGGTTGGTCACACAGAGTCGCACTGCTTCGCCCGTCTGAGCGACGCCTGGCGTACCGAGTTTGGCAACGAGGCTGAGCTCCCCACCTCGCTGGAGCTGCTAAGGCAGAGGGTCGATATTTTTGCTCTTGACTATGATGCTATCCTCACTGCCATGTATGCATTGCCTACTAGTGCTGAGGGTGCCTGTCACCTGTGCGTACCTCCTGACCCAGGTATAGAGTCTGCTGCTCTAGGTGTTGGTGAGGCTGCTGCTCTGGGTGCTAGTGCGTCTCCTGCTCTAGGTGCTGGTGTGGCTTCTGCTCTAGGTGCTAGTGAGTCTGCGGCATGTAATTCCATTCGTACAGCCCATCTGGCCCGTGGAAGGCCGTTTTCTTCTTGTCTTCTTCTGCTATTGGTATCTAGTTGAAACCTTGTCGCAGATCCAATGTGGAGAACACCCAGCTACAGTGTAATTGGTCGAATATCTCTTCTGCCATGGGCATCGGGTATCTGTCTGTGGCCGTTACTTTGTTCAGTCCACGGTAGTCGCCACACATGCGGCGAGACAGTATGGCGTCGGTCAGGTCCGTCCTCGCTGCCACAACTGTCGCTGCTGCGTAGTCGGATGACGACCGCCTGATCAATCCGGCGCTTAGCAGCTCCTGACACTTCTCGGTGCAGACACTGATATCTTGGGGGCTCATCCTCCTCCTTCTCCGGTATACCGGCACCTCGCTGGTCAGCGTTAGACGCATTGTGCTGGTGACGCACTTTCCAAGTTGCTGCAGCGTGTGTGCGAATGCGGCTGCATGTTGTCTCAGTACTGCTTCCAGCCGCAGCGCCATCTCCCCTTGCACAGCTCCACCTATGTCCCACTCCGTTCCTTGTGGCCGAGCCTCCTCTGCTTCTGCCCATGCTGCCGCTGCTCCCGTTGCCCTTGCCCCCCCCTGTTCATCCGCCCCTCCCCCTTCTTCTTCCGTTCCTGCCCCCAGTGCTGCGCCCTCTCCTTCCACCTGTATCGCCATGTACGCTCGGCTGGGCCCCAGGAAGACTTCGTCCGGGTCTGGGATCCATCTCCGTAGGGTCCTCCTCATCCTCGGAATCCCAGTCCATCTCCGGCTCTCCTTCCCCCCACTGCTCTTCCTCTTCCTCTTGGTCTGGGTATCTCCCTGGCGCTTCCTCCTGATCATTCAGCCTCTCAGCCCTCTTCTCTTGTGGCACTCCCTTCCTTCTCATCTCCCATCCTTCCTCCTCAAGGCGTTCGAGCACGATCTGTGACTCTTCCTCTTTGACCTCGTCATCCTCTGTCTTCGGGGTTGCCCTTTCTGCATGGTCCCTGCGCCGCTCCAGTCGGTTCCTCTCCAGCTGCCTGTACATGGTCCCCACTAGCCAGTGCAAGGCATTCAAGTCCATTGCTTTTCCCAACGCCCTCCTCCGCTGCGTCTCTGTCACCTTCAGACTCGCCGTTGCTCCTACCATGAAGCCCATCGCCAGCTCCCGCTCTAGCGCAGACGGCTCCTCCCACTCTCCCGTCAGTTGGTCGTACACCATCCTTGGCCCCTCTATGCCATACTTCATCTTGAAGCCCTCTGCTCGCTCGTAGGCCACTAAGGTCGGCCACGCCTGCCTTGATTTTCCCACCGCGTTGCAGGGATATTGTGTCTCGTGATCTGGGTGTCGCACAGGTGCGGGGATCCGTGCCGGCTCCAATATCTCCGCCACCAGCCTCGGCCGGGGGCGCTCCATCAATGACAACTCGTACTGAAGGACTGCCTCTGGCAGCACGTTCTGCCAGTATCTACGCGGTCGGTGCGCCCTGCTCCCGTTCTGAGCCGCATCCCATGCTACCCCTGCCCCCAGCTCTCCTTGGATTTCTTCTTCCGCCAGCTTGACTGCCTCTCTTTCATCATCCTTGGTGTCTACGTTTTCCACGATGTACGCCACCCTCCTTGCTTTTGCTTGATCAGCTGAAGGATCCTGATCAGCTCCGGAAACAGTCCGCTCCTTGGGTCACTCATACCTCTTCCAGCTCCTGCTCGTGACATGCCTTCGCACTCCCAGCCTGCTATCACCAGATCGATGTGCCCCCGGCGGGCCAGCGCCTCCTCCTTCACGTCCTCCACGCGGTGACAGGTCCATTCCGCTCCTCTCTCCACTGCTCCCTCATACAGCTGAGACGGGTAGCGCTCCTCCAATTTCTTGATGTGATGCCAAGACATAGTGCTTGCCGCGTCGTCATTGTCGACGTAGATGTACGTTTGCACCCGCAGTCCTGCCTTCAGCACCGCCGCTAGGCCCGTGCTGATGCCTCCAAACAACTCCAAGAGCACAATCAGCTTCTGAAACACCCGGCTGTTCAAGTGCAACTGCTTCAGACTCCCGCTTACCCCTCATTGCTGTCGGTGCCAGTCGCGATAGCGCCGCTCCTCCTCCAGCTCCTCCCAGTTCCGCCTACCCAATTCCTGTTCCGCTGTCTTCACTTCCGCCTGGTACGCCTCCCGCGGCTCTCGACGGATGAACCTCACCGGAAGTTCTGCCACTCGCCCATCGTATTCTCAGTAGGTTACACGGTATGTCAGCCTTTCTTCCCACATACAGATGGTCGAGCCGATGCTATACAGAAATTCCACCCCCAGGAGTAGATCGTAGTTCTCTGACGGTGAGATGCCACACTGCAGTTTGGCGGAGCACTCTTCCGGACTGCCTTGCCGAATCATTATCTACACCGTTGCCCTGGTCTTCGGCATCCACTTCGTGCCCCCTCCTTCCGCCGTCATGAGCATGAGTCCCTCCGCAATCTGCCTTTCTAGCCTGTCCAGCTGTAGCTGCTCCGCCAGCCGTTTCCCTATCAGCACTGGATGAGCGCCCGTATCGATGATGGCCTGCTTCACTGGCAGTCCCCCTATGGTGATGTATCCGTTCTCTGGTACCAATACTGACGTGGCGCAGCTGAGCCGTTCCAGCGGGTGACGTCGTGGTGCTACCCCTTCTCTCGCTTCCCCGGCCGGCCGCCTGGGCCCATACTCTGCTCGTTCGGTGGTCCTTGGTCGTAGGCGCCTCTCTCTTGGCCTCAGCTTCAGTTCATCTCTCTCCCTGGCGGGCCGCGCTATCAGACAGAACTCCTCTTCACTCCCTTCTTCTTCCTCCTCCTCCCTCGCCATCAGTGTTGGCTTCCTCTCTCGCCTTGGCTCTCGTTCTTCCAACTGGGCCCGCAGCCTCTCTATCTCCGCTCGCATCTCAGCCACTTCTCCTCTCTCCCTTGGTTCCCTGCGTCGTGAATAGCAGTCTCTCTCTGCATGCCCCTTCCTTCCACATTTCCCGCATGTTGGTGCCTCTGAGCACTCCCTTCGCAGATGATCTTCTTTGCCGCAAATGGAACATGCCGGTGGATTGCGACAATCTCGCCTCAGATGACCGCTCTGCCTGCAGTTGTGACACTTCCTCCCCTCTGTTGGTCCCCTGGGAGGTCGCGTGCTCTCCACGGGGCTCGCCGACTAAGCTGGCCTCCTCCTGTCCGACGGTCCTTCTCCAGTCCGTTCTGCCTCAAACAGTCGCCTCCCAGTTTCCACTCTTTTGGCTCTCTCGTAGGCGACGCGCAGCGTTGCTTCCGCCCCCATCTCGAAGATCTTGATTTGCACGTCTCGCTTCAGTTCGTAATTCAGACCATTCAGGAACTTGCTGACGAGTCGCCCCTGGTCCACGCAATTCATGTCCTCTCCCAGTTCTACTAGCCGCCCGTAGTAGGCCAGCAGAGACTCCCCTGTCCTCCACTTGTAGTTCCTGAACTCCACCACTCACTATGGCGTTTGCAGCGGGAACTGATCTCGCAGCATCTCCAGAAATCGCTTCGTGGGTTCCCTTTCTCCCGGCCTGCCTTGCTCCGCCCAATCCAGCAATTCCCGTCGGCAGATCCGATAGTACGTTTCAGCCTCTCCCGTCAGAGTGTTAGCGAGACCCCTGAAGAACTCATCCGCCGCCAGTCGATCTTGCTCCCACCTCGCCCGCAAGTTTTCCAACTGCATCAGGTAATTCTTCAGCGACGGTCCCCGCCTCATCTCTCCTGAGAACCGCTCCCGTACCTCCACCTTAGGCAGCATCGTGTATCGCCAGCGTGAAGTCGCCGCCTCCTCCTCGAACCCCTGCCATGACGCACTCCGCTGGTACGGCCTGTCGCTGCTCCTCCTTCCTTCCACTACCGCCGCGCCTCTAGCGGGGACTGGCTGTTCTGCGCCTGCGGTCCCTTCACCCTGCTCCACCTCGCGCGTCCTCTTGCGCTGCCTGTCGGAGCCCGTGGCTCCGCCTCCCTTTTCCGTCTCGGCTCCGGTTGCGCCTTGCGCACCTGCTCCGTCTCCGCTTACAGGCTTCTCCCTTCCTTCGTTGTCCATCGTCGTTTTCTCCGTTACTAGATCCTTCGCAACGAAATCTAACCTAGATCTAGTGGGCATGCCCTAACCTCCTCAGATTGCTTGTATGTGATAAGCTCGGAGCTCCTTCACACACCACTTCACAGCTAAGCGTAGATTCTACGGCATGTCTTCTTGTTATGTCTCCCTGTCAACACCGTTAGCTCACGTTTACAGCCACGAATTGTGTAAATTGGAAAACATACAAGCAATAGCAATTGCTACCACAGTTCCACCTAATCTACCAGCTCTGCCGCCGCCACACACCAACTCTACCCTGCTTCTCCTAGTCTACTCTGTAGAGGTTGAACCCCAAGCGAGCAGACTTGCAGCCGTGCTGCTTCTTGCCCTCCTCTCCAAACCCTTGCTACTCTGCCTCCAACTGCCATCATTCAGATCCAGCTGGCTCCCGGTAGCAATCCTGCACACACAACGAAACAAACAAGCATGCACTCGTACACCCATCCAACTCTGGCGCTGTAGTCGCCTTCCACGCTGCACCTGCCTTGTTCCGCTACCGATCCTCGCTGCCTTGCTCCGTTCCACGTCGGTCCCGCCCTGTTCCGCACCCATGCAAACCTTCCACCCTTTCGGTTCGGCAACCGTCCATTCCTTCTGCTTCGCAATGTCCCCCTCGACCCTTCGCCTCCCGTCCGCGCTCCACTTCGCCCCGCTATGTACAATGTATACAGTATGTACACCGCCCTTACACCTCGCCTTATCACTCACATTCACAGAAATGTGACATTGACGACTACTCGCGTTACACCACAGTCTTCCCCTTGCGCCACAAGGGTGAGGTCACTGAGGTGCTGATCGACTGGATCCGCGCTGCCCGTCATCAGCTCAGCGAGAGTTTCGGCTTGGACCTTCTTGTTCTGCGTCTGCACTCTGACAGAGGTGGAGAGTTTTCCTCCGACCTTCTACGAGCCTTTTGTCGTGCGGAGGGCATCCGCCAGATGTTCACGCTCCCGACCTCTCCGCAGAAAAATGGGATTGCTGAGCGCAGCATTGGCATGGTCATGGATGTGGCTCGTACGTCCATGATCCATGCGGCTGCTTCCCATTTTCTGTGGCCGTTCGCGGTTCAGTACGCGGCGCATCAGCTCAAACTCCAGCCCTGGGTCTCCATGCTGGACACCACACCTACTCTGCGGTGGACGGGGAAGGTTTGCGATGCGTATGCCTTCCGTGTCTGGAAATCTCGAGCTTTTGTCCGCGACTTGTCTGCGGACAAGCTGTCATTCCGTGATGTTCCCTGCGTCTTCCTTGGCTCCCCCCCTGACGCGCCTGGTTGGCAGTTTTACCACCCCACCTCGCGCCGTGTTCTGTCCTCTCAGGACGTCACGTTTGACGAGTCGGTTCCTTACTACCGTCTCTTCCCCTACCGCACCGCCCCCCTTCCCCCCCCCCGGCGCTCTTCCTCGCGCCAGGTCCTCCCCTGGTAGACCCCCTCCCTGCTCAGGGTCCTGCCCCCTCAGGTGTGTCCCAGGTAGACGCAGAGGAGCCTCTCGAGGTAGCTGTTGACTCTGGTGCTACTAGGGGTGCTGAGCCTGCCGGTGCCGGGTCTGGGGGTGCTGAGCCTGAGTGTGCGGAGCCTGGGGTGCTGAGTCTGGGGGTGCTGAGCCTGGGGGTGTTGAGCTTGGGGTTGCTGAGTCTGGGGGTGCGGAGCCTGCGTGTGTGGAGTCTGGAGGTGCTGAGCTTGGGGGTCCTTCGGGTGCTTCGTCCCGGCGGGAGCCACTCTCTCCACATCAGCTACGTCAGTGGTTTGCTTGACGCTGGAGCTGTGTTGCTGGAGCTTATGGTGCTACTAGAGCTGGAGGTCCTGCTGTTGCAGGAGCTGCTAGGGTTCTGGAGCTACTGGTCCCGGAGGTGCTCGTACTGGAGGTACTGGAGCTGCTGAGCCTCGTGGTGCTGCTGGGGCTGGAGTTGCTGGAGGTGCTGGAGCTGGCGGTGCTGCTGGAGCAGGCGCTGCTGGAGGCACTGGAGGTGGGGCTACTGGAGGTGCTGGCGCTGGAGGTGCTGCTGGAGCCGGTGCTCCTGGGGGTGCTGGAGTTAGCGCTACTGGAGCTGCTAGAGGTGCTGCTGGAGCTGGTGGTGCTGCTGGAGTTGGAGCTGACGCTGAGGGTGCAGGTGCTGTCCCTACTGGTTCTCAGGGCGCTGCGCGGCCGCGGCCATACTTCGTTCCGCTCCTTTCTACTGGTCTCCCGCCTTCTACTAGTCCTGCTCCTTTCTTAGAGTGTGCATCGCTTGTCCAGTCGCAGTCACCGTTACAAGTCGCCTGTTCGTACTGCTCGCACTAGTCGTCGTGGTTCGCGTCAGCGTCCTCCTCCTATCCCTGGCACACACCGGATGGCTCTGCGTCCTTCCACTGCTCCTCAGTGTGTCCCTCTACCATCTCCTCCTTCGTCCTCCCTGTCTGTTCGGATCCGGAGTCTGACTCCCTTCGTGCTGCTAGTCCTACTGTCACGCGTCTCCTGGCCAGTATTGTCACTAACCCTTCCTTTGAGTCTACTGCTACGTCTGCTCTTGTTGCTTAGCTTGTCGACTTTGCTGCTCGCCACCGTCTAGACTACGCCGCTAGTCTTGTTGCTGAGTCTGAGTCTGTCTGTCCTCCGCCCATAAGGGGTGAGTGTGCACTTGGCACCGGCGTCCTTGAGGACAGGCAGGAGGAGTTCCAGTGTTTTGCTGTTGCTTTACATCATCTCGTGTCCATGCTGATTGCCCTTGAGGGAGACTCGGATGCACCAGACATCCCGACCCCGCGCTCTTACGCAGATGCGATAGAGGGTCCCTACTCCTCTTAGTGACAGACAGCTATAGACGCAGAGATGGCTTCTGGAAGTCCACAGGCACCTACGTTGACGAGGTTCCCCCACATGGGCCGAACATTGTCGATGGCATGTGGATCTTCAGGGTGAAGCGGCCGCCGGGTTCTCCGCCTGTCTTCAAGGCGCGTTACGTGGCTCGAGGCTTCAGTCAGCGGCAGGGAGTTGACTACTTTCAGACCTTCTCTCCCACCCCAAAGATGACCACTCTTTGGGTGCTGCTACACGTTGCCGCTCAGCGTGACTTCACTCTCTTGACTTCAGCACAGCCTTCCTACAGGGCAGCCTACACGAGGAGATCTGGCTGCGCTGACCACATGGCTTCATTGGGTCGTTTCCTCCTGGTACCCAGTGGAGCCTCCGGCGGCCAGTCTACGGTCTCCGCCAGGTGCCCCGTGAGTGGCACGACACACTGAGGACTACGCTTGTGGCTCTTGGGTTTGCTCCTTCTACTGCTGACCCGTTGCTGTTTCTGCGCACCGACACTTCGCTGCCGCCGTTCTACATCCTCGTGTACGTCGACGACTTGGTTTTTGCCACTACTGACACTTAGGGACTCGCCCACGTGAAGTCGGAGCTACAGAAGAGACACACGTGCACAGACCTGGGTGAACTGCGCAGCTATCTTGGCTTGCAGATCACCCGGGACAGAGCACGCCGCACCATTACCTTGACTCAGTCACACATGGTGCAGTAGGTCCTTCAGCGCTTCAACTTTACGTACTCATCACCTCAGGCCAGTCCTCTGTCTACTCGCCACTCGCTCTCAGCTCTGCCTTCGGATGAGTCCGTAGAGCCGAGTGGCCCATACCCAGAGCTTGTTGGCTGCCTCATGCACCTGATGACCTGCACTCGACCTGACCTGGCATACCCTCTTAGCATCTTGGCACGCTATGTTGCTACTGGGAGACACCGACTAGAGCACATGGATGCAGCTAAGAGGGTGTTGCGCCACCTGAGCAGTACGTCGGGCATGGGCCTCGTGCTTGGAGGACGGGCTCGGGTTGTCCTCACTGGTCACCCAGACGCTTCTTGGGTTGAGGACTTGGCTACGCAGCGGTCGTCACAGGGTTACACCTTCAGCCTTGATTCCGGCTCGGTTTCGTGGCGGTATACCCGCTCGTCTTCTGTTCTCAGCTCCAGTTGTAAGGCTAAGACCTACGCTGGGGCCATGGCTGCACAAGAGTTACGCTGGCTCACCTACCAGTTGACTGACTTGGGAGAGGCGCCTCGTTCTCCTCCAGTTCTGTACGTCGACAACAAGGCCATGCTTGCCTTGTGTCAGGAGCACAGACTGGAGCACAGAACGAAGCACATTGCTCTGCGCTACTTCCTTGATCGAGAGTTGCAGCAGCGTGGTCAGCTTCGTCTTGCTTACGTGGCCACTCGGGCCAACACTGCTGATATCTTTACCAAGGCACTCCAGCCTTTATATACTAGCGTGATCATCAGCGTTTTTATACTATGTTTGGTCTTGTGCCTACTTGGCCTCACTTGCTCACCTCTTGACTTTGTTTGTACTGTGATCTATATATACCTGTACCTGCATGCTTACTATTGCTAGGTTGAGATTACTGTCTTGCTTGTTCACTTTGATTTATAACCCTGCATGTGAACTGGCCTCGTGGCCTTGTACTTGTGCTCAGAATGCGTGGTGACGTCGTGATCCACCCTGAGCTTGACCTTGTCTTGTTCTCTTGTTTGTCCCCCAATTTGCCTATAGGGGTGTGTCAGAACTATCTTGTAGGCTGTAGTGGGGCACTCCTTATGGGGTACAGCATTGTTAGGTTTTGCCTATACAAGCCTTGAACTGCCCTGTTTCTAGTCATTCCTTGTTCTTGTTTTCACACTTTGAGCCACCGAATGTCATACAATTTCTTGAACCTTATAGCTCGAGTCCCAAATTGCGGGGCGCGCGAGTCAATTTTTTGAAACTTGATAGTGAGGAATTTGCAAACTAAGGGCGGGTCCAGCACGTACGTTTTCAGCCGGTGGACATTTCATTCTCTACGATCAATCATCTTACGTCATGGTGCAAAACGGTGAAAACTAGAAACCGTTGTGCACCAGCTAGTATCGTTTACTACCACAACGGATGAATTGTAAAGAAAGTGGAAATGTACACGCTGGACCCGCACTAATGAGCGACTTTCAATTTGGGACTTTCGAGCTCCCACCAGGGGAAACGACACAAACTCGCTGGGAGTATCAAAAAGAGACGAATTTGTCAAATTATATTTTCTCTTCATAGCACAGAATCTAAACTCCTCCCATGTCAACCTTTTAAAATGTGAACAATCTGGGCTTCAGGCTTCAAAGCTTAGCTCCACTAGCGCTTTAAGAGGATACCAGCATTACTTTCGTCTGGTCAACATCGGTAACTTTTATCTGGTCGTAGCAAGGCACATGCCACGGGTACTGCTCTGCGTTCATCTAGGCATTCTCGGTTTCTGCTACTGAATGTGAATTGGTGCCTGGATCCTAACCCACCAGATGAGCATGGTCTTTTATCTGTTACATTGGTTGTGCCGCGACTTAAGGGTCATGATTTTCCCGAAATTCAATGACAACGGTATACATACAAAAGTTGTTATCTACTGGGATATATATACAGCAACACATCAAGCGGTCGTATTTGTCAAACATGATACTTGTTATATTTGTGTAGGCTATAGTGGGTTAGCCTTCTAGGGGGTACACTACTCTAGGTTTGTGGTACTTGTACTCCAATTCCCTTCTAGTCAATCATTCTCATTCTCTCTTAATTTCTAACATGGTATCACAGCCTAGGGTTAGGAACCTAGGACCGTACTTAGGGCCCACCGTTTCCGCTCGAAGCGCCCTCGTGCGCCATCCTTTCCTAGCACCCTCGTGCGCCTCACTCCTAGTGCGCCTTCGAGCGCCTCCTCTCCTCTTACGCTGCCCGTGCGCAGCCGCTAGCAACCCGCGCGCGCGGCCCTTTTTCCCGTCGCGTAGCCCGCTAGCCGCCCGTGCGCGGCCCGTTTCCTGAGCGCGCGGCCTGCTAGCCGCTCGCGCCGCCATCGCCGCCCACGCGCGTCCCTTCCTAGCCGCCCGTCGACCGCCGACGCGTCCCCTTAGGCCGCCGCCGCGACACCTAGAGCGGCCCGCTAGCCGCCCGTCGACCGCCGCCACGTCCTCCTAGGCCGCCGCCAGCACAAACGCAGCCGCGGCCGGCGCACAGCCGCACCATAGGCGCCGCCGCGCACCGAGCATAGGCCCGCCATCGCACCGCCCTGCCTGCCCGAGTCGCGGCGCCTGAGTCGCGCCGCCCTGATCGTGCCGCGCCGCCCCACCTGTAGCAACTGCTGTTCTTGTTCCTGTTACAGCTACTACCGCTACTGCTACTGCTACTGCTGCTACTACTACTGCTGCTACTGCAACTATAGCTAGCCCTGCTGTGCTAGCTTTCGATGCTGAGGGCCGCCCACTGAAGTTTGAGACCTGGATCGATGACCTGCACCTATTCCTCCAGCTCACTGCCAAGAAGGATATCTCACTGTACGATCACGCGCTAGGTCATGCTGGTGCCCTTGCTGCTACTGCCCGTTCACAGTGGCCGATCGATGAGCGTGAGCACTTTGGCCAGCACAAAACTGCACAGGCACTGTACACTACTGTAGTGGCACGCTACTCCTCACCTGCCTTTGCTGCGCTAGACCGTCTCTCGCTCCCCTACCTGTTCCTCGACCTTATCACACACCTCCGCACTAGTGAGGCCCGCTTCCGTGCCGCTATTTCCGCTGAGTTCCTTGCCAAGAACCCCCCCCGCTGTGGCTTACTCTCTACCACCTGGTCACCCCTCTCCCAGACTTTCTTCGTGCAGTCAGGGACCACTTCCTCGCTCACTGCCCCACTGAGCTCACCATTGATCTGCTCGAGAAGGAACTCCTTGCAGCCGAGACTAGCATAGTCGCTGTAGCTGCCTCTCGTGACGATCCCCGCACCCCGTTCTTTGAGGGGTGTTCCCCTTCCCCCCTTCTCCACTCTATCGCCTCTGCTGCTGCTGTCGACCTAGTTGGTACTGAGCAGGTCAGGACTGCGTCCGCTCCGAGCTAGCGCCGCAGCGGTAAGGGCAAAGGGGCCAAGGGAGGCGGAGGTGACGGCGGGGGAGGCGGTAATGGGGGCGGTGGCGGCGGTTGGGGTGGTGGCGGGGCTGGAGGGGCTAGTGGCAGCAGTGGGGGTGGTGGCGGCAGCGGCGGAGGAGGTGGTCGGGGTGGGGGCGGTGGTGGTGGTGGCAGTGGATGCGGTGGCGGCAGGGGCGGTGGTGGTCGCGGTGGTGGCGTCGGAGGTGGAGGTCGTGGAGGCGCTGGCGGTGGCCAGAGCCAACAGCAGACTCCATCGTCCCAGGAGCTTCGTGAGTGGTACTCTCAGCACGGGGGGGCTGGTGGCCTTAGCTGCACGTACGTCATCCGCACTAGTGACCGCACTGGCCAGACGTGTGGGAGGGCGCACACCACGCAGCGCTGCTTCTCCCGCCTTGACGACGCCTGGCGCACTCAGTTTCTTGGTGCCACTGAGCTGCCCCGCTGGGCTGATCTGATGAAGGAGAACATTGATATCTATGCTCTTGACTTTGATGCTATCCTCACTGCCATGTATGTGTTGTCTACTAGTGGAGAGAGTGCCCAGTACCTGCGTGTTCCGCCCGACTCAGGCATTCGGACCATTGGGGCTGCTCTAGGTGCTAGCGCGTCTGTTGCCCTAGGTGCTGGTGAGGCTGCCGCTCCAGGTGCTTGCGTGTCTCCTGCCTCAGGTGATGGTGAGGCTGCTGCTCTAGGTGCTTGTGAGTCTGCGCCCTCTGGTACTGAGTCTACTGAGGTGCTGCACACCTTCACACTGGACTCAGGTGCTTCTCGCTGTTTCTTTCGTGACCGCACTGCCCTTGAGCAGCTTGCTTGGCCGGTTGCAGTCTCCCTCGCTGACCCCTCGAGGGGTCCGGTCGTAGCGACCTCCTCCACTGTCCTCCCTTGTCCTGCGGTTCCATCGGGCACACTGTCAGGTCTCTACCTCCCCTCGTTCTCTACGAACTTGGTGGCGGGTAGTGCGCTCCAGGACGGGGGTGTCCACCCGTTTACCCCTGCCTACGAGCACGTGACACACTGCACATGCGCTCGGACGGGTCGCCACCTGGCTACCTTCACTCGGCAGCCGGGGTCGGACCTGTACACACTGACTACTGAGTCCCCTCAGGTAGCTGCGTCTGCGTCAAGTCAGCTGTCTGCTCCCTGCTCGTGTCGCTCCCTGGCGCACGAGACTGTCCTCTGGCACCACCGCCTTGGTCACCCGTCAGTGCAGCGCCTTCGTGCCATGCACAAACGGTACCTTGTCTCTGGTCTTCCCAGGGTTCTCCCTCCCCTCCCACCCTCGCCTGCTCCTCCCTGCCTTCCCTGTGTCGAGGGGCGGCAGCGCGCCGCTCCTCACTCCTCGTTTCCCCCGACGACTGCTCCCTTGCAAACGCTCCACATGGACGTGTGGGGCCCAGCCCGCGTCCGTGGTCAGGGTCAGGAGAGGTACTTCTTGATCGTTGTTGACGACTACTCGCGCTACACCACGGTCTTCCCCTTGTGCACCAAGGGTGAGGTCCCAGATGTTTTGATCCCTTGGATCCGCGCTTCTCGTCTCCAGCTCAGCGAGCGGTTCCACTCGGACTTTTCTGTCCTGCGTCTGCACTCTGACAGAGGTGGTGAGTTCTCCTCCGACCTCTTGGCAGCCTACTGTGCGGAGCACGGCATCCGCCAGTCGTTCACGCTTCCGGCCTCTCCACAGCAGAATGGGGTTGCTGAGCGCCGCATTGGTTTGGTCATGGAGGTCGCTCGTACCTCCTTGATCCATGCAGCTGCCCCCCACTTTCTATGGCCGTTTGCGGTCCGATACGCTGCGCATCAGCTCAACCTCTGGCCCCGTGTCTCCGTTCCGGTTGGCAGTTTTACCACGCCACGTTGCGCCGTGTCCTGCCCTCTCAGGACGTCACTTTTGACGAGTCGGTGCCCTACTACCGCCTCTTCCTCTACCGCACTGCCCCGCTCCCTCCCCCGGCCTCTCTTCCTCGCGCCAGGTGCTGTGTAGACCCCCTCCCCCCTCAGGGTGCTGCTCCCTTAGGTGTGTCCCAGGTAGACCCGGTTGAGCCTGACGAGGTAGCTGTCGACTCTCGTCCTGGTAGGGGTGCTGAGCCTGAGCGTGCGGAGCCTAAGGGTGCGCAGCCTGGGGGTGTGGAGCCTGGGGGTGCGGAGTCTGGGAGTGCTGAGTCTGGGGGTGCTGAGCCTGGGGGTGCGGAGCCTGCGGGTGCTAAGTCTGGGGGTGCTGAGCCTGGGAGTGCTACGTCTGAGGGTACTGAGACTGAGGGTGCTGAGACTGAGCGTGCTACACCTGGAGGAGCCCTCTCCTCGCAGCAGCTACGTGAGTGGTACTTACAGTACTGCAGCCTCAGGAGGGGTGCTTCTGGAGCTCGGAGTGCTGCTGGAGCTGGTGCTCGTGCTTCCCCTCCTCGGCGGGAGCTGCCCTCTCCTTAGCGGCTCCGAGAGTGGTACGCTCGGCGCTGCAGTCTCCGGAGTGGCACTCCCAGTGTCGTGGACCCTGGTGCTGCTGCTGCTAGCGGTGCTTCTGGGGCTGCTGGAGGTCCTGCTGGTGCTGGTGCTGCTGGAGCTGCTAGAGGTGCTGCTACTGCTGGCGGTGCTTCTGGCGCTGCTGGAGGTGCTGCTGGTGCTGGAGCTGCTAGAGCTGCTGGAGGTGCTGCTACTGCCGGCGGTGCTGCTGGCGCTGCTGGAGGTGCTGCTGGTGCTGGAGCTGCTGGAGATGCTGGAGGTGCTGCTGGCGCTGCTGGAGGTGCTGCTGCTGCTGGTGCTGCTGGAGGTGCTGGAGGTGCTGCTGCTGCTCGCGGTGCTGCTGGCGCTACTGGAGGTGCTGCTGGTGCTGGTGCTGCTGGTGCTGGTCCTGCTGGAGCTGCTGGAGGTGCTGCTGCTGGTGGTGGTGCTGCTGGCGCTGCTGGAGGTGCTGCTGGTGTTGGAGCTAGTGGAAGCACTGCTGCTGCTGGCGGTGCTGCTGGAGCTGCTAGGACTGGGCGTGCTGAGGGGGTTGGAGCTGGAGGTGCTGAGCGGCCACGGCCGTACTACGTTCCGCTCCTTCAGCAGGTTCTTGGCCTCCCGCCCTCTCCTGGTCCTACTCCTCCCCTACTAAGTCCACCGCCTGTCCAGTCGCAGTCACAATTACAGTCAGCCTCTCAACTGCCTGGTCCTTCTCCTTACGCTGAGCCGACAGAAGGTCTTACGGAGCGTCGTGAGCCTGAGTCTCGTCCTCCGCCGCTTGAGACTCGTCCAGAGTCGTCTGAGTCGCGTCCAGAGTCGTCTGAGTCGCGTCCAGAGTCGCCTGTCTGCGCTGTCCGCGCTGGTCGTCGAGCTCCGCGTCAGCGTCCTCCTCCTGTCCTTGGCACTCACTATATGACCCTGCGTCCTTCCACTGCTCCACAGCGTGTCCCACTGCCGTCTCCACCATCGTCCTCTCTTCCTGCTCTCGCTGACCCAGAGTCTGACTGCCTTCGTGCTGCCAGTCCTACTGTCACGCGTCCCCTTGACATTGTTGTCACTAACCATTCCTTTGAGTCCTCTGTTGCGTCTGCTCTAGTCGCTGAGCTTGTAGACTTTGATGCTGTCTGTCGTCTAGACTACGCCGCTAGCCTTGTTGCTCAGTCTGAGTCTGTCTGTCTTCCGTCTGTCGGGGGTGAGTGTGCTCTTGGCACGGACGTCCTTGAGGACAGAGAGGACGAGCTTGAGGGCTTTGCCGCTGCTTTACCTCATCTCGTGTCCATGCTGATTGCCCCTGAGGGAGACCCGGATGCACCAGACATCCTAACCCCACGCTACTACACAGAGGCGATGGAGGGTCCCTACTCCTCTCAGTGGCAGACAGCCATGGACGCAGAGATGGCTTCCTGGAAGTCCACAGGCACCTACGTCGACGAGGTTCCCCCACCTGGGGCGAACATCGTCAGTTGCATGTGGATTTTCAGGGTGAAGCGGCCGCCGGGTTCTCCGCCTGTCTTCAAGGCGCGTTACGTTGCACGAGGCTTCTGTCAGCGAGAGGGAGTTGACTTCTTCCAGACCTTCTCCCCGACCCCGAAGATAACCACTCTTTGGGTTCTGCTACACGTCGCCGCTCAGTGGACTACGAGCTCCACTCTCTTGACTTCAGCACTGCTTTCCTACAGGGCAGCCTGCACGACGAGATCTGGTTGCGCCGCCCACATGGCTTCACTGGGTCGTTCCCTCCTGCTACCCAGTGGAGCCTCCGGCGACCAGTCTATGGACTGCGCCACGCACCCCGTGAGTGGCACGACACACTGAGGACTACTCTTGCTGCTCTTGGCTTTGCTCCTTCTACTGCTGACCCGTCGCTGTTTCTACGCACCGACACCACTCTGCCGTCGTTCTACATTCTTGTTTACGTAGACGACTTGGTCTTTGCTACTGCTGACACTGAGGCACTCGCCCACGTGAAGTCGGAGCTGTAGAAGAGACACACGTGAACCGACCTGGGTGAGCTGACAAGCTATCTTGGCTTGCGGATCACCTGGGACAGAGCACGGCGCACCATTACCTTGAATCAGTCACACATGGTGCAGCAGGTCCTTCAGCGCTTCCGCTTCACGGACGCCTCGCCTCAGTCCACTCCTCTGCCTACCGGTCACTCGCTCTCAGCTCTGCCTTCGGATGAGTCCGTAAAGCCGAGTGGCCTGTATCCAGAGCTTGTGGGCTGCCTCATGTACCTGATGACCTGCACTCGACCTGACCTGGCATACCCTCTTAGCATCCTAGCACGCTATGTCGCTCCTGGCCGTCACCGGACTGAGCACATGGATGCCGCTAAGAGGGTGTTGCGCTACTTGTGCAGTACGTCGGGCATGGGGCTCGTGCTTGGAGGACGGGCTCGAGTTGTCCTCTATGGTCACTCACACGCTTCTTGGGCTGAGGACCAAACTACGCAGCGGTCGTCTCAGGGTTACACCTTCAGCCTTGGCTCTGGTTCAGTTTCTTGGCGTTCTACTCGATCGTCTTCTGTTCTCAGCTCCAGTTGTGAGGCTGAGATCTACGCCACAGCCATGGCTGCACAGGAGTTACGCTGGGTTACCTACTTGCTGATCGACCTGGGAGAGCGGCCTCGTTCTCCTCTAGTGTTGTACGTCGACAACAAGGCCGCCCTTGCCTTGTGTGAGGAGCACAGACTGGAGCACAGAACGAAGCACATCGCTCTGCGCTACTTCCTTGCTCGAGAGCTGCAGCAGCGTGGTCAGCTTCGTCTTGCGTATGTGGCCACTCGGGCCAACACTGCTGATGTGTTCACCAAGGCGCTTCAGCCTTGTGATCATCAACGTTTCTGTACTGTTCTAGGCCTTGTGCCTACTGTCCCTCACTTGCTCACTTCTTGACTCTCCTTGTAGTGTGATCTCTATATATGTCCCTGCATGCTTACACTTGCTAGGTTGTGATCACTGTACCTCTTGTTATATTTTCAAACTGCATGTGAACTGGTCTTGTGACCGCTTGCTTGTGCTCGGAATTTGTGTGGTATCCTCGAGATCCACTGAGCTTGTTTTGCCTTGCTTTGCTTTGACTTGTCTTGTGACCTCTTGCCCTCCCCCACTTCGCCTATGGGGGTGTGTCAAACATTATACTTGTTATATTTGTGTAGGTTATAGTGGGTTAGCCTTCTAGGGGGTACACTACTCTAGGTTACTCCAATTCCCTTCTAGTCAATCATTCTCATTCTCTCTTAGTTTCTAACAGTATTGGTGCTCAGGAGGACGACCCTCCGCATCAAAATGCAGGCGGCGGAAGGACTCCGAAGTAACTGATAGGAGCGACTGGAGCTAGGAGCGGCTGGAGCAAGGAGCAGCCAGGCTAAGATCGGCTGGAGCTAGGAGCGGCCAGGCTAGGAGCGATCGAAGCTAGGAGTGGTTAGGCCAAGAGCGACTGGATCTAAGAGTGGCCAGGCTAGGAGTGGCCGGAGCAAGGAGTGGCGTTGCTAGGAGTGACCGGAGCTAGGAGCGCCGAGCTACCGACGAGCGGAGTTGGGAGGGAGTGAAGCTTGGAGCGCTAGGATGAAAAATCAGTCGGTCGAAGCTAGGAGAAAAAACTAAAACCTAACTCAATCAAACGGAGGAAAGAGCAGCTGCCAGCCATCGTGAAAGATTCTTATAGTAGTAGGCTCGAGGTTGAGCAAGAGCACACCAGCGGTGCATGGGGAGAAGAGCTCGCTGCTGGGTGGGGTGCGCGTAGTGTGGCAAGGCTTAGTGCGCTGCAAGGGCTATGACGTGTGCTGTTGCGGGTGCGCGCGGTGCAGCTAAGAGGTAGCGCGCGTAGTGGCTGTAGGCAGCTAGTAGGGGCTGTAGACGGGTAGTAGGGTCTATTTCGTGAGTGGTGGCAGAGCAGGCTGCTACAATAGCAGCATGGGCGGGCGCGGGCTACAGCGGCGACTCTGGCAGAGGCGAGCTGTTGCAACGGCGGCTGCGGTGGTGGGCTGCTGCTGCGGCAGTAGTGAGCTGGTGTAGCGAGTCTGGCTGGCATGTGCACTGGTCAGGCAAGGGTACGCGTGCGGGTTGGACGAAGAGCACGCGGTGGCCAGAGGAGGGGCGGGGGCAGCTATGACGGGGCGCGCGCAGATCTGGCGAGGCGCGCGCTGCTCTAGCGGGTCGCACGCGCTGCTCTAGCAGGTTGCATATAACGTATCTCCTAATAAAAAGGTCATTTTCCCATACATCAAAGTCTGGAAACCAGTGGAGAACTGAGTCACAAACCGTGGAGGAGAACTAGAGCAAGAACAATCTTTTTTCCAACTTGAGTTGTTGGGGAAAGAAAATGGAGAATGAGCTTGGAAGGCTTAGACCCCTTCCTACTTCCCCTTGTCGTGCCACCACCTTCCCCATGGCAAGGAAGGTCTCACCTCCATGGGCTTTGCCCATGTGGCGATAATTGAGATTCTCAACCAGATGTATTCGAGACAGCATGGATAAACAAAGCATAATTATCACAAACCTGTATTTGATGTTATTGGTTGCACTTGCAGTGAGCGGCGGAAATGCCGTCGACTCACCTTAGGGCTGCTTTCCGATTGGCTAGACATGGGTTGTGTTGAAATTTTATGGGTTGTGTTTGAATCAACACAAACTGATTGCGCAGGTTCAAATTTGCAGCAAATTTCAGATTGGGTGGTTTTCCAACCAAGCATATTCCAGCCCAAGTCTCGCTTCCCGTACAAATTTCAACCAATATTGATTTCCCCCGTTTCCCCCTCACAGCTGGTTCGATGCATCGAGACTGGGAAGGTTGGGTAAAATGTTACACTCCTCCCCCTCCAGCTGGCAACGTCCTCATTGTCGTGGGGTGCTTCTGAGGACGCGTGTTGCGAATACAATGAACCATATCACGACTAGGATCAACACCATCCGCTGGTTGTGGGAGTGCTTGTTGAGCCGGTCTCCCATGTAAGACAAAACTGCAGCAACAGTCAAATGTTCTTCCGGCTCCCATGAGTTGTGTTTAGGCCCATAGCCTTTCCACTTGATGAGGAACTCTCGTACGGTCTTGCGGCCGCGTTGTCGATCACGATGCAAAACCACCCGTTCGACTTCATAGTATAGTGAACCTTCGAGAAAAGTGAACATGCATTGACAATCTGATGCATGTTTGTCTTGGCCAAGCCGAAGTAGAGACCCAAGTCGATGTAGGTCATGGTGGACGCAAAATACTTGATTGGGATGAGGACGCAAAGGTCGAGTGAGATCCCAAGCCATTCAACACAGTGGTTCATCGGGAGGCGCATGACGGGGGCGATATACGCCAGCAGTTCGGGCGAAATGCGGAAGACGTTGACGAAGCCATCGTCCTCCATAATGCGCAACTCCTCCACCTATTCCGCCATGCGACTTTCACGGCGCTCCTTCCGTGAACGCTGCTGGCGCTCAAGCTTTCGCGCAGTTCGGCGGAAGCCTCGTTGTCTTCAGTCTGCGTGGCCCCCTGCATTGCGATCCACTGCACAGCAGCAGTAGGTAGATTACGATTGAAGCTTTCTATGTCGAACCCATATAGGAGGTGAATTGCAATGCAGAGGAGGAGTCCCACCCGATGGGACATGTCAGGTGGAAGAAACAGGTGGGGAAGACGGGCTGTATGTCCTTGTTTTATCGGGCTTTGGCACGCTCAAGGTGCAATCGTGTATTGGCTTCGCAGTCAGCTTGGCGGCTCAGCAGTCAAGCTGTAAAATGGCTGTGCATCGGCCTTTGCATATGCGATGTGTTTTTGCCGTTCTTCCAAAAGACCATCTCGTGCCACTGTGGTTCTACCTACCAATTTAAAGCTCTCATTTGAGTGGCATGTTTACGTGCTGCCATCGATGACTTGGCAAAGCCAATCGGGGGGTTTACCATCTTGGCAGGTTGAGTGGTGCCGTCCATGTGTTGTGATTGGTTGCTGCAGTTTGTGGGCGCCCATCTCTCAATCTATTTTGGTTGCCACGAACTTGGAGCCGCACGCGATTTGGGCTAAATGCTGGTGGCATGCGGTTTTCCCGCATGCCACCAAGAGTGCCTGCTATAGTGGCCCTACCACCACCCAGGGATTCGCCCTTAGCAGAGGAAGTACAATTTCAGTTTCCCACACTCATCTCACTTGTTGCGCATCTAGTCAGCGCATGCTGTCATTTAGTCAGCACGTTTTGGCAGTGATTCAATCGCAGCCAAGCTGCGCGAGAATCAGATTCGGGACCCTATATGTTTTCGACTCGATTACAATTGGCATAACGAAATCTACAGTTCGGTGTAAAACAAATTGAGTTTCATATTTGCCATTATCTTAACGCCGGCTCTTATAAAAATCCTCCATTATAAGCCCACCCCCCTAAATGACGTGTTTTATTATACCCCCAAGGGCAGGCATATACGAGGTATGACGGTAGATTGAAAAACAGTTTTATAATGCCCATAACCTCCTGAATAATATGTTTTGTGATGCTATCATTTACGTTCACGTCTGTCTGCCTCCCATCATATGTTCGTGCGTAGCATGCGTAGTGTGAGCGTGTGCACGAATTTGTGTTCGGTGCGGTTTGGATTCTCTAGGTATGTATGAATGTTATTCTGCTTGAGCAAATATCTGAAATGACTCTTCTACTCGAAAGCTTTCAAACGAACCAAGAATCGCCGCGATCGGAGCAAGAACAAAAAACGTTATGATCGTTCGAAGTTTTGATTGTGATGCGGCGACTATGGGAATTTGCGGATTGACTCAATCTGGGGTACAGACTTTTGGGGGTTGGGAAATTCGTCCTCATCACTGTAAATGATGCAAACTGGTTGGGAGATGCCAAACCAGGTTGGCAAGTGTGGCCAAGCTGGGTGATGGATGGCACGGGTTGGGAAAGTGACAAATGTCAAAGTTGGGGTGCCTATATAGAGGGTAATTGTGCGAACCTTCCCTCTCGTCCTCCTCAACCCTCCCACCTGGTTTATTGCTACCACAGAACTTCCTTGGTTGGGGACTCTCTTGGGACCTGTCCTCTTGTCCTCCTCATCCCTCCTACCTGGTATATTGCTACCACAGAACTTCCTTGTATGAACTTTGGAGTTGATTGTGATTGAGTTAAGTTTCTATGGCAGCATACCCCCTAATGCGACAAAAATCATAACTCGATATATATTTCATCTTTTGATACGATTCCAATTGGGAAAGATAGCCACGGCTAAGGGTTACAACATAGTTGAGTTTGAGAGAATTCTAACTGTGCAGTTTTTGTCGACGGCGTTTCTTGTGATGACGACGGTTTTGTCCAGAATTGTAGTTGACGATTATTGAGATATTTCGGCCCGTTATCTCCCTAGACTCCGTCCTTAGTCTCTAACAAGTGGTATCAAAGCGATTCAGGACGTTGTGAAGAGTCTACTGAGGTTTGAAGACCCTCTTAGACCCACCATGGCCTGTAGTCGTGCCTGTCAGATTATTATAGCTGATGCATGTGTTGTAGGCTGCAGTGGGGTAGCCCATAAGGGGTACAACCCAATTAGGGTTGGTACTTGTACTCGTTTCATTTCATAGTGCATTCATTCACTCCACTTATTCTGAGATGGTATCAAGCAGGTTCCCTCGTGGGAACTGTTCCTAGGGCCCACCACATTTTTTTTTCTGCCCGGAGCGCCCTCCTCTTCTCCCCGAGTCGCGCTCTCCTCTCACGTTCCCCTAGCGGCCCCGTCGCGCCGCCCTTTTTTTTTTCGCGCCGCACTCACGACTCCGTCGAGCCGCCCTCGCGGCTTAGTCGCGTCCCCCCCGCGGCCGCGTCGCGCCGCCCTCGCGGCCTCGTCGCGCCGCCCCTGCGACCTCGTCGCCCCACCCTAGCGGCCCTGCCGCCGCGACCTACCTCGCGGCCCCCGCCACCTACCTGGCGGCCCCCCGCGACCTACCTTTGCGGCCCCCCGCGACCTACCTGGCGGCCCCCCGCGACCTACCTGGCGGCCCCCGCTACCTACCTCGCGGCCCCCCGCGACCTACCTCGCGGCCCCCGCGACCTACCTGGCGGCCCCCGCGACTTCCCTGGCGGCCCCCGCTACCTACCTCGCGGCCCCCGCGACCTACCTGGCGGCCCCCGCAACCTCCCTAGCGGCCCCCGCTACCCACCTTGCGGCCCCCGCGACCTACCTGGCGGCCCCCCGCGACCTACCTGGCGGCCCCCGCTACCTACCTCGCGGCTTCCGCGACCTACCTCGCGGCCCCCGCTACCTACCTGGCGGCCCCCGCTACCTACCTGCCGGCCCCGCCACTACCTGACGGCCCCGCCCCTGCTCTTCCCTGCGGCCCTACTACGCCGCCCAGCAACGGAGCCGCCCACCAGCCGCGCCGCCCAGCAGCTGAGCCGCCGAGCCGCCGCGCCGCAAGCAGCCGAGCCGCCGAGCCGCCGAGCAGCCGAGCCGCCCAGCAGCCGAGCCGCCCAGCAGCCGAGCCGCCCGAGCCGCCGAGCCGCCCAGCAGCCGAGCCGCCCAGCAACCGAGCCGCCCAAGCCGCCCTGTCTGGTAAGAGCAGCGCCTTTCTCTCCGCACTGCCCTCACCCCACTGCCTGCGCTGCTAGTCTACTGCTGTCATGGCTACCCCCAGTGTCCTCACTTTTGACGCTGAGGGTCGTGCCATTGACTTTGACGTCTGGGTAGACGACCTGCAGCTTTTCTTACAGTGCGATAGGGCAGACAGCCTCTCCCTCTTTGACCTCACTTCTGGTGCCTCTCCTGCCCCTGCTGCCGATACTGACGCCACTGTTCGCTCACAGTGGGCCACCCGCGATGCTGCTACACGTCTTGCTGTGCGTTGCCACCTGCCTACCTCTGAGCGTGCGCACTTTAGCCAGTACAAGAGTGCTAAGACCTTGTACGACGCCGTAGTTGTACGCTACTCCTCCCCCGCCACTGCTGCACTGAGCCGCCTCATGCTACCGTACCTCTTCCCTGACCTTGCTGCCTTTGCCACAGTCGCTGACCTCATTACCCACCTCCGCACTAGTGACACTCGCTACCGCGCTGCGCTTCCTGCTGAGTTCTGCGCCAAGAACCCCCCCCCATGTACATCACCCTTTACTACATAGTCACCCGCCTCCCTGACTCCCTTCGCACAGTCAGGGACCACTTTCTCTCAGTCTGCCCCACCACTCTCACTGTTGACCTCCTCGAGAAGGACCTCCTAGCAGCAGAGAAGAGCATCAACGCTGTAGAAGCCTCTCGTGGTGACCCGCGCACCCCCATCTTTGAGGGGTGTTCCCCCTCCCCCCTTTTGCCCTCTGTTGCCTCTGCTGCTACGGCCGACCTCGTTGGTTTGGAGTCGGTCGGTGCGGCGTCTGCCTCTAGTGGGAGACGTCGCCCTGGCAAGGGCAAGGGGGGCGAGGGCGCTGGAGGAGCTAGCGGGGGCGGTGGAGGCGGCGGTGGAGGCGGCGGAGGGGGTGGGGGTGGTGGTGGGAGTGGTGGCGGGGGCGGAGGTGTCAGTGGCGGCAGTGGAGGCGGAGGCGGCGGCGGCGGTGGCGGTGGGAGTGGAGGCGGAGGCGGCGGTGGCGGCGGCGGTGGGAGTGGAGGTGGTGGCGGAGGTGGTGGAGGCGGTGGTGGAGGAGGCGGCGGAGGAGGTCGTGGCTCGTCGCAGAGGAGTGGCTCCGGTGGTGGTCAGCACCAGCAGCAGCGCAGTCAGGAGACCCTCTCCACTCAGCAGCTCCGTGAGTGGTACGCTGCACGCCAGAGGGGTGGGGGTACTGGTCGGTGCACCTACGTCCTGCGCACTGGCGACCGTGCGGGTGAGGAGTGTGGGGGTCCGCACCCCACCCAGCGCTGCTTTGGCCGCCTCACTGACGCCTGGCGCCGCCAGTTCCCTGACGCCACTGAGATCCCTCGCTGGGACTAGCTGTCTAGGGCAGGAGTAGCTATCTTTGATCTTGACTTTGATGCTATTCTTTGTGCCATGTATGCAGTGACTATTAGTGATGAGGGTGACTGTTACCAGTGTTTCCCGCCCGACCCGGGCATTGAGGCTGCTGCGTCAGGTGCTGGTGAGGCTGCTGCTCTAGGTGCCAGTGAGTTTGCTTCCTCAGGTGCTGGTGAGTCTGCTCTCTCAGGTACCGCGTCGGCTTCGGCCTCCCACACCTTCACACTTGACTCGGGGACGTCTCGCTCCTTCTTTCAAGACCGCACCACACTCACGCCGCTTAGTCGGCCAGTTGCAGTCTCCCTGGCAGACCCCTCTGGGGGTCTTGTTCTGGCTCACTACTCCACTGTCCTTCCATGCCCTGCGGTCCCGTCTGGCTCCCTGTCGGGTCTTTACCTCCCCTCGTTCTCTACGAACTTGGTGGCGGGTGCTGACCTACAGGATGGTGGGGTTGACCAGTTCACCCCTGCGCGTCAGCGTGTGACCCACTGCACGGACGCGGACACGGGCCGACACTTGGCCACGTTTACGCATCGGCCGGGGTCGAGTCTATACACACTCACTACCGCGTCTCCTCCACTTCCTGCGTCTGGTCAGGTAGCTGCGTCGGGTCAGGTATTTACTGCAGCGTCCAGGTCTGGTCCTGAGTCTGCCCCTTGCTCGTGTCGCCTCCTGTCTCACGAGACTCTCCTCTGGCACCACCGCCTTGGTCACCCCTCCCTGCTTCGTCTCGGGAGCATGGCCTCCCGTGTCCTTGTCTCTGGCCTTCCGCGGTCCCTCCCTCCCCTTCCTCCGGGGCCTGGCCCGACCTGCGTTCCTTGTGTTGAGGGACGGCTGCGGGCTACCCTTCACTCCTCCCAGTTTCCTCCGACAGAGGCCCCACTGCAGACGCTTCACATGGACGTGTGGGGCCCAGCCCGCGTCCGTGGACAGGGTCACGAGCGCTACTTCCTGCTGGTGGTTGACGACTACTCGCGTTACACCACAGTCTTCCCCTTGCGCAGCAAGGGTGAGGTCACTGAGGTGTTGATCGACTGGATCCGCGCAGCTCGTCTCCAGCTCAGGCGGAGCTTCAGCTTGGACTTTCCTGTTCTGCGTCTGCACTCGGACAGAGGCGGAGAGTTCTCCTTTGGCCTTCTGCGAGCCTACTGTCGTGCACGAGGCATCCGCCAGACCTTCACGCTTCCGGACTCTCCACAGCAGAATGGGATTGCTGAGCGCCGCATCGGCATGGTCATGGACGTCGCCCGTACGTCCATGATGCATGCGGCTGCCCCCCATTTTCTGTGGCCGTTTGCGGTTCGGTACGCGGCGCATTAGATCAACCTTCAGCCCAGGGTCTCCATGCCGGAGACCTCCCCAGCTCTGCTGTGGACGGGGAAGGTTGGCGATGCGTCTGCGTTCCGTGTCTGGGGATCTCGGGCGTTTGTCCGCGACTTGTCCGCGGACAAGCTGTCCCCTCGTGCTGCTCCTTCCGTCTTCCTGGGTTTCCCCCTTGATGCACCTGGGTGGCAGTTCTACCACCCCACCTCTCGCCGTGTTCTGTCCTCCCAGGACGTCACGTTCGACGAGTCGGTCCCCTACTACCGGCTCTTCCCCTACCGCACTCCGTCCCTCCCCCCGCCACCCCTCTTCCTTGTCCCAGGTCCCCCCCGGTAGATCCCCTCCCCCCTCAGGGTCCTGCCCCTTCAGGTGTGTCCCAGGTAGACGCTGTTGAGCCTGTCGTGGTCACTGGTGACTCTGGTGCTGCTGCGGGTGCTGGGCCTGGGGGAGCTGAGCGTGTGGGTGCTACGCCTGGGGGTCCTGAGCCTGGGGGTGCTGAGCTTGGGGGTGCTACGCCTGGGGGTGCTGAGTCTAAGGGTGCTGAGCCTGGGGGTGCTGAGCCTGGGAGTGCTACGTCTGGGGGTGATGAGTCTGAGGGTGCTGAGCCTGGGAACTGAGACTGGGGGTGCTGAGCCTGAGGGTGCTGAGCCTGACGGTTCTCCGAGTCTTTCTTCTCGCCGAGAGCCGCTCTCTCCACTGGAGTTGCGTGAGTGGTTTGCCCTGCGCTGGAGGCGAGCTGCTGCAGCTGGAGGTGCTACGGGCGCTGGAGGTTCTGTTGCTGCTGAGGGAGCTGGTGCTACGGGTCCTGGAGGTGCTCGTACTGGGAGTACTGGAGCTGCCGGACATGCAGGTGCCTCTGGAGCTGGAGCTGCTGCGGGTGTTGGCGCGGAGTCTACTGCTGTTGGTCCTGGAGGCGGTCCTACTGGGGGTACTGCTGGCGCTGCTGGAGGTACTGGAGTTGGAGCTGCTACTCGTACTGGTGCTGCCTCTGGAGGTGCTGGTGCTGTCCCTGCTGTGTCTGGAGTTGCCGCGCGGCCTCGGCCGTACTTCGTTCCGCTCCTTCAGCAGGTTCTTGGTCTCCCGTCTTCCACTGGTCCTTCTCCTCCGTTAGAGTGTCCACCGCCTGTCCAGTCACAGTTACAGTTACAGGCCGCCTCCCCACTGCCTGCTCCGTCTCCCTATGCTGGTCCTACTGGAGGTCTTGCTGAGCGTCGTGAGCCTGCGTCTCGCCCTACTTCGCCTGTCCGTGCTGCTCGTCCTAGTGGTTGCGGTTCGCGTCAGCGTCCTCCTCCTGTCCCTGGCACGCACCGGATGTCTCTGCGTCCGTCCACTGCTCCTCTGCGTGCCCCTTTGCCTTCTCCTCCTCAGTCTTCTCTTCGTGCGCTTGCCGACCCGGACTCGGACTCTCTTCGTGCTGCTAGTCCTACTGTCACGTGTCTCCTTGCTACTGTTGTCACTGACCCTTCCTTTGAGTCCGTTGCTGCGTCTGCCTTAGTTGCTGAGCTGGTCGACTTTGCTGCCGCATGTCGTCTAGACTACGCCGCGAGTCTTGTTGCTGAGTCTGAGTCTTCCTGCCCTCCGTCCGTCGGGGGTGAGTGTGCTCTTGGCACAGACGTCCTTGAGGACAGGCAGGAGGAGTTCCAGTGCTTTGCCACCGCTTTGCCCCATCTCGTGTCCATGCTTGTTGCCCCTGAGGGAGACCCGGATGCACCAGACATCCCGACCCCACGCTCTTACGCAGAGGCGATGGCCGGTCCCTACTCCTCTCAGTGGCAGTCAGCCATGGACGCAGAGATGGCTTTCTGGAAGTCCACAGGCACCTACGTCGACGAGGAACCCCCACCTGGGGCGAACATCGTCAGTGGCATGTGGATTTTCAGGGTGAAGCGGCCGCCTGGTTCTCCGCCTGTCTTCAAGGCGCGTTACGTGGCTTGTGGCTTCAGTCAGCGGCAGGGAGTTGACTTCTTCCAGACCTTCTCCCCGACCCCGAAGATGACCACTCTTCGGGTTCTGCTGCACGTCGCTGCTCAGCGTGACTACGAGCTCCACTCTCTTGACTTCAGCACTGCTTTCTTGCAAGGCAGCCTGCACGAGGAGATCTGGCTGCGCCGCCCTCCTGGCTTCACTGGGTCGTTCCCTCCTGGTACCCAGTGGAGCCTCCGGCGGCCAGTCTACGGTCTCCGCCAGGCGCCACGCGAGTGGCACGACACACTGAGGACTACACTTGCGGCTCTTGGGTTCGCTCCTTCTACTGCTGACCCGTCGCTGTTTCTGCGCACCGACACCTCGCTGCCGCCGTTCTACATCCTCGTGTACGTCGACGACTTGGTCTTTGCCACTGCTGACTCTGCGGCACTCGCCCACGTGAAGTCGGAGCTGCAGAAGAGACACACGTGCACAGACCTGGGTGAACTGACAAGCTTTCTTCGCTTGCGGATCACCCGGGACAGAGCACGGCGCACTATCACCCTGACTCAGTCACACATGGTGCAGCAGGTCCTTCAGCGCTTCCGCTTCACGTACTCTTCGCCTCAGCCCACTCCTCTGCCTACCGGTCACTCGCTCTCACCTCTGCCTTCGGATGAGTCCGTAGAGCCGAGTGGCCCGTATCCAGAGCTTGTGGGTTGCCTCATGTACCTGATGACCTGCACACGACCTGACCTTGCATACCCTCTTAGCATCCTTGCACGCTATGTCGCTCCCGGCCGTCACCGGAAGGAGCACATGGATGCAGCTAAGAGGGTGTTGCGCTATTTGTGCAGTACGTCGGGCTTGGGGCTAGTGCTTGGAGGGCGAGACTGAGTTGTTCTCACAAGGCACTTAGACGCTTCTTGGGCGGACGACCAGGCTACTCAGCGGTCGTCACAGGGTTACACCTTCAGTCTTCGCTCTGGCTCTGTCTCTTGGCGTTCTACATGCTCTTATTCTGTTCTCAGCTCCAGCTGTGAGGCTGAGATCTACGCCACAGCCATGGCTGCCCAGGAGCTACGCTGGCTCACCTACCTGCTGACTGACCTTGGAGAGCGGCCTCGTTCTCCTCCAGTGCTGTACTGTTAGAAGGAAATGCTGCCATGAGCAACAGAATGTCTGCGCTGGGATTCGAACTTGTGACCTTCAAATCTGTCCTGAAAGTGTCTAAGGACAGATTCAGGACAGTTTCTGCTAAGGCGTTGGTTCTGGTACACGCGAGTTTCGAACTGGAGACCTTTTGATTCAAGTGTCCCGAAAGTTTCTTGTCAGGACCGATTGGGGGCAGTTTGGGGACAGATTGGGGATAGTTTGGCGAAATCGATCTCGGGTCGCGTTCGGTTTGAAACTCGGCAGCGAAGTGTCGAAGTCAACGGAATTCGCACGGGAGTTACAGTCGGTGGTCGACGGAATTCTTGTCGCGGAAATTCTCGTCTACGGAATTCCAGTCAATGGAATTCGCTCGGCGAAATTCAAGGCCCCGAATTTCGCGTCGACGAAATTCAACGTGCGACCCGGGTCGACACTTTCTTGTGTGCTTTTATTTTGTAATGCGTCCTAGTATATAACCAGAGAGCACAAACCAAAAATCAACCAAGTCATTATCACTGCTATGTTTGTGCGTAACTCTGGCTATAGTGGACCGTTTCCTGCTATCTTTGGTGCGTTGGAATCGTGCTTCTGAGCTCTATCAAGCCGCTATAGTAGTGGAATTCTACATGGTATCAGAGCTGCGCTATCTGCGTCGATCCAACTAGCGGCTTGATTTTGTCCTCCCATCACTTCGTTCCCACGTTGGTGTGGCCGACGCTCGTTTTGACTGCGCATGGAGTGGTTAATGAGCGCTGAGGGCCTGAATGCCCGTCTAGAGTTGGAGGCGTCCGTTCGTGAGCACCATCCCCACTTGTGTGATGAGGAAGTCGACCTCATTGTGGACGGTCGTCTACTACGCATGGTTCGGGAGCGTGCGGCGGAGCAAGCACTTGCGAGCGGCGGAGCAAGCACCTGCGAGCGGCCAGCAAGGAGGAACTGGTGAAGGAGGAGCTGTGCACGAAGCTCCAACTGCCGTGGGCATTGGCGGAGGAGCTGTTGCACCGACCATTGACGTGGGATTGATCGGGACAAGCTACGGTCAATTCAAGTTCGGAGTTGAACACATCTCCGTGACGCCGCTGCTGGAGGGAAGGCACGACCTTACCGCGTGGGTCAGCGCTATCCGACCTCAGCTCCAGTGTGCTGATTTGTGGCAGTTTTGCAACGGGACAGCACCAAGCCCGGCCCCGAACAACCCCTTGCAACGAAGGGAGTACGCAAAGGGCCAAATGCTTGCATTTATGGTGCTGAACCGATGTGTTTCTCCACCCATCCGAATGTCCATCTCTGGTTTCACTCAACAAGAGAAAGCCGGGCAGTTAGCATGGGCATATATCTTGTCTACTTATCAAGCTCGTGATGCCCTCCACGCTTCCCTACTTCAGACCCAGTTAGCCCAACTCAGGAAAGGAGATGATGAGACGGCGGAATCGTACTGCAATAGGGCCTGCACCATCCGAGCGGAGCTGCTGACCATGGGACAGGAGGTCCACATGGCCACGTTTGCCGCTCACGTGCTGAAGGGCCTACCACCAGAGTACGGGTTCCTTCGCCGCAAGCTCGACATCTCCAGCCCTGACATGACGGTGGAACGTGTGTGCAGTGAGGTGTTGATGGAGGAGCAGACTCTCTCCATCGAACACAGTTACAAGCAGATCACCGGCGATGCATCTGCTTTCTCGGGCGCTGTCAACACGGTCGTGGCTACAACGGGGGTCAACAACGGGAAGGAAGGAAAAGGGGGGAAGGAGCAGACGGACAAGAAGAAGGATGGCAAGCGGGAGAAGAAGCGAGCCCCCTTCAAGGGGCGCTGCTACAACTGCAATGAGGAGGGGCACATGGCTGCCAAGTGCCCCAACAAGAAGAAAGATACAACGCCCGCGGCAGCCGCGAACGTAGCTGAAGGAGACGGGAAGGGCGTGGCACTCACCGTCGCGTGTTCGGCTGCAAAGTTGCTGGCCGACGACAAGGACTTGTGGTTCCTTGACTCGGGATGCTCCCAACACATGACCGGCCGCAAGGAGTGGTTCACGGTGATCCGTGACCCATCTACAACGAAATCAGTCAAAGGGTTTGATGGTTCTATGCAGGAAGTTGCCGGTGTTGGTGAGGTTTTGCTGGAGGGCACTAACGGCTTGCGTGTGACCCTACATGATGTCCTCTTTGTGCCAGGAATGAAGGCCAACCTGGTCTCCCCTGGGCAGCTCTTGGACAAGGGAGCAAAGCTGCAAACCGAGGAAGGTGTCACTCGCATCATCGCATCAGGAGGTCAAGTGGCTGCAACGGCACGATACCGCCATCGCCTTCACTGCCTTGACCTGAAACCGGGGCCAGCAAGGAATGGTGCAACGGCTGCAGCAGCATGCAACGGCACGGCGGCTGCAGCGGCATGCACCGTTATGGCGGGTGGAGCGGCGAGCAATGGCACAGGGGCTGGAGCGGCATGCAACGGCACGGCGGCTGCAACGGCAAGCAACGGCATGGCGAAGGAGATTGCTGATGTGGCGTCAAGCAAGCCGGAAGCTAACGATGGAGCGGCCAGCCTCAAGACTTACGCGGTGGGCTCCAAGGCAACGCCCAACCTGTGGCACGCTCGCCTTGGACACGTCCACTTCGATGCGGTGAAGCGGACAGCCACGAGCGGTGGCGTGTTCGGTATGGACCTGGAGAAAGGAGGTGAGGATATGCCGTGCACCTCCTGCCATGAAGCCAAACTCACTCGCGAATCATTTCCGCTGCACGACGAGCGAGAGGAGCAAGTTCTTGGGCTGGTCCATACTGACGTGTGCGGTCCATTTCAGACCCCAGCCATGGATGGAAGCAGGTACTACATTCTTTTTGTCGACCACGCCTCACGTTACACCTGGGGGAAGACGTTGAAGCTGAAGAGCGACGCGCTTGCTGCCTTCAAGGAGTGGCTCCCCGAAGCTGAACGCCAAACCGGGATAACGCTGAAGGTGCTGCGGTCGGACCGGGGAGGAGAGTTTATGTCGAACGAGTTCCTGCTGCTGCTGAAGCATCGAGGGATCTTGCGTCAACTCTCCTGCCCCTCGACCCCCCAGCAGAACGGTGTGGCTGAACGCCGCAACCGTACGGTAACCGAGGGCATGCGTGTGATGTTGGGGCACATGGGGGTGAAAGCACACTGGTGGCACTTCGCTTTCCAGCAATTCTTGTGGGTGGTAAACGGTGTGCACCAGTCCACCCTGCCCCATGGTGTGACCCCTCATTTGGTGGTGTTCAAAGTCAAGCCCGACGTGTCCATGGTCCGTGTATTCGGGTGCATGGTTCAGTACCTCATTCCTGAGCACGAGCGTAAGGGGAAGCTTGCAAGCAAAACACGTTGGGGCATGCATTTGGGCATGAGCATGGAAAGCAAGGGATGGCGTGTGGTGGATGTTGAGTCACATCGCATGGTCATCACCCAGGATGCACGTTTTTATGAGGATATGTCACTTGCAAGGTGGCAAAAGTGGCGTGCACAGGCGGGTGATGGGAATGACCAGCCCACACCACCCTTTGCTTCAGTCCCATCTCTCTTTCCTGAGCCCCACGACCCCGAGAAGAATCTGCCGCCACCACGTACCGTCATCATGGTCCCGGTGCCGTCTGTGCAAGGGGGTGAGCAACCCCTTGATCGCTCGGTGGGCCCTTTGGGCAGCAAGGCACCTACTGCACCTCCTCCTTTCGGTCCACCCTCCGTTGCTGATTCGGCGCCCGTGGGACCAGAAGATGGTCCCCTTGAGGATGGAGGCAACACGGCTGATCTTGAGGAGGAACTAGAGGTAGCAGTGGATGAGCAGCTGCCGGTGGCCCTTGAGCATGAGCCTTCACTTGCAGCTCCTCCCATCCAGCCCATTCCACAACCCCTACGTCGCTCCGGCAGGCCTAATAAGGGGGTGCCACCCGTACGGTTTCAGCCATCAGCCCTGACGGCCCATGATGTGGACGAGGAGGAGAACCCGTACGACATGGCGTACCTTGCTGAGGACGACTGCGACACGGACAGCGATGACGAAGTGGAGTACCCGGACGAGGATGAGGAGGAGGAAGGCGCTTGGGGAGGTGTCATCCTCGACCTGGCAGCTGCGTTGACCGGACCTGAAGGCAAGGAATGGTGGGCTGCTATGAAGGAGGAGATGGAGAGCCTTGAGGAGCAAGGCACTTGGTTGTTGGCCGACCTACCCGAAGGTCGCAAAACAGTCGGCGTCAAGTGGCTACTAAAGAAGAAGCTGCGACCTGATGGCACCATGGAGAAGTATAAGGCCAGGCTCGTGGCAAAGGGATTTAGCCAGCGCTTCGGCATTGACTACAACGACACCTATGCTCCTGTTGGCAGCTACACCACCGTTCGCGTGCTCCTCTCAATCGCAGCAGCTATGGACCTGGATTTGCTGCAGCTTGATGTGAAGAATGCATTTCTTCACGGCACCATCGACCACGAGATCTACATGCAGCAGCCACCCTACTTCACTGACGGCAGCAGCAAGGTGTGCCTACTGCACAAGAGCCTTTACGGACTCAAGCAGAGTCCCCTTCTGTGGTACAAGGAGCTGGACAAGGTGCTCCTTGTGGAGGGGTACAGGAAGAGCCTTGTGGACCAGGCCCTATACTACAAGGATGGGGCGAGCGGGAAGCGCGTGTGGCTGCTAATCTACGTGGATGACTTGCTAGTGGCAAGTGAAGACAAGCAGCTGTTGCAGGACCTGAAGGGGCTGCTGGCCAAGGCGTTTCAGCTCCGTGAGGTGGAGCCAGTGGAGCGCTACCTGGGGCTGCAGATTGTGCGCGACCGCCCCAACAGGACACTCCTCCTGCACCAGACTGCATACGTGGCGAAGGTGCAGCAGCGGTTCTTCAAGGGGGCGCCACCAAAGAAGCAGCCGATCACGCCTCTCTCCTCAGCCAGCTTTACCAAGCAGGATGGTGGGCAATTTGCTGACCGAACCATGACCGAGTACCTGTCAATTCTCGGTATGGTGCAGTTTGCAGCTATCTCAACCCGTCCTGACCTCTCTTTTGCGTGCAGCCGCCTTGCAGCAGGTGCACACCTAAGGACGGATGCGCATTGGCATGAACTCTTTCGCACACTCTCCTACTGGGCTGCCTCACCAGACACGGGGCTGCTGTTCACGGGAGGACCAGAAAGCTTGACTCTGGTGGGGTATGCGGATGCGGATGATGCGGGCGACAAGGAGAACCGTTCGTCCATGGGAGGCTACCTCTTTAAGCTTGGCGGAGCTGCCGTTTCTTGGCAGGCCAAGAAGCTGCAGGGTGCGACCAAGCTCTCCTCCACCGAGAGCGAGCTTGTGGCTGCGGTGGAAGCAGGAAAGGAGGGGCGCAAGCTAAGGTTCCTGCTGTGGGAGTTTCAGCTGCTCAAGAAGGGTGTCCCCACCACCCTGTACGTCGACAACATGTCAGCGGTGCAGCTCAGCCAGGCGGGCGGGCTGCAGGGGCGCATGAAGCATGTGGACCGTCGCCACATGTGGTGCGCATGGTGCGCATGAAGAAGTTGGAGGTGCAGCACATCCCTACAACGGCGCAGCCCGCGGACTTCTTAGCGGCTCGACAAGGCAGCCTTCAACCGATGCTGTGCAGCAGCCGGGCTGGTCCAGCGTGCTCCTGACAGCAAGGGGGCGTGTTAGAAGGAAATGCTGCCATGAGCAACAGAATGTCTGCGCTGGGATTCGAACTTGTGACCTTCAAATCTGTCCTGAAAGTGTCTCAGGACAGATTCAGGACAGTTTCTGCTAAGGCGTTGGTTCTGGTACACGCGAGTTTCGAACTGGAGACCTTTTGATTCAAGTGTCCCGAAAGTGTCTTGTCAGGACAGATTGGGGACAGTTTGGGGACAGATTGGGGACAGTTTGGCGAAATCGATCTCGGGTCGCGTTCGGTTTGAAACTCGGCAGCGAAGTGTCGAAGTCAACGGAATTCGCACGGGAGTTACAGTCGGTGGTCGACGGAATTCTTGTCGCGGAAATTCTCGTCTACGGAATTCCAGTCAATGGAATTCGCTCGGCGAAATTCAAGGCCCCGAATTTCGCGTCGTCGAAATTCAACGTGCGACCCGGGTCGACACTTTCTTGTGTGCTTTTATTTTGTAATGCGTCCTAGTATAAAACCAGAGAGCACAAACCAGAAATCAACCAAGTCATTATCACTGCTATGTTTGTGTGTAACTCTGGCTATAGTGGACCGTTTCCTGCTATCTTTGGTGCGTTGGAATCGTGCTTCTGAGCTCTATCAAGCCGCTATAGTAGTGGAATTCTACAACAACAACAAGGCAGCCATTGCCTTGTGTGAGGAGCACAGACTGGAGCACAGGACGAAGCACATTGCTCTGCGCTACTTTCTTGCTCGAGAGCTGCAGCAGCGTGGTCAGCTTCGTCTGCGTTACGTGGCCACTGAGGCCAACACTGTTGATGTGTTCACCAAGGCTTTTCCGCCTTGTGACCATCAGCGCTTTTGCACTCTTCTAGGTCTTGTGCCAACTGGGCCTCACTTGCTTACCTCTTGACCTTGCTTGTACTGTTGCATATATATATACCTACTCTTGCTTGTCTAGTACTGTTATAAATATGCTCTCCTGCATGTGAACTGGCCTTGTGGCCTTGAACTTGTGCTCAGAATGTGTGGTGACGTTGAGATCCACCCTGAGCTTGCTTTGCTTTGCTTGACTGGTCTTGTGACCCCTTGTTCTCCCCCACTTTGCCTATGGGGGTGTGTCAGATTATTATAGCTGATGCATGTGTTGTAGGCTGCAGTGGGGTAGCCCATAAGGGGTACAACCCAATTAGGGTTGGTACTTGTACTCGTTTCATTTCATAGTGCATTCATTCACTCCACTTATTCTGAGAGTGCCTAAGTGGAGTTTTGGAGGTTGCATGTGACTTCCGCTAAGGGGAAACTGTGCCGAATTTTTTTTGGCGCCGACACTTGTGAAAATATTGTGAGACTTCAATGTGGACAGAAATGTGGGAGCTGAAACCTGTGATTGGGAGAAGAGGAGATGAGTCAAGGGAGTGGAGAGGCAGCTGAGAAGAGGAATGAGCCGCCACCATCCAAAATTGAGGCATTGGATGGCTTCAACTATGAGGAATGGAGCGAGCGCTCACACTGTGGCTACTCAGGCCACAGTGGGTCGTGGCTCCCTGGACTTCAGGCTCTGCGGACGACAAGTCGGCTACCTCCTGTCAACCTCCCCCAACTGTTCCACACCCCTTTCACAAACCCCCTGCTGCACCTCTAGCACTGCTCACACGCCACCCCCCCTCGTACCACTCCGACGGCTCCAACACATCCACCCCCCTCAGCGGCAGCTGCAGCAGTGGGAGACGGAGGAGGAGGAGGAGCAGGGGACGGCTCACACACCCGGCACCCCCATACTCTCCACCCCTAAACCCGAACACAGGAGCGCGGGCAGCAGCGGGGGTGGGGCGCAGTCAGAAGCTCGGGACGAACCGCACGCGGGCTGCCCGGGCCGCGCGCGGGCCTGGCGCAGCCTGTACGGGCCGTGCGCGGGCCTGGCGAAGGTCGCGCGGGCCGCGTCGGGCGACGGGGGGCGACGCGACGGTCGACAGGGGGCGACGCGCGGTTCGATGGGGCAGAAAACCGCCGCGCGCGGCAGGCAGGAAACAGCACGCGCTCGGGGCGCGCTACAGGCAGTAGAGCAGCGGAAGCATCGGGTGGGGCCCACCCACAGGATCGACCTAGAAGGATCGACCTGCTCTGATAGCATGACGAAAAAGCTAGGCTAAAATTATAAACATGAAAGAGGAGGTTTTCACTAGCATGCAGTTGAGTACATATAGCAAACCCTAGTTCGGGCTGTACTCTCTATAGAGTACCCCACTGCATGCTACACAAACATCACATTCTGACAAGCTGCACATTATCCCTTGGAACGGGAACCCTCCAGCAACGGCAGCGGCAGCAGCAACGGCTAAAGCAACTGCGGGAGGAGAGGAGATTGCACCAACTAATGGGGCCCTAGATGCAGTCAAGAAGGTGCAGCAGCCATAGCAGCCACATGGTGAGGTGCTTGCTGGTGTGGATGCGATAGCTGCATGGGCAAAGGCTTCATCTGGGAGTGGTGAGGCTGATTGGGAGACGTGGCACTAGAGGCTGTGTCATGTGAATTTTCCTATGCTGCAGAAGTTAGTGAAGGATGGGAGCTTGAAGGGGTTGGAGGTGAAGTGGGCAGCAAAGGAGATTGGGAGGTGCCCTACGTGCCCTGAAACTAAATTCACCAAGTTTCCTTTCAGTAGCAATACGGGACCAGCCAAGGCCCCGCTCGCGCTTGTGCACGTGGATGTGGTAGGCCCTACAATGGCCCCTTCTCTCTCGGGCAGCCGCTACTTCGTAACCATTGTGGACGACCACACGCATGCGTTGTGGGTGTACCCTCTCAAGACTAAGGGGGAAGTGGCAGCGGCTGTTCTCAAGGAGTGGATGGCGAGAGCTCAAAGGGGGAGCGGACACAAGGGGAAGGTGATCGGCACCGTCTACGGAGGAGAGTTCATTGGCAATGAGTTTGAGGCGGTGCGGAAGAAGAAGGGTATTCAGCATCAGCTCATAGTGCCCTACAACCCACAGCACAACTGCGTGGCTGAGCGGTTAAACCGGACCCTGCAGGAAGGTGCTCGCACTCTCCTTGGGCGTGCAGGGCTGCCGGATCCGTTTTGGGTGACGGCACTGCGACATGTCACCCTTGTGAAGAACAGGGTGCTGGCGACTGTGGGGGACAAGCAGTAGGTCCCCTACACCAAGTGGTATGGGAGTGCACCAGCAGTCAACATGTTGAGAGCCTATGGCTGCATGGTGGTGTTTCATGTGCCTAAAGAGAAGAGGGGAAAGCTACATGCTTCTGGGAGATGGGTTGTGCACTTGGGAATTGCAAAGGACCACAAGGGCTGGCTGCTATGGGACTTGACCAGCCATAAGTTTACTGATTCGAGGGATGTGAAGTTCCTCGAGTCCTTGTACTACAAGGAGTGGAAGCAGCAGCAGCAAAAGCTTCCTACTACACCACTCATCATTGAGGCCAATGAGGTGCAGCGGCCTTCGAGGCAAGTGAAGGTCACTGTCTCAGAGGAAGAGATCTCTGGAGTGACAGAGGATGGGGAGAGCCTGAGGTGGAGGAGCAAGAGCAGCACCAGCAGCAGTAGCAGTAGCAGCGGCAGAAGCAACAGCAACCAGATGCTCCACCACATGACCAACCTCCGCATGACCGTCCTAGAAGGGATATGCGCCCTCCTAACAGGCTGACCTATCCGAGTTTTGGAAAGCCGAAGGTAGTACAAGCTGGGAGTGTGGCTGAGCAGTGTGATGAGGACAAGATAGCACACTGCTACTGGGCAGCCGCCCCTGAGCCCAAGACACTTGCCGAGGCCTTGAGTGGGCCCAATGTTGGGAAGTGGAAGCAGAGTGTGAAGGAGGAATATGACTCTCTGCTGAAGAATGAAACGTGGGAGCTGTGTGAGCTGCCTCCTGGGAAGAAGGCCATTTCTTACAAGCTGATCTTTAGGCACAAGTACGGACCTGATGGGGAGCTGACCCGCTACAAGTCAAGGCTTGTAGCTAAGAGGTTTCAGCAGACAAAGGGGAAGGACTTCGATGAGATCTTTGCTCCTATGGAAAAGGGGACTACACTGAGGGTGATGTTGGGAACGGCTGCAAACCGCGGATGGAGGGTCAAGCAGATACACATCACAACTACTTTCCTCAATGGGATCATCCTAGCGGAGCTGGTTGGATGATGGGAGCGGCAGGGTGTGCAAGCTGAAGAAGGCCATCTATAGCCTGAAGCAGGCTCCTCGTGCATGGTACCACAAGCTGGAGGAGACACTACTGGCTGGGGGATTCAACAAGAGCGAGTGTGATCACAGCTTCTTCCTGCTGGAAGAGAAGGAGCAGTTCCTCATGCTCCTGGTGTACGTGGACGACATCCTTCTCTTCTCTAATTCATCTGCGATGATTGACCGTGTGGAGATGTTGGAGATGGAGCTAAAGTGCTCCAAGTTGGGAGATGTGATGTACTATCCGGGGATGCATGTGGAGAGGGACCTTGACAAGGGAGTTTTGAGTCTGCACCAGAGGAAGTACTGTAGGGGGCTGGCTGAGAAGTATGGGCTGCAAGATGGAGGAAAGCCAGCCACCCCACTACCTTCGGGTTTCACTATGGAGCCTTGTGCTGATGAGGAGGCGGTGGGTGAGAGCAACTGGAAGCTGTTTCATTTCATGGTGGGGGCACTCAAATATGGAGCTAACCACGCGCGGCCTAACATTGCCTTTGCTACATCCAGGCTTGCATGTGTGGTTTCACGCCATAGTCATGAACAGCTGGAAGCGGCCAAGAGGTTGGTCCGCTATGTGAGTGCTACAGCAGTAGTGGGCTTGTGTTGTGCGACAGAAGCTGCAGAGGTGTGTAGCTGATTTGAGCAAGGGGAGAGATGCTCTTGACTTGCTACACCGACGCTAGCTTCAACTCTGTGAAGGCGGATGGCACCAGCATTGGAGGCTATGTGTGCCTATTTTGAGGTGGTGCAGTGAGCTGGCGCAGCAAGAAGCAGAACAAGGTGGGGTTGTCCTTGTGTGAGACAGAGTACATGGCCCTGCATCATGGGGCAAAAGAGGTGGTGTGGCTGAGGCGTCTGTAGGAGGAGATCAGAGTGTACCAGAAGGAGCCGACTGTGATTTTTTGTGACAAGAAGTCCGCTCTTAAGCTTTCCAAGAACGCTTGTCTGCATGGCCTGACAAAGCACATCAGGCCAAATTGGCATTGGACGAGGAGGCTCCTGGACAAGGAGGTGCGGCTGGAGATTGTGAAGACCCATCAGCAGACGGGTGACATTCTCACCAAGCGCCTCGCTGAACCTGAGCATTGGAAGGGGATGAAAATTGCTGGAATGAGTGTGCATTGAGGGTGCATGCTTGAACTATGGCATGTGCGATGATGGTAGGCAGCCAGATGGGGATTTTGTTATATGATGCTATCGTTTGCATTCACGTCTGTCTGCCTCCCATCATACGTTCGTGCATTGCATGCGTGGTGTGAGCGTGTGCAAGAATTTGTGTTTGGTGTGATTTGGATTTTCTGAGAGTGTGTTTTTCTGCTTGAGCAGATATCTGAAATAACTCTTCTGCTCTAGGGCTTTCCGACGCACCAAGAATCGCCGCGATCGGAGCAAGAACGATAAAGTTATGATCGTTCGAAGTTTTGATTGTGATGCGGCGACTATGGGAATTTGTGGGTTGACTCAATATGGGGTACAGAGTTTTGGAGGTTGGGAGATTCGTTCCCGTCACTGTAGATGATGCAAACTGGTTGGGAGATGTCTAACCAGGTTGGCAAGTGTGGTCAAGTTGGGTGAGATGGATGGCATGGGTTGGGAAAGTGACAAATGTCACATTTGGGGTGTCGATAGAGAGGGGAATTGTGTGGGATGGGGTTTCCTTGGTTGGGGACTCTCTTGGGACCTTCCCTCTCGTCTTCCTCATCCCTCCCACCTGGTTTATTGCTACCACAAAACTTCCTTGTGAACTTTGGAGTTGATTGTGATTGAGTTAAGTTTCTATGGCAGCATACTTCTTAGAGCGCCGAAAATCATAATTCGATATATATTTCATCTTTTGATACGATTCAAATTGGGAAAAATAGCCACGGCCAAGGGCTACAACATACTCGAATTTGAGAGAATTCTTGATACGAATATTATTTGTTGAAACATTACTGTGCACTCCTCAACGCAGCAAGCGAAGCACGCACTGCCGAGAATGAAGACGAACGGGCGGAAGTGACGCGAAGGGTCGCACGGTTACGAAAGCATTTGGACCGTCGGGCTGACAACATCAGGCAGCAGTAGTGGCAAGGATTCTGCCCGTACAGTTTTTTAACTGTCTGGAGTCGCACGGCTGCAATAAGGGAATGTACCCCTTAGAGTACATGGCTAGCTAGGTCGATTGGTATTTCCCTGTACTCCTATTTATAGTGCTGTATCTGCATGTTTTTATTACCTCAAGCATTTACATTCACTCTTCTATTGAGGTAAAGGGCCCACCACCACTAAAACAGTAGTGTGCAAACCTTCCTGAGGTGATTCGGGCTACAATCAACTTCTGATCGCAACATTCTATCAGAGCAACTCAGGAATTCTTCGCACTGCCCCCTCCGAAACTTTTGGCGAACGAAAAGTGGCATCCGGCACACGCTCGCGGGTAAGAATGGCCGGAGGATTTGGTGGTCAGAGGAATCTGACGGCTGAAGTGCAGCCCAACCCGGCTGGAACAAGTGAGGAAACGACGACAAATCCTTCCGCCGTTCTCGCACAACTGCTTCAGCGACTCACCAGCTTGGAGCAAGGACTCCAAACATTGTCGAACGGCGACGCGGGAACATCTCCAACCCTCTCAACCGGCCTCGAATGGCCGAAATTCCGCCCCGCACACTTTCTCCCTCGACACAAATGGCTCAACACCCAACACTCCCTGTCCAAGCGAAGAAGCGATTCTCTCTGTGCTATCAAGGTTTTTGAGCATATCAAAAATAAAGACAAGGGTGTGCTTTGACGTCAGAGACTACTATACCTGGAGCTTCGAGTTTGAGCTGCTGCTGCAAAATCCACAGATTTTCCATTATTTTGACAGGAGCTACTCGGGACCTACTGAAGACACAGACGACGCCAGGGCAAAGTACTACAACGAGTCATTGATGGCGTACGGCGTCTTACTGCGCAACATGTCGCTAGCGGAGCAGCTGAACATTCGTTAGTACAACACAACACCTGCCCCGGCCCTCGACGCGTGGCGCCACCTAAAAGGGGTCTATCAACCGACGAATTCGGTTTCTTTGAGCCGCTTGCTCCAGCAGCTACTGGAGACAAAAATGGCCACTGGGGAGAAGTTCAACGGCTACATCAATCGCTGTCGGAGCCTCCGGGATCAAATCGCGAAGTTGGGAAGCAACATTTTCGAAGAAATCTTCGTGAACATCATGCTTCAAGGGCTCGGCCCAGAGTGGCGGCCCTACAAGGCGCTTTTCCGACAGCAGGGGGTCATCTCGGAAGCCGCCCTTTGCGCCGCCTCCTCGTCGAACAACGGGATATGGACCAGCGGCGACCAGCACCGCGACAAGACAAGGAACGCCTCTACTTCAAAATCTGCAGAAACTTCAGGCACCTAGCAGATCGATGCAAATCCCGATCTCGCCCTCGCCAGACCAACCTGAGCACTTGGTCCGGCCGACAAGACGCACGGAACGACTCGTGTCCAGCCCAGGGGCATCAACCCCCTTCGCGCAACCTGAACCCAACCCGCACCAGCAGGAGCAGCCACAGTTTGCTCTCATCCGCAATGTAATGGGAAACATGACAATGACAAGCGGATCACGTCGTCCTCGCGCTCGCTCACCGTCACCTGAGCCAGCACCTCATCCAATCGGAGCGTCCTCAAACAACAACCCGTTCAGCAACGATGACAAACAAGACTGGAACCTCCCAATTCCGCTGCTTGAAAGCCCCCCGCACGTCCCTGATATGCGGTCGGCACCGATCGATTGGATCGCGCACAAACAATTCATCAAGGTCGATACACCGCACATCGTTACCTCACACGTAACGACAACAGGCGCTGCAACACGTGGTACCTAGACACCTGTTGTGGGCAGCACATATTGGGTTCCGAGCGTTACATATCCAACGCCGTCGCCACCCCCGCCGTCACCTATGTCACCGTGGCCAACAGCACGCGCCTGCGCGCAAGGCATCGTTATGCTCAAGGCACATGGGAGCAGAACGCACATCACACTGAATGATGTGTTGATCTTACAGAACCTGCGCTTTAATGTCCTCTCGGCGGCGCAACTCGTGGATTGCGGAGTTGACCTCAGCACCGACCCCAGGACGCGCGACATTTTGCTTCACTTCACGATGCCAAAAAAGACACGCAGGCAGATCGGGTGGGCGCATCCCAAGAACGGAGTCTATGTCTTCGACTTTGACATTTCTGACAGTAGTGGCGACTCGCAGGAGCTCATCGATCTCGTTCCCCTGCGCTTCGAACATATCCATCGCCGTGACTGGAAGCACCCAGACGGAAGACCGTGGGTGCCGCATCATCCACATCTGCGAGAGCTGGCGCTGCATGATCCTAATCCCGACGGCAGCTGCAGAGATTTCCACACACCCATGGCGTCAACGATCGTGATTGCCGGTCGAGTACTCGCCGCCATCGCAGAAGCAGAGCGGGAAGCACCGCCTGAAGAAGGACTATCTCAAATGGAGTTGGAGACCGCTATGCGGGTCGTCTTCGGCACACCGGAACATCCCCTCCCCGGACCCGCATCACAACACCTTCTGGGCATGTTGCGCGGCGTTGGTGTCAGCACCTTCGATGCGGACGGAAACCCTGGACCCTACACGCAATAGAAATTCCTGGAGATCTAAGTTCACCGGCGCGATTCTACGAAGACTCTTACCATAGCGCAAGAGGAGGAACTGGCGCGCCGCGAAGCGGAGGAGCTTCGTCAGAAAAGCCTTGCCGAGTTGCGCGGAACACTTGCCTGGGAAGAAGGAGAGGATAGCGCCTCCAATGAAGGGGGGTGGAAAAGCGCTGGCGGATGGGGCACAAGCAACACCGGTGGCTGGGGAACAGTCACCGGCAGCAACACCAGTGGATGGAGAGCCGCATCTGGTGGCTGGGGAGCTTTCCGCGAGGACCAAAGGGGGGAAGAAGAACAAGAAGCGGCAGCAGAACCTGCAATTGTTCCTCTTGGTCGCCCACCGCGCCACTCTGCACCTTCACTACCTCCACATGACATCCAGCCGGAGCGCGACCCCTGGGACATTGGGGGAACGAGCCTTCTACCCCGTGGCGCACCGTCTATGGACCTGCCCCCAAGCCGCACGAACCGACACTAGTCCTTGGAACAATCCTGGGGACCAAATCCCCTACTCCATCATCCGCTACAGGGAATTCCTCGCATTAATGCTTACCACGGGCACCAGCGAAGAAGCGCCAGCACCTGCCCCAGTATCTGATGAAGACCCCGAAGCAACACGCGCCCGCTACATGCGCACATCTGGATTCCGCGTCAACGATGCGCTCTGGCATCAGCGCCTCGGCCACTCCCCGTGCGTCACGCTGGAGAACTGCATCAAAGCTGGCGTATTTGCACCTGGCGCACTCCTGCGCCCTGACGGTTCTGAACTGAGAGGCGGAATGCATCCGCGCACCTGCATCGTGTGCCCCGAGGCCGCGCTGAGCCACCAGCCGTTCCCCCTGCTCGAACCTGGAACCAACCGCTACGCCAAACTGGAGAAAGTCTACAACGACTTCCTCAACGTGGGACACTGCGGAATCGACGACAAGCTATATACGCTTACCTTCGTCGACGCTGGAACACGATACGTGTGGGTCGTAAATGTGGAGGCACGCAGCAAACCAAACGAGGTGTTTCGTCTCTGGCTGGCACACGCGCAGCGGCAGTCTCGGAAGAAGTTAAAGGTCTGGCAGTCTGATAGCGCAGCGGAGTTCAGGAGCAAGGAGCTACAGGATTACCTCGCACAGAAAGGGATCGAGCACCACATTTCTCTCCCCTATGTGCATCAGCAGCAGGGCATAGCCGAGCGTACCAATCGCACGCTTATGATGAAGGTGCGCGCGCTGATGAAGCAGTCCAAGCTTCCGCCGATTTACTGGACGTATGCGATGCACCACGCTATGCGGGTGCACAATCTGCTGTCAACCACTGCATTCACCAGCAACCTCTCTCCGCATGTGACGTGGACGGGGACCGAGGGTGACACCTCCATGCTCTGCGTGTGGGGATGCATGGTTCAGTACTGCCCGCCAACATCAGCCATTGGCAAATTCAGAAGCCGCGCGCGCTGGGGGATCCATCTCGGCATCAGCCACGAGTACAAGGCGTGGCTCGTCTTGGACATCCAGAGCCAGAAGATAGAAAACGCGCGCGACGTCATTTTCTATGAGCGCCTCTTCCTCCAGCAGTTCCGCGAAGATGAGCAGACAAATGCGAACCGCGTTCACACCCATGACGGGCACAGCTACGCCATGCCAGAAGACAAAGCTGCTGCGGCCATTTTGGAGCAAGATCCCATATGCGAGTCCACGAGAGGCGATCGTTGCGACGACGACGATGATGATGATTCATCCGAAGGAGGAGCGGGCGCAGCAGGAGGCGCAACAGGAGGAAGCGGAAGCGGTGGAGGCGCACCACCACCAGCCCCACCTGAGCCAGAGAGTGACGACGACGACATGAGGGAGGTTGTCCCGCAGCATCGCCACGACTGCACCGACACTGGAATGCAACTCCTCAGACTTCGCACCGCCACCTCAACAACACCACGCATCATCGAGCCGAAGAATCCGCGCCAAGCTCTCACGGGACCCCATAGCAAGGAGTGGCACGAGGCGATGGACGCGGAGATCAGGGCACTCGAGTTACGCGACACCTGGGTACTCAAACAGCAGTCAAGGGAAGGAGGATCCTCTCCGGCAAATGGGTTTTTCGTGTGAATACCGCAGCTGACGGCACGATCGAGCGATTCAAGGCACAATGGGTTGTGCGCAGCTACGATCAGAGGCACGGCATTGACTTCGACCAGACATTCGTACCGGTTAGTTGTCATACCTCCGTCAGGATTCTCCTCGCCATCGCCGCAACACAACACCTCCCGCCGCGACAAATCCACATGAAGAACGCGTTAGTAGATGCAGTGATCTACGTGGAGCAGCCGCACACATACGGCGAAGGGGATTCACGTGTTTGCCAGCTACGAAAATCCCTTTACGATATCAAACAGGCGCCAAGGCACTGGCACCAGTACCTGCACAACATACAGCTTGAAATCGGTTTTAAGCAGCTGCCTCATGACCCTGGGATGTATCGCCGCGATTTCCGCGGTGAATAAATCTTACTTACGGTCTACGTCGACGACCTCCTTTACACAGGGTCAAGCAATGAGTTAGTTGAGCAGTTTGAGAAGAACCTGTGCGGGGCGCGTTGATATCACCTGCAACCACGATGTGTGCAATTCCTCGGGCTCAACATCACTATTCGCCGGAAGCCATTCACCTATCAGCAGCCAAGTACGCAGTGGAACTTAGCAAGCGTTTCAACATTCCGCCTGCACCACTCTCCACCCCTTACCGCACTCCAGAACCCAACCACAAGCCTGACAACAAAGCCCTCTCCGCTGCTGGGATTCACACCTACCAGCAGCAGTTGGGATGCCTGCTCTTTGCATCTGTTACCTACAGGCCTGACCTTTGTACACTGTGAGTCAGTTGGCCCAGTATTCCCGCAAACCAACGGCTGAAAATCTCTCATATCTTCAGCGAGCACTTCAATTCTTCATCTCCACGACCAATGTTGGGCTCTGTTACTCCACCATCCCAACCGCATCTTTCAACCTCATCGGCTACGTGGATGTTGATCATGCTGCTGACCCCGACAATTGACGGTCCAGGACAGGTTTCCTTTTCCGCCTCGAGCCTAGCAGCCCCATCTCCTGGAATTCACAAAAGCAGGAGCTGGTTGCCCAGTCGTCGGCGGAAGTTAAGTTCATCGCAGCAACAGCAGCTGTCCGCGAAGGTCTCTATTTTCAGGAACGGCTGCAGGAGGCAACAATTCATGCCTAGGCGAACTTTCGCCTGCACTGCGGCACCAGAGTGCGATCGGGATTGCGAACAAACCGGGATTCGTCAACCGCACCAAACACGTCGCGCTGCGGTACCTCTTCGTCAAGGACGAAGTTGAAAAAGGCAAGGTTGACCTAACCTACTGCCCGACGAGTGACATGGCAGCTGGCTTCCTCACAAAAAAGCTGTCACGTCAGCAGTACCAACACTGCTCCGAACTCAGCGGAGTAGTCAAGCGGGTCAAGACTCGCTACGACCAGGAGTGAAGGGGGGTGTTACGAATAGTAACACCCCTCACCGCACTCCTCACCAGGAGTGAAGGGGGGTGTTATTGAAACATTACTGTGCACTCCTCACTGCAGCAAGCTAAGCACGCACTGCCGAGGATGAAGACGAAAGGGCGGAAGTGACGCGAAGGGTTGCACGGTTACGAAAGCATCTGAACCGTCGGGCTGACAGCATCAGGCAGCAGCAGTGGCAAGGATTCTGCCCGTACAATTTCGTAACTGTCTGGAGTCGCACGGTTGCGAATTCGCTAAAATAATGGAATGTACCCTTTAGAGTACATGGCTAGCTAGGTCGATTGGTATTCCCCTGTACTCTTATTTATAGCGATGTATCAGCATGTTTTTATTATCTCAAACATTTATTTTCACTCTCCCCACCACCACCAAAACAGTAGTGTGCAGACCTTCCTGAGGTGATTCTGGCTACGACCAACTTCTTATCGCAACAATCCTTGATACAATCTGAACCGTCTTATAGCATCGTCTCAGGTTGATCGCACGGAGTGTAGCAGCGGAAGGTTTTGAGTAATGTCGGGTACGGACTCTGTCAGTAGAAGGAGATTTGAATCTCGACAGAACTGATTAACACAATGCGGTACAAGAGTTTATATAGGATTACAAGGGAATACGAAAGGTCCTAGCTAGCCATGTACTCTGAGGGGGTACATTCCCCTTAGGGCTAATCTAGATGCAGGACCATGTGAAAACTAAGAACGAGAATGAATGACTATGAAGTGGAGGGAATACAAATAGGAAACCCTAATGTGTTGTACCCCCTATGGGATACCCCACTATAGCCTACACAAACAAGTAAGCTATATGTTCTGACACACCCCCATAGGCAAAGTGGGGGAGAACAAGGGGTCACAAGACCAGTCAAGCAAAGCAAAGCAAAGCTCAGGGTGGATCACAACGTCACCAGGCATTCCGAGCACAAGTTCAAAGGCCACAAGGCCAGTTCACATGCAAGATCATATATAGAGATATACAAGAGCAAGAGTATATATATGCGAAGGTACAAGCAAGGTCAAGAGGAGAGCAAGTGAGGCAAGACAGGCACAAGACCCAACTGCGTGCAGCAACGCTGATGATCACAAGGCGCAAGTGCCTTGGTGAAGACATCAGCAGTGTTGGCCTCAGAGGCCACGTACGCAAGTCGCAGCTGTCCACGCTGCTGTAGCTCACGAGCAAGAAAGTAGCGAAGAGCAATGTGCTTCGTTCTGTGCTCCAGTCGCTGCTCTCGACACAAGGCCAGCATGGCCTTGTTGTCTACGTACAGGACTGGAGGAGAACGAGGCTGCTCTCCAAGGTCGGTCAGCAGGTAGGTGAGCCAGCGTAACTCCTGTGCAGCCATAGCCCCAGCGTAGATCTCAGCCTCACAACTGGAGCCGAGAACAGAAGACGAGCGGGTAGCCCGCCACGAGACAGAGCCGGAACCAAGGCTGAAGGTGTAACCCTATGACGACCGCTGCGTAGCCTGGTCGTCAGCCCAAGAAGCGTCTGCGTGCCCAGTGAGGACCACTGGACTGCGCCCTCCAAGCACTAGCCCCATGCTCGACGTACTGCACAAGTAGCGCAACACCCTCTTCGCTGCAGCCATGTGCTCTGGTCGGTGTCTCCCAGGAGCAACAAAGCGTGCGAGAATGCTAAGAGGGTATGCGAGGTCAGGTCGCGTGCAGGTCATCAGGTACATGAGGCAGCCAACAAGCTCTGCAAACGGGCCACTCGACTCTACGGACTCATCCGAAGGCAGAGCTGAGAGCGAGTGGCGAGTAGGCAGAGGAGTGGCCTGAGGCGAGGAGTACGTGAAGCCGAAGCGCTGAAGGACCTGCTGCACCATGTGTGACTGAGTCAGGGTAATGGTGCGGCGTGCTCTGTCCCGGGTGATCTGCAAGCCAAGGTAGCTGCGCAGTTCACCCAGGTCAGTGCACGTGTGTCTCTTCTGCAGCTCGGACTTCACGTAGGCGAGTCCAGCAGTGTCAGCTGTGGCAAAGACCAAGTCGTCGACGTACACGAGGATGTAGAACGGCGGCAGAGAGGTGTCGGTGCGCAGAAACAGCGACGGGTCGGCAGTGGAAGGAGCAAACCCAAGTGCCGCGAGCGTAGTCCTCAGTGTGTCGTGCCACTCACGTGGCGCCTGGCGGAGACCGTAGACTGGACGCCGGAGACTCCACTGGGTACCAGGAGGGAAAGACCCAGTGAAGCCACATGGGCGACGCAGCCAGATCTCCTCGTGCAGGCTGCCCTGCAAGAAAGCTGTGCTGAAGTCGAGAGAGTGCAGCTCGTAGTCACGGTGAGCAGCAACGTGCAGCAGAACCCGAAGAGTGGTCATCTTCGGGGTGGGGGAGAAGGTCTGAAAGTAGTCAACCCCCTGCCGCTGACTGAAGCCACGAGCCACGTAACGCGCCTTGAAGACAGGCGGAGAACCCGGCGGCCGCTTCACCCTGAAAATCCACATGCCACTGACGATGTTCGCCCCAGGAGGGGGAACAGCGTCAACGTAGGTGCCTGTGGACTTCCAGGAAGCCATCTCTGCATCCATAGCTGCCTGCCACTGAGAGGAGTAGGGACCCTCTATCGCCTCCGCGTAAGAGCGCGGAGTCGGGATGTCTGGTGCATCCGGGTCTCCCTCAGGGGCTAGCAGTACAGACGCGAGACGAGGTGAAGCGGCGGCCAGACACTGGAACTCCTCCTGCCTGTCCTCAAGGACGTCCGTGCCAAGGGCACACTCACCCCCGACGGACGGAGGACAGGCGGACTCAGACTCAGTGACAAGACGAGCAGCGTAGTCTAGACGACAGCGCGCAGCAAAGTCGACAAGCTCAGTGACAAGGGCAGACGCAGCAGACGACTCGAAGGAAGGGTCAGTGACAGCAGTAGCAAGGAGACGCGTGACAGTAGGACTGGCAGCACGAAGAGAGTCTGACTCCGGGTCGGCAAGAGCATGAAGAGAGGAAGCAGGAGGAGAAGGCAAAGGGGCACGCAGAGGAGCAGTGGACGGACGCAGTGACATCCGGTGCGTGCCAGGGACAGGAGGAGGACGCTGACGCGACCCGCGACCACTAGCGCGCTCAGTACGAACAGGCGACACAGGACGAGACGCAGGCTCACGACGCTCAGTAAGACCTCCAGTAGGACCAGCGTAGGGAGAAGGAGCAGGCAAAGGGGAGGCAGGCTGTAGCTGTGGCTGTGACCGGACAGGCTGCGGACCCTCTAAGGGAGGAGGAGGAGGAGGTGTAAGACCAAGAACCTGCTGCAGGAGCGGAACGAAGTACGGTCGGGGCCGCGCGGCGACGCTAGAAACAGCAGGAACAGCACCAGCAGCCCCGGCAGGAGCACCCACTCCAGCAGCACCTCCAGCAGCACCACCAGAAGCTCCAGAACCTCCAGCCGCAGCACCAGGAGCACTGTCAGTCGGACCGCCAACGGCAGGCTCAGCGCCAACACCCTCAGCATGACCAGCTCCAGGAGAACTCTCAGACTCAGCAGCTCCAGCACCCACACTACGAGCACCGGCGGGGCGCGCAGCAGCAGTACCCTCTGCAGCCGAAGAACCACCAGCACCAGCAGCACGCCTCCAGCGCCTGGCAAACCACTCACGCAGCTCCCGTGGGGAGAGTGGCTCCAGGCTAGACGAAGCACCCCCAGGCACAGCACCTCCAGACACAGCACCCCCAGGCACAGCACCCCCAGGCTTAGCACCCCCAGGCTCAGCAACTCTAGGCACAGCACCCCCAGACTCGGCACCTTCAGGCTCAGCACCCCCAGGCACAGCACCTCCAGGCTCAGCACCCCCAGGCTCAGCACCCCTAGACTCAGCACCTCCAGGCTCAGCACCCCCAGACTCCGCACCCCCAGGCTCAGCTCCCGCAGCAGCACCAGAGTCACCAGTGACCTCGACAGGCTCGACCGCGTCTACCTGGGACACACCTGAAGGGGCAGGACCCTGAGGGGGGAGGGGGACTACCGGGGGGGGACCTGGTACCAAGAAGAGCGGGGGTGGGGGGAGGGACGGAGTGCGGTAGGGGAAGAGGCGGTAGTAGGGTACCGACTCGTCGAACGTGACGTCCTGGGAGGACAGAACACGTCGAGAGGAGGGGTGGTAAAACTGCCACCCAGGGGCGTCGGGGGGGAACCCCAGGAAGACGCAGGGAGAAGCACGAGGGGACAGCTTGTCCGCAGACAGGTCGCGAACAAACGCCCGAGATCCCCAGACCCGGAACGCCGACGCATCGCCAACCTTCCCCGTCCACAGCAGGGCTGGGGAGGTCTCCGGTCGAGAGACCCTGGGGTGGAGGTTGATCTGGTGCGCAGCGTAACTGACCGCAAACGGCCACAGAAAATGGGGAGCAGCCGCATGCATCATGGACGTACGAGCGACGTCCATGACCATGCCAATGCGGCGCTCAGCAATCCCATTCTGCTGTGGTGAGTCCGGAAGCGTGAAGGTCTGACGGATGCCTCGCGCACGACAGTAGGCACTCAGGAGGCCAGAGGAGAACTCTCCGCCTCTGTCCGAGTGCAGACGCAAAACAGGGAAGTCAGAGCCAAAGCTCCCCCGAAGCTGGAGACGAGCTGCGCGGATCCAGTCGATCAACACCTCAGTGACCTCACCCTTGCTGCGCAAGGGGAAGACTGTGGTGTAACGCGAGTAGTCGTCAACCACCAGCAGAAAGTAGCGCTCCTGACCCTGTCCACGGACGCGGGCTGGGCCCCACACGTCCATGTGAAGCGTCTGCAACGGGGCCTCTGTCGGAGGAAACTGGGAGGAGTGAGGGGCAGCACGCTGGCGCCCCTCGACACAGGGGACACAGGTGGGGCCAGGGCCCGGAGGAAGGGGAGGGAGAGACCGGGGAAGACCAGACACAAGGACTCGCGAGGCCATGCCTCTGAGCCGAAGCAGAGAGGGGTGGCCAAGGCGGTGGTGCCAGAGGAGGGTCTCGTGAGACAGACGACGGCACGAGCAGGGGGCAGACTCAGGACCAGACCTGGACGCTGCAGCAAACACCTGACCAGACGAAGGGACCCTACCAGACTCAGCACCTGGAGGAGAAGCAGTGGTCAGTGTGTACAGGCTTGACCCTGGCCGACGTGTAAACGTAGCTAGGTGGCGACCTGTATCCGCCTCCGTGCAGTGGGTCACCCGCTGACGAGCAGGGGTGAACTGGTGGACACCCGCATCCTGGAGGTCAGCACCACTCACCAAGTTCGTCGAGAACGAGGGGAGGTAAAGACCAGTCAGGGTGCCAGAGGGGGCCGCCGGACACGGGAGGACAGTGGAGAAGCGAGACAGGACAGGCCCCCCAGAGGGGTCAGCCAGGGACACCGCAACCGGCCGACTCAGCGGCGTGAGAGTGGTGCGGTCCCTAAAGAAGGAGCGAGACGCCCCAGAGTCAAGGGTGAAGGTGTGAGAGGCCGAAGCCGACACAGTACCTGAGAGGGCAGACTCACCAGCACCTGAGAGCACAGACGCACTGGCACCCAGAGCAGCAGCCTCACTAGTACCTGACGCGGCAGTACCAATGCCCGGGTCGGGCGGGAAACACCGGTAACAGTCATCCTTATCACTACCAATCGCAGCATACATAGCAGAGAGAATATCATCAAAATCAAGATCATAAATAGCTACGCCAGCCCTAGACAGCTCTCCCCAGCGGGGGATCTCAGCTGCCTCCGGAAACTGCTGACGCCAGGCGTCAGTCAGGCGGCCAAAGCAGCGGCGGGCTGTGTGGGCGCCTCCACACCTCTCCCCTGCACGGTCACCGGTGCGAAGAACGTAGGGGCAAGGACCAAGCGCACCACCACGCTGACGCTGCGAGTACCACTCACGGAGCTGCTGAGGGGCGGGGACGGTGCGAGAGCGCTGCTGCTGCTGTGGCTGCTGCTGCGGCTGCTGCTGCTGCTGCTGCTGGCGCTGACCACCCCCAGAGCTGCTCCGCTGGGACGAGCCACTCCGACCCCCGCCTCCACCGCCACCCCCGCCTCCACCGCCACCCCCGTCTCCACCTCCACCTCCCCCACCAGGACCGTCGCTCCCACCGCTCCCACCGCCTCCTCCGCTACCACCTCCGCCGCCACCTCCGCCTCCACCGCCGCCACCAGTACCTCCACTCCCGCCACCACCCCCACCGCCACCCCCACTCCCCCCGCCACCCCCACCGCCTCCTCCACCGCCCCCTCTAGCTCCACCCGCTCCCTTGCCCCCCTTGCCCTTGCCAGAGTGGCGTCCGTCGCTGGGGGCAGACGCCGCGCCGACCGACTCAAAACCAGTGAGGTCGGCCGCAGCGGCAGAGGCGACAGAGGGCAGCAGGGGGGAAGGACCACACCCCTCAAAGATGGGGGTGCGAGGGTCACCCCGAGAGGCCCCTACAGCGACAATACTCTTCTCAGCCGCTAGCAGGGACTCCTCAAGGAGGTCGACAGTGAGAGTGGTGGGACAGACAGAGAGAAACTGGTCCCTAACGACACGAAGGGACTCAGGGAGACGGGTGACGAGAAAGTAGAGAGTGATGTACATGGGAGGAGGGTTCGCAGCGCGGAACTCAGCAGGAAGGGCAGCGCGGTAGCGGGTGTCACTAGCACGGAGGTGGGTAACGAGGTCAGCGACAGTGGGAAAGGAAGCGAGGTCAGGGAAGAGAAACGGTAGCATGAGGCGGCTAAGGGTAGCGGAGGAAGGGGAGGAGTAGCGTGCAACTACAGCGTCGTACAAGGCCTGAGCGGTCTTGCACTGACTAAAGTGGGCACGCTCAGAGGAAGGGAGGTGGCGACGCACAGCAAGACGTGCAGCAGCATCGCGGGTCGCCCACTTGGAGCGAACGGCAGAGTCAGCATCAGCAGGTGGGGCAGGGACAGCGCCAGAGACAAAGTCAAAGAGAGAGACCTCATCTATCGCATCACACAGTAAGTACAGCTGCAGGTCTTCAATCCAGACGGCAAAGTCAATGGCCCTCCCCTCAGCGTCAAAAGTAAGAACATTGGGGGTGGCCATGGCAGCAGCTGAAAGTCTCACCGGGCTGGGAGAGTCGGGTAGGTCAGCAGCAGAGGAACACAGCTCAGGAACAGCAGCACGGCTCCTCAGGCGGCTCGGGCGGCTCGGGCGGCTCGGGCGGCTCGGGCGGCTCGGGCGGCTCGGGCGGCACGGGCGGCTCGGGCTTCTCGGGCGGCGGCTCGGCCGCAGCTCAGCGGCGGCTCGGGCGGCGGCTCAGGTGGCCCGGGCGGCGGCTCAGGCGGTGGCGGCTCGGCGGCGGCTCGGCGGCGGCTCGGCTGTTGCTGGGCGGCTCGGCGGGGCCGCGTAGCAGAGGGCGGCGGGGCCGCGTAGCAGAGGGCGGCGGGGCCACGACCGAAGAGGGCGGCGGGGCCGTGTAGCAGAGGGCGGCGGGGCCGCGTAGCAGAGGGCGGCGGGGCCGTGTAGCAGAGGGCGGCGGGGCCGCGATCGAAGGGCGGCGGGGCCGCGTAGCAGAGGGCGGCGGGGCCGCGTAGCAGAGGGCGGCGGGGCCGCGTAGTAGAGGTCGGCGGGGCCGCGTAGCAGAGGGCGGCGGGGCCGCGTACTAGAGGGCGGCGGGGCCGCAATCGAAGGGCGGCGGGGCCGCGTATCAGAGGGCGGCGGGGCCGCGTGGCAGAGGGCGGCGGGGCCGCGTAGCCGAGGGCGGCGGGGCTGCGATCGAAGGGCGGCGGTGGGGCCACGTAGCAGAGGGCGGCGGGGCCGCTAGGAAAGGGCGGCGGAGCCGCTAGGGGAAGGGCGGCGCAACGGGCCGCTAGGGGCGACACGACGGGTCGCTAAAAAAAAAACGCGCCTCGGGGCGCGGTTCGGTGGGCCCTAGAAGCAGTCCCTAGGAGGGAACCTGCTCTGATTCCATGTGAAAACTAAGAACGAGAATGAATGACTATGAAGTGGAGGGAATACAAATAGGAAACCCTAATGTGTTGTACCCCCTATGGGATACCCCACTATAGCCTACACAAACAAGTAAGCTATATGTTCTGACAGACCACAACCGTGCGGCACGGTAACCGTACGCGGTTCGGTAACCGTTTGAACTTTTCCCGCACTTTTCATTTCGAATTCTTCCTGCTTGCAACCATCTTCGATAACTGTCCGGACGCTTGGTCTTTCGTCCTCGCTGCAGTTAACTTCGCGTTAAGGTTTCGTTACTTTGGGAATGTTCAGTCATTCCATATCATAACACTCCCCTTCATTCCTGGAGTGACGAAGTCTTGACGCGCTTGGTTATACCGCAGATGGCTCCGCAGTGATGATACTGCTGACGTGGCAGTTTCTTGGTGAGGAAGTCGGCTGCCATGTCACCGGTGGGGCAGTAAGTCAAGATGACTTTGCCTTTGTCAACTTCGTCTTTCACGAAGAAGTAGCGAAGTGCAATGTGCTTTGTGCGGTTGACGAAGCCAGGTTTGTTCGCGATCTTGATCGCGCTCTGGTTGTCGCAGTGCAGTTTGAAGCTTGCGGATGTCGCGATTTTCGCTTCTTGAAGCAGTTCCTGGAGGTAGAGTCCTTCGCGAACTGCTGACGTGGCGGCAATGAACTCGGCTTCAGCAGAGGAGAGTGCCACCATTTCCTGTTTCTGGGAATTCCAGGAAATGGGTCCTGTTGGCTCGAGGCGGAAGAGGAAGCCTGTTCGGGATCGTCGATTTCCAGGGTCAGCGGCGTGATCTGCCTCCACGTAAACAACGAGGTTGAATGAGCGAGTCGCGAGGGTGGAATAGGTGAGTCCAATGTGCGGTGTGGAGATGAAGTATTGAAGGGCACGCTGTAAGTCCAGCATGTGCTCCCCTTCAGGCCGCTTGGCATACTGAGCGAGTTGGCTGGCGATGTAGGACAAGTCAGGCCTGCACGTCACAGCGGCGAAGAGAAGGCAGCCAAGTTGCTGTTGGTAGAGTTGATGTTCGACTGGGTTGAGTGGTTTGGTGATGACGGTTGAAGTGGTGGCCGGGGTGCGGTAGGGAGTCGAGAGGTTGGCCAGTTTGATGTTGAATTTGGTGGAGAGGGTGTCGGCGTACTTGGCGGCGGAGAGGTGGATGGCGTCGGCAGAGTAGGAGATGTTGAGCCCCAGAAATTGGGTGACTGTGCGGTTGCTGGTGATTTGCACGCGGTTGCTAAGGTTTTTCTCGAACTGTTCGAGGAGGTCGTTGTTGGTGCCGGTGTAGAGAAGGTCATCCACGTAGGCCGTGAGGAGGATGTAGTCTCCGCGGAAGTGCAGACGATACATGCCAGGGTCATGTGGCAGCTCAGTGAAGCCGATGTCTAGTAGGATTTGGTGAAGATGCTGCTGCCAGAGGCGGGGGGCTTGTTTGATGCCATAGAGTGATTTGCGGAGCTGAAAGACACGGTTATCGCCATCGCCGTAGGTGTGGGGTTGTTTGACGAAGATGAGGGCATCGACTGGGGCGTAAAGGAAGGCACTTTTTATATCGATCTGGCGGAGTGGGAGGTGATTGGCAGCAGCGATGGCGAGGAGGATGCGGACAGAGGTGTGGCGGCTGACAGGAGCGAAGGTCTGGTCGTAGTCCACGCCGTGCCGTTGATCAAAGCCGCGGACGACCCAGCGAGCTTTGAAGCGTTCGATGGTGCCGTCGGCTGCGATTTTGACACGGAAGACCCGTTTCCCCGAGAGGACGCGTCTCCCCTTTAGTGCCGCGCGATCGGCGAGGACCCACGTATCGCGAGCTTCGAGAGCGGCAACTTCAGCGTCCATCGCAGCGCGCCATTCCTTTGCGTATGGGCCTGTGAGTGCTTGTCGTGGGGTTTTGGGTTCAACCGCTTTTGGTGGGTGCGAGACGGCGGTGTGCAAACCGAGAACCTGAAGGGCGAAGATACCGGGGCTGTGACGTCGCCCGCTTGTGACTTCCACGACATCGTCGTCCGAGCCGTGGTCGGTGGTTGGGGTTGGGCTGAGAAGTGAATCACGCGAGGCGTCGAGGGGAGCGCTGTCTTCGTCATCGTCCTCATCGCTCCAAGGGCGGGGTCCGGGGTGAGGTTCCGTGGGATCTTGGTCCGCAAGAGCAGCTTCCGCCTCGTCGTCCGGAGTGAAGAAGCTGCGCGGGGGGCGTTCATAATCGGCGACGTTGGTTTCTCCCCGGGTGTAGTCAGCATGGCGGTCGCACTGGAACCTGCGGATCGTGAGGTCCTCGTAGAAGATGACGTCACGAGCCGCGACCACTTGGGAGGTATCGTGGTCGAGGATGTTCCAGGCATTGTGCTTGAGACTAATGCCGAGATGCACGCCCCACCGTACACGACGTTCGAACTTCCCTGTTGTTGCTGCTAGTGGCCGATATTGAACCATGCAGCCCTAGACGCGGAGCATGGAGACGTCTCCCTGTTTGCCGGTAAATTTCAGGTGGGGTGAAAGATTGTCAGTGTTGGAGGTGGTGCTGAGCAGGTTGTGAAGGCGAACGGCGTGATGCATGGCGTAAGGCCAGTACTTCGCGTCGATGTCGCTCTGCTGCAGGAGGGCAAGGACCTTCGTCATGAGCGTGCGGTTGGTGCGCTCTGCGACTCCTTGCTGCGGGTGCGCGTAGGGGAGGGAGAGCGTGTGCACGAGGCCTTTGTCCGCGAAGTAGTTCGCGAACTTGTCGCTCTTAAATTCGGCTGCGCAGTCTGTTTGCCAGATCTTGAGGGTGCAGCCCGATTGTGTCTCGGCATTAGCGTGCCAGACCTTGAAGACATTGAACGCTTTGCTCCTGTGGGAGACATTGGCCACCCAGATGAAGCGCGAGTGAGCGTCGACGAAGGTAAGCGTGTATTCCTCTCTGTTGATGCTGGTCAGGGTGAGGACGAGAAATTCGTTGTAGACCTTTTGAAGTTTCTCGTAGCGGTTTGTGCCAGGTGCGAGGAGCTTAAAGGGCTGGTGGGCGAGAGCAGCTTCGGGGCAGATGTGGAAGTCGGTGCGTTGAGCTGTGGAGACTGTGAGGGGGGTTCCATCTGTGCGAAGCAGTGTGCCAGGTAGGAAGACTTGTGTGCAGATGCAGTTGTTGAGGACTTCCTCGGAGGGATGGCCGAGGCGTTTGTGCCAGAGGTCGCGCTTTGCATGGATAGCGGGTGAGCGAGCATAGAAGGCGAGGAGCGTGGCTAGGTCGGCGGGAGTTGGTGCAGGGATGGGATGTGGTGAGATTGACAATCCGAGTGCAAGGATGGTTTCAGGAGCTGTGGGATCAATGGGTGCGTCGTTCGGGTCTGCTGTTTCTTCGGGAAGTTGAGGGTGTGGCATGTGGTGAGGAGGGAGGTTGTGTGGAGCTGTAGGTGGTGGTCCGTCAGCGGGGCCGATAGGCGTAGATTCAGTGTGCAGGGGGTGTTGGTGCAACCTACGGTTTGCACTCGGCTTGTTGTCCTTGTGCGTGCATGCGTGTGTGCATGGAATGGTATGAGGGCATGGGATAATATATATTTCATGCTTATAATGATGGGTCATGCGTATGCGTATGATGGGTCATGATGTCGAGTGTGTGTGTATCAAGTCAATAGCGAGTTATCGCTAGTCGCGTGTTACGCGGTCATTTTGTGTGTCCCGCGCGGTTTCTACTTTGTCGTGCACGGTTTCTATTTTGTCGCTTGTCGAACGTTCGGCGTGTCGCAGGTGTGTGCAGCAGACCCATCAAGAACTCAAGGATGAGTTTGTGGTGAAGAACCCGAGCCCTTGGTGTCAACATTCAAGTGATCGCGAAGCTCGCCAAAAGGGTACACCTCAAGATATTGAAGATAGTTACAATACTTTGTGTAGTGTAACATTTCACTTGGTGTAGGCCCTTGTCAAGGGTAGTATCGAGACCCTTCTTGGTTGGGGACAATGTGGCACTGTTCCACATCACTTACCTCGGCTCTTGGGGTTTGTAGGAGCTGGGAGTCATTCCCGACTCGTAACTCTTCCTATTGTGTGTTCTAAGACTATAGTGGCTGCCACAGTGCCGTTCGTTCAAACCAACGCTGTGTCGTCACTACTTGGTGAAATCGTGCGATCTAAATTGCCTATTGTGGGCGACGTTGAGACGCTCCAGATCCAAGTTGAATCAAGTCATTTGAAGTTGTGACCAGGACGCTATGTACGTTTGAAGCCGCTGTGCAGAAATTCGACTGTGCACTCTATCTTTCGTTTTAGGCACATTGGAGCCTATTGTGATTATAACAAGTGGTATCAGAGAACCTTGGAGCAGCTACGACTATGGCTGGACCTGAAGAAAGGGGTGGCAGAGGTGCTGGTGGCAATGGAGATGCCCAAGCACAAGGCCAAGCCCGTGAGTCAGCCGTGGCGCCCGTGCAACCGACTCTTGGACCTTCTAGGGACGAACCAAGAGTGTTCGGGCTTGACAAGTTCAACGGCGACAACTTTGCTGAGTGGTCCTTCAGAATGGAGAACGTGTTTGACCACTATGATCTGCTGGAGGTGATGGAAGGAACGGAGAAGTGCCCCAAGAACGACCCGGAGAAGAGCCCGTGGGTGCGGAAGAGCGCACAAGGCTACCTCCTACTTGGGCAAGCGTTGGGAGCAGTCAAATCCGTCACATCAAACCATTCCAGCGTGAACCAGAGAAGGGACCAAAGGCATGGTCTGCTCTCAAGGGTGTACACACTCCTGCAACCGCGGCGGTAGCTGTGGTGTTGGAACGGCGAATTGAGGAAGATGAACCCGTGGAAGACGGGGTGCAGAAATTCTTCGACTTGTTGACGCGGCTTGAGGGAGCTGATTTGAACTACAGTGAGCTCCAGAAGAAGACCAAGTTGCTGGCCCTACTCCCCGAGTCGTGGTCCTCGCTCATCATCAACTTGAACCGTGACCTGCCCCGTCTCTCGCTTGAAGACGTGAAGCGTGCAATCCTACAAGAGGATTTCCGCCGCCGTGAGTTGGCGAGTGCGGATGGCGCTGGGGCAGCGAGCATCGGCCGTGGATATGGTCGAGGAAGAGGCAGAGGACGAGGGGGAGGAAGGTTTGGTGGCAGCAGCTTCGGCGGAGGCCGCGGGAGTGGCGGTTACGGCAGCGACGACAAGAGCTACGGTCGCGGTCGCGGACGATTTGACGGCGAATGTCACTATTGTGGCAAGAGTGGACATATGTGGTGCGATTGCTTCAAACTCCCTGATGGTTGGACCCCTGCTCAAGGCCAAGAGGGTAGAAGAGCAGGAGGAGGGAGAGGAAGAGGCCGTGGCGGACGCGGTGGCGGAGCTGCAAACATGAAGAGCGGAGACAACGACAAGGACCCGAGTGACGATCGGTACCCGGGTCTATTCTACTTCGTGTCGACGCAAGTACCAGCTGGTCCAGAGAAGGATGAAGGCTTTGAGGAGCCAGCACCTGTGGGGAAGGTGACCCTACACCCCCTGGACTATTGGGTGATCGATAGTGGCGCTACCTATAGCATGACACCTCGCCCGGACTTGCTCACCGAACTCGAACTGTCACCGGTGAAGCATGTCACATCGACTTTGGGGCAGCGAGCAGAGGTGAAAGGCATGGGGAAGGCCATGTTCAAGGGTGCTGATGGGAAGATGGTGGGCCTCAAGAACGTGCTTTGGATGCTTAGCCTTGCTGCAAACCTTATTTCCGTGCGGCGGTTGGCAAAGGCCGGCATGGACACGAACTCGAAGGGAGCCAAGACCTACACCGCAAGGCTTGGCGAGCGGATTCTATGGGACCTTCACGAGGACAGGGATGTCGACAACGAGATGTGGCAGATCCCTGTGGTCCCCATGCCAAAGGAGAGGCAAGTGGCAGCAAGTGTCAGTACCAAGGGTGAAGCGGTTGGTAGTGGCGATAGCGCGGACCGTCGCGTTAAGGAGAATGAGTCCAACAAGTGGAATCTTGGAAGGACCAGCAAGAAGAGTGAACCTAAGGAGAGTGATGCAGCAGCCAAGGAGCAGCACAAGGGTGAGGAGAACCCCAAGGCAGCAGCGGAGGAGGACTACGGAGAGAGGATGTGGGGCGCTATTGCGAACGCGGCATTCTCCAATCCGACTTCGGCTACGGGGGAGTGTGATTGGCTCACTTTGCATCGGCGCGTGGGGCATGTGGCCTTGCCTATTTTGCAGCAGCTAGTTAAGGGAGAGATGGTTGCTGGCATACGTGTGAAAGGGGAGCCCGATGAGGTGCTTGGCTGCCCGACGTGCATTCAAGCCAAGTTCACCCGGTTTCCGTTCCCTAGTTCAGAGGCAACGGCAAAGGCACCACTCGATGAGGTGGTGATGGACGTGGTGGGCCCCGTGAAGCTTGGAGCTGCTGGAGCTGAGTATTTCCTCACCATTGTGGACGTCTACACCCGCATGACTTGGGTGTATGTGCTGGCCAAGAAGAGCGACGTGGCTGAAACGTTGAAGACATATTGGTTCCCGTTGGTGGAGCTACCAGAGGGGCGTAAGGCGATAACGTCCAAGTGGCTCTTCAAAATTTAGTCGGATGCCGACGGCAAGATCAAGCGCAACAAGTCTAGGCTTGTAGCCAAGGGGTACCAGCAGAAGGAGAAGGTGGACTTCAAGGAGCTGTTTGCTCCTGTGGTGAAGCCGACGACGCTGCGAACCCTATTCGCGGGAGCCGCCATCAAAGGACGGGTGGTAAGCAAATGGACATCGTAACGGCATTCCTTAACGGCATCCTTGAGGAGGAGATTTTTATGGTGCAGCCAGAGGGGTTTGATGATGGTAGTGGCAGAGTGTGGAATCTGAAGAAGGCCCTCTATGGGCTGAAGCAGGCCCCTAGGCAATGGTACATGAAGCTGCGCAAAGTGTTGGAGGAGATCGGCTTCACTCCCTCAACGGCCGATCACTCCTTGTTCATGCTTGGCGAGGGGGAGCAGAGGAGCTTCATGGTGGTTTATGTGGATGACATTCTCATATTCTCACCCTCCTCTCACCTTGTGAAGGAGGTGATGCTGAAGCTGCATGACAAGTTCAAGTGCAAGTCCCTTGGTGATGTGAACTTCTACCTTGGGCTCCACATTGAACGAGACGTGGAGAAGCGGAGCATGCGAGTGAACCAACGGAAGTACCTGGAGGCGTTGGCTGCCAACTTTGGGCAGAGTGAAGGCCATGTGGCTACTCCCTTTCCTTCTGGGTTCAAGTGTGTGAAGGGACCAGAGGAGGAGAGCGTTGGTGAAGAGGAGAGGCGCCGTTTTCACTCGTTGGTGGGCAGCCTCATGTATGCGGCGGTAAACACCCGACCGGACGTCGCGTTTGCTACCAGGCAGCTAGCTAGGGTTGTGCAATGCCCTAATGAGGAGCAGGTAGCAGCTGGAATGAGGGTGGCCAAGTATCTTGGCCAAACAGCGACCGCTGGGCTGCAATACTCGGGGGCGGCGCAAAGGCGCCAAAAGGGCGCGGATGGTGTTGAACCCGGGCGTTTGTTCCTCACCGCCTACTCGGATGCTTCTTATGCATCGGAACCAGAGGACATGACAAGTGTGGGAGACTTCATCTGCTGTGTTGGTGGAGGCCCAACTGCTTGGGAGAGCAAGAAGCAGGTGGACCAAGCATTGAGCTCGGTGGAGTTCGAGTACATGGCACTCTTCCGTGCCGTACGGGAGATTGTGTGGCAGCGGCGTTTGTTGGCTGAATTGGGGGAGGAGCAGCAAGGACCTACCCCGCTCTACTGTGACAGCCAGGGTGCTATTGCACTAGCCAAGAATCCTGTCCTGCACGGCCTCACCAAGCACATGAGGGTGAAGTGGCACTGGACAAGGAGCATGGTGGCCGCGGGTGAAGTTGAGTTGCGCTATGTAAAGACGACGGGACAGCCAGCCGACATGATGACTAAGAGGCTGGTGGAGCAGCAGCATTGGAAGTGTTGCAAGCTGGCTGGGATGGCTCTGAACTGAAAGAGCAAGATCCTAAGGCCAACAATCGAGGGGTGAGTTTGTTGGTGCAACCTACGGTTTGCACTCGGCTTGTTGTCCGTGTGCGTGCATACGTGTGTGCATGGAATGGTATGAGGGCATGGGATAATATATATTTCATGCTTATAATAGTGTGTGTATGATGGGTCATGATGTCGAGTGTGTGTGTGTCAAGTCAATAGCGAGTTATCGCTAGTCGCGTGTTACGCTGTCATTTTGTGTGTCCCGCGCGGTTTCTACTTTGTCGTGCGCGGTTTCTATTTTGTCGCTTGTCGAACGTTCAGCGTGTCGCAGGTGTGTGCGGCAGACCCATCAAGAACTCAAGAATGAGTTTGTGGTGAAGAACTCGAGCCCTTGGTGTCAACATTCAAGTGATCGCGAAGCTCGCCAAAAGGGTACACCTCAAGATATTGAAGATAGTTACATTACTTTGTGTAGTGTAACATTTCAGTTGGTGTAGGCCCTTGTGAAGGGTAGTTTCGAGATCCTTCTTGGTTGGGGACAATGTGGCACTGTTCCACATCACTGTACCTCGGCTCTTGGGGTTTGTAGGAGCTGGGAGTCATTCCCAACTCGTAACTCTTCCTATTGTGTGTTCTAAGACTTTAGTGGCTGTCATAGTGCCGTTCGTTCAAACCGACGTTGTGTCCTCAATACTTGGTGAAATCATGCGATCTAAATTGCCTATTGTAGGCGACTTTAAGACGCTCCAGATCCAAGTTGAATCAGGTGATTTGAAAATGTGACCAGAACGCTATAAACGTTTGAAGCCGGTGTGCAGAAATTGGACTGTGCACTCTATCTTTCGTTTTAGGCACATTGGAGCCTATTGTGATTATAACAGGGGGCTCTGGGGGAAGGTTTTGTATGGCAGAATGGTATCTCGGTCTGTTGGCGGGCAAGAGTCTGCGGACCAGGCCCAGGGGGAGGTAGGTGAAGGCTGTGATGAGGGAATGCCGAGAGGGCGAGGCGAGCCGTAGGGGCCAGTGGCTGCAACGGCGGCCTCGGCTTCGGCGCGCGCGATCTCCTCTTCAATTGGTTCTTCTTCCTCCAGTGTACCCCAGGGGGGCGAAGCGCCCCAGGCAGGGGTGGTGGTTGCGGCTCCCCATACAGTTCCAGTGGCTACGGTTCCCCATCCGGCAGTTGCGGATGCTGCAGCTGCTTTGACTCCGTCATCCGCGCGGCGACTTTGTTCTTCTTCTTCGTGACGTTGAAACTCCTCCGTTGTCATGGTGCGGTGAGACCATGGGTGGTTAACATGGTATTGCTCTCAGGTTAGAGGAAGTGCGTTGTTGTCGGCGTCAAACGCACCAGGGCCGATGTAGCGAGTGAGAAGATCGAGGCGGTCGTGGACAGTGAGGTCTGTGAGAGACTAAGGACGGAGTCTACGAAGATTAGGTGCCAAAAATTCTCAAAATCGTTGGCTTAGAATTCTGGACAGAAAACGTCGACTTCACAAGAAACGCCGTCGACGAAAGGTTCACCGTTAAAACTTCACCAAACTTAGATATGTTGTAGCTCTAGTCCGTGGCTACAATTCCCAATTTGAATCGTACGATAAAGTGAAGGATTTCTTGAGTTATGAATTTCGGCGCACTAGGGGGTATGCTGCCATAGAATATTAACTCAATCACAATTGTCTCACAAGCTCACAATTAACTACACAAGAGAGTTGGAGTAGCACTAAACCAGGTGGGATGGGATGAGGAGGACAAGAAGGAAGGTCCCAAGAGAGTCCCCAACCAAGGAAACCCCATGCCACACAATTCCCCTCTCCATAGGCAACCCCACTTTCACTTTTGTCACTTTCCCAACCCATGCCATCCACCTTAACCCAACTTGGCCACACTTGCCAACCTGGTTTGGTTTCACCCAACCACTTGGCAGCAACTACAGTAGAAAAGACGAATTTCCCAACCCCCAAAAGTCTGTACCCCATATTGAGTCAACCCCACAACTCCCCATAGTCACCACAACCAAATATCAAAAGCATACGAACTCCAACGTTCGTAACTTTCTTGTCCGTGCTCCGATTGAAGCGATACTTGGTTCGTCGGAAAGCTCTTGAGCAGAGAAGTCACTTCAGATATCTGCTCAAGCCAAATAACATTCACACACACTCAGAAAATCCAAACCACACAAGACACAAATTTCTTGCACACGCTCACACCACGCATGCAACGCACAAACACATGATGGGAGGCAGACAGACGTGAATGCATATGGTTGCATCACACAACAAACTCCCCCTCTGGCTGCCAACCATCATCCCACATGCCATAGCTCAAGCATGCACCCTCAATGCACACTCATCCCAGCAAGCTTCATTCACTTCCAACACTCATCCCAATGGACAATCATCTCCTTCCAACATCCCACTTCCAACATCTCCTCTTTGCTCAAATCTGCAGCACCCTCTGCAGCCTCTGTTTCAAAACACTATCCACCAAACCATCTCATTGCAGCTCCATAGCAATATGCTATCTCATCCTCATCCATCTGCTTAGCCACACTTCCAGCTGGTACCACACTTGGCGTGCCACAGCTCGCATAGGTCAGCCTGTTAGGAGGGTGCACATCCCTCCTAGGACAGTCAGCCGGACATGCGGCACCTTGTGGAGCACCTTGCTGTTGCTGCTGCTGCTGCGGCTCCTCCACCTCAGGTTCTCCCCCATCCTCAGTCACCCCAGAAATCTCCTCCTCTGAGACAGTGACCTGCACTTGCCTCGAAGGCCGCTGCACCTCATCAGCCTCAATGATCAGCGGTGTAGTAGGAAGCTTCTGCTGCTGCTGCTTCCACTCCTTGTAGTATAAGGACTCGAGGAACTTCACATCCCTCGACACAGTCAGCTGCTGGCTGGTCAAGTCCCAAATCAGCCAGCCTTTGTGATCCTTAGCAAGCCCCAAGTGCACACCCCATCTCCCAGAAGCTTCCAGTTTTCCCCTCTTCTCCTTAGGCACATGAAACATCACCATACAGCCAAAGGCTCTCAGCATGTTGACTGCTGGTGCACTCCCATACCACTTGGTGTAGGGAACCCACTGCTTGTCCCCAACAGTTGCCAGCACCCTGTTCTTCACAAGGGCGACCTGCCGCAGTGCAGTCACCCAAAACGGATCCGGCAACCCTGCACGCCCAAGGAGAGTGCAAGCACCTTCCTGCAGGGTCCGGTTGAACCGCTCAGCCACGCCATTCTGCTGAGGGTTGTAGGGCACCGTAAGCTGATGCTGGATCCCCTTCTTCTTCAGCACCGCCTCAAAATCAGCGCCAATGAATTCTCCTCCATTTTCGGTGCGGATCACCTTCACCTTATGTCCGCTCTCCCTTTGTGCTCTCGGCATCCACTCCTTAAGAACAGCCGCTGCCACCTCCCCCTTAGTCTTGAGAGGGTACACCCACACCGCACGCGTGTGGTCGTCCACAATTGTCAAGAAGTAGCGGCTGCCCGAGAGAGAAAGGGCCCTCGTGGGGCCCACCACATCCATGTGCACTAGTGCAAGTGGTGCCTTTGCTGGTCCTGTGCTGCTGCTGAAGGGAAACTTCGTGAATTTGGTCTCAAGGCAGGTAGGGCAGCTCCCAATCTCCTTTGCTCCCCCCTTCACCTCCAGCCCCTTCAAGCACCCATCCTTTACCAACTTCTGCAGCATAGGAATGTTCACATGGCACAGCCTCTCATGCCACGTCTCCCAATCAGCCTCACCACTCCCAGATGAAGCCTTTGCCCATGCAGCTGTCGCATCCATACCAGCAAGCACCTCACCATGTGGTTGCTGTGACTGCTGCACCTTCTTGACTGCATCTAGGGCCCCTGCAGTTGGTGCAGTCTCCTCTCCTCCCGCAGTTGCTTTAGCCGCTGCCGCTGCCTTTGCCGTTGCTGGTGGTTTCCCCTTCCAAGGGATGATGGGCAGCTGCCACAAGTCCTTGATGCAGCTGCTCTTCTCCTCCAGATTCCACAGCAGCAACTTCCCAAGCTTTGCACGGCAGCAGGTTGGGCCGAACATAACTTTGGCCTTGCTTTTCTGCAGCCGGCGCACAGAGAGGAGGTTAGCGGATAAACCTTCAACCAACAGCACATTTCCCAGCTCCACAAGCCCCCCATTAGCTCCCATAACCTTGGCATTCCCAACACCAATCACAGGGAGCAAGGCACCTGAAGCGGCAGCCACAAACTTCATCTTCCCAGGGGGCTTCACCTCATCAAGCAAATCTGCCCGTGGAGTCATGTGACTCGTGCAACCTGAATCGATCACCCAGTGAGTGAGGGGGTGCATCACAACCTTCCCAACTGAACCCACATCACCCCCACTCCCTTGCACGTCCTCAACCATGAGGAACATCCCAGGGTCGGCTTTACCTTGTGCACCATCACCTTGTGCACCTGAACCTTGCACAGCACCACCTCGTGCACGTTCACCACTTGGCGGCTTCATGCCTGGAGGCGCCCATCCTTCAGGCCGGCTGAAACACTTAAACCATGGGTGTCCAGCCTTCTTGCAGTACCAGCACGCACCCTCCATTCGGGTACTCCCCCTGCCACCAGAGCTCCCATGCCCCTCATTGTAGTCACCTCGGCCTCTCCCTCTGCCAAAGCCTCTCCCACAGCCTCGGCCTCTCCCTCCCCCTCTCCCTCTGCTGCCTCCTGCAGCTCCATACCCCTCAGCAGTTTTGTTGGCAGCACCACCTCCAGTGTGGCGCCTGCGGAAGTCCTCCTGCAGGATCTGCTGCCGTAGCCACTCAGGCGTCCATTTGTCCTGCTGAACGTTGAGGGTGGGGATGAGGTTGTCCCACGAGTTGTCGAGCACCGAGATGATCTTGGTGCACTGTTGCATCTGCGACACTTCGCTGCCCGCCGCTGCTATCCTCGCATAGGTGTCCTTGATCTTGTTAAGAACCGGCTTCACATCATCTCGCGGCCGCATGGAGAGGGCAGCCAACTCCTTCTCCAACACAATCACCATCGGCAGCGTGTTGGGTTGAACCACGTCGCGTAGCAGCTTCCACGCCTTCGGTCCCGAGTCATCGAGCTCCACCAAATCCTTGATGTGCTGGAACATGTCGTTGTTGACCGATTGGAGGATGAGGTCGTACAGCACCGCGCTCTTCTCAATCCACCGATCGCGGGCATCTCCTTCCCCCGGCATCTTCTCCTCTCCCATTGCAATTTTCAGCAGCTTGTAGCGCTTGAAGGCGCTCCGCATCCGCCCGCTCCATTCCTCATAGTTGGAGCCATCCAAAGCTTCAATCTTGGATGGTGGCGGTTCACTCCTCTTCTCAACTACATCTCCACTTTCTTGACTCATCTTCACTGCTCCCAATTGTCAGAACATATAGCTTACTTGTTTGTGTAGGCTATAGTGGGGTATCCCATAGGGGGTACAACACAATTAGGGTTTCCTATTGTCGCTGTAGGGGCCTCTCGGGGTGACCCTCGCACCCCCATCTTTGAGGGGTGTGGTCCTTCCCCCCTGCTGCCCTCTGTCGCCTCTGCCGCTGCGGCCGACCTCACTGGTTTTGAGTCGGTCGGCGCGGCGTCTGCCCCCAGCGGCAGACGCCGCTCTGGCAAGGGCAAAGGGGGCAAGGGAGCGGGTGGAGCTAGAGGGGGCGGTGGAGGAGGCGGTGGGGGTGGCGGGGGGAGTGGGGGTGGCGGTGGGGGTGGTGGCGGGAGTGGAGGTACTGGTGGCGGCGGTGGAGGCGGAGGTGGCGGCGGAGGTGGTAGCGGAGGAGGCGGTGGGAGCGGTGGGAGCGACGGTCCTGGTGGGGGAGGTGGCGGTGGAGACGGGGGTGGCGGTGGAGGCGGGGGTGGCGGTGGAGGCGGGGGTCGGAGTGGCTCGTCCCAGCGGAGCAGCTCTGGGGGTGGTCAGCGCCAGCAGCAGCAGCAGCAGCAGCAGCAGCCGCAGCAGCAGCCACAGCAGCAGCAGCGCTCTCGCACCGTCCCCAGCCCTCAGCAGCTCCGTGAGTGGTACTTGCAGCGTCAGCGTGGTGGTACGCTTGGTCCCTGCCCCTACGTTCTTCGCACAGGTGACCGTGCAGGGGAGAGGTGTGGAGGCGCCCACACAGCCCGCCGCTGCTTTGGCCGCCTGACCGACGCCTGGCGTCAGCAGTTTCCGGAGGCCGCTGAGATCCCCCGCTGGGGAGAGCTGTCTAGGGCTGGTGTAGCTATTTATGATCTTGATTTTGATGCTATTCTCTCTGCTATGTATGCTGTGACTGGTAGTGATGAGGATGACTGTTACCGGTGTTTCCCGCCCGACCCGGGCATTGGTACTGCCGCGTCAGGTACTAGTGAGGCTGCTGCTCTAGGTGCCAGTGCGTCTGTGCTCTCAGGTACTGGTGAGTCTGCCCTCTCAGGTACTGTGTCGGCTTCGGCCTCTCACACCTTCACCCTTGACTCTGGAGCGTCTCGCTCCTTCTTTAGGGACCGCACCACTCTCACGCCGCTGAGTCGGCCGGTTGCGGTGTCCCTGGCTGACCCCTCTGGGGGGCCTGTCCTGTCTCGCTTCTCCACTGTCCTCCCGTGTCCGGCGGCCCCCTCTGGCACCCTGACTGGTCTCTACCTCCCCTCGTTCTCGACGAACTTGGTGAGTGGTGCTGACCTCCAGGATGCGGGTGTCCACCAGTTCACCCCTGCTCGTCAGCGGGTGACCCACTGCACGGAGGCGGATACAGGTCGCCACCTGGCTACGTTTACACGTCGGCCAGGGTCGAGCCTCTACACACTGACCACTACTTCTCCTCCAGGTGCTGAGTCTGGTAGGGTCCCTTCGTCTGGTCAGGTGTTTGCTGCAGCGTCCAGGTCTGGTCCTGAGTCTGCCCCCTGCTCGTGTCGTCGTCTGTCTCACGAGACCCTCCTCTGGCACCACCGCCTTGGCCACCCCTCTCTGCTTCGGCTCAGAGGCATGGCCTCGCGAGTCCTTGTGTCTGGTCTTCCCCGGTCTCTCCCTCCCCTTCCTCCGGGCCCTGGCCCCACCTGTGTCCCCTGTGTCGAGGGGCGCCAGCGTGCTGCCCCTCACTCCTCCCAGTTTCCTCCGACAGAGGCCCCGTTGCAGACGCTTCACATGGACGTGTGGGGCCCAGCCTGCGTCCGTGGACAGGGTCAGGAGCGCTACTTCCTGCTGGTGGTTGACGACTACTCGCGTTACACCACAGTCTTCCCCTTGCGCAGCAAGGGTGAGGTCACTGAGGTGTTGATCGACTGGATCCGCGCAGCTCGTCTCCAGCTTCGGAGGAGCTTTGGCTCTGACTTCCCTGTTTTACGTCTGCACTCGGACAGAGGCGGAGAGTTCTCCTCTGGCCTCCTGAGTGCCTACTGTCGTGCGCGAGGCATCCGTCAGACCTTCACGCTTCCGGACTCACCACAGCAGAATGGGATTGCTGAGCGCCGCATTGGCATGGTCATGGACGTCGCTCGTACGTCCATGATGCATGCGGCTGCTCCCCATTTTCTGTGGCCGTTTGCGGTCAGTTACGCTGCGCACCAGATCAACCTCCACCCCAGGGTCTCTCAACCGGAGACCTCCCCAGCCCTGCTGTGGACGGGGAAGGTTGGCGATGCGTCGGCGTTCCGGGTCTGGGGATCTCGGGCGTTTGTTCGCGACCTGTCTGCGGACAAGCTGTCCCCTCGTGCTTCTCCCTGCGTCTTCCTGGGGTTCCCCCCCGACGCCCCTGGGTGGCAGTTTTACCACCCCACCTCTCGACGTGTTCTGTCCTCCCAGGACGTCACGTTCGACGAGTCGGTACCCTACTACCGCCTCTTCCCCTACCGCACTCCGTCCCTCCCCCCGCCCCCGCTCTTCTTGGTACCAGGTCCCCCCCCGGTAGTCCCCCTCCCCCCTCAGGGTCCTGCCCCTTCAGGTGTGTCCCAGGTAGACGCGGTCGAGCCTTTCGAGGTCACTGGTGACTCTGGTGCTGCTGCGGGAGCTGAGCCTGGGGGTGCGGAGTCTGGGGGTGCTGAGCCTGGAGGTGCCGAGTCTGGGGGTGCTGAGCCTGGGGGTGCTGAGCTTGGGGGTGCTGTGCCTGGGGGTACTGAGCCTGGGGGTGCTGAGTCTGGGAGTGCTGTGCCTGGGGGTGCTGAGCCTGGGGGTGCTGCGCCTGGGGGTGCTGTGCCTGGGGGTGCTGTGTCTAGGGGTTCTGAGCCTGGAGGTGCTGTGCCTGGGGGTGCTTCGTCTCGCCGGGAGCCACTCTCCCCACAGGAGCTGCGTGAGTGGTTTGCCAAGCGCTGGAGGCGTGCTGCTGGTGCGAGTGGTTCTTCGGCTGCAGAGGGTACTGCTGCCGCGCGTCCCGCCGGTGCTCGTCCTGTGGGTGCTGGAGATGCTGGGTCTGAGGGTTCTCCTGGAGCTGGTCCTGCTGAGGGTGTTGGCACTGAGCCTGCCGTTGGCGGTCCGACTGACAGTGCTCCTGGTGCTGCGGCTGGGGGTTCTGGAGCTTCTGGTGGTGCTGCTGGAGGTGCTGCTGGAGTGGGTGCTCCTGCCGGGGCTGCTGGTGCTGTTCCTGCTGTTTCTAGCGTCGCCGCGCGGCCCCGACCGTACTTCGTTCCGCTCCTGCAGCAGGTTCTTGGTCTTACACCTCCTCCTCCTCCTCCCTTAGAGGGTCCGCAGCCTGTCCGGTCACAGCCACAGCTACAGCCTGCCTCCCCTTTGCCTGCTCCTTCTCCCTACGCTGGTCCGACTGGAGGTCTTACTGAGCGTCGTGAGCCTGCGTCTCGTCCTGTGTCGCCTGTTCGTACTGAGCGCGCTAGTGGTCGCGGGTCGCGTCAGCGTCCTCCTCCTGTCCCTGGCACGCACCGGATGTCACTGCGTCCGTCCACTGCTCCTCTGCGTGCCCCTTTGCCTTCTCCTCCTGCTTCCTCTCTTCCTGCTCTTGCCGACCCGGAGTCGGACTCTCTTCGTGCTGCCAGTCCTACTGTCACGCGTCTCCTGGCTACTGCTGTCACTGACCCCTCCTTCGAGTCGTCTGCTGCGTCTGCCCTTGTCACTGAGCTTGTCGACTTTGCTGCGCGCTGTCGTCTAGACTACGCTGCTCGTCTTGTCACTGAGTCTGAGTCCGCCTGTCCTCCGTCCGTCGGGGGTGAGTGTGCCCTTGTCACGGACGTCCTTGAGGACAGGCAGGAGGAGTTCCAGTGTCTGGCCGCCGCTTCACCTCGTCTCCCGTCTGTACTGCTAGCCCCTGAGGGAGACCCGGATGCACCAGACATCCCGACTCCGCGCTCTTACGCGGAGGCGATAGAGGGTCCCTACTCCTCTCAGTGGCAGGCAGCTATGGATGCAGAGATGGCTTCCTGGAAGTCCACAGGCACCTACGTTGACGCTGTTCCCCCTCCTGGGGCGAACATCGTCAGTGGCATGTGGATTTTCAGGGTGAAGCGGCCGCCGGGTTCTCCGCCTGTCTTCAAGGCGCGTTACGTGGCTCGTGGCTTCAGTCAGCGGCAGGGGGTTGACTACTTTCAGACCTTCTCCCCCACCCCGAAGATGACCACTCTTCGGGTTCTGCTGCACGTTGCTGCTCACCGTGACTACGAGCTGCACTCTCTCGACTTCAGCACAGCTTTCTTGCAGGGCAGCCTGCACGAGGAGATCTGGCTGCGTCGCCCACCTGGCTTCACTGGGTCTTTCCCTCCTGGTACCCAGTGGAGTCTCCGGCGTCCAGTCTACGGTCTCCGCCAGGCGCCACGTGAGTGGCACGACACACTGAGGACTACGCTCGCGGCACTTGGGTTTGCTCCTTCCACTGCCGACCCGTCGCTGTTTCTGCGCACCGACACCTCTCTGCCGCCGTTCTACATCCTCGTGTACGTCGACGACTTGGTCTTTGCCACAGCTGACACTGCTGGACTCGCCTACGTGAAGTCCGAGCTGCAGAAGAGACACACGTGCACTGACCTGGGTGAACTGCGCAGCTACCTTGGCTTGCAGATCACCCGGGACAGAGCACGCCACACCATTACCCTGACTCAGTCACACATGGTGCAGCAGGTCCTTCAGCGCTTCGGCTTCACGTACTCCTCGCCTCAGGCCACTCCTCTGCCTACTCGCCACTCGCTCTCAGCTCTGCCTTCGGATGAGTCCGTAGAGTCGAGTGGCCCGTTTGCAGAGCTTGTTGGCTGCCTCATGTACCTGATGACCTGCACACGACCTGACCTCGCATACCCTCTTAGCATTCTCGCACGCTTTGTTGCTCCTGGGAGACACCGACCAGAGCACATGGCTGCAGCGAAGAGGGTGTTGCGCTACTTGTGCAGTACGTCGGGCATGGGGCTAGTGCTTGGAGGGCGCAGTCCAGTGGTCCTCACTGGGCACGCAGACGCTTCTTGGGCTGACGACCAGGCTACGCAGCGGTCGTCACAGGGTTACACCTTCAGCCTTGGTTCCGGCTCTGTCTCGTGGCGGGCTACCCGCTCGTCTTCTGTTCTCGGCTCCAGTTGTGAGGCTGAGATCTACGCTGGGGCTATGGCTGCACAGGAGTTACGCTGGCTCACCTACCTGCTGACCGACCTTGGAGAGCAGCCTCGTTCTCCTCCAGTCCTGTACGTAGACAACAAGGCCATGCTGGCCTTGTGTCGAGAGCAGCGACTGGAGCACAGAACGAAGCACATTGCTCTTCGCTACTTTCTTGCTCGTGAGCTACAGCAGCGTGGACAGCTGCGACTTGCGTACGTGGCCTCTGAGGCCAACACTGCTGATGTCTTCACCAAGGCACTTGCGCCTTGTGATCATCAGCGTTGCTGCACGCAGTTGGGTCTTGTGCCTGTCTTGCCTCACTTGCTCTCCTCTTGACCTTGCTTCTACCTTCGCATATATATACTCTTGCTCTTGCTTGCTTGACTCTTGTATACCTCTATATATGATCTTGCATGTGAACTGGCCTTGTGGCCTTTGAACTTGTGCTCGGAATGCGTGGTGACTTTGTGATCCACCCTGAGCTTTGCTTTGCTTTGCTTGACTGGTCTTGTGACCCCTTGTTCTCCCCCACTTTGCCTATGGGGGTGTGTCAGAACATATAGCTTACTTGTTTGTGTAGGCTATAGTGGGGTATCCCATAGGGGGTACAACACAATTAGGGTTTCCTATTTGTACTCACTTCGTTCATACTCATTTCATTCTCGTTCAATTCTTCTCACCAATCACAATTTCAGCTCCCCCTTTGCTGTCCACACCGAAGTCCCACAATATTTTCACAAGTGTCGGCGCCAACGAAATTTCGGCAGAGTTTCCCCTTAGCGGAAGTCACATCCAACCTCCAGAACTCCACTTAGGCACGCCCACAGGCCATGGTGGGTCTAGGAGGGTCTTCACACTTCAGTAGACTCTCCATAAAGTCCTTTATCTGCTCTGATACCACTTGTTAGAGACTAAGGACGGAGTCTACGAAGATTAGGTGCCAAAAAATCTCAAAATCGTTGGCTTAGAATTCTGGACAGAAAACGTCGACTTCACAAGAAACGCCGTCGATGAAAGGTTCACTGTTAAAACTTCATTAAACTTAGATATGTTGTAGCTCTAGTCCGTGGCTACAATTCCCAATTTGAATCGTACGATAAGGTGAAGGATTTCTTGAGTTATGAATTTCGGCGCACTAGGGGGTATGCTGCCATAGAATATTAACTCAATCACAATTGTCTCACAAGCTCACAATTAACTACACAAGAGAGTTGGAGTAGCACTAAACCAGGTGGGATGGGATGAGGAGGACAAGAAGGAAGGTCCCAAGAGATTCCCCAACCAAGGAAACCCCATGCCACACAATTCCCCTCTCCATAGGCAACCCCACTTTCACTTTTGTCACTTTCCCAACCCATGCCATCCACCTTAACCCAACTTGGCCACACTTGCCAACCTGGTTTGGTTTCACCCAACCACTTGGCAGCAACTACAGTAGAAAAGACGAATTTCCCAACCCCCAAAAGTCTGTACCCCATATTGAGTCAACCCCACAACTCCCCATAGTCACCACAACCAAATATCAAAAGCATACGAACTCCAACGTTCGTAACTTTCTTGTTCGTGCTCCGATTGAAGCGATACTTGGTTCGTCGGAAAGCTCTTGAGCAGAGGAGTCACTTCAGATATCTGCTCAAGCCAAATAACATTCACACACACTCAGAAAATCCAAACCACACAAGACACAAATTTCTTGCACACGCTCACACCACGCATGCAACGCACAAACACATGATGGGAGGCAGACAGACGTGAATGCATATGGTTGCATCACACAACAAGGTCGTCACGAGTTCGGCGGTTCTGGAACACGGTGAGTGCTGCAGGAAGTTCTCCATCCCTCATGCCTGTTGGGTGAGGGGTCTGCCACTCAGCTTCTTCGACGATGTCCAGGACACGAGGAGGGGTTGTTGGTGTTGCAGGAGGCTCTTGTGCGGTAGGGGGTGTGATTGTTGCTGCGGCTGCGAGTCGGCATGCGGCTGCGGCGGAGGATTCCACTTCGTCTGCAACTTCCTTTCCTTTGTCTTCTGTGGACGAAGCGGTCGGGGTGCGGCAGTTGCGGCAGAGGCCATCAGGTCCAGGGGCGTGGAGATCGATTTCTCTGGGGTGAGCATGGTGCTTGATCCAGGGGCGACCGTCAGGATGAGTTGGTTTGTTAGACCGTACCACGTCTTGAGGGACGAGATCGATCAGGTCGCCTGAGTCGGCCGAACAGTTGGGAATGTCGAAATCGAGGATGTACACGCCGTCTTCGGAATGAGCTCTGCCGATGTAACGAGGTGTGCTGTTCGGTGAGCTGCAATCTTGCCAATGCATGATGATGTCGCGTGTCTCGGGGTCGATATGCATGAGAACTAAGCTTTGCACGAGCTGATCGTAAGAGAGGAGGTTGTACTGCAGGTGGCGCACGATGAGAACGTCGTTGAGGGAGAGGTGAATGTTGCTGTCGTGCGCTTTGAGGATGACCATGCCGCATGCGCGGGCTTGCAGTTGTTGCGCGTTCGCGACGGTGATGACGGTCGGTTCGGGAATGGGGAAAGCGTTGGAGATGTAGCGATCGGAGCCGACCATGTGTTGTCCGCAGCAGCTATCAAGGAACCATATGTTGTGACAATTTCCTCGACGCTGCGCGGATAGCGCGAGGTTCGGCGTGTTTCGAAACGGAATGCGTCTGTCGCCGGCAGCAACATAGTTGTCGAGGGGACGAGTGTCAATGTTGTGGCCGAAGTAGTAGGTGGTGATTGACGGCGAGTTCTGAAAATCTTCGTCGTGAGATGGAGATTCCAGTAGCGGTACGGGCATGTTCCAGTCCTGTTCGTGTCCTGTTCGTGTGCGCCGTCTTGCGTGAATGGGTTGTTGCGTGAGGTGAACTCGACTTCGTGTCCGGGCGGAGGCGGAGAGACGTAGCGGAGGTGTCGTCGGTTCGTGCGGCGGGTGCGGCGTCGAGCGCGCATCGCCATGTTCCCCATGACGTGGCGGACATTGTTGGTCTGTGACGGTCGCTATTGGTCTGGGTGATTCTAAGGGCGCGGGGCGAACCGATGGTCCAAGGACGATCGGTTGGCCTGGCGCAGGTGTTCTGATGTTGACGCGGAGCTATTGCGCGGTGCGGAGGTTGGGCGTGGTCTGGAGCGGCATCGTTCGGTGGAGTGACCGAAGGCCTTGCAGTTCTTGCAGTAGTACTGACGAGGCCGATTGTCGCGATTTCGGCGATGGTCGCGATCAGAGTAGAAGGCGATTTGCTCCCGTCGTGTCCCTTTTTCTTGATTAAAGTCCATGTCGCGCTGTTCATGGAGCAAGGTGGCGCAGAGATGCGCCTCCGAGATGATGCCCTGTTGGCGGAGCAGGGCTTTGCAGGGATTCCAGTGTGGCGCGAGTCCTCGGAGGACGATAGTGACGAACATGTCTTCGGAGATGGTGTTGCCCAGCTTCAGGAGTTGGTCGCGGACACTGCGGCAGCGATTAATGTAAGTGTTTGCCTTCTCACCAGGCGCCATCTTCACTTCCATGAGTTCTTGAAGTAGGCGGCTGGATGAAACGGAGTCTTTGGGTTGATATGTCAGAACATATAGCTTACTTGTTTCTGTAGGCTATAGTGGGGTATCCCATAGGGGGTACAACCCAATTAGGGTTTCCTATTTGTACTCACTTCGTTCATAGTCATTTCATTCTCGTTCAATTCTTCTCATGGAATCAGAGCAGGTCCCCTCCTAGGGACTGTTCCTAGGGCCCACCGAAGCGCGCCCCGAGGCGCGCGTTCTTTTTTTTAGCGACCCTGCGTGTCGCCCCTACCGTTGCGCTCCCGCCGCTCCCTCCTCTGACGGCCGCCCGCCCTAGCGCCCGAGCGCCAACCGCCCTAGCGCCCTGACGGCCGCCCGCCCTAGCGCCCTGACGGCCGCCCGCTCCAGCGCCCGAGAGCCGCCCGCCCTAGCGCCCGAGCGCCGCCCGCCCTAGCGCCCGAGCGCCGCCCGCCCTAGCGCCCGAGCGCCGCCCGCCCTAGAGCCCTGACGGCCGCTCGCCCTGGCGCCCTGACGGCCGCCCGCCCTAGCGCCCGCGCGCCACTCGCCCTAGCGCCCTGACGGCCGCCCGCCCTAGCGCCCGCACGCAGCCCGCCCTAGCGCCCTGACGGCCGCCCGCCCTAGCGCCCTGACGGCCGGCCGCCCGCCCTAGCGCCCGAGCGCCGACCGCCCTTTCGCCCTTACGGCCGCCCGCCCGCACGCCTGAGCGCCGCCCGTCGTCGCCCCAACGCCCTAGCGCCCGACGCCCGCGAGCCGCCCGTCGCAGCCGCCCGTGAGCTCCCTGAGCCGCCCGCGCCGCCGTCCCTGAGCCGCCTGGGCAGCCGCCAGCGAGCCGCCAGCGAGCCGCCCGTCGCGACACCAGCGCCGCACGAGCCGCCCGTACAGCCGAGCAGCCCGAGCCGCCCGAGCCGCCCGCGCCGCCCCAGCAACCCGAGCCGCCCGAGCCGCCCGAGCCGCCCGAGCCGCCCGAGCCGCCCGAGCCGCCCGCGCCGCCCCAGCAACCCAAGCCGCCCGAACCGCCCGAGCCGCCCGAGCCACCCGAGCCGCCGGAGCCGCCCGCGCCGCCCCTGCAACCCGAGCCGCCCGAGCCGTGCCGCTGTTCCTGAGCTGTGTTCCTCTGCTGCTGACCTACCCGACTCTCCCAGCCCGGTGAGACTTTCAGCTGCTGCCATGGCCACCCCCAATGTTCTTACTTTTGACGCTGAGGGGAGGGCCATTGACTTTGCCGTCTGGATTGAAGACCTGCAGCTGTACTTACTGTGTGATGCGATAGATGAGGTCTCTCTCTTTGACTTTGTCTCTGGCGCTGTCCCTGCCCCACCTGCTGATGCTGACTCTGCCGTTCGCTCCAAGTGGGCGACCCGCGATGCTGCTGCACGTCTTGCTGTGCGTCGCCACCTCCCTTCCTCTGAGCGTGCCCACTTTAGTCAGTGCAAGACCGCTCAGGCCTTGTACGACGCTGTAGTTGCACGCTACTCCTCCCCTTCCTCCGCTACCCTTAGCCGCCTCATGCTACCGTTTCTCTTCCCTGACCTCGCCTCCTTTCCCACTGTTGCTGACCTCGTTACCCACCTCCGTGCTAGTGACACCCGCTACCGCGCTGCCCTTCCTGCTGAGTTCCGCGCTGCGAACCCTCCTCCCATGTACATCACTCTCTACTTTCTCGTCACCCGTCTCCCTGAGTCCCTTCGTGTCGTTAGGGACCAGTTTCTCTCTGTCTGTCCCACCACTCTCACTGTCGACCTCCTTGAGGAGTCCCTGCTAGCGGCTGAGAAGAGTATTGTCGCTGTAGGGGCCTCTCGAGGTGACCCTCGCACCCCCATCTTTGAGGGGTGTGGTCCTTCCCCCCTGCTGCCCTCTGTCGCCTCTGCCGCTGCGGCCGACCTCACTGGTTTTGAGTCGGTCGGCGCGGCGTCTGCCCCCAGCGGCAGACGCCGCTCTGGCAAGGGCAAAGGGGGCAAGGGAGCGGGTGGAGCTAGAGGGGGCGGTGGAGGAGGCGGTGGGGGTGGCGGGGGGAGTGGGGGTGGCGGTGGGAGTGGTGGCGGGAGTGGAGGTACTGGTGGTGGCGGTGGAGGCGGAGGTGGCGGCGGAGGTGGTAACGGAGGAGGCGGTGGGAGCGGTGGGAGCGACGGTCCTGGTGGGGGAGGTGGCGGTGGAGACGGGGGTGGCGGTGGAGGCGGGGGTGGCGGTGGAGGCGGGGGTCGGGGTTGCTCATCCCAGCGGAGCAGCTCTGGGGGTGGTCAGCGCCAGCAACAGCAGCAGCAGCAGCCGCAGCAGCAGCCACAGCAGCAGCAGCGCTCTCGCACCGTCCCCGGCCCTCAGCAGCTCCGTGAGTGGTACTTGCAGCGTCAGCGTGGTGGTGCGCTTGGTCCCTGCCCCTACGTTCTTCGCACCGGTGACCGTGCAGGGGAGAGGTGTGGAGGCGCCCACACAGCCCGCCGCTGCTTTGGCCGCCTGACCGACGCCTGGCGTCAGCAGTTTCCGGAGGCCGCTGAGATCCCCCGCTGGGGAGAGCTGTCTAGGGCTGGTGTAGCTATTTATGATCTTGATTTTGATGCTATTCTCTCTGCTATGTATGCTGTCACTGGTAGTGATGAGGATGACTGTTACCGGTGTTTCCCGCCCGACCCGGGCATTGGTACTGCCGCGTCAGGTACTGGTGAGGCTGCTGCTCTAGGTGCCAGTGCGTCTGTGCTCTCAGGTGCTGGTGAGTCTGCCCTCTCAGGTACTGTGTCGGCTTCGGCCTCTCACACCTTCACCCTTGACTCTGGAGCGTCTCGCTCCTTCTTTCGGGACCGCACCACTCTCACGCCGCTGAGTCGGCCGGTTGCGGTGTCCCTGGCTGACCCCTCTGGGGGGCCTGTCCTGTCTCGCTTCTCCACTGTCCTCCCGTGTCCGGCGGCCCCCTCTGGCACCCTGACTGGTCTCTACCTCCCCTCGTTCTCGACGAACTTGGTGAGTGGTGCTGACCTCCAGGATGCGGGTGTCCACCAGTTCACCCCTGCTCGTCAGCGGGTGACCCACTGCACGGAGGCGGATACAGGTCGCCACCTAGCTACGTTTACACGTCGGCCCGGGTCGAGCCTGTACACACTGACCACTACTTCTCCTCCAGGTGCTGAGTCTGGTAGGGTCCCTTCGTCTGGTCAGGTGTTTGCTGCAGCGTCCAGGTCTGGTCCTGAGTCTGCCCCCTGTTCGTGTCGTCGTCTGTCTCACGAGACCCTCCTCTGGCACCACCGCCTTGGCCACCCCTCTCTGCTTCGGCTCAGAGGCATGGCCTCGCGAGTCCTTGTGTCTGGTCTTCCCCGGTCTCTCCCTCCCCTTCCTCCGGGCCCTGGCCCTACCTGTGTCCCCTGTGTCGAGGGGCGCCAGCGTGCTGCCCCTCACTCCTCCCAGTTTCCTCCGACAGAGGCCCCGTTGCAGACGCTTCACATGGACGTGTGGGGCCCAGCCCGCGTCCGTGGACAGGGTCAGGAGCGCTACTTCCTACTGGTGGTTGACGACTACTCGCGTTACACCACAGTCTTCCCCTTGCGCAGCAAGGGTGAGGTCACTGAGGTGTTGATCGACTGGATCCGCGCAGCTCGTCTCCAGCTTCGGAGGAGCTTTGGCTCTGACTTCCCTGTTTTGCGTCTGCACTCGGACAGAGGCGGAGAGTTCTCCTCTGGACTCCTGAGTGCCTATTGTCGTGCGCGAGGCATCCGTCAGACCTTCACGCTTCCGGACTCACCACAGCAGAATGGGATTGCTGAGCGCCGCATTGGCATGGTCATGGACGTCGCTCGTACGTCCATGATGCATGCGGCTGCTCCCCATTTTCTGTGGCCGTTTGCGGTCAGGTACGCTGCGCACCAGATCAACCTCCACCCCAGGGTCTCTCGACCGGAGACCTCCCCAGCCCTGCTGTGGACGGGGAAGGTTGGCGATGCGTCGGCGTTCCGGGTCTGGGGATCTCGGGCGTTTGTTCGCAACCTGTCTGCGGACAAGCTGTCCCCTCGTGCTTCTCCCTGCGTCTTCCTGGGGTTCCCCCCCGACGCTCCTGGGTGGCAGTTTTACCACCCCACCTCTCGACGTGTTCTGTCCTCCCAGGACGTCACGTTCGACGAGTCGGTACCCTACTACCGCCTCTTCCCCTACCGCACTCCGTCCCTCCCCCCACCCCCGCTCTTCTTGGTGCCAGGTCCCCCCCCGGTAGTCCCCCTCCCCCCTCAGGGTCCTGCCCCTTCAGGTGTGTCCCAGGTAGACGCGGTCGAGCCTGTCGAGGTCACTGGTGACTCTGGTGCTGCTGCGGGAGCTGAGCCTGGGGGTGCGGAGTCTGGGGGTGCTGAGCCTGGGGGTGCTGTGCCTGGGGGTGCTGAGCCTGGAGGTGCCGAGTCTGGGGGTGCTGTGCCTGGGGGTGCTGTGCCTGGGGGTGCTGAGCCTGGAGGTGCCGAGTCTGGGGGTGCTGTGCCTGGGGGTGCTGAGCCTGGAGGTGCTGCGCCTGGGGGTGCTGTGTCTAGGGGTGCTGAGCCTGGGGGTGCTGAGCCTGGAGGTGCTGTGCCTGGGGGTGCTTCGTCTCGCCGGGAGCCACTCTCCCCACAGGAGCTGCGTGAGTGGTTTGCCAGGTGCTGGAGGCGTGCTGCTGGTGCTGGTGGTTCTTCGGCTGCAGAGGGTACTACTGCCGCGCGTCCCGCCGGTGCTCGTACTGTGGGTGCTGGAGCTGCTGGGTCTGAGAGTTCTCCTGGAGCTGGTACTGCTGAGGGTGTTGGCGCTGAGCCTGCCGTTGGCGGTCCGACTGACAGTGCTCCTGGTGCTGCTGCTGGAGGTTCTGGAGCTTCTGGTGGTGCTACTGGAGGTGCTGCTGGAGTGGGTGCTCCTGCCGGTGCTGCTGGTGCTGTTCCTGCTGTTTCTAGCGTCGCCGCGCGGCCCCGACCGTACTTCGTTCCGCTCCTTCAGCAGGTTCTTGGTCTTACACCTCCTCCTCCTCCCTTAGAGGGTCCGCAGCCTGTCCGGTCGCAGCCACAGCTACAGCCTGCCTCCCCTTTGCCTGCTCCTTCTCCCTACGCTGGTCCGACTGGAGGTCTTATTGAGCGTCGTGAGCCTGCGTCTCGTCCTGTGTCGCCTGTTCGTACTGAGCGCGCTAGTGGTCGCGGGTCGCGTCAGCGTCCTCCTCCTGTCCCTGGCACGCACCGGATGTCTCTGCGTCCGTCCACTGCTCCTCTGCGTGCCCCTTTGCCTTCTCCTCCTGCTTCCTCTCTTCCTACTCTTGCCGACCCGGAGTCGGACTCTCTTCGTGCTGCCAGTCCTACTGTCACGCGTCTCCTTGCTACTGCTGTCACTGACCCTTCCTTCGAGTCGTCTGCTGTGTCTGCCCTTGTCACTGAGCTTGTCGACTTTGCTGCGCGCTGTCGTCTAGACTACGCTGCTCGTCTTGTCACTGAGTCTGAGTCCGCCTGTCCTCCGTCCGTCGGGGGTGAGTGTGCCCTTGGCACGGACGTCCTTGAGGACAGGCAGGAGGAGTTCCAGTGTCTGGCCGCCGCTTCACCTCGTCTCGCGTCTGTACTACTAGCCCCTGAGGGAGACCCGGATGCACCAGACATCCCGACTCCGCGCTCTTACGCGGAGGCGATAGAGGGTCCCTACTCCTCTCAGTGGCAGGCAGCTATGGATGCAGAGATGGCTTCCTGGAAGTCCACAGGCACCTACTTTGACGCTGTTCCCCCTCCTGGGGCGAACATCGTCAGTGGCATGTGGATTTTCAGGGTGAAGCGGCCGCCGGGTTCTCCGCCTGTCTTCAAGGCGCGTTACGTGGCTCGTGGCTTCAGTCAGCGGCAGGGGGTTGACTACTTTCAGACCTTCTCCCCCACCCCGAAGATGACCACTCTTCGGGTTCTGCTGCACGTTGCTGCTCACCGTGACTACGAGCTGCACTCTCTCGACTTCAGCACAGCTTTCTTGCAGGGCAGCCTGCACGAGGAGATCTGGCTGCGTCGCCCACCTGGCTTCACTGGGTCTTTCCCTCCTGGTACCCAGTGGAGTCTCCGGCGTCCAGTCTACGGTCTCCGCCAGGCGCCACGTGAGTGGCACGACACACTGAGGACTACGCTCGCGGCACTTGGGTTTGCTCCTTCTACTGCCGACCCGTCGCTGTTTCTGCGCACCGACACCTCTCTGCCGCCGTTCTACATCCTCGTGTACGTCGACGACTTGGTCTTTGCCACAGCTGACACTGCTGGACTCGCCTACGTGAAGTCCGAGCTGCAGAAGAGACACACGTGCACAGACCTGGGTGAACTGCGCAACTGAGCAGCGACTGGAGCACAGAACGAAGCACATTGCTCTCCGCTACTTTCTTGCTCGTGAGCTACAGCAGCGTGGACAGCTGCGACTTGCGTACGTGGCCTCTGAGGCCAACACTGCTGATGTCTTCACCAAGGCACTTGCGCCTTGTGATCATCAGCGTTGCTGCACGCAGTTGGGTCTTGTGCCTGTCTTGCCTCACTTGCTCTCCTCTTGACCTTGCTTGTACCTTCGTATATATATACTCTTGCTCTTGCTTGCTTGACTCTTGTATACCTCTATATATGATCTTGCATGTGAACTGGCCGTGTGGCCTTTGAACTTGTGCTCGGAATGCGTGGTGACTTTGTGATCCACCCTGAGCTTTGCTTTGCTTTGCTTGACTGGTCTTGTGACCCCTTGTTCTTCCCCACTTTGCCTATGGGGGTGTGTCAGAACATATAGCTTACTTGTTTCTGTAGGCTATAGTGGGGTATCCTATAGGGGGTACAACCCAATTAGGGTTTCCTATTTGTACTCACTTCGTTCATAGTCATTTCATTCTCGTTCAATTCTTCTCATGATAGGTTTTGTTGGGGTAATTCCAGGCGGCGAGGGCGGGAGCTGGGAAAGTCTTGTAGGGGCGAATGCCGAGCTGTTCGGTTGGCGCCATGTTTCGAAGGAGAACGCTATACGCCATTAGCGACTCGTTGTAATATTGTGCTCTTGCATCGTCGGTGTCACTGGTAGGGCCAGCGTAGCTTCCGTCAAAATAGCAGAAGATTTGCGCATCTTGCAGTAGTAGCTCGAGCTCGAAACTCCAGGTGTAAAAATCACGTCCGCTGAACACGGTGCTGGTGCGGATCTTGGAGATGGTAAGAAACTTGTTCTGAGCTGTGAGCACGGCTTCATCGCTTGGACGAGGGGTATTTGGAGCAGTGGAAATTGAGCCGATGTCGAAGGTGGTTGGACTCGGTTCCTTGGCTGGAGCGGTAGGTTGCTCGGAATGTGGCGCGGTTGGCTGGTTATCATTTTTCAATTGTTGAACTCCAGATTTCAGCGTGGCGATTCGCTGGATGAGTTGCTCCAGGAGCGCATTGCTGATGGTAGTAGTTCCCGCGGAATTCGCGGTTGGGTTGGTGGGAGGTTCGGCCGTGTTGGCCGCTTGCCCTCTAGATCCACCAGCCATATTTCGGCAAGAGCGCGTACCGGACGCCACCTTGAATTTGGTTTTGAATCAAAGGTGGTAGTGCGAAGATTCCTGAGTAGCTCTCATGCCATGATACAATCTGAACCGTCTTATAGGATCGTCTCAGGTTGATCGCACGGAGTGTAGCAGCGGAAGGTTTTGAGTAATGTCGGGTGCGGACTCTGTCAGTAGGAGATTTGAATCTCGACAGCAGTGATTAACACAATGCGGTACAAGGGTTTATATAGGATTACAAGGGAATACGAAAGTTCCTAGCTAGCCATGTACTCTGAGGGGGTACATTCCCCTTAGGGCTAATCTAGATGCAGGACCACAACCGTGCGGCACGGTAACCGTACGCGGTTCGGTAACCGTTTGAACTTTTCCCGCACTTTTCATTTCGAATTCTTCCTGCTTGCAACCGTCTTCGATAAATGTCCGGACGCTTGGTCTTTCGTCCTCGCTGCAGGTAACTTCGCGTTAAGGTTTCGTTACTTTGGGAATGTTCAGTCATTCCATATCGTAACAATCCTAACGGTGCATTTTTCGTCGACAGCGTTTCTTGTGACGACGCACTTTCTGTCCAGACTTGTAGTTGACGATTTTTGAAATATTTCGGCTCATGATCTTCCTAAACCGCGTCCTTAGTCTCTAACAGGCCCTACGATATCAGGAATTTTCCTCTGAAATTCCTGATTTTCAGCCTTGTTTTGTGTACCTACACTGATTTTTCTGTGTTGAGATTTTTGTGACTCCGATTTTTCAGCCTTTGTTTCATAGCTAACACTGACTTTTCAGTCTTTTACGGAAGTGTACACTGAATGCACATTCCGAATCATTCCCGTGAAACACTCGAAAGATTCAGTCAACCAACATTGAAACATTCATGTTAAACAAACGTAACACATTTGCAGCTAATAGGATGAACTGTCTCAGTGGTTAGCGAAATTGAAACCGAATGGTAAGGTACTTAGTTCAAACTCTCGGCAAACGTATTTCCTTGAGACCCTCCCCTTACACAAAGGCAGATTGTGATTGAAAATTCAGGGCCTACTTTTTAGGAACCCTGACAATTCAGGCTTTTTTTTTATAGGAGCCCTGGAAATTCAGGTTTTTTTCTCAGGGACCCTGATGCATCAACGTCCCTAAAAGTGAATATGAGGGCCTGGTCTCTAACATAATAGCCTCCCTCCCCATGGAACAGCGTTCCTAAAGTTGAATCTGAAGGCCTGGAAAGGAGCACTATTCTGGCAGTGGCACCATAAAGAGTTAAAAAAGGATTCGAGGAACTTCACATCCCTCGACACAGTCAGCTGCTGGGTGGTCAAGTCCCAAATCAGCCAGCCTTTGTGATCCTTAGCAAGCCCCAAGTGCACACCCCATCTCCCAGAAGCTTCCAGTTTTCCCCTCTTCTCCTTAGGCACATGAAACATCACCATACAGCCAAAGGCTCTCAGCATGTTGACTGCTGGTGCACTCCCATACCACTTGGTGTAGGGAACCCACTGCTTGTCCCCCACAGTTGCCAGCACCCTGTTCTTCACAAGGGCGACCTGCCGCAGTGCAGTCACCCAAAACGGATCCGGCAACCCTGCACGCCCAAGGAGAGTGCGAGCACCTTCCTGCAGGGTCCGGTTGAACCGCTCAGCCACGCCATTCTGCTGAGGGTTGTAGGGCACCGTAAGCTGATGCTGGATCCCCTTCTTCAGCACCGCCTCAAAATCGGCGCCAATGAATTCTCCTCCATTGTCGGTGCGGATCACCTTCACCTTATGTCCGCTCTCCCTTTGTGCTCTCGGCATCCACTCCTTAAGAACAGCCGCTGCCACCTCCCCCTTAGTCTTGAGAGGGTACACCCACACCGCACGCGTGTGGTCGTCCACAATTGTCAAGAAGTAGCGGCTGCCCGAGAGAGAAAGGGCCCTCGTGGGGCCCACCACATCCATGTGCACTAGTGCAAGTGGTGCCTTTGCTGGTCCTGTGCTGCTGCTGAAGGGAAACTTCGTGAATTTGGTCTCAAGGCAGGTAGGGCAGCTCCCAATCTCCTTTGCTCCCCCCTTCACCTCCAGCCCCTTCAAGCACCCATCCTTTACCAACTTCTGCAGCATAGGAATGTTCACATGGCACAGCCTCTCATGCCACGTCTCCCAATCAGCCTCACCACTCCCAGATGAAGCCTTTGCCCATGCAGCTGTCGCATCCACACCAGCAAGCACCTCACCATGTGGTTGCTGTGACTGCTGCACCTTCTTGACTGCATCTAGGGCCCCTGCAGTTGGTGCAGTCTCCTCTCCTCCCGCAGTTGCTTTAGCCGCTGCCGCTGCCTTTGCCGTTGCTGGTGGTTTCCCCTTCCAAGGGATGATGGGCAGCTGCCACAAGTCCTTGATGCAGCTGCTCTTCTCCTCCAGATTCCACAGCAGCAACTTCCCAAGCTTTGCACGGCAGCAGGTTGGGCCGAACGTAACTTTGGCCTTGCTTTTCTGCAGCCGGCGCACAGAGAGGAGGTTAGCGGATAAACCTTCAACCAAAAGCACATTTCCCAGCCCCACAAGCCCCCCATTAGCTCCCATAACCTTGGCGTTCCCAACACCAATCACAAGGAGTAAGGCACCTGAAGCGGCAGCCACAAACTTTATCTTCCCAGGGGGCTTCACCTCATCAAGCAAATCTGCCCGTGGAGTCATGTGACTCGTGCAACCTGAATCGATCACCCAGTGAGTGAGGGGGTGCATCACAACCTTCCCAACTGAACCCACATCACCCCCACTCCCTTGCACGTCCTCAACCATGAGGAACATCCCAGGGTCGGCTTTACCTTGTGCACCATCACCTTGTGCACCTGAACCTTGCACAGCACCACCTCGTGCACGTTCACCACTTGGCGGCTTCATGCCTGGAGGCGCCCATCCTTCAGGCCGGCTGAAACACTTAAACCATGGGTGTCCAGCCTTCTTGCAGTACCAGCACGCACCCTCCATTCGGGTACTCCCCCTGCCACCAGAGCTCCCATGCCCCTCATTGTAGTCACCTCGGCCTCTCCCTCTGCCAAAGCCTCTCCCACAGCCTCGGCCTCTCCCTCCCCCTCTCCCTCTGCTGCCTCCTGCAGCTCCATACCCCTCAGCAGTTTTGTTGGCAGCACCACCTCCAGTGTGGCGCCTGCGGAAGTCCTCCTGCAGGATCTGCTGCCGTAGCCACTCAGGCGTCCATTTGTCCTGCTGAACGTTGAGGGTGGGGATGAGGTTGTCCCACGAGTTGTCGAGCACCGAGATGATCTTGGTGCACTGTTGCATCTGCGACACTTCGCTGCCCGCCGCTGCTATCCTCGCATAGGTGTCCTTGATCTTGTCAAGAACCGGCTTCACATCATCTCGCGGCCGCATGGAGAGGGCAGCCAACTCCTTCTCCAACACAATCACCATCGGCAGCGTGTTGGGTTGAACCACGTCGCGTAGCAGCTTCCACGCCTTCGGTCCCGAGTCATCGAGCTCCACCAAATCCTTGATGTGCTGGAACATGTCGTTGTTGACCGATTGGAGGATGAGGTCGTACAGCACCGCGCTCTTCTCAATCCACCGATCGCGGGCATCTCCTTCCCCCGGCATCTTCTCCTCTCCCATTGCAATTTTCAGCAGCTTGTAGCGCTTGAAGGCGCTCCGCATCCGCCCGCTCCATTCCTCATAGTTGGAGCCATCCAAAGCTTCAATCTTGGATGGTGGCGGTTCACTCCTCTTCTCAACTGCATCTCCACTTTCTTGACTCATCTTCACTGCTCCCAATCACAATTTCAGCTCCCCCTTTGCTGTCCACACCGAAGTCCCACAATATTTTCACAAGTGTCGGCGCCAACGAAATTTCGGCAGAGTTTCCCCTTAGCGGAAGTCACATCCAACCTCCAGAGCTCCACTTAGGCACGCCCACAGGCCATGGTGGGTCTAGGAGGGTCTTCACATTTCAGTAGACTCTCCATAAAGTCCTTAATCTGCTCGGATACCACTTGTTAGAGACTAAGGACGGAGTCTACGAAGATTAGGTGCCAAAAATTCTCAAAATCGTTGGCTTAGAATTCTGGACAGAAAACGTCGACTTCACAAGAAACGCCGTCGATGAAAGGTTCATCGTTAAAACTTCACCAAACTTAGATATGTTGTAGCTCTAGTCCGTGGCTACAATTCTCAATTTGAATCGTACAATAAAGTGAAGTATTTCTTGAGTTATGAATTTCGGCGCACTAGGGGGTATGCTGCCATAGAATATTAACTCAATCACAATTGTCTCACAAGCTCACAATTAACTACACAAGAGAGTTGGAGTAGCACTAAACCAGGTGGGATGGGATGAGGAGGACAAGAAGGAAGGTCCCAAGAGAGTCCCCAACCAAGGAAACCCCATGCCACACAATTCCCCTCTCCATAGGCAACCCCACTTTCACTTTTGTCACTTTCCCAACCCATGCCATCCACCTTAACCCAACTTGGCCACACTTGCCAACCTGGTTTGGTTTCACCCAACCACTTGGCAGCAACTACAGTAGAAAAGACGAATTTCCCAACCCCCAAAAGTCTGTACCCCATATTGAGTCAACCCCACAACTCCCCATAGTCACCACAACCAAATATCAAAAGCATACGAGCTCCAACGTTCGTAACTTTCTTGTTCGTGCTCCGATTGAAGCGATACTTGGTTCGTCGGAAAGCTCTTGAGCAGAGGAGTCACTTCAGATATCTGCTCAAGCCAAATAACATTCACACACACTCAGAAAATCCAAACCACACAAGACACAAATTTCTTGCACACGCTCACACCACGCATGCAACGCACAAACACATGATGGGAGGCAGACAGACGTGAATGCATATGGTTGCATCACACAACAAGGTCGTCACGAGTTCGGCGGTGCTGGAACACGGTGAGTGCTGCAGGAAGTTCTCCATCCCTCATGCCTGTTGGGTGAGGGGTCTGCCACTCAGCTTCTTCGACGATGTCCAGGACACGAGGAGGGGTTGTTGGTGTTGCAAGAGGCTCTTGTGCGGTAGGGGGTGTGATTGTTGCTGCGGCTGCGAGTCGGCATGCGGCTGCGGCGGAGGATTCCACTTCGTCTGCGACTTCCTTTCCTTTGTCTTCTGTGGACGAAGTGGTCGGGGTGCGGCAGTTGCGGCAGAGGCCATCAGGTCCAGGGGCGTGGAGATCGATTTCTCTGGGGTGAGCATGGTGCTTGATCCAGGGGCGACCGTCAGGATGAGTTGGTTTGTTAGACCGTACCACGTCTTGAGGGACGAGATCGATCAGGTCGCCTGAGTCAGCCGAACAGTTGGGAATGTCGAAATCGAGGATGTACACGCCGTCTTCGGAATGAGCTCTGCCGATGTAACGAGGTGTGCTGTTCGGTGAGCTGCAATCTTGCCAATGCATGATGATGTCGCGTGTCTCGGGGTCGATATGCATGAGAACTAAGCTTTGCACGAGCTGATCGTAAGAGAGGAGGTTGTACTGCAGGTGGCGCACGATGAGAACGTCGTTGAGGGAGAGGTGAATGTTGCTGTCGTGCGCTTTGAGGATGACCATGCCGCATGCGCGGGCTTGCAGTTGTTGCGCGTTCGCGACGGTGATGACGGTCGGTTCGGGAATGGGGAAAGCGTTGGAGATGTAGCGATCGGAGCCGACCATGTGTTGTCCGCAGCAGCTATCAAGGAACCATATGTTGTGACAATTTCCTCGACGCTGCGCGGATAGCGCGAGGTTCGGCGTGTTTCGAAACGGAATGCGTCTGTCGCCGGCAGCAACATAGTTGTCGAGGGGACGAGTGTCAATGTTGTGGCCGAAGTAGTAGGTGGTGATTGACGGCGAGTTCTGAAAATCTTCGTCGTGAGATGGAGATTCCAGTAGCGGTACGGGCATGTTCCAGTCCTGTTCGTGTCCTGTTCGTGTGCGCCGTCTTGCGTGAATGGGTTGTTGCGTGAGGTGAACTCGACTTCGTGTCCGGGCGGAGGCGGAGAGACGTAGCGGAGGTGTCGTCGGTTCGTGCGGCGGGTGCGGCGTCGAGCGCGCATCGCCATGTTCCCCATGACGTGGCGGACATTGTTGGTCTGTGACGGTCGCTGTTGGTCTGGGTGATTCTAAGGGCGCGGGGCGAACCGATGGTCCAAGGATGATCGGTTGGCCTGGCGCAGGTGTTCTGATGTTGACGCGGAGCTATTGCGCGGTGCGGAGGTTGGGCGTGGTCTGGATCGGCATCGTTCGGTGGAGTGACCGAAGGCCTTGCAGTTCTTGCAGTAGTACTGACGAGGCCGATTGTCGCGATTTCGGCGATGGTCGCGATCAGAGTAGAAGGCGATTTGCTCCCGTCGTGTCCCTTTTTCTTGATTAAAGTCCATGTCGCGCTGTTCATGGAGCAAGGTGGCGCAGAGATGCGCCTCCGAGATGATGCCCTGTTGGCGGAGCAGGGCTTTGCAGGGATTCCAGTGTGGCGCGAGTCCTCGGAGGACGATAGTGACGAACATGTCTTCGGAGATGGTGTTGCCCTGCTTCAAGAGTTGGTCGCGGACACTGCGGCAGCGATTAATGTAAGTGTTTGCCTTCTCACCAGGCGCCATCTTCACTTCCATGAGTTCTTGAAGTAGGCGACTGGATGAAACGGAGTCTTTGGGTTGAAAGGTTTTGTTGGGGTAATTCCAGGCGGCGAGGGCGGGAGCTGGGAAAGTCTTGTAGGGGCGAATGCCGAGCTGTTCGGTTGGCGCCATGTTTCGAAGGAGAACGCTATACGCCATTAGCGACTCGTTGTAATATTGTGCTCTTGCATCGTCGGTGTCACTGGTAGGGCCAGCGTAGCTTCCGTCAAAATAGCAGAAGATTTGCGCATCTTGCAGTAGTAGCTCGAGCTCGAAACTCCAGGTGTAAAAATCACGTCCGCTGAACACGGTGCTGGTGCGGATCTTGGAGATGGTAAGAAACTTGTTCTGAGCTGTGAGCACGGCTTCATCGCTTGGACGAGGGGTATTTGGAGCAGTGGAAATTGAGCCGATGTCGAAGGTGGTTGGACTCGGTTCCTTGGCTGGAGCGGTAGGTTGCTCGGAATGTGGCGCGGTTGGCTGGTTATCATTTTTCAATTGTTGAACTCCAGATTTCAGCGTGGCGATTCGCTGGATGAGTTGCTCCAGGAGCGCATTGCTGATGGTAGTAGTTCCCGCGGAATTCGCGGTTGGGTTGGTGGGAGGTTCGGCCGTGTTGGCCGCTTGCCCTCTAGATCCACCAGCCATATTTCGGCAAGAGCGCGTACCGGACGCCACCTTGAATTTGGTTTTGAATCAAAGGTGGTAGTGCGAAGATTCCTGAGTAGCTCTCATGCCATGATACAATCTGAACCGTCTTATAGGATCGTCTCAGGTTGATCGCACGGAGTGTAGCAGCGGAAGGTTTTGAGTAATGTCGGGTGCGGACTCTGTCAGTAGGAGATTTGAATCTCGACAGCAGTGATTAACACAATGCGGTACAAGGGTTTATATAGGATTACAAGGGAATACGAAAGTTCCTAGCTAGCCATGTACTCTGAGGGGGTACATTCCCCTTAGGGCTAATCTAGATGCAGGACCACAACCGTGCGGCACGGTAACCGTACGCGGTTCGGTAACCGTTTGAACTTTTCCCGCACTTTTCATTTCGAATTCTTCCTGCTTGCAACCGTCTTCGATAAATGTCCGGACGCTTGGTCTTTCGTCCTCGCTGCAGGTAACTTCGCGTTAAGGTTTCGTTACTTTGGGAATGTTCAGTCATTCCATATCGTAACAATCCTAACGGTGCATTTTTCGTCGACAGCGTTTCTTGTGACGACGCACTTTCTGTCCAGACTTGTAGTTGACGATTTTTGAAATATTTCGGCTCATGATCTTCCTAAACCGCGTCCTTAGTCTCTAACAGGCCCTACGATATCAGGAATTTTCCTCTGAAATTCCTGATTTTCAGCCTTGTTTTGTGTACCTACACTGATTTTTCTGTGTTGAGATTTTTGTGACTCCGATTTTTCAGCCTTTGTTTCATAGCTAACACTGACTTTTCAGTCTTTTACGGAAGTGTACACTGAATGCACATTCCGAATCATTCCCGTGAAACACTCGAAAGATTCAGTCAACCAACATTGAAACATTCATGTTAAACAAACGTAACACATTTGCAGCTAATAGGATGAACTGTCTCAGTGGTTAGCGAAATTGAAACCGAATGGTAAGGTACTTAGTTCAAACTCTCGGCAAACGTATTTCCTTGAGACCCTCCCCTTACACAAAGGCAGATTGTGATTGAAAATTCAGGGCCTACTTTTTAGGAACCCTGACAATTCAGGCTTTTTTTTTATAGGAGCCCTGGAAATTCAGGTTTTTTTCTCAGGGACCCTGATGCATCAACGTCCCTAAAAGTGAATATGAGGGCCTGGTCTCTAACATAATAGCCTCCCTCCCCATGGAACAGCGTTCCTAAAGTTGAATCTGAAGGCCTGGAAAGGAGCACTATTCTGGCAGTGGCACCATAAAGAGTTAAAAAAGGATTCGAGGAACTTCACATCCCTCGACACAGTCAGCTGCTGGCTGGTCAAGTCCCAAATCAGCCAGCCTTTGTGATCCTTAGCAAGCCCCAAGTGCACACCCCATCTCCCAGAAGCTTCCAGTTTTCCCCTCTTCTCCTTAGGCACATGAAACATCACCATACAGCCAAAGGCTCTCAGCATGTTGACTGCTGGTGCACTCCCATACCACTTGGTGTAGGGAACCCACTGCTTGTCCCCCACAGTTGCCAGCACCCTGTTCTTCACAAGGGCGACCTGCCGCAGTGCAGTCACCCAAAACGGATCCGGCAACCCTGCACGCCCAAGGAGAGTGCGAGCACCTTCCTGCAGGGTCCGGTTGAACCGCTCAGCCACGCCATTCTGCTGAGGGTTGTAGGGCACCGTAAGCTGATGCTGGATCCCCTTCTTCAGCACCGCCTCAAAATCGGCGCCAATGAATTCTCCTCCATTGTCGGTGCGGATCACCTTCACCTTATGTCCGCTCTCCCTTTGTGCTCTCGGCATCCACTCCTTAAGAACAGCCGCTGCCACCTCCCCCTTAGTCTTGAGAGGGTACACCCACACCGCACGCGTGTGGTCGTCCACAATTGTCAAGAAGTAGCGGCTGCCCGAGAGAGAAAGGGCCCTCGTGGGGCCCACCACATCCATGTGCACTAGTGCAAGTGGTGCCTTTGCTGGTCCTGTGCTGCTGCTGAAGGGAAACTTCGTGAATTTGGTCTCAAGGCAGGTAGGGCAGCTCCCAATCTCCTTTGCTCCCCCCTTCACCTCCAGCCCCTTCAAGCACCCATCCTTTACCAACTTCTGCAGCATAGGAATGTTCACATGGCACAGCCTCTCATGCCACGTCTCCCAATCAGCCTCACCACTCCCAGATGAAGCCTTTGCCCATGCAGCTGTCGCATCCACACCAGCAAGCACCTCACCATGTGGTTGCTGTGACTGCTGCACCTTCTTGACTGCATCTAGGGCCCCTGCAGTTGGTGCAGTCTCCTCTCCTCCCGCAGTTGCTTTAGCCGCTGCCGCTGCCTTTGCCGTTGCTGGTGGTTTCCCCTTCCAAGGGATGATGGGCAGCTGCCACAAGTCCTTGATGCAGCTGCTCTTCTCCTCCAGATTCCACAGCAGCAACTTCCCAAGCTTTGCACGGCAGCAGGTTGGGCCGAACGTAACTTTGGCCTTGCTTTTCTGCAGCCGGCGCACAGAGAGGAGGTTAGCGGATAAACCTTCAACCAACAGCACATTTCCCAGCCCCACAAGCCCCCCATTAGCTCCCATAACCTTGGCATTCCCAACACCAATCACAGGGAGCAAGGCACCTGAAGCGGCAGCCACAAACTTTATCTTCCCAGGGGGCTTCACCTCATCAAGCAAATCTGCCCGTGGAGTCATGTGACTCGTGCAACCTGAATCGATCACCCAGTGAGTGAGGGGGTGCATCACAACCTTCCCAACTGAACCCACATCACCCCCACTCCCTTGCACGTCCTCAACCATGAGGAACATCCCAGGGTCGGCTTTACCTTGTGCACCATCACCTTGTGCACCTGAACCTTGCACAGCACCTCCTCGTGCACGTTCACCACTTGGCGGCTTCATGCCTGGAGGCGCCCATCCTTCAGGCCGGCTGAAACACTTAAACCATGGGTGTCCAGCCTTCTTGCAGTACCAGCACGCACCCTCCATTCGGATACTCCCCCTGCCACCAGAGCTCCCATGCCCCTCATTGTAGTCACCTCGGCCTCTCCCTCTGCCAAAGCCTCTCCCACAGCCTCGGCCTCTCTCTCCCCCTCTCCCTCTGCTGCCTCCAGCAGCTCCATACCCCTCAGCAGTTTTGTTGGCAGCACCACCTCCAGTGTGGCGCCTGCGGAAGTCCTCCTGCAGGATCTGCTGCCGTAGCCACTCAGGCGTCTATTTTTCCTGCTGAACGTTGAGGGTGGGGATGAGGTTGTCCCACGAGTTGTCGAGCACCGAGATGATCTTGGTGCACTGTTGCATCTGCGACACTTCGCTGCCCGCCGCTGCTATCCTCGCATAGGTGTCCTTGATCTTGTCAAGAACCGGCTTCACATCATCTCGCGGCCGCATGGAGAGGGCAGCCAACTCCTTCTCCAACACAATCACCATCGGCAGCGTGTTGGGTTGAACCACGTCGCGTAGCAGCTTCCACGCCTTCGGTCCCGAGTCATCGAGCTCCACCAAATCCTTGATGTGCTGGAACATGTCGTTGTTGACCGATTGGAGGATGAGGTCGTACAGCACCGCGCTCTTCTCAATCCACCGATCGCGGGCATCTCCTTCCCCCGGCATCTTCTCCTCTCCCATTGCAATTTTCAGCAGCTTGTAGCGCTTGAAGGCGCTCCGCATCCGCCCGCTCCATTCCTCATAGTTGGAGCCATCCAAAGCTTCAATCTTGGATGGTGGCGGTTCACTCCTCTTCTCAACTGCATCTCCACTTTCTTGACTCATCTTCACTGCTCCCAATCACAATTTCAGCTCCCCCTTTGCTGTCCACACCGAAGTCCCACAATATTTTCACAAGTGTCGGCGCCAACGAAATTTCGGCAGAGTTTCCCCTTAGCGGAAGTCACATCCAACCTCCAGAACTCCACTTAGGCACGCCCACAGGCCATGGTGGGTCTAGGAGGGTCTTCACACTTCAGTAGACTCTCCATAAAGTCCTTAATCTGCTCTGATACCACTTGTTAGAGACTAAGGACGGAGTCTACGAAGATTAGGTGCCAAAAATTCTCAAAATCGTTGGCTTAGAATTCTGGACAGAAAACGTCGACTTCACAAGAAACGCCGTCGATGAAAGGTTCATCGTTAAAACTTCACCAAACTTAGATATGTTGTAGCTCTAGTCCGTGGCTACAATTCTCAATTTGAATCGTACGATAAAGTGAAGTATTTCTTGAGTTATGAATTTCGGCGCACTAGGGGGTATGCTGCCATAGAATATTAACTCAATCACAATTGTCTCACAAGCTCACAATTAACTACACAAGAGAGTTGGAGTAGCACTAAACCAGGTGGGATGGGATGAGGAGGACAAGAAGGAAGGTCCCAAGAGAGTCCCCAACCAAGGAAACCCCATGCCACACAATTCCCCTCTCCATAGGCAACCCCACTTTCACTTTTGTCACTTTCCCAACCCATGCCATCCACCTTAACCCAACTAGGCCACACTTGCCAACCTGGTTTGGTTTCACCCAACCACTTGGCAGCAACTACAGTAGAAAAGACGAATTTCCCAACCCCCAAAAGTCTGTACCCCATATTGAGTCAACCCCACAACTCCCCATAGTCACCACAACCAAATATCAAAAGCATACGAACTCCAACGTTCGTAACTTTCTTGTTCGTGCTCCGATTGAAGCGATACTTGGTTCGTCGGAAAGCTCTTGAGCAGAGGAGTCACTTCAGATATCTGCTCAAGCCAAATAACATTCACACACACTCAGAAAATCCAAACCACACAAGACACAAATTTCTTGCACACGCTCACACCACGCATGCAACGCACAAACACATGATGGGATGCAGACAGACGTGAATGCATATGGTTGCATCACACAACAAGGTCGTCACGAGTTCGGCGGTTCTGGAACACGGTGAGTGCTGCAGGAAGTTCTCCATCCCTCATGTCTGTTGGGTGAGGGGTCTGCCACTCAGCTTCTTCGACGATGTCCAGGACACGAGGAGGGGTTGTTGGTGTTGCAGGAGGCTCTTGTGCGGTAGGGGGTGTGATTGTTGCTGCGGCTGCGAGTCGGCATGCGGCTGCGGCGGAGGATTCCACTTCGTCTGCGACTTCCTTTCCTTTGTCTTCTGTGGACGAAGCGGTCGGGGTGCGGCAGTTGCGGCAGAGGCCATCAGGTCCAGGGGCGTGGAGATCGATTTCTCTGGGGTGAGCATGGTGCTTGATCCAGGGGCGACCGTCAGGATGAGTTGGTTTGTTAGACCGTACCACGTCTTGAGGGACGAGATCGATCAGGTCGCCTGAGTCGGCCGAACAGTTGGGAATGTCGAAATCGAGGATGTACACGCCGTCTTCGGAATGAGCTCTGCCGATGTAACGAGGTGTGCTGTTCGGTGAGCTGCAATCTTGCCAATGCATGATGATGTCGCGTGTCTCGGGGTCGATATGCATGAGAACTAAGCTTTGCACGAGCTGATCGTAAGAGAGGAGGTTGTACTGCAGGTGGCGCACGATGAGAACGTCGTTGAGGGAGAGGTGAATGTTGCTGTCGTGCGCTTTGAGGATGACCATGCCGCATGCGCGGGCTTGCAGTTGTTGCGCGTTCGCGACGGTGATGACGGTCGGTTCGGGAATGGGGAAAGCGTTGGAGATGTAGCGATCGGAGCCGACCATGTGTTGTCCGCAGCAGCTATCAAGGAACCATATGTTGTGACAATTTCCTCGACGCTGCGCGGATAGCGCGAGGTTCGGCGTGTTTCGAAACGGAATGCGTCTGTCGCCGGCAGCAACATAGTTGTCGAGGGGACGAGTGTCAATGTTGTGGCCGAAGTAGTAGGTGGTGATTGACGGCGAGTTCTGAAAATCTTCGTCGTGAGATGGAGATTCCAGTAGCGGTACGGGCATGTTCCAGTCCTGTTCGTGTCCTGTTCGTGTGCGCCGTCTTGCGTGAATGGGTTGTTGCGTGAGGTGAACTCGACTTCGTGTCCGGGCGGAGGCGGAGAGACGTAGCGGAGGTGTCGTCGGTTCGTGCGGCGGGTGCGGCGTCGAGCGCGCATCGCCATGTTCCCCATGACGTGGCGGACATTGTTGGTCTGTGACGGTCGCTGTTGGTCTGGGTGATTCTAAGGGCGCGGGGCGAACCGATGGTCCAAGGATGATCGGTTGGCCTGGCGCAGGTGTTCTGATGTTGACGCGGAGCTATTGCGCGGTGCGGAGGTTGGGCGTGGTCTGGATCGGCATCGTTCGGTGGAGTGACCGAAGGCCTTGCAGTTCTTGCAGTAGTACTGACGAGGCCGATTGTCGCGATTTCGGCGATGGTCGCGATCAGAGTAGAAGGCGATTTGCTCCCGTCGTGTCCCTTTTTCTTGATTAAAGTCCATGTCGCGCTGTTCATGGAGCAAGGTGGCGCAGAGATGCGCCTCCGAGATGATGCCCTGTTGGCGGAGCAGGGCTTTGCAGGGATTCCAGTGTGGCGCGAGTCCTCGGAGGACGATAGTGACGAACATGTCTTCGGAGATGGTGTTGCCCAGCTTCAGGAGTTGGTCGCGGACACTGCGGCAGCGATTAATGTAAGTGTTTGCCTTCTCACCAGGCGCCATCTTCACTTCCATGAGTTCTTGAAGTAGGCGGCTGGATGAAACGGAGTCTTTGGGTTGATAGGGTTTGTTGGGGTAATTCCAGGCGGCGAGGGCGGGAGCTGGGAAAGTCTTGTAGGGGCGAATGCCGAGCTGTTCGGTTGGCGCCATGTTTCGAAGGAGAACGCTATACGCCATTAGCGACTCGTTGTAATATTGTGCTCTTGCATCGTCGGTGTCACTGGTAGGGCCAGCGTAGCTTCCGTAAAAATAGCAGAAGATTTGCGCATCTTGCAGTAGTAGCTCGAGCTCGAAACTCCAGGTGTAAAAATCACGTCCGCTGAACACGGTGCTGGTGCGGATCTTGGAGATGGTAAGAAACTTGTTCTGAGCTGTGAGCACGGCTTCATCGCTTGGACGAGGGGTATTTGGAGCAGTGGAAATTGAGCCGATGTCGAAGGTGGTTGGACTCGGTTCCTTGGCTGGAGCGGTAGGTTGCTCGGAATGTGGCGCGGTTGGCTGGTTATCATTTTTCAATTGTTGAACTCCAGATTTCAGCGTGGCGATTCGCTGGATGAGTTGCTCCAGGAGCGCATTGCTGATGGTAGTAGTTCCCGCGGAATTCGCGGTTGGGTTGGTGGGAGGTTCGGCCGTGTTGGCCGCTTGCCTTCCAGATCCACCAGCCATATTTCGGCAAGAGCGCGTACCGGACGCCACCTTGAATTTGGTTTTGAATCAAAGGTGGTAGTGCGAAGAATCCTGAGTAGCTCTCATACCATGATACAATCTGAACCGTCTTATAGGATCGTCTCAGGTTGATCGCACGGAGTGTAGCAGCGGAAGGTTTTGAGTAATGTCGGGTGCGGACTCTGTCAGTAGGAGATTTGAATCTCGACAGCAGTGATTAACACAATGCGGTACAAGGGTTTATATAGGATTACAAGGGAATACGAAAGTTCCTAGCTAGCCATGTACTCTGAGGGGGTACATTCCCCTTAGGGCTAATCTAGATGCAGGACCACAACCGTGCGGCACGGTAACCGTACGCGGTTCGGTAACCGTTTGAACTTTTCCCGCACTTTTCATTTCGAATTCTTCCTGCTTGCAACCGTCTTCGATAAATGTCCGGACGCTTGGTCTTTCGTCCTCGCTGCAGGTAACTTCGCGTTAAGGTTTCGTTACTTTGGGAATGTTCAGTCATTCCATATCGTAACAATCCTAACGGTGCATTTTTCGTCGACAACGTTTCTTGTGACGACGCACTTTCTGTCCAGACTTGTAGTTGACGATTTTTGAAATATTTCGGCTCATGATCTTCCTAAACCGCGTCCTTAGTCTCTAACAGGCCCTACGATATCAGGAATTTTCCTCTGAAATTCCTGATTTTCAGCCTTGTTTTGTGTACCTACACTGATTTTTCTGTGTTGAGATTTTTGTGACTCCGATTTTTCAGCCTTTGTTTCATAGCTAACACTGACTTTTCAGTCTTTTACGGAAGTGTACACTGAATGCACATTCCGAATCATTCCCGTGAAACACTCGAAAGATTCAGTCAACCAACATTGAAACATTCATGTTAAACAAACGTAACACATTTGCAGCTAATAGGATGAACTGTCTCAGTGGTTAGCGAAATTGAAACCGAATGGTAAGGTACTTAGTTCAAACTCTCGGCAAACGTATTTCCTTGAGACCCTCCCCTTACACAAAGGCAGATTGTGATTGAAAATTCAGGGCCTACTTTTTGGAAACCCTGACAATTCAGGCTTTTTTTCAATAGGAGCCCTGGAAATTCAGGTTTTTTTCTCAGGGACCCTGATGCATCAACGTCCCTGAAAGTGAATATGAGGGCCTGGTCTCTAACATAATAGCCTCCCTCCCCATGGAACAGCGTTCCTAAAGTTGAATCTGAAGGCCTGGAAAGGAGCACTATTCTGGCAGTGGCACCATAAAGAGTTAAAAAAGGATTCGAGGAACTTCACATCCCTCGACACAGTCAGCTGTTGGCTGGTCAAGTCCCAAATCAGCCAGCCTTTGTGATCCTCAGCAAGCCTCAAGTGCACACCCCATCTCCTAGAAGCTTTCAGTTTTCCTCTTTTCTCCTTAGGCACATGAAACATCACTATACAGCCAAAGGCTCTCAGCATGTTGACTGCTGGTGCACTCCCATACCACTTGGTGTAGGGAACCCATTGCTTGTCCCCCACAGTTGCCAGCACCCTGTTCTTCACAAGGGCGACCTGCCGCAGTGCAGTCACCCAAAACGGATCCGGCAACCCTGCACGCCCAAGGAGAGTGCGAGCACCTTCCTGCATGGTCCGGTTGAACCGCTCAGCCACGCCATTCTGCTGAGGGTTGTAGGGCACCGTAAGCTGATGCTGGATCCCCTTCTTCAGCACCGCCTCAAAATCAGTGCCAATGAATTCTCCTCCATTGTCGGTGCGGATCACTTGCACCTTATGTCCGCTCTCCCTTTGTGCTCTCGGCATCCACTCCTTAAGAACATCCGTCACTGTACCCATCATGCAAGCCAACACTTAAGTTGCTTCAGCATGAGTTCATCTCACACGCGAAGTGCGTGTCACCCTTCGGCCCATCTCAAGAGAGTGCTCTCAGAATGGTTGAACTGGCGGCGATGTCTCATAATGTCATTCTCGTAGCCCCTGATCCCTCCGCAGTTCCACGAGCCTGCGAGGAACACATCCGCATGCGCAGTCACCAGCTTGTCCAATATGGCCACCACACCTGCCATTCACACACACGTGGACGCATGGACGGCGGAGGGAGAGATGTTACGCGGAGAGACGGATGCTCCAGAACGGTGGATGGCAGGCAGGCATGTGCATGTGTTTGAAGCGACTCGCAGCAAAGAGAAGCCCAACACAGAAAATCCGTGCTTTGTTGTCCTGCTGGGAGGGGGGCGGGGGCAAGAGACAGTGGGTAGAGAGTAGGAATCAGTGAATGGAAAATGAGCGTGCCGCGCACGCCAACAGCCAACAGCACGCCAGCAACACTTCTGTGTGACACAGCCCGGAGCTGCAAAGTAAGCGAATGTATTATGGTGCAGGTATACACATCATACTGCATCTCCATGGCCTGCCTGCAACATGCTGCATCAAGAATGGGTCACACTTAATCTTTGGTGTCGCAACCAGATCAGCCACAGGCCATGCAGAGAGCACGTACAGAAAAGCGCCTTAAGCCTGTCAGGTGCTAGCACGTACGGCCTGCAGCTCTCCCAAGGATACTCCACCTAGGCTGTATTGTACCTATGGACCACCATGAATCCCACCGTGATGGCATGCAAGCAGGAGGAGTGCCACCAACTCGTGCCATCAGCTCCACGGCGTGCACCAAGAGGAGTGCTGCCACACACCTGCTCATCGCACTCGCGCCTGGCTGCACCGCCTCTTTCTCCAAGAACCTGTCCACTCTTGCTCCCACCCGCTTCCCCCCGTGCCCCACGTGGAGGTGCACAGAGAGCGGTCGCACAGCCACTACCAAGGTTGGACTGGCCGATTGTTGGAAGGCCAAAAGCCTTGGCACAGCAGTGAGAAGGATTACTGGAACCCCAACAAATCTCCAACCTGACTTATCAGTGGTGCCCAATGATGTTCGTCTGGATCCAAACCAACCGCCCATCCCTCCTAGCTATTATGCAAGCCCTGATTTTCTTGCTATGGCATTCAGCATCTAGGTCTTATCCAGAAAGGGATTCTCGCATGCTATTGGAGCAAGTGAGGCTGAAGCTCCTCCCAATTATCGGACTATGTATCCCGCACGTACTCGCGCCCCTAAAGGTTCCCCACTATGCTACTCCACGCCCCGGGAGCAGTTCTGATCCGACTCGCTCTGCACTTTTTGCACCGAGTGCCCGATCCCTCCAGACAGACAGCATTGCCCCACTCGACAGCACCACCCACCCATACCAACTCGTCTCATCTGACAGCACCGGCCTTACCGATGGCATCGCCTTCCGTCCCCCCTCCCCCCGCTACCCCGTTTCGCTGCACTCCCTAGTGCTGGTATGGGCACCTTGTCCGTGGACTTGCCTATCATCGATCGCCGTGAAGTTGTTGACAATGTCACGCCCTCATATGCTTCCTTCTCCCACACCATCCAATCCCTTCAACTCGCATCGCCTTCCACGTTCCCTCATTCGCCATCAACCTCTGACCCCTCCACACCCCCACTAAAGCTATACCTACTCCCCGTGTCACTACCTCATTCTTTTGGCTGCAGCAAAAGTCACTGCTCTCAACAAACCACTCACCCTCCTATTGCCTACTTGAAGCATTTACTGACAAATTGTCTCTGCACGGAAACAGTGGCAATCCCCTGTGCAGTGCAACTGTCACTCCCCGTCCCACTCCTCATGACGTTCGCACCCTCCCTGCTTACCAACCTCCCACCTGCAACCTCCACAATGCTCTAGCCCGCCCAACACCTATCGCTTCAGATCCTTTGACAAGTGCAGCATCTTCTCCCCTCCACCCTTTCCCAACACCCACTCACTCCTCCTCCCTCTCAACCGTCGCAACCTGGTTCAGCCCTTGTCGAATCGGTTCGATTACGGCCCATGCTGGACCTCTAAATTCACGTCATCACCCCAGTTTGGGCTGAACCAGGTTCGGCCCGGCAAACCGGAGTGGTTCGATTGTGGCCCGGTGGTCAAAAGTCCAACCTGGCCGGTGCCTCCAGCCGTGGCTCGACATAAACCTCCCGAGCTCAGGGTTGGATCGTTTGAAACAGTTGTTTCCCACACAAATCCATTTAAACCCCCACAAGGTCCTGCTGGAGCTCAGTTTCGAGCTCTTATTTGACCCTGGGTTGTATTTGGTGAGCAATGGCGTTTGACCTATATGTATTCACATACCTTGTGCTTCTTCTGTTGTATCGAATTTGGATGCTCTAGACATGTTCAAACATCCTGCAACTAACAACCTTATAGGTTTCCTTTTTTACTACCGGAACACAGTGACTACAATTAAATACGGCCGGGCTGAGCTCGACCGTTTCACCAGCGAAGGTTTGACCCGAACCGTTTATGGCCCAGATAATAATAGCGAACCCGACCCGGGGATTTCCAAGGCCGGCCCGACAAGGTTCGGCCCGGGCCGAACCTACTTCTCAGGTGCTTCCTAGGCGGAGTCCCCCCCGGAAGCTGTCTTTGAACACTCACTCACTTTGCACGACATCCTGCTGCCTGCTGTGAGGAGCATGGTGTACATTCCAATGCCACGGAGAATACGATAGGCGCGCCATCAATCATTGCACCCTTGCTTGAGCATGCGCGAGGGCAGCAAGCAACCCACCTGGGTCAACGCGTTGACATGCGGCATAAGCTCACCCTTTATCACATGCGGTGATGCTGTCAGGCAGGGCCATGCTTCACTTTCCAACGCACTATGCGGCAGCAACCAACGCCACCAAGCATTTGACACACACACACACATACACATACATGCGTCATCATGGCAGCCTCGTGCGTGGAAGGGAAGAGGAGGCTCACCAGGGTCGAGGGTGTTGACATGCGGCATGAGCTCGTCCACCATCACTGTGCTCGCCACGTTCCTCCTCAGGCGCTGCAGCGCGGCAAGGGACGAGAGCAGCACAGCGTTGTCGCCCTGATACCATGCCACCATGCTCTGCCACGAGTCCGACCGCGCTGGCGCTGCCGACGTGTTGAACGGCACGTCCGCTGCTATGAACACCGGAATGCTGCTGCTCCAACTGCTGCTGCTGCTGCCGCTGTCGCCGCTGTCGCCGCTGCTGCTAATGTCGGTGCTGTCTCCAGGGATGCTGCTGTTATTTCTGGCACCAGGGCTGGAACCAGGGGCAGCAGCCTCAGCAGCAAGAGCAGCGAGGGCAGATGCAGGGTGGGCAGCAGCGGAGGGGTGGGAGAGCACGTTCCTGACTCGGGTGATGAGCTTCTCTGCCTCGCCCACGCACCACTCCAGTCTCTCCTGCACCATCGATGCATTCGCCCGCTGCCCTTGCGCCTGCATGTCGTCTTGCTGCACCGCACCACACCACACCGCACCGCACCACACAGTTGTACAACGAACACAAGCGAGAAAGGGTGAGTGGGGGCTGTGCTGAACTACTCTCACTAAAAGACATTCTCACAAACCGGCTCTCCCCCTCTTTCAATAAAAGACACTTCGATACATACACCTACCCTCCACTCTCGGTACACCACTCACCACTCTCACCTACTCTCACCTGTCACTCACCACCTCCTGACCCAACTCCCCCGCCCTCACCACACGGAAGGCGATGAACTCGGAGCGAAAGTGCACGGCGATCAATGGGCGAGGCAGCAAGGCGAGCAGGCGGGCAGCCGTGTGATGGTGGTGGCGGCTGTAGGGCAGCAGAGGGAAGGCGGTGTCGTCTGCATTGGTGCTGCTGAACTCCACTCGCTCCCACGTCGTCTTGAACCACACCACTATGTCCTTCTCGCTCCTGCCTCGCCCACATGCATGCATGCATTTATCCCGGGATGTGTGTGGGGAACGGAGTGGGAATGGGAACCAGAATGGTAAGGGTCAGAGGTGGAAGGAGTACAGCTGTAAGTGCAGTTCGTGAAGGACAAGATGCTGTTCTGTAATGTTTCTATACAACATGCACATGCTAGAATAGGAGGTGTAGAGTTGTTGGTTGTACCCTCCAACCACAATATGTGATTGATGCTTGGTTGAGTTCCCGAAATCTGTTGGAGCTCCTATGATGCTGGCTAAAACCTAACCAGCAATTATTGGAGCCTCCAATCATTGTTAGCCAAGCTTATCTATATTTGTCTGCTACCCTTTATATTCATAGAAAAAAAGCCTGCGGAATTTTCTGGTGGGGATGATGTGAAGTTGATTGGCTGGTGGTGATGATGTCAAGCTGGTCCCATATGGCAGGGGAGAATGCGTGCAAAGGAAATGGAGGCAATTAACATGACGCCTCTGCCCTGACTCTGCTCTCCAGATGTGAGGTGAGGACAATAAGGGAGGGGGAGGGGGAGGATGGGAGGGACCAGGGGCGGGGGCGGGTGGGGAGGGAAAGATGGGTAGGCAGGGAAGAAGAGAGGAGGGTAGCACAAGGCCGACTTATGCTCTTACAGGTGTGCACGGGAGGCAGGGAAGGCGAGGGCAGATGGAAACGCGGGAGGTCGAGGGGACTGGCATGAAGGGAACGGCAGAGGGAATTGCGTTGAAGGGACTTTCGTGTGACCGAGGGTGGAGGGTAGGGTAGGGGCAGGTAGACAAACTCACCACTGGGCAAGGCACTGGCATAAGACTTGTGACGTGCATGCACCCAAGAAAAGCAGCAAAAAAGCAGGAGACGTAGGAGCAGCAGCAGGAGCAAGAGCAGCAGCAGGAGCAAGAGCAGCAGCAGGAGCAAGAGCAGCAGCAGGAGCAAGAGCAGCAGCAGGAACAAGAGCGGCAGCAGGAGCAAGAGCAGCAGCAGGAGCAAGAGCAGCAGCAGGAGCAAGAGCAGCAGCAGGAGCAAGAGCAGCAGCAGGAACAAGAGCAGCAGCAGGAACAAGAGCGGCAGCAGGAGCAAGAGCAGCAGCAGGAACAAGAGCGGCAGCAGGAGCAAGAGCAGCAGCAGGAACAAGCGCAGCAGCAGGAACAAGAGCGGCAGCAGGAGCAAGAGCAGCAGCAGGAACAAGAGCGGCAGCAGGAACAAGAGCAGCAGCAGGAACAAGAGCGGCAGCAGGAACAAGCGCAGCAGTAGGAGAAAGAGCAGCGAGAGTGAGGAGAGGCAGCAGTGGCTATCTTTGAGTGAACTAAGAGTCCCCAGCAGGCCAGGGTCATGCTGTGGCTGCCCTCCATGCAGAGCACACACCAGCAGGCAGGCAGGGGGGCAGGCAGGCGGGCAGGCAGCACGCACCATTCATGGAGCAGCGCAGCGACTTTGTGGTGGTCAGCGGGCATGGTGAGCTGCATCGTATTGCCCTCCAGCGGCACGTGCCCCCCCGTGAACGGCATGAGCTGCCCCAGGAACTCCGTCACCATGTCTGTGCCGTGGTGCATGGCGGATAGCAGAGGGCGCAGAGGGAGCAGACGGACATCGATGGAAATGTGGACGTGCGTAATTGTCATGCGCGGTGGCACCGAGGGAGACATACGCATGAGGGATCAGCGGCAGTGAGTCAAGAGCAGAGAGCAACGGGGAGAGATACCGCAGAGGATGAGGGCCGGAACGGAACAAGGGAGCACAAGCAGTAAAACCTGGGTGTGAACCTAATCCAGTACGACCTCCAGCATTGGCCTGGCCTGTGATGCTCTGCTGCAGCAAAGCCACGTGGTGCTTGGTGTCAAGTGCGCACTTCATCATGCTCTCTGCGCTGCTCTGGTCTGCTCTGCTCGCACGGCCATCATGAGTGGTACCCGCTGCTCACGCCTCCAACTACCGACATGGCACCGAAGCTGCTACAGCAGTGTGAGCAGAGGTGGCCAGCGGCGCTGCAGCAGGGCCACGCCACCAGCTACCCCACCACCACCTCCCCGAGGCACAAGCGGAGCACCCACCTGTCCTCTCCGCCCACGAAAAGCCCCTCTCCGGAAACTGCTTCCTAGCCTTGGAGCTCTCAGCGGCACCCCCGTCCCATAAGTCGTGTGCTCAGCTCACCCTGTGTGGCTTGTGGTCAGCAACCTCATGGGCACGGACGGAGGGCGGACCAATGAAGGAGAGGGGAGCGTACCGTAATGGAAGACATGGCGCTCCAGGTACGGCGACTCAACCCACATGAAGCCAACGGACGGGTTGGCGAGAGCGGCGCGGGCGAGCAGCAGGAAGAACTGCGACGACACCCAGTTGCAGGCTGTTTCAAGGTGAGCGAGGTCCCAGTACTCGCACACTGGCAGGTCCCGCCCCAACGATACATGGCTGCGACTCGCCTGGCCATGCCTCGTGTGACACGGGGTGGGTGTGGGGCGCGGGGTGACACCGGAGGGGAGGGGAGGATCAGAGGAAGCAAGGCTGACAAGCAGGCCACCCGCGCAAGAGCACTGTAGTGACTGCGAGGTGCACTTGCGGGGTAGCACTCAAGGGGTAGGCATGGCACTCAAGGGGTAGGCATGGCACTCAAGGGGTAGGCATGGCACTCGAGGGGTAGGCATGGCACTCGAGGGGTAGGCATGGGTGGTGGGCGATGGGAAGGCACCTTGGGCAGCACGAGGGTGCGGTTGGTCATGCGGGCGAGCAGGGCCGCCTCCACGAGGTGCGAGCGCGCGTTGCTGAGCTGCTCCTCTGACATGGCGAACACCAGGTACCGCTGCCGCATGAAATCCTGGGGCGCGCAGCACGCAACGGGGAAGCATGGAGAAAACGGGCAGGGGGCAGGTGCGCACGCAAGGAGAGCCACTGAGGGGTTTCAGATCACATCGCCTGCTGTCACACAAGGGTGGTCACGGACACACTGAGGGGAATCGGAGGGGGTACTCAAGGCCCCTGCAGCCCAAGAGGTGGTGGGCGGGGATGCGCAAGCGGACAAGGGCAGAGGGCCGATAGCGAGGACGTGCGATTGGTGGAGGGAGGAGGAAGAGAGAGCGAATGATGGTGCATGCAGAGTGTGGCGGTCAATGCAAGCTCAGCAGCATGGCATGGCAGGGGGGGTTGCGTGGGACGAGCATGCATACAGTGAGAGAGGAGAAGGGCATGTGCGGCACGGGCCAGCACTCCTCCGGCCACTCGGCACATGCTGACGTTGCAGAACTGGTGCTGCAATTCAATATCGTGGCTTCCACGTCCTTGCTTCGCGCACAAACGGCGTCAATACCCGCGCTGATGTTCGCCATGCTCGTCTCTCCCTCCGCCAGCAGCCGCCGGATATACTTGCTGCTGCGCACCCGCCTTAGCACGCCCCGCCTCCACGCCTCCGTGCAGATCTGGCCCACGCCCGCAGCCTGCTGCTTCTGCACTTCCTCCTCTGGCAACGGGTCAGCTTGTGTCGAGTTGAATTCAATGCCTGAATTCGCTCCTTGCCCCCCCGCAGATTCTTTGTTGTCGGCTTTCGGTTCCCATAATAATGTCCTCGATACAGGCGAGTTTGCTCCGCAACTTGTTGACAAGCCGCTGCTGCTGCAGCTGCTTATCAACTCTCGATCCCGTGCCAACTTCGCCCACCGGCGCAGCGCGTGACACAGCTTGGCACGACAACTTGGCCTTGTGCCGCGTACAAGGGAGACGAGGATTGAAAAGTAGGATGACTCATCTGCGTGTTCGCGAAGCACGTCCACGCACGAGCGCGAGAACTTGAACCGGGTGCTCTCGCGCCCGACAAATGCTAAATACGGCTCGCGACGGCTCTTCATGTAACTTCGCGAGAACTCGACGATCGCTCGATGCGGCTGGCTGACGAAGTCCGGGAAGCGCGCGTGGAACAGCACCTCCCACGCGAGCACGACTACCGCGGCGAACACTACTGGCGCCCGCCGCATCAAGTGCCGCCGACGCTTGCGCGGACTCTTGCTATTACTGATGTTGTGACCCGCCTCCAGTCTCGACGAGGCCTGCTCCCCCCTCGCCGCCTTCTCCCCCCCTGCAACCGTCATAACTAAGGCTCGTCTTCTCGCAAGTGAAAGTCCAGGGAGCTAGCTGAGCTGGTCACGAGAATCGTGCATACGATGGTGAGCAATGTTGTCATCAGGTACCAGTTTGGATGAGACATCATCACCAAAATGTTGCTAACCCAAACCTGGCCCCACAGCGGCCTTGACCCCAGTGTGGCCCAAAGCACCCTGATAGTCATCTCAAAGAAACGTCACCTGATGGCATCAAATGTCACCTAAGAGGTTGCGGGATGGAGTTCAAGGCGCATTCGGGGTGCGCTCGGACCTCAGATTTCACTGGCTTTGGAAGTGAGGCTTGGGGTTGCCGCGGAGGTTCGGAGGCCGTACAGGCAAGGAAAATGGTTTGATGGAGGGCTGGTTCGCTTCTTGGCTTGCTTTTCAGGGTTTGGGAGATTAAAGTTGTTAAAGTTGTTTTTTTTGGTCGTAACCAGTTTACGGGGTATCCATTCCTGGATGAGCACGTGCTAACCCCTACTTGGGGCTGGCAGAACACGCCTGCACGGGAGTGGGTTCGATCCCAGGACCTCATCTATCGGAAGTGACTTTTTCTACTGCTTTATTTACAATGTATATGTGTACAAAAGATACAGACGAATTTGAGCATCAGGAGGCTACCTAACTAGCAATGGCCCAACTGCAATCCTAGGTTGAGACCCCCAATGAGGTCTCAAGAACCAACACCAAGGTACGCAAAGTCAGCCAAGGAGGGTGGGGTGGGATCTGGTGGGGCGGAGGGTGTGTCAACACTGTAACGAATTTGTGTCCGACGGCAGATGGTTCGAGCCTGCTCACGCTGGTGCACCAAGGAAATCCTCTTGAAGTAGCTAGTCTCGAAGAGCTCTGGAATCAGGTCAGATGCACCACCCATGTCACGAAGTCGAGTCGCCCCTCGTCTGCTGCAGTCTTTGATGAAGCTGAGAAATGCCGTGCTGAAGCAACCGAAGGTTTCAAGAACGAGAGGAAGAAGCTTCACGTCTGGGCGGTTTTGTAACGAAGATGCATACAGGGTCCGCTTCTCAGTTTCGCGAGCAGATGCAGCTGAGCCAATTACTGATGCAGTCTTGGAGTTTGGGGGACCATGCTGCGGGTCTGCAACTGAAACATCTAATGCCCACGTAGTCCCAGAGCTGATGTCACGGCAGCTGATGTCTGGGCGACGTCCTGAAAGAAGGTGGGAGTCCTCCAGCTGTACGACGTAACCAAGCTCGGACGTGATGCGATGAACCTCATGCTTGATGGCGTCATGGACCCTGGTAGGCTCGTTAGAGGATGGGCAGCGGAGGACGTGAGAGACGACTGAAGGGTCTGTGAATGCCGAGCCACAAGTGCATGTGCGGGTGGTCGTGAGGTGTGGAATGGGGAGGCCAAGACGAATAGCGGCTGCAATACACCACTCCGTAGGTGACAGCTGCATGTGCGAAGAACATGGAGCCACAGTAAGCCAATCGCCAGCATGGGGCCCTTGTAGGGAGGTTAAACGGGCCAAATGTTGGGGAGAGGTTACTGTGGATCGCACGCGCTCGAGCATGACAGCCTCCAAGTGCTGTGAAAGGTAGGAATATAGCTTCTGTGGATAGCCAGCGTGAAGTGCGGGCCAGGTAGGGAAGTGCTGCCGAATGGAAGGATGAAGTTTGGACATGGCTGTGGGAATGCATGGGTCAAGGCGGTCCATGGTGTCTGAAGCGATGAAGGGACGGAAAATAGGGGAGCCATGAATGGTGAAGCATGACGAGAGGAGTGAAACTGTCTGTGCCCAGCTGCATAGGTAACTGAGAGAAGCAGTTGCAGCTGAAGAACGGAGGCCGAACCCACCGAGGCGAATGGGAAGGAATGGCTGTCGGTGTGCTGTGGCAGTGTGGTCAAACGCAGGAGGCCAGTAGTCAGAGCCGATGAGGCGAACAAAGTGGTCCAGCAAGGTGTTGTCCCAGTCAGTGTAAAGCTCTTCTACCTCGGGAAATGGTGCAACTGTGCGGAGGAGGAATGAGGGACGGGCGGAAATGCAGAGAGTAAGGAGGCGGGAGGCAGTCTGTGGATCATGAAGGTCATGTAGGAGAGGCAGTGATGAAGAGAAAGAGTGCAGTTTGTCTCGAACTGTGGAGATAATGTGGGTGTCCGATCCGATAGGCACTCCTGCAACCGTGAGACCGTTAGGGGCAATGATGATGTCTGATGGAGGTGTGAGGTCCGAAGGGAGGTCCAAAGGGGCCCAGAGGGAGCATTTTGATGGTTGCACCCTCAGGCCCAGGTCATTGAGACGGGCTGTAAGCGCTGTGTAGGCAGGAAACACGTCATGCGCAGGACCGACCATGTACGTGTCGTCTGCGTAGGAGGAGATGAAAAGAGCTGGAGATTGACGCTGGATGGGGCGAATGGCTAGGTGCTGGGTGAGGGCGAACAAGAAAGGCCCGCATGGGTCACCCTGTCGAACACCCGATGATGACTGCAGTGTCTCGATTAATGGGCCGCTGCGGTAATGGAGAGAAGAGGGGGAGGCATAGAAGAGGCGGAAGAAAGGGATGAGGCTGGAGAATGGGGAGTCTCGCAGGGCGTTGAACATAGCGGAACGGCTGAAGGAGTTGAAGGCGTTGGCAACATCCAGTTCCAGCACAACCCACTCTGGGTGGAGGGAGAGGGCCGACTGGACTGCATGGGCCATAACCTCGATCCCTGCGGAGACAGCGACCCCAAATTGTAGGGAGGGAAGGAAGAAGTCCCGGATCTGCTGCTTGAAGTGAAGAGTAACGCAACGGGACAGCAGGCGCGGCAGTATCTCGCCGATGGCGATGGGGCGGACCCCTCCATGCGGCTTCTGGAGGGCAACAAGATTAGATGCGGTGAAGTAAGGTCGAACTGTTTGCGGGAGGTCGCCTTGCAGCCAATTGTGGAACAGGCGGAGAAGATGCGGCAGATGAGTCTGGTACGAGAGGAAGGTGTCGCGAAGATGCTCGATAAGCCACCCCGAAGGGCCAGCAGCTGTGCCTCGTGGGGCTGAACGCAAGGCCTGATGAAGAAGTGGAATGGTGAGCTGAGGCACTTCCGAAGGCGAGAAGTCGGACAGCCAGTCTGGAAGTTTTTCAGTAGTAGGAGGGTGCTTGGCCTTAAGCGCAGTAACAGTTTCAGGGGTCGGTGGGGCAAGCTCGCCAGCTTCTAAAGCGGCAAGGGAACGCGACCAGTCCCCGCAATGCGCGAATCGTTTGGCTCGGTTCAGTCGGGCGAACGTGGCTGTGGACCGGGCGGATGAGACACTGTGCGGTCGAGACGCTGGAACGGCAGCAGCGACAGCTTCGTTGAAGAGAGAAAGCCAGTCGCCTTGAATGAAACGACGTGCAACTGACTAGGCCACTTCTGGATTTTTCAGGGTTTGGGAGAGGCCTGATATTCTCTGGCGGCTGGGATACGGCGGTTGAAAACCTAAAAGGGGTTTTCTTCTTCCAAGGCACTGTTCTACAGGCAGACGGGCGGGCGTGGAAACGGAAACAAATTCTTTGCCTCGTCACGCTCAACCAATTCAGGAAACCTCCGCAGTCTCTGTCAGAAGTTTCGTGTCAAAGAGGAGGAAGCGAGATTCCCTCCTTCTGTATTGTTTAAGAGTGTAGGAATCTAGAGAATTCCCGGTTTCAAGGTCTACCATGTAATAAGAAAACTAGATCGACAGAAGCGAAGTCGCAATCAAACCCTCGACTGAGCTGGGCTAGTACTGATGTCCGAAACGAGTGGCACCTTCTAAATCGAGTACGAATTAACATGTAAATATACATTTCATGGGCATAGAAAAGGTTGTCCCTAGAAACATGTTTCCGTTTGGCTCGGACGGAAACAAACAGGTTTGACAGCCTTTTTCGGGCTGACCCTGCCATCGAACCTAATTGACTGCCGACTGAAGCACCCACGAGGATTCTCGCCATGGAAACACCTGCCAGTTGCAGGGCCAATATGAACTAGATTCAGTGCACCTGTATTTAGAAGGTTCAAGGCAGGCCACTGACAACGGCCTGGTTTCGTTTGGCTCCTCGAAGGCATGCAGACCCCACACTGTGTCAATGAAGTGGCAAAACAGGTTTATGTTGGTGCAAGTGGCTGAACATAGGCAGTGTCGGTGGAGGGCAAATCGTTGTTTCTATTTTTCAGAGACCCGGGGTCTCGGGACCACGGAACATCTACCCGCTTGATAGGTACTCTCCTATTAGTTACCAAAATTCAGTGTGCTCTTGCAAGATCGCACTCTCACCAGTCGAGTCAAAAGGTAGAAGCCCGAATGATCAACCACTAGCGAATTACTAAGTGAAGGCCAGTAGAAGAATTGCACTGAGTTCAGAGGTTGTGTTTCATTCAGCTGCGCGACCAATCGATTATGGCACGGGAGGTTACACTCGTAAGCGTCCAGAAGTCATCCAATATTATAATGAACCACCCCGGAGTGTTTCACGCCGTCCGGGTCTCAGATAATAGAAAAACCGGATGTGGACCCCGCTACTGTGAGCCCTAGTGGCGGTGGTATGGGGCTCAACAACGACCGACATGGTCAAGGGGTTGGGCGATCAGCGCAAATATTTGAAGTCGCTGTGGGACGGAAGCTGTAATAATGAAATTATGCGAATAGTAAGAACAAAGGAAAATATGAGAATGGTAAAGAAAACGTAGCCCAATGACGCGAATGGTATTATCACGAGTTTGTTAACTCCATTCGCGTGTTTGGTCATTAAATACTTTTACGATATGAAACTTCTTAAGAAGGCATTCCTGTATGCTGCAAGAGCCGACTCTACCAAGTACGAAGTCGATGGGTTAGAAGAGTCGAAGCGACGCTGGTAACTGTCCGACCAAGACCGATGCCGACAGAAACATTTAAAATGAAAAGAGTGTGAACAGGTTTGAAACGGGTTCTTGCGCTGCACAGTTTTGAATTCGCTGCGATAAGGAACTGTACCACTTGGTGTACATGTCTATTCTATGTCGTTTCGTATTCCTTTGTATTTCCTATATATTCGCGATGTATGCAGGGCCTCATATCGGTTTTGAGCTAGGCTGAACCAATCAGAGTTGGTACAAAAATATATGCTGAAAATCAGAAAAATCTGCCATTATATGCCAGTTTACACAACAAATCACATAAATTTTCCTGTTTTTTCACAGAAAAATGCTGAATAATTAGCCACAGTTTTAAAGGAGGTCTGAAATCTTAGCCTTTTTTCCCCAAATCAGCCTTTTTTCGCTGAGTTCTGAGGCCCTGGATGTATGCATGCTATTATCAATTGCTGATGTAACCAAGGGATCTAGCGGATAGGATAGAATCTGTTAAGTTGAGAGGAGACTAGGAAGTCTCTTGTAATGACCTTGTTGAATAATGATTGAAAGAGAACAAGATGATTAAAAGATAGGAGTACAAGAGATTAAATAGAAATCTAGCTAGCCATGTACTCTGAGCGGTACATTCCCTTATTAACTGTATTGCATAGCTACAGTAACGGCGACTATTGCTATCCTCGACAGTTACCACGTAGCGGTAAGTTAACTGTCGTGCGGTTGCTGGATCGTCAAGGGTCACGACCGTTGACTTTCTTGAACGGTTGACCTTCGGGTGACCCTCGATCTTCCGCATGCCCTATATGGGCTATTGTCGTACTGGTACAGTTCCTCTTATAACCTTTCGGTTATTCCAACACTCCCCTTCATTCCTGAAGGTGAGCCACGTGGGATTTCTTGGTGACTCCGCAGAGGTCGGCGCAGTGCTGGAACTGTTGACGTGGAAGCTTCTTTGTCAGAAAGTCGGCTGCCATGTCACCAGTTGGGCAGTACGAGAGTTTGACCTTGCCTTTGTCAATTTCGTCCTTGACGAAGAAGTAGCGAAGAGCGATGTGTTTCGTGCGGTTCACGAAGCCGGGCTTGTTTGCGATTTTGATCGCACTCTGGTTGTCGCAGAGTAACGAGAAGTGCCCGTTCATCGTCACTTTCGCTTCCTGCAGCAGCTCCATCAGGTACAGTCCTTCGCGAACAGCTGCGCTGGCGGCGATGAATTCTGCTTCGGCTGACGAAAGTGCAATGAGCTCCTGCTTCTGAGAGTTCCAGGAGATGAGTCCAGCAGGTTGAAGTTGAAAAATGAATCTTGTGCGGGAGCGTCTGTTGTCAACATCTCCTGCGTGATCAGCGTCTACGTAGCCGTGCAGCTGCAGAGTAGCTGTTAGGTTGGCTTCGTAGGTGAGACCGACGTCGGGAGTGGAGATGAAGTACTGTAGTGCTCGGCGCAGATCCAGCATATTCTCCCCTTCAGGTCGTTTCAGGTACTGTGCGAGCTGGCTTGCGACGTAGGAGAGATCGGGCCGACACGTGACGGCGGCGAACAGGAGACATCCCAGCTGCTGCTGATAGAGACGGTGATCGTCGGCGGAGAGCGGTGTGGTGTCTGGTTCGTGGTTAGGGGGAGGAGTGCGATAGGGTGTGGTGAGGTTGATTGGTGCGATGCAGAAGCGCTTTGCGAGCGTCTCGGCGTACTTGGCGGCGGAGAGGTGAATGGAGGAGGCGGACTGGGTGACATTGAGGCCGAGAAACTGAGTGACGTTGTGATTAACGGTCACCTCCAGCTTTTCTTTGATGGCGGCCTCGAACTGGTCCAGTAGCTCCGTGTCGTCGCCGGTGTAGAGGAGATCGTCGACGTAGGCGACGAGGAGAATGAATTTACCGCGCGATTCCCGCCGGTACATGCCAAGGTCGTGAGGTAGTTGAGTGAAGCCGAGCTCGATCAGGACGGAGTGGAGATACTGCTGCCACAGGCGAGGTGCTTGTTTGATCCCGTAAAGGGATTTCTGGAGGAGACACACGGCTCCGTCGTGTTCCTCGAATGCATGCGGTTGTTCGACGAAGATGATGGCGTCGACGGGGGCGTAGAGGAAGGCGCTTCCGACGTCGATTTGACGGAGCGGGCGCTGCTTGATGGCGGCGATGCAGATGAGGATGCGCACCGAGGTGTGGCGGCCGACTGGTGCGTAAGTGAGTGTGAAGTCCACCAGTTGCGTTTGCTCGAAACCACGCACCACCCATCGTGCCTTGTATTTGTCGATCGAACCGTCAGCGAGAGTTTTGATGCGGAAGACCCATTTGCCGCTGAGGATTTTTCTCCCCTTCGCCGATGACCCGGGAACCAGTTTCCAGGTGCCGCGCTTCTTCAGCGACGCGAGTTCGGCGGCCATAGCTGCTCTCCATTTGTCACTGTCGGGGCCAGATAGAGCCTGGCGGACTGTGGTGGGTTCCTTGGGGGAGGTGTGGCGAACAGCGACGGCGAGCCCAAGGACTCGGAGACCAGTTTCGTTGGTCTTTTCGTAGTGCAGACGGTCGTAGTCGTGAAAGCTGGTTACTTCAACCACGTCGTCGTCACTGTCGTCGCCGGGGCGAATGGAGTCCCGCGAGGTGTTGGGTTGTGGTAACTCTGCATCAGGTGATTGGCGTGCCTCGCTGTTGAAATCATGGGCTATACAAGTGATGTCGTTAGGATCCGGTTGGTGTAGAGGGACAAATGTTGGGGTTTGGAATGGGCTTGTAAGGGGGATGTTGGGCGCGCTGTCAAATTGGGAGACGTTTGATGCGTCCACATCTTCTGCCAGGTCAGCTTCATCTTGTGGAGTGGCGAAGCTGCGGTGTCCCTCGAAAACAGTGTTGGCTGCCAGGTCAGCTTCATCTTGTGGGGTGGCGAGGCTGTGCTGTCCCTCGAAAACCCTTTCCGGTATTCTGTCGGCTTCGCGGTGTTCGTTGAACAGTGGCAGAGTCAGCTTCTCGTAGAAGATGCAGTCACGAGATCGCGTCACCTCGTGTGTCGCGTAGTCCAGCACGATCCACGCCTTGTATTCCGTTTCGATCCCGAGGTGAATGCCCCAGCGAGCTCGGTCAGCAAACTTTCCGGTCCTTGCTGTGTGAGGCCTGTAATGTACCATGCACCCGAACACGCGAAGCAGGCGTGTATCCGCCTTTCTGCCCGTCCATGCCTTGAAGGGGGAATTGTTGTTCTCGAGGCTTCGGGATGACAGCAAGTTGTGCAGACGGACTGCATGGTTCATGGCGAACGGCCAATAGCGAGTGGGGATGGCCGACTGCTTCATCAGGGCCCTCATCCTGGTGGCGAGGCTCCTGTTTGTCCGTTCTGCTACTCCTTGTTGCTCGTGAGCGTAGGGCAGGGACACCAGGTGTTCAATCCCTTTCTTCTGGAAGAGCTCCTTGAACTCGTCTGAGAAGAACTCCAGGGCTCCATCTGTCTGCCAGCTCTTGAGCTTGAGTCCCGACTGCCGTTCAGCTCGTTTCATCCACGCGATGAAACACTCGAAGGCGAGTGACCTGCAGTCAGTGTTGACGGCCCAGACGTAGCGAGTGCTTGCGTCAATGAAGGTGAGGGTGTAGTATTCCCCATCAAGTCCTCCCTGCGTCAGGCACATGAAGTCGCTGTAGACTTTCTCGAGCGGCTGGTAGCGTTCGTAGCCAGGTGGTAGGTCGGGAAAGGGTCGGTGAGTAAGTGATGCTGTAGGGCACACCGTGCAGGTCGGGTCGTTGGAGCTTGCAGTGAGAAATCCTCCGCGCGGTAAGAGCAGTGCTTCGTTGTCGAAGACGCCGGCCTCCAGAGAATTTTTGAGTGTTGCATGCGAGGGATGCCCGAGCCGCTGGTGCCAGATTTCTGGTTCCGCCCGATATCGGACCGTCTTCTTGTAATATTCTTGTCGTGCCGCTTCGTCTGCTGCCTCCCCTTCAGGTCCGGCGTCAGCGGCGTTGTCGGCGTCTGCAGCGAATGCGCGGATTGCCTTTTGTTCCAGGAGCGCGAACGGAATTCCGATGATGTCGTCGGTGTCACCGGCTTCGACCTGATCTCCGGTGATGAGCAGACATCGGTCAGGCCAATCGCGGACGGGGAGGCCTTTCATGGGAATGCGGTAATAGATGAACTCGCCTCCAGTGACTTCAATTTCTTGTGGTCCTTGCTCTGGTGGTTCTGGCTCCTCCGTCTGTGACGGTAATTCCGCAGGTTCCCACGAAGGTTCGTAACCCGTTTCTTGCTCCTCCGATTCTTCCTGCTTCATTGGCTCTGGTGTGGCAGGTGCGTACTGGTCCGGAAGTGGAGGGCCGCCCCAGCTTGTGCCCCGCGTTGCCCAGTAGGGATCAAGTTCCGCAACTTCTGCGGAGGGGAGTCCCGGGGCTTCGGGAAACGGAGGAGTCGCCTGACTTGAGACCGGTTGGGTTTCGGAAGTACCCCAGCCGCTTGCGCCAGTGGAGGTTCCCCATCCGCCGGGGTCGTCGTTGGGGCCCCAGGCAGTTGCTTCGCCCCAGCCGCCCCCTGCGCTCCAACCTCCTGCGGCAGCGCCACTTGCCAGTGTTGCCGAGATGGTGCCGCGGTCTTCTGCAGCTGCTTCTTTGGGTGTTAAAACTTCTCCCAAGGGGCCGAGTGCAGGACCGGGACTGACTGGCTCAGTTTCGACCTTCTCTTTTCCTTTGTCGAGTTGCTTCGCAGATGCCGATGTTCCGCTGTCTTCTTCCATTGATGCAGGTCCGGTTTCAGCAGGATTGGAGGTCGAAGCAGTCGGAACGGTGCGAAGTCGCAGGAGTCCATCCGAGGCGGGTCGTTCAAGATCCATCTCCGTGGGATGCGACCAGGTTGGAGCTTCTGCAGTGGTTGTTTTCAGCAGCAAGGTGCGGTGCGAGTCCCCTGTGGTGCCTTGAGCTGAGAACTGCAGCACGAAGACTCCGTCGTTATCCACGGCCTTCCCAATGTAAGTGTTGCCGTAGAAAAGTTCGAAAGTCTTTTCCTTGCGATTGCTTCGGATGTCGATGCCGCACCGCATAAGCTGAGCCGAAGAGAGCAGATTGTACCGCAGATCTGGCACGACGAGTACATCGCCGATGTGAATCGTGAAGCGAGTGTCGTCTGCCTCAAGAAAGATCTCACCGATGTCGTATGCCTTGAGTGTGCCATCGTTTGCCACTGTGATTTAGGTCGTCGCATTCGCTTGGAGTTGGTGATGAATGTTGGCGACCCCACCATGTGCTGACCACAGCAACTGTCCAGGTACCAAGTGTTTATGTTCTTGCGGCTCTGTCTCGCGATGTTGGCGATCTTGGGAGTAACCAAGCGATCCATTTCGCCAGTGTATGGCGAAAGAGCAAAGTACCGATTCGCCGAGATGCTGGGGGGCGATTCCGGTGTTGGCGGCGGCAGCTCAAAGTCAGGTGGGAATCTCTGAGGTGAGGTAGGCCAAGTGGGAGCAGTGGGGTCGTTACTCTGGCTTGGCGCAACAGGGTCAATCGGATCGTGAGACGGGAATGACATTCCTTGATCGTAGTAGCGAAACCCTCTGATACGGCGACGAGCCATACAACTCATGATGCTCCCCTTTCCCTTGTCCTTTGCCGTGATGAGTGCAGGGGATTGAGAAGTGCTGGCGACGGAAGGAGGTGACACAGTGGTAGACAACTTGGTCTGCGCTGATGACTGTTGGTTGGAGGCGTTGCGCCGCTCGTCAGCGGCCTGACGCTTGTAGCACTGGTCGATTGAGTGGCCAGACTTCTTGCAGTATTTGCAGAACGCGCCCTTCTTTCCGCGCTGCTCCCCTTGTGATGTTTCTGTGTAGAAGACTAATTTTTCCCGTTTGACATTCTTCTCGTTGTACAGGTCGATTTCCTTCTGCTCCGAAAGGAGCGTGGCGCACAGAGCCGATTCCGAGATGGTTGCTCGGGCGCGAAGGAGTGACTGGCATTGTCGCCAATTTGGACCGAGGCCGGAGATGACCATCGAGATGAACATGTCGTCGGGGACGCTCCCACCGCACTTCTTAACTTGATCGCGCAGATTGCGGCACCGATTGACATATGGTCCCGCTTTCTCCCCTTGCTTCATTTTGACCGAAGTCAGTTGGCTTTCCAGGCGACTCATGGTAACTGGATCTGTTGCCATGTACGAATTGCGCAGGTGTTCCCAGGATGAGTACGCGGGAGCCCACTCCGTCTTGTATGGGCGAATGCCAAGCTGTTCTTCAGGTGAGAGATTGCGAAGGAGAGCGGTGTACGCGAGAAGAGATTCGTGGTAGTACTGATGCTTCTCTTGAGTGGTCCCTTCCGAAGGAAAAGGAAGGCTTCCGTCGTAGTACATCCAGATCTGGGCGGTTGTCGCGAGAAGCTCGAATTCAAAACTCCACGTGTAGAAATTCTTTCCGTCGAAAGGAATTGATGTCTTCAATTTTGATGTCAATACAAATTTGGTTTGCATTGAAGCGATGTCTGACTGTGAGCGTCGTGAGTTGTCTTGTGCAGGAGCTGACCCTTGACGATTGTCGAAGGTAAACGATCTCTCTGAGTTGACGCGGCGGTCTTCTCCAGGGAGAGGAAGTCTGGCAACGCCACGTGCATAGCTTGAGCCGTCAACGCTCATAGCTTGATGGCTCTCAAGAGCGTTGATGCGTGCGACCAACTCTTCAACGACAGCGGTGCTGACGGAGGTCATAGCTGATGGCGCGTTGGTTGTTGCTGCTGGTGGGCCCGGAGAGTCTGCAGTGGCTTTCCCTTCAGGAGCCATAGTGTTGCAGACTTAAGAATGTAAAGAGTAATTTTATAAGATGATTGTTCTGGAAAGAACGAGAACTTGACAGGTTCTATAATCCACTCTAGCTCTCATACCATGCTGATGTAACCAAAGGATCTAGTGGATAGGATAGAATCTGTTAAGTTGAGAGGAGACTAGGAAGTCTCTTGTAATGACCTTGTTGAATAATGATTGAAAGAGAACAAGATGATTAAAAGATAGGAGTACAAGAGATTAAATAGAAATCTAGCTAGCCATGTACTCTGAGGGGTACATTCCCTTATTAACTGTATTGCATAGCTACAGTAACCACGACAATTGCTATCCTCGACAGTTACCACGTAGTGGTAAGTTAACTATCGTGCGGTTGCTGGATCGTCAAGGGTCACGACCGTTGACTTTCTTGAACGGTTGACCTTCGGGTGACCCTCGATCTTCCGCATGCCCTATATGGGCTATTGCGGTACTTGTACAGTGGTGCAGCTTCGGGAATGCCTCTTATAACCTTTCGGTTATTCCAACATCAATCTGTCATTTAATTTCACTCTGCCTGAGGTCAACACTTCCGCTGCAATATTACACCGCGATCAACCGTGAACGATCATTTGCTAAGTCCCACTTAAAATTGTAACATGATCTGAGAGCTACTCGTGGATTCTTCGCAGCTTCACTTCCGTGAAATTCGTTGAATCAAGATCTGGCGGGCGGCAAACGCTCCAATACCAAATTGGCAAGAGGATCCGGAGGCCAATCGAATCTGACGGCCGAAGAACAAACCAATCCGGCTACGAGAAATGAGACGATAATTACGATTAGCACTGCCGCACTCGAGCAGATATTTTTGCGACTCTCAACTATGGAGAAAGACGTCCAAGACCTGCGCAAAGGCGATGCGGGACCTTCTCCCAACCAGTTAAACTTGGACAACTGGCCGCAAAAGGACGTAATACCGCCGCGCACACCTTCTCCCTCGACACGGACAAATCAACAACAACTGCCCTCTGTCCAAGTGATGAAGTCATTAACTCTGCGCAAGCACGCTTTCTTAGAGTTTCAAACATTAAGAGTACTACCTCGTTTGGCGGCAAGGATTTGTATGTGAGAATAGGTAGGTAACGATAGTAGCCATAGCTAGGACTTACCTAGCTAGGCAAGAAGAAGTTAGGCAAAAGGGGGGGTTGTACTAGCAAGCAATGAGATACAAATATGAAACCCTAAGGGGTTATACTCGCTATAGAGTACCCCACTGCAGGCTAGATAACAAATATGACATTCTGACACACCCCCATAGCCAAAGTGGGGTGTAATCAGCAGAGCAAGCAAAACAGAACAAGCTCAGGGTGGATCACAATGTCACCACACAGTCTGAGCACAAGTTCAAGAAGCAGTAGTATAAAGTTCACAGTTATAAGCAAAGCTAGAGGTAGTCACAACGGGCAAGTGAGGAGGAGGAGAGAGACTGAGAGGAGAGGAGATAGGAGGCGACGGATGAAGCTGCAGACACACGGGCAACAGGAGGCAGACTGGCACACCGGCTACCGGACGAAGCCCCCGGACTAGAGGAGTAACTGGCCCCGCGGCTAAAGTAGCGGCAGACGAGCAACGGACCCACGGGCGGCTGGCACAGCTGGCTACGACTGGGCTACCGGACGAAGTCCCCGGACTACAGGTGCTGCTAGCGACACATCGGCATCCTCCATTCAGCTTCCCCAGACTGTCCTACTCCCCTTGGCACACACCCACTGCTACACCGCTAGCTCTCCTCCCCTTCCCCCCCCCTTAGTATCACTCCACCGGCTCCACCACAATCACCCCCCCCTCAGCGGGAGCTGCAGCACAAGGAGACGGAGGAGGAGGAGGAGCAGGGAGTGGTACTGAGGAGGGTCACCCCCATACCCCTCACCCCCAAACCCTAAAGTAGGAGAATGGGGAGTAAGAGGGGTAGGGCGGTAGTAGAGGGACTGGGAACAGCGGGGAGGGCAGGGAAGGTAGGAAACGGGCCCACCACGGGCCTGGTAGGGACGCCCGAGCCGCGCGCATGCGGCCCGAGCCGCGCGCGGGTCGGGCGTCTCCCGTACGGGCCGCGCGACGGCCTGGCGCAGCCCGTACGGGCCGCGCGCGGGCCTGGCGCAGCCCGTACGGGCCGCGCGCGAGCCTGGCGCAGCCCGTACGGGCAGGGCGTGGGTCTGGCGCAGCCCGTACGGGCCGCGCGCTGCCTGTACGGGTCGAACAGAGGCCACGACGGGCGACGGGGGGCGACGCGGAGGTCCCCGTCGCCCGTGACAGCGCCTCCCGGGAGCGGCGCGCGGTGTGACGGGGCAGAAACCCGCCGCGCGCCTCGGGGCCCGCGGCGGGAAGAGAACCGCCGCGCGCCTCGGGGCGCACGGCGGGCAGAAAACCGCCGCGCGCCTCGGGGCGCACGGCGGTAAGGGAAAGTAGTAGTTGCAGCGGAAGGAACGTGGTTAGGCACACAGGCCAGGAGCGTACTGCTCTGATCACCATGTGAGAATAGGTAGGTAACGATAGTAGCCATAGCTAGGACTTACATAGCTAGGCAAGAAGAAGTTAGGCAAAAGGGGGGGTTGTACTAGCAAGCAATGAGATACAAATATGAAACCCTAAGGGGTTATACTCGCTATAGAGTACCCCACTGCAGGCTAGATAACAAATATGACATTCTGACATTGTACACTTGGAGTTTCAAGCTTGAACTCGTCCTACAGACAGCGCAGATCTACTATTACTTCGACGGCTCCTACTTCGAAGACAAATAAGACGCCAGGGCTCAGTACTACAGCGAGTCCCGCATGGCGTACAGTTTGTTGCTACGAAATATAACGTCTGCTGAACAACTCAGCATTCGCTCCTACAAAGAGAGCCCTGCTCCAGCCCTCGAAGCCTGGAAGCATCTTATTGATTCGGTCACTGCAAGCATGCTCTTGCAGCAACTCAAGGAGACCAAGATGGGGCACAGGGAGAAAGGAAACTCATATATCAACCGCCGTCGGAACAATCGTGACCAAATCACGAAACATGGAAGCGCCATTTCGGGAGGAGATCTTCGTCAACATCGTCCTTCAAGGACTCGGTGCTAGAATCTAGCAGCAGGAATGAATCGACTAGATTAGGGTTTGGTACAAATATGAGACCCTAATGGGGTTTTACCCCATATTGGCTACCCCACTACAGCCTACACATATAAGACATGCATATAATTTAACACACTCCCATAGGCAAAGTGGGGGAGCGCAAGGGGTCACAAGACCAGTCAAGAGGAACATGTGAAAGTCGAGTGAATTGTTGACTAATGAAAAATGTCGAGAGTACAAAAGCAACCCTAAGGAAACAAACCCCCTAGAGTCAACCCCAGTTGAGCCTAGGTAAAGTTGTAAACATAAACATTTGACACACCCCCATAGGCAAAGTGGGAGAGAACAAGGGGTCACAAGACCAGACAGCAAAGCAAAACAAGCTCAGGGTGGATCACGACGTCACCACACATTCCGAGCACAGGTTCAAGGCCACAAGGCCAGTTCACATGCAGGATCATATATATGAAGGTAAACAAGCAAGTGCAGGTATATATAGACCACAGTACAGGCAAGGTCAAGAGGTGAGCAAGTAAGGCCAAATAAACACAAGACCTAACATCGTACAGAAGCGCTGATGATCACAAGGCTGAAGTGCCTTGGTAAAGATATCAGCAGTGTTGGCCGTAGAGGCCACGTAAGCAAGGCGCAGCTGACCACGCTGCTGCAGCTCAAGAGCAAGAAAGTAGCGGAGAGCAATGTGCTTCGTTCTGTGCTCCAATCTGTGCTCCCGACACAAGGCCAGCATGGCCTTGTTGTCTACGTACAGAACTGGAGGAGAACGAGGCTGCTCTCCCAGGTCGTTCAGCAGGTAGGTGAGCCAGCGTAACTCCTGTGCAGCCATGGCCCCTGCGTAGATCTCAGGCTCACAGCTGGAGCCGAGAACAGAAGACGAGCGGGTAGACCCCCAAGAAACATAGCCGGAACCAAGGCTGAAGGTGTAACACTGTGACGACCGCTGAGTATCCTGGTCGTCAGCCCAAGACGCGTCCGCGTGACCAGTGAGGACCACTGAACTCCGCCCTCCAAGCACTAGCCCCATGCCCGACGTACTGCACAAGTAGCGCAACACCCTCTTAGCTGCATCCATGTGCTCTAGTCGGTGTCTCCCAGGAGCAACATAGCGCGCCAAGATGCTAAGAGGGTATGCCAGGTCAGGTCGAGTGCAAGTCATCAGGTACATGAGGCAGCCAACAAGCTCTGGGTACGGGCCACTCGGCTCTACAGACTCATCCGAAGGCAGAGCTGAGAGCGAGTGGCGAGTAGGCAGAGGAGTGGCCTGAGGCGAGGAGTACGTGAAGCCGAAGCGCTGAAGGACCTGCTGCACCATATGTGACTGAGTCAGGGTAATGGTGCGGCGTGCTCTGTCCCGGGTCATCTGCAAGCCAAGATAGCTGCGCAGTTCACCCAGGTCAGTGCACGTGTGTCTCTTCTGCAGCTCGGACTTCACGTGGGCGAGTCCAGCAGTGTCAGCAGTCGCAAAGACCAAGTCGTCGACGTACACGAGGATGTAGAACGGCGGCAGCGAGGTGTCGGTGCGCAGAAACAGCGACGGGTCGGCAGTAGAAGGAGCAAACCCAAGAGCCGCAAGTGTAGTCCTCAGTGTGTCGTGCCACTCACGGGGCGCCTGGCGGAGACCGTAGACTGGTTGCTGGAGGTTCTACTGGGTGTCAGGAGGAAAAGACCCAGTGAAGCCAGGTGGGCGGCGCAGCCAGATCTCCTCGTAAAGTCTGCCCTGCAGGAAAGCAGTGCTGAAGTCGAGAGAGTGAAGCTCGTAGTCGCGCTGAGCGGCTATGTGCAGCAGCACCCGAAGAGTAGTCATCTTCGGGGTGGGAGAGAAGGTCTGGAAGTAGTCAACCCCCTGCCGCCGACTGAAGCCCCTAGCCACGTAGCGCGCCTTGAAGACAGGCGGAGAACCCGGCGGCCGCTTCACCCTGTAGATCCACATGCCACTGACGATGTTCGCCCCAGGTGGGGGAACGTCGTCAACGTAGGTGCCTGTGGACTTCCAGGAAGCCATCTCTGCGTCCATGGCTGTCTGCCACTGAGAGGAGTAGGGACCCTCTATCGCCTCAACGTAAGAGCGCGAGGTCGGGATGTCTGGTGCATCCGGGTCTCCTTCAGGGGCAAGCAGCATGGCCACGAGATGGGGTAAAGAAGCAGCAAAACAGTGGAACTCCTCCTGCTTGTCCTCAAGGACGTCCGTGCCAAGAGCACACTCACTCCCGACGGACGGAGGACAGACAGACTCAAACTTGCGGCGTAGTCTAGACGACAGTGAGCAGCGAAGTCGAGAAGCTCAGCAACTAAGGCAGACGCAGCAGTGGACTCAAAGGTAGGGTCAGTGACAACAGTAGCCAGGAGACGCGTGACAGTAGGACTGGCAGCACGAAGAGAGTCAGACTCCGGGTCAGCAAGAGTAGGAAGAGAGGACGAAGGAGGGGACGGCAAAGGGACACGCTGTGGAGCTGTGGAAGGACGCAGTGCCATCTGGTGGGTGCCTGGGACCGCAGGAGGACGCTGACGCGGAACACGGCGACCTGTGCGAGCATTACGAACAAGCGACGTAGGACGCGACGCAGGCTCATGACGCTCAGCAAGACCTCCAGTAGGACCAGCGTAGGGAGAAGGGGCAGGCAGGGGACCGGCAAGCTGTAATTGTGACTCGGAGGGGATTGGCTGTGGACACTCTAAGGCAGGAGAAGGACCAGAGGAAGGCGGAAGGCCAAGAACCTGCTGAAGGAGGGGAACGAAGTACGGCCGAGGCCGCGCAGCACCTCCAGAAGTAGCAGGGACAACACCAGCACACTCAGCTGCAGCTCAAACTCCAGTAGGACCTCCAGCAGCACCAGTAGCGCCAACTCCAGCACCCCCAGGAGCACCGGCTCCAGCAGCACCACCAGCTCCCGAACCTCCAGCAGCACCAGCGCCAGGAAGACCACCAGGTGACTCAGCAGCACCGGCTCCTGTACCTCCAGCAGCACCAACCCCAGCAGCACCACCAGCTCCAGCTCCCGAAGAACCACCAGGTCTAGCAGCTCCAGTACCTCCAGTACGAGCACCTCCGGCACCTTTGACTCCAGCACCCTCAGCAGCAGTTGAACCTCCAGTACCCGCAGCGACACCAGCTCCAGCAGCACGACTCCAACGCCGAGAAAACCACTCACACAGCTCCAGTGGAGAGAGGAGCTCCCGCCGAGGCGAAGCACCCGAAGAACCTCCAGGCTCCGCACCCCCAGGCTCAGCACCCCCAGACTCAGCAACCTCAGGCTCACCACCCCCAGACTCAGCACCCCCAGTCCCAGCACCCCCAGTCCCAGCACCCCCAGGCTCCACACGCACAGGCTCAGCACCCCCAGACCCGGCACCCGCAGGCGCAGCACCCCGAGCAGCACCAGAGTCAACAGCTACCTTGACAGGCTCGACTGCGTCTACCTGAGACACACCTGAGGGGGCAGGACCCTGAGGGGGGAGGGGGTCTACCGGGGGGGGACCTGGTGTAAGGAAGAGCGGCGGGGGGGGGGGGAGGGGGGCACCGCGGTAGGGGAAGAGACGGTAGTAAGGAACCGACTCGTCAAACGTGACGTCCTGGGAGGACAAAACACGGCGCGAGGTGGGGTGGTAAAACTGCCAACCAAGCGCGTCAGGGGGGAAGCCAAGGAAGACGCAAGGAACAGCACGGGAGGACAGCTTGTCCGCAGTCAAGTCTCGAACGAAAGCCCGAGATCCCCAGATACGGAACGCAAACGCATCGCCAACCTTCCCGGTCCACCGCAGGGTGGGGGAGGTCTCCGGCAAGGAGACACGGGGCTGAAGGTTGATCTGCTGCGCCGCGTACTGAACCGCAAACGACCACAAAAAATGGGGAGCAGCCGCATGGATCATGGACGTACGAGTGACGTCCATGACCATGCCAATGCGGCGCTCAGCAATCCCATTTTGCTGTGGAGAGTCCGGAAGCGTGAACGTCTGGCGGATGCCCCTCGCACGGCAGAAGGCTCGCAGAAGGTCGGAGGAGAACTCTCCACCTTGGTCGGAGTGCAGACGCAGAACAGGAAAGTCCGAGCCGAAACTCTTCCTGAGCCGGAGACGAGCAGCGCGGATCCAATCGATCAACACCTCAGTGACCTCACCCTTGGTGCGCAAGGGGAAGACTGCGGTGTAACGCGAGTAGTCGTCAACCACCAGAAGGAAGTAACGCTCGTGACCCTGTCCACGGACGCGGGCGGGGCCCCACACGTCCATGTGAAGTGTTTGCAGCGGAGCCTCTGTCGGCGGAAACCCGGAGGAGTGAGGAGAGGCGCGCTGCCGCCCCTCAACGCAGGGAACGCAGGTAGGGGCAGGCCGCGGAGGAAGGGGAGGGAGGGACCGGGGCAGACCAGAGACAAGGACACGGGAGGCCATGCCCCGAAGACGGGGCAGGGAGGGGTGGCCGAGGCGGTGGTGTAAGAGGAGATTCTGGTGAGACAGGAGGCGACACGAGCAGGGGGCAGACTCAGGGCCAGACCGGGACGCCGCAGCAAAGACCTGACCCGACGCAGCTACCTGACCGGACGCAGGAACAGAAGGATACTTAGTAGTGAGTGTGTACAGACTCGACCCCGGCTGGCGGGTGAACGTGGCCAAGGGATGTCCGGTGTCTGCACACGTGCAGTGAGTCACTCTCTTACGCGTAGGAGTGAACTGGTCAACCCCCCCATCCTGTAGGTCAGCACCACTCACCAAGTTCGTAGAGAACGAGGGGAGGTAAAGACCCGACAGGGAGCCAGAGGGGGCAGCCGGACACGGTAGGACAGTGGAGTAGCAAGCAAGGACAGGACCCCCAGAGGGGTAGACGCCAGGGAGATTGCAACAGGCCGACTAAGCGGCGTGAGTGTGGTGCGGTCGCGAAAGAAGGACCGGGAAGCACCCGAATCAAGGGTGAAGGTGTGCAAGGCCTGAGCCGACGCGGTACCTGAGAGAGCAGACTCACCAGCACCTGAAGCAGGAGTCGCACTGGCACCTAAAGCAACGGCCTCACCAGCACCTGGGGGAGCAGACGCACTAGCACCTAGAGCAGCGGCCTCAATGCCCGGGTCAGGCGGAACACACAGGTAACAGTCACCCTCAGCACTATCAAAGATAGCATACATCGCAGCAAGGATAGCATCAAAGTCAAGATCAAAGATAGCTACTCCCGACCTAAGCAAGTCACCCCAGCGGGGGATCTCAGTGGCGTGAGGGAACTGGATACACCAGGCGTCGGTCAGGCGGCCAAAGCTGCGCTGGGTGGTGTGCGGGCCGCCGCACGGCTCCCCAGTGCAGTCACCCGTACGCAGAACGTAGGCACAGGGACCAGGACCCCCAGGGCGCTGGCGCGCAGCGTACCACTCACGAAGCTGCTGGGACGACGGGGTCTCACGAGAGCGCTGCTGCTACTGCTGGTGCTGACCACCACCCCGACCAGCTCCACCCCCACCGCCTCCGCCGCCTCCGCCTCCACTGCCGCCTCCGCCTCCTCGTCCCGCACCGCCACCACCGCCGCCTCCACCTCCACTGCCACCACCGCCGCCCCCACGCCCCCCACCACTCCCACCCCCACCTCCCCCGCCGCCCCCACCGCCACCACCGCCGCCCCCGCCCGCCCCTCCCGAACCCTTGCCCCCTTTGCCCTTGCTGGTGCGGCGCCTCCCACTAGGAGCAGACGCATCGGCGACCGACTCAGTGCCAACGAGGTCGAAAGCAGCAGCAGAGGCAACAGAGGGCAAAAGGGGAACAGAGGAGCACCCCTCAAAGAAAGGGGTACGAGGGTCACCACGAGAAGCACCCACAGCGGTAATACTCTTTTCCGCTGCGAGGAGGCACTCCTCGAGGAGGTGAACAGTAAGCGTGGTGGGGCAAAGGGAGAGGAAGTGGTCCCTGACCGAGCGAAGCGTGTCAGGGAGCCGGGTGACTACGTAGTAGAGGGTGATGTACATGGGGGGGGGGTTCTTGGCGCAGAAGTCAACAGGAAGTGCAGCGCGGTAGCGGGTATCACTAGTGCGAAGGTGCGTAATGAGGTCAGCGACTCTGGCAAAGGCAGCGAGGTTAGGGAACAGGTACGGCAGCATGAGGCGGCTAAGAGCAGTAGTGGCAGGGGAGGAGTAGCGGGCAACTACAGCGTCGTACAAGGTCTTAGCAGTCTTGAACTGGCTAAAGTGCGCGCGCTCACTGGACGGCAGGTGACTACGCACAGCAAGACGGGCAGCAGCATCGCGTGTGGTCCACTGTGAGCGAACAACACTGTCATCATCGGCAGCAGGGGCAGTAGAGGCACCAGAAGTGAGATCGAACAGGGAGATGTCGTGCTTGCTATCGCACTGCAGAAAAAACTGCAGGTCATCTATCCAGACATCGAAATCGATCGCCCGACCCTCAGCATCAAGGGTAAGCACGTTGGGAGTAGCCATGACAGCAGCAGCAGTAGGCTAGCGACAGCAGTAGGCTAGCGACAGCAGCAGTAGGCTAGCAACAGCAGGGCGACGCGACTCGGTGAGTGCTTACTAGGGGCGGGCCGGGGTGCAGCGAGGCGGCAGAGGAGGGTCGCGACTCAGCTGCAGGGACAGTAGCGGCGCCCGCACCTTCAGCAGCAGCTGCAGCTGGGGCAGATCCGGAGGTGGCAGCTGCGGCAGGTCCGGCGGCTGCAGCTGCTGCAGATCCGGTGGCGGCAGCTGCGGCAGGTCCGGCGGCTGCAGCTGCTGCAGATCCGGTGGCGGCAGCTGCGGCAGGTCCGGCGGCTGCAGCTGCGGCAGGTCCGGCGGCGGTAGCTGCTGCAGGTCCGGCGGCGTCAGCTGCGGCTGGCTCAGCAGCAGCAGCTGCTGCAGACACGGCGGCGGCAGCTGCTGCAGGAACAGTGGCGGCGGCAGCACCTTCTGCAGCAGCTGCAGCTGGGGCAGCCCGGAGGTGGCAGCTGCGGCAGGTCCGGCGGCTGCAGCTGCGGCAGGTCCGGCGGCGGCAGCTGCTGCAGGTCCGGCGGCGTCAGCTGCGGCAGGCTCAGCAGCAGCAGCTGCTGCAGACACGGCGGCGGCAGCTGCTGCAGGAACAGTGGCGGCGGCAGCACCTTCTGCAGCAGCTGTAGCTGGGGCAGCCCGGAGGTGGCAGCTGCTGCAGGTCCGGCTGTAGTAGCTGCTGCGGGTCCGGCGGTAGCAGCTGCGGCAGGCCCAGTAGCAGCAGCTGCTGCAGTGTCGGCTGCGGCAGGTGCAGCATGCGCTGTAGCAGTAGTTACTGCAGGCACGGCGGCGGCGGCTGCTGCAGGGCCGGCAGGTGCCGCAGGGACGGCGGCGGTCGCAGCTGCAGGGACGGCGGCGGCCGCAGCAGCTGCGGCTTCTGCTACAGAGACGGCGGCAGCTGCAGCTGCAGAGACTGCGGCGGCCGCTGCTGGCGTAGAGGCGACGACGGCAGGCCGTGAAGGGCGGCGCGAGGGGCCGCAGAGGGTGGCGACGGGCCGTGAGAGGGCGGCGCGAGGGGCCGCGGAGGGCAGGGAGGGGCCGTAAGGGGGGTAAGGGGCCGCACGAGGGGCCATAAAGGACGGCGCGAGGGGCCATAAGGGGTTGCTAAGGGCGACGCGAGGGGCCGTAAGGGGGGTAAGGGGCCGCACGAGGGGCCATAAAGGGCGGCGTAAGGGGCCGTAGGGGGCCGTAAAGGCGGCACGAGGGGCCGTAAGGGTGGCGCGAGAGGCCGTAAGGGCGGCGCGAGGGGCCGTGAGAGGGGCCGCTAAGGGCGACGCTAAGGGGCCGTGAGGGGCCGTGGGAGGGCGCGACGGTAGGGAGGGCACACGAGGCGCGACTCGAGCAGGCGCGCTTCCCTAAAAAAAAATATCGAGTTAAGTGGTGGGCCCGAGGAAGCTTCCTAGCTCTATACCATGTGAAAGTCAAGTGAATTGTTGACGAAGGAAAAATGTCGAAAGTACAAAAGCAACCCTAAGGAGATAAACCCCCTACAGTCAACCCCACTACAGCCTAGGTAAAGTTGTAAACATAAACATTTGACAGAACAAAGCAAGCTCAGGGTGGATCACAACGTCACCACACACACTGAGCACAAACAAAGGGCCACAAGGCCAGTTCACATGCAGAGGTATATATGCAACAACAACAACACAGTGATCTCTACCTAGCAGAGCAAGCATGGAGCTATATATATAGATCACAGTACAAGCAAAGTCTACAGCAAGTGAGGAAAAGTGGGCACAAGGCCTAACAAAGTGCAGAAACGCTGATGATCACCAGACGGAAGTGCCTTGGTGAATATACCAGCAGTGTTGGCCCGAGTGGCCACGTGAGCAAGACGAAGCTGACCACGCTGCTGCAACTCTCGAGCCAGGAAGTAACGCAGAGCGATGTGCTTCGTTCTGTGCTCCAGTCTGTGCTCCTCACACAAGGCAATGGCTGCCTTGTTGTCGACGTACAGCACTGGAGGAGAACGAGGCCGCTCTCCCAGGTCGGTCAGCAGGTAGGTGAGCCAGCATAACTCCTGTGCAGCCATGGCTGTGGCGTAGATCTCAGCCTCACAACTGGAGCTGAGGACTGAAGACGAGCGTGTAGAACGCCAAGAAACAGAGCCAGAGCCAAGGCTGAAGGTGTAACCCTGTGATGACCGCTGTGTAGCCTAGTCGTCAACCCAAGAAGAGTCTGAGTGCCCAGTGAGGACAACTGGGCTCCGCCCTCCAAGCACGAGCCCCATGCCCGATGTACTGCACAAGTAGCGTAGTACCCTCTTAGCAGCATCCATGTGCACCTTTCGGTGCCGACCAGGAGCCCCGTAGTGAGCCAGAAGGCCAAGAGGGTACGCAATGTCAGGACGAGTGCAGGTCATCAGGTACATGAGGCAGCCCACTAGCTCTGGTTAAGGACCACTCGGCTCTACGGACTCATCCGAAGGTGGAGCTGAGAGCGAGTGACCTGTAGCCAGAGGAGTGTGCTGTGGCAAGGACCAGGTGAAGCCGAAGCGCTGAAGGACCTGCTGCACCATGTGTGACTGAGTTAGTGTGATGGTGCGGCGTGCTCTCTCCCGGGTGATCTACAAGCCAAGGTAACTGCGCAGCTCACCCAGGTCTGTGCACGTGTGTCTCTTCTGCAGCTCCGACTTCACCAGGGCGAGAGCCTCAGTGTCAGCAGTGGCAAAGACCAAGTTGTTGACGTACACGAGGATGTAGAACGGCGGCAGCGAAGTGTCGGTGCGCAGAAACAGCGACGGGTCAGCAGTAGAAGGCGCGAACCAAAGAGCCGCAAGTGTCGTCCTCAGTGTGTCGTGCCACTCCCGTGGCGCCTGGCGGAGACCATAGACCGGCCGCCTGAGGCTCCACTGGGTACCAGGAGGGAACGACCCAGTGAAGCCAGGAGGGCGGCGCAACCAGATCTCCTCGTGCTGCCTGCCCTGTAAGAAAGCTGTGCTGAAGTCAAGAGAGTGAAGCTCGTAGTCACGCTGAGCTGCAACGTGCAGCAGCACCCGAAGAGTGGTCATCTTCGGGGTCGGGGAGAAGGTCTGGAAGAAGCCAACTCCCTCTCGCTGACTGAAACCTCGAGCAACGTAACGAGCCTTGAAGACAGGCGAAGAACCTGGCGACCGCTTCACCCTAAAAATTTACATGCCACTGACGATGTTCGCCCCAGGAGGGGGAACCTCATCGACTTCCAGGATGCCATCTCTGCGTCCATGGCTGTCTGCCACTGAGAGGAGTACTCACCCGCGATCGCCTCAGCGTAAGAGCGCGGGGTCGGGATGTCTGGAGCATCCGGGTCTCCCTCAGATGAGGCGCAGCAGCTGCAAGACACTCAAGGTCCTCCTGCCTGTCCTCAAGGACGTCCGTGCCAAGAGCACACTCACCCCCGACGGACGGAGGACAGACAGACTCAGACTCAGCAACAAGACTAGCGGCATAGTCCAGACGACAGGCAGCAGCAAAGTCAACAAGCTCAGCGACTAAGGCCGACGCAACAGCAGACTCAAACGACGGGTCAGTGACAACTGTGGCTAGCAGACGTGTGACAGTAGGGTGAGCAGCACGAGCGCGGTCAGACTCAGGCTCAGGAACGGTAGGCAGAGAAGACGCAAGAGGGGACGGCAGGGGATTACGCTGCGGAGAAGAGGAAGAACGACAAACGAGGAACACGACGACCGGAACGACTAGAACGGACAGGCGAGACAGGACAAGACGCAGGCTCACGACGCTTAGTAAGACCCCCTGTCTGCTCAGTGTACGGGGAAGGCGCAGGCAGCGGTGAGCCAGGCTGTAACGGAAGACCAGTAGACGAAGGGAGACTAAGAACCTGGTGAAGCACAAAGCCAGACGGTGGCTGAGAAGACGGAGACGGTGGAGCACAGAACAGGCGCGGCTGTGCAGCGCCACCAGCACCAACAGCTCCAGCACCCTGAGCAGCTCCAGCACCCTGAGCAGCTCCAGCACCTCCAGTAGCTTCAGAACCCTCAGCGCCAGCTCCTTGAGGACCAGCTCCACCGGCAGCAACACCCCCAGAACCGACACCTCATGTCCCAGGGTCTCTAGCCTCAGTGTCTCCAGTAGCCTCAGGCTCAGCACCTCCAGCCCCAGCAGCTCCAGTACCTCCAGTACGAGCACCTCCAGGACCAGCACCACTCCCAGCTCCAGTGATGTCAGCAAAAGTACCTCCAGCGGCAGAGCCCCGAGCTCCAGAAGCGCGACCCTGACGGCGACCGTACCAGTCGTGCAGCTGCTGTGAGGTGAGAGGCACACGAGGACGAAGGCGGCTACTCCAAGAAGACCGCGCAACTTACTCAGAACCCTCAGCGCTAGCACCCGCAGCAGCTCCAGAGCCCCCAGCGCCAGTACCCGTAGTAGCTCAAGAACCTCCAGCTCCACCACCTCCAGCAGCTCCAGAACCTCTTGCTCCAGCACTCTCAGCAGCTCCAAAACCTCTAGCACAAACAACTCCAGTAGCAGAGTCACCAGCTCCAGCGCCTCCCGCAGCAGCGCGACCCTGACGGCCAACGTACCAATCAAGCAGCTGCTGTGGGGAGAGAGGGAGTCGACGACTAGAGTGCAGCCGCGAGGCACCAGCGGAGCGACTACGCAGACGGCCGCTCCAGGGAGACTGCTCACCAGACGCCTCAGCGCCCCCAGGTGCAGCACCCCCAGACTCAGTACCCCCCGGCTCAGCACCCCCATACTCCTCACGCCCATGCTCAGCACCTCCAGTCTCCGCACCCTCAGGCTCCGCACCTCCAGTCTCCGCACCCCCAGGCTCAGCACCCCCAGGCTCCGCACCCCCAGGCTCAGCACCCCCAGAAGCTGCACCCCGAGCAGGACCACCCTCAGCAGGACCTGAGTCACCAGTGACCTCAACCGGCGCAGTAAAGGGAGGAGGGTCTACCTGAGACACACATGAAGGAGCAGTACCGGGAGCGGGGAGGGGGTCTACCTGGGGAGAACCTGGAGCGAGGAAGAGCGGCGGGGGGGGGGGGGGAGAGGGGCAGTGCGGCAGGGGAAGAGACAGTAAAAGGGAACCGACTCGTCGAACGTGACGTCCTGAGAGAGGAAGACACGGCGCGAGGTGGGGTGGTAAAATTGCCAACCGGGCGCGTCAGGGACAAAGCCAAGGAAGACACAGGGAACAGCGCGGGCGGAGAGCTTGTCCGCGGTGGTATCGCGGACACAGGCACGAGCACCTCAGACCCGGAAACGTGACGCATCGCCAACCTTCCCCGTCCACAGCAGTGTGGGATAGGTCTCCGGCTAGGAGACACGTGGCCAGAGGTTGAGCTGATGCGCGGCGTACCGGACCGCAAACGGCCACAGAAAATGGGGGGCAGCCGCATGGATCATGGAGGTACGAGCGACCTCCATGACTAAGCCAATGCGGCGCTCAGCAACCCCATTCTGCTGCGGAGAGGCCGGAAGCGTGAACGTCTGGCGGATGCCGTGCTCCGCACAGAAGGCTGCCAAGAGGTCGGAGGAAAACTCCCTACCTCTGTGAGAGTGCAGACGTAGCGCGGGCCTTATGGACCTGCAGGGGCGGCGCGCTGGCCTAGGGCAGCAGTAGGCAGCGCGAGGGCTGCAGGACGGCGCGCGCAGCGCAGCACGTTACAAGGCAAGGCAGGCAGGGAGGCAACACGTGGGGTAGCATGGTAACCGCAACAGTAGGTGGGCCCGGAAAAAAAAAATGACGGTCCTACAAACCTAGTGCTCTGAAACCATGTTAGAATCTAGCAGCAGAAATGAATTGACTAGATTAGGGTTTGGTACAAATATGAGACCCTAATGGGGTTGTACCCCATATTGGCTACCCCACTACAGCCTACACATATAAGACATGCATATAATTTGACACTCGGGCCTAAGTGGAAGCACTGCAAAGCGCTACTCCAACAACGAATAATTATCTCAAAAGCCGCGCTATGCGCCGCCCTCCTGACTCAACAGCAGGACATGGACTCGAGCAGAACAAGCTCCGCGCCGTGCTGAGAGCGCCTCGCCTTCTACTCGGACAACCGTGAAGAGCGACGTCAACCAATGCGCATCGCAAAATCTGCGAAGTCTTCGGACACTCTACGGACCGATGCAAATCCCGGTCTAACTATCGCCACCCAAACTCCGCTCACCATAACAAATGGGTCGGCCGACAAGACTCTCGTCGTTATTGTTGGTGCAACCTTACGGTTTGCACTTGGCTTGTAGTCCGTATGTGCATGTAATGGTATCAAATGCTTATAGTGGTGTGTGAATGATCAGTTGTGATGTCGAATGTGTGTGTGTCGAGTCAATAGCGAGTCATCACTAGTCCCGTGTCTACGTCGTCATTTGGGTGTCCCGCGCAGTTTCTATTTTGTCGTTTGTGTGTGTCGCGTGGTTTCTATTTTGTCGTGTGCGGATAGTTCGGCGTGTCGCACGTGTGTGCAGCAGACCCATCAAGAACTCAAGGATGAGTTTATGATGAATAACCAGAGCCTTGGTTTCAAGACTCAAGTGATTGCGAAGCCCGCGAAAAGGGGTACACCTCAAGATATTGAGAATAGTTACAGTACTTTGTGTAGTGTAATATTTCACTTGGTGTAGGCCCTTGTGAAGGGTAGTTTTGAGACCCTTCGTGGTGGGAATAGTGTGGCACTGTTCCACATCACTGTACCTTGGCTCTTGGGGTTTGTAGGAGCTGGGAGTCATTCCTAACTCGTAAGCTAGTGGCTGCTATAGTGCCGGTCGTTCAAACTGACGTTGTGTCGTCAATTCTTAATGAGATCGCGCGATCAAAATTGCCTATTGAAGGCAACGTTAAGACGCTCTAGTTCCAAGTTCAATCAGGTATTTGAAAGCTGTGACCAGAATGCTATGAACGTGAAAGCCGCAATGCAAAAATCCGACTGTGCACTCTATCTTTCGTTTTTAGGCGCATTTGAGCCTACTGTGACTATAACAATTATCAGTCTCAGCAACAAGCTTCACGCCCTCCTGCACAACAACAACAACAGACACAAGGAACTCAAGCGGGAGCTCCCACGAACATAATCACCGATATGGCAACGAGGCGTCGACCACGAGAAGTTGAACAAGACGAGGAGGAAGAAACTCGCGGCGGACTCATTTAAACCTGAAGAAGGGTGGTTCAACCCCCTCATAGACGATCACTACTACCAGTACGACGATGAATTAAGATTGGCATCAACCAATACAACTGCGGGAAAGCCAACCTCACGAGCATCAGCGCTTCGTACTTGTGGGATGGAAGGAGGATGAAGATCCATCATTTCACAGAAGATACAACGCAACATTAGTAACACCGCGGCTCGCGCTACTTCTGCGCAACAACACCGACAACCACATGGTGGGATCTAGACAGGTAATAAGGCCAACACATGGTGGGATCTGTTCGATACATCTCGAACATCAGCCGCGCTCCCACCACCTACGTCACCGTCGCTAACAATGAGCAACTGCCCACCAACGCGCAAGGCATCGTCGTGTTGCAAGCACGAGACAACAACACGCACATTTTGTTCAACGACGTCCTCTACGTGCTGGATCTCCGCTTCAACTTACTATCGGCAGGCCAACTCAAAGACTGCGGAGTTATGCTTGCTACGGACCCACATACACGCGATCTTATACTCACCTACTCTCCTCTGAGATACCCACCTCCCCCCCCCCCCCCCCCCACCCCCCCCGAGTCGCACAAATATATCGGAAGAGCTCGTTCAATCAATGGCATCTACGTTCTTGGTTTCGACATACCTAACCGTCAGGCTTCATCAGACGAGCTCGTCGACCTCGCTCCCCTTTACTTCTCGTTCATGAACAAGGAGTCGTGGCAGCACCCAGATGGACGGTTATAGATACGTCGCAGTCCTTACCCTCGTGAGATAAACCTGCAACAACCCGACCTTAACGGCCTCTGCACCGCCTGCCACACGACCACAGCAAGTCAAACAGAAGATGTGGAAAGAGATTTCGCGGTAATTCAAGAGGCGGAAAGCGCAGAGACAGAGCCCACATGCATGACAGAGATGAAACTCACCGCATCTTTGGCAAAGAAGACGAAAGGTTAAGACAGACGTCGCAGGAACGCCCTACACCATGCTCAGAGACTCTCCAGTTCATCCTCGAAGCCAACACCGGAACCTTTGACAAGGAGAACTGTCGGAAGCTTCCGACCTTCTCTCATGTCACCCTCCTACCTTCCCTCCTGCTCACTTGTCCCCTCCTCGGCTTTTTGTCCCTTGGGAAGCCGATGGATCTCCAGCCGAAGCACAGAAGCCTCTCCTCCTTGTGACTGTCCACTTCAAGACCCTTCTTTCCTCTTTGGTCTGGCTGCCGCCACGTTAGTGATGTGATCCATTCTCTCTTCTCCTTTCTCACTCACTAGTACAATCACTTCTGAGTCCTTCACTTCCTTCACTCTCCACCTAGCCATTGTCAGGCCATTGTTTAGCAGGTCTTCTCGAGCTTGCATCAAGTACACTTCTCCCCCCGCAAGGGGGCCACTGCAAGGGCGCCGAGCTGGAGGGCGTCTGGCTAGAGGGCGCCGGGCAGGAGGACGCTGACCCGGGCGCCGGGTCGGCGTCCTGGGCGTCTTCACGGCGTCCTGAGAGGTCGGACGCCGACAAGGGCGTCTGGTCGGCGTCCTGGGAGGCTGGACGCCGCCGTGGAGGCCCGCACGGCGTCCTGGGCGCCTGGACGTCGACCTGGGTGTCCGGGCGGCGTCCTGGACGCCTGGTTGCCGGACTGGGGACGCCGGGCATGTGTGGCTGGCTACGGACTGAATTGGTCGAACAGGCGTGGTTGCGCGGTCGACCGGGATATCCGTACAACGTGTGCGAAGGTCGTCGGGGCGACTTTTGCGAGGCCGACCTCGGGGGTGGTATCCCAAGGTCGACGTGGCTGGTGGGCACAGTCACTGACTTGGAGTCTGCCAGGCGTCTACGCTGTGCTCGTGACAAGGTGTGGAGCGCCAACCAGCTGCACGCACCTGCGAAGCAGGTGCACCATTCTCCTGCGGGTGCAACGCTGTGCAGCCGACTTGCTGCAGTGTTGGCACACCGTGTACTGGCAACGTTGGCACACCGCTACCCTGGAACACTGAAGCGGTGATAGCGATGCTGCGCTGGAGCACGGTCAACCGTGCTGCGCTGGAGGTCAACCAGCAGCTAAGCTAGCTCTGATGTAGTCTGTGATGCTAATGTTGTTGCAATCATTGTTGTCATGTTTTCCTAGTGAAACTCGTGCAAATTCTCCCCGTGAACTAGCAAGCAACGTGAACACAAGGAAACGACTAAGGAACGAACGCAGAGATCACACGAGCACCCGTGCCTAACCCATAGCCTAGCTCCCGTTGCTAAAGTTATCTCCGCATCGCTCAGTAGCTTGGGTGAGTCTATCGGCAAAATCGTTTCCCTACCCAGCAGCAAGTAGTAGGGCGATAGGTCCTTCAGCGCCGCCTGCTTACTGAAGCGTTATCCTGCTGCCACCCACGGCAAGCGGAGGTCCCAATCTAGCTTGTACTGTTCTCCGTAGGCCATCAGCCCTTTCTTGATGGTCTGCACGAATCGCTCGGTCAGATCGTCGCTTTGTGGGTGGTACCGCAACGTCCGCCGATGGGTGATGCCTGTCTCTTTCAGAAGCTGGTCAAACTGCCCTTGAAATTCAGTGCCCTGGTCAGTTAGCACCTCCCCACAAGCCCCGAACCTCGTCAGCACCTGCTCCTCGAATGCCTCCGCGATTTTGGCCGAGTTCTTGCTCGGCAGCACCTTCACTTCCACCCACTTGCTCCCATGCCTCGGCGACTCAGCGGCATTTAATCCTGCCTGGTCCAGAGACCATCGGAACTCCAGCCCTTAGATCGGCAGCGACTGCAATTCCCGCCTTCCCCTGTCTAATTCTGCTCTGTTTCTGCTACACAGCTCGCAACCCTGTACCCATTCCTGAATCTGTTTACGCATCCCCGCCCACCACCGAGTCGTCCCCACCGGTTGTTGCGTCCTCAGCTCCCCGTAGTGCCCCAGTTGCCGGTGCACTCTCGCTTTGATGTCCTCGCTCTACATCGGTTCAGGCACCACTTTCCACCCATCCTTGGTGTTTACCTGCTGCTCATCTTGATACCACCGATAATGCACTCCACGCGTTCGCACTCGCTCGGCTACCGTTCCTTCGTCCCCTGTCTTGCCTTGCACCCACTCTACACTCCCTTGTCTGCCCACACGTCTTCTGGTCCTCTCTCTTTCCCTTTTCAGGCGCCCTCCCGATCGATCTCTCGGGCCAAAGCCACCAGGCATGTCGCAGGCGCCTCTGGTGCCAGGTTCCTGGACAGGCCATCAACGTGTTGCATGGTCTTGCCGGGTTGGTGCTTAATGGTGAAGTTATATTCTTGCAGTCGCATCGCCCACCTCGCATTCCTGTCCGTGATTGCCTGATTGGTCATTAGCAAGGTAAGCGGCTAATGGTCCATGGCCAAGGTAAACGGCCGCCCCTGCAGGTACACCCCGAAGTGGGTTATCACCCATACTGCCGCCAATCCTTCCCCTTCGTATGAACTGGAGTTCGCCTCTGCGGGGTTGCAGCTTTTGCTCATGAATGCTACCACCCTCTCTTCTGCCTTCTGCTCTTGGCACAGGATCGCTCCCATTCCCGAGCTACTACATTCCGTGTACAATGTAAACGGGTCTTCCTTGCTGGGTAGGGTAAGGACGGTTGCCCTCTTCACCGCTTGCTTTAGGGTCTCCAATGCTTTCTGCTCCTCCTCTCCCCACTGCCACTGTTGCTCCTCCCTCAGAAGGCGATTCAAGACGGCTGCCGACTTGCTGAAACTCGGCACGAAGCGCCGGTAATACCCCAAACCGAGTACCGCCCGCAGCGACAAACAATATGAGGGAGGCGGCATGCGGTCCAAGACCTCCACCTTCGCCTCGTGCACTCCCAGCTGCCCGTCTCCGATCTCAAACCCTCGGTACTGCACAGTCTTGTTCCCGAATCGGCATTTTTTTGGGTGGCACGTTAGCCCGGCTCCCTTTATGGCTTCCAACGTTGCTTGCATGTCCTTCACGTGCTGTTCCTCCGTAGTGCTTAAGATGATGACGTCGTCAATATAGCACGCGGCCGCGGGCACTCCTCGTAGCACACTGTCCATCGTGCGTTGAAACACGGCAGGTGCGTTCCGCGTCCCGAATGGCATCACCTTCCACTCGTACAGCCAGTCAGGACCATGGAACGCCGTCTTCCGGCAATCCTCCGCCTTGATAGGTATCTAATTGAACCCCTGCCTTAAGTCGAGGGTGGAGAAGACGGTGGCCTCTTGCAGCTTGTCAAATATCTCTTCCGCCGACTGCATGGGGTAACGGTCTGGCACGGTCACTTTGTTCAACCCACGGTAATCTCCGCACATGCGCTTCGTCCGTCCGTGAGGCCAGTACTGTCGCGGCGGCGTACTCGCTCTCCGACCGTTGAATCAATCCCGCCTCTAGCAGCTCGGCACACTTGGCTGCGCACACCTCCACGTCCCCCGGGCTCACCCTCCGCTTCCGGTGATATACAGGAACCTCACTGATGAGCTGTGTGCGCATTTCCTGTACCGTACATTTTCCTAACTCCTTCAGTGTTAAGGTAAACGTCCCCTTGTGCTGATCCAGCACCTCACTTAGGGCCGCCGCTGCCTGTGCCCCCAACCCCGGGCCTATCTCCCAGAGCGCTCCCTCTACTTCTCGGCCTCCTTCCACCCCCAAGGGCCTGACGTCTTCTTCTCCTTCCCGTCGGTTGTTAGTGTCGAGGACCCTGACCTCCCCTTCTTTGGCTCCCCTTTCTGCTGCTTCCACTGCCATAAATGCCCATCCCTCCCTGATGCGCTCGTTCCGCCGCATCTCGATCTGCCCCAGCTGCTGCCTTCGCCACGCTGCCTCTCGTCTTTCTCGATAGTGTTCACTCCCTTCCAACTCCCTCTGCACCTCCTTCGTCTTCAGGCGCATTTTGTTAGTCTCCAAAATCCATGTCATCACGATCAGGTCCATGGTCCGACCCAGCGCCGCCCTTCTCTGTCCTTCAGTCACGTCGGGGTGTACCGTCGCCTCCCACCGGTGCCCCATAGCCAGTTTTCGTTCGTTCGCGCTCGCCTCCTGCCATCGCCTGGTACGGGAATCGTAGACCATTCCTAGTCCCGGCCTGCCTCCTTCCATCACAAAACCCCGTGCGTTAGCCAAGGAAACTAGCGTTAGCCACGCCCTTCTCGGTTCCCCCGGCACTTTGCATTGATACTGCGCAGGGTGGTCTTCCACCGTCACGGGGGCGGGCACTCGGCTGGGCGCTAGAATGTCTTTCTGTCAAACATTATATGTTCTATCTGTTTAGGCTACAGTGGGTTAGCCTTTAGTGGGTACACTTTCCTAGGGTTAGGTTTGACCTATTTGTACCCAACTCTGATTCTAGTCCATCATTCCTGTTCGTTTCATTCTAACATGGTATCAGAGCCTAGGTTTCACCTAGGACCTCTTCGTTAGGGCCCACCGTTCCGCCGCGCCCTTGCGCGCCTCGTTTCTGGCGTCGTCGAGCGCCCCTTCTCGCGCCGTCGAGCGCCCTTCCTAGCGCCGTAGTGCGCCCCTACCTGCGTCGTCGAGCGCCCCCTCTAGCGCCGTCGAGCGCCCCTTCTAGCGCAGTCGAGCGCCCCCCCCCCCCCCCCTCTAGCGCCGCCGAGCGCCCCCTCTAGCGCCGTCGAGCGCCCCCACTAGCGCCGTCGTGCGCCCTAGGCCAGCCGCGCGCGCCGCCTGTCAGCCGCACGCGCAGCTGCCCCAGCCCGTCGCGTCGCCCGTGCGGGCTGCCCTAGCCCGTCGCGTCGCCCTTGCGGGCTGCCCTAGCTCGTAGCGTCGCCCTTGAGGGCTGCCCCCGCCAGTCGCGTCGCCCGTGCGGGCTGCCCTAGCCCGTCGCGTCGCCCTTGCGGGCTGCCCCCGCCAGTCGCGTCGCCCTTGCGGGCTGCCCCCGCCAGTCGCGTCGCCCGTACAGGCTACCCCCGCCAGTCGCGCCGCCCGTGCGGGCTGCCCCCGCCAGTCGCGTCGCCCCTGCGGGCTGCCCCCGCCAGTTGCGTCGCCCCTGCGGGCTGCCCCAGCCCGTCGCGTTGCCCGTGCGGGCTCCCCCCGCCAGTAGCGTCGCCCCTGCGGGCTGCCCCAGCCCGTCGCGTCGCCCTTGCGGGCTGCCCACGCCAGTCGCGTCGCCCTTGCGGGCTGCCTTAGCCCGTTGCGTTGCCCCTGAGGGCTGCCTTAGCCCGTCGCGTCGCCCCTGAGGGCTGCCTTAGTCCGTCGCGTCGCCCTTGCGGGCTGCCCTAGCCTGTTTCATTTCACAAAAAAAAAAAAAAAGGACTACAGCGACTGCTGCTGTAGCCACTGCTGCTCCTACTACTGCTACTACAGCGACTGCTGCTACAGCCGCTGCTCCTGCTGTACATACTGCTACAGCCACTGCTGTTCCTCCTCCTACTGCTACAGCTTCTGTTCTACGCCCCAGATGCAGCTGCAGCGGCGACCGAGCGTGACCCCTACGCCCCAGCAAGTTCGTGAGTGGTACGCCAGGATGTGTGCTGGCGGCGGTCGTAGTGGCGGTTGCAGCCGAGCTGTTCGGTGCGGAGTCGCTGGCGGTGGTCAGCCGCAGCTACAGCAGCGTCCGCCTCCGACCCCTACAGGCCGGCAGCTTCATAAGTGGTACGCTCAGAGGTCGAGGGGGTGTTCGAGCACTATCCGCTGCCCGTACGTCATTCGCACAGGTGATCGGGCTGGTCAGACCTGTGGGACGTTGGGGCACACTGAGACTCACTGCTTTGCTTCTCTGAGTGACGCCTGGCGTGCAGTGTTTGGCGACGAGGCTGAGTCCCCCCCCTGGCTGGAGCTGCTGCGCGCTCGGGTTGACGTCTTTGCTCGCGACTTTGACAGTGTCCTTACTGCCCTGTCTGCCCCGCCTGGTGTTACTGAGGGTACCAGTCACGAGTGTCTTCCGCCTGACCCGGGCATTCCGACCGGTAGGGCTGCTGCTCTAAGTGCCAATGCGTCTGCTGCGTCAGGTGTTAGTACGTCTGCTGTGTCAGGTGCTCGTGCGTCTGCGCTGTCTGGTACTGCACCCACTGAGGCACTTCACACCTTCACGCTGGACTCAGGTGCTTCTCGCTGTTTCTTTCGTGACCGCACAGCCCTTGAGCCGCTTGCTCGGCCAGTTGCTGTCTCCCTCGCTGACCCCTCTGTGGGTCCAGTCAATGCGACCTCCTCCACTGTCCTTCCTTGTCCTGCGGTCCCGTCGGGCACACTGTCAGGTCTCCACCTCCCCTCGTTCTCTACGAACTTGGTGGCGGGTTGTGCGCTCCAGGACGGGGGTGTTCACCAGTTCACCCCTGCCTATGAGCGCGTGACACACTGCACGTGTGCTCGGACGGGCCGTCACCTGGCTACCTTCACTCGGCAGCCGGGGTCGGACCTGTACACACTGACTACAGAGTCCCCTCAGGTAGCTGCGTCTGCGTCTGCGTCAGGTCAGCTGTCTGCCCCCTACTCGTGTCGCTCTCTGGCGCTCGAGACCGTCCTTTGGCACCACCGACTTGGTCACCCGTCCGTGCAGCGCCTTCGGGCCATGCACAAACGGTACCTTGTCTCTGGTCTTCCCCGGGTACTCCCTCCCCTCCCACCCTCGCCAGCTCCTACCTGCCTTCCCTGTGTCGAGGGGCGGCAGCGCGCCGCTCCTCACTCCTCCTCGTTTCCCCCGACGACTGCTCCCTTGCAGACACTCCACATGGACGTGTGGGGCCCAACCCGCGTTCGTGGTCAGGGTCAGGAGAGGTACTTCCTGATAGTTGTTGACGACTACTTGCGTTACACCACAGTCTTCCCCTTGTGCACCAAGGGTGAGGTCCCTGCTGTTTTGATCCCTTGGATCCTCAGAGCCCGTCTTCAACTCAGCGAGCGTTTCGAGTCGGACTTTCCTGTCTTGCGCTTGCACTCTGACAGAGGTGGTGAGTTCTCCTCCGACCTCTTGGCAGCCTACTGTGCTGAGCACGGCATTGAGCAGTCGTTCACGCTTCCGGCCTCTCCACAGCAGAATGGGGTTGCTGAGCGCCGCATTGGCTTGGTCATGGAGGTCGCTCGTACCTCCTTGGTCCACGCGGCTGCCCCCCACTTTCTGTGGCCGTTTGCGGTCCGATAAGCAGCGCATCAGCTCAACCTCTGGCCCCGAGTCTCTTCGCCCGAGACTTCGCCCACACTGCTGTGGACGGGAGAGGTTGGTGATGCCTCGCGTTTTCGGATGTGGGGATCTCGAGCTTTTGTTCGCGATGCGTCCGCGGACAAGCTCTCCTCCCGCACTACTCCTTGTGTCTTCCTTGGCTTTGTCCCGGACGCGTCTGGCTGGCAGTTTTACCACGCCTCCTCGCACCGTGTCTTGCCCTCTCAAGACGTCACTTTTGACGAGTCTGTGCCCTTCTACCGCCTCTTCCCCTACCGCACTGCCCCGCTCCCCCCGCCGCCTCTCTTCCTCACGCCAGGTGCTGCTGTGGTAGACCCCCTCCCCCCTCAAGGTGCCGCTCCCTCAGGTGTGTCCCAGGTAGACCCGGTTGAGCCTGTCGAGGTAGCTGTCGACTCTCGTCCTGCTCGGGGTGCTGTGCCTTGGGGTGCGGAGCCTAGGGGTGCGGAGCCTGGGGGTGCGGAGCCTGGGGGTGCGGAGCCTGGAGTTGCGGAGTCTGGGGGTGCTGAGACTGGGGGTCCTGAGCTTGGGGGTGCTGAGCCTGGGGGTACTGAGCCTGGAGTTGCTGTGTATGGGGGTGCTGAGCGTGAGGGTGCAGCGGCCGACTGTGAGGCGCCTGGAGGCGCTCCCTCGCCACAGCAGCTGCGTGAGTGGTACTCGCGGTACTGCAGCCTCCGGCGTGGTGCCTCTCGGGCTCGCGGTGCTGCTGGCGCCAGTGCTCGTGTCTCCCCGCCACGTCAGGAGCCGCCCTCTACCCCACGCCTCCGGGAGTGGTACGCTCGGCAGCTCAGTCTCCGGAGTGGAGGTGCTGTTGGTGCTGAGGGTGCTACTGCTGGCGGTTCTGCTGGTGCTGGAGCTTCTGGAGGTGCTGATGGTACTGGAGGTACTGCTGCTGACGGCCCCGCTGGTACTGGAGCTGCTGACGGCGCTGCTGCTGGAGGTGCTGCTCGTACTGGAGGTGCTGCTGCTGGCAGTCCTGCTGGTACTGCTGCTGCTGGAGGTACTGCTGGTGCTGGGGGTGCTGCTGCTGGCAGTCCTGCTAGTGCTGGAGCTGCTGGTGCTACTAGTGCTGGAGGTGCTGCTGCTGGCGGTCCTGCTGGTGCTGCTGCTGCTGGAGGTGCTGCTGGTGCTGGGGGTGCTGCTGCTGGCAGTCCTGCTGGTGCTGGAGCTGCTGGTACTGCTGGTGCTGGAGGTGCTGCTGCTAGCGGTCCTGCTGGTGCTGCTGCTGCTGGGGGTGCTGCTGGTGCTGGGGGTGCTACTGCTGGCGGTCCTCCTGGTACTGGAGCTACTGGAGGTGCTACTGCTGGTGCTGCTGGCGCTGCTGGTGGTGCTACTGGGACTGGTACTACTGAGGGGGTTGGAGCTGGCGTTGCTGAGCGGCCGCGGCCGTACTACGTTCCGCTCCTTCAGCAGGTTCTTGGTCTCCCCCCCTCTCCTCCCCTACAGAGTCCACCGCTTGTCCAGTCCCAGTCACAGTTACAGCCTGCCTCTCCACTGCCTGGTCCTTCTCCTTACACTGTGCCGACGGGTGGTCTTACTGAGCGTTGTGGGCCTGAGTCTCGTCCTCCGTCGCCTGAGTCCAGCCCAGAGTCCCGTGTGTCGAGTCCAGCGGCCCCGGTCCAGGCTGCCCGCGTTGGTCGTCGTGCTCCACGTCAGCGCCCTCCTCCTGTCCTTGGCACTCACTATATGACGCTGCGTCCTTCCACTGCTCCACAGCGCGTCCCTCTGCCTTCTCCTCATGCGTCCTCTCTTCCTGCTGTTGCTGACCCGCCGTCAGATCGTGCTCGTGCTGCCAGTCCTACTGTCACGCGTCTCCTTGTCACTGTTGTCACTGACCCTGACTTTGAGTCCTCTGCCGCGTCTGCTCTGGTCGCTGAGCTTGTAGACTTTGCTGCCACTTGTCGTTTAGACTACGCTGCTAGTCTTGTTGCTGAGTCTGAGCCTGTCTGTCCTCCGTCCGTCGGGGGTGAGTGTGCTCTTGGCACTGATGTCGTTGAGGACAGGCAGGAGGAGTTTGAGTGCTTTGCTGCTGCTTTGCCCAACCTCGTGTCCATGCTTGTTGCCCCTGAGGGAGACCCGGATGCACCAGACATCCCGACCCCACGCTCTTACGCAGAGGCGATGGCAGGTCCCTACTCCTATCAGTGGCAGACAGCCATGGACGCAGAGATGGCAACCTGGAAGTCCACAGGCACCTACGTCGACGAGGTTCCCCCACCTGGGGCGAACATCGTCAGTGGCATGTGGATCTACAGGGTGAAGCGGCCGCCGGGTTCTCCGCCTGTCTTCAAGGCGCGTTACGTTGCACGAGGCTTCAGCCAGCGAGAGGGAGTTGACTTCTTTCAGACCTTCTCCCCCACCACGTCGCTGCTCAGCGTGACTACGAGCTCCACTCTCTTGACTACAGCACTGCTTTCCTACAGGGCAGCCTGCACGAGGAGATCTGGCTGCGCCGCCCACCTGGCTTCACTGGGACGTTCCCTCCTGGTACCCAGTGGAGCCTCCGGCGGCCAGTCTACGGTCTCCGCCAGGCGCCGCGTGAGTGGCACGACACACTGAGGACTACACTTGCGGCTCTTGGGTTCGCTCCTTCTACTGCTGACCTGTCGCTGATTCTACGCACCGACACCTCGCTGCCGCCGTTCTACATCCTCGTGTACGTCGACGACTTGGTCTTTGCCACTGCTGACACAGCTGGTCTCGCCCACGTGAAGTCGGAGCTGCAGAAGAGACACGCGTGCACAGACCTGGGTGAACTGACAAGCTATCTTGGCTTGCGGATCACCCGGGACAGAGCACGCCGCACCATCACCTTGACTCAGTCACACATGGTGCAGCAGTTCCTTCAGCGCTTCCGCTTCACGTACTCCTCGCCTCAGCCCACTCCTCTGCCTACCGGTCACTCGCTCTCTGCTCTGCCTTAGGATGAGTCCGTAGAGCCGAGTGGCCCGTATCCAGAGCTTGTGGGTTGCCTCATGTACCTGATGACATGCACACGACCTGACCTTGCATACCCTCTTAGCATCCTTGCACGCTATGTCGCTCCCGGCCGTCACCGGAAGGAGCACATGGATGCAGCTAAGAGGGTGTTGCGCTGCTTGTGCAGTACGTCGGGCATGGGGCTAGTGCTTGGAGGGCGAGACCGAGTTGTTCTCACTGGGCACTCAGACGTTTCTTGGGCAGACGACCAGGCTACTCAGCGGTCGTCTCAGGGTTACACCTTCAGCCTTGGCTCTGGCTCAGTTTCTTGGCGTTCTACGCGCTCTTCTTCTGTTCTCAGCTCCAGTTGCGAGGCTGAGATCTACGCTACAGCCATGGCGGCCCAGGAGCTTCGCTGGCTCACCTACTTGCTGACTGACCTTGGAGAGCGGCCTCGTTCTCCTCCAGTGCTGTACGTCGACAACAAGGCAGCCATTGCCTTGTGTCAGGAGCACAGACTGGAGCACAGGACGAAGCACATTGCTCTGCGCTACTTCCTAGCTCGAGAGCTACAGCAGCGTGGTCAGCTTCGCCTGCGTTACGTGGCCACTGAGGCCAACACTGCTGATGTGTTCACCAAGGCACTTCCGCCTGTTGACCATCAGCGCTTTTGCACTCTTCTAGGCCTTGTGCCGACTGGGCCTCACTTGCTTACTTCTTGACTCTGTTTGTACTGTGATCTCTATAGATATACCTGCATGTTTACTCTTGCTAGGTTGTGATCACTGTACCCCTTGCTCTATTATAAACCTGTATGTGAACTGGTCTTGTGACCGCTTGCTTGTGCTCGGAATTTGTGTGGTATCCTTGAGATCCACCCTGAGCTTGCTTTGCTTTGCTTTGCTTTGACTGGTCTTGTGACCCCTAGTTCTCCCCCACTTTGCCTATGGGGGTGTGTCAAACATTATATGTTCTATCTGTTTAGGCTACAGTGGGTTAGCCTTTAGTGGGTACACTTTCCTAGGGTTAGGTTTGACCTATTTGTACCCAACTCTGATTCTAGTCCATCATTCCTGTTCGTTTCATTCTGACACTTTCACCAGCCTCGGGTGAGGTCTTTGTCGAGAGTAAAAGGAATTAAGTTGAAAGGTGGGGCCTAGGCTTAGGAGCCTAGGCCCGAACTTAGGTGTCGAGTAGGTTTCCCTAGGCGAGGTATCGAGTGAGTTGGAAGAGGGAAATTGGAGAATGGGTTTCACTATAGGTTTCAAGAAACATATAGCATAGGAAACAAAGTTGGTGCACCACCTACAAAGTACAATAACTACACTACAACTACAAGCAGTTATAAAATATGACAAACATATTTCGACACGCCCCCATAATGCTTGTAGGTAGAAATGTAGTTACGCCCCCTGAGGGGGTACACCATGCAAAATAATCACAAGCAACAGCAGGTAATGCAGGCGGGCTAACATTAAAGAGTTACCCCCTCCATCTCCTCACCCTCCTCCTTCCCCTCCCCCACACTGCTGCAGGAGCAGCAGAGAAGGGGGGGAAGAGAGGAGAGGTGGAGGGACGGCTGCATGTTGCCTCACACCCGCCACCCCGGTACCACTCCCCCTGCTCCCCCACATCCTCACACCTTCTCCCCCCAGTGGCAGCTGCAGCGGTGGGACTGAAAGAAGGAGGAGGGGAAGGGAGAGAGGTGACGCCACACTCCAACACCCTCCACCCCCATACCCTCCTCCCCGCGGCTGCAGGGAGACAAAGGAGGAGGGGGGTGGGAAGGAAGAAAGCCGCAGAGCGGCGAAAAGGTGTCGGTGCAGTGGTGTCAGGGGCGGCTTCAGGGAGTGCAGGGGCGGAAAGGCCCGTCGCGGGCCAGTGCCACGGGGCGCACGACGGGTAGAATAGAAGGGCCCGATCGTGTGCCTCGGGGCGCACGACGAGCAGGGCACCATCGTGTGCCACGGGGCGCACGATGGGCAGACGAAGGGCACCGTCGCGTGCCACGGGGCGCGCGACGGGCAGGGAAGGAGTCACTCGCCCGTGGGCGGGACAATGTAAAAATAAAATCGTCACGCGCCCTAGGCGCGCGACCGGAAAACCTTAGCAGCGGAAGTGTAAAGTGGGCCCACAGGCCAGGACGAACCTAGCTCCGATAGTAAAAGGAATTAAGTTGAAAGGTGGGGCCTAGACTTAGGAGCCTAGGCCCGAACTTAGGTGTCGAGTAGGTTTCCCTAGGCGAGGTATCGAGTGAGTTGGAAGAGGGAAATTGGAGAATGGGTTTCACTATAGGTTTCAAGAAACATATAGCATAGGAAACAAAGTTGGTGCACCACCTACAAAGTACAATAACTACACTACAACTACAAGCAGTTATAAAATATGACAAACATATTTCGACAGTCTTTGCATCTGCGCCAAGGAATGCTGCAGGTAAGCTTCCGACACCCCATTCTGCCAGTACCTCCTTGGCCGATGCGCCCTGGACCCTAGCTGTGCCGTGCCCCAGCTCCTCTTGTATCTCGTCGAACGCCCTTCCTACTGGCTCCCTCCGGTCATCCGCCATGTCCACGTTCTCCAGTATAAACACTATTTCGTGCTCTCGCCTCTATATCATCCGCATGACTCGGGTTAGGCCCCCGAGGGTCCTCCATGCCTCTCCCTTTGCCTGCACGTGAGTATCTCACTCCCATCCCGCGTCCACCACCAAGTCAATGTCTCCCCACGCTTCCAGTTGTTGTTTCGTTATGTCCCTGATGTCATGTACTGTCACCTCCTCTTCCAGCGGTATCACCGTAATGTCAAACATTATATATGTTACGCTTGTGTAGGCTACAGTGGGTTAGCCTATAGGGGGTACACAATTCTAGGGTTAGGTACTTGTACTGATTTCACTGTTAGTTCAACCATTCCTGTTCGTTCTTTCTGACATGGTTTCAGAGCAGGTCCTTCGCTAGGACCGTTTTTTAGGGCCCACGCTACTACCTACCTACCTACCTACCTACCTGCGCCCTAGTGCGCCTCGTTTTCACGGCCCCCTAAGGCCCCGCGACCCGCGACCCGCCCCTTAGCGACCCGCGCGCCGCCCCTTTACGGCCTCGTGCGCCTTCGTGCACCTTCGTGTGCCTTCGTGCGCCTTTGTGCGCCCTCGTATGCCCTCGTGCGCCCTCGTGCGCCCTCGTACGCCCTCGTGCGCCCTCGTGCGCCCTCGAGCCGCCCCTGCAGGTCCGTCAGGCCCCCGAGGCGCCTCTACAGGCCCGTCAGGCCCGAGAGACGCCCCTGCAGACCCGTCAGGCCCACCCCGAGCCGCCTCTGCAGGCCCGTCAGGCCCGAGAGCCGCCCCTGCAGACACGTCAGGCCCGCGCGCAGCCTTTGCCCGACCGCGCGCCGCCCCTGCCCGCTCTCGCCGTCCGCCGCGTCGCCCCTACCCGCGGCGTCGTCCCCTGCCCGCGACGTCGCCCCTGCCCGCGACGTCGCCTACCCGCGGCGTCGTCGCCTGCCCGCGACGTAGCCCTTGCCCGCGGCGTCGTCGCCTGCACGCGGCGTCGTCGCCTGCCCGCCGCGTCGCCCTGCCCGCGACGTCGTCGCCTGCCCGCGGCGTAGTCGCCTGCCCGCGGCGGCGTCGCCTGCCCGCGGCGTCGTCCCTTGCCCGCGGCGTCGTCGCCTGCCCGAGACGTCGCCACCTGCCCGCCGCGTCGCCCTGCCCGCGACGTCGCCACCTGCCCGCCGCGTCGCCACCTGCCTACGGCGTTGCGACCTGCCCGCCGCGTCGCCCTGCTCGCCGCGTCGCCCTGACCTAATCCGCCCCTGGAGCCGCCCGCCACTACAGCAGCAGCCCCTGGAGCCGCCCGCCACCGCAGCAGCAGCCCCTGGAGCCACCCGCCACTGCAGCAGCAGCCCCTGGAGCCGCCCGCCACTGCAGCAGCAGCCCCTGGAGCCGCCCGCCACTGCAGCAGCAGCCCCAGGAGCCGCCCGCTACTGCAGCAGCCGCCCCTGGAGCCGCCCGCCACTGCAGCAGCAGCCCCAGGAGCCGCCCGCTACTGCAGCAGCCGCCCCTGGAGCCGCCCGCCACTGCAGCAGCAGCCCCTGGAGCCGCCCGCCACTGCAGCAGCCGCCCCTGGAGCCGCCCGCAACTGCAGTAGCAGCCCCTGGAGCCGCTCGCCACTGCAGTAGCCGCCCCTGGAGCCGCCCGCCACTGCAGTAGCAGCCCCTGGAGCCGCTCGCCACTGCAGTAGCAGCCCCTGGAGCCGCCCACCGCTGCAGCAGCCGCCCCTGGCCCCTGGAGTCGCCACCACTGCAGCAGCCGCCCCTGGCACCTGGAGCAGCTGCTGTCGCGGCCCGGCCTCGCTCTACAGCAGCTACCGCGGAGCTCCCTGCTGCGGCCCGGCCCCGCCCTGCACCTGTAGCGGCCCCGCTGTCGCCACCGTCTTGCGCCTGCCGCGCCGACCACTGGTGAGCACTGCCCTGCCCGCACTGCTACCGCTGCTACTGCTGCTCCTGCTTTTACTGCCGCTCCTGCTGCAACAGCTGCTCCTCGCTTAGCCAGATGCAGCTCCAGGGCCGTCCGCGCGTGTCCCTCATGTCCCAGCAGCTTCGTGAGTGGTACGCCAGCTGGGGTTGTCGGGGTGGCCGTAGTGGGAGTCGCTCGGGAGTCGGTAGTTCGGGAGCTTCTTGTAGTGGCCCGGTGCAGCAGCAGCAGCGTCGCCCGTCCGAGACTCTTTCGACCCAGCAGCTTCGTGAGTGGTACGCTCAGCGTAGAGGGTCGCTGAGTCCTGCTCGCTGCCCGTACGTTATTCGCACGGGTTCTCGGACTGGTCAGCCTTGCGGGACGCGTAGTCACACAGAGTCACACTGCTTCGCCAGTCTAGGCGACGCTTGGCGTACAGAGTTTGGCGACGACGCTGAGCTCCCCGACTGGGTGGCGCTGCTTAGGCAGAGGATAGATATCTTTGCTTCTGACTCTGATGCTATCCTCACTGCCATGTATGCATTGTCTACTAGTACAGAGGGTGCCTGTCGCCTGTGTGTGCCGCCCGACCCCGGTATCCAGTCTACTGCTCTAGGTACTGGTGAGGCTGCCGCTCTAGGTGCTAGTGTGTCTGCTGCCCCAGGTGCTGGTGAGGCTGCTGCTCTAGGTGCTCGTGAGTCTGCGCCCTCTCGTACTGAGTCTACTGCGGCACTGCACACCTTCACACTGGACTCAGGTGCTTCTCGCTGCTTCTTTCGTGACCGCACTGCCCTTGAGCCGCTTGCTCGACCAGTTGCTGTCTCCCTTGCTGACCCCTCTGGGGGTCTGGTCATTGCGACCTCTTCCACTGTCCTTCCTTGTCCTGCGGTCCCGTCGGGCACGCTGTCAGGTCTCCACCTCCCCTCGTTCTCTACGAACCTGGTGGCAGGCTGTGCACTCCAGGACGGGGGGGTTCACTAGTTCACCCCCGCCTACGAGCGCGTGACACACTGCACGTGTGCTCGTATGGGCCGTCACTTGGCTACCTTCACTCGGCAGCCAGGGTCGGACCTGTACACACTGACCACTGAGTCTCCTCAGGTCGCTGCATCTGCGTCTGCGTTTGCGTCCGCGTCAGGTCAGCTGTCTGCTCCCTGCTCGTGTCGCTCTCTGGCGCACGAGACCGTCCTCTGGCACCACCGCCTTGGCCACCCGTCTGTGCAGCGGCTTCGTGCCATGCACTCCAGGTACCTTGTCTCTGGTCTTCCCAGGGTCCTTCCTCCCCTCCCTCCCTCGCCTGCTCCTCCCTGCCTTCCCTGTGTCGAGGGGCGGCAGCGCGCCGCCCCTCACTCCTCCTCGTTCCCCCCGACGACTGCTCCTTTGCAGACGCTCTACATGGACGTGTGGGGCCCAGCCCGCGTCCGTGGTCAGGGTCAGGAGAGGTACTTCTTGATAGTTGTTGACGACTACTCGCGCTACACCACGGTCTTCCCCTTGCGCACCAAGGGTGAGGTCCCAAATGTTCTGATCCCTTGGATCCGCAGAGCCCGTCTTTAGCTGCACGAGCGTTTCCGCTCGGAGTTTCCTGTCCTCCGCTTGCACTCTGACAGAGGTGGTGAGTTCTCCTCCGACCTCTTGGCAGCCTACTGTGCTGAGCACGGCATTGAGCAGTCGTTCACGCTTCCGGCCTCTCCACAGCAGAATGGGGTTGCGGAGCGCCGCATTGGCCTGGTCATGGAGGTCGCTCGTACCTCCTTGATCCATGCGGCTGCCCCCCACTTTCTGTGGCCGTTTGCGGTCCGGTACGCTGCGCATCAGCTCAACCTCTGGCCCCGTGTCTCCTTGCCGGAGACCTCGCCCACACTGCTGTGGACGGGGGAGGTTGGCGATGCGTCACGCTTCCGTGTCTAGGGATCTCGAGCCTTTGTCCGCGATACGTCTGCGGACAAGCTCTCCTCCCGCGCTATTCCCTGCGTCTTCCATGGCTTTGTCCCCGACGCGTCTGGTTGGCAGTTCTACCACGCCACCTCGCGCCGGGTTCTGCCCTCTTAGGACGTCACTTTTGACGAGTCCGTTCCCTACTACCGCCTCTTCCCCTACCGCACTGCCCCGCTCCCTCCCCCGCCTCTCTTCCTCGCTCCAAGTGCTGCTGTCGTAGACCCCCTCCCCCCTCAGGGTGCCGCTCCCTCAGGTGTGTCTCAGGTAGACCCGGTTGAGCCTGTTGAGGTAGCTGTTGACTCTCGTCCTGCTGGGGGTGCGGAGCCTGGGGGTGCTGAGCCTGGAGGTGCGGAGCCTGGGGGTGCGGAGCCTGGGGGTGCTGAGTCTGAGGGTGCTGAGCCTGGGGGTGCTGAGTCTGGGGGTGCTGAGCCTGGGGGTGCGGAGCTCGAGGGTGCTGAGTCTGGGGGTGCTGAGCCTGGGGGTGTGGAGTCTGGAGGTACTGAGCCTGGAGGTGCTGCGCCTGGGGGTGCTGAGCCGCGGAGTCCGGAGTCTGGGGGTTCTGAGTCTGGGGGTGCTGAGTCTGGGAGTCCTACACCTGGAGGAGCCCTCTCCTCGGAGCAGCTGCGTGAGTGGTACTTGCAGTACTGCAGCCTCCGGAGAGGTGCCTTTGGAGCCAGGCGTACTCTTGGGACTGGTGCTAGTGCTTCCCCTCCCGGTCGGGAGCTCCCCTCTCTTGAGAGGATTCGTGAGTGGTACGAGCGGCGCTGCACTCTTCGGAGTGGCGCGCCTGGTGTCGCGGACCCTGCTGCTGGTGGTGCTACTGGTGCTACTGGAGGTGCTGCTGGTGCTGAGGACCCGGGCGTTGGAGCTGCTGCTGGTGCTGCGGACCCTGGTGCTGGAGCTGCTGCTGCTGCTGGCGGTGCTGCTGGTGCTACTAGGGGTGCTGCTGGTGCTGCGGCCCCGGAGGTTGGTGCTGCTACTGGTGCTGAGGACCCTGGAGTTGGAGCTGCTGCTGGTGCTGCGGACCCTGGAGTTGGAGCTGCTGCTGGTGCTGCGGACCCTGGAGTTGGAGCTGCTGCTGGTGCTGAGGACTCTGTCGCTGGTGTCCCTGCTAGTTCTGGAGACGCTGCACGGCCGCGACCGTACCTCGTTCAACTCCTTCAGCAGGTTCTTGGTCCGTCTCCTCCTCCTTGTCCTCCTCCCTCCTTAGAGTGTCCGCTGTCTGTCCAGTCGCAGTCGCAGTTGCCGCCTGCCTCCCCTCTCCCTGGTCCTGCTCCCTACGCTGGTCCGACTGGCGGTCTTACGGAGCGTCGTGAGTTTGCGTCTCGTCCTGTGTCTCCTGCGTCTCGTCCCATGCAGCCTGCTCCCGCTGCTCGCACTGGTCGTCGAGTCCCGCGTGAGCGTCCTCCTGCTGTCCCAGGCACACACTATATGGCACTACGTCCTTCCACTGCTCCACAGCGTGTCCCTCTGCCGTCTACTCCTGCGTCCTCTCTTCCTACGCTTGCTGACCCGGAGTCCGACTCCCTTCGTGCTGCCAGTCCTACTGTCACGCGTCTCCTGGCTACTGTTGTCACTGGCCCTTCCTTTGAGTCTGCTGCTGCGTTTGCCTTAGTTGCTGAGCTTGTCGACTTTGCTGCCACGTGTCGTCTAGACTACGCCGCGAGTCTTGTTGCTGAGTCTGAGTCTGTCTGTCCTCCGTCCGTCGGGGGTGACTGTGCTCTTCGCACGGACGTCCTTGAGGACAGGCAGGAGGAGTTTGAGTGCTTTGCCGCCGCTTTGCCCCATCTCGTGTCCATGCTAGTTGCCCCAGAGGGAGACCCGGATGCACCAGACATCCCGACCCCACGCTCTTACGCAGAGGCGATGGCAGGTCCCTGCTCCTCTCAGTGGCAGACAACCATGGACGCAGAGATGACTTCCTGGAAGTCCACAGGCACCTACGTCGACGAGGTTCCCCCACCTGGGGCGAACATCGTCAGTGGCATGTGGATCTTCAGGGTGAAGCGGCCGCCGGGCTCTCCGCCTGTCTTCAAGGCGCGTTACGTTGCACGAGGCTTCAGTCAGCGAGAGGGAGTTGACTTCTTCCAGACCTTCTCCCCGACCCCGAAGATGACCACTCTTCGGGTTCTGCTGCACGTCGCTGCTCAGCGTGACTACGAGCTCCACTCGCTTGACTTCAGCACTGCTTTTCTACAGGGCCGCCTGCACGAGGAGATCTGGCTGCGCCGCCCACCAAGCTTCACTGGGTCGTTCCCTCCTGGTACCCAGTGGAGCCTCCGGCGGCCAGTCTACGGTCTCCACCAGGGGCCACGTGAGTGGCACGAGACACTGAGGACTACACTTGCGGCTCTTGGGTTCGCTCCTTCTACTGCTGACCCGTCGCTGTTTCTACGCACCGACACCTCGCTGCCGCCGTTCTACATCCTCGTGTACGTCGACGACTTGGTCTTTGCCACTGCTGACACTGCCGCACTCGCCCACGTGAAGTCCGAGCTGAAGAAGAGACACACGCCCACTATCTTGGCTTGCGGATCGCCCGGGACAGAGCACGGCGCACCATCACCTTGACTCAGTCACACATGGTGCAGCAGGTCCTTCAGCGCTTCCGCTTCACGTACTCCTCGCCTCAGCCCACTCCTCTGCCTACCGGTCACTCGCTCTCAGCTCTGCCTTCGGATGAGTCCGTAGAGCCGAGTGGCCCGTATCCAGAGCTTGTGGGTTGCCTCATGTACCTGATGACCTGCACACGACCTGACCTTGCATACCCTCTTAGCATCCTTGCACGCTATGTCGCTCCCGGCCGTCACCGGAAGGAGCACATGGATGCAGCTAAGAGGGTGTTGCGCTACTTGTGCAGTACATCGGGCATGGGGCTAGTGCTTGGAGGGCGAGACCGAGCTGTTCTCACAGGGCACTCAGACGCTTCTTGGGCAGACGACCAGGCTACTCAACGGTCGTCTCAGGGTTACACCTTCAGTCTTGGCTCTGGCTTAGTTTCTTGGCGTTCTACGCGCTCCTCTTCTGTTCTCATCTCCAGTTGTGAGGCTGAGATCTACGCCACAGCCATGGCGGCCCAGGAGCTTCGCTGGCTCACCTACTTGCTGACCGACCTTGGAGAGCGGCCTCGTTCTCCTCCAGTGCTGTACGTCGACAACAAGGCAGCCATTGCCTTGTGTCATGAGCACAGACTGGAGCACAGGACGAAGCACATTGCTCTGCCCTACTCCTTGCTCGTTAGCTCGAGCAGCGTGGTCAGCTTTGTCTGCGTTACGTGGCCACTGAGGCCAACACGGCTGATGTGTTCACCAAGGCGCTTCCGCCTGGTGACCATCAGCGCTTTTGCACTCTTCTAGGCCTTGTGCCTACTGGTCCTCACTTGCTTACTTCTTGACTCTGTTTGTACTGTGATCTCTATATATACCTGCATGTTTACTCTTGCTAGGTTTTGACCATTGTACCTCTTGTTCTATTATAAACCTGCATATGAACTGGTCTTGTGACCACTTGCTTGTGCTCGGAATTTGTGTGGTATCCTTGAGATCCACCCTGAGCTTGTTTTGCCTTGCTTTGCCTTGACTGGTCTTGTGACCCCTAGTTCTCCCCCACTTCGCCTATGGGGGTGTGTCAAACATTATATATATTATGCTTGTGTAGGCTACACTGGGTTAGCCTATAGGGGGTACACAATTCTAGGGTTAGGTACTTGTACTGATTTCACTGTTAGTTCAACCATTCCTGTTCGTTCTTTCTGACACGTAATCAATATCTGCTGCGAGTAATCTTCCAGCAGCTTCAAGGCATGGTGCCGCGCCATTTTCCTCACGACCGGGTCCTTCTCCACATGCAGCCACCTCCCTACGAAACACCCCGCTTTCAGCACGGCTGCCAGTCCGGTGCCTGTACCCCCATACAGCTCCAGGATGCAGATGGACCCTTTTAGGCACCAGGTACGGCTCACACGTTCCTTGAGGTCGGTAGTCTGCCGCCCTCCTTCATGCATATCAATCCGCTGCTGTCCCTCTTCCGCGTATTCCTGCCAGGTCCACTCATCCAGCTCGTGTGTCAGGTCCGTCTCCTCCGCTCGATATGCCGCCCGGAGCTCTTGCTTCACGAACCGTATCGGCAGCGTGCCCACCGAATCCCAGTATTGCACGTGGTATAGCACCTTCTTCTGCCAAGTACATATAGTTGCCCCAAATGTATACAGCAACTCCATCCCCACCACTACGTCGTAGTCCTCTGACTGCGAGATCCCACACTTCAGCCTAAGAGAACACTCCTTGTCCATCTCTGGCAGCAGCGTAATCTCCACTGGCAGCTTCGTACTGGGCATCCACTTCGGTGCCCCCCCTTTTGCAGCCATCAACAGAATTCCCCGCTCCACTTGCCGCTTCAGTCGGTCTAGCTGTAGCTGCTGCGCCAGCCCCTTCCCTATGAGTACATTGTGCGCTCCTGTGTCGATGATGGCCTGGGCCATGGGCAAGCCGCCCACGGTCATGCTTCCCTTCTCTGCAATGAGCACCGATGCCTGACACACCAATCTCTCGTTCGGATGTCGTCTCGTATCGCTGCTCGTCCCGATGTCTCTCCGTGGCAGAGCTCTCTCCCTCCTGTTCGTAGTGCTTGACTCGCCGGAGATTTCGGAACGTGAGCGCAGGTCAACATCACTTCGGTCGTGGGGGTACGCCATAAATCCGTTTTCCCTCACCAGCTCTTCTTGGGGCAGCTCCCTACCTCTTCGATGGCTAGCATGGCCCGAGCTCCTGCGCTGGGTCTCGGCATCCGCTCCAACTGCGACTAGAGCTTCCGTATCTCCGCTTGCAGGTTCTCCTTCGATGGCCCGTCCGTCCCGGTTTTCTTCTGGTAATAGTCCACCGCTTTGTGTCCCTTCCTTCCACAGTTCTCGCACGTCGGCGAGCTCGGGCAATCCCTCCATATGTGGCTTTGTTTTCGGCAGGTGTGGCATCTCCGCGGGTCTCCGCGGTCTCTCGGGCTCTTCTCCGCGTCCAGGCCGCCGCTGCCCAGTTGCGCTTTGCTCGTACCCTGGGTTCACCGTCGTCCAGCTCCAGGAGTCGTTGCGCGTGCTCGGTTCGCTTTGCCAGCCCATACACCTCCTTCAGGGTAATGTCCGCTCCGATTCCATACACCGCCGTTCGTACCACCGCTCATAACTCGTCGTCGAGGCTGCATATGAACTTCTGCACTAGCAGGCGTTCGTCTTGCTTCTCCAGGTCATCTGTGAGTTCCTGCATGCGATTGTAGTAGGCTAGTAATGACTCCTCCTTGCGCCTCCGGAACTCTCTGAACTCCTCCAGCCTTGCTTTTGTTCGACCGATGAACTCGCGCTCGAGGAGCTGGATGAACCTCGCGGTGGGGTTCTCGATCATTCCTTGCTCCAGTTCCTCCAAAACCTCCTGGCGCACCTTTTGGTAGAAGGTTTCTGCCTCGCCTGCCAGGGTCACCACCATCTAAGAACTCTTGCAGGTCGAATCCGTCCCGCTCCCAGCAGTACTGCGCGGTCTCCAACTACATCACATAGTTCTTCAGAGTTGGGCCCATCCCTGGGATTCCCGTGTACCGGTCCGCCACTTCCACTTTTGACAGCGACGCGGAGTTTCATCGGCGGTTAGGTGGAGGGCCGCGGTCCCCGTCTTGTATGCCAATCGCCGCTCTGCTGGTTACTAGTTCTTGAGTTCTGCGTGGGCTGGGACGGGCGTCGGCTTCTCCTTGGGCCCAGTGTCTCGCCGGTGACGGCGCCCGTTCGTGCATGCCCGGCATCGTCAGTGATGATTCCCGCGTTTCTCGCGTCCTCCATTGCTCATGTGCCTCGCGGGCCCAGCGGGCGTCCGGTGGCACCGTCCTGGGTCGGACGCAGCTGTGCTCTTCCCTTCGACTCCGTGCCCAGGGTCCGTCCGCTCCCTCTGATGCGGCGTCCGGTACCTCGGCGACTCTGTGTTTTGAGTGGATATATCACTCTCATCGTCGGACCTAACACTGGTCGCGTGGGCTCGCCATCGTGGTGTCGCTTGCGTTGTCTCCATCGTTCTACGCTGATAGCGGTAGCCGGATTTCAATTCTACGTTGTCATTCATCTCTTGCTTATTTGTAGTGTTTCTGGCTAGGGTTTCATAAACCGGCTTTCAATGCTCGGAATTCTGCGTGCTTGAACTGGCTCCTCGGTGGCGGATGCTTACGAAGGAATCATCAACTACAGTGAGGAAACAAACAAGCAAGCATGCTGACTATGCCTGCGTATCTCTTAAGTAGCGCTATGCTTACCGTTGTTTAGCCACCCGTTACCCTTTGACTACAATATTCCCGCTTGCCTCGGTTTACCGCCACTTCGGCGGTTAATTCTTTGTCTGTTCTCGTTACTATTTCGACATCTCTTTCCTAAACTACTTTGTTATGTCATGCAATTATATATTGCTACTCCTGTGCCCTCCTATTATCAGCTTAGCCTTATTAAATGCGTGACAGAACCGCGCCCTTACACCTACCGCAACGTTATCGACAAAGCGTGGAAGTATTCGTACGCAAAAGAAGAGCTGAGCATCAAGGAAGTGGAAGACAAGGCAAAGGCGGAAAAGAAACAGAAATTGTACGAGGAGCTATTGCGGTTGGATGGGATGAGGAATCAGCACGACGCGGTGAATGGGGAGATGAAAGCGACAACGGTGGAGGCACATTTGGAGCAACATGGGGATCCACGACTGACGCGTGGGGCACCACCCAAGGACGGGGAACTAGTGCGTGGGGCGAACCCGAACACAGAGAACTCGCCGAAGGCGATCTAACTAAAAAAGAACTCGAGGTGGTCGAATGGGAAATGGCAGCTGAAAAACCATCTTCACGAGTCGCCGTCCGTCCCGCAACATACCCCCACCACCCAGCTCACCTTATCGATGGGAAGACCCCTGGATGGAGATTGAGGAGGGGAATGTGCCTGAAACTTCACCCCGCGACGCGCTTGGTCCAATCTCTTGCCCAGATCCATTTTCCCGCTTCATCGAAGGCACTAGGACTCATCAACATCATCCCAGACCGTGACTTCTTCGCGCTCTACCCTCACAACGGCACCTGCGGTTGGGGAGACAGAAGCAGAAGCAGAGGAACCGGCGATCCAAATTCCTAACGAAACAGAAGCAGAGGCAGCAGAATACCACGCGCGCTATATGCGCACCTCTAGAATCCGTGCAGAAGATGACTTTTGGCACCAGCGACTCGGTCACCCCTCACGCCAGACTTTCAACAACCGTCTCTGTGCTAAAGTTTTCTTTCTAGGAGCACTGCTGCGCCCTAGCGGCACAGAACCCCATAACACCCCACACCCAACTACCTGAACCGTCTGTTCTACAGCTGCCCTCTCTCATCACGCCTACCCCTTCATGGAGCCAAGCACCAATCGCTACAAGAAGTTGCAGAAGCTATACAGCGGCTTCATGGTCTTCACCTTCGACGGCATTAACGGCGGCCGATACACTCCCACCTTCATCGACGCGTACTCACGCCACGTCTGGATCGCCAACGTTGACGTCCGCTCCAAAGCCCCCTAAATCTTTTGCATCTGGCTCGCACACACACAGCGACAGTCAGGGAAGAAGCTAAAATCCAGGCAGGCCGACGGTGACAAGGAGTTCCGCGGCAGCGAGAAGGAGAACGTTGTCACAGAGAAGGGGATCAAGCATTAAATCTCACTCCCGTATGCTCACCAGCAGCAAGGTGTCGCATACAGGGTCAACCGTACCCTCATGACAAAAGTGCGCGCCTTCATGGATCATTCCGGCCTACCCAAGAAGTACTGGCCGTACGCCATGAATCATGCTATGAGACTGCACAACCTCCTTTCCACCACGGCCAACCAGGACAACCTCTCCCCGCACATGAAGTGGAGCGGCTCAAGGGAAGATTCCTCCATGTTGAGGGTCTGGAGGTGCATGGTGCAGTACTTGCCGACCTCTGCCACAATCGCCAATTTCACTCACCACGCGCGCTGGGGAGTCCACGTGGGGCTCAGTAACGAGTACAAGGGCTAATTGATTCTTAACATTGACACCAAACAGATAGCCCCTCGCCCGTGAAGTCCTCTTCTACAAACGTCTCACCTTGCAGCAGTGGATCGATGACTAGCATCGCAACGCCGCATGCGGCTACACCAACAACGGCCACAACTTTGCATCTCCGAAGGACGAGGCAACAGCAGCAGCATTCGACCGCGAACCCACCGACGAGCATCCCGGCGTACTGCCTCATCCACGCGACGATGACGTTGATGACTGCGACGACGCTCCCGCGCCAGGACCATCACAGCGCCAAGCTGCACCGAGTACTTTCTCACATGGCCACGAGAGTGACGACGACGATGTGGTGGAAGTTACCACCACGGACACATCAGTCACTACCAATGTGTCCGGTCTGCAGCTTTCCGGGCAGGGCGTGCGGGCAGGGCAGGGGGCCAGCACATCGTCGACGTAGACGAGCACCCAGCACGCCACTCTGTCGTCGCCAACTCTGAAATAGAGGGCCTCGTCGACCTGGCTCTTACTCCAACCAGCACCAGTCAGCACAGCGTCGAGCGCAGAGTACCACAACAGGGGGCTTTGCTTCAGCCCATAGAGGCTCTTCAACAGCTTGCAGACGCGGCCAGTTCCGTCGTTGTAGTAAGTCGGCTGGTCCATGTAGAGCACGCGGTCAAGCTTGCTCTGCAAGAAGGCATTCTTCATGTCTAACTGCATGAGGTGCAGGTCAAGGACGGCGACGATGCTCAGGAAATCCGCAGCGTGACGTGGCTTCCGACCAACGCATACGTCTCGTCGTAGTCGGCTTCGTAGACCTGCGTGAAGCCCTTCACCACCAGGCGCGCCTTTTCGCGGGCAACCGTGTCGTCGACATGGTACTTTGTCGTCACAACCCAGCGGTTCTTCATGACATTGAGGCTCTCCACCAGCTCCCATGTGCCGCTGGAGAAGAGACTTCGAATTTCCTCGTCCATCGCCGCTTTCACCACCTTGCCTTCCAGCTCGCTAACGCCTCCTTCACTGTCATGTTAGCGATGTCCCAGCGGTGCTCTAGGTCGGCGTGAATATCGGGGTCGAGCTCGGGCACACCAACATCGAAATGCGCATCGTCGAGCAGAGTGCTGTAGGAGATCAGCGGGAGGCACACATGGTGGCTCAGCCTCTCGGGAGGCTTGCCAAAGTTGGAGCGGGTGGAACATCGAACTGCAGGCTTGTCGGCAGAGACTTCCACCATGTCGCTGTCGCTGGACTGCTCTCCGGTTGACAGCTCCCCATCAGCGCCACCGATGGCTTCAACAACATTGTCCGATGTGCCATCGTCGAACTGCTGCCTCGTCGTCCGCTCCTCTGAAGCGTGCTCCTTGTTCGACGGCTCCTCTGAATCGCGCTTCTCGTTCGACGGCTCCCCTGTCGACGGCTTCTCTGAAACGCGCTTCTCGTTCGACGGCTCCCCTGTCGGCGGAGACCCCTCTCCAACGCAGACTTGTTTGCCGATCAGATTACGTCGACCGCCAGCGATGCCGACGGGCGGATCCGAATGCAACGCACCAATGCTCCCCTCATCGCTGGCGGCCGACGTCGATGCCGCCTTAAGCAGATTGGCAGCGAGCGATGGGGGGGAGGCGGGAAGAGGAGGAGGAGGAGGTTTTGACTAGGGTGGAATGGAGGGAGAAGGATCTTTAGAAGGACCATCGTCCTCGGATTCGAGCAACGAAATCGCCGCTGGCGACGGACCCGTCGGTGGAGAAATCTGCGTCCGCTCTAACACGGGCCCGTGCTCCACCTTCCACTCCTCCAGAGACATCACCACATAGAAGATTGCCTCCACGGTTGTGACAATGCGGTTGGCGGTGAGGTCTGGCACCTCCCATCCCTTGCTCTCTGGCGAAACACCAAGGTGAATTCCCCAGCGTGCCTTCGGTGCCAACTTTCCGCCGCACTGCTGCTCCGGGATCATGAATTGCACCATACAGCCCCACACGCGCGTCAGCGTGAGATCCGGCTTCTTCTCAAACAGCAGCTCGTACGGCGTCGTCCTCGGAGGAAGTGAAGCCCGTTCGAGGCAGTTGCGCACCCAGACGGCGTGGCGAAAGGCGAGGTGCCACAAGTGATGCTTCACCCCCATATGAAGCAGCATCGTCCGCACATATTCGATGACCGTGCGCATCTCCCGCTCCGCCATGCCATTCTGCTGCGGAGTATAGGGGGAGGTGAGGTTGTGGAGGATACCATTGTCCTCGAGCAGGTCGGTGAATGCCCTACCGAGGAACTCCCCTCCGCGGTCAGAGCGCAGCCATTTCACCGACTTAGACGTCTGACGCTCCACCTCCTTCAACCTCTTCTCGAACACTCCAAGCACATCGCTCTTTCTCACGATCGGATGGACCCACACAAAGCGAGTCTTGCGGTCCTTGATGAAGGGGCCACGCGAAAGGGGCCGCAGAGGTCAATGTGCACGACTTCGAGCGCTGTTTCAGCGTCCGATCCCTTCTCCGGAAAAAAGAGGAGAAAAAAGCGGCTCCCATCCATGGCGGCCACACGAAAGGGGCCGCAGAGGTCAATGTGCACGACTTTGAGCGCGGTTTCAGCGTCCGATCCCTTCTCCGGAAAAGTATGACGCGCCAGCTTGCCGCCGACACAGGAGGTACACGGCACATCAGCTCCAGTTGACTTCTCGATGTCCAGGCCGATGGCAACTTCATGTTTCGCCAAACTCATAGTTGTGTCAATGCCGACATGCACAAGCCTTGCGTGCCACTTAACCGGCTTGGACTGCGTCGCCAATACGATCGTCCGCAGAGCAACTGCTTTTGCTGAAGATGTAGTCGATTTCGAGGAGCAGGGGCGGAGGTCGGTGCAGAGGACTCGGCCGGTGTAGCGTGCTCGACCGAGCACATCTCTTGCAGCGGAAACGAGCAGCATCTCGTCACCCTCGTTCTGCAGCTTCACGCAGTTTTCCTTCAGCTGACCAGTAGGTTCGCGTGCACGCCCGGAACGTACAACACGTCGGGAATGAGAATCGGCTTCCCGATCTCCCCTATTAGAGCAACTGTGCTATGGCCTTTGACGTTCTGAAGCGCCCCGTTGAACCCGCGCACGTGACGGATTTCTCGTCCTGGCTTCATTTCGACGAAGGCCTCTCGCATTCCCATCAGGTGATGGGAGCAGCCACTATCGAGGAGAACCACAGTTGGATTCGCGTGCACAGCTGTTGCGACCGCCTGGAAGTCAGCTCCAGCCTCTCGCGCCAGCGAAATATTTGGCTTAACCACGCCAATCATCGACCAAAAGGCTTCCGTTCCGCTCGTGGTACCAGCCTCTGATGTCGACGGCGATTTCGACGACGCATGCTTCTCCTTCCGCGGCTTGTCTCGACGCCGACGATCGTCGTCAGACTTCTCGTCCTCTGATCGATTGGCTTTTCGCGGCGTCCTCTCTGATCGTCGTCGGACTCGTCGCGGTCAGGGAAGTCATACGAGAGATGATCAGGGTCTCCGCAAATGTAGCAGCGTCGTCCTCCTCAACGCGAACCACTTCTTCCGCGATCATTGCCCTTCTCAGACTTCCCGCGATCAGCGCTCTCCGTAGACTTGGTTTTGGATGACTTTCCGCCACCGCCTCCACCTCCGCCCAACTTCCCACGCTGCCCCGTCTGACGTCCCTGCTTCGTCGGAGCGACGTAGTTGGCCTGCGGAAGGAGCTCTGAAGACCGCTCAGACTCCTGCATGAACTCATCGTGGATGATGTGACTCGAAAGCGAATCCTTGTTCAGAGTCTCGCGCGCGCCGGGCATGATCAGCATCCGTCGCATCATACTGTAGCTTGAGGGGAGGCCATTGATGACATGTGTGACATACGACGTCACCGAGTACTCGAAGACAGCCATCCACATATCGGCCAAAATTCGCCGCGCTCAATTGCAGTACTCGGTCGCCGATTCCTGCTCGCTCATGCGAATGTTGGCCAATCTCTTCTCCAGTTGGCTGATGTAGAGGTCGCCGGTCGCTTTGTAGGTGCGCATGACGTACTGCCACGCTTAGTAGCCAGCGTCCACTCGAAGTCGGCACGGCTTCAGCGCGAATTGCACCAGCGGCGAACATCACCTCGAAATGACCATGAAGGTTAGAAGGTGAGCAGCGCGAAATTCCGCCAACAGTTCAGAGTCGTCTTCGTCCGGCATCTCCACCTTGCCGTCAACGAACTTCTTCAATCCGGTGATCTCCAGCTGGGATTCGATTGACTCAATCCATGTGAACAAGTTATGTCGTCCTTCGAGCGGCTTCGGCACAGCGATCTTGTCCGGCGAAAATTTGATGTAGCCGTACGCCGGAGCGATGCCTCCGTCTCGACCAGCCGACGCATGAGTCGCCGAAGTCGGCCTGGCTCCACTCCGCTGAGGAGAAAGGCGTCGACCATCAATATTGCCGTTCGAGCTTCCAGCTGCTGCCGTTGACCGCAGCACTTGCGCTTGCACTCAACCTACGCCGACGTCAGCAGCCCGAATGTCAAACATTATATGTGTTACTGTCTGGTAGGCTACATTGGGTTTAGCCTTAGGGGGTACAATATTCTAGGTTTTCCTACTTGTACTTCCAATCTTGATAGTCCAACCACTTCTCTCATTCTGACATGGTACTACGAGCCTAGGCTAGGAACCTAGGACCGAACGTTCCTAAGGGCCCACCGTTCCGCTAGTAGCGCCCTCGTGCGCCCTCTCTTAATCGCGCCCTCGTGCGCCTCGCTCCTAGTGCGCCCTCGAGCGCCCCGTTTTTTAGGTCGCGTAGCCCGCTAACCGCCTGCGCGCGGCCCGTTTTTTGCCCGCGCAGCCCGCTAGCCGCCCGCGCCCGGCCCGTTTCTAGTGCGCGCGACCCCGTAGCCGCCCACGCCGTCGACGCCGTCCATGCGTAGCCCACCCTGGCCTCGCGCGGCCCCTAGAGCAGCTTGCGAGCTGCCCGTCGACCGGCGCGCGCCGCCACCTTGCCCAAGCAGGCCGCCGCCCGTACGTAGGCCGCCGCCCACGCATAGGCCGCCGCCCACGCGTAGGCCGCCACCCGTGCCTAGGCCGCCGCCAGCACGTAGGCCGCCGCCTCGAACCGCGCGCCGGCCCACCCTCTCTCCCCGAGCCGCGCCGCGCCGTCCTGCCCGAGCCGCGCCGTCCTGCCCGAGTCGCGCCGCCCTGACCGAGCCGCACTGCCCTACTGTGTACCACCTGCAGCACCTGCTGCTCCTGCTACTGCTACTGCTACTCCTCCTACTGCTACTACTGTTCTTACTGCTGCTACTGCCACTATGGTCAGTCCTACCGTTCTCACTTTTGACGCTGAGGGCCGTCCGATCAATTTTGACGTTTGGCTCGATGACCTGCACCTGTTCCTCCAGATCACTTCCAAGGATGATGTTTCCCTGTTTGACCACACGTCCGGTGTAGCCCCCGCTCCTACTGCTACTGCTGACAGTACAGCTCGCTCACAGTGGCAGACCCGTGATGCTCACGCTCGCCTAGCCGTTCGCAGCCACCTGCCGTTAGATGAGCGCGAGCACTTTGGCCAGCATAAGACCGCTAAGGAGCTGTACGATGTTGTAGGCCGTCTCTCGCTGCCCTACCTCTTCCCCGATCTGTCTGCCTTTGCCACTGTAGCTGACCTCATCACTCACCTTCGTACTAGTGATCTCCGCTACCGTGCCGTGCTCCCCCCCAATTTCCTAGCCAAGAACCCTCCCTCGATGTACCTCACACTCTACCACCTAGTCACCCGCCTCCCTGACTCCCTTCGCACCGTCAGGGACCACTTTCTCGCCCTCTCCCCCACCGACCTCACTGTCGACCTGCTCGAGAAGGAACTCCTAGCAGCTGAGAAGTGCATTGTAGCTGTAGGTGCCTCTCGTGGCGACCCTCGCACTCCCTTCTTTGAGGGGTGCTCCCCCTCCCCCCTCCTCCCCTCCATTGCATCTGCTGCTGCCGTCGACTACCTCGGTGCTGAGGGGGTCGGGGCTGCGTCTGCTCCTAGTGGGAGGCGCAAGGGCGGCAGGGGCAAGGGGGGCAGGAGTGGCGGAGGTGGCGGCGGGGGCGGCGGTGGTGGAGGGGGTGGAAGGGGCGGGGGTGGTGGCAGTGGTGGGAGTGGCGCTGGTGGTGGGGGGGTCAGTGGTGGAGCAGGGGGTGGTGGCGGCGGAGGTGGTGGGGGTGGTGGGGGTGGTGGTGGCAGTGGTGGCGGCAGTGGAGCTGGTGGCGGGCGCGGTGGAGCGGTGCAGCGTGGGGGGTTCGGCGGTGGCCAGAGGCAGCAGCAGCAGCGTCCTGGCGAGACTCCCTCGCCCCAGCAGCTCCGTGAGTGGTACTCTCAGCGTGGGGGCTCTGGGGGTGGAGGAACCTGCCCGTACGTCATCCGCACAGGTGACCGCACTGGCCAGACCTGTGGGAGGTTCCACACGGCGCAGCGCTGCTTCTTTCGTCTCGACGACGCCTGGCGCGAGCAGTTTCCTGAAGCCTCTAAGCTGCCCCGCTGGGCTGATCTGCTTAAAAAGAACATTGATATATTTGCTCTTGATTTTGATGCTATCCTTGGTGCCATGTATGCATTGACTAATAGTGTTGAGGGTGACTGTTACCTGGGTGTACCGCCCGACCCGGGTATTGGGACCAGTGAGACTGCTGCTCTAGGTGCTAGTGCGTCTGCTGCCCTAGGTCCTGGTGAGGCTGCTGCCCTAGGTGCTAGTGAGTCTGCTGCTCCAGGTGCTCGTGCGTTTGAGCTAGCTGGTACTGCGTCTACTGAGGCACTGCACACTTTCACACTGGACTCGGGTGCTTCCCGCTGTTTCTTCCGTGACCGCACTGTCCTTGAGCAGCTAGCTCGGCCAGTTGCTGTCTCCCTCGCTGACCCCTCTGGGGGCCCGGTCCTTGCGACCTCCTCAACTGTCCTCCCTTGTCCTGCGGTCCCGTCCGGCACCCTGTCGGGTCTTTACCTCCCCTCGTTCTCTACGAACTTGGTGGCGGGCTCTGCTCTCCAGGACGGGGGTGTGCACCAGTTCATCCCTGCCTATGAGCGTGTGACCCACTGTACGTGTGCTCGGACGGGTCGCCACCTAGCTACCTTCACTCGGCAGCCGGGGTCGGACATGTACTCACTGACCACTGAGTCCCCTCAGGTACATGAGTCTACGTCTGCGTCAGGTCAGCTGACGGCCCCCTGCTCGTATCGCTCCCTGTCGCACCAGACACTTCTCTGGCACCACCGTCTTGGTCACCCCTCCCTGTAGCGCCTTCGTGGCATACACTCCTGGTACCTTGTCTCTAGTCTTCCCAGGGTTCTCCCTCCCCTCCCACCCTCGCCTGCTCCTCCCTCTCTTCCCTGTGTCGAGGGGCGGCAGCGCGCCAACCCTCACTCCTCCTCGTTCCATCCCACTGAGGCTCCCCTGCAGACTCTCCACCTGGACGTGTGGGGCCCAGCCCGCGTCCGTGGACAGGGCCACGAGCGGTACTTCCTGCTGGTCGTCGACGACTACACGCGCTACACCACGGTCTTCCCCTTGCGCACCAAGGGTGAGGTCCCTGATGTTTTGATCCCTTGGATCCGCGCTGCTCGTCTCCAGCTCCGCGAGCGGTACCAGTCGGACTTTCCCCTCCTGCGTCTGCACTCTGACAGGGGTGGTGAGTTTTCCTCCGACCTCTTGGCAGCCTACTGTGCGGAGCACGGCATCCGCCAGACGCTCACACTTCCGGCCTCTCCACAGCTGAGCGCCACATTGGCTTAGTCATGGAGGTCGCTCGTACCTCCATGATCCATGCGGCTACCCCCCATTTCCTGTGGTCGTTTCCAGTCCAGTACGCTGCGCATCAGCTCAACCTCTGGCCCCGTGTCTCTGCTCCGGAGACCTCGCCCACACTGCGTTGGACGGGGGAGGTTGGCGATGCGTCGGTGTTCCGGGTCTGGGGATGTCGAGCCTTTGCTCGCGATACGTCCGCGGACAAGCTCTCCTCCCGTGCCGTTCCCTGTGTCTTCCTTGGCTTTGTCCCTGACGTGCCTGGCTGGCAGTTTTACCACCCCACCTCGCGCCGTGTCTTCCCCTCTCAGAACGTCACTTTTGACGAGTGCACACATGGAGTTGTGGATGGCGTTGCGATGTGATGATGTGTGCAGCCATGTCAGCCCACGTGGTTCATGTGACTCACGGGTCCATTGCATCACCTCACTACCGAACAGCTCTCTGACCATCCACAGTATATACCCTCTTCCTTACCCACTTTCCCACTCATGTGTATCCACCAGACGATTCTGCTTCTCCCACTCATGTGACATATCCTCTTTTTTCCTCAACTTTGTTGCTCCTATCAAGCAGAAATTGAGCATGTCATACAGACAGCTCAAAAACTCTCTCTCTCTCTCAAATGTGCAAGACTTCGGAGCAATTAGGCCAAAGCCTTGCCAAATGTGCCATAATTGATGGAACGGCTGCAATTATGCCACGGGATGTTTCAGATTTGCAAGTCCATAATTAGAGGCCGTATACTGTATGTGTCTCAAACCATCTACATTTGTGAAACTAAGTGATGACAATATGGTTGATGAGTATCCGGTTAAAACAAACTTTCGGGTATCTTAGTGCCAAAGTGAAGGCTTTGTTATTCAGGTCTTGGGGGGTTTATGGGCAAATGACAATCGCCAGTCTGTGGGAATTTCCCCCCGTTTTGTCCCTTGAATTATCTCTCGCGGCATATCGCAAAGTTCGGAGGAGGTTCGGGGGTGTAAACCAAACCTGAAATCTGGCTGGGTTATCGTTCGTGGTGTCAGATGATATGCGAGGCGACGACCACGGGCCATCAATCATACGTGAGAGGAGAGGGATCCGCAAGACAATGTGCAACACATTTGTAGCTTGTTGTAAGGGATTTTCTCGGCATTCCTTGTCAAACATTATATATGTTCTGCTTGTGTAGGCTACAGTGGGTTAGCCTATAGGGGGTACACAATTCTAGGGTTTCCTACTTGTACTCATTTCACTGCTAGTTCATTCACTTTTCCTGTTCGCTGATTCTCACATGGTATCGAGCAGGTTCCCCTGTGGGAACTGTTCGTAGGGCCCACCACCGCTACCTCTTAACTTTTTTTTTTCCATGCCCGGAGCGCGATCCGGGCCCTAGTACTTCTCGATCTGCCCTAGTGCTCTGAAGGCCGCCCGCCCTAGCGCCCGAGCGCCGCCGCCCTTGCGCCCTGACGGCCGCCCGCCCTAGTGCCCTGACGGCCGCCCGCCCTAGCGCCCTGACGGCCGCCCGCCCTAGCGCCCGAGCGCCGCCCGCCCTAGCGCCCGAGCGCCGCCCGCCCTAGCGCCCGTGCGCCGCTCGCCCTAGCGCCCCGACGGCCGCCCGCCCTAGCGCCCTGACGGCCGCCCGCCCTAGCGCCCGAGCGCCGCCCGCCCTAGCGCCCGAGCGCCGCCCGCCCTAGCGCCCGTGCGCCGCTCGCCCTAGCGCCCTGACGGCCGCCCGCCCTAGCGCCCTGTCGGCCGCCCGCCCTAGCACCTGAGCGCCGCCCGCCCTAGCGCCCGAGCGCAGCTCGCCCTAGCGCCCGAGCGCCGCCCGCCCTTGCGCCCTGACGGCCGCCCGCCCTGACGCCTGAGCGCCGCCCGCCCTAGCGCCCTGACGGCCGCCCGCCCTGACGCCTGAGCGCCGCCCGCCCTAGCGCTCTGACGACCGCCCGACCTGACGCCTGAGCGCCGCCCGTCGTCGCCCCAGCGCCCTAGCGCCTGACGCCCGCGAGCCGCCCGTCGCAGCAGCCCGTGAGCTGCCTGTACGCCGCCCGCCGAGCCGCCCGTGCACCCGCCCAGCGTGAGCCGCCCACGACCGCCCAGGCTGCCGTCCCCTTCTACCGGCCCCGCAACTGCACATACTGGCCCCGCCGCTGCACCTACCGGCCCCCACCACCCACCCCCCCTTTTCCCGTCGCCTGTCGAGGCGACCTGAGGGGGCCGCTTGCGGTGTGTGGCCTCCCCTGCTTCTCCTCCTCATTCATCGCTCACCTGCAGCAGCCGAGCCGCCCCACCGCCGAGCCGCCCTGCACCCGAGCCGCCCAGCAGCCGAGCCGCCCTGCCGCCGAGCCGCCGGGTCGCTAAGCTGCTGAGCTGCAGTTGCTGCCGAGCCGCCCTGCCGCCGAGCCGCCGAGTCACCGAGCTGCTGAGCTGCAGTTGCTGCCGAGCCGCCTTGCCGCCGAGCCGCCCGAGTCGCCCGAGCCGCCGAGCCGCCGAGCTGCCGAGCCGCTGAATCGCCGAGCCTACTCTTCCCACCACTGGTGAGCTCTTGCCCTACTAGCACGCTGCGCGTCGCCTGCTTGCCTGCCTGCCTGCCTTTTGGCTTGCCTGGCTGCCTGCCTTCCTGCTGCTAGTCCTGCTCCTGCTTCTACTTGCGGAGCCAGATGCAGCCCCAGCGACGCCTGCGTGAGTCCCTCACGCCCCAGCAGCTGCGTGAGTGGTACGCTGGTTGGGGCTGTAGGGGTGGCGACGCTACTCCTACTTCCACTCCTGCTGCTTCTACTCGTGGTGGCGGCCAGATGCAGCTCCCGCGACCCTCTCGCATGTCTCTGACGCCTCGCCAGCTTCGTGAGTGGTACGCTCAGAGTGGAGGGTCTCTCAGTGCTGTTCGCTGCTCTTACGTGATTCGCACTGGTACTCGGACTGGTCAGCCTTGTGGGACACGTAGTCATAGACAGTCCCGCTGCTTCGCCCGTCTGAGCGACGCCTGGCGTACCGTGTTTGGCGACGAATAGAGCTTCCCGACTGGGTGGAGTTGCTTAGGCAGAGGGTAGATATATATGCTCTTGACTATGATGCTATTCTCACTGCCATGTATGCATTGCCTACTAGTGCTGATCGTGCCGGTCACCTGTGCGTCCCGCCTGACCCAGGTATAGGACCTGCTGCTCTAGCTACTGGTGAGGCTGCTGCTCTAGGTGCTAGTGAGTCTCCTGCTCCAGGTACAGGTGCGGCTGCTGCTCTAGGTGCTAGTGAGTCTGCTTCCTCAGGTGCGGGTGAGGCTGCGCTCTCAGGTACCGCGTTGGCTTCGGCCTCCCTCACCTTTACACTTGACTCTGGGGCTTCTCGCTCCTTCTTTCGAGACCGCACCACACTCACGCCGCTTGGTCGGCCGGTTGCTGTCTCCCTGGCTGACCCCTCTGGGGGTCCTGTCCTCGCCCACTTCTCCACTGTCCTCCCGTGTCCGGCTGCCCCCTCGGGCACCCTGTCTGGCCTGTACCTCCCCTCGTTCTCGACGAACTTGGTGAGTGGTGCAGACCTGCAGGATGCGGGGGTTCACCAGTTCACTCCTGCGAGTCAGCGGGTGACCCACTGCACGGACGCACGCACAGGCCGGCACCTGGCCACGTTCTCGCGTCGGCCGGGGTCGAGCCTCTACACCCTGACCACTGAGTCTCCTCCTGTCCACGCGTCCGGTCAGGTAGCAGCGTCGGGTCAGGTGTTTGCTGCTGCGTCCAGGTCTGGTCCTGAGTCTGCCCCCTGTTCGTGTCGCCTCCTGTCTCAGGAGACTCTTCTGTGGCACCACCGTCTAGGCCACCCCTCCTTGCCCCGTCTTTGGGGCATGGCTTCCCGTGTCCTTGTCTCTGGTCTTCCCCAGTCTCTCCCTCCCCTTCCTTCGGGACCAGGACCTTCCTGTGTCCCCTATATCGAGGGGCGCCTCAGGGCTGCTCCTCACTCCTCCCAGTTTCCCCCGACAGAGGCTCCTCTGCAGACGCTTCACATGGACGTGTGGGGCCCGGCCCCCGTCCGTGGGCAGGGTCACGAGCGCTACTTCCTGTTGGTGGTTGACGACTACTCGCGTTACACCTCAGTCTTCCCCTTGCGCAGCAAGGGTGCTGTCACTGAGGTGCTGATCGACTGGATCCGCGAGGCTCGTCTCCAGCTCAGGAGGAGCTTCGGCTCGGACTTTCCTGTTCTGCGTCTGCACTTTGACCGAGGTGGGGAGTTCTCCTCTCGCATTCTGCGAGACTACTGTCGTGCACAGGGGATCCGCCAGACCTTTACGCTTCCGGACTCTCCACAGCAAAATGGGATTGCTGAGCGCCGCATTGGCATGGTCATGGATGTCGCTCGTACGTCCATGATGCATGCGGCTGCCCCCCATTTTCTGTGGCCGTTTGCGGTTCGGTACGCGGCGCATCAGCTCAACCTTCACCCCAGGGTCTCTCGGCCCGCGATGTCCCCAGTGTTACTGTGGACGGGGAAGGTCGGCGATGCGTCTGCGTTCCGTGTCTGGGGATCTCGGGCGTTTGTCCGCGACTTGTCTGCGGACAAGCTGTCCCCCCGTGCTGCTCCCTGTGTCTTCCTTGGCTTCCCCCCTGACACTCCAGGGTGGCAGTTCTACCACCCCTCCTCTCGTCGTGTTCTGTCCTCCCAGGACGTCACGTTCGACGAGTCAGTCCCCTTCTACCGCCTCTTCCCCTACCGTACTCCTTCCCTCCCCCCCCCACCGGACTTCCTGGTGCCAGTTCCCCCCCCGGTAGACCCCCTCCCCCCTCAGGTTCCTGCCCCTTCAGGTGTGTCCCAGGTAGACACAGTCGAGCCAGTCGAGGTTGCTGCTGAGTCTGGTCCTGCTGCGGGTGCAGAGCCTGGGGGTGCTACGCCTGCGGGTGCTGAGCTTGGGGGTGCTGCTGCTGGGGGTGCTGAGCCTGGGGGTGCGAGGCCGGGGGGTGCTGAGCTTGGGGGTGCTGCTGGTGGGGGTGCTGAGCCGGGGGGTGCTACGTCAGGAGCTGCTGAGCCTTGGGGTGCTGAGCCTGGAGGTGCGGAGCCTGCGACTGCTGGGCGGGAGCCGCTCTCTCCACAGGAGCTGCGCGAGTGGTTTGCTCGCCGCTGGAGGCGTGCTGCTGGAGCTGGAGCTTCTTCGCCTGCTGAGGGTGCTGAGTCTGGAGCTGCTGAGCCTGGAGGTGCTGAGTCTGGAGCTGCTGAGCCTGGGGGTGCTATGTCTGGAGCTGCTGTGCCTGGGGGTGCTGAGTCTGGAGCTGCTGAGCCTGGGGTTTCTCCTGCTGCTGCGTCTCGCCGGGAGCCCCTCTCTCCACAGGAGCTGCGCGAGTGGTTTGCTCGCCGCTGGAGGAGTGCTGCTGGAGCTGGAGCTTCGTCGACCGTCGAGGGTGCGGGTGCTGCCGGTCCCGGAGCTGCTGGGCCTGCGGGTCCTACTGGAGCTGGAGCTGCTGAGGGTGTTGGTGCTGAGACTACTGCTGTCTGTCCTGGCGGTGGTTCTGCTGCTGGTGCTGCTGGAGGTCCTGCCGCTGGAGGTGTTGGTGGCGCTGGTGCTGTCGCTGTGGGTGCTGGTGCTGTCCCTGCTGAGTTTGGAGCTGCCACGCGGCCTCGGCCGTACTTCGTTCCGCTCCTACAGCAGGTTCTTGGTCTTTCTCCTTCGGTAGAGTGTCCACAGCCTGTCCAGTCGCAGTCACTGTTGGAGCCTTCCTCTCCTCTGCCTGCTCCCTCTCCTTACACTGGTCCTACTGGAGGTCTTGCTGAGCGTCGTGAGCCTGCGTCTCGTCCCGCGTCGCCTGTTCGTGCTGCTCGCGCTAGTGGTCGCGGTTCGCGTCAGCGTCCTCCTCCTGTCCCTGGCACGCACCGGATGTCTCTGCGTCCGTCCACTGCTCCTCTGCGTGCCCCTTTGCCTTCTCCTCCTGAGTCCTCTCTTCCTGCGCTTGCCGACCCTGAGTCGGACTCTCTTCGCGCTGCCAGTCCTACTGTCACGCGTCTGCTTGCTACTGTCGTCACTGACCCCTCTTTTGAGTCCACTGCTGCGTCTGCCCTTGTCGCTGAGCTCGTCGACTTTGCTGCTCGCTGTCGTCTCGACTACGCTGCTAGTCTTGTTGCTGAGTCTGCGTCTGTCTGTCCTCCGTCCGTCGGGGGTGAGTGTGCTCTTGGCACGGACGTCCTAGAGGACAGGCAGGAGGAGTTACAGTGTCTAGCGGCTGCTTCACCTCATCTCGCGTCTGTACTGCTTGCCCCTGAGGGAGACCCGGATGCACTAGACATCCCGACTCCGCGTTCTTACGCGGAGGCCGTAGAGGGTCCCTACTCCTCTCAGTGGCAGGCAGCTATGGATGCAGAGATGGCTTCCTGGAAGTCCACAGGCACCTACGTTGACGCGGTTCCCCCTCCTGGGGCGAACATCGTCAGTGGCATGTGGATTTTCAGGGTGAAGCGGCCGCCGGGTTCTCCGCCTGTCTTCAAGGCGCGTTACGTGGCTCGTGGCTTCAGTCAGCGGCAGGGAGTTGACTACTTTTAGACCTTCTCTCCCACCCCGAAGATGACCACTCTTCGGGTGCTGCTGCACATAGCCGCTCAGCGCGACTACGAGCTTCACTCTCTCGACTTCAGCACTGCGTTCCTGCAGGGTAGCCTGCACGAGGAGATCTGGCTGCGCCGTCCACCTGGCTTCACTGGGACTTTCCCTCCTGGCACCCAGTGGAGCCTCCGACGGCCAGTCTACGGTCTCCACCAGGCACCGCGTGAGTGGCACGACACACTGAGGACTACGCTTGCGGCTCTTGGGTTTGCTCCTTCTACTGCTGACCCGTCGCTGTTTCTGCGCACCGACACTTCACTGCCGCCGTTCTACATCCTCGTGTACGTCGACGACTTGGTCTTTGCCACAGCGGACACTGCTGGACTCGCCTACGTGAAGTCCGAACTGCTGAAGAGACACACGTGCACAGACCTGGGTGAACTGCGCAGCTACCTTGGCTTGCAGATCACTCGGGACAGAGCACGCCGCACCATTACTTTGACTCAGTCACACATGGTGCAGCAGGTCCTTCAGCGCTTTGGCTTCACGTACTCCTCGCCTCAGGCCACTCCTCTGCCTACTCGCCACTCACTCTCAGCTCTGCCTTCGGATGAGTCCGTAGAGTCGAGTGGTCCGTATGCAGAGCTTGTTGGCTGCCTCATGTACCTGATGACCTGCACACGACCTGACCTTGCATACCCTCTGAGCATTCTTGCACGCTATGTTGCTCCTGGGAGACACAGACCAGAGCACATGGCTGCAGCGAAGAGGGTATTGCGCTACCTGTGCAGTACGTCGGGCATGGGGCTAGTGCTTGGAGGGCGGAGTCCAGTGGTCCTTACCGGCCACGCGGACGCTTCTTGGGCTGACGACCAGGCTACGCAGCGGTCGTCACAGGGTTACACCTTCAGCCTTGGTTCCGGCTCTGTCTCGTGGCGGTCTACTCGCTCGTCTTTGGTTCTCGGCTCCAGTTGTGAGGCTGAGATCTACGCCGGGGCCATGGCTGCACAGGAGCTTCGCTGGCTCACCTACCTGCTGACTGACCTTGGAGAGCCACCTCGTTCTCCTCCAGTGCTGTACGTAGACAACAAGGCCATGCTGGCCTTGTGTCGAGAGCAGCGCTTGGAGCACAGAACGAAGCACATTGCTCTCCGCTACTTCCTTGCTCGTGAGCTGCAGCAGCGTGGTCAGTTGCGACTTGCGTACGTGGCCTCTGAGGCCAACACTGCTGATGTGTTCACCAAGGCACTCGCGCCTTGTGACCATCAGCGCTTTTGCACCCAGCTGGGTCTTGTGCCTGTCTTGCCTCACTTGCTCTCCTCTTGACTTCACTTGTACTGTGACATATATATATACCTGCTCTTGCTTGTCTAGTTTTATATATATGTCTGTACTCCTGCATGTGAACTGGCCTCTGGCCCTGCTCTTGTGCTCGGACTGTGTGGTGACTTTGTGATCCACCCTGAGCTTGCTTTGCTTTGCTTGACTGGTCTTGTGACCCCTTGTTCTCCCCCACTTTGCCTATGGGGGTGTGTCAAACATTATATATGTTCTGCTTGTGTAGGCTACAGTGGGTTAGCCTATAGGGGGTACACAATTCTAGGGTTTCCTACTTGTACTCATTTCACTGCTAGTTCATTCACTTTTCCTGTTCGCTGATTCTCACATTCCTTACGGGGCCGACTACATCGCGTACAGCAACAGCCGATTGTTCGCCCGTTACTGCTAACGGAACTTCGCCGACTTCGCGCGCACTGTTTTGCCAAACCTCGCACTGCTGGCATGGCCGTATCGGCCTACGCTTCGGGACTAGCCCGAGCCTCGCTCCAGCGTAGCACTAGCAAGCTCGCACGCACCGCGTTACCGTTTTGCATGTTTCGCGTATAAATGTTCGCTCGTGCCTTCGCTCACATTTTGTACTCGTTTGACACCTTAGTGCAATTCTCGCTACCTCGATTCATTGCACCCGTAACACTTGGTTATCAGAGCCCCTTTCTTTCGGACCGCGCATCTCCGCACACCAGAAAATCAACTTTTGATTTTTCACTCGAAGGGACTCACGCACCTTAGCCCCTAGGAGCCGCTGTCCTCGCGTTCTCTCGTAAACGCGTGCAGCCACGACTGCGCCTAGACTAAGACGAGCCGACGCCCTTCGTCATGGCTGAAAATGTGGACGTCACCACCCTCACGCAGGAGCGTTTGAACGATCTGCTGCGACAGCTGCACGAAAGCTCCGAGGAAATCGCGGCATTAACGGCAGAACGCTCATCGCTGCAAAATGACCTCATGAGGGCACAACAAGCACAATCTCAAGCACCTGGCACTCCGATTCAACCTGCACCCTCAACATCACAACACGGGAGTGTGAGGCAACCCGCGAGCGCGGCCAGTGATGGCGTCGTCCGCCCTGACGGAGACGACGACCACGGCACGACACACCCCAGAGCGACGCCTGCGGCCCCAAGTCAGCCTCGCGTCACGATTTCGGCACCAACCCACGATTCGGGACTGCCGTCACCGATGCCACTGAAGCCGCAGCGCCCGCCATGCTTTGACCCGAGTCAACGGGGTGGTCCTACCGTCCAGGCGTGGTTGTTCACAATGAATGTCTTCTTCGACGCCAACTACGTCTCGGAGGACTCGGCGAAGATTCGATACGCCGTGTCGTTGCTGCAAGGACCCGCCATGGACTGGTGGCGCGTCATCGTCACGAAGCCGACCGACTACGCGACACTACCGACACGGGAAGGACAAACCGGACCCTGGGCGCCGTCGTATTTCGTGGAGGTGCCCCAGTATCGCACGTGGGACGCGTGGTGCGCAGGTCTGCGCGCTCGATTTGAGCCAATCGCGGCCTCGATCTCGGCGCGACAGAAGCTCCGCACTTGGCGCCAACTCGGTTCCGTCCAGGATTACACGAGCGGATTTCTGGCGCTATGCGAGCAGGTGGGCTACATGCATGAGAGCGAACGCATCGACCGCTACATCGGCGGCCTGAAGCAGGACATCGCTCAGGAAATCCAGCTTCGCGGCGTCACTGAGTTTCAGGAAATTCTCGCTATGGTGGAGAAGCTCGACTTCTTTCGCCGACCGAGACCGGGGTCCTACGGAAACAACACCTGGGGACATCGGCCTCGTGGGACGAACGAGAGCGCCACGATACGCGCCGTCGCCGCAAATGCCGCTGCCGCACCGTTCAAAGGGCGCTGCTTTGCGTGCAATCGGCCGGGACATCGCAAGAGCGAATGCCCGGAAAACGCTAAGGGAAAGGGGGAAGCCGAGCAGCAGACACAGACCAAGCAGCAGGGAAACGCTGGAAGTCAGTAGCAGACGGGCCCTCTACTGACAGGTCACGCCGCTCGCCCGAGCCAACCGACCCTCACCGAGTGATTGTGCCGGTTCACGCAATCGACCACACCCGGCCGAATAAGGAGGGTACCACGGTAGACAGCCCTATACTGCTCAGTGGGAAAATTGGGACGGACTTAGTTAAAATCTTCGTAGACGGGGGAGCCAGCCACAGCCTCATTAACACTGCTACAGCACGAAAACTGCGACTGCCACTGGACCGATGCTTACCTGAGATCGACGCACGACTGGTAGACGGCACGCCGCTGGCAATACGGGAACGCGTAGACCGAGTTCGGATTCGATGCGGGGGTAACTTCACGTTTAGCCAGGAAATGCTCGCAACGACCCTCGACGGAACCGACATTTTACTCGGGCGTGATTGGCTGCGACGACATAATCCGCGAATTGACTGGACGACGGGTGACTGCATCGTGCGAGTGAACGGTAACAACATCGCCTTACCTCGCTGGGGATCGCCTGAGTCTTCGTCGGTGCGTGTCAATGCGATCACGATGAAACGCGCTGTAGCGGCCGGAGCTGACGTGTACGCGGTTGACATTCGAGAAGCCGAGGCAGCAGACAAGGGAGGGGATTTACAGAAACTGCTAACCGACGTACCGAGTGATCTGGCAGCACTGTTAATACGATACAGTGACATTTTCCCGGATGACTTACCGACGGGACTGCCACCTCAGCGACCGCACGATCACAGGATAGACCTGGAACCGGGGGCACAGCCAACAGTACAGCGACAGTTCAGACTGACCCAACCCGAACTAGACGAACTAAGGAAGCAGCTCGATTACCTGCTCGAGAAAGAATTCATTCGCCCTAGCTCGTCGCCCTTCGCCGCACCAATACTGTTCACACCGAAAAAGGACGGGGGTTTTCGCATGTACATCGACTACAGGGCACTGAACAGGGTTACCATCAAATCCCGTTACCCCATCCCACGAGCCGACGAACTGATTGACCAACTGCGCACAGCCCGGGTTTTCTCGAAAATCGACCTCCGAGGAGGCTACCACCAAATCCGCGTCAACCCACCCGACTGCCCTAAAACCGCATTCCGAACACGCTACGGATCCTTCGAATACACCGTCATGCCATTCGGACTGACCAACGCCCCCGCCACTTTCCAAATGACCATGAACGAAGCATTCCGCCCACTTTTAGATAAGTGCGTCATCATTTATCTGGACGACATACTGATTTACAGCCCTGACAGAGCACAGCACTTACAAGACATCGAAGCAGTTTTTAAAATCCTGAGTGAGAACCGCCTACTGACCAAAGCATCTAAGTGTGAGTTTTTACAGGACCGCCTGGAGTTTTTGGGACATGTTATTTCAGCTGCAGGAGTGGAAATAGACCCGAAGAAAATTGCGACAATTCAGGCGTGGCACGCGCCGACCAACCTGACCGAGTTGCAGAGTTTTCTGGGGTTCGTCAACTACGTGCGTCGGCTCGTCCCCGACATGGCGAAGCTGACTGCCCCGTTGACCGACCTGCTGAGGAAGGGGGTTGAGTACACGTGGGGGGAGAAAGAGCAAGCTGCCTTCTCGGCCCTCAAAAATATTTTGTGCTCCCCGCCCGTCCTTCACATTGCAGATCCCCACCGTCCGTTCGAGCTCGTCACCGACGCAAGTGACATCGCTGTGGGAGCAGTACTGTTGCAGGACTTCGGGAACGGCCTCCAGCCAATCGCGTACGAGTCCCGCAAACTACACCCGCCCGAACGTAACTACCCGATACACGACCGCGAGATGCTAGCGATCGTGCACGCGTTCAAAGTTTGGCGATGTTACCTGACTGGCGCCGACGTGACAGTACGGACAGACCACCGTTCCCTACAGTACCTTCGCGCCCAACCGAATCTCAACCCACGACAGATTCGCTGGTTGGACTATCTCGAGTCCAATTTTCACTACACCGTTACGTACAAAAAAGGCGCATCCAACATCGCCGACGCTCTCACCCGCCCCACCGCCCAACTCCACGCCATCCTACTCGCCCAGACCAACCCGCTTTTAACTGGCCTATTCACCCACGGATACCGCACCGACCCATTCTTCACGACCGGAAGTTCACAGCAACTGGCAGAAGCAAAAGGAGTTTATTACGTAAAAACAGGCACCAACCGCATTAGGGTACCCGCGTACTCACTACTGAGGGAGCTGCTACTACAGGAGGCACACGACGGGATTACCTCGGGACATTTCGGGGTAGAAAAAACGCGACAGCAACTGCAGCGGTATTATTACTGGCCGGAGCTGTTGACCGACGTACAGCAGCACGTGGGCTCGTGCCCGACGTGTCAGGTGATGAAGAGTTCAAGGAAGCGGAAGGCGGGTCAATTGCAGCCGATCCCACCGCCCGAACGCGCCTGGCAGCAAGTAACCATGGACTTCGTCACAGGGTTACCTTCGAACCCTGGGGGTAACGACGCGGTGATGGTCGTCGTGGATAGGTTGACGAAGATGGCACACTTCGCTGCGTGCAAAAAGTCGATCTCAGCCGAAGAGACCGCTCGCCTGTTCATCGCAGCCGTTGTTCGCCTGCACGGGATACCAGCAGCAATTATCAGCGACAGGGACACGAAGTTCACCAGCAACTTCTGGAAGAACCTCTGGGAGCAGTTCGGGACCAGGCTACAGTTCAGTTCGTCGTACCACCCCGAGACCGACGGCCAAACGGAGCGGACGAATCAGACGATGGAGCAGTTGATCCGTGCCACGTGTGACGACCCCACGACCTAGGAGCAGCAGTTGCCGCTGATCGAGTTCGCGTACAACAACGCCACATCAGCCACGACGCAGCAGTCCCCGTTCTACCTGAACTATGGGCAAAACCCCACAGTGCCCATGACGCCGAGTCCGGACAACCCAACGCCACGTGCACAACAATTCGCCGAAATCCTGCAAGCTGCCCGCGCCAGAGCCGCCGAAGCAATAAAAAAGGCCAACGTCATCCCTAAGCGCAACGCTGATCGCCACCGCCGTCCTGTCACGTACCAATCTGGAGATTACGTGCTGCTTGACACGCAAAATCTGCGACTGCCCGACGTACCTGCTCGAGAAGGAACTCCTAGCAGCTGAGAAGTGCATTGTAGCTGTAGGTGCCTCTCGTGGCGACCCTCGCACTCCCTTCTTTGAGGGGTGCTCCCCCTCCCCCCTCCTCCCCTCCATTGCATCTGCTGCTGCCGTCGACTACCTCGGTGCTGAGGGGGTCGGGGCTGCGTCTGCTCCTAGTGGGAGGCGCAAGGGCGGCAGGGGCAAGGGGGGCAGGAGTGGCGGAGGTGGCGGCGGGGGCGGCGGTGGTGGAGGGGGTGGAAGGGGCGGGGGTGGTGGCAGTGGTGGGAGTGGCGCTGGTGGTGGGGGGGTCAGTGGTGGAGCAGGGGGTGGTGGCGGCGGAGGTGGTGGGGGTGGTGGGGGTGGTGGTGGCAGTGGTGGCGGCAGTGGAGCTGGTGGCGGGCGCGGTGGAGCGGTGCAGCGTGGGGGGTTCGGCGGTGGCCAGAGGCAGCAGCAGCAGCGTCCTGGCGAGACTCCCTCGCCCCAGCAGCTCCGTGAGTGGTACTCTCAGCGTGGGGGCTCTGGGGGTGGAGGAACCTGCCCGTACGTCATCCGCACAGGTGACCGCACTGGCCAGACCTGTGGGAGGTTCCACACGGCGCAGCGCTGCTTCTTTCGTCTCGACGACGCCTGGCGCGAGCAGTTTCCTGAAGCCTCTAAGCTGCCCCGCTGGGCTGATCTGCTTAAAAAGAACATTGATATATTTGCTCTTGATTTTGATGCTATCCTTGGTGCCATGTATGCATTGACTAATAGTGTTGAGGGTGACTGTTACCTGGGTGTACCGCCCGACCCGGGTATTGGGACCAGTGAGACTGCTGCTCTAGGTGCTAGTGCGTCTGCTGCCCTAGGTCCTGGTGAGGCTGCTGCCCTAGGTGCTAGTGAGTCTGCTGCTCCAGGTGCTCGTGCGTTTGAGCTAGCTGGTACTGCGTCTACTGAGGCACTGCACACTTTCACACTGGACTCGGGTGCTTCCCGCTGTTTCTTCCGTGACCGCACTGTCCTTGAGCAGCTAGCTCGGCCAGTTGCTGTCTCCCTCGCTGACCCCTCTGGGGGCCCGGTCCTTGCGACCTCCTCAACTGTCCTCCCTTGTCCTGCGGTCCCGTCCGGCACCCTGTCGGGTCTTTACCTCCCCTCGTTCTCTACGAACTTGGTGGCGGGCTCTGCTCTCCAGGACGGGGGTGTGCACCAGTTCATCCCTGCCTATGAGCGTGTGACCCACTGTACGTGTGCTCGGACGGGTCGCCACCTAGCTACCTTCACTCGGCAGCCGGGGTCGGACATGTACTCACTGACCACTGAGTCCCCTCAGGTACATGAGTCTACGTCTGCGTCAGGTCAGCTGACGGCCCCCTGCTCGTATCGCTCCCTGTCGCACCAGACACTTCTCTGGCACCACCGTCTTGGTCACCCCTCCCTGTAGCGCCTTCGTGGCATACACTCCTGGTACCTTGTCTCTAGTCTTCCCAGGGTTCTCCCTCCCCTCCCACCCTCGCCTGCTCCTCCCTCTCTTCCCTGTGTCGAGGGGCGGCAGCGCGCCAACCCTCACTCCTCCTCGTTCCATCCCACTGAGGCTCCCCTGCAGACTCTCCACCTGGACGTGTGGGGCCCAGCCCGCGTCCGTGGACAGGGCCACGAGCGGTACTTCCTGCTGGTCGTCGACGACTACACGCGCTACACCACGGTCTTCCCCTTGCGCACCAAGGGTGAGGTCCCTGATGTTTTGATCCCTTGGATCCGCGCTGCTCGTCTCCAGCTCCGCGAGCGGTACCAGTCGGACTTTCCCCTCCTGCGTCTGCACTCTGACAGGGGTGGTGAGTTTTCCTCCGACCTCTTGGCAGCCTACTGTGCGGAGCACGGCATCCGCCAGACGCTCACACTTCCGGCCTCTCCACAGCTGAGCGCCACATTGGCTTAGTCATGGAGGTCGCTCGTACCTCCATGATCCATGCGGCTACCCCCCATTTCCTGTGGTCGTTTCCAGTCCAGTACGCTGCGCATCAGCTCAACCTCTGGCCCCGTGTCTCTGCTCCGGAGACCTCGCCCACACTGCGTTGGACGGGGGAGGTTGGCGATGCGTCGGTGTTCCGGGTCTGGGGATGTCGAGCCTTTGCTCGCGATACGTCCGCGGACAAGCTCTCCTCCCGTGCCGTTCCCTGTGTCTTCCTTGGCTTTGTCCCTGACGTGCCTGGCTGGCAGTTTTACCACCCCACCTCGCGCCGTGTCTTCCCCTCTCAGAACGTCACTTTTGACGAGTGCACACATGGAGTTGTGGATGGCGTTGCGATGTGATGATGTGTGCAGCCATGTCAGCCCACGTGATTCATGTGACTCACGGGTCCATTGCATCACCTCACTACCGAACAGCTCTCTGACCATCCACAGTATATACCCTCTTCCTTACCCACTTTCCCACTCATGTGTATCCACCAGACGATTCTGCTTCTCCCACTCATGTGACATATCCTCTTTTTTCCTCAACTTTGTTGCTCCTATCAAGCAGAAATTGAGCATGTCATACAGACAGCTCAAAAACTCTCTCTCTCTCTCAAATGTGCAAGACTTCGGAGCAATTAGGCCAAAGCCTTGCCAAATGTGCCATAATTGATGGAACGGCTGCAATTATGCCACGGGATGTTTCAGATTTGCAAGTCAATAATTAGAGGCCGTATACTGTATGTGTCTCAAACCATCTACATTTGTGAAACTAAGTGATGACAATATGGTTGATGAGTATCCGGTTAAAACAAACTTTCGGGTATCTTAGTGCCAAAGTGAAGGCTTTGTTATTCAGGTCTTGGGGGTTTATGGGCAAATGACAATCGCCAGTCTGTGGGAATTTCCCCCCGTTTTGTCCCTTGAATTATCTCTCGCGGCATATCGCAAAGTTCGGAGGAGGTTCGGGGGTGTAAACCAAACCTGAAATCTGGCTGGGTTATCGTTCGTGGTGTCAGATGATATGCGAGGCGACGACCACGGGCCATCAATCATACGTGAGAGGAGAGGGATCCGCAAGACAATGTGCAACACATTTGTAGCTTGTACAAGGTCCCTCCAAACTACCCGCTGTGTCAACCATGCGTGGTCAATCGATGCAATTATCCGCGTCAATCACGGTCTCACCAAAACAGGGTCAATGAGATTGTCCACCAGATTCAGTCCTCGCTGGTGTCACCAAAACAGGGTCGTCGTCACACCCGCAAACCGCCAAGTTCAGCATTCCCTCTCCTCTCATGCCATTGCGCTCCGCCACCCCAAAAGATGACTTCACTGCGTCAACTCCGCAAATGGCGGCGGCGGCACGGATTTTTTCCCGCCACTCTGTCAGTCGTCGCACTCGTAGGAGCCATGTGGATTTTCCTCTTCGCGACTCGATCTGCTTCTGTAAGGCTCACCCATAGTAGCGACTCGCGAGCATTCGAGGGCCTCTGGTACTTATCACCCCAGTGGCCATCATGATCTTAGATAGGCATCACACGTTCCAAACGCGGATTCTCATGCGCCCTCCCTTTTCCTCCCTCTTTCCCTCCGCTCCCCCCGGCGACATTCCGTACCGCATTGTACCGAACCGTCCGACTATGTCCCCCCCAGGGCGAGTACCGACCGCCGTCGTTAAACTGGGACTTCTCCCGCACCTCTTCCGCCGATTCCGCCCTCTGCGGCTCCTGGCCCGCCGACTACGCCGCGCGCCACAGCGCCATCCGCCAGGCCAGCGCAGTCGCGCACGCAGCGCACGTGGAGGTCATCAAGCGGAGCAGGAGGAGCGGAGTTTTCGCGTGGTTCAGCCCCGCACCCCCCCCGCGCCCGTACGACCCCGCCGTTCGCTTCCTAACGTTCGAATGGCTGGACGGGTGCGGCGGGTACGGCGACGCGCTCAACGGGCTGATGCTCGCGTTCGTGACGGCTGTGCTCGACGGTCGCGCGCTCATCGTCAACCACGACTGCTTGCCGGCCGCGTTCCTGCCGGCTATGATCGACTGGCGGCTGTCGGACGACGTGCCGTTAGAGCCCGCGACCGTCGTCACGCCGCCCGGCTACAACTGGGACGGCGTTGTGACCGACGCGCGCCCCGACGCGCCGGCGAAGGCGGGGGAGGTGGTGCGACTGGACATGCGGAACTCGCGCGTGGAGCTAGAGACGTTCTTCAAGGCGCTCGAGAACGCCACCAACATCCGGCTGGCGGCGAACCTGGGCGCGCTGACGCACCTGGCGACCAAGGCCAAGGGCGAGTGGGCGGAGCGGTTCAAAGGCTGGGCATCCGCCTGCCGTACGCCATGGGGTGCTTCTTCCGGTTCCTCCTGCGGTGAGCCGTGCGAGCAGGCGTAGATTGTGGGCAGATGGGGGATTGTGGGCAGATGGGGGAATGTGGGCAGATGGGGGAATGTGGGCAGATGGGGGAATGTGGGCAGATGGGGGAATGTGGGCAGATGAGGGAATGTGGGCAGATGGGGGAATGTGGGCAGATGGGGGAATGTGGGCAGATGAGGGAATGTGGGCAGATGGGGGAATGTGGGCAGATGAGGGAATGTGGGCAGATGAGGGAATGTGGGCAGATGAGGGAATGTGGGCGGGTGGGTGGGGTGTGGATGGCGGATGGCGGCCCATGTGGTTGAAATGTGGCAGTGTACTGCATGCAGCTCTTGGCTCTTGGCTCTCCCCTCAACCAAACTTCTCCCATACCACCCGCCACGTGCGTGCCACCCTACCCCACCGGGCACGGCACATGGGTGCAGGCCGCGTGACGAGGTGAGGGAGCTGTTCCACAGCACCATGCAGAAGCTCCGAGGCAACAGCACCGCCACCGCTATGGAGCAGCAGCGTGTGGCGACGGTGGGCATTCACATCCGCGTGCAGGACGAGGTGGTGTGGGCGGGCGACCGAGGCAAGCCCAAGGACCTGGAGCAGAAACAGATTGACGCGCTGCTGGGGGACGCCAAGCAGTGGCTCGACTGCGCTCAGGTGTGGGGGCGAGGAGGGTGAGAGTGGTAGGGGTGGATGGGTTAGGAGTGGATGCGTGAGGGGTGGATGGGTGCATGTGTGTATGGGTGTAAGAGACATGACTGGATGTGGAGGGGTGCGATGGTGCCAGTGGTTGAGGGTTGCTGTGGAAACGTGTGCACACATGGAGTTGTGGATGGCGTTGCGATGTGTTGATGTGTGCAGCCATGTCAGCCCACGTGGTTCATGTGACTCACGGGTCCATTGCATCACCTCACTACCGAACAGCTCTCTGACCATCCACAGTATATACCCTCTTCCTTACCCACTTTCCCACTCATGTGTATCCACCAGACGATTCTGCTTCTCCCACTCATGTGACAAATCCTCTTTTTTCCTCAACTTTGTTGCTCCTATCAAGCAGTGGTCATTCCAGCCTCCCCTAAACTCCCCCCACATCGTCCTTTCCAACCTTCCCATCAAGTTCCTCGCCCTGCTTCCCCGTGGCACCAGCGCGTGGAGGAGTTCTGGTTCCCGTCGTCCCTTGCGGTGCGATGGATGCTCATCACCAACTCAGCGCAGCTCAAGGCTGCCATTAAATCCAAATACCCCGACAAGGTGTGCATGCGTGGATGGGTGGGTGGGTCAGTAACTGTGTGGGTGGGTGAGGCGCTGACTGACTGCTACGCGGCCTCAGTCCACGCTGCACTGCTGGTGCAGCACAGCGGGGATGACGGTTTTTTTTTTCTTGTTCTTTTGTTTTTTTAGGGCAGGATGCTGCAGCATCAGCAGCAGCAGCCGAACCTGCTGCCGTCGCTTAAGTTGGCCTTTAGCTGTTTTGAAGTAGCTTCTAGACCTTATGACAGAGGTAGAAACCCACAGTAGGCTCATATCGTCATGCAGGCACCCGACATTGATCACCAACCCAGCAGTTGCAACTCACACATGTAGACACACGAAGGGGCTTTCTGTGATCCAGCCGTTAGTCGCCTCCCATCTCCCAGTTGCGCATTTCAAAGGCTTCTAGGGCCCCTGTTGCCAAATCAGTAAGAGACAAGTGACTGAAAGGTTCTTAGGAGAAACACTTCCAGAACTGTTTGGGATTACTGACAAGCATCTGCTCTCTTCCTCATGGCTGGGCGCTCGCATGGTTTACTTTGCACTGCCTGATTACGAGTCAGGATGGATTGCCCTAGAGAATGGGTAAGAGGGGTGAGTAAATAAGGGTCCTGTATGTAGCCATGCTATTTGAAACAAAGTGCGTCCTGATCCCTACATGGTTGCCCTGTTTGCGTGCAGGTCGTCACCACCGAGTTTGTCCCACGGCATTCCAACAGCCTCGCATCAGTGAACAAAAAGGATGGGTTCGGCATAGAGGGCAGCAAGCAGGACGAAGCAAGGATGTTCCAGGAGGTAGTGACAGAGTGGTTGCTCCTAGCGGCCTCTGATGCGTATGTGATTTCTAGATCCGGGTACTCGCACACGGCAGTGTTTTACTCCATGCGGACACTTGCTACCTTTGAGTATGACAGGTGTGACCCGGAGCAACCAACCGAGGTAACGTACATGGGGGAAGATTGGAGTGGAATTTGATGAGTGTAGGTCTCCTAATTTGAAAAGTCGGTTTGATAGCGACACACCTTCCACACTTGGGCTGACTGCCACCTTGTCTGCTGTGGTGTCTAATGTATTGGCGCCACATATGACCCAGGGGGGTTTCCACAAGCCCACCCCATGGGGTTGGGAAGGGAGGAGGGGGTGGGGGAAGGGGGGGAGGGGGGGGGGGGAAGGGGGGGAGGGGGGGGAGGGGTGGGGGGGGGGGGGGATTGGTGGGGGTTTATTGACTTATTTTTTGTCCTGTGACCTAAGTATATTTATATCGTGTCTTCCCGGATAGAAACTCACTCTTTTGATTGGCGCATACGCTTTGGCCCGTTTATAAGCGCAGGCATATCTGGGTGTGTTCACTATGAACGCTTATGAAGTTCTATTGGGTTCATTATCGAATGTACTGTAACGAATTATTCTTCGTTCACGCCATCTGGGAAGGTTGAGGTACAGGGTCAACAGAGTCAAACAGTAGGTGGTTTCCCGCCAAATCACTCTAGCCTGGCTGCAGGTGCTGCAGGTTCCCTGCCAAGTAGCGTGAGAATATATGTATGCAACTCACTACCATGTCGACTCGACTGAAGTCACAGTGACGTGACCTACAAATTGGTGTTTATAAAAAAGGTGTATATATAATTGAATTGCAGCAAATAGCTCTACACAAGCTGACCCTTGTTCTTTGCATGATAAATTAAATAAATCTTTGAGCGCGACTTGCTTCCATTCTAGTTGTTCTTAGTAGTCCTTCTGGCCTCGTTTGTCACTATCTTTATCGGAATGTAGTCTTGCTTTCAGACCACGTTCCGTTGTTCATTCCGGCTACTCCTAACCTTGCCACTCTAGCTTTGTTCGTTTCTCACTCCGGCCGTTCCTAGTGTCAAAACATTATATTCTTTCTATCTTTCTAAGCTATGTAGGGGTTATCCTTAGAGGGTACACTACATTTTTCGACAATCTTGTACCCCCCCCCCCCCCCCCCCCCCCCCCCCCCCCACTTACCTAATCGATCATCCTTCTTACCGTTAGGCCCCAGATATAAGCGCATATGCGCTTATAATAAATTTTTTTTTTTTTAGGGGTGGCGCTTGTAATTGAGGAACGGCCATAAGCGCCGGCGCTTACCGTAATCCCCCGTATATAAGACCCTAGGGTATTCTGATAATCACCCCTAAAATGGCTGGGGGGTCTAATTATATGGTATACTTTTTAGAAGACCCGGGTCCAGGGCCTACGATATCAGGAATTTTTCCCTGAAATTCCTGATTTCCAGGGTTTTTTTTTTAGCTAGCCTGATTTTCCAGTGTTCAGCTTTTAGTGGGGCTGATTTTTCAGCCTTCACCTAGCACATGACTCTGAAATTTCAGCAATTTTTTCCAAGTGACACTGATGCCACTGTCAGAATGTTATAGCTTACTTATTTGTGCAGGCTATAGTGGGGTATCCCATAGGGGGTACAACCCAACTAGGGTTTCCTATTTGTACTCACTTCATTCATAGTCATTTCATTCTCGTTCTAACTTTCTCATGGTATCGAGCAGGTTCCCCCGTGGGAACTTTGCTTAGGGCCCACCACATCGAACCTTTTTTTCTGCCTGGAGCGCGCTCCGGGTCCTTGCTCTTACTTTTTTTTTTCGATCTGCCCTAACGGCCCGAGCGCCGCCTTAGCGAGCCGCCCGCCCTAGCAGCCCGAGCGCCGCCTTAGCGCCCGCGCCCCGCTGCCCGCCCTCGCGCCGCCTTAGCGGCCTCGCCGCCCTGCTCTCGCGGCCCTCGCCGCCCTTCCTCACGCGGCTCCGCCGCCCCTGATCTCGCGGCCCCGTCGCCCCTGATCTCGCGGCCCCGCTGACCCTGAAAGCGCGGCCCTCGCCGCCCCTGATCTCGCGGCCCCGCCGCCCAAGCGCTCGCGGCCCCGCCGTCCCTGATCTCACGGCCCCGCCGCCTCAGCGCTCAAGGCCCCGCCGCCCCTGATCTCGCGGCCCCGCCGCCCCAGCGCTTCCGGCCCCGCTGCCCCTGATACGCGGCCCCGTCGCCCCAGCGCTCCCGGCCCCGCCGCCGCTGATACGCGGCCCCGCCGCCCCAGCGCTTCCGGCCCCGCCGCCCCTGATACGCGGCCCCGCCGCCCCTGATACGCGGCCCCGCCGCCCCAGCGCTCACGGCCCCGCCGCCCCTGATCTCACGGCCCCGCCGTCACTGATCCCGCGGCCCCGCCACCCCAGCGCTCACGGCCCCGCCGCCCCTGATCTCGCGGCCCCGCCGCCCCAAGCGCTCCCGGCCCCGCCGCCCCTGCTACGCGGCCCCGCCGCCCCTGGTCTCGCGGCCCCGCTGCCCCAGCACTCACGGCCCCGCCGCCCCTTGCTCTCGCGCCGCCCGACTGCAGCAGCCGAGCCGCCCAACTGCAGCAGCTGAGCCGCCCACCTGCAGCAGCCGAGCCGCCGTACCGCCGAGCAGCAGTGCAGCCGAGCCGCCCTGCACCCGAGCCGCCCGGCAGCCGAGCCGCCCCGCCCGAGCCGCCCTACCGCCGAGCCGCCTGGGAGCCGAGCCGCCCGGGAGCCGAGTCGCTGAGTAGCCGAGCCGCCTTTCTACCGACCCGCCCGACCTGCCCTGCCCGGTGAGCACTGTACCGCTCTCACTGCGTGCCCTTCCCCTACTGCTTGCACTGCTTCACTCTCGTCGTCATGGCTACCCCTAGTGTCCTCGCTTTTGACGCTGAGGGTCGAGCCATAGACTTTGAGGTCTGGCTCGACGACCTGCAGCTGTTTTTACAGTGCGATAGGGCGGACGGTCTGTCTCTCTTTGACCTCACCTCTGGCGACGTCCCTTCCCCTGCTGCTGATGCTGACGCCACTGTTCGCTCACAGTGGGCCACGCGCGATGCTGCTGCACGTCTTGATGTGCGTCGCCACTTGCCTACCGCTGAGCGCGCGCACTTTAGCCAGTACAAGAGTGCCCAGACCTTGTACGACGCTGTAGTTGCGCGCTACTCCTCCCCTGCCACTGCTGCACTAAGCCGCCTCATGCTCCCCTTCCTCTTCCCTGACCTTGCCGCCTTTCCCACTGTCGCTGATCTCATCACGCACCTCCGCACTAGTGACACTCGCTACCGCGCTGCGCTTCCTGCTGACTTCTGCGCCAAGAACCCCCCCCCCCATGTACATCACTCTCTACTTCTTAGTCACTCGCCTCCCTGACTCCCTTCGTGTAGTCCGGGACCACTTCCTCGCAGTCTGTCCCACCACCCTCACAGTCGACAGCCTAGAGAAGGCCCTCCTTGCAGCAGAGAAGAGCATAGTCGCTGTAGGAGCCTCTCGAGGTGACCCCCGCGCCCCCATCTTTGAGGGGTGTTCTCCTTCCCCTCTCCTGCCCTCTGTCGCCTCTGCCGCTGCGGCCGACCTCGTTGGTCTTGAGTCGGTCGGTGCGGCGTCTGCCCCTAGCGGGAGACGCCGCTCTGGCAAGGGCAAGGGGGGCAAGGGAGCGGGTGGGGCCAGTGGGGGCGGTGGCGGTGGAGGTGGAGGCGGCGGAGGGAGTGGGGGTGGCGGTGGAGGTGGTAGCGGGGGTGGGGGTGCTAGTGGCAGCAGTGGAGGCGGGAGTGGCGGCGGCGGTGGCGGTGGTAGCGGAGGTGGCGGAGGTGGCGGCGGTGGAGGTGGAGGCGGGGGCGGTGGAGGCGGAGGCGGGGGTGGCGGAGGTGGAGGTGGTCGGAGTGGAGCTTCGCAGCGGAGCGGCACTGGTGGCGGTCAGCGCCAGCAGCAGCAGCAGCAGCAGCGTTCTCGCGACGTCCCCACCCCTCAGCAGCTCCGTGAGTGGTACACGCAGCGTCAGCGCGGTGGGGGTTTTGGTCCCTGCACCTACGTTCTCCGCACTGGCGACCGCACTGGAGAGCAGTGTGGGGGTGCCCACTCCGCCCAGCGCTCCTTTGGCCGCCTAACGGACGCTTGGCGTCACCAGTTCCCGGAGGCCGCGGAGATCCCCCGCTGGGGAGAGCTGTCTAGGGCTGGTGTAGCTATCTTTGATCTTGATTTTGATGCTATCCTTGCTGCCATGTATGCTGTGACCATTAGTGAGGAGGGTGACTGTTACCGGTGTTTCCCGCCCGACCCGGGCATTGGTACTGCTGCTCCAGGTGCCGGTGAGGCTTCTGCTCTAGGTGCCAGTGCGTCTGTGCTCTCAGGTGCTCGTGAGACTGCGCTCTCAGGTACTGCGTCGGCTTCGGCCTCCCTCACCTTCACTCTTGACTCTGGAGCGTCTCGCTCTTTCTTTCGGGACCGCACCACACTTACGCCGCTTCGTCGGCCGGTTGCGGTTTCCCTGGCTGACCCCTCTGGGGGTCCTGTCCTGTCTCGCTTCTCCACAGTCCTCCCGTGTCCGGCGGCTCCCTCTGGCACCCTGTCTGGTCTCTACCTCCCCTCGTTCTCTACGAACTTGGTGAGTGGTGCTGACCTACAAGATGCGGGAGTCCACCAGTTCACCCCTGCTAGTCAGCGAGTGACGCACTGCACGGAGGCTAGCACGGGTCGTCACTTGGCTACGTTTACACGTCAGCCAGGGTCGAGCCTGTACACACTGACCACTGCTTCTCCTCCAGGTGCTGAGTCTGGTAGAGTCCCTTCGTCTGGTCAGGTGTTTGCTGCAGCGTCCAGGTCTGGTCCTGAGTCTGCCCTCTGTTCGTGTCGCCGTCTGTCTCACGAGACCCTCCTCTGGCACCACCGCCTTGGCCACCCCTCTCTGCTTTGGCTCAGAGGCATGGCCTCCCGTCTTCTTGTGTCTGGTCTCCCCCGGTCTCTACCTCCCCTTCCTCAGGGCCCTGGCCCTGCCTGTGTCCCCTGTGTCGAGGGGCGCCAGCGTGCTGCCCCTCACTCCTCCCAGTTTCCTCCGACAGAGGCTCCGTTGCAGACGCTTCACATGGACGTGTGGGGCCCTGCCCGCGTCCGTGGACTCGGTCACGAGCGCTACTTCCTGTTGGTGGTTGACGACTACTCGCGTTACACCACAGTCTTCCCCTTGCGCAGCAAGGGTGATGTCACTGAGGTGCTGATCGACTGGATCCGCGCAGCTCGTCTCCTGCTCAGGCAGAGCTTTGGCTCGGACTTTCGTGTGTTGCGTCTGCACTCGGACAGAGGCGGAGAGTTCTCCTCTCGCCTTCTGCGTGCCTACTGTCGTGCGCGAGGCATCCGCCAGACCTTCACGCTTCCGGACTCCCCGCAGCAAAATGGGATTGCAGAGCGCCGCATTGGCATGGTCATGGACGTCGCTCGTACGTCCATGATGCATGCGGCTGCCCCCCATTTTCTGTGGCCGTTTGCGGTCAGGTACGCAGCGCATCAGATCAACCTCCACCCCAGGGTCTCCAGGCCGGAGACCTCCCCAGCGCTGCTGTGGACGGGGAAGGTTGGCGATGCGTCGGCGTTCCGGGTCTGGGGATCTCGGGCGTTTGTCCGTGACTTGTCTGCGGACAAGCTGTCCCCTCGCGCTGCTCCCTGCGTCTTCCTGGGGTTCCCCCCCGACGCCCCTGGGTGGCAGTTCTACCACCCCACCTCTCGACGTGTTCTGTCCTCCCAGGACGTCACGTTCGACGAGTCGGTACCCTACTACCGCCTCTTCCCCTACCGCACTCCGTCCCTCCCCCCGCCCCCACTCTTCTTGGTACCAGGTCCCCCCCCGGTAGACCCCCTCCCCCCTCAGGATCCTGCCCCTTCAGGTGTGTCCCAGGTAGACGCGGTCGAGCCTGTCGAGGTCACTGGTGACTCTGGTGCTGCTGCGGGAGCTGAGCCTGGGGGTGCTGAGACTGGAGGTGCTACGTCTGAGGGTACTGAGCCTGGGGGTGCGGAGTCTGGGGGTACGGAGTCTGGAGGTGCTGAGCCTGGGGGTGCTGAGCCTGGGGGTGCTGAGTCTGGGGGTGCTGAGCCTGGGGGTGCTGAGCCTGGGGGTGCTGAGCCTGGGGGTGCTGAGCCTGGGGGTGCTGAGCCTGGGGGTGCTGAGCCTGGGGGTGCTGAGACTGGGGGTGCTCCGCCTGGAGGTGCTTCGTCTCGCCGAGAGCCACTCTCCCCACAGGAGCTACATGAGTGGTTTGCCAGGCGCTGGAGGCGTGCTGCTGGTATTGGAGGTTCTTCGACTGCAGAGGGTACTACTGCCGAGCGTCCCGGAGGTGCTCGTACTGTGGGTGCTGGAGCTGCTGGGTCTGAGGGTTCTCCTGGAGCTGGTGCTGCTGAGGGTGTTGGCGCTGAGACTGCCATTGGAGGTCCGACTGGCGGTGCTCCTGGTGGTGCTGCTGGAGGTTCTGGTGCTACTAGAGGTGCTGCTAGAGCGGGTACTCCTGCTGGGGGTTCTGGTGCTGTCCCTGCTGTTTCTGACGTCGCCGCGCGGCCCCGGCCGTACTTCGTTCCGCTCCTGCAGCAGGTTCTTAGTCTTACACCTTCTCCTGGTCCTCCTCCTCCTCCCTTAGAGGGTCCACAGCCTGTCTCGTCCCAGTCACAGCTAGAGCCTGCCTCACCTTTGCCTGCTCCTTCTCCCTACGCTGGTCCGACTGGAGGTCTTACTGAACGTCGTGAGCCTGCGTCTCGTCCTGTGTCGCTTGTTCGTACTGCGCGCGCTAGTGGTCGCGGTTCGCGTCAGCGTCCTCCTCCTGTCCCTGGCACGCACCGGATGTCTCTGCGTCCGTCTACTGCTCCTCTGCGTGCCCCTTTGCCTTCTCCTCCTGCTTCCTCTCTTCCTGCTCTTGCCGACCCGGAGTCGGACTCTCTTCGTGCTGCCAGTCCTACTGTCACGCGTCTCCTTGCTACTGCTGTCACTGACCCTTCTTTCGAGTCTTCTGCTGCGTCTGCCCTTGTCACTGAGCTCGTCGACTTTGTTGCGCGCTGTCGTCTAGACTACGCTGCTAGTCTTGTCGCTGAGTCTGAGTCTGCCTGTCCTCCGTCCGTCGGGGGTGAGTGTGCCCTTGGCACGGACGTCCTTGAGGACAGGCAGGAGGAGTTCCAGTGTCTGGCCGCCGCTTCACCTCATCTCGCGTCTGTACTGCTAGCCCCTGAGGGAGACCCGGATGCACTAGACATCCCGACTCCGCGCTCTTACGCGGAGGCGATAGAGGGTCCCTACTCCTCTCAGTGGCAGGCAGCTATGGATGCAGAGATGGCTTCCTGGAAGTCCACAGGCACCTACGTCGACGCTGTTCCCCCTCCTGGGGCGAACATCGTCAGTGGCATGTGGATTTTCAGGGTGAAGCGGCCGCCGGGTTCTCCGCCTGTCTTCAAGGCGCGTTACGTGGCTCGTGGCTTCAGTCAGCGGCAGGGGGTTGACTACTTTCAGACCTTCTCCCCCACCCCGAAGATGACCACTCTTCGGGTACTGCTGCACGTTGCTGCACACCGTGACTACGAGCTGCACTCTCTCGACTTCAGCACAGCTTTCTTGCAGGGCAGCCTGCACGAGGAGATCTGGCTGCGTCGCCCACCTGGCTTCACTGGGTCTTTCCCTCCTGGTACCCAGTGGAGCCTCCGGCGTCCAGTCTACGGTCTCCGCCAGGCGCCACGTGAGTGGCACGACACACTGAGGACCACGCTGGCGGCACTTGGGTTTGCTCCTTCTACTGCCGACCCGTCGCTGTTTCTGCGCACCGACACCTCTCTGCCGCCGTTCTACATCCTCGTGTACGTCGACGACTTGGTCTTTGCCACAGCTGACACTGCTGGGCTCGCCTACGTGAAGTCCGAGCTGCAGAAGAGACACACGTGCACTGACCTGGGTGAACTGCGCTGCTACCTTGGCTTGCAGATCACCCGAGACAGAGCACGCCGCACCATTACCCTGACTCAGTCACACATGGTGCAGCAGGTCCTTCAGCGCTTCGGCTTCACGTACTCCTCGCCTCAGGCCACTCCTCTGCCTACTCGCCACTCGCTCTCAGCTCTGCCTTTGGATGAGTCCGTAGAGTCGAGTGGCCCGTATGCAGAGCTTGTTGGCTGCCTCATGTACCTGATGACCTGCACACGACCTGACCTTGCATACCCTCTTAGCATTCTCGCACGCTATGTTGCTCCTGGGAGACACCGACCAGAGCACATGGCTGCAGCGAAGAGGGTGTTGCGCTACTTGTGCAGTACGTCGGGCATGGGGCTAGTGCTTGGAGGGCGCAGTCCAGTGGTCCTCACTGGGCACGCGGACGCTTCTTGGGCTGACGACAAGGCTACGCAGCGGTCGTCACAGGGTTACACCTTCAGCCTTGGTTCCGGCTCTGTTTCGTGGCGGGCTACCCGCTCGTCTTCTGTTCTCGGCTCCAGTTGTGAGGCTGAGATCTACGCCGGGGCTATGGCTGCACAGGAGTTACGCTGGCTCACCTACCTGTTGACCGACCTTGGAGAGCCGCCTCGTTCTCCTCCAGTCCTGTACGTAGACAACAAGGCCATGCTGGCCTTGTGTCGAGAGCAGCGATTGGAGCACAGGACAAAGCACATTGCTCTCTGCTACTTTCTTGCTCGTGAGCTACAGCAGCGTGGACAGTTGCGACTTGCGTACGTGGCCTCTGAGGCCAACACTGCTGATGTCTTCACCAAGGCACTTGCGCCTTGTGATCATCAGCGTTGCTGCACGCAGTTGGGCCTTGTGCCTGTCTTGCCTCACTTGCTCACTTCTTGACCTTGCTTGTACCTCGACCTATATATACTCTTGCTCTTGCTTGCTTGACTCTTGTATATCTCTATATATAGTCTTGCATGTGAACTGGCCTTGTGGCCCTTGAACTTGTGCTCGGAATGTGTGGTGACTTTGTGATCCACCCTGAGCTTTGCTTTGTTTTTGCTTGACTGGTCTTGTGACCCCTTGTTCTCCCCCACTTTGCCTATGGGGGTGTGTCAGAATGTTATAGCTTACTTATTTGTGTAGGCTATAGTGGGGTATCCCATAGGGGGTACAACCCAACTAGGGTTTCCTATTTGTACCCACTTCATTCATAGTCATTTCATTCTCGTTCTAACTTTCTCAGCCACTACGTTGTAACGAATCCGACCCTGAAAGCGATTCCTACACGGGCCGAGTGTAGTTGCCCGGCTGTACTAGGAATATCAGATTCCCGCGGTGTCAGCAGGGCGTGGCGGTGAGTAGAAGACAAATTTGCCCTCGACCAGGGATGCATTGTTGGCGCGCGTGCTGCGATGATTGGCCACTTTGACAGCATTTCCCGATTTGGCCAATCACGGGGTTGCAGAGCAACGAGAGATTCAGGCCCATGTGATGCACATGTGGACCTGTGGCCCTGTGGCCCGGATTGTCGAAGACGTACTGGCAAGAACGGATGCATCCACGCCGCCCTGCTGTGCTACCAGCCATCCAATCTCCCACCCCAGCCTGCTCCTGGCTTTCCTTCCATATAGCAAGGGTACGGTTTCAACGTGTTGCTGCCTGGTGGTGTACCAAGAGGCAGTCAGCCGTGTTTTCTCTCTTCCTGGCAAACCTCCGTTAGGCTAGCTTGGTAGTGCCGTTAGATGTTGCTCGTTTGCGCTGCAGCCAATGGCGGACCACCCGGACGCCATTGAACGACCTGATGACCACGACGATGAACCCGCTCGTCGTTCGCCAATCGATCTGTCCGCGGCAGTTACCGGACTCGATCTGCTATTCTCCAGCTTAGCGGCAGTAGATAACCATGGAAAGGATCCTGCAGTCGCGCCGACCGTCAACATCCCGTTTGAACCAATCGACGAGCCGCTGTGTCCCTCCCCAACTGCGCCCGTGTTGGAGCAAGACAGCTGCAACCCTGCAGGTGAAGAATCTGCGGCGGTACCTGTGGCTAAGAAGTCCGCCAAGTACATGCAGTCAACGATTCCGTGGGGCAAGAAGGGAGGCACCGTTGGAGCAGCACCGGCTTCGCCAGCCGACCAACGGTCGACGCCCGCGACCGCAGGCACGCAGGCGTCGCCCTCAACACCTGGGCCTTCTAAACCTGGGCCTTCCAAACCAGCAGGGCCAGACGCAACTTACGCCGAGGCTCTGTACAAGTACAAGAGCGAGTGGCAAGAACGATTTCCTTGGGTCATACTGCTAAAAAAGGCTGACGGTTTCCCTGCTTTCAAGTGCAGGATCTGTACGGAGCATGCAGGCTACGCTGGACCGTGCGGGAGAGGCGGAAAGGGCGCCACAGACGTTCAGACGCGGGCGTTCAAACGGCATGCGGCAACTACGAAGCACAAGGAGGCGTTGAAACACCAGAAGAAGCTACTCGACGAAGCATCCACGCAGCCACGGATCAACAGCGACAATCTCGCTCGCGACACGGAGAAGGAGCGTGTCAGCAGGCTCCTCGACTCGCTGCTCTTCGTGACCAAGCAAGATGCACCCATAGAGTTATGGGTGAATCTCGTGCGCTACCTCGCGCGACTGAAGGTGCCTGGGCTCCCCGCTAAGGGCTACGGTACCTATTACACGACGTGAGTTACCGTTTTCTCGGGTTGCAACCGTGTATATGTAGATTAATAACCGGTCTAACATTGTGTTGTTTGACCTGCGCTGCAGATACGGCTTTGGGCAGCTGACTCAGTCGATGGCTACGTGGTTGCACACAACGCAACTGCAGCACATCCTTAGCAGCCCATACCTAGGCATCACATGTGACGAAAGCACGGACAGGTGCTCTGGAAAGCACATGATTGTTTTCGCGTCTTTCATCCGTGACTGTCGTCCCGTGACTGAGTTTCTTGCCCTGCTGACCGTGGAGAAGGGCGATGCAGCCTCTCTCCTGTCAGTGCTCTTATCCCACCTGCAGGCCGTGGGCATTGAATTGGCGAGGATATCCGGCATAAGCACTGATGGTGCGAGTGTCATGATGGGGAAACACAACGGCCTGGTCGCACGACTTTGCCTGCGCATCCCGCACCTCGTCTCGAGCCACTGCATCGCCCACAGGTGGGTTCTTATGTTGTGTTTCCTGCACCCCTTAATGAATCCGCAGCCACCCGAGGTAATCACTAGTTGACCTGGTTTGCTTGTTGTTGTGCATGCAGGGAGGCGCTCGCCGCAAAGGCCGCCGCTGAAGAACTCCCCGAGTTCGGGATGGTGGACGCCCTGCTCCGCCAAGTGGCAGAGTACTTGGGGCGTTCGGGCCCGTGGCATCAACGGTTCATGGGCTTGCAGGAGGTCTTCACGAAAACGAACCTGGAGCTGCAGGGGATCCACGACGTCCGCTGGCTCTCCCGCGGTGACGCCATTCTGCGCGTGGTAGAGGTGTTCCCCGCGCTGATCGTGATGCTGTACGAGTGGGACAGCACCCTGTACAAGCTCGTCACGAGCTACAGGCTTCACTTCCTGCTATATTTCCTTGCAGACGTACTCGAGCAGCTCAATGTGCTGAACAAGGCATTCCAGCAGCGTGAGGTGAGCATGGTTTCGTACAAACCTTGAATATGTGCCCTGTTGCTGGTTTTGCTCCAATGTTTGGTGTTACTACCACAACTCTGAGTTGGTATGCTTTCCACACTTTTTCATCCATGTTGAACCCCCAACAGCTGGACATTGCTGGTGTTCACGGGCAGATCCGCCGGTCCATCTCCTTCCTTGAGTCCCGCTACGTCGACTGCGGTGACGACTTTGGAGGCGGTGTGAGCGCGCGACTCTCGCCATTCATCAAGAAGCACGGACCTGAGGGGGGCAAACCCGAGGTGAAGGTGCAGGGAGTTGACTCGGACGGGCGGCCCACTACACATACCTTCGAGCTGCACGAGGAACCGGACGACGACTACCCGACTCTCGGCTCCCACGACGCCTGCGTCGATCTCTGCACCACCTTCTCCGAGGCGCTCGTAAAAAACCTCACCACACGGTTCAAGGACCTGGACTCTCTGGTGGGAGTGCGGCTGTTCATGCCGGACGAGTGGGAGCTGGGGAGAGCGGAGCGCCACAGGCAGTGTCTCGAGTGGCTCGAGTCTCTCGTGAGGTTGTTCAGGGCACAGGACACGGACTACATCATTCCAGGTATTCCCGCTCTCGCTTTGTGCCTGACCGTATGTTACAACTGTGCGTTTTAGACGTATACCAGCCTGTCTAACTCCCCTCTTTTTCCCTTCTGCCTGATGTGGCAGGGGTCGACAAGCGGCGTGCGATCAAGGAGCTGCGTGCCTTCTGCCCCATCCTCGCTGGTGCCCCAAAGAACGAGCGCAGCTTCCTCGCCGGCCTCACAGCAGTGCTGAAGACAAGCGACTGGGCGGCAAGCTACCCCAATCTGGTGCGTCTCTGGGTGGCTGTCGCCGTGCTGCCGCTCAGCACTGTGGAGTGTGAGCGCGGCTTCTCACGCCAGAACGTGATCAAATCGTGGCAGCGGGGGAGCTTGAAGGACGCCCGCCTCGAAGACCTCATCACGATGTCCCTGCTGGAGTATGAGCCCAACTACAATGAGGTGGTGCAGATCTGGCGCAGCTACAAGAAGCGCCGCCCATTCGGCAATGTGGTGGCACCACCAGCAAGAGAGGGGGAGGGGAGCGGTAGCAAGGGAAAGGAGGTCCTAGAGGAGGAGGAGATGGACGAACTAGAAAGAGACGATGCAGACGAGCAAGCTTCTTTTGATGATGACTTTTGATTAGAATGCTCCCAGACTCCATGCTTAGCTTGCTTGCTAGCAAGATAGGATTTGGTTTGAATTGAAGGTTGTTTGCATGCTTCGTATTGTTTTTAACTTAAAATAAAGATTACTACTGCTATCACCCATTTTCTGTGGGGGACACTGATAGATCAGACTTTTTTATTAAGTAACACTGAACTTTCAGGCTTTTTTCCAAGACGACCCTGACGATCAGGGTCTAGGGGCAGAGGAACCCTGATACCCTTACGTGCCTCAAAGTGAATCTGAGGCCTTGCCTGGGTCTGTTCAAATTGACATTTATAAGAATGTTGTTTTGGAGCTCAAAGAAGTGATTTGGAGTTGCTCCGTTTATAGCTCCTCCCAAACAAACTCGACTTCGCCTCCACACGGGCCGAACCCACGTCATCACAAACCCTCTCTGGGGGCCTACTCCCATTGGCCACCAACACCAATTGATGGCCTCGGTCTTCACACCCCATGCACGCTTCGTGCGGGCTGCACAGTCTTGAAAGGGCGGGATCTTCCAGACACCCTTTCAGCATTCTGGCACGTCCCTGTTCATCTGATTGACTTCACTCCCCCCTCCTGTTTCTTTCCCCGTACTGTGCTCGGCTGGCTGCTGCATACCGGTAGAAGATGGCTGTCTGTTTCATTTTGCCTCGAAGCTAGCAGCCACGTTATCTCCACCTTAGCCGCCATGGTGACCTCACCAGTTACTGGGACGTCCGGTGCTCGACGCAAGCGCCGCAAGAAGGCGCCGAACCCTCCTGTTCCTAGGCCGTCGCCAAGGTCCGTCTTGCCTACGCTAAGTGCCTCTAGCAGCGAGGCGACAGATAAGGAGCCCAGCGGGAGCCCACGCGGTCCGCTCCCGAAGGTGAAGGTTCCCGTGTTACCTGAATCAAAGCGACCGCGGGGACAGACGAAGCGGGTGCGCGACGTTGAGACGCCGGAGACAAGGCGCCGGCAAACGCAGAAGAAGCGGAAAGCTTACACCGTCAAGGAGAAGCTTTACTGGCTCAAGATGCTTGACGCGCAGCCACCTATGAGCGTCCGGGGTTTGGCCAGGCTCGCCGACGTCCAACCGAAGCAGATCCGCGAGTGGCGCAGCATGAAGGAGCGGCTCGACAAAGCTGCAGGGTGTCGCCAACGTCTCACTGGTGCGGGACGAAAGCCCAAGTACCCCGATATGGAGGTTGCGGTCTACCGCAAGTTCCTGTTCCACCGTGGGAAAGGCCTGCCGATTTCGATAGGTCTGCTGCAGAGTTGGGCGGCGACCTATATGAAGCATCGCCACCCCCAGAAGAAGTGGTCTTCGTCCAGACGCTGGACAAAGAGGTTCCGCAGGCGGTGGTCCCTGGCGCGGCGCGTGAAGACAAAGATCGGGCAGAAGCTCGCTGCAGGTACGATGACCTCGCCCTACCCGATGTTTCCCGCAGTAAAGTCGTACCTATCCACCTGGCCTGACTCCCCCTTATCCCGTGCGATGCAGATTGCAAGGAGAAGTGCGAGTCCTTCTGGGAATTCGTGAGGCAGATGCGCGTGCTCAACTCCTACCCCCTCAACCTGATCGTGAACGCGGATCAGACACCCCTGTTCCTTGAGATGCCTGCCGAGCGCACCCTCGATATGAAAGGCGCTCGGACCGTGCACGTGCGCACCGCGGGGTACGAGAAGCAGCGTGTGACGGTCATGCTGGCGGTGACCGCGGACGGCTTGAAGCTCCCTCCGTATGTGGTCTTCAAGCGGAAGACCTTGCCGAAGATCCCCATACCCCGTGGTGAGTTGGGACTTACCGAATGCTCTGCTGGGATGTGCTGAAGGAAACCGCTAACGTTTCTTTGTTTCTTGTGCAGGAATTGTTGTGCGGGCCCAAGAAAAGGGCTGGATGGACGAGAGCCTTGTCCAAGATTGGACAACGAAGGTTCTCGTCCCCTTCCTGAAGCCGCACCGCGAAAAGGACGGGCAGCGCAAGGATGCGCTCCTCATCTTCGACTCCTACCGAGGGCACACCACGGAAGCAGTCGGCCAGACAATGAAGCTGTTCAAGCTCACGCGCGCGGTGATCCCTGGCGGTTGCACCTCGCTGGTGCAACCCCTGGACGTGTCGGTGAATCGCAGCTTCAAAGCCGGGGTTCGCCACCGCTACTCAACGTGGTTCCAGGATGAGGGGATTGATTCTTTCACCCCTGCAGGTGAGCATGAGCGTTGTCCCTGTTTCAATGTGTGCCTTGACCGACTGGTGACTCACGTCTGCCCCTACCCGCCCCATTTCCCGCAGGGAATTTGAAGAAACCTCCTCCAGAGAAGGTTCTCTGCTGGATTGCGGAGTCATGGGCTGATGTGCCTCTTGAACTGGTCAAGAAGTCCTTCGTGACCTGCGGCATCTCCACCGCCGTCGACGGGAGCGAGGATCATCTGATCCTCGCTCACCTCCGCGATAAGGGGGAGGTGGAGGTGCTGGAGGATGTGTGCGAGGAGGAGCTCGACGAGCTCGTCCCCAACCCTTTCTACCCTGATCCTGCCGCCCCTGCGAGCAAGAACAGCGCTGAAGCCTCCTCGACATCTGAGGAGGAGGAGGAGGAGGAGGGGGAAGAGGAGGAGGAGGAGGAGGAGGAGGAGGAGGAGGAGGAGGAGGAGGAGGAGGAGGAGCAGGAGGAGGAGGAGGTGGTGGAGGACGAGGAGGACGAGGAAGAGGGGGACACGGATGAGGAGGAGGATGAGGAGGGCGAGGAGCAAGGCGGTGCGGAGGTGGAGGGTGAGCGGGATGGGAGGATGATGGCGATGAGTGGTGGGCGGAAGGGCGATATGATGGGGAGGAGGCCGAGACTTGGGTTGCGGGACAGGAGTAGGATGTTAATGTGGGTGTGCATGTGCGTTCATGGTTGCGACTTCTCTTTCAACATGGATAATGACCACTTTCAACTGTTTTTTTTGTGAAATCCACACTTCTCTAGGATGTGGGGGGGTCTTATAATGTTAGGGGCCATTTAGGGGGTATAACTCAAAAGTGCTCGAATAGAGTACCCGGTGCCGTATTAAAGACCCGGGGGTCAACAACTGGGGGGGGTCTTATATACGGGGGATTACGGTATATAATGTCAAAATTGTTTTTTAGTTTTTAAGGCACGAAACTGAAGCCCTCAATAAGGCGAACACGACCATGCACTGCGCAGGTGGGCTCGTGCATGGAAACGCGCCGAAAACAGTCGCGACACGATTTCCCACCGCACAAAGGCCGTCCCAGTGCAACGCACCGGCCAGCGATGACGTGCATCCTGCCGTGCGGCCCAATCGGGTTTACATGCGCTGCCAGGGTGGCGCATTTCACCCGAACGTTCGAGAAGGGGGTGGAATCTGCCTGCCAACGCAGCAGATACGTGCCGCGATTCCCTCCTCTGCGGGTTTAGTCAGGGGGGAATCTTCCTATGCATGAAGAGGAATTGGAGGCGCACACGAGAAGGGGTCCCCTCCAAACCCTCATTTCTACTCCTTCTCTTTCACTTTCTTCATTCAGATTCTTGTTCTCACCCGCCATGCTGCGGAAGCCATGGCGAAATTCAGTGGCACTCATTTCTTGTTCAAGAAAAAGCCCCAGCGTAGGCCCGCCTTCGTAGTCGACGCCGACGAATGGTACTCCCGTGTCCCTGCTGAACCACTAGAGCCACCACAGCCTCCGTCGCCTCCATCGCCGCCTGCTCCTCCTGCTCCTCCTTTGCCGCCTGCGCCTCCTGCTCCTCCTGTTCCTCCGTCCCCTCCTACTCTGGAATCTCCTCTACACACACGGGAACCGCCCGTGCTCACGCTCCTGCACCCGACTGCGTTCGACGAGTGGCTGGAGGGACCACCAAGCGACACGGCCCCTGATGTTGAGGTACCCGGCGAACCTTACAGTGGACCACGCTGGGGTCGGTCGGAGGATTGCAGCACGTGGGACGAATCTGCAATCGGAGCTGACGACGACGTGCCTGAGGACGAGGAAGCGAGCCCTGCTGACGGCGACGAGCCTGCGGAAGCTGGCGCGCAGGGTGGAAGCGCAGAGGATGTTTTTCCAGAGGGTGTACCTGGTGGCGACGACGACGACGGTGTCAGATTTATATGACATAGTTGCTGTAGGCTATAGTGGGGTAGCACATATGGGGTACAGGGTTTCTAGGGTTGTATTTGTACCCAATCTTTCCTTAGTCATATTCATTCCTGTTTTCTTTACTTCACATGGTATAGAGCGGGTCCTACCTTAGGACCGTTTTTTTAGGGCCCACCGAAGCGCGCCCCGAGGCGCGCCTTTTTTTAGCGACCCCCTCGGGTCGCCTTTTCCCTCGCGGCCCCGCTGTCCCTCAGACGCGGCCCCGCCACCTCTCCTGATCGCGGCCCCGCCACCTGTTTGACGCGGCCCCGCCGCCTACCCTGACGCGGCTCCGCCGCCTCCCCTGACGCGGCCCCGCCGCCTCCCCTGACGCGGCTCCGCCGCCTCTCCTGACGCGGCCCCGCCGCCTGTCTGACGCGGCCCCGCCGCCTCCCCTGACGCGGCCCTGCCGCCTCCCCTGACGCGGCTCCCCCGCCTCCCCTGACGCGGCACCGCCGCCTCCCCTGACGCGGCTCCGCCGCCTCCCCTGACGCGGCCCTGCCGCCTCCCCTGACGCGGCTCCGCCGCCTCTCCTGCCGGCCCGCCACTGCACCTGCCGGCCCGCCGCTGCACCCAGCGGTCTGCCGCCTCTCACGGCCTCGCCGCTGCACCTGCCGGCCTCGCTGCTGCACCTGCCGGCCCGCCACTGCACCCTACGGCCCGCCACTGCACCCTACGGCCCGCCGCCTGCACCTGCCGGCCCGCCGCTGCACCTGCCGGCCCGCCACTGCACCTGCCGGCCCGCCGCTGCACCTGCCGGCCCGCCACTGCACCGGTCAACCCGCCGCTGCACCTGACGGCCCCGCCCCTGCATCTCCTGGCCGAGCCGCCTCAGCAGCCGAACCGCCCGTGAGCCGAGCCGCCCGACGCCGAGCCGCCCGGGACCCGAGCCGCCCTGCCGCCGAGCCGCCCGGGAGCCGAGCCGCCCTGCACCCGAGCCGCCCAGCTGCCGAGCAGCCCGGGAGCCGAGCCGCCCTGCGCCCGAGCCGCCCAGCAGCCGAGCCGCCCAGCACCCAAGCCGCCTTTCTGCATACCTACACGACCTGCCCTGCCTGGTGAGCACAGTCCCACTGACACTGCGAGCTCTTTCCCTACTGCTTGCACTGCGTCGCTGTCGTCGCCATGGCTACCCCTAGTGTCCTAGCTTTTGACGCTGAGGGTCGCGCCATTGATTTTGAGGTCTGGTTAGACGACCTGCAGCTGTTCTTACAGTGCGACAGGGCTGACGACCTTTCTCTCTTTGATCTCACCTCTGGCGCCTCTCCTGCTCCTGCTGCTGATGCTGATCCCGCTGTCCGCTCTAAGTGGGCCACCCGCGATGCTGCTGCACGTCTTGCTGTGCGTCGCCACCTCCCTACCTCAGAGCGTGCGCACTTCAGTCAGTACAAGAGTGCTCAGACCTTGTACGACGCTGTAGTTGCGCGCTACTCCTCCCCTGCCACTGCTGCACTGAGCCGTCTCATGCTTCCCTACCTCTTTCCTGACCTCTCTGCCTTTCCCACTGTCGCTGACCTCATTACGCACCTCCGCACTAGTGACACTCGCTACCGCGCCGCCCTTCCTGCTGAGTTCTGCGCTAAGAACCCCCCCCCCATGTACATCGCTCTCTACTACGTAGTCGCGCGCCTCCCTGACTCCCTTCGAGTCGTCAGGGACCACTTTCTCGCAGTCTGTCCCACCACCCTCACCGTCGACCTCCTCGAGAAGGCCCTCCTCGCAGCGGAGAAGAGCATCGTCGCTGTAGGTGCTTCTCGTGGTGACCCTCGCACCCCCATCTTTGAGGGGTGCTCTCCTTCCCCCTTGCTGCCCTCTGTTGCCTCTGCTGCTGCTGCCGACCTGCTTGGTCTTGAGTCGGTCGGCGCGGCGTCTGCCCCTAGTGGGAGACGTCGCTCCAGCAAGGGCAAGGGGGGCAAGGGCGCGGGTGGAGCTGGAGGGGGCGGTGGCGGTGGCGGCGGTGGCGGCGGAGGGAGTGGGGGTGGCGGCGGGACTAGTGGCGGGGGTGGTGGTGGTGGTGGCAGCAGCGGCGGAGACGGTGGTGGTGGTGCCAGCGGTGGTGGTGGAGGCAGCGGCGGAGGTGGAGGCGGCGGAGGTGGAGGCGGTGGAGGCGGCAGCGGAGGAGGCAGTGGTGGTGGAGGGGGTGGATCTGGTCGGGGTGGTACCCAGCAGCGTAGCGGCGGTGGTGGTGGCCAGCGCTCGCAGTGGCAGCAGCAGCAGCGCTCTCGGGACATCCCTTCGCCTCAGCAGCTTCGTGAGTGGTACGCTGGGCGTCAGAGGGGTGGGGGTACTGGTCCCTGCACCTACGTTCTTCGTTCCGGCGACCGCGCGGGTGAGCAGTGTGGGGGTGCCCACGCCACCCAGCGCTGCTTTGGCCGCCTGACGGACGCCTGGCGTCAGCAGTTCCCTGGGGCTAGTGAGATCCCTCGCTGGGATGAGCTTCTCAGGGCTGGTGTAGCGATCTTTGATCTTGATTTTGATGCTATCCTTACTGCTATGTATGTTGTGGATTATAGTGAGGAGAATGAGGGTTACCGCTGTTTCCAGCCCGACCCGGGCATTGGTACTGCTGCGCTAGGTGCTTGTGAGGCTGCTGCTCTAGGTGCCAGTGCGTCTGCGCTCTCAGGTACTGGTGAGACTGCGCTCTCAGGTACTGAGTCGTCCTCGTCCTCCCTCACTTTCACACTTGACTCCGGAGCTTCTCGCTCCTTCTTTCGAGACCGCACTACCCTTACGCCGCTCGGCCGGCCGGTTGCAGTCTCCCTTGCTGACCCCTCTGGGGGTCCTGTCCTGTCTCACTTCTCCACTGTCCTCCCGTGTCCGGCTGCCCCTTCGGGCACCCTGTCGGGTCTGTACCTTCCCTCGTTCTCTACGAACTTGGTGAGTGGAGCGGACCTGCAGGATGTGGGTGTTCACCAGTTCACTCCTGCGAGTCAGCGGGTGACCCACTGCACGGAGGCACGCACAGGCCGACACCTGGCCACGTTCTCGCGTCGGCCGGGGTCGAGTCTCTACACCCTGACCGTTGAGTCTCCTCCTGTCCCTGCGTCTGGTCAGGTGGCTGCGTCGGGTCAGGTACTTGCTGCTGCGTCCCGGTCAGGTCCTGAGTCTGCCCCCTGTTCTTGTCGCCTCCTGTCTCACGAGACTCTCCTGTGGCACCACCGTCTTGGCCACCCCTCCTTGCCCCGTCTTCGGAGCATGGCTTCCCGTGTCCTTGTCTCTGGTCTTCCCCAGTCTCTCCCTCCTCTCCCCTCCGGGCCAGGACCTTCCTGTGTCCCCTGTGTCGAGGGTCGCCTCCGGGCTACTCCTCACTCCTCCCACTTCCCCCCGACAGAGGCTCCCCTGCAGACGCTTCACATGGATGTGTGGGGCCCAGCCCCCGTCCGTGGGCAGGGTTACGAGCGCTACTTCCTGTTGGTGGTTGACGACTACTCGCGTTACACCACAGTCCTCCCCTTGCGCAGCAAGGGTGCGGTCACTGAGGTGCTGATCGACTGGATCCGCGAGGCTCGTCTCCAGCTCAGGAAGAGCTTCGGCTCGGACTTTCCTGTTCTGCGTCTGCACTCTGACAGAGGCGGAGAGTTCTCTTCTCGCCTTCTGCGAGACTACTGTCGTGCACGGGGGATCCGCCAGACCTTCACGCTTCCAGACTCACCACAGCAAAATGGGATTGCTGAGTGCCGCATTGGCATGGTCATGGATGTCGCTCGTACGTCCATGATGCATGCGGCTGCCCCCCATTTTCTGTGGCCGTTTGCGGTGAGGTACGCGGCGCATCAGCTCAACCTTCACCCCCGGGTCTCTCGGCCTGCGATGTCCCCAGCCTTGCTGTGGACGGGGAAGGTTGGCGATGCGTCTGTGTTCCGTGTCTGGGGATCTCGGGCGTTTGTCCGCGACTTGTCTGCGGACAAGCTATCCCCTCGTGCTACTCCCTGTGTCTTCCTTGGCTTCCCCACTGACGCCCCGGGGTGGCAGTTTTACCACCCCTCCTCTCGTCGTGTTCTGTCCTCCCAGGACGTCACGTTCGACGAGTCAGTCCCCTTCTACCGTCTCTTCCCCTACCGCACTCCTTCCCTCCCCCCTCCCCCGGACTTCCTTGTGCCGGTTCCCCCCCCGGTAGACCCCCTCCCCCCTCAGGTTCCTGCCCCCTCAGGTGTGTCCCAGGTAGACGCCGTTGACCCGGTCGAGGTTACTGGTGACTCTGGTGCTGCTGCGGGTGCTGAGCCTGGGGGTGCTGACTCTGGGGGTGTTGTGCGCGGGGGTGCTGAGCCTGGGGGTGCTACTGCTGGGGGTGCTGGGCCTGAGGGTGCTACTGCGGAGAGTGCGGAGCCTGGGGGTGCTGAGCCGGGGGGTGCTGTGCCTGGAGGTGCTGGGTCTGGGGGTGCTGCGTCTGGAGCTGCTGAGCCTGGGGTTTCTCCTGCTGCTGCGTCTCGCCGGGAGCCCCTCTCTCCACAGGAGCTGCGCGAGTGGTTCGCTCGCCGCTGGAGGCGTGCTGCTGCGTCTGGAGGTGCTGCTGGAGCTGGAGCTGGAGCTTCTTCGACTGTCGAGGGTGCAGGTGCTGCCGGTCCCGGAGCTGCTGGACCTGCGGGTCCTCCTGGAGCTGGAGCTGCTGAGGGCGTTGGTGCTGAGCCTACTGCTGTTGGTCCTGCCGCTGGAGGTGTGGGTGGCGCTCGTGCTGTCGTTGAGGGTGGTGGTGCTGTCCCTGCTGAGTCTCGAGCTGCCGCGCGGCCTCGGCCGTACTTCGTTCCACTCCTGCAGCAGGTTCTTGGTCTTTCTCCTCCAGTAGAGGGTCCACCGCCTGTCCAGTCGCAGTCCCTGCTGGAGCTTTCCTCTCCACTGCCTGCTCCCTCTCCTTACACTGGTCCTACTGGAGGTCTTGCTGAGCGTCGTGAGCCTGCGTCTCGTCCCGCGTCGCCTGTTCGTGCTGCTCGCGCTAGTGGTCGCAGTTCGCGTCAGCGTCCTCCTCCTGTCCCTGGCACGCACCGGATGTCTTTGCGTCCGTCCACTGCTCCTCTGCGTGCCCCTTTGCCTTCTCCTCCTGAGTCCTCTCTTCCTGTGCTTGCCGACCCTGAGTCGGACTCTCTTCGTGCTGCCAGTCCTACTGTCACGCGTCTCCTTGCTACTGTCGTCACTGACCCCTCGTTTGAGTCCACTGCTGCGTCTGCCCTTGTCGCTGAGCTCGTCGACTTTGCTGCTCGCTGTCGTCTCGACTACGCTGCTAGTCTTGTTGCTGAGTCTGCGTCTGTCTGTCCTCCGTCCGTCGGGGGTGAGTGTGCTCTTGGCACGGACGTCCTAGAGGACAGGCAGGAGGAGTTACAGTGTCTAGCGGCTGCTTCACCTCATCTCGCGTCTGTACTGCTTGCCCCTGAGGGAGACCCGGATGCACTAGACATCCCGACTCCGCGTTCTTACGCGGAGGCCGTAGAGGGTCCCTACTCCTCTCAGTGGCAGGCAGCTATGGATGCAGAGATGGCTTCCTGGAAGTCCACAGGCACCTACGTTGATGCGGTTCCCCCTCCTGGGGCGAACATCGTCAGTGGCATGTGGATCTTCAGGGTGAAGCGGCTGCCGGGCTCTCCACCTGTCTTCAAGGCACGGTACGTTGCTCGTGGCTTCAGTCAGCGACAGGGAGTTGACTACTTTCAGACCTTCTCTCCCACCCCGAAGATGACTACTCTTCGGGTTCTGCTGCAAATAGCCGCTCAGCGTGACTACGAGCTTCACTCTCTCGACTTCAGCACTGCGTTCTTGCAGGGTAGCCTGCACGAGGAGATCTGGCTTCGCCGTCCACCTGGCTTCACTGGGACTTTCCCTCCTGGCACCCAGTGGAGCCTCCGACGGCCAGTCTACGGTCTCCGCCAGGCACCGCGTGAGTGGCACGACACACTGAGGACTACGCTTGCGGCTCTTGGGTTTGCTCGTTCTACTGCTGACCCGTCGCTGTTTCTTCGCACCGACACTTCCCTGCCGCCGTTCTACATCCTCGTGTACGTCGACGACTTGGTCTTTGCCACAGCGGACACTGCTGGACTCGCCTACGTGAAGCCCGAGCTACTGAATTGACACACGTGCACAGACCTGGGTGAACTGCGCAGCTACCTTGGCTTGCAGATCACTCGGGACAGAGCACGCCGCACCATTACCTTGACTCAGTCACACATGGTGCAGCAGGTCCTTCAGCGCTTCGGCTTCACGTACTCCTCGCCTCAGGCCACTCCTCTGCCTACTCGCCACTCACTCTCAGCTCTGCCTTCGGATGAGTCCGTAGAGTCGAGTGGTCCGTATGCAGAGCTTGTTGGCTGCCTCATGTACCTGATGACCTGCACACGACCTGATCTTGCATACCCTCTGAGCATTCTTGCACGCTATGTTGCTCCTGGGAGACACAGACCGGAGCACATGGCTGCAGCGAAGAGGGTATTGCGCTACCTGTGCAGTACGTCGGGCATGGGGCTAGTGCTTGGAGGGCGGAGTCCAGTGGTCCTTACCGGCCACGCGGACGCTTCTTGGGCTGACGACCAGGCTACGCAGCGGTCGTCACAGGGTTACACCTTCAGCCTTGGTTCCGGCTCTGTCTCGTGGCGGTCTACTCGCTCGTCTTCGGTTCTCGGCTCCAGTTGTGAGGCTGAGATCTACGCCGGGGCCATGGCTGCACAGGAGCTTCGCTGGCTCACCTACCTGCTGACTGACCTTGGAGAGCCGCCTCGTTCTCCTCCAGTGCTGTACGTAGACAACAAGGCTATGCTGGCCTTGTGTCGAGAGCAGCGCTTGGAGCACAGAACGAAGCACATTGCTCTCCGCTACTTCCTTGCTCGTGAGCTGCAGCAGCGTGGTCAGTTGCGACTTGCGTACGTGGCCTCTGAGGCCAACACTGCTGATGTGTTCACCAAGGCACTCGCGCCTTGTGACCATCAGCGCTTTTGCACCCAGCTGGGTCTTGTGCCTGTCTTGCCTCACTTGCTCTCCTCTTGACTTCACTTGTACTGTGACATATATATATGCATGCTCTTGTTTGTCTAGTTTTATATATATGTCTGTACTCCTGCATGTGAACTGGCCTCTGGCCCTACTCTTGTGCTCGGACTGTGTGGTGACTTTGTGATCCACCCTGAGCTTGCTTTGCTTTGCTTGACTGGTCTTGTGACCCCTTGTTCTCCCCCACTTTGCCTATGGGGGTGTGTCAGATTTATATGACATAGTTGCTGTAGGCTATAGTGGGGTAGCACATATGGGGTACAGGGTTTCTAGGGTTGTATTTGTACCCAATCTTTCCTTAGTCATATTCATTCCTGTTTTCTTTACTTCACATCTTATATACGGGGGATTACGGTATATAATGTCAAAATTGTTTTTTAGTTTTTAAGGCACGAAACTGAAGCCCTCAATAAGGCGAACACGACCATGCACTGTGCAGGTGGGCTCGTGCATGGAAACGCGCCGAAAACAGTCGCGACACGATTTCCCACCGCACAAAGGCCGTCCCAGTGCAACGCACCGGCCAGCGATGACGTGCATCCTGCCGTGCGGCCCAATCGGGTTTACATGCGCTGCCAGGGTGGCGCATTTCACCCGAACGTTCGAGAAGGGGGTGGAATCTGCCTGCCAACGCAGCAGATACGTGCCGCGATTCCCTCCTCTGCGGGTTTAGTCAGGGGGGAATCTTCCTATGCATGAAGAGGAACTGGAGGCGCACACGAGAAGGGGTCCCCTCCAAACCCTCATTTCTACTCCTTCTCTTTCACTTTCTTCATTCAGATTCTTGTTCTCACCCGCCATGCTGCGGAAGCCATGGCGAAATTCAGTGGCACTCATTTCTTGTTCAAGAAAAAGCCCCAGCGTAGGCCCGCCTTCGTAGTCGACGCCGACGGATGGTACTCCCGTGTCCCTGCTGAACCACTAGAGCCACCACAGCCTCCGTCGCCTCCATCGCCGCCTGCTCCTCCTGCTCCTCCTTTGCCGCCTGCGCCTCCTGCTCCTCCTGTTCCTCCGTCCCCTCCTACTCTGGAATCTCCTCTACACACACGGGAACCGCCCGTGCTCACGCTCCTGCACCCGACTGCGTTCGACGAGTGGCTGGAGGGACCACCAAGCGACACGGCCCCTGATGTTGAGGTACCCGGCGAACCTTACAGTGGACCACGCTGGGGTCGGTCGGAGGATTGCAGCACGTGGGACGAATCTGCAATCGGAGCTGACGACGACGTGCCTGAGGACGAGGAAGCGAGCCCTGCTGACAGCGACGAGCCTGCGGAAGCTGGCGCGCAGGGTGGAAGCGCAGAGGATGTTTTTCCAGAGGGTGTACCTGGTGGCGACGACGACGACGGTGTCGAATACTGGTCACGTGACGGGCTCCCCGAGGAACTTCCGATACCTTCCTTACCACCAGCTAACCGCAAGCGACCCCACCCGTCTACCCAGAACCGTGATGCCCGCCCCCCCTCTCCCAGGCACAAGATCAGCGAGCGCAAGCGCAACGGCTACACCGCTGCAGAGAAGTTGAAGTACGTCGCGATGCTGGATGCGGCGAAGTCAGTGCGCGCACTGGCTCGGGCAAGTGGGATTCAATGGAAGTGTCTCGCTAACTGGAAGGCGGCTGCAGCTTTTCTCAAAGAAGCACACACCGGACGCATGCGCATGCACGGTCGCGGGCGGGCCTCGTGGTACCGCCCCATGGAGATCAAGGTGTACGAGCGGCTTCTGGACTGGCGCCGCAGAGGAACCGCCGTGTCGGTCGGCCGTCTGCGGGAGTGGTCGAGAGAGTTCATGAAGATTCTCAACCCGGACGTTAAGTGGAGCGGGAGTCAGAGATGGTCGGAGCGCTTCCGGAAGCGGTGGAATCTGAGCGTACGCATGAAGACTCGCGTTGCTCAGAAGACAGCCGACCGTAAGATTACGCCGTTTGTTTTTACTGTTGCGTCTAAGTGTTTCCCTCCCTTACTAACCTGCCCTCTATACCGCCCGCCGTTGTCCCCCGTCTAACAGATGTTGCGCAGCAGTGCCAGAACTTCTGGCGTTTTGTCCGGGACATGTGTCGCGCGCGCGCGGCATCGAGACAACCTGGATCATAAACGCGGACCAGACGCCACTTTGGCTCGAGATGCCTGCCACCAGGACCGTGGATCAGACTGGCGTACGGTCGGTGCTTATCAGGAGTGCAGGTTACCAGAAGGAGCGGGTGACCGTCATGCTGGCGTGCTCCTGCGGACGGCGTTAAACTCAAGCCGTGGGTGTTTTTCAAGAGGAAGACTCTGCCGAAGGGCGACTTCCCACGAGGTAAGAAGCAGCAACTGCCGGTGTGTTACCGCATGTTTCTGTTTCTCGAGTCGCGCTAACAGTTTAAGTGGTTCTTGTGTGTGCAGATGTGGTCGTGGCTTGCCACGAGAACGGTTGGATGAACGCCGACGGCGTCATCCGCTAGATTGAAAAGGAAGTGAAGCCCTTCTTGAAGCCCCGGTTCGGCAGGAGTGCGAGGAGCGCCATGCTCGTCCTGGATTCCTACCGCGGCCACCTTACCGATGGGGTGAAGGAGAAGCTCCGCGAGATCAACTGCGTGCCTGCAGTCATCCCGTCTGGCTGTACTGCTGAGGTTCAACCGCTCAACGTCTCCATCAACAAGAGCTTCAAAGCTTCAGTTCGTCAGCAGTACCAGAAGTGGTTTGAGGAGGAGGGCCAAGAGCAGCTGACAGCAGCAGGTACCGTACCGTTCGTTGATTCCGTTATTCACGCAGGTTAACTAAACCTTAAACTGTTGGATGCTGACACGGCTTTCCGGGTGTCTCTGTTGTGCAGGGAATCTGAAGAAGCCCCCCTTGAAGTGGTCCTTCGCTGGATTTCAAGGGCCTGGAAAGCAGTACCCTCCGAGCTCATCAAGCGCGCCTTTCTCACCTGCGGCATTAGCAACGCCCTTGACGGCAGCGAGGACCACCTCGCCATGGCGCACAGGCGGAGCCAGCTGACGGCGGAAGTAGATGTAGACGACTGCATCGTCGCCGACGGCTTCTTTGGCAACAACTGCCAGGAGGCCGAGTCTGACGAGGAGTAGGTAGTTAAGCGCTTCAACTAGGTAGAATAGTGCAACTAGTGGAAAGCTGTGTACTTACCTGTAGAAGATCTTGAACCGAACGATGCTGTTTGATTTTGTTGTGATAAAAAAGTAGTTTTTTAAAATGTTCCTGGCGCTTATAATAAGGAAGGGTACAAAACGGGGGGCGCTTATAATCGAGGATCGGCCATAAGCGCCATGCTCCAGATAGAAGCGCCGGCGCCTCTAATAGGCCGGCGCCTATATCCGGGGCCATACGGTACTAGATTCTAACATGGTTTCAGAGACTAGGCCGTTCCTAGACCTTAGGAACTGGATTTTAAAGGGCCCACCGTTAAAATTCCGCCTCCTTGTCTGTTCTGCCCTGCCCTCCCCGTCGCGCTACCCGCTTGCTGCCTAGCGCGCGACCTGGGCGCTGCGTGCTGCAAGCACGCTGCCTGCTGCAAGCGCGCTGCCTCCCTGCACGCGCGCTGCCTACTGCCTAGCGCATTGCCCGCCCGCGAGCCTGCGCCCCATCCCGCGTGCTCTGCCTGCCCGCTTGGGCCCCTGCGCCCCTGCCCGCTCGCGCTTCCCGCCAGCAGCCTGCGCTCGGCCTGCACCCTGCCCGTGCGCACCCCACGTGTAACCCGCACGCACCCACGCGCACCGTGCCTGCGCCCTGCCCGTCCGCGCTGCTACGCGCTGCTGGTGCTGTCACTTACGCAGCTGCTACTGCTGCATGCGCTACTGCCGCTGCTGCTGCTGCTACTACTGCTGCTGCATGCGCTGCTGCTGTTGCTACTGCTGCTGCAACACGCGCCACTGCAGCTGCGCTAAGACCTGCTGAGGCCGCGCTGCCCTGCCCTTAGGCTCACGCGCTGCCTGCCCTGCAGCTCGCGAGCCGCGCTGCCCTGCCCTGAGGCCCGCGCGCCGCCCTGCTATGCAGCCCGCGCACCTGCTGTCCAGCGCGCCGCTCGCGCTGCCCGCCAACTGCCTGTGTCCGGCCTGCGCCCTGCCCGCGCGCCACGTGCGCACCTTGCCCTGCCCTGCCCGTGCGCGCTACTGCTTCTCCCACCTACGCAACTACTGCTAAGCGTGCTGCTTCTGCTAAGCGCTACTACTGCTGCTGCTGCTGCTGCTGCTGCTAAGTGCACGGCTGCTGCTGCTAAGTTCATTGCTACTGCTGCTGCTGCTGCAAGCGCTGCTGCTGCTGCGCCCTGCCCTATCTCGCCGCGCAGTCCAGCCCGAGCTGCGCCGCCCAGCTCTGCCGAGCCGCGCCGCCCTGCAGCATTGCCCAGCCCCACCAGGCCGCCCTGCTGCTACTGCTGCTGCTGCTGCTGCTGCTGCTGCTAGGCTGCTGCTGCCACATGTGCTGCTGCTGCTGCTGCTGAGCTACTGCTGCCGCCTGCGCTACTGCTGCCACTGACAGTGTTACTCCGCTAGCTCGTGCCCTGCTGCCCACGCACCCTACCGGCCTCCACAGCCACTCCAACAGTAGCCACTGCTGTTACAGCCACAGCGACCACCGCTACTGCTACAGCTGCAGCAATAGCAGTCGCTACTACCGCCCTTCCGCCATTGCTAATGACTGCCACTGCCTATCATAGCCACTATCACGGTCGTAGCATTGTCTAGGGGTGGACAACAGCAGCCGTTGCTTCACCCGGGCACTATATCACCGTAGTAGCTCCGCGAGTGGGTTATTCAGCCAGGCCGTCCTTGTGGTGGAGGATATCGTGCTGGAAGTGCCTAAGGTGCTGGACAGCAGCGGCAGCTCGCGCACTCAAACACTCACTCGCCATAGCAGATTCGTGAGTGGATCGTTCAGTGCAGCCGTCAAGGTGGTGGAGGTTATGGTTTTATGGGTACTGGACAGCTGCGGCAACAGGGTCAGTAGGAGACATTCTCCTTGCAGCGGCTACCCGACTGTGTTTCTCAACGAGGCGTCCCTGGTTGTGTAGAGGCTGCTGCTCTAGGTGCTAGTGAGTCTGTTGCCGCTCTAGGTGCTAGTGAGTCTGCTGCAGCTCTAGGTGCTAGTGCGTCTACCGCCACTAGTCTTGCCTCAGCTAAGGACTTGCACACTTTCACACTTGACTCGGGAGCGTCACGTTGCTTCTTTCGTGATTGCACCACAATCACACTGCTCGCAGCACCTGTCCCAGTCTCACTAGCTGACCCCAGTGGGGGCCCAGTAGTAGCGTGAGCCTCCACTGTCTTCCCGTGTCCGGCAGTCCCCTCTGGCTCTCTTTCAGGCCTCCACCTCCCCTCGTTCTCGACGAACTTGGTGAGCAACGCAGTCCTTCAGGATGTTTGGGTTGATACCTTTATCCCTGGAGGGCAGCGTGTGGCTATCTGTACGTGCTCCCGAACTGGACGTCACCTTGCTACATTCACTCGGCATCCTGGGTCCTGTCTAAACACCCTGACCACTACGTTGGCACAGGTGGCTGCGTCAGATCAGGTGGCTGCGTCGAGTCAGGTGTCTCCGTCTGGTCAGTTGACTGCGTCGTGGTCATGTCGGGTACTCTCCCACCAGACTCTTCTCTGACACCACCGACTCGGTCACCCCTCTCTACCGCGTCTCCGCAGCATGCACTCCCGTCTCCTTGTCTCTGGTCTTCGCAGGTTCCTGTCCCCCCCTCCCGCGCTCGCCCGCCCCGCCGTGCCTTTCGCGTCGAGGGGCGGTAGTGAACCACTCCTCACTCCTTGTTTTCTCCGATCATTGCTCCTCTGCAGACTTTCCACATAAACGTGTGGGGCCCGGCCCCCGTCAGTGGGACGGATCAGGAGCGCTACTTCCTGCTGGTCGTTGACGACTACACACGCTACATCACTGTCTTCCCCTTGTGCAGCAAGACGACCGTCAGCGGTGTTTTTGCGCTACTCGTCACCAGCTGCGCGAGCGGTTCCAGTGGGACCTTCCAGTCCTGCGTCTGCACTCTGACAGGGGCGGTGGGCTCTCTTCCGGCCTCCTTGCGGAGTTCTGTCGAGACGAGGGCATCATCTAGTCATTCACGCTTCCGGCCTCTCCGCAACAAAATGGGATTGTTGATCGTCGCATTGGCTTGATCATGGAAGTTTCTCGTACCTCCACGATCCATGCGGATGCTCCCCATTTTCTGTGGCCTTTTGCGGTCCGATACACTGTGCATCAACTCAACCTCTGTCCCCGTGTTTCTTTGATAGAGACCTCGCCCACACTTCGTTGGACGGGAGAGGTTGGCGATGCGTAGTCGTATTGGGTCTGGGGCGCGCTCTCCCTTGTCCGCGATACCACCGCGAGCAAGCTCTCTCCTCGCTCTCCGCGCTGTGCCTTCCTGGGCTTCCCCACCGACGCCCTGCCGTGGCAGTTTTACCACCCTCGCTCGCGTCGTGTTTTCTCCTCCCAGGGCGTCACCTTTGACGTGTCGGTCTGTTTCTACAGGCTCCACCCGCACGCGTCCCACCCGGTCCCCCTGGCGCCTCTCTTCTTGGTACTAGTTCCCCCCTCGGTAGACCCCCTCCCCCCAAGGGGTCCTGCTATCTCAGTTGTCTCTCAGGTAGACCCACCCCACTTGGTTGAGCCTTTGGTGATCTCCTCTGACACCTCTGGTCCAGCTGAGGGGGGTGACCCCGCTGCTCACGACACAGCGACCACTCATCTCTCTCTATGCGTGGAGACCCCTCCTGGTTTTCCGCCTCGACCGTCTTCACCGCCTCTGCAGCCGTTAGCTGTGGGCACTGTCACGATATATATATTTTATATATATTTCTAACTGCTTGTAGCTTTAGCTTTAGTTTAGTTATGCTTTTGTACTAATCGTGGTGCGCCTTCTCATGCTTGCTATATGTATCCCAATGCGATAGTGGAACATCATCATTCTCGACATATCTCCTTGCACAAACTCCTCGACACCCGCTTGGCCTAGGCTACTAAGCCTAGGCCCTTAAACCCGCATGCTAAGCTAAGTTGCTTTCGTAACATGGTATCGAGATAGGCTTTCCCAACCTCCCCGTTTGTTTTTTAACGCGCCCGTCATGCTTCCCACGAACGTTCCCCGCAATAGCCCGTTCGTCGCTGGATCTGACGCGACGGCCGTGGCGAGCTGCGCGATGGCGTTCGTCGCGGACGAAATGTCGCGCTACTGCCCGTCGAGCAGGTGCTGCCCGTCGTTCTTCCGCTCGTCGATGTGTCGCCCCATTCGTCACCTCCCCGTCTCCCGTCGTCAGCTCCTCGCCGCTCGTCGCCACATCCTCGCCGCCCGTCGTCACCTCCCCGTCGCTAGTCGTCAGCTCATCGCCACCCGTCGTCAGCTCCACGCCGCCCGTTGCACACTAACAGCTTTCCCCGCCCGCCCTCCCGTTGACCCCTATGCTGCTGCTGCGGCTGCACATTCCGCGCCTGCAGCTCCTGTGCCGCCCCGTGCGGACTCCCTGCGCTTCCCCGTCGCCTCGAAAGGAGTGGTGGCGGAACGCCATCTACAACGCCAGCTACAACACCAGCGACACCGCCAGCCGAGACCCCGCCAGCAGAGAACCCGCCAGCAGAGACCCCGCCAGCGCCAGCCGCCAGCACCAGCCGCCCGTCCCTCTATCCTCCCCCCCTCCCCAGTCGCCTTTCCTTCCGCGACTACGACGGTGGGGGCGGAGGTGGTGTGGAAGGGGTGGCCGCCGTGAGCCACTGCAGCACCACCCTCTTCCCTGCCTCTCCCCTCCCGCGGCTGCTGCTGTGGGGGGGAGGTGGCGGGGACGGGGGGGGTGGGGGGGCTGGCGTTTGAAGGACAATGCAACGACTACTGTGGGTGTGGCAGGGGTGTGGAGGAAGGAAAGGGGGAGGGAGTGCGGTTCCAGGGGGCGGCTGAACTGGGGGGTGCGGTTAAAAGGGGGGGTGGTTGAGTGGGTGTGGGGACTTTGGGGTTCGTAAGAGGGGTTTCGCCGCGCTTGGCTCCCCCCCACCTCCTCCCCTCACAACTCTCTCACCTTCCCCTTTGTAAAAGGGGAAGAGGGTTTCGCCACAGGTGGCTCCCCCTCAACTCCTCTCCTCATCCCTCTCTCACCTCCTCCTTCATTCTTATCTCATTTCCTCCTCTCAAGCGGTCACTATATTGAAACAGGCAAGTGGGTACAAACATGCAGTCTCCTCCTCTCTCTCTCTCTCGCCTCCTCCTCCTCACTTACCTCTCTGCTATCGTCCACTACGCTAGCTATACCCCTTTAGGGGGTGTGACTCCCTCTAGCTATGTGCTGCATGCAGGTAGGGGGGTGTGTCGCGATGTATACTTTATATATATTTCTAACTGCCTGTAGCTTTAGCTTTAGTGTAGTTATGCTTTCGTACTATTGGTGGTGCACCTTCTCATGTTTGCTATATGTATCCCAATGCTATTGTGAAACATCATCATTCTTGACATACCTCCTTGCACAAACTCCTCGACACTCGCTTGGCCTAGGCTACTAAGCCAAGTCCCTTAAACCCGCATGCTAAGCTAAGTTGCTTTCGTAACAGGCACTGGTGCTACTAGGGGTGGTGAACTTGAGGTGAGGACGCAAGAGGTGCTCGTCCTGGGGGTGCTGTGGCTGGGGGTGCTGAGATTGGGGGTGAGGGTTCTGGGGGTGCTGACTCTAGGGGTGCTTACTCTGGGGGTGCTGCGAGTCCTAGTGGTGTTGGGGCCGTGGGTGCTCCTATTGCAGGTCCTGGCATTGGACAGAAGCAGCCGCCTAGTCGCCTCGAGATGCCCTCACCGCAACAGCTTCGTAAGTGGGCCGTTCGAAGAGGTCGCTCTGGTGCTGGAGCTTGGAAGTTTACAGCTCCTCGAGCTGCTGGTCCTGGAGGTGCTGGGGGTGCTGGAGGTGGCGGAGCTGGAGGTGCTGGTGCTACTGGAGCTGGAGGTACTGGAGGTGCTGGAGATGCAGGTACTGGTGGCATCAAAGGTGCTGGAGCTGGAGGTACTGGAGCTGTTGGAGCTGGAGGTGCTGGAGGTGTTGGTGCTTCTGGTACTTGAGGTGCTACTGGTGCTGGAGGCGCTGGAGCTGGAGGTACTAGAGGTGCTAGAGCTGCTGGTCATTGGGCTTCTCGTACTAGAGGTGCTGGACCTGCCGGGGCTAGTGGTGCTGGAGCTGCTGGAGCTAGTGGTGCTGCTGGTACTAGAGGTGCTGGAGGTCCTAGAGGTACTGCTGGTGCTTGAGGCACTGGAGCTGGAGGTGCTGGAGCTGCTGGTGCTGGAGGTCCTGGTGCTGCTGGTGCTGGAGGTGCTGGAGCTGCTGACGGTACGAGTAATGCCCCATACCTACCGTTTTTTAACCAGCAGCCGCAATCGTCCCTGTCGCCACCAAACTCGGTCCTTCGCCAGGTTCTTAGTCTCCCGTCTTCCACTGGCCTCACTCCACCTCTCCTGTGTCCACCGACAGACCAGTCTCAGCCACAGCTACTGCCTGGCTCCCCACTGCCTGCTCCTGCTCCTCACATTGAGGTGACTGAGTCCATGTATGAGTGTCGTGAGCCTGAGACTTGTGCTTCCACACCTGTTTGTGCTCGTCGTGTCGTTCGTCCTCGTCCTCCTGCTGTCCTAGGCACTCACGTTATGGCACTTCGTCCTTCCTCTGTTCCACAGCGTGTTGCCCTGCTGTCTCCTCTGGCGTCCTCTCTTCCTGAAGTTCCTGACCCAAATTCCAACCTTACTCGTGCCAGTCCTACTGTCACTCGTCTCCTTGCTACTGTCGTCACTGACCCTGGCTTTGAGTCCAATGCTGCGTTTTCCCTAGTCACTGAGCTCGTCAACTTTGCTGCTAGAAGTTGTCTCGACTACGTCGCGAGTCTTGTTACTGAGTTGACTACTTCTAGAAATTCTCTGTCACCAAGAAGTTGACTACTCTTCGGGTGTTGCTGCACGTTGCAGCACAGCGTGACTACGAGTTGCACTCCCTCGACTTCTCTACAACTTTCTTGTAGGGCAGCCTTCACGAGGAGATCCGGCTGCGCCGCCAACCTCGCTTCACTGGGTCGTTTTATGCGAGTACCCATTGGAGCCTCCAGCGGCAAGTCTACGGTCTTTGCCAGGCGCCCTGTGAGTGGCACGACACACTGAGGACGACACTTGCGGCTATTAGGTTTTCTCCTTCCTCCGCTGACCCGTCGCTATTTCTACTCATCGAGACTACTATGCCGACGTTCTACGTTCTCGTGTACGTTGACGACTTGGTTTTTGCTACTGCTGACACTGAGGCGCTGGCCCTAGTGAAGGCGGAGCTGTAGGAGAGACACACCTGCACTAACCTGGGTGAGTTGCGGAGCTATCTTGGCTTGCAGATCACCCGGGACAGAGCATGGCGCACCATCACCCTGACTCAGTCACACATGGTGCACCAGGTTCTTCAGCGCTTCGACTTCCAGTACTCCTCGCCACATCCCACTCCTCTGCCTACTGGCCACTCGCTCTCATCTCCACCTTTGGACGAGTCCGTAGAGCCGAATGGTCCGTATCCAGAGCTTGTGGATTGCCTCATGTACCTGATGACGTGCACACGACCAGCCCTCGTGTACCCTCTCATCCTCCTGGCTCGCTACGTGGCTCCCGGTAGACACCGAAAGGTGCACTGGGATGCTGCGAAGAGGGTACTGCGTTACCTTGTGCAGTACATCAGGCATGGGGCTCGTGCTTGGAGGACAGGGTTCAGTGGTACTCACAGGACACTCAGACGCTCCTTGGGCCGACGACCAGGCTACTCGGCGTTCGTCACAGGCTTGGCTCTGGCTCTGTCTCGTGGAGGTCCACACATTCTTATTCTGTGCTTGGTTTCAACTGTGAGGCCGAGATCTACGCTGGGTCCATGGCTGCACAGGAGCTATGCTGGCTGACCTACTTGCTGACCGACTTGGGGGAGCGGCCTCATTCTCCTCTAGTTCTGTACGTCGACAACAAGGCCATGATGGCCTTGTGTCACGAGCAGAGACTGGAGCATAGAACAAAGCAGATTGCTCTTCGCTACTTTCTAGCTCGATAGCTGTCAGAATGAGAAACGAGAATGAGGAGTGACTAGCAGGAACAACAGTACAAATATGTCAAACCCTAATCTGGTGTACCCCTTATGGTGTGACCCACTACAGCCTAGAACCACACAAACATATAAATGTTTGACACACCCCCATAGGCAAAGTGGGGGAGACCTAGGGGTCACAAGACCAGTCAAGGCAAAACAAGGCAAACAAGCTCAGGGTGGATCTCAAGGATTCCACACAAATTCCGAGCACAAGCAAGCGGTCACAAGACCAGTTCACATGCAGTTTTAAAATACAGCAAGAGGTACAATGATCACAACCTAACAAGGCAAACATGCAGGTATATATATAATGATCACAGTACAGGTAAAGTCAAGAAGTAAGTAAGTGAGAAACAGTCGGCACAAGGCCTAGAAGAGTGCAAAAACGCTGATGGTCAACAGGCGGAAGCGCCTTGGTGAACACATCAGCAGTGTTGGCCTCAGTGGCCACGTAACGCAGAAGAAGCTGACCACGCTGCTGTAGCTCTCGAGCTAGAAAGTAACGCAGAGCAATGTGCTTCGTCCCGTGCTCCAGTCTGTGCTCCTGGCACAAGGCAATGGTTGCCTTGTTGTCGACGTACAGCACTGGAGGAGAACGAGGCTGCTCTCCAAGGTCAGTCAGCAGGTAGGTGAGCCAGCGAAGCTCCTGGGCAGCCATGGCCGTGGCGTAGATCTCAGCCTCACAGCTGGAGCTGAGAACAGAAGAAGAACGAGTAGAACGCCAAGAGACAGAGCCAGAGCCAAGACTGAAGGTGTAACCCTGAGACGACCGCTGAGTAGCCTGGTCGTCTGCCCAAGAAGCGTCTGAGTGCCCAGTGAGAACAGGCCGGTCTCGCCCTCCAAGCACTAGCCCCATGCCCGACGTACTGCACAAGTAGCGCAACACCCTCTTAGCTGCATCCATGTGCTCCTTCCGGTGACGGCCGGGAGCAACATAGCGTGCTAAGATGCTGAGAGGGTATGCTAGGTCAGGTCGAGTGCAGGTCATCAGGTACATGAGGCAGCCCACAAGCTCTGGATACGGACCACTCGACTCTACGGACTCATCCGAAGGCAGAGCTGAGAGCGAGTGACCCGTAGGCAGAGGAGTGGACTGAGGCGAGGAGTACGTGAAGCCGAAGCGCTGAAGGACCTGCTGCACCATGTGTGACTGAGTCAGGGTAATGGTGCGGCGTGCTCTGTCCCGGGTGATCCGCAAGCCAAGATAGCTTGTCAGTTCACCCAGGTCTGTGCACGTGTGTCTCTTCTGCAGCTCGGACTTCACGTGGGCGAGTGCGGCAGTGTCCGCAGTGGCAAAGACCAAGTCGTCGACGTACACGAGGATGTAGAACGGCGGCAGCGAGGTGTCGGTGCGCAGAAACAGCGACGGGTCAGCAGTAGAAGGAGCAAACCCAAGAGCCGCAAGTGTAGTCCTCAGTGTGTCGTGCCACTCACGCGGCGCCTGGCGGAGACCGTAGACTGGCCGCCGGAGGCTCCACTGGGTGCCAGGAGGGAACGACCCAGTGAAGCCAGGTGGGCGGCGCAGCCAGATCTCCTCGTGCAGGCTGCCCTGCAAGAAAGCTGTGCTGAAGTCAAGAGAGTGGAGCTCGTAGTCACGCTGAGCGGCGACGTGTAGCAGAACCCGAAGAGTGGTCATCTTCGGGGTCGGGGAGAAGGTCTGGAAGAAGTCAACTCCCTCTCGCTGACTGAAGCCTCGTGCAACGTAACGCGCCTTGAAGACAGGCGGAGAGCCTGGCGGCCGCTTCACCCTGAAAATCCACATGCCACTGACGATGTTCGCCCCAGGTGGGGGAACGTCGTCGACGTAGGTGCCTGTGGACTTCCAGGAAGCCATCTCTGTGTCCATGGCTGACTGCCACTGAGAGGAGTAGGGACCGGCCATCGCCTCTGCGTAAGAGCGTGGGGTCGGGATGTCTGGTGCATCCGGGTCTCCCTCAGGGGCAACAAGCATGGACACGAGATGGGGCAAAGCAGCGGCAAGGCAACCAAACTCCTCCTGCCTGTCCTCAAGGACGTCCGTGCCAAGAGCACACTCACCCCCGACGGACGGAGGACAGGCAGACTCAGACTCAGCAACAAGACTCGCTGCGTAGTCTAGACGATACGCAGCTGCAAAGTCGACAAGCTCAGTGACTAGGGCAGACGCAGCAGCGGACTCAAAGGAAGGGTCAGTGACAACCGTAGCCAGGAGACGTGTGACAGTAGGACTGGCAGCGCGAAGGGAGTCTGACTCCGGGTCAGCAAGAGCAGGAAGAGAGGACGCAGGAGGCGACGGGAGAGCAACACGCTGCGGAGCAGTGGACTGACGAAGCGCCATCCGGTGCGTGCCTGGGACAGCAGGAGGACGCTCACGCGGGACACGACTACCAGTGGTAGCAGCTCGAACAGGCGACGCTCGACGAGACGCAGGTGACACAGGACGTGACGCAGGCTCACGTCTCTCAGCAAGACCGTCAGTCGGACCAGTGTAAGGAGCAGGCACAGGGAGTGGTGAGGCAGGCGGTAACTGTGGCTGTGACTGGACAGACGGCGGACACTCTAAGGCGAGAGGAGAACAAGGAGGAGGAGGCTGACCAAGAACCTGCTGAAGGAGCGGAACGAAGTACGGTGGTGGCCGTGCAGCAGCTCTCGAACCAGCAGAGACACCAGCGGCAGCAGCAGCACCTCCAGAAGCAGCAGCACCTCCAGCACCAGGGTCTGCAGTACCTCCAGCAGCACCTCCAGCAGCACCGCCAGCAGCAGCAGTACCTCCAGCAGCACCGCCAGTAGCAGCTGCACCTCCAGCACCAGGGTCCGTAGCACCCACAGCAGCTCCAACGCCCGGGTCCTCAGTACTAGCAGCACCTCCAGCAGCACCGCCAGCAGCAGCAGCACCTCCAGCAGCACCGCCAGCAGCAGCAGCACCTCCAGCACCAGGTTCCGTAGTACTCGCAGCAGCGTCAACTCCGGGGACCCCAGCACCAGCAGCTCCACTACGGAGACTGATGTGCCGAGCGTACCACTCTCGAAGCTGAGGGGAAGAGGGCGGCTCCCGCCGTGGTGGGGAAGCACGAGTACCAACTCCAGCAGTACCACGAGCCCGAGACTCACCCCGCCGGAGGCTGCAGTACCGTGAGTACCACTCACGCAGCTGCTGCGAAGAGGGAGGTCCTCCAGGCGCCTCACAGTCAACTGCAACACCACCAGGCTCAGCACCCCCAGGCTCAGCAACTCCAGGCGCAGTACCCCTAGACTCAGCAACGCCAGGCTCAGTACCCCCAAACCCAGCACCCCCAGGCTCAGCACCCCCAGGATAAGCACCCCCAGACTCAGCACCCCCAGACTCAGCACCCCCAGGCTCCGCCCGCTCAGGCTCCGCACGCTCAGGCTCAGCACCTCCAGCAGGACGCGAGTCGACAGCTACCTCGGTAGGCTCAACCGGGTCTACCTGAGAGACACCTGAGGGAGCGGCACCCTGAGGGGGAAGGGGGTCTACCACTGCAGCACCTGGCGCGAGGAAGAGAGGCGGGGGAGGGAGCGGGGCAGTGCGGTAGGGGAAGAGGCGGTAGAAGGGCACGGACTCGTCAAAAGTGACGTCCTGAGAGGGGAAGACTCGGTGCGAGGCGGGGTGGTAAAACTGCCAGCCAGACGCATCCGGGACAAAGCCAAGAAAGACACAGGGAGCAGTGCGGGAGGAGAGCTTGTCCGCAGACGTGTCGCGAACAAAAGCTCGGGATCCCCAGACACGGAAGCGAGACGCATCGCCAACCTCCCCCGTCCACAGCAAGTGTGGGCGAGGTCTCCGGAGCGGAGACACAGGGGCCAGAGGTTGAGCTGATGCGCAGCGTACCGGACCGCAAACGGCCACAGAAAGTGGGGGGCAGCCGCGTGGACTAAGGAGGTACGAGCGACCTCCATGACCAAGCCAATGCGGCGCTCAGCAACCCCATTCTGCTGTGGAGAGGCCGGGAGCGTGAACGACTGGCGAATGCCATGCTCGGCACAGTAGGCTGCCAAGAGGTCGGAGGAGAACTCGCCACCTCTGTCAGAGTGCAAGCGCAGAACAGGAAACTCCGAGCGAAAACGCTGTCGCAGCTGAAGACGTGCTCTGCTGATCCAGGGGATCAGAACATCAGGGACTTCACCCTTGGTGCGCAAGGGGAAGACCGTGGTGTAGCGCGAGTAGTCGTCAACGACGATCAAGAAGTACCTCTCCTGGCTCTGACCACGGACGCGGGCTGGGCCCCACACGTCCATGTGGAGCGTCTGCAAAGGAGCAGTCGTCGGGGGGAACGAGGAGGAGTGAGGGGCAGCGCGCTGCCGCCCCTCGACACAGGGAAGACAAGGAGGAGCAAGGGAGGGTGGGAGGGGAGGGAGTACCCGAGGAAGACCAGAGACAAGGTACCGGGCGTGCATGCCCCGAAGGCGCTGCACTGACGGGTGACCAAGTCGGTGGTGCCAGAGGACAGTCTTGTGCGTTAGAGAGCGACACGAGCAGGGGGCAGAGAGCTGACCTGACGCAGACGCAGACGCAGACGCCGCTACCTGAGGGGACTCAGTGGTCAGTGTGTACAGGTCCGACCCCGGCTGCCGAGTGAAGGTAGCCAGGTGACGGCCCGTCCGAGCACACGTGCAGTGTGTCACACGCTCGTAGGCAGGGGTGAACTGGTGAACACCCCCATCCTGAAGCGCACAACCCGCCACCAAGTTCGTAGAGAACGAGGGGAGGTGGAGACCTGACAGTGTGCCCGACGGGACAGCAGGACAAGGAAGGAGGGTGGAGGAGGTCGCAATGACCGGACCCCCAGAGGGGTCAGCGAGCGAGACAGCGACTGGTCGAGCAAGGGGCTCAAGAGCAGTGCGGTCACGAAAGAAACAGCGCGAAGCGCCTGAGTCAAGAGTGAAGGTGTGCAGTGCCTCAGTGGACTCAGTAGTACCTGGGGTGGCGGACACACACGCACCTAGAGCAGTAGCCTCACCAGTACCTGGGGCAGCAGACACGCAAGCACCTAGGGCGGTAGCCTCACTCGTGCGGATGCCTGGGTCAGGCGGAACACTCAGGTACTGGTCCTCCTCTCCACTAATAGTCAATGCATACATTGCTTTGAGAATAACATCAAAATCAAGAGCATAGATATTAATATCCTTCTTGAGGAGATCAGCCCACTGAGGAAGCTCAGGAGCGTCAGGAAACTGAGCACGCCAAGCGTCATCTAGGCGAGAGAAGCAGCGCTGCGAAGTGTGCGCCCTCCCGCACGTCTGTCCCTTGCGGCGACCAGTGCGGATGACGTACGTGCAGCTAAGGCTACCCCCCCCACCCCCGTGCTGTAAGTACCACTCACGAAGCTCCTGGGAGGACTGAGGGTGCTGCGCGCTCTGGCCAGTGCCAGAGCCTCCACGACCACCACCGCCGCCTCCACCACGACCACCACCGCCCCTGCCGCCGCCACGTCCACTGCCGCCACCACCACCGCCCCCACCGCGGCCACCGCCGCCGCCGCTGCCTCCACCACCCCCACCGCTGCCACTAGCCCCTCCAGCCCCGCCACCGCCCCCGCCGCTGCCACCACTCCCACCACCACCTCCCCCGCCGTCACCCCCACCGCCCTTGCCTCCCCTGCCCTTGCCGCTGCGGCGCCCGCTGGGAGCGGACGCAGAGCCGACCTGCTCAGCACCAAGAAGGTCGACAGCAGCAGCAGAGGCGACAGAGGGGAGGAGGGGGGAGGGGGAACACCCCTCGAAGAAAGGGGTGCGGGGGTCGCCACGAGAGGCACCTACAGCTACAATACTCTTCTCAGCTGCAAGTAGTTCCTTCTCTAGGGCGGCAATGGTGAGCTCAGTGGGACAGCGAGCTAGGAAGTGGTCCCTGACTGTACGCAGAGTGTCAGGGAGGCGGGTGACTAGGTGGTAGAGAGTGAGCCAGAGCGGGGGAGGGTTGGATGCAAGAAACTCAGCGGGCATGGCTGCACGGAAGCGGGCATCACTAGTACGGAGGTGAGTGATGAGGTCAGCGACTGTCTGGAAAGCGGACAGGTCGGGGAACAGGTAGGGAAGGGAGAGACGGCCTAGTGCAGCTGAGGCCGGGGAGGAGTAGCGCGCAACTACAGCAGTGTACAGGGCCTGCGCAGTCTGATGCTGGCCGAAGTGCTCACGCTCATCGACTGGCAGGGAGTTGCGAATGGCAAAGCGGGCGTGGGCATCGCGAGTCTGCCACTGCGAGCGAGCAGTAGCGGTAGCAGTAGTAGCAGGAGCAGGGACTGTGCCTAGTGCGTGATCGTACAGCGAGATATCCTCTCTGGCAGTGAGCTGGAGGAACAGGTGCAGATCATCGAGCCAGGTCTCAAACTTAATCGGGCGGCCCTCAGTATCGAACGAGAGAACTGTAGGGCTAGCCATAGCTGAAGCAGTAGCAGTGGCAGCAGTAGTAGTAGCAGGAGTAGCAGTAGCAGCAGTGGTAGAAGCAGTAGGGCGGCGCGGCTCGGCTAGGGCGGCGCGGCTCGGCTAGGGCGGCGCGGCTCGGTCGGGTCGCGCGGCTCGGTCGGGTCGCGCGGTTCGGCTTGGTCCTAGAGGGGCGAGCGCGAGGCCGGGTAGGGCGAGGGCGAGGCCGGTTGGGGGGCCGTTCGGGGCTAGCGCGGGGCCGTTCGGGGGCCGTGAGAGGCTAGCGCGGGGCCGACGGGGGCCTTAGGGGGCTAGCGCGGGGCCGAGGGGGGCCGTGAGAGGCTAGCGCGGGGGCCGCACGGGGCCATTCGGGGCTAGCGCGGGGCCGTTCGGGGGCCGTGAGAGGCTAGCGTGGGGCCGACGGGGGCCTTAGGGGGCTAGCGCGGGGCTAGCGCGGGGCCACACGGGGCCTTGAGAGGCTAGCGCGGGGCCGTAAGGGGCCTTAAGAGGGCGACGCGAGGGGCCGTGAGGGGCCTTAAGGGGCGACGCGAGAGGGCCTTAGGGGGCCTTAAGAACGAGGCGCTCGAGGCGCAGGAAAAGGCGGCGCACGAGGGCGCGGCTAGCGGAAACGGTGGGCCCTATCGTTTCGGTCCTAGGTGAAACCTAGGCTCGTAATACCATGTCAGAATGAGAAACGAGAATGAGGAGTGACTAGCAGGAACAACAGTACAAATATGTCAAACCCTAATCTGGTGTACCCCTTATGGTGTGACCCACTACAGCCTAGAACCACACAAACATATAAATGTTTGACAATAGCTGCAACAGCGTGGTCAGCTTCGCCTTTCCTACGTGGCCTCTCGGGCCAACACTGCTGATGCCTTCACCAAGGCCCTCGGGTCTAGTGATCATCAGCGTTTTTGCACTGCTCTTGGGCTTTTGCCCGTTCTGCCTCACATGCTGGTTGCTTGACTTGTCTTGTAATGTGATCTATATATATTTACCTGCATGCTTGCACTTCCTTGGTTGTAATCACTATACTGCTTGTGCCTTGATAACTCTGCATGCGAACTGGCCTCGTGGGCGCTTGCTTGTGCTCAAACTACGTGGTGATTTTGAGATCCACCCTGGTCTTTGCTTTGTTTGCTTCTCCTGACTGGTCTTGTAACCACTATTTTTGTTTGGCTATGCCCTGCTTTACCTATGGGGGTGTGTCAAAACATTATATGCTTTCTAAGCTACGTAAGGGTTTTTTTTGGAGGGTACAATACATTTCTCGACACTCTTGTACCCCCCCACCCCCCCCCCCTTACCTAATCGGTCACCCTTCTTACTAGATTCCAACACCTAGACCCGTTTGATTGATCACTTATGGCGTCGTATGCCCTTCGTTCGTTTCTAGTTTCGGCCAGTTCTAGCCTTGCACTCGTTGACCGAAAAATCTCTTATTATGACGTTCACTCGCGTCATTCGTTTTGATGCAGAGGCTAGAGCCCTAAAGTTCCCCTTCTGGATCCTCCGTGTCGAGCGGTTCCTCCAGAGTCAGCGATGGGATAGGGACACGCTATGAGCGCACGCCTCTGGTGACCAGCCTGAGCCTTCGCCTGTTGCCCTGGGCTCTAAGCATACTCAGGCAGACCAAGCGACCACTCCCTCCTCCGCCACTCTTCGTCACCTCTCATGCTCTACGCTCCGACCTAGGAGCGTTTGGCCGCTGTGCTGACCTCATCACCCACCTACTAGACGTCAGCTACCGTGCTACTTTTACTAAGGCTAAGCTTGCACTGCTCCCCTGTCGCCCGTGGCGATTACTATTCACTTTATCGTTACTAGCCCCCGCACTGTCCTAGAGCTTCGCATCTTCACTGCTTCTCTTGCCTCTACTACATCTCCTCCTTCTGACGAGTGTCGAAATATATCTTTATATTTTGTGCACTGTAGCCATACTGTAGCTATCATGCTTTCATGTTGGTGGTGTACCTACTTTCATTGCCTTGTTTTCTATTTGGATTGCTTTCTCCCTTTTGCCCAATTTTCTTGCAATGCCCACTCATGCTTAAGCCGTGTCCACCACGGTTGGGTGACCTTGGGGCAGCAGAGGTAAGAGAGGGGGGAGGGTGGTGGTGCTGGTTGTGGTAGCGGGGGTGGCAGAGGTATTGGTGCTTCTAGTGCGTTTGAGGGTTGCGGCACTGGAGGCGGTCCTGGGCCTGCGGGCCCGTCGGGAGGGGGTGACAGTTCAGCTGCATGGCACATGGCACTGTGGCGGCAGTAGTCCCAGTAGAAGCAGCCACAGCAGGGACAGCCGCAGCAGCAGGGACAACACTAGTAGCATTTTTAGTGGCAGGTGCAACAACACCCTCAGCAGCGAGGACGTGGTCGTGGCGGTGGTCCGCCCAGCTCGGTGGCGCGTGGTGTCAGTTCGCCTCCTTGCCCGTACGTGGTTCAGACGGGCGCTTGTTAGGGCCACGAAAAAGCTCCGGAGCCTAAGTTGAAAAAGTCCCTTCAAGTCTTGTCCTGGTCTGCCAAGGAGGAATCTTAAGTTCCCGGTAAGTCTCACTGGCACTCTCCCTCCGCGCTCAAGCCCCATGCCTAATGTAGTGAAGCCCAAGTCGCAACGTAGACGAGGAAAAAGAAAGGAATATAACCAACAATTACGAGATGGCTGACGAAGTACTGAAACCGAGAGAAGCAAGAGTGGAACGGAGAGTATCTTGCCACTCATAAGGTGCCTAGCGGAGAACGTCGACTGGTCATCTCAGGCTCCATTATGTCCAGGGCTACCCGGCCAAATCTCCTCATGCTGGCTCCCCTCGAGGAAGGTAGTGGAGTATTCTAGCGAGTGCAAATCGTACTCTCACTGCAACATGTAGTAGCACCCAAAGACTGGTCATCTTGGGGTGGGGGAGATGGTTCGAAAGAAGTATACTCCCTCACGCTAACTAAGACACTCGCCATGTAGCGCACCTTGAAGATATGGGGTGATCCAAGTGGCTGCTTCACCTTGAAGATCCACATGCCATCGACTACGTTCGCCCGCGGAACTGCGTCAACATACGTGCCTGTGGATCTCTAAGGCGCCATCTCTGCATCCAAGGCTGCTATCCACTAGGAGGCCCACTGTCTCGACTCTACCTAGGCGTAAATATGAGGAGTCAGAGCGCCAAGGTCTCCCTTAGAGGCTAGTATCGTGGGACGGGGATGGGATGAAGCAGCCACAAGGAATTGCAGCTCAAGTTGCCAGTCCTCTAGGACGTCATAGCCAAGCGAAAAGTCACCCCTGGCGGACAGAGGACGAGGAGGAGGAACAACCACCAAGTGGGTGGCATACTCAAGGCAGTCCCAAAGTCAGAAAGAGTGGCAACAAGAGTCGAGATAGACATCAGAGAGGCAGTGGGGTGTGTGATAAGAGGAGAGAACACGCAAGACAATAGGGCGTGCAGTACAGTTGTAGTTAGTGAGAGGTAGTGAGGGAATTGCAGAGATTCACTCTACAACGGTGAGAGCTATATTACGGGGGAAGGCACAGGTTGTATGTGTGATCGTAGCGTTTGCTTGTGTTCTCTCTATGTAGACATTCACAGGAAGAATTGGCAAGAGTTTCACAAGCAAAGTTGGGATTACTGAATGATTGAACACGCAATGGCAAGAAATGACTACATCAAGAGCAAGCAACATAGCAGACAAGCTGATCGATCGCTAGCGCAGCAAGGTCGACATCTGCCAGCGTTGCGTAGAAGAACCATGTCCGCGTTGCAGAAAGGCGACCTGCCAGCAGAGCAAGTCAGGGCTTGCCAACGCTGCACCAAGGTGGCTTGCCAACGTTGCTACCTGTGGGTGGTAGTAGCGCAGGTGCACACCCACTTCGCAGGTGCGCGGCGACGGTCAAGCACGTTCTCTACCGTCGCGTAGGGGGCGAGTAGGCCACGTGCCGACGATTGCGCCTGACGCTCCACATCAACATCGGGATATCAACCCATCGCCTTTGCCATCGCAGCCTTGACGAGCCTCGTGTGCCTCCAAAGATTTTCGTCGAGGAGGTTACTGGGTCGTCCGGGTATAACCCTGGTGCCTTGATCGACGACCTCCCTCGTCGAACATCGCTCCCGTCGAAGACCACGCCCGTCGACGGATCCTTCCGTCGACCTATTCGGTCAACTTTTGCCGTCGAACTTTCACCGTCAACGGCCTCTTCAATAGTCCCGCGCAGGTCGACGACCACCTTAATCAACCACATTGAAGGTAGGTCGACGATCCCATTCGTCAACAAAAACAGTGAGAACAGAATGGAGGTCCCGAACGAGGAAAGTGGGACGTCGCCTTCGTCGCCGTCCAAGGGCATCGCCGGTGGCCGACATGATGAGCGGCAATTCGACATGGGAGTGAAGTCGACGTGGATAGGGGAGGAGCACGTCGAGGAGGTGCAGCCGACCACGGGTGAAGTCGGCGAAGAACGCACCAGCAGAGCAGCAGTCGACATGGGAGCGGGCAGCGGTGAAGCCGACCACGGAGCAGTCGGCCACCAGGCAGCCGATAGAGGAGTCGACCACAGGGGAGACGTCGGCCGGGAAGCCGACCAAGGTGCAGCAGGACGACGAGGGCAGCAAAGCCGGTGACGAACAGGGACGCTGAGGAGTCCACCAACAGCGACGTGGTGGAGGTTCAGCCTGCACCTCGGAAGTCCGGCCCACTTCGGAGGCCGCCTGACTTCTTCGTCCCTGCTGCCTTCACTACCGTGTACAATGTGGACGACGCCGAGGAGGATGAGGAGTTTCCGGAGCTCGACCCCGACATGCATGCCGAACCCGAGCACCGTTGGAACATCTCGACGATGACGGTGAAGGAGGCGTTGGCGAGCTGGAAGGGCCCGGCGGTGAAGGCCGCCATGGAGGAGGAGATCCGCAGCCTCATCAACATGGGCACTTGGGAGCTGGTCGAACGCCCACCGGGGGTGAACATCATGAAGAATCGGTGGGTGCTGACAACGAAGTACCACGTTGACGACACCGTCGAGCGGGAGAAGGCAAGGCTGGTCGTGAAGGGCTTCACCCAGGTATATGGCGCTGACTAGGACGAGACGTTCACGCCGGTGGGCAGCTACGTCACGCTGAGGATCTTCCTGTCATTGCACAATGGCAACAGAACAATGACGTTGGCCAGCTGTCAAATGCTGCTTTGATGTTGGGTTGTAATGAAACTTGGTCACCGCCTACATAACACAGCAAAGAACCACGACACCAGTTTTCAGACTAATTAGAGCTCTGTAGACGAGTCAGCAACCAAATTGATGAGCTCAAGTGTTACCAAAAACAGAATAACACACACTTCTGGAATGCCATAAGTCTTGTAGCATACAATGTTGTCATGCACTGTAAAATCCTTCAAAATGTTTTAAAATTTTGAGCGTTTGATGATGAAAATATGATCGTCTTTTGGCATAGCAGTCGTAGCACCAGTGTCTCCAGCTCCAGCACCCCCAAAACCAGCACCTCTAGTACCAGCACCCCCAGAACCAGCACCTCTAGCTCCAGCACCTCCAGAATTAGCACCTGTAGTGCCTGTTCCCGTAGTGCTAGTACCCCCGACATGAGCTCTCTCAGAATGAGCACCTCCAGCATCAGCACCTTCAGCAACAACACCCGTAGAGTCCATTGTGACCTATCGTGGTAGTACTAAAGGTTGCTGCCGTGACTGTGAAGACAACGTGGGGGCTGTTATAAGGGAGATTGCTCCTGACGTGCTACCGCGGGACGAGGGGTAGCATAAGGCACATCTGACCGGGCAGGGCCTGGTTGGGGTAGGCGTATCGGAGGAGTAGGAGCAGGGGGAGGAGTGGGGGTGAAGAAGAGGCGAGGGGGGGAACCAAGATACCTCGGTGAGGGTAGAACTTGTCAAACTTGACACGTCGCGAGAGTCGAAGAGCCGGTGGAGGGGCGGGTGGCAAAACGTGAAGTCGGGGGTGTCAACCAAGAAACTAAGGAAGACACAGTGGAGTGTACGATCCGAGAGCTTGTCGGCAGTGGGATCGAGGACATGCACAAGGCTGCCCCACACACAAAACCAGAGGACCCAGTCCAGAGACAGGTCGGTGACTACGGGTGAGAGACACGCGACCAAAGGTTCAGGTGGTGTGCAGTATAGCAAACCGCATATGGGCACAGAAAATGGGGAGCACGAGCATGGAGCATGGAGGTGCGGGCAATCTCCATGACCAAGCGTATGCGGCGCTCAACAACCCCATTCTCCTGTGGCAAGCTCGGAAGCGTCCAGGTCTGGGTGATGCCTTGCTCGTAATGCCTTGCAAGCACAAAGTATAGAAACTCACCCACACGGTCAGAATGGAGACAAAGCACACAGAGGCCACGCTAAGCACTGGTGGCCAGCAACCATGGGATCAAGACATTACGCACGTGTGCCTTCTTCCGCAGGGGGAACACCGTGGAAAAGCGGGAGCAGTCGTCAACCACCACGACCCAGTGACTGAGGCGGGCCCCCTGACGTCCAAGTGTAAAGTCTGGAGGGGCGAGGTGGCTGGCGCAAGGGAGGAGGAGTGAGGGGTGGCACGCTGCCTACCCTCAACGCAAGGAGTGCATAGCAGCGTAGGCAAAAGAGGGAGGACGAAAGCAAGTACGGGAGACATGAGACAAGACCGTACCTAGACATGTGGTGGAGGTGTGGGAGTGAACGGAGGCGTGTCAGCCGTAGGCACACCTGGGCCAGCAACTACACAAGCACCTACACTAGAAAGACATGCATCTAAACTAGCAACTGGCAAGCAAAGATCATAATCTAGTAACATGCAAGCAAACAAATCTGTCGGCACTATAGTCAACAAGTGTCAAACTATAATATATATATAGTTTGTATGTTTATTCAAGGTGGTGTACAAATTTGTTAGCCCTAGGGTTTGGTTTCCTATATCTTTGTTTGTTCATTCTAACATGGTATAGAGGTAGGTTTGCCCTAGTGAGAGTTTCCCTTGGGAATTTCTCTCGATAAGTCATGGGCCCACCTAGTCGTGCCTTGTCCTAGACCGTCGCCCTTCGCGCCCTTTAGCCTATCGCCCATCGCCTGTTTCCTCCCCCATCGCTCGTCGCCCGTTTCCCCCCGTTGCCCGTTTTCCCCCGTCGCCCGTTTCCCCGCGTTGTTCGTCGCCCGTCCGTTTTCTGCGCGCGCCCGCGGCCTTTTGTTAGCGAGCCCCGAGGCCCTTCATTAGTGGACTCCGCGGCCTACGACAGATGGCCACGTGGCCTGTTTTAAGCGGGCTCCGGAGCACCCGATCGTAGGCCCCACGGCCCCTCGTTAGCAAGCCTTGCGGCCCGCACTGGAAGGCCTCGCGGCCTGAGTTCGCACCACGGACGCACCCCGCACCTCGAACCCCGAAAGCACCCCGCCCCCCCGCACACCATACACTTCCCGCACCTCGCATCCCGCTTCCCAAACGCTAGCACGAACACCATCGACTACAACTCGCTAGCAGCAACAGCGCGCCGCCACAGCGTCTGCAGCACGATAGCAGCAACAACATGCTGCCAACAAAACTACAGCTAGCGCTGCCAGCACCAACTAGCCTCAACAACAACTGCTAGCGCCAACGTAGTAGCTAGCACCAGCCACCAGCGGCTAGTGCCAGCAGCAACAGCCTAGTCCCAGCAACAGGAGCTAGCGCCAGCAACAGGAGCTAGCGCCAGCAACCGCAGCTAGCACCAGCAGCACCAGTGACAATAACCAGCACTAGCCGCTCAAACCTTCGTATCGTACGGCCGCCCATTTCCCCACCGAACTAAACCACACTCGACCCCTCCCGACCTCATTCCAATGCATTGAACTGCCCTCCACTGCACCCGACCGTTCCCCACTGCACGAGATCGTGCCCAACCACACTCAAACGCACTCAACCGCACTTGACGACACCTGACCGCACCTACTCGCACCCGACCAGTCCTAGCTGTTCCACGACTGCCTTCAACCGCGCCCGACCACTTCCAGGCGCCCTCGGATACTTCCAGCCGCCTCTAGCCACTCTCGGTTGCTCCTAGCCGCCCCTAGCAGCTCCTAGCCGCTTCTGGTCACTTCTATCAACTACCCACCGCACTAGACTGTACTCAGCCGCTCCTCACCACTCCCGATCGCACTAGACCCCTCCCAATTGCTTTCAACCGCACTTGACCGCACTTGACCACTTTTAGTCGCATTCCACCACACTAGACCATACCCGACCGCCCCTAGCCACACTTGACCGCACCCGAACGCTTTTAGCCACTTTCCACCGCATAAGACCGTACCCCGTCGCTCCTCACTGCTCCCAACCGCACTAGACCCCCCCCAACAGCATTCAACCACACACGACCGCACCCAATCGCTTCTTGCCACTTTCCACCGCACTAGACTGTTCCTGGCCGCACCCTACCGCACCCTACCACACCCGTCTGCTCCTAGCTGCACCAGTCTGCTTCCTTCCGCCCACACTACCGCTCATACTTGTACTAGCCAGCCATGTCGATGTGGCAATACCCTAAACCGCTTCCTTTTACGCCGCTGTCCTTCACGCTTGACTCTGGAGTGTCTAAGTGTTTCTTTCGTGACTGCACCGACCTTACGCCGCTACACACTTCAGTATCTGTCACCTTGGCTGGCCCCACCATAGCTTCTACAGTTGCTTACAGTACCACAACCCTCTCGTGCCCGACGGCCCCCTCTAGGTTCCTCACATGTTTCTACGTCCCCTCATTCTCTAGGAACTTGGTGGTTGTTAGTCACTTCAGGACCTAGGTGTTCCGACCCTCTTTCCTTTGGACGGGCTTGTTGCCACCTGCACAGTTGGTGCCACTGGGGCACCTCTGGCCACTTTCCATAGGGAACTAGGTTCAAGTCTTTACTCTCTATGTGCTCGGTCTCCTTAGGTAGCTGCATCTGGTCAGATAGTTGCTGTGTCGTGCAACTCTCGGTCACTCAACCAACTGCCGGTCCTCTCGCACCATCGCCTCGGTCACCTGTCGTTCCTGCATCTCAGTCAGATGGTTCGCAACCGTCTGGTCTCAGGTCTCCCAGTGCCACTTGCCACACTTGCTCGCTCGCCTGCGCAGCTGTGTACCCCCTACGTCGGGGGTCGGTAGCGCACTGCCCCTAACTCCTCTAAGTTTCCCCCACCACGGCTCATCTTCATACTGTGCACATGGACGGCTGGGGCCCATCCCCGGTACGTGGGCCCCATCTCGAGCGTTACTTCTTGATCTTGGTCGATGACTACTCCTGCTACACCACGGTGTTTTTCCTGCAATGGAGGGCCAACATGCCTTACGTCCTAGAGCCGTGGATTTTAATGGTCAGTAGCACCTAGGGTCGCCGTTTGCTCCGTCCTCCCTCGGACCGTGGTGGTGAACTTACTTCTGACTGACCGGTTCTGCCAGGGTTAGGAGATCACCCTAACTTATTTGCTTCCTAGCTAGCTACAGCGGAGTGGGGTCACTGAGGGATGCACTGGCTTGGTCATGGAGATTGCTCGTACCTCCATGTGCCATGCTGGTGCCCCCCGTTCTCAGCGGCCTCAGGCAGTTCGCTACGCCACCCACCAGCTTAACATGTGGCCCCATACTCCACGCCCACATGTTACGACAACCTGCCTCTGGTCCAGGTCTTGTGGTGTTGCAGCTGCGCTTTGTGACTGGGGCTCTCTGGCCACGTCCGCGCACCTAGCTCGGACAGGTTGTCTGCTCGCATGCGTCCCTGCGTCTTCCTCAGTTTCTCTTTGGATGGCCCCGCCTGGGCGTTCTATGACTCAGTGACCTACAATTTCTTCGCATCTCATGACGTCACATTTAACGAGTTTGTCTGTTACTACCGTAGTCTCACTTATTGAGATACTGAGGACCCCCCCCCCCCCCCCCCCCCCCCCCGCCCTGTTCCTCACAAGGCAGTACAAGCAATATTTATGTTCATCTCAAATACACAAAGGCTACGATCAGAACCTGCCATCGGGGGGGGGGGCCTACCTTAGGGTTGTGTCTTAGATGAAAGAGGCCGTTTAGATAATTGAAACAGCGCAGTGTATAGTGGTCGAGGCGCCTGCAGACAGTGCCCCTACCGGACCCGTGTAGATTCAGTAGTAGCAGGGGCCAACATCGTGGCTAGCGCAACGAGGCCCCCAGCTAGTAGGGCCGCTGCTGCGGCCAACGCTCCCCGGCCACCAGGTCCCCATTGTTGCCGAGGTACCTCCTGATGGAATTATTGTTGCTGCTACTGCTATCCCTGCTGCTGCACCTGTTTGTGTGGCTGTGGCTACTGGGACTGATGTGGCTACTACTGCTGTGTCCCCGCCACACCCCTAGAGTCAGCATCCCCACTCAGTGTACTAGTAGTGCCAGAGTCACCTCCTCCTGTTGCACCAGTACCCCCACCACCTTTACGACCGCCACCCTTCCCTCCTCTCCTCCCTTGCCACCTTTCTGCTAACTAGCGGTAGAAACAACAACCGCAATCTCCTCAGAGGCCGACAATACGCTTGTACTGATTCGTTCTATTCATTCATTCTTTCGTTCATTCTGTGACGAATTACATTCCTTCGCAAACTCGACACGGGTGAACTAGGCGGCCTCAGTTGGTGGGAGTCGGCCTGTCAGTGCGTGACAGGTAGCACCGTCGTGGGAGTCTAAAATGGAGTTTGCCAAGTGATGCCTGGTATGCGCCGCCAGCTACTCCTCAGTGGGCGAGGCCGCAGTAGGCAGTGGACTGGGACACGGAGGTGCAGTTAGCGTACTGCACGTATGGGCAAACACAATATCACCATCCTAATGCTGACTCCTTAGATGCTGTTGGGCCTGGCGGACCCATGTGCTAAAGTCTATCGCACAGCCCTATGCGTCGATGCGCAAAACTCTGGTAGACGCCGTGGACACTTCTAGATGGTCAGAGGAACGGATAGAGCTAAGGACGGCTGTAGCTAGAGACAGCTAGGAATGCAAGGTTAGGAACTGAAGGCTTGGGAACGTTAGATTAGGAATGACAGACGAAGCAACACCACTCTAGAAACGGTCGGCTAGGCATGGCGAGCTAGGAAAGCCAGTCGGGGCACTAACCCTAAACTGCGCGAGGATAAGTGACAACGGCTGCCAGCCACTTCTAGAGGAACCAATGGCAGGAGGCGTGCATGAGAGAGTAGGCACGGGTGGGGTGGGGGGGGGGCATAGGTAGCGATGCTGATGCTGCTAGCGCTACTAGCGCTACAGGCGGCTAGCAGCTGGTGGCTACAAGGGCGGGGCGGACTGTAGTGCATGCTGCAGTGCGTGCTGTGTTGGCTGTGGTGGGTGCGTGCGGTCACGGTGTTGGCAGTGCACGCTATGGCAGCTGCAGCAGTTGTGTGTGTGGCTGCAGCTGCGTGCACAACTGTTACTACGTGGGTGGTTACAGGAGTGTGCGCAGCTGCTGCTGTGCTGCGTGCGTGGCAACTGCTGCGCGCAACTGCAGCTGCGTATGCGGCGGCTGCTGCTTGCGCAGTTGCTGTTGCTACTCGCGCTCTGCAAACGGACGGGGCATGCAATATAGGGATGGTGTGTGCTCTACCTACAGGTGGGGCTCGCTCTACTAAGAGGGGCGTGCTGATAGTGGGGGCGCGCGCATTTTCTGTCCAAGGGCACAGGGAGCTGGCTGGATGGCGCGCAAGTCTAGCAGGGCGCGCTGCTGCTGACAACTAACTGGCTCGAGCGGGTTGGCTGGTTAAGGACCAAGCTAGAAGGTAGGTAGGCGGGGTAAATTACCATAGAGCTAGGAACGTTCATAATCGACGATACCATCTCAGAAGTATGCAAGCAGAATGGTCTAGACTAGTAGGTGTGAAGAAAGTACGAGGAATGAATATGACTAGAAACAGGATGGATACAAATATGAAAACCTAGGAAAGTTGTACCCCATAATGTCTACCAAACTACAGCCTACATAGGCTATATCATATATGTTTGACACACCCCCATAGGCAAAGTGGGGGAGAACAAGGGGTCACAAGACCAGTCAAGCAAAGCAAAGCAAGCTCGGGGTGGATTACAACGTCACCACACATTCCGAGCACAAGTTCAAAGGCCACAAGGCCAGTTCACATGCAAGATTATAAATCAAGGTGAACAAGCAAGACAGTGATCGCAACCAAGCAAGGGTAAGCATGCAGGTGCATGTATGTATAGATCACAGTACAAGCAAAGTCAAGAGGTAAGCAAGTGAGGCCAGGTAGGCACAAGACCTAACATAGTACAGAACAGCTAATGATCACAAGGCTAAAGTGCCTTGGTAAAGATATCATCAGTGTTGGCCCGAGAGGCCACGTAAGCAAGGCGCAGCTGACCACGCTGCTGCAGCTCACGTGCAAGGAAGTAGCGAAGAGCAATGTGCTTCGTTATGTGCTCCAGTCTGTGCTCCTGACACAAGACCAGTATGGCCTTGTTGTCTACGCACACAACTGGAGGAAAACGAGGCGGCTCTCCCAAGTCGGTCAGCAGGTAGGTAAGCCAGCGTAACTCCTGTGCAGCCATGGCCCGGGCGTAGATCTCAGCCTCACAACTGGAGCTGAGAACAGAAGACCAGCGGGTAGACCGCTACGAGACAGAGCCGGAACCCAGGCTGAAGGTGTAACCCTGTGACGACCGTTGCGTAGCCAAGTCGTTAACCCAAGAAGCGTCAGAGTGACCAGTGAGGACAACTTGAGCCCGACCTCCAAGCACGAGCCCCATGCCCGACGTACTGCACAAGTAGAGCAACACCCTCTTAGCTGCATCCGTGTGCTTTGGTCGGTGTCTCCCAGGAGCAACATAGCGTGCCAGGATGCTAAGAGGGTATGCTAGGTCAGGTCGAGTGCAGGTCATCAGGTACATGAGGCAGCCCACAAGCTCTGGGTACGGGCCACTAGGCTCTACGGACTCATCCGAAGGCAGAGCTGAGAGCGAGTAGTGAGTAGACAGAGGAGTGGCCTGAGGTGAAGAGTACATGAAGCCGAAGCGCTGAAGGACCTGCTGCACCATGTGTGACTGAGTCAGGGTAATGGTGCGCCGTGCTCTGTCCCGGGTGATCTGCAAGCCAAGATAGCTGCGCATTTCACCTAGGTCTGTGCACGTGTGTCTCTTCTGCAGCTCCGACTTCACGTGGGCGAGTCCAGCAGTGTCAGCAGTAGCAAAGACCAAGTCGTCGACGTACACGAGGATGTAGAACGGCGGCAGAGTAGTGTCGGTGCGGAGAAACCGCGACGGGTCAGCATTGGAAGGAGCAAACCCAAGAGCCGCAAGCGTAGTCCTCAGTGTGTCGTGCCACTCACGGGGCGCCTGGCAGAGACTGTAGACTGGCCGCCGGAGGCTCCACTGGGTACCAGGAGGAAACGACGCAGTGAAGCCAGGTGGGCGGCGCAGCCGGATCTCCTCGTGCAGGCTGCCCTGTAGGAAGGCTGTGCTGAATTCAAGAGAGTGAAGCTCGTAGTCGCGCTGAGCGGCGATGTGCAGCAGCACCCGAAGAGTGGTCATCTTTGGGGTGGGAGAGAAGGTCTGAAAGTAGTCTACTCCCTGCCGCTGACTGAAGCCTCGAGCCATGTAAAGCGCCTTCAAGACAGGAGGAGAACCCGGCGGCCGCTTCACCCTGAAAATCCACATGCCACAAACAATGTTCGCCCCAGGTGGGGGAACGTCATCGACGTAGGTGCCTGTGGATTTCCAGGAAGTCATCTCTGCGTCCATGGCTGTCTGCCACTGAGAAGAGTAGGGACCCTCTATTGCCTCTGCGTAAGAGCGCGGGGTCGGGATGTCTGGTGCATTCGGGTCTCCCTCAGGGGCAAGCAGCATGGACACGAGATGAGGTAAAGCAGCAGCAAAACACTGGAACTCCTCCTGCCTGTCCTCAAGGACGTCCGTGCTAAGAGCACACTCACCCCCGACGGACGGGAGTCAGACAGACTCAGACTCAACAACAAGACTAGCGGCGTAGTCTAGTCGTTAGTGAGCAGCAAAGTCGACAAGCTCAGCAACTTAGGCACACGCAGCAGTGCACTCAAAGGAAGGGTCAGTGACAACAGTGGCCAGGAGACGCGTGACAGTAGGACTGGCAGCACGAAGGGAGTCAGACTCCGGGTCAGCAAGGGCAGGAAGAGAGGACGCAGGAGGAGACGGCAGAGGGACACGCTGCGAAGCAGTGGACGGACGCAGAGCCATCTGGTGCGTGCCAGGGACAGGAGGAGGACGCTGACGTGAACCACGACGACTAGTGCGAGCTGTACGAACAAGCGACCCAGGACGAGACTCAGGCTCACGACGCTCCGTAAGACCTCCGGGCTACTAAGTGTAAGGAGAAGGAGCAGGCAGTGGGGAGGCGGGCTGTAACTGTGACTGCGACTGGACAGGCGGTGGACACTCTAAGGAAGGAGCAGGACCAGTAGAGGGCGGGAGACCAAGAACTTGGTCAAGGAGCGGAACGAAGTACGGCCGCGGCCGCGCAGCGCATCCAGAACTGGCAGGGACAGCACCAGCACCTACAGCGTCAGCTCCAACTCCAGCAGCACCACCAGCAGCTCCAGCAGCGCCAACTCCAGCACCCCCAGGAGCACCGGCTCCAGCAGCACTGCCAGCGCTAGCACCTCCAGCAGCACCAGCTCCAGCAGGGACAGCTCCAGTGCCTCCAGCAGCGCCGCCAGCTCCAGCACCTCCAGCAACTCTAGCTCCAGCAGCACCACCAGGGCCAGCAGCTCCAGTACCTCCAGTACGAGCACCTCCGGGACCAGTGGCTCCATAACCCCCAGCAGCTCCAGCAGCAGCAGGACCTCCAGCGCCCGTAGCACCACCAGCTCCAGCAGCACGGCTCCGACGGCGAGCAAACCACTCGCGCAGCTGTCGTGGAGAGAGTGACTCCCGCCGGGACGAAACACCCGAAGGACCTCCAGGCTCAGCACCCTCAGGCTCCACACGCGTAGGCTCAGCTTCCTCAGACTCCGCACCCCCAGACTCAGCAACTCCAGGCTCAGCACCCCCAGGCTCAGCACCCCCAGGCTCAGCACCCCTAGGCGCAGCACCCCCAGTCTTAGCACCCTCAGACCCGGCACCCGCAGGCTCAGCACCCCTAGCAGCACCAGAGCCAACAGCTACCTCGACATGCTCGACTGCGTCTACCTGGGACACACCTGAGGGGGCAGGACCCTGAGGGGGGAGGGGGTCTACCGGGGGAGGACCTGGCGCGAGGAAGAGCGACGAGGGGGGGAGGGTGGCAGTGCGGTAGGGGAAGAGACGGTAGTAAGGAACCGACTCGCCAAACGTGACGTCCTGAAAGGACAGAACACAGCGCGAGGTGGGGTGGTAAAACTGCCAGCCATGCGCGTCTGGGGGGAAGCCAAGGAAGACGCAGGGAACAGCACGGGAGGACAGCTTGTCCGCAGACAAGTCGCGGACGAAAGCTCGAGATCCCCAGACACGGAACGCAGACACATCGCCAACCTTCCCCGTCCACCGCAGAGTAGGTGTGGTCTCCGGCAAGGAGACACGAGGCTGAAGGTTGATCTGATGCGCAGCGTACTGAACCGCGAACGGCCACAGAAAATGGAGAGCAGCCGCATGGATCATGGACGTACGAACGACGTCCATGACCATGCCAATGTGGCGCTCAGCAATTCCATTCTGCTGCGGAGAGGCCGGAAGCGTGAACGTCTGGCGGATGCCCTTCTGCACGACAGAAGGCTCGCAGAAGGTTGGAGGAAAACTTTCCACCTCTGTCGGAGTGCAGACGCAGAACAGGAAGGTCTGAGCCGAAACTCTCTCTGAGCTGACGATGGACCGTGCGGATCCAGTCGATCAGCACCTCAGTGACCTCACCCTTGCGACGCAAGGGGAAGACTGTGGTGTAACGCGAGTCTTCGTCAACGACGTAGCGCTCGTGACCCTGTCCACGGACGCAGGCTGGGCCCCACACGTCCATGTGAAGAGTTTGCAGGGGAGCCTCCGTCGGAGGGAACTCGGAGGAGTGAGGAGCGGTGCGCTGCCGCCCCTCGACGCAGGGAACGCAGGTAGGGGCAGGCCCCGGAGGAAGGGGAGGGAGTGACCGGGGCAGACCAGTGACAAGGACACGGGAGGCCATGCCTCGGAAACGAGGTAGGGATTGGTGACCAAGGCGGTGGTGCCAGAGGAGAGTCTGGTGAGACAGGAGGCGACACGAGCAGGGGGCAGACTCAGGACCAGACCGGAACGCTGCAGGAAACACTTGACCCGACGCAGCTACCTGACCAGATGCAGCAACCGGAGGAGGCATGGTAGTCAGGGTGTACATGCTCGACCCAGGCTGACGGGCGAACGTGGCCAGGTGCCGGCCCGTCCGAGTACACGAACAGTGGGTCACCCTCTGACTGCCTGGAGTGAACTGGTCGACCCATGCGTCCTGAAGGTCAGCTCCACTCACCAAGTTCGTGGAGAACGAGGGGAGTTGAAGGCTTGACAGGGAGCCCGAGGGGACCGCCGGACACGGCAGGACCGTGGAGGAGTGTGCAAGGACCGGACCCCCAGAGGGGTCACCCAGGGAGACTGCGACTAGCCGACTGAGCGGAGAGAGAGTGGTGCAGTCATGAAAGAAGGAGCGGGAAGCACTCGAGTCAAGGGTGAAGGTGTGCAAGACCTGAGCCGACTCGGTACCTGAGAGAACAGACTCACCAGCACCTGGAGCAGCAGACGCACTAGCACCTGGAGTAGCAGACTCACTAGCGCCTAGAGCAGCAACCCCAATGCCCGGGTTGGGTGGAACACACAGGTAACAGTCACCCTCAGCACTAATAGTCACAACATACATGGCAGCAGGACTAGCATCATAATCAAGATCAAAGACAGCAACACCCGACTTGAGCAGATCACCCCAGCGAGGGATCTCAGTGGCGTCAGGGAACTGCGTACGCCAGGCGTCAGTCACGCGGCCGAAGCAGCGCTGCGTGGCGTGCGGCCCGCCGCACGTCTCCCCACTGCGCTTGCAGGTACGGAGAACGTAAGCATAGGGACCAGCACCCCCAGACCTCTGACGCCCAACATACCACTCACGAAGCTGCTGGGGCGATAGGGTCTCACGAGAACGCTGCTGCTGCTGGCGGTGGCCACCACCAAAGCCTCCCTGCTGCACAGCGCCACCCCGACCAGCACCACCGCCGCCGCCACCCCCACCGCCGCCGCCGCCGCCGCCTCCACTCCCACCGCCACCGCCGCCTCCACCTCCACCTCCGCCCCCGAATCCCCCACCCCCGCCACCACCCCCACCTCCACCCCCACCCCCTCGGCCGCCTCCACCGCCACCACCGCCGCCCCAGCAGTGGAAGGAGCAAACCCAAGGGCCACAGTGTGTCGTGCCACTCACGGGGCGCCTGGCGGAGACCGTAGACTGGCCGCCGGAGGATCCACTGGGTACCAGGAGGAAACGACCCAGTGAAGCCAGGTGGGCGGCGCAGCCAGATCTCCTCGTGCAGGCTGCACTGTAGGAAGGTTGTGCTGAAGTCAAGAGAGTGAAGCTCGTAGTCGCGCTGAGCGGCTATGTGCAGCAGCACCCGAAGAGTGGTCATCTTCGGGGTGGGAGAGAAGGTCTGAAAGTAGTCAACTCCCTGCCGCTGACTGAAGCCTCGAGCCACGTAACGCGCCTTAAAGACAGGCGGAGAACCCGGCGTCCGCTTCACCCTGAAAATCCACATGCCACTGACGATGTTCGCCCCAGGTGGGGGAACCTCATCAACGTAGGTGCCTGTGGACTTCCAGGAAGCCATCTCTGCGTCCATGGCTGTCTGCCACTGAGAGGAGTAGGGACCCTCTATCGCCTCTGCGTAAGAGCGCGGGGTCGGGATCTCTGGTGCATCCGGGTCTCCCTCAGGGGCAAGCAGCATGGACACGAGATGAGGTAAAGCAGCAGCAAAACACTGGAACTCCTCCTGCCTGTCCTCAAAGACGTCCGTGCTAAGAGCACACTCACCCCCGACGGACGGAGGACAGACAGACTCAGACTCAGCAACAAGGCTAGCAGAGGACGACAGTGAGCAGCGAAGTCGACAAGCTCAGCAACCAGGGCAAACGCAGCAGTCGACTCAAAGGAAGGGTCAGTGACAACAATAGCCAGGAGACACGTGACAGTAGGACTGGCAGCACGAAGGGAGTCAGACTCTGGGTCAGCAAGAGCAGGAAGAGAGGACGCTGGAGGAGACGGCAAAGGGACACGCTGAGGAGCAGTGGAAGGACGCAGTGCCATCTGGTGCATGCCCGGGACCGCAGGAGGACGCTGACGTGGTAGTGCGAGCAGCACGAACAGGCGACGCAGGACGAGACTCAGGCTCACGACGCTCAGCAAGACCACCAGTAGGACCAGAGTAGGGAGAAGGAGCAGGCAGTGGGGAGGCCAGCTGAAACTGTGACTCGGACTGGACAGGCGGTGGACACGCTAAGGAAGGAGTAGGACCAGAAGAAGGCGGAAGACCAAGAAACTGCTCAAGGAGTGGAACGAAGTACGGCCTCGGCCACGCAGTGCCTCCAGAACCAGCAGGGACAGCACCAGCACCCCTAGCGTCAGCTCCAACTGCTCCAGCACCACCAGCTCCAGCAGCACCTCCAGCAGCTCCAGTAGCGGCAACTCCAGCACCCCCAGGAGCACCGGCTCCAGCAGCACCTCCAGCTCCAGCACCTCCAACAGCTTCATCTCCAGCTCCAGTTGGACCACCAGAAGCCCCAGCAGCTCCAGTAGCGTCAGATCCAGCACCTCCAGCAGCACCTGCTCTAGCAGCACCGCCAGCTCCAGCACCTCCAGCTCCAGCAGCACCACCAGGCCGAGCAGCTCTAGTACCTCCAGTACGAGCACCCCCGGGACCCGTGGCGTCAGCACCCCCATTAGCAGTTGAACCTCCAGCACCAGCAGTACCACTAGCTCCAGCAGCACGACTCCAGCGCCGAGCAAACCACTCGCGCAGCTCCTGTGGAGAGAGTAGCTCCCGTCGGGACGAAGCACCCAAAGGACGTCCAGGCCCAGCACCGCCAGACTCCACACGAGCAGGCCCAGCACCCTCGGGCTCCGCACCCCCAGACTCAGCAACTCCAGGCGAAGCACCCCCAGACTTAGCACCCCCAGGCTCCGCACGCTCAAGCTCAGCACCCCCAGACCCGGCTGTCAAACATTATATATGTTGTTCTTGTTTAGGCTACAGTGGGTTAGCCTTTAGTGGGTACACAATTCTAGGGTTAGGTTGGACCCATTTGTACCCAACCCTCATTCTAGTCAATCATTTCTGTTCATTCACTTCGATATGGTTTCAGAGCAGGTCCTTCGCTAGGACCGTTTTTTTTTTTTTTTTTTAAGGGCCCACCACTAACTGCCTACTAGGAGCGCCCTCTAGCGCCTCCTCCCCAAGCGCCCTCGTGCGCCTCTCTTTAAACGGCCCCCTAAGGCCCCGCGACCCGCCCCTTAGTGGCCCGAGCGCCGCCCCTTAGCGGCCCCGTCGACCTCACGCGCCGCCTCTTAGCGGCCCCGTCGGCCCTGCGCTCGCCCCCTAGAGGCCCCTTACGGCCCCGCGCTCGCCCCTGGAGGCCCCTTACGACCCCGCGCTCGCCCCTAGAGGCCCCTTACGGCCCCGCGCTCGCCCCTAGCCGCCCCTTACGGCCGCGTCGCCGCCCCTTAGCGGCCCCTTACGGCCCCGCGCTCGCCCCTTAGCGGCCCGGTCGGCCCCACCAGAACCGAGCCGCCCCACGTGCGACCGCCACGACCCCTCCAGAACCGAGCCGCCAGAACCGAGCCGTTCGAACCGAGCCGCCCAAAACCGAGCCGAGCCGCGCTGCCCGAACCGAGCCGCGCTGCCCTCCCAGTACTGAGCAGCCCCCTCTGGACCGAGCCGCCCTCCCCGGGTCGCACTGTCTACTGTTTTTAGGGTTTCACCTGCTACTACTGTTTCTGCTGCTACCATTGCTCTTACTGCAACTATGGCTAGCCCTCCTGTACTAGCTTTCGATGCTGAGGGCCGCCCAGTGAAATTTGACACCTGGCTAGATGACCTGCACCTTTTCCTATAGCTCACTGCGAAGGAAGACATCTCACTGTACGATCATGCCCTAGGCAATGCACCTGCCCCTGCTACTACTGCTGACAGCACTACCCGCTCACAATGGCAGACTCGTGACGCCCACGCTCGCTTTGCTATTCGCAACTCCCTGCCGATAGATGAGCGCGAGCACTTTGGCACTCACAAGACTGCACAGCCACTGTACACTGCTGTCGTTGCCCGCTACTCCTCACCTGCCTCTGCCGCGCTAGGCCGCCTCTCACACCCCTACCTGTTCCCCGACCTGGCCTCTTTCCACACAGCCGCTGGCCTCATCACGCACCTCCGCACTAGTGAGGCCCGCTTTCGTGCCGCTATGCCCGCTGAGTTTCTTACCACCCACCCCCCCCCCGCTCTGGCTCACTCTCTACCACCTAGTCACCCGCCTCCCTGACACTCTGCGTATAGTCAGGGACCACTTCCTAGCTCGCTGCCCCACTCAGCTCACCATTGACCTCCTTGAGAAGGAACTGCTTGCAGTTGAGAAGAGTATTGTAGCTGTAGGTGCCTCTCGTGGCGACCCCCGTACCCCGTTCTTCGAGGGGTTTTCCCCTTCCCCCCTTCTCCCCTCTGTCGCCTCTGCTGCTGCTGTCGACCTTCTTGCTGCTGATAAGGCCGGGACTGCGTCTGCTTCGAGCGGGCGCCGCAGCGACAAGGGCAAAGGGGGCAAGAAAGGCGGAGATGACGGCGGGGGAGGCGGTGGTGGGGGCGGTGGTGGCGGTGGGGGTGGTGGCGGGGCTGGAGGGGCTAGTGGCAGCGGTGGGGGTGGTGGTGGCAGCGGCGGAGGAGGTGGCAGGGGCGGGGGCGGTGGTTGGGGCGGCAGTGGACGCGGCCGCGGCAGGGGCGGGGGTGGTCAAGGTGGTGGCGGAGGCGGTGGTGGTCGTGAAAGCGCTGGCAGTGGCCAGAGCCAGCAGCACGCTCCGTCGCTCCAGGAGGCCCGTGAGTGGTACTCTCAGCACGGGGGGGGGCCTTAGCTGCACGTACGTCATCCGCACTGGTGACCGCGCTGGTCAGCCGTGTGGGAGACCGCACGCCACGCAGCAGCTGCTTCTCTCGCTTTGACGACGCCTGGCGTGCTCAGTTTCCTGAGGCCTCTGAGCTGCCCCGCTGGTTTGATCTCCTGAAGAAGGGGGTTGATATCTATGCTCTAGACTTTGATGCTATTATCATTGCCATGTATGTGATGTCTACTAGTGGAGAGGGTGCTCAGTACCTGTGTGTTCCGCCCGACCCGGGCATTCGGACCAGTGAGGCTGCCGCTCTAGGTGCTAGTGCGTTTGCCCCTCCAGGTACTCGCGTGTCTGCTACCCCGGGTGCTGGTGAGGCTGCTGCTCTAGGTGCTTGTAAGTCTACCCCCCCTGGTACTGAGTCGACTGAGGCACTGCACACCTTCACTCTGGACTCAGGTGCTTCTCGCTGTTTCTTTCGTGACCGCACTGCCCTTGAGCCGCTTGCTCGGCCAGTTGCTGTCTCTCTCGCTGACCCCTCTGGGGGTCCGGTCATTGTGACCTCCTCCACTGTCCTTCCTTGTCCTGCGGTCCCGTCGGGCACACTGTCAGGTCTCCACCTCCCCTCGTTCTCTACGAACGTGGTGGCAGGTTGTGCGCTCCAGGACGGGGGTGTTCAACAGTTCACCCCTGCCTACGAGCGCGTGACACACTGCACGTGTGCTCGGACGGGCCGTCACCTGGCTACCTTCACTCGGCAGCCGGGGTCGGACCTGTACACACTGACCACTGAGTCCCCTCAAGTTGCTGAGTCTGAGTCTGTCTGTCCTCCGTCCATCGGGGGTGAGTGTGCCCCTAGCACGGACGTCCTTGAGGACAGGCAGGAGAAGTTTGAATGCTTTGCCGCTGCTTTACCCCATCTTGTGTCCATGCTAGTTGCCCCAGAGGGAGACCCGGATGCACCAGACATCCCGACCCCGCGCTCTTACACAGAGGCGATGGGGGGTCCCTACTCGTCTCAGTGGCAGACACCCATGGACGTAGAGATGGCTTCCTGGAAGTCCACAGGCACCTACGTCGACGAGGTTCCCCCACTTGGGGTGAACATCGTCAGTGGCATGTGGATTTTCAGGGTGAAGCGGCCGCCGGGTTCTCTGCCTGTCTTCAAGGCGCGTTACGTTGCACGAGGCTTCAGTCAGCGAGAGGGAGTTGACTTCTTCCAGACCTTCTCCCCGACCCCGAAGATGACCACTCTTCGGGATCTGCTGCACGTCGTCGCTCAGCGTGACTACGAGCTACACTCTCTTGACTTCAGCACTGCTTTCCTACAGGGCAGCCTGCACGAGGAGATCTGGCTGCGCCGCCCACCTCGCTTCACTGGGTCGTTCCCTCTTGGTACCCAGTGGAGCCTCCGGCGGCCAGTCTACGGTCTCCGCCAGGCGCCACGTGAGTGGCACGACACACTGAGGGCTACACTTGCGGCTCTTGGGTTCGCTCCGTCTACTGCTGACCCGTTGCTGTTTCTACGCACCGACACCTCGCTGCCGCCGTTCTACATCCTCGTGTACGTCGACGACTTGGTCTTTGCCACTGCTGACACACGTGCACAGACCTGGGTGAACTGACAAGCGATCTTAGCTTGCGGATCACCCTGGACAGAGCACAGCGCACCATCACCTTGACTCAGTCACACATGGTGCGGCAGGTCCTTCAGCGCTTCCGCTTCACATACTCCTCACCTCAGTCCACTCCTTTGCCTACCGGTCACTCGCTCTCAGCTCTGCCTTCGGATGAGCCTGTAGAGCCGAGTGGCCCGTATCCAGAGCTTGTGGGCTGCCTCATGTACCTGATGGCCTGCACTCGACCTGACATAGCATACCCTCTTAGCATCCTTGCACGCTATGTCGCTCCCGGCCGTCACCGGAAGGAGCACATGGATGCAGCTAAGAGGGTATTGCGCTACTTGCGCAGTACGTCGGGCATGGGGCTAGTGCTTGGAGGGCGAGACCGAGTTGATCTCGCTGGGCACTCAGACGCTTCTTGGGCAGACGACCAGGCTACTCAGCGGTCGTCTCAGGGTTACACCTTCAGTCTTGGCTCTGGTTCAGTTTCTTGGCATTCTACACGCTCTTCTTCTGTTCTCAGCTCTAGTTGTGAGGCTGAGATCCACGCCACAGCCATGGCGGCCCAGGAGCTACGCTGGCTCACCTACCTGCTGACCGACCTCGGAGAGCGGCCTCGTTCTCCTCCAGTGCTGTACGTCGACAACAAGGCAGCCATTGCCTTGTGTCAGGAGCACAGACTGGAGCACAGAACGAAGCACATTGCTCTGCGCTACTTCCTTGCTCGAGAGCTGCAGCAGCGTGGTCAGCTTTGTCTGCGCTACGTGGCCACTGAGGCCAACACTGCTAATGTGTTCACCAAGGAGCTTCAGCCTTGTGACCATCAGCGCTTTTGCACTCTTCTAGGCCTTGTGCCTACTGTACCTCACTTGCTTACTTCTTGACTCTGTTTGTACTGTGATCTCTATATATATACCTGCATGCTTTCACTTGCTAGGTTGTGACCACTGTACCTCTTGTTATATTATCAAACTGCATGTGAACTGGTCTTATGACCACTGGCTTGTGCTCGGAATTTGTGTGGCATCCTTTGAGATCCACCCTGAGCTTGTTTCTGCTTTGCCTTGCTCTGACTGGTCTTGTGACCCCTTGTTCTCCCCCACTTTGCCTATGGGGGTGTGTCAAACATTATATATGTTGTTCTTGTTTAGGCTACAGTGGGTTAGCCTTTAGTGGGTACACAATTCTAGGGTTAGGTTTGACCTATTTGTACCCAACCCTCATTCTAGTCAATCATTCCTGTTCGTTCACTTCGACACCGGCACCCGCAGGCTCAGCACCCCTAGCAGCACCAAAGTCAACAGCTACCTCGACAGGCTCGACTGCGTCTACCTGAGACACACCTAAGGGGGCAGGACCCTGAAGGGGTAGGGGGTCTACCGGGGGGGGACCTGGCGCGAGGAAGAGCGGCGGGGGGGGGGGGGGGGCAGCGCGGTAGGGGAAGAGACGGTAGTACGGAACCGACTTGTCAAACGTGACGTCCTGGGAGGACAGAACACGGCGCGAGGTGGGGTGGTAAAACTGCCAACCAGGCGCGTCAATAGAAAAGCCAAGGAAGACGCAAGGAACAGCACGGGAGGACAGCTTGTCCGCAGACAAGTCGTGGACGAAAGCTCAAGATCCTCAGACACGGAACGCAGACGCATCGCCAACCTTCCCCGTCCACCGCAGAGTAGGGGAGGTCTCCGCCACTGAAACCCGGGGCTAAAGGTTGATCTGATGCGCCGCGTACTGAACCGCGAACGGCCACAGAAAATGGGGAGCAGCCGCATGGATCATGGACGTACGAGCGACGTCCATGACCATGCCAATGCGGCGCTCAGCAATCCCATTTTGCTGTGGAGAGGCCGGAAGCGTGAACGTCTGGCGGATGCCCTCAGCACGACAGAAGGCTCGCAGAAGGTTGGAGGAAAACTTTCTACCTTTGTCGTAGTGCAGACGCAGAACAGGAAAGTCCTAGCCGAAACTCTCTTTGAGCTGGAGACGGGCAGCGCGGATCCAGTCGATCAACACCTCAGTGACCTCACCCTTGCGACGCAAGGGGAAGACCGTGGTGTAACGCGAGTAGTCGTCAACCACCAGCAGGATGTAACACTCGTGACCCTGTCCACGTCCATGTAGAGAGTCTGCAGCGGAGCCTCTGTCGGAGGAAACTCGGAGGAGTGAGGAGCGGCGCGCTGCCGCCCCTCGACGCAGGGAACGCAGGTAGGGGCAGGCCCCGGGGGAAGGGGAGGGAGGGACCGGGGCAGACCAGAGACAAGGACACGGGAGGCCATGCCTCGGAGACGAGGCAGGGAGGGGTGACCAAGGCGGTGGTGCCAGAGGAGAGTCTGGTGAGACAGGAGACGACACGAGCAAGGGGCAGACTCAGGACCAGACCTGGACGCTGCAGCAAACACCTGACCCGACGCAGCTACCTGACCAGACGCAGGAACCGAATGAGACTCGGTAGTGAGTGTGTGCAGGCTCGACCCCGGCTGACAGTTAAACGTGGCCAAGTTTCGGCCCGTCCGAGCACACGTGCAGTGGGTCACTCGCTGACTCGCAGGAGTGAACTGGTCAACCCCCCCATCCTGTAGGTCAGCACCACTCACCAAGTTCGTAGAGAACAAGGGGAGGTAAAGACCTGACAGGGAGCCAGAAGGGGCCGCCGGACACGGCAGGACAGTGGAGTAGTGGGCAAGGACAGGACCCTCGAGGGGTCTGCCAGGGAGACTGCAACCGGCTGACTAAGCTGCGTGAGTGTGGTGCGGTCTCGAAAGAAGGAGCGGGAAGCACCCGAGTCAAGGGTGAAGGTGTGTAAGACTGCAGCAGGCGCAGCACCAGAGAGAGCAGACTCACCAGCACCTGGAGCAGTAGACTCACGAGCACCTAGAGCAGCAGCCTCACCGGCACCTGGAGAAGGAGACGCACCAGCACCTAGAAGCAGCCTCACCAGCACCTAGAGCAGCGGACTGGATACCGGGATCAGGCGGCACACACAGGTAACATGCACCCTCAGCACTAGTAGGCAATGCATACATGGCAGTGAGGACAGCATCATAGTCAAGAGCAAAGATATCTACCCTCTGCCTAAGCAGCTCCAACCAGGAGGGGAGCTCAGCGTCGTCGCCAAACTCTGTACGACAAGCGTCGCTCAGACGGGCGAAGCAGCGGGACTCTGTGTGACTAGGTCTCCCGCAAGGCTGACCAGTCCGGACACCCGTGCGAATGACGTACGGGCAGCGAGCAGTACTTAGTGACCCTCTACTCTAAGCGTACCACTCACGTAGCTGCTGGTGCTAAAAGAGCCTCGCGGGGACGACTCTGCAGCTGGTCCTGGCCACTACCAGAAGCTCCCGAACTACCTTCTCCAGGGCAACTCCCACTACGGCCACCCCGACAACCCCAACGAGCGTACCACTCACGAAGCTGCTGGGGCGTGAGGGACTCACGCGGACGTCGCTGGAGCTGCATCTGGCCACCGCCAGGAGCATCAGGAGCAGTAGTAGCCGCATTAGCAGCAGTAGCAGCAGTAGCAGCAGTAGCAGCGCGGCCACCCCTACAACCCCAACTACCTACCACTCACGAAGCTGCTGGGGCGTGAGGGACTCACGCGGACGACGCTGGAGCTGCATCTGGCCACGCTAGGAGCAGCAGTAGCAGTAGAAAGAGCAGTAGCAGCAGGAGCAGCAGTAACAGCAGTACGGGCAGGGCAGTGCTCACCAGTGGCGAGAAGGGCAGGCGTACGACGGCGGCAACGACGAGGCCGCTACCACTGCAGGGCGAGGGCTCCGCGGTAGCTGCTGAAGGGCGGGGCCGCGACCGCGGCAGGGAGCTCTGCGGAAGCTGCTGTTAGAATGAACGAACAGGAATGAATGAACTAGCACACAGTTGGGTACAAGTAGGAAACCGTAAGGTTGTGTACCCCCTAAGGCTAAACCCACTATAGCCTACACAATGTAAACATACAATGTTTGACACACCCCCATAGGCGAAGTGGGTGACAACCAGTGGGTCACGAGACCAGTCAAAGCAAAGTAAAACAAAGCAAAGCTCACGGTGGATCTCAAGGATACCACACAAATTCCGAGCACAAGCAAGCGGTCACAAGACCAGTTCACATGCAGTTTGATAATATAACAAGAGGTACAGTGATCACAACCTAGCAAGTGTAAGCATGCAGGTATATATATAGAGATCATAGTACAACAAGAGTCAAGAAGTGAGCAAGTGAGGGAGAGTAGGCACAAGGCCTAGAACAGTACAGAAACGCTGATGGTCACAAGGCTGAAGCGCCTTGGTGAACACATCAGCAGTGTTGGCCCGAGTGGCCACGTAGGTAAGACGAAGCTGACCACGCTGCCGTAGCTCTCGAGCAAGGAAGTAGCGTAGAGCAATGTGCTTCGTTCTGTGCTCCAGTCTGTGCTCCTCACACAAGGCAATGGCTGCCTTGTTTTCGACGTACAGCACTGGAGGAGAACGAGGCCGCTCTCCGAGGTTGGTCAGCAGGTAGGTGAGCCAGCGTAGCTCTTGGGCCGCCATGGCTGTGGCGTAGATCTCAGCCTCACAACTGGAGCTGAGAACAGGAGAAGAGCGTGTAGAACGCCAAGAAACAGAACCAGAGCCAAGGCTGAAGGTGTAGCCCTGAGACGACCGCTGAGTAGCCTGGTCGTCAGCCCAAGAAGCGTCTGAGTGCCCTGTGAGTACCACTCGGTCTCGCCCTCCAAGCACTTGCGCCAAACCCGACGTACTGCACAAGTAGCGCAACACCCTCTTAGCAGCATCCATGTGCTCCTTCCGGTGACAACCAGGAACGACATAGCGTGCTAGGATGCTAAGAGGGTATGCAAGGTCAGGTCGAGTGCAGGTCATCAGGTACATGAGGCAGCCCACAAGCTCTGGATACGGGCCACTCGGCTCTGCGGGCTCATCCGAAGGCAGAGCTGAGAGCGAGTGACCGGTAGGCAGAGGAGTGGGCTGAGGCGGGCAGTACGCGAAGCGGAAGCGCTGAAGGATCTGCTGCACCATGTGTGACTGAGTCAAGGTGATGGTGCGCCGTGCTCTGTCCCGGGTGATCCGCAAGCCAAGATAGCTTGTCAGCTCACCCAGGTCTGTGCACGTGTGTCTCTTCTGCAGCTCCGACTTCACGTGGGCGAGTGCCACAGTGTCAGCAGTGGCAAAGACCAAGTCGTCGACGTACACGAGGATGTAGAACGGCGTCAGCGAAGTGTGAGTGCGTAGAAACAGCGACGGGTCAGTAGTAGAAGGAGCGAACCCAAGAGCCGCAAGCGTAGTCCTCAGTGTGTCGTGCCACTCACGCGGCGCCTGTCGGAGACCGTAGACTGGCCGCCGGAGGCTCCACTGGGTACCAGGAGGGAACGACCCAGTGAAGCCAGGTGGGCGGCGCAGCCAGATCTCCTCGTGCAGGCTGCCCTGTAGGAAAGCAGTGCTGAAGTCAAGAGAGTGTAGCTCGTAGTCACGCTAAGCGGCGACGTGCAGCAGAACCCGAAGAGTGGTCATCTTCAGGGTCAGGGAGAAGGTTTGGAAGAAGTCAACTCCCTCTCGCTGACTGAAGCCTCGTGCAACGTAACACGCCTTGAAGACAGGCGGAGAACCCAGCGGCCGCTTCACCCTGAAAATCCACATGCCACTGACGATGTTCGCCCCAGGTGGGGGAACCTCGTCAACGTAGGTGCCTGTGACTTCCAAGAAGCCATCTCTGCGTCCATAGCTATCTGCCACTGAGAGGAGTAGGGACCCCCCATTGCCTCTGCGTAAGAGCGCGGGGTCGGGATGTCTGGTGCATCCGGGTCTCCCTCAGGAGCAACTAGCATGGACACGAGGTGGGGTAAAGCAGCGGCAAAGCACTCAAACTCCTCCTGCCTGTCCTCAAGGACGTCCGTGCCAAGAGCACACTCACCCCCGACGGACGGAGGATAGACAGAGTCAGACTTAGAAACAAGGCTAGCGGCGTAGTCTAGACGACAGCGAGCAGCAAAGTCGACAAGCTCAGCAACTAGGGCAGACGCAGCAGTAGACTCAAAGAAAGGGTCAGTGACAACAGTAGCGAGGAGACGCGTGACAGTAGGACTAGCAGCACGACGGGAGTCAGACTCCGGGTCAGCAAGGGTAGGAAGAGAGGACACAGGAGGAGGCGGCAGAGAGACGCGCTGTGGGGCAGTGGAAGGACGCAGAGTCATATAGTGTGTCCCAGGAGCAGCCGGAGGCCGCTCACGCGGAGCTCAACGACCAGTGCGAGCAGCACAAACAGGCGCCGCAGGACGAGATGCAGGCGACACAGGGCGAGACTCAGGCGCACGACGCTCGGTAAGACCTCCAGTCGGACCAGTGTAAGGAGCAGGACCCGCGAGAGGGGAGACAGGCGGTAACTGTGACTGCGACTGGACAGACTGAGGACACCCTAAGGAGGGAGGAGGACAAGGAGAAGGAGGCTGACCAAAAACCTGCTGAACGAGAGGAACGAAGTAAGGTCGCGGCCGCAGAGCGTCTCAAGAACCAGCAGAGACACCAGCGCCAGGGCTCCCAGCACCACTCACAGCACCAACGCCCGGGTCCGCAGCACCAGTAGCAGCTCCAACGCCCGGGTCCTCAGCAGCAGTAGTAGCTCCAACGCCCGGGTCCTCAGCACCAGCAGCAGCTCCAACGCCCGGGTCCTCAGCACCAGCAGCAGCTCCAACGCCCGGTTCCGCAGCACCAGCAGTAGCTCCAACGCCTGGATCCTCAGCACCAGCAGCAGCTCCAACGCCCGGGTCCGCAGCACCAGCAGGAGCTCCAACGCCCGGGTCCTCAGCACCAGTAGCATCTCCAGCAGCACCAGCAGCACCTCCAGCAGCACCAGCAGCACCGCCAGTAGTAGCAGCACCTCCAGCACCAGGGTCCGCAGCACTAGCAGCAGCTCCAACGTCCGGGTCCTCAGCACCAGCAGCACCTCCAGCAGCACCAGTAGCACCACCAGCAGCAGCACCTCCCTTAGCTCCAGCACCAGCAGTAGGGTCCGCGACACCAGGCGCGCCACTCCGAAGAGTGCAGCGCCGCGCGTACCACTCACGGATCCTCTCAAGAGAGGGGAGCTCCCGACTAGGAGGGGAAGCACCAGCACCAGTCCCAGTAGTACGCCTTGCTCCATAGGCACCTCTCCTGAGGCAACAGTACTGTAAGTACCACTCACGCAGCTGCTCCGAGGAGAGGGCTCCTCCAGGTGTAGGACTCCCAAGCTCAGCACCTCCAGACTCAGAACCCCCAGACTCCGGACTCCGCTGCTCAGCACCCCCAGGCTCAGCACCCCAAGGCTCAGCACCCCCAGACTCCGCACCCCCAGGCTCCGCACCCACAGGCTCCGCACCCCCAGGCTCCGCACCCCCAGGCTCCGCACCCCCAGTAGGACGAGAGTCGACAGCTACCTCCACCGGCTCAACCGGGTCTACCTGAGACACACCTGAGGGAGCGACACCCTGAGGGGGGAGGGGGTCTACGACAGCAGCACCTGGCGCGAGGAAGAGAGGTGGGGGGGGGGAGCGGGGCAGTGCGGTAGGGGAAGAGGCGGTAGTAGGGGACGGACTCGTCAAAAGTGACGTCCTGAGAGGGCAGGACCCGGCGCGAGGTGGCGTGGTAAAACTGCCAACCAGGCGCGTCCGGGACAAAGCCAAGGAAGACGCAGGGAACAGCACGGGAGGAGAGCTTGTCCGCAGACGTATCGCGGACAAAAGCTCGAGATCCCCAGACCCGGAAGCGTGACGCATCGCCAACCTCCCCCGTCCACAGCAGTGTGGGCGAGGTCTCCGGCAAGGAGACACGGGGCCAAAGGTTGAGCTGATGCGCAGCGTACCGAACCGCAAACGGCCACAGAAAGTGGGGGGCAGCTGCATGGATCAAGGAGGTACGGGCGACCTCCATGACCAGGCCAATGCGGCGCTTCCGCAACCCCATTCTGCTGTGGAGAGGCCGGAAGCGTGAACGACTGCTCAATGCCGTGCTCAGCACAGTAGGCTGCCAAGAGGTCGGAGGAGAACTCACCACCTCTGTCAGAGTGCAAGCGCAGGACAGGAAAGTCCGAGTGGAAACGCTCGCCAAGCTGAAGACGTGCTCTGCGGATCCAAGGGATCAGAACATCAGGGACCTCACCCTTGGTGTGCAAGGGGAAGACACTGGTGTAGCGCGAGTAGTCATCACCAACTATCAGGAAGTACCTCTCCTGACCCTGACCACGGACGCGGGCTGGGCCCCACACGTCCATGTGGAGCGTCTGCAAGGGAGCAGTCGTCGGGGGAAACGAGGAGAAATGAGGAGCGGCGCGCTGCCGCCCCTCGACACAGGGAAGACAGGGAGGAGCAGGCGAGGGAGGGAGGGGAGGAAGGACCCTGGGGAGACCAGAGACAAGGTACCGGTAGTGCATGGCACGAAGCTGCTGCACAGACGGGTGGCCAAGGCGGTGGTGCAAGAGAACAGTCTCGTGTGCCAGAGAGCGACACGAGCAGGGGGCCGACAGCTGACCTGACGCGGACGCAGACGCAGACGCAACGACCTGAGGGGACTCAGTGGTCAGTGTGTACAGGTCCGACCCCGGCTGCCGAGTGAAGGTAGCCAAGTGGCGGCCCGTACGAGCACACGCGCAGTGTGTCACGCGCTCGTAGGCAGGGGTGAACTGGTGAACACCCCCGTCCTGGAGCGCACAACGTGCCACCAGGTTCGTAGAGAACGAGGGGAGGTGGAGACCTGACAGTGTGCCCGACGGAACCGCAGGACAGGGAAGGACAGTGGAGGAGGTCGCAATGACCGGACCCCCAGAGGGGTCAGTGAGGGAGACAGCAACTGGCCGAGCAAGCGGCTCAAGGGCAGTGCGGTCACGAAAGAAGCAGCCGAGAAGCACCTGAGTCTAGTGTGAAGGTGTGCAGTGCTGCAGTCGACTCAGTACCAGGGGGGGGCACACGCACAAGCACCTAGAGCAGCTGCCTCACCAGCAGCTGGGGTAGCAGACACGCGAGTACCTGGAGCGGCAGACGCACTAGCACCTAGAGCGGCAGCCGTACTGGTCCTAATGCCCGGGTCGGGCGGAACACACAGGTACTCAGTACCCTCTCCACTAGTAGACATCACATACATTGCAGTGAGAATAGCATCAAAGTCTAGAGCATAGATATCAATCCCCTTCTTCAGGAGATCAACCCAGCGGGGCAGCTCAATGGCCTGAGGGAACTGAACACGCCAAGCGTCGTTGAGGCGAGCGAAGCAGCGCTGCGTGGCGTGCGGTCCCCCACACGGCTGACCAGTGCGGTCACCAGTGCGAATGACGTACGTGCAGCTAAAGCCACCCCCCCTCCCCCCCCCCCCGTGCTGAGAGTATCACTCACGGACCTCCTGGGGCGACGGAGTGTGCTGCTGGCTCTGGCCACCGCCAGCGCCTCCACGACCACCACCTCCGCCACCACCTCCTCGACCACTCCAACCCCTGCCGCCGCCGCGGCCACCGCCACCCCAACCACCGCCCCTGCCCCTGCCACCACCCCCGCCGCTGACGCCACCACCGCCGCTGCCGCCACCACCCCCACCGCTGCCACTGGCCCCTTCCAGCCCCGCCACCACCCCCACCGCCACCACCGCCCCCACCACCGCCTCCCCCGCCGTCACCTCCGCCTCCCTTGCCCCCTTTGCCCTTGCTGCTGCGGCGCCCGCTCGAAGCAGACGCAGTCCCGGCCTTCTCAGCACCAAGAAGGTCGACAGCAGCAGCAGAGGCGACAGAGGGAAGAAGGGGGGAAGGAGAACACCCCTCAAAGAACGGGGTGCGGGGGTCGCCACGAGAGGCACCTACAGCGACTATGCTAGCCTCAGCTGCAAGGAGTTCCTTCTCGAGGAGGGCAATGGTGAGCTCAGTGGGGCAGCGAGCGAGGAAGTGGTCCCTGACCGAACGCAGAGTGTCAGGGAGGTGGGTGACTAGGTGGTAGAGAGTGAGCCAGAGCGGGGGGGGGGGTTCTTAGCAAGGAACTCATCAGGCATAGCGGCAGGAAAGCGAGCCTCACTAGTGCGGAGGTGCGTGATGAGGTCAGCGACTGTGTGGAAAGAGGCCAGGTCGGGGAACAGGTAGGGAAGCGAGAGACGGCCTAGGGCGGCAAAGGCAGGTGAGGAGTAGCGGGCAACGACAGCAGTGTCCAGTGCCTGTGCAGTCTTATGCTGGCCAAAGTGCTCACGTTCATCTATCGGAAGGGAGTTGCGAATAGCAAAGCGAGCGTGGGCGTCACGAGTCTACCACTGTGAGCGGCAAGTGCTGTCAGCTGTAGCATCAGGGGCAGTAGCATGGCCTAGGGTGTGATCGTACAGTGAGATGTCCTCCTTGGCAGTGAGCTGTAGGAAGAGGTGCAGGTCATCTAGCCAGGTGTCAAACTTCACTGGGCGGCCCTCAGCATCAAAAGCTAGCACAGGAGGGCTAGCCATAGTAGCAGTGGGGGAAGCAGTAGGCAGTGCGAGGCAGGTAGGGCGGCCCGGTTCTGATGGGCTGCTCAGTACGGGCGGCGCGGCTCGGTTCAGGTGGGGCGGCGCGGCTCGGTTTAGGGCGGCGCGGCTCGGTTCGGGTCGCGCGGCTCGGGCTGGGTGGTTCGGTTGGGGCGGCTCAGTCCTGGAGGGGCCGTGGCGGTCGCACGTGGGGCGGACGAGGGGCCGTAAGGGGCCTCTAGGGGCGAGCGCGGGGCCGTAAGGGGCCTCTAGGGGCTAGCGCGGGGCCGTAAGGGGGGCCTCTAAGGGCGAGCGCGGGGCCGACGGGGCCGTTAAGGTGCGGCGACGGGGCCTTAAGGGGCCTCTAGGGAGGCAAGCGCGGGGCCGACGGGGCCGTTAGGGGCGATCGCGGGGCCGTAAGGGGCGAGCGCGGGGCCGTAAGGGGCGAGCGCGGGGCCGTAAGGGGGTAGCGCGGGGCCGTAAGGGGCCTCTAGGGGGCGAACGCGTGGGCCGACGGGGCCTTAAGGGGCGGCGCGCGGGTCGCTAAGGGGCGGGTCGCGGGTCGCGGGGCCTTAGGGGGCCATGAAAACGAGGCGCACTAGGGCGCAGGTAGGTAGGTAGGTAGGTAGGTAGCGGTGGGCCCTAAAAAAAAACGGTCCTAGCGAAGGACCTGCTCTGAAACCATGTCAGAATGAACGAACAGGAATGATTGACTAGCATGAGTGTTGGGTACAAATAGGTCAAACCTAACCCTAGAATTGTGTACCCACTAAAAGGCTAACCCACTGTAGCCTAAACAAACAACAACATATATAATGTTTGACACATCCTGGCGGGATGCACGGCAGAGGTGCAGCCCTTCGATGTGGCCATCAACATTAGCTTCAAAGCATCAGTGCGGCAGCTATACCTGGCCTGGTTTAAGCAAAGAGGGCATGAACACATTGACAGCAGAAGGTGAACATCACGATATCTTAACCATTCATGAGTTCCTAGGTTTCCCCCGCCCTAAGGTTTTAACCTGTTCGCCCCTTCCGTTTCTTCGTCGTGCAGGAAATATTAAGAAACCAACTCTCGCGGTCGTTCTCAAGTGGATTTCCAGGGCCTGGTAGACTGTGACTACAGAGCTCATCAAGAAGTCGTTTCGGACGTGCGGCATCCAGGCCAATGGCTTCTGGGGCAAAAACTGCCAGGAGCCTGAATCCGACGAGGAGGATTGACTTCCCTTAGTGGTTAGTGGTTAAACTTGTAGGAAAATGTTATGATTAATGAAATAGTAGTGGAGTTACGATATTAGCCACTAAGGGCCTTCATGTTTATGTAGAAATTTAATCAATGTCCAAAAACAAATATAGAATGTCAAAGGGGTGCGCTTATAAATGAGGATCGGCCATAAGCGCATTGCTCCAGAATCCAGATACAAGCGCTTGCGCTTAACATGGGCCTGCGCTGATATCCGGGGTGGTACGGTAGTGGTACTGAACTGAACAGATTCAACCCGCTGAATTTTTAGTAGCCCCATTCTTATACTTGTGTTTCTACTGTACAACCTATTCTCTATAATTTCACACCCCCTAATCGCACACCACGACTCGGGGGGTGTGGCCACGTGGGGAACCTGCCGAGCTGGCAGCCCTGGGAATGCCAGGAACTTTAAGGTCCTACGTGTTTAGGGGTCTGAATGTGGTGTATCCAAGGAGTACCAACATTCATTCCCCCCAATGAAAAATGTATGCCATTTGTCATAAACAAGGTAGACACAAACTCATTAGTCGTTTTGATTCCCATCTCCCAAGCAAGTCGCGACACCACAAAATTCTAAATTGAGATTGGAGGATCATTGAGTAGGTGTTTCTTAAATTGGACTTAGGGTCTAAATTCGAAACCAATAACGATTTCTACGCGTATCACTAGGGCGTTTTTTTTTTTTAATTGGAGAAACAAAATGTGCAAACGCGATTTTGAACTTCATTCCATGTAATCTTGAACGCAACCTAAAATACCATCTCACAACCAATATTTATGGACAACCTCTTATTGCACACACCCAATTCCTTCTCGACACATTTCGATCCAGCAATTTTAGACTCCTAAGGATGCCGACACTGTCAGAATGTTATTGTTCTCTAGCCTGCAGTGGGGTACTCTATAGCGAGTACAACCCCTTAGGGTCACCTATATGTATCCTGCTGCTTTCTAGTGAATCCCCTTTTTTGCCTAAACTTTCTTGCCTAGCTAGGGTTCTCCTAGCTATGGCGCCTAACTCTCGCTACTATCTCAACATGCTATCAGAGCGGTTACGCTCTTGGCCTGTGGGCCCCACTACTACTTCCGCTGCGCTACTGCTGTCACGCGCCCCTGGCGCGTGGCCCTTACTTCCTGCCGTGCGCCCCGGGCGCGCGGCGTTTTTCATCCCGCCGAGCGCTCGGGGCGTGTGGCCGTTTTCTGCCCGCCCCGAGGCGCGCGGCGGGTTCCTTCCCCGTCGACGGTCGCGTCGCCCCCCGGGAGCCCGTCGCGCCGCCCTAAGGAGCCGCGCGCGACCCCCCGCGGCCCCGATTTCCCGTCGCGCCGCCCTGAGGAGCCGCGCGCGACCGCCGCCCCTTCTTCGCGGCGCCCTGGGGAGCACGCGCGGCCCCCGCCCTGCTCGTAGCGGCGCCCAAGGGTACCGCGCGCGCCCGTCGCCCGTCCGTCGTGGCGCCCCTGCGGCCCCACCGCCCCCCCCCCCCCCCCCCCCCTTTTTCCCGTCGCCTGCCGAGGCGACCCTCGGGGGCCGTCTGGGGGAGGGGGCGAGCGCCGCCCCTTCTGACGCCCCCCCCCCCCCCGTAACCTCCCTACCCGCCATCCCGCCCTGCCCTGTTTTAGAGTTTGGGAGTGGCGAGTCGGGGGTGGCGAGTGTGTGGTCTCCCCTGCTCCTCCTCCTCCTCTGTCTCCCACTGCTGCAGCTGCCGCTAAGGGGGGTGGGTGTGTGGGAGCTGACGGAGTCGTGCTAGGGGGTGAAGGGGGAGTGGAGCTAGGGTGAAGCAGTGGGTCTGTGGGGGGTGTGTGGGTCTGTTTGCGGGAGGTTGAGCGGAGGCTGCCGTCTTGTCGTCCGCAGCACCTGTAGTCCGGGGCGCTGTCCCGGTAGCCCAGTGAGCTCGTCGCTGCGCCAGTCGCCTGTGGGTCCGTAGCTCCTGCCGCTCGTCTTAGCCGCGGAGCCAGTTACTCCTGTAGTCCGGGGCGCTGTCCCGGTAGCCACTGTGCTCGCCACTCCTGGTGCCCGTGTGTCTGCAGCTTCAGCCGCCGCCTCCTATCTCCTCTCCTCTCACTGTCCCTCCTCCTCCTCACTTGCCCGCTGTGTTAGCCTCTAGCTTTGCTTATATTTCTGAACTACTTCTATGCTTGCTTGCTGTGCTGATTACACCCCACTTTGGCTAGGGGGGTGTGTCAGAATGTTATTGTTCTCTAGCCTGCAGTGGGGTACTCTATAGCGAGTACAACCCCTTAGGGTCACCTATATGTATCCTGCTGCTTTCTAGTGAATCCCCTTTTTTGCGCAGAGACAGAGGCGGAAAGCGCAGAGACAGAGCCCACATGCATGACAGAGATGAAACTCACCGCATCTTTGGCAAAGAAGACGAAAGGTTAAGACAGACGTCGCAGGAACGCCCTACACCACGCTCAGAGACTCTCCAGTTCATCCTCGAAGCCAACACCGGAACCTTTGACAAGGAGAACTGTCGGAAGCTTCCGACCTTCTCTCATGTCACCCTCCTACCTTCCCTCCTGCTCACTTGTCCCCTCCTCGGCTTTTTGTCCCTTGGGAAGCCGATGGATCTCCAGCCGAAGCACAGAAGCCTCTCCTCCTTGTGACTGTCCACTTCAAGACCCTTCTTTCCTCTTTGGTCTGGCTGCCGCCACGTTAGTGATGTGATCCATTCTCTCTTCTCCTTTCTCACTCACTAGTACAATCACTTCTGAGTCCTTCACTTCCTTCACTCTCCACCTAGCCATTGTCAGGCCATTGTTTAGCAGGTCTTCCCGAGCTTGCATCAAGTACACTTCTCCCCCCGCAAGGGGGCCACTGCAAGGGCGCCGAGCTGGAGGGCGTCTGGCTAGAGGGCGCCGGGCAGGAGGACGCTGACCCGGGCGCCGGGTCGGCGTCCTGGGCGTCTTCACGGCGTCCTGAGAGGTCGGACGCCGACAAGGGCGTCTGGTCGGCGTCCTGGGAGGCTGGACGCCGCCGTGGAGGCCCGCACGGCGTCCTGGGCGCCTGGACGTCGACCTGGGTGTCCGGGCGGCGTCCTGGACGCCTGGTTGCCGGACTGGGGACGCCGGGCATGTGTGGCTGGCTACGGACTGAATTGGTCGACCAGGCGTGGTTGCGCGGTCGACCGGGATATCCGTACAACGTGTGCGAAGGTCGTCGGGGCGACTTTTGCGAGGCCGACCTCGGGGGTGGTATCCCAAGGTCGACGTGGCTGGTGGGCACAGTCACTGACGTGGAGTCTGCCAGGCGTCTACGCTGTGCTCGTGACAAGGTGTGGAGCGCCAACCAGCTGCACGCACCTGCGAAGCAGGTGCACCATTCTCCTGCGGGTGCAACGCTGTGCAGCCGACTTGCTGCAGTGTTGGCACACCGTGTACTGGCAACGTTGGCACACCGCTACCCTGGAACACTGAAGCGGTGATAGCGATGCTGCGCTGGAGCACGGTCAACCGTGCTGCGCTGGAGGTCAACCAGCAGCTAAGCTAGCTCTGATGTAGTCTGTGATGCTAATGTTGTTGCAATCATTGTTGTCATGTTTTCCTAGTGAAACTCGTGCAAATTCTCCCCGTGAACTAGCAAGCAGCGTGAACACAAGGAAACGACTAAGGAACGAACGCAGAGATCACACGAGCACCCGTGCCTAACCCATAGCCTAGCTCCCGTTGCTAAAGTTATCTCCGCATCGCTCAGTAGCTTGGGTGAGTCTATCGGCAAAATCGGTTCCCTACCCAGCAGCAAGTAGTAGGGCGATAGGTCCTTCAGCGCCGCCTGCTTACTGAAGCGTTATCCTGCTGCCACCTACGGCAAGCGGAGGTCCCAATCTAGCTTGTACTGTTCTCCGTAGGCCATCAGCCCTTTCTTGATGGTCTGCACGAATCGCTCGGTCAGATCGTCGCTTTGTGGGTGGTACCGCAACGTCCGCCGATGGGTGATGCCTGTCTCTTTCAGAAGCTGGTCAAACTGCCCTTGAAATTCAGTGCCCTGGTCAGTTAGCACCTCCCCACAAGCCCCGAACCTCGTCAGCACCTGCTCCTCGAATGCCTCCGCGATTTTGGCCGAGTTCTTGCTCGGCAGCACCTTCACTTCCACCCACTTGCTCCCATGCCTCGGCGACTCAGCGGCATTTAATCCTGCCTGGTCCAGAGACCATCGGAACTCCAGCCCTTAGATCGGCAGCGACTGCAATTCCCGCCTTCCCCTGTCTAATTCTGCTCTGTTTCTGCTACACAGCTCGCAACCCTGTACCCATTCCTGAATCTGTTTACGCATCCCCGCCCACCACCGAGTCGTCCCCACCGGTTGTTGCGTCCTCAGCTCCCCGTAGTGCCCCAGTTGCCGGTGCACTCTCGCTTTGATGTCCTCGCTCTACATCGGTTCAGGCACCACTTTCCACCCATCCTTGGTGTTTACCTGCTGCTCATCTTGATACCACCGATAATGCACTCCACGCGTTCGCACTCGCTCGGCTACCGTTCCTTCGTCCCCTGTCTTGCCTTGCACCCACTCTACACTCCCTTGTCTGCCCACACGTCTCTTCTGGTTCTCTCTCTTTCCCTTTTCAGGCGCCCTCCCGATCGATCTCTCGGGCCAAAGCCACCAGGCATGTCGCAGGCGCCTCTGGTGCCAGGTTCCTGGACAGGCCATCAACGCGTTGCATGGTCTTGCCGGGTTGGTGCTTAATGGTGAAGTTATATTCTTGCAGTCGCATCGCCCACCTCGCATTCCTGTCCGTGATTGCCTGATTGGTCATTAGCAAGGTAAGCGGCTAATGGTCCATGGCCAAGGTAAACGGCCGCCCCTGCAGGTACACCCCGAAGTGGGTTATCACCCATACTGCCGCCAATCCTTCCCCTTCGTATGAACTGGAGTTCGCCTCTGCGGGGTTGCAGCTTTTGCTCATGAATGCTACCACCCTCTCTTCTGCCTTCTGCTCTTGGCACAGGATCGCTCCCATTCCCGAGCTACTACATTCCGTGTACAATGTAAACGGGTCTTCCTTGCTGGGTAGGGTAAGGACGGTTGCCCTCTTCACCGCTTGCTTTAGGGTCTCCAATGCTTTCTGCTCCTCCTCTCCCCACTGCCACTGTTGCTCCTCCCTCACAAGGCGATTCAAGACGGCTGCCGACTTGCTGAAACTCGGCACGAAGCGCCGGTAATACCCCAAACCGAGTACCGCCCGCAGCGACAAACGATATGAGGGAGGCGGCATGCGGTCCAAGACCTCCACCTTCGCCTCGTGCACTCCCAGCTGCCCGTCTCCGATCTCAAACCCTCGGTACTGCACAGTCTTGTTCCCGAATCGGCATTTTTTTGGGTGGCACGTTAGCCCGGCTCCCTTTATGGCTTCCAACGTTGCTTGCATGTCCTTCACGTGCTGTTCCTCCGTAGTGCTGAAGATGATGACGTCGTCAATATAGCACGCGGCCGCGGGCACTCCTCGTAGCACACTGTCCATCATGCGTTGAAACACGGCAGGTGCGTTCCGCGTCCCGAATGGCATCACCTTCCACTCGTACAGCCAGTCAGGACCATGGAACGCCGTCTTCCGGCAATCCTCCGCCTTGATAGGTATCTAATTGAACCCCTGCCTTAAGTCGAGGGTGGAGAAGACGGTGGCCTCTTGCAGCTTGTCAAATATCTCTTCCGCCGACTGCATGGGGTAACGGTCTGGCACGGTCACTTTGTTCAACCCACGGTAATCTCCGCACATGCGCTTCGTCCGTCCGTGAGGCTAGTACTTGTGAAGTAAGCAAAACAGGAATGAAAAATGACTATGGAAGATTGGGTACAAATGCAACCCTAGAAACCCTGTACCCCATATGTGCTACCCCACTAAAGCCTACAGAAACTATGTCATATAAATCTGACACACCCCCATAGGCAAAGTGGGGGAGAACAAGGGGTCACAAGACCAGTCAGGTAAAGCAAAGCAGAGCAAGCTCAGGGTGGATCACAACGTCACCACACAGTCCGAGCACAAGAGCAGGGCCAGAGGCCAGTTCACATGCAGGAGTAAAGACATATATATATAGAACTAGACAAGCAAGAGCAGGTATATATATATGTCACAGTACAAGTGAAGTCAAGAGGAGAGCAAGTGAGGCAAGACAGGCACAAGACCCAGCTGGGTGCAAAAGCGCTGATGGTCACAAGGCGCGAGTGCCTTGGTGAACACATCAGCAGTGTTGGCCTCAGAGGCCACGTACGCAAGTCGCAACTGACCACGCTGCTGCAGCTCACGAGCAAGGAAGTAGCGGAGAGCAATGTGCTTCGTTCTGTGCTCCAAGCGCTGCTCTCGACACAAGGCCAGCATGGCCTTGTTGTCTACGTACAGCACTGGAGGAGAACGAGGCGGCTCTCCAAGGTCAGTCAGCAGGTAGGTGAGCCAGCGAAGCTCCTGTGTAGCCATGGCCCCGGCGTAGATCTCAGCCTCACAACTGGAGCCGAGAACCGAAGACGAGCGAGTAGACCGCCACGAGACAGAGCCGGAACCAAGGCTGAAGGTGTAACCCTGTGACGACCGCTGTGTAGCCTGGTCGTCAGCCCAAGAAGCGTCCGCGTGGCCGGTAAGGACCACTGGACTCCGCCCTCCAAGCACTAGCCCCATGCCCGACGTGCTGCACAGGTAGCGCAATACCCTCTTCGCTGCAGCCATGTGCTCTGGTCTGTGTCTCCCAGGAGCAACATAGCGAGCAAGAATGCTCAGAGGGTATGCAAGGTCAGGTCGTGTGCAGGTCATCAGGTACATGAGGCAGCCAACAAGCTCTGCATACGGACCACTCGACTCTACGGACTCATCCGAAGGCAGAGCTGAGAGTGAGTGGCGAGTAGGCAGAGGAGTGGCCTGAGGCGAGGAGTACGTGAAGCCGAAGCGCTGAAGGACCTGCTGCACCATGTGTGACTGAGTCAAGGTAATGGTGCGGCGTGCTCTGTCCCGAGTGATCTGCAAGCCAAGGTAGCTGCGCAGTTCACCCAGGTCTGTGCAAGTGTGTCTCTTCAGCAGTTCGGACTTCACGTAGGCGAGTCCAGCAGTGTCCGCTGTGGCAAAGACCAAGTCGTCGACGTACACGAGGATGTAGAACGGCGGCAGGGAAGTGTCGGTGCGAAGAAACAGCGACGGGTCAGCAGTAGAAGGAGCAAACCCAAGAGCCGCAAGCGTAGTCCTCAGTGTGTCGTGCCACTCACGCGGTGCCTGGCGGAGACCGTAGACTGGCCGTCGGAGGCTCCACTGGGTGCCAGGGGGGAAAGTCCCAGTGAAGCCAGGTGGACGGCGAAGCCAGATCTCCTCGTGAAGGCTACCCTGCAAGAACGCAGTGCTGAAGTCGAGAGAGTGAAGCTCGTAGTCGCGCTGAGCGGCTATGTGCAGCAGCACCCGAAGAGTAGTCATCTTCGGGGTGGGAGAGAAGGTCTGAAAGTAGTCAACTCCCTGCCGCTGACTGAAGCCACGAGCAACGTACCGTGCCTTGAAGACAGGTGGAGAGCCCGGCGGCCGCTTCACCCTGAAGATCCACATGCCACTGACGATGTTCGCCCCAGGAGGGGGAACCGCGTCAACGTAGGTGCCTGTGGACTTCCAGGAAGCCATCTCTGCATCCATAGCTGCCTGCTACTGAGAGGAGTAGGGACCCTCTACGGCCTCCGCGTAAGAACGCGGAGTCGGGATGTCTAGTGCATCCGGGTCTCCCTCAGGGGCAAGCAGTACAGACGCGAGATGAGGTGAAGCAGTCGCTAGACACTGTAACTCCTCCTGCCTGTCCTCTAGGACGTCCGTGCCAAGAGCACACTCACCCCCGACGGACGGAGGACAGACAGACGCAGACTCAGCAACAAGACTAGCAGCGTAGTCGAGACGACAGCGAGCAGCAAAGTCGACGAGCTCAGCGACTAGAGCAGACGCAGCAGTGGACTCAAAAGAGGGGTCAGTGACGACAGTAGCAAGCAGACGCGTGACAGTAGGACTGGCAGCACGAAGAGAGTCCGACCCAGGGTCGGCAAGCGCAGGAAGAGAGGACTCAGGAGGAGAAGGCAAAGGGGCACGCAGAGGAGCAGTGGACGGACGCAAAGACATCCGGTGCGTGCCAGGGACAGGAGGAGGACGCTGACGCGAACTGCGACCACTAGCGCGAGCAGCACGAACAGGCGACGCGGGACGAGACGCAGGCTCACGACGCTCAGCAAGACCTCCAGTAGGACCAGTGTAAGGAGAGGGAGCAGGCAGCGGAGAGGAAGGCTCCAGCAGGGACTGCGACTGGACAGGCGGTGGACCCTCTACCGGAGGAGAAAGACCAAGAACCTGCTGCAGGAGCGGAACGAAGTACGGCCGAGGCCGCGCGGCAGCTCCAGACGCAGCAGGGACAGCACCAGCACCCTCAGCGACAGCACCAGCGCCACCCACACCTCCAGCGGCAGGACCAACAGAAGTAGGCTCAGCACCAGCGCCCGCAGCAGCTCCAGCTCCAGGAGGACCTGCAGGTCCAGCAGCTCCGGGACCAGCAGCACCCGCACCCTCGACGGTCGAAGAAGCTCCAGCTCCAGCTCCAGCAGCACCTCCAGACTCAGCAGCAAGCCTCCAGCGGCGAGCGAACCACTCGCGCAGCTCCTGTGGAGAGAGGGGCTCCCGGCGAGACGCAGCAGCAGGAGAAACCCCAGGCTCAGCAGCTCCAGACGCAGCACCCCCAGGCTCAGCAGCTCCCAGCTCAGCACCCCCAGGCTCAGCAGCTCCCGACCCAGCACCCCCAGACCCAGCACCTCCAGGCACAGCACCCCCCGGCTCAGCACCCCCAGGCTCCGCACCCTCCGCATTAGCACCCTCAGGCCCAGCACCCCCAGCAGTAGCACCCCCAGGCTCAGCACCCCCGCGCACAGCACCCCCAGAGTCAGCACCCCCAGGCTCAGCACCCGCAGCAGCACCAGAGTCACCAGTAACCTCGACCGGGTCAACGGCGTCTACCTGGGACACACCTGAGGGGGCAGGAACCTGAGGGGGGAGGGGGTCTACCGGGGGGGGAACCGGCACAAGGAAGTCCGGGGGAGGGGGGAGGGAAGGAGTGCGGTAGGGGAAGAGGCGGTAGAAGGGGACTGACTCGTCGAACGTGACGTCCTGGGAGGACAGATCACGACGAGAGGAGGGGTGGTAAAACTGCCACCCTGGGGCGTCAGTGGGGAAGCCAAGGAAGACACAGGGAGCAGCACGAGGGGACAGCTTGTCCGCAGACAAGTCGCGGACAAACGCCCGAGATCCCCAGACACGGAACACAGACGCATCGCCAACCTTCCCCGTCCACAGCAAGGCTGGGGACATCGCAGGCCGAGAGACCCGGGGGTGAAGGTTGAGCTGATGCGCCGCGTACCTCACCGCAAACGGCCACAGAAAATGGGGGGCAGCCGCATGCATCATGGACGTACGAGCGACATCCATGACCATGCCAATGCGGCGCTCAGCAATCCCATTTTGCTGTGGTGAGTCCGGAAGCGTGAAGGTCTGGCGGATCCCCCGTGCACGACAGTAGTCCCGCAGAAGGCGAGAAGAGAACTCTCCGCCTCTGTCAGAGTGCAGACGCAGAACAGGAAAGTCCGAGCCGAAGCTCTTCCTGAGCTGGAGACGAGCCTCGCGGATCCAGTCGATCAGCACCTCAGTGACCTCACCCTTGCTGCGCAAGGGGAGGACTGTGGTGTAACGCGAGTAGTCGTCAACCACCAACAGGAAGTAGCGCTCGTAACCCTGCCCACGGACGGGGGCTGGGCCCCACACATCCATGTGAAGCGTCTGCAGGGGAGCCTCTGTCGGGGGGGAAGTGGGAGGAGTGAGGAGTAGCCCGGAGGCGACCCTCGACACAGGGGACACAGGAAGGTCCTGGCCCGGAGGGGAGAGGAGGGAGAGACTGGGGAAGACCAGAGACAAGGACACGGGAAGCCATGCTCCGAAGACGGGGCAAGGAGGGGTGGCCAAGACGGTGGTGCCACAGGAGAGTCTCGTGAGACAGGAGGCGACAAGAACAGGGGGCAGATTCAGGACCTGACCGGGACGCAGCAACAAGTACCTGACCCGACGCAGCCACCTGACCAGACGCAGGGACAGGAGGAGACTCAACGGTCAGGGTGTAGAGACTAGACCCCGGCCGACGCGAGAACGTGGCCAGGTGTCGGCCTGTGCGTGCCTCCGTGCAGTGGGTCACCCGCTGACTCGCAGGAGTGAACTGGTGAACACCCACATCCTGCAGGTCCGCTCCACTCACCAAGTTCGTAGAGAACGAGGGAAGGTACAGACCCGACAGGGTGCCCGAAGGGGCAGCCGGACACGGGAGGACAGTGGAGAAGTGAGACAGGACAGGACCCCCAGAGGGGTCAGCAAGGGAGACTGCAACCGGCCGGCCGAGCGGCGTAAGGGTAGTGCGGTCTCGAAAGAAGGAGCGAGAAGCTCCGGAGTCAAGTGTGAAAGTGAGGGAGGACGAGGACGACTCAGTACCTGAGAGCGCAGTCTCACCAGTACCTGAGAGCGCAGACCCACTGGCACCTAGAGCAGCAGCCTCACAAGCACCTAGCGCAGCAGTACCAATGCCCGGGTCGGGCTGGAAACAACGGTAACCCTCATTCTCCTCACTATAATCCACAACATACATAGCAGCAAGGATAGCATCAAAATCAAGATCAAAGATCGCTACACCAGCCCTGAGAAGCTCATCCCAGCGAGGGATCTCACTAGCCCCAGGGAACTGCTGACGCCAGGCGTCCGTCAGGCGGCCAAAGCAGCGCTGGGTGGCGTGGGCACCCCCACACTGCTCACCCGCGCGGTCGCCGGAACGAAGAACGTAGGTGCAGGGACCAGTACCCCCACCCCTCTGACGCCCAGCGTACCACTCACGAAGCTGCTGAGGCGGAGGGATGTCCCGCGAGCGCTGCTGCTGCTGCCGCTGCGAGCGCTGGCCACCACCGCCGCCGCTACGCTGCTGGGTACCACCTCGACCAGCTCCACCTCCTCCACCACCACTGCCTCCTCCGCTGCCGCCTCCACCGCCTCCACCTCCGCCGCCTCCACCACCGCCGCTGCCTCCACCACCACCGCTGGCACCACCACCACCGTCTCCGTAACTGCTGCCACCACCACCACCACCTCCACCACTAGTCCCGCCGCCACCCCCACTCCCTCCGCCGCCACCGCCGCCACCGCCACCGCCCCCTCCAGCTCCACCCGCGCCCTTGCCCCCCTTGCCCTTGCTGGAGCGACGTCTCCCACTAGGGGCAGACGCCGCGCCGACCGACACAAGACCAAGCAGGTCGACAGCAGCAGCAGAGGCAACAGAGGGCAGCAAGGGGGAAGGAGAGCACCCCTCAAAGATGGGGGTGCGAGGGTCACCACGAGAAGCACCTACAGCGACTATGCTCTTCTCCGCTGCGAGGAGGGCCTTCTCGAGGAGGTCGACGGTGAGGGTGGTGGGACAGACTGCGAGAAAGTGGTCCCTGACGACGCGAAGGGAGTCAGGAAGGCGCGCGACTACGTAGTAGAGAGCGAGGTACATGGGGGGGGGGTTCTTAGCGCAGAACTCAGCAGGAAGGGCGGCGCGGTAGCGAGTGTCACTAGTGCGGAGGTGCGTAATGAGGTCAGCGACAGTGGGAAAGGCAGAGAGGTCGGGAAAGAGGTAGGGAAGCATGAGACGGCTCAGTGCAGCAGTGGCAGGGGAGGAGTAGCGCGCAACTACAGCGTCGTACAAGGTCTGAGCACTCTTGTACTGACTAAAGTGCGCACGCTCAGAGGTAGGGAGGTGGCGACGCACAGCAAGACGTGCAGCAGCATCGCGGGTGGCCCACTTAGAGCGGACAGCGGGATCAGCATCAGCAGCAGGAGCAGGAGAGGCGCCAGAGGTGAGATCAAAGAGAGAAAGGTCGTCAGCCCTGTCGCACTGTAAGAACAGCTGCAGGTCGTCTAACTAGACCTCAAAATCAATGGCGCGACCCTCAGCGTCAAAAGCTAGGACACTAGGGGTAGCCATGGCGACGACAGCGACGCAGTGCAAGCAGTAGGGAAAGAGCTCGCAGTGTCAGTGGGACTGTGCTCACCAGGCAGGGCAGGTCGTGCGGGTATGCAGAAAGGCGGCTCAGCGACCGGGCGGCTCGGGTGCAGGGCGGCTCGGCTGCTGGGCGGCTCGGGCGCAGGGCGGCTCGGCTCCCGGGCGGCTCGGCGGCTGGGCGGCTCGGGTGCAGGGCGGCTCGGCTCCCGGGCGGCTCGGCGGCAGGGCAGCTCGGGTCCCGGGCGGCTCGGCGTTGGGCGGCTCGGCTCAAGGGCGGTTCGGCTGCTGGGGCGGCTCGGCCAGGAGATGCAGGGGCGGGGCCGTCAGGTGCAGCGGCGGGTCGACCGGTGCAGGGGCGGGCCGGCAGGTGCAGCGGCGGGCCGGCAGGTGCAGCGGCGGGCCGGCAGGTGCAGCGGCGGGCCGGCAGGTGCAGGCGGCGGGCCGTAGGGTGCAGCGGCGGGCCGTAGGGTGCAGTGGCGGGCCGGCAGGAGCAGCGGCGAGGCCGTCAGAGGCGGCGGGCCGGCAGGTGCAGCGGCAAGGCCGTCAGAGGCGGCGGGCCGCTGGGTGCAGCGGCGGGCCGGCAGGTGCAGCGGCGGGCCGGTAGGGGAGGCGGCGGAGCCGCGTCAGGGGAGGCGGCGGAGCCGCGTCAGGGGAGGCGGCGGGGCCGCGTCAGGGGAGGCGGCGGAGCCGCGTCAGGGGAGGCGGCGGGGCCACGTCAGGGGAGGCGGCGGGGCCGTGTCAAACAGGCGGCGGGGCCGCGTCAGGGGAGGCGGCGGAGCCGCTTCAGGGGAGGCGGTGGGGCCGCGTCAGGGGAGGCGGCGGGGCCGCGTCAAACAGGCGGCGGGGCCGCGATCAGGAGAGGCGGCGGGGCCGCGTCTGAGGGACAGCGGGGCCGCGATGAAAAAGGCGACCCGAGGGGTCGCTAAAAAAAAAAGGGCGCGCCTCGAGGCGCGCTTCGGTGGGCCCTAAAAAAAACGGTCCTAAGGCAGGACCCGCTCTATACCATGTGAAGTAAGCAAAACAGGAATGAAAAATGACTATGGAAGATTGGGTACAAATGCAACCCTAGAAACCCTGTACCCCATATGTGCTACCCCACTATAGCCTACAGAAACCATGTCATATAAATCTGACAGTACTGTCGCGGCGGCGTACTCGCTCTCCGACCGTTGAATCAATCCCGCCTCTAGCAGCTCGACACACTTGGCTGCGCACACCTCCACGTCCCCCGGGCTCACCCTCCGCTTCCGGTGATATACAGGAACCTCACTGATGAGCTGTGTGCGCATTTCCTGTACCGTACATCTTCCTAACTCCTTCAGTGTTAAGGTGAACGTCCCCTTGTGCTGATCCAGCACCTCACTTAGGGCCGCCGCTGCCTGTGCCCCCAACCCCGGGCCTATCTCCCAGAGCGCTCCCTCTACTTCTCGGCCTCCTTCCACCCCCAAGGGCCTGACGTCTTCTTCTCCTTCCCGTCGGTTGTTAGTGTCGAGGACCCTGACCTCCCCTTCTTCGGCTCCCCTTTCTGCTGCTTCCACTGCCATAAATGCCCATCCCTCCCTGATGCGCTCGTTCCGCCGCATCTCGAGCTGCCCCAGCTGCTGCCTTCGCCACGCTGCCTCTCGTCTTTCTCGATAGTGTTCACTCCCTTCCAACTCCCTCTGCACCTCCTTCGTCTTCAGGCGCATTTTGTTAGTCTCCAAAATCCATGTCATCACGATCAGGTCCATGGCCCGACCCAGCGCCGCCCTTCTCTGTCCTTCAGTCACGTCGGGGTGTACCGTCGCCTCCCACCGGTGCCCCATAGCCAGTTTTCGTTCGTTCGCGCTCGCCTCCTGCCATCGCCTGGTACGGGAATCGTAGACCATTCCTAGTCCCGGCCTGCCTCCTTCCATCACAAAACCCCGTGCGTTAGCGAAGGAAACTAGCGTTAGCCACGCCCTTCTCGGTTCCCCCGGCACGTTGCATTGATACTGCGCAGGGTGGTCTTCCACCGTCACGGGGGCGGGCACTCGGTTGGGCGCTAGAATGTCTTTCTGTCAAACATTATATGTTCTATCTGTTTAGGCTACAGTGGGTTAGCCTTTAGTGGGTACACTTTCCTAGGGTTAGGTTTGACCTATTTGTACCCAACTCTGATTCTAGTCCATCATTCCTGTTCGTTTCATTCTAACATGGTATCAGAGCCTAGGTTTCACCTAGGACCTCTTTGTTAGGGCCCACCGTTCCGCCGTGCCCTTGCGCGCCTCGTTTCTGGCGTCGCCGAGCGCCCCTTCTCGCGCCGTCGAGCGCCCTTCCTAGCGCCGTAGTGCGCCCCTACCTGCGTCGTCGAGCGCCCCCTCTAGCGCCGTCGAGCGCCCCTTCTAGCGCAGTCGAGCGCCCCCCCCCCCCCTCTAGCGCCGCCGAGCGCCCCCTCTAGCGCCATCGAGCGCCCCCACTAGCGCCGTCGTGCGCCCTAGGCCAGCCGCACGCGCCGCCCGTCAGCCGCACGCGCAGCCGCACGCGCAGCTGCCCCAGCCCGTCGCGTCGCCCGTGCGGGCTGCCCTAGCCCGTCGCGTCGCCCTTGCGGGCTGCCCTCGCTCGTAGCGTCGCCCTTGAGGGCTGCCCCCGCCAGTCGCGTCGCCCGTGCGGGCTGCCCTAGCCCGTCGCGTCGCCCTTGCGGGCTGCCCCCGCCAGTCGCGTCGCCCTTGCGGGCTGCCCCCGCCAGTCGCGTCGCCCGTACAGGCTGCCCCCGCCAGTCGCGCCGCCCGTGCGGGCTGCCCCCGCCAGTCGCGTCGCCCCTGCGGGCTGCCCCCGCCAGTCGCGTCGCCCCTGCGGGCTGCCCCAGCCCGTCGCGTTGCCCGTGCGGGCTCCCCCCGCCAGTAGCGTCGCCCCTGCGGGCTGCCCCAGCCCGTCGCGTCGCCCTTGCGGGCTGCCCACGCCAGTCGCGTCGCCCTTGCGGGCTGCCTTAGCCCGTTGCGTTGCCCCTGAGGGCTGCCTTAGCCCGTCGCGTCGCCCCTGAGGGCTGCCTTAGTCCGTCGCGTCGCCCTTGCGGGCTGCCCTAGCCTGTTTCATTTCACAAAAAAAAAAAAAAAAAAAAAAAAAAGGACTATAGGGACTGCTGCTGTAGCCACTGCTGCTCCTACTACTGCTACTACAGCGACTGCTGCTACAGCCGCTGCTCCTGCTGTACATACTGCTACAGCCACTGCTGTTCCTCCTCCTACTGCTACAGCTTCTGTTCTACGCCCCAGATGCAGCTGCAGCGGCGACCGAGCGTGACCCCTACGCCCCAGCAAGTTCGTGAGTGGTACGCCAGGATGTGTGCTGGCGGCGGTCGTAGTGGCGGTTGCAGCCGAGCTGTTCGGTGCGGAGTCGCTGGCGGTGGTCAGCCGCAGCTACAGCAGCGTCCGCCTCCGACCCCTACAGGCCGGCAGCTTCATAAGTGGTACGCTCAGAGGTCGAGGGGGTGTTCGAGCACTATCCGCTGCCCGTACGTCATTCGCACAGGTGATCGGGCTGGTCAGACCTGTGGGACGTTGGGGCACACTGAGACTCACTGCTTTGCTTCTCTGAGTGACGCCTGGCGTGCAGTGTTTGGCGACGAGGCTGAGTCCCCCCCCTGGCTGGAGCTGCTGCGCGCTCGGGTTGACGTCTTTGCTCGCGACTTTGAAAGTGTCCTTACTGCCCTGTCTGCCCCGCCTGGTGTTACTGAGGGTACCAGTCACGAGTGTCTTCCGCCTGACCCGGGCATTCCGACCGGTAGGGCTGCTGCTCTAGGTGCCAATGCGTCTGCTGCGTCAGGTGTTAGTACGTCTGCTGTGTCAGGTGCTCGTGCGTCTGCGCTGTCTGGTACTGCACCCACTGAGGCACTTCACACCTTCACGCTAGACTCAGGTGCTTCTTGCTGTTTCTTTCGTGACCGCACAGCCCTTGAGCCGCTTGCTCGGCCAGTTGCTGTCTCCCTCGCTGACCCCTCTGGGGGTCCGGTCATTGCGACCTCCTCCACTGTCCTTCCTTGTCCTGCGGTCCCGTCGGGCACACTGTCAGGTCTCCACCTCCCCTCGTTCTCTACGAACTTGGTGGCGGGTTGTGCGCTCCAGGACGGGGGTGTTCACCAGTTCACCCCTGCCTACGAGCGCGTGACACACTGCACGTGTGCTCGGACGGGCCGTCACCTGGCTACCTTCACTCGGCAGCCGGGGTCGGACCTGTACACACTGACTACTGAGTCCCCTCAGGTAGCTGCGTCTACGTCTGCGTCAGGTCAGCTATCTGCCCCCTGCTCGTGTCGCTCTCTGGCGCACGAGACCGTCCTCTGGCACCACCGACTTGGTCACCCGTCCGTGCAGCGCCTTCGGGCCATGCACAAACGGTACCTTGTCTCTGGTCTTCCCCGGGTACTCCTTCCCCTCCCACCCTCGCCTGCTCCTACCTGCCTTCCCTGAGTGGAGGGGCGGCAGCGCGCCGCTCCTCACTCCTCCTCGTTTCCCCCGACGACTGCTCCCTTGCAGACACTCCACATGGACGTGTGGGGCCCAGCCCGCGTCCGTGGTCAGGGTCAGGAGAGGTACTTCCTGATAGTTGTTGACGACTACTCGCGTTACACCACGGTCTTCCCCTTGTGCACCAAGGGTGAGGTCCCTGCTGTTTTGATCCCTTGGATCCTCAGAGCCTGTCTTCAACTCAGCGAGCGTTTCGAGTCGGACTTTCCTATCCTGCGCTTGCACTCTGACAGAGGTGGTGAGTTCTCCTCCGACCTCTTGGCAGCCTACTGTGCTGAGAACGGCATTGAGCAGTCGTTCACGCTTCCGGCCTCTCCACAGCAGAATGGGGTTGCTGAGCGCCGCATTGGCTTGGTCATGGAGGTCGCTCGTACCTCCTTGGTCCACGCGGCTGCCCCCCACTTTCTGTGGCCGTTTGCGGTCCGATAAGCAGCGCATCAGCTCAACCTCTGGCCCCGAGTCTCTTCGCCCGAGACTTCGCCCACACTGCTGTGGACGGGAGAGGTTGGTGATGCCTCGCGTTTTCGGATCTGGGGATCTTGAGCTTTTGTTCGCGATGCGTCCGCGGACAAGCTCTCCTCCCGCACTACTCCTTGTGTCTTCCTTGGCTTTGTCCCGGACGCGTCTGGCTGGCAGTTTTACCACGCCTCCTCGCACCGTGTCTTGCCCTCTCAAGACGTCACTTTTGACGAGTCTGTGCCCTTCTACCGCCTCTTCCCCTACCGCACTGCCCCGCTCCCCCCGCCGCCTCTCTTCCTCACGCCAGGTGCTGCTGTGGTAGACCCCCTCCCCCCTCAAGGTGCCGCTCCCTCAGGTGTGTCCCAGGTAGACCCGGTTGAGCCTATCGAGGTAGCTGTCGACTCTCGTCCTGCTCGGGGTGCTGTGCCTTGGGGTGCGGAGCCTAGGGGTGCGGAGCCTTGGGGTGCGGAGCCTGGGGGTGCGGAGCCTGGAGTTGCGGAGTCTGGGGGTGCTGAGACTGGGGGTCCTGAGCTTGGGGGTGCTGAGCCTGGGGGTACTGAGCCTGGAGTTGCTGTGTATGGGGGTGCTGAGCCTGAGGGTGCAGCGGCCGACTGTGAGGCGCCTGGAGGCGCTCCCTCGCCACAGCAGCTGCGTGAGTGGTACTCGCGGTACTGCAGCCTCCGGCGTGGTGCCTCTCGGGCTCGCGGTGCTGCTGGCGCCAGTGCTCGTGTCTCCCCGCCACGTCAGGAGCCGCCCTCTACCCCACGCCTCCGGGAGTGGTACGCTCGGCAGATCAGTCTCCGGAGTGGAGGTGCTGTTGGTGCTGAGGGTGCTACTGCTGGCGGTTCTGCTGGTGCTGGAGCTTCTGGAGGTGCTGATGGTACTGGAGGTACTGCTGCTGACGGCCCCGCTGGTACTGGAGCTGCTGACGGCGCTGCTGCTGGAGGTGCTGCTCGTACTGGAGGTGCTGCTGCTGGCAGTCCTGCTGGTACTGCTGCTGCTGGAGGTACTGCTGGTGCTGGGGGTGCTGCTGCTGGCAGTCCTGCTAGTGCTGGAGCTGCTGGTGCTACTGGTGCTGGAGGTGCTGCTGCTGGCGGTCCTGCTGGTGCTGCTGCTGCTGGAGGTGCTGCTGGTGCTGGGGGTGCTGCTGCTGGCAGTCCTGCTGGTGCTGGAGCTGCTGGTACTGCTGGTGCTGGAGGTGCTGCTGCTAGCGGTCCTGCTGGTGCTGCTGCTGCTGGGGGTGCTGCTGGTGCTGGGGGTGCTACTGCTGGCGGTCCTCCTGGTACTGGAGCTACTGGAGGTGCTGCTGCTGGTGCTGCTGGCGCTGCTGGTGGTGCTACTGGGACTGGTACTACTGAGGGGGTTGGAGCTGGCGTTGCTGAGCGGCCGCGGCCGTACTACGTTCCGCTCCTTCAGCAGGTTCTTGGTCTCCCCCCCTCTCCTCCCCTACAGAGTCTACCGCTTGTCCAATCCCAATCACAGTTACAGCCTGCCTCTCCACTGCCTGGTCCTTCTCCTTACACTGTGCCGACGGGTGGTCTTACTGAGCGTCGTGGGCCTGAGTCTCGTCCTCCGTCGCCTGAGTCCAGCCCAGAGTCGCGTGTGTCGAGTCCAGCGGCCCCGGTCCAGGCTGCCCGCGTTGGTCGTCGTGCTCCGCGTCAGCGCCCTCCTCCTGTCCTTGGCACTCACTATATGACGATGCGTCCTTCCACTGCTCCACAGCGCGTCCCTCTGCCTTCTCCTCCTGCGTCCTCTCTTCCTGCTGTTGCTGACCCGCCGTCAGATCGTGCTCGTGCTGCCAGTCCTACTGTCACGCGTCTCATTGTCACTGTTGTCACTGACCCTGACTTTGAGTCCTCTGCCGCGTCTGCTCTGGTCGCTGAGCTTGTAGACTTTGCTGCCACTTGTCGTTTAGACTACGCTGCTAGTCTTGTTGCTGAGTCTGAGCCTGTCTGTCCTCCGTCCGTCGGGGGTGAGTGTGCTCTTGGCACTGATGTCGTTGAGGACAGGCAGGAGGAGTTTGAGTGCTTTGCTGCTGCTTTGCCCAACCTCGTGTCCATGCTTGTTGCCCCTGAGGGAGACCCGGATGCACCAGACATCCCGACCCCACGCTCTTACGCAGAGGCGATGGCAGGTCCCTACTCCTATCAGTGGCAGACAGCCATGGACGCAGAGATGGCAACCTGGAAGTCCACAGGCACCTACGTCGACGAGGTTCCCCCACCTGGGGCGAACATCGTCAGTGGCATGTGGATCTACAGGGTGAAGCGGCCGCCGGGTTCTCCGCCTGTCTTCAAGGCGCGTTACGTTGCACGAGGCTTCAGCCAGCGAGAGGGAGTTGACTTCTTTCAGACCTTCTCCCCCACCCCGAAGATGACTACTCTTCGGGTTCTGCTGCGCGTCGCTGCTCAGCGTGACTACGAGCTCCACTCTCTTGACTTCAGCACTGCTTTCCTACAGGGCAGCCTGCACGAGGAGATCTGGCTGCGCCGCCTACCTGGCTTCACTGGGACGTTCCCTCCTGGTACCCAGTGGAGCCTCCGCCGGCCAGTCTACGGTCTCCGCCAGGCGCCGCGTGAGTGGCACGACACACTGAGGACTACACTTGCGGCTCTTGGGTTCGCTCCTTCTACTGCTGACCCGTCGCTGTTTCTACGCACCGACACCTCGCTGCCGCCGTTCTACATCCTCGTGTACGTCGACGACTTGGTCTTTGCCACTGCTGACACAGCTGGTCTCGCCCACGTGAAGTCGGAGCTGCAGAAGAGACACGCGTGCACAGACCTGGGTGAACTGACAAGCTATCTTGGCTTGCGGATCACCCGGGACAGAGCACGCCGCACCATCACCTTGACTCAGTCACACATGGTGCAGCAGTTCCTTCAGCGCTTCCGCTTCACGTACTCCTCGCCTCAGCCCACTCCTCTGCCTACCAGTCACTCGCTCTCTGCTCTGCCTTCGGATGAGTCCGTAGAGCCGAGTGGCCCGTATCGAGAGCTTGTGGGTTGCCTCATGTACCTGATGACATGCACACGACCTGACCTTGCATACCCTCTTAGCATCCTTGCACGCTATGTCGCTCCCGGCCGTCACCGGAAGGAGCACATGGATGCAGCTAAGAGGGTGTTGCGCTACTTGTGCAGTACGTCGGGCATGGGGCTAGTGCTTGGAGGGCGAGACCGAGTTGTTCTCACTGGGCACTCAGACGCTTCTTGGGCAGACGACCAGGCTACTCAGCGGTCGTCTCAGGGTTACACCTTCAGCCTTGGCTCTGGCTCAGTTTCTTGGCGTTCTACGCGCTCTTCTTCTGTTCTCAGCTCCAGTTGCGAGGCTGAGATCTACGCTACAGCCATGGCGGCCCAGGAGCTTCGCTGGCTCACCTACTTGCTGACTGACCTTGGAGAGCGGCCTTGTTCTCCTCCAGTGCTGTACGTCGACAACAAGGCAGCCATTGCCTTGTGTCAGGAGCACAGACTGGAGCACAGGACGAAGCACATTGCTCTGCGCTACTTCCTAGCTCGAGAGCTACAGCAGCGTGGTCAGCTTCGCCTGCGTTACGTGGCCACTGAGGCCAACACTGCTGATGTGTTCACCAAGGCACTTCCGCCTGTTGACCATCAGCGCTTTTGCACTCTTCTAGGCCTTGTGCCGACTGGGCCTCACTTGCTTACTTCTTGACTCTGTTTGTACTGTGATCTCTATATATATACCTGCATGTTTACTCTTGCTAGGTTGTGATCACTGTACCCCTTGCTCTATTATAAACCTGTATGTGAACTGGTCTTGTGACCGCTTGCTTGTGCTCGGAATTTGTGTGGTATCCTTGAGATCCACCCTGAGCTTGCTTTGCTTTGCTTTGCTTTGACTGGTCTTGTGACCCCTAGTTCTCCCCCACTTTGCCTATGGGGGTGTGTCAAACATTATATGTTCTATCTGTTTAGGCTACAGTGGGTTAGCCTTTAGTGGGTACACTTTCCTAGGGTTAGGTTTGACCTATTTGTACCCAACTCTGATTCTAGTCCATCATTCCTGTTCGTTTCATTCTGACACTTTCACCAGCCTCGGGTGAGGTCTTTGCATCTGCGCCAAGGAATGCTGCAGGTAAGCTTCCGACACCCCATTCTGCCAGTACCTCCTTGGCCGATGCGCCCTGGACCCTAGCTGTGCCGTGCCCCAGCTCCTCTTGTATCTCGTCGAACGCCCTTCCTACTGGCTCCCTCCGGTCATCCGCCATGTCCACGTTCTCCAGTATAAACACTATTTCGTGCTCTCGCCTCTATATCATCCGCATGACTCGGGTTAGGCCCCCGAGGGTCCTCCATGCCTCTCCCTTTGCCTGCACGTGAGTATCTCACTCCCATCCCGCGTCCACCACCAAGTCAATGTCTCCCCACGCTTCCAGTTGTTGTTTCGTTATGTCCCTGATGTCATGTACTGTCACCTCCTCTTCCAGCGGTATCACCATAATGTCAAACATTATATATGTTATGCTTGTGTAGGCTATAGTGGGTTAGCCTATAGGGGGTACACAATTCTAGGGTTAGGTACTTGTACTGATTTCACTGTTAGTTCAACCATTCCTGTTCGTTCTTTCTGACATGGTTTCAGAGCAGGTCCTTCGCTAGGACCGTTTTTTAGGGCCCACCGCTACTACCTACCTACCTACCTACCTACCTGCGCCCTAGTGCGCCTCGTTTTCACGGCCCCCTAAGGCCCCGCGACCCGCGACCCGCCCCTTAGCGACCCGTGCGCCGCCCCTTTACGGCCTCGTGCGCCTTCGTGCGCCTTCGTGTGCCTTCGTGCGCCTTCGTGCGCCCTCGTGCGCCCTCGAGCCGCCCCTGCATGTCCGTCAGGCCCCCGAGGCGCCTCTACAGACCCGTCAGGCCCGAGAGCCGCCCCTGCAGACCCGTCAGGCCCACCCCGAGCCGCCTCTGCAGGCCCGTCAGGCCCGAGAGCCGCCCCTGCAGACACGTCAGGCCCGCGCGCAGCCTTTGCCCGACCGCGCGCCGCCCCTGCCCGCTCTCACCGTCCGCCGCGTCGCCCCTACCCGCGGCGTCGTCCCCTGCCCGCGACGTCGCCCCTGCCCGCGACGTCGCCTACCCGCGGCGTCGTCGCCTGCCCGCGACGTAGCCCTTGCCCGCGGCGTCGTCGCCTGCACGCGGCGTCGTCGCCTGCCCGCCGCGTCGCCCTGCCTGCGACGTCGTCGCCTGCCCGCGGCGTAGTCGCCTGCCCGCGGCGGCGTCGCCTGCCCGCGGCGTCGTCCCTTGCCCGCGGCGTCGTCGCCTGCCCGAGACGTCGCCACCTGCCCGCCGCGTCGCCCTGCCCGCGACGTCGCCACCTGCCCGCCGCGTCGCCACCTGCCTACGGCGTTGCGACCTGCCCGCCGCGTCGCCCTGCTCACCGCGTCGCCCTGACCTAATCCGCCCCTGGAGCCGCCCGCCACTGCAGCAGCAGCCCCTGGAGCCGCCCCCCACTGCAGCAGCAGCCCCTGGAGCCGCCCGCCACTGCAGCAGCAGCCCCTGGAGCCGCCCGCCACTGCAGCAGCAGCCCCTGGAGCCGCCCGCCACTGCAGCAGCAGCCCCTGGAGCCGCCCGCTACTGCAGCAGCCGCCCCTGGAGCCGCCCGCCACTGCAGCAGCAGCCCCTGGAGCCGCCCGCCACTGCAGCAGCCGCCCCTGGAGCCGCCCGCAACTGCAGTAGCAGCCCCTGGAGCCGCTCGCCACTCAGTAGCCGCCCCTGGAGCCGCCCGCCACTGCAGTAGCAGCCCCTGGAGCCGCCCGCCACTGCAGTAGCAGCCCCTGGAGCCGCCCACCGCTGCAGCAGCCGCCCCTGGCCCCTGGAGTCGCCACCACTGCAGCAGCCGCCCCTGGCACCTGGAGCAGCTGCTGTCGCGGCCCGGCCTCGCTCTACAGCAGCTACCGCGGAGCTCCTTGCTGCGGCCCGGCCCCGCCCTGCACCTGTAGCGGCCCCGCTGTCGCCACCGTCTTGCGCCTGCCGCGCCGACCACTGGTGAGCACTGCCCTGCCCGCACTGCTACCGCTGCTACTGCTGCTCCTGCTTTTACTGCCGCTCCTGCTGCAACTGCTGCTCCTGGCTTAGCCAGATGCAGCTCCAGGGCCGTCCGCGCGTGTCCCTCATGTCCCAGCAGCTTCGTGAGTGGTACGCCAGCTGGGGTTGTCGGGGTGGCCGTAGTGGGAGTCGCTCGGGAGTCGGTAGTTCGGGAGCTTCTTGTAGTGGCCCGGTGCAGCAGCAGCAGCGTCGCCCGTCCGAGACTCTTTCGACCCAGCAGCTTCGTGAGTGGTACGCTCAGCGTAGAGGGTCGCTGAGTCCTGCTCGCTGCCCGTACGTTATTCGCACGGGTGCTCGGACTGGTCAGCCTTGCGGGACGCGTAGTCACACAAAGTCACACTGCTTCGCCTGTCTAGGCGACGCTTGGCGTACAGAGTTTGGCGACGACGCTGAGCTCCCCGACTGGGTGGCGCTGCTTAGGCAGAGGATAGATATCTTTGCTTCTGACTCTGATGCTATCCTCACTGCCATGTCTGCATTGTCTACTAGTACAGAGGGTGCCTGTCGCCTGTGTGTGCCGCCCGACCCCGGTATCCAGTCTACTGCTCTAGGTACTGGTGAGGCTGCCGCTCTAGGTGCTAGTGTGTCTGCTGCCCCAGGTGCTGGTGAGGCTGCTGCTCTAGGTGCTCGTGAGTCTGCGCCCTCTGGTACTGAGTCTACTGCGGCATTGCACACCTTCACACTAGACTCTGGTGCTTCTCGGTGCTTCTTTCGTGACCGCACTGCCCTTGAGCCGCTTGCTCGGCCAGTTGCTGTCTCCCTCGCTGACCCCTCTGGGGGTCCGGTCATTGCGACCTCTTCCACTGTCCTTCCTTGTCCTGCGGTCCCGTCGGGCACGCTGTCAGGTCTCCACCTCCCCTCGTTCTCTACGAACCTGGTGGCAGGCTGTGCACTCCAGGACGGGGGGGTTCACCAGTTCACCCCTGCCTACGAGCGCGTGACACACTGCACGTGTGCTCGTATGGGCCGTCACTTGGCTACCTTCACTCGGCAGCCAGGGTCGGACCTGTACACACTGACCACTGAGTCTCCTCAGGTCGCTGCATCTGCGTCTGCGTTTGCGTCCGCGTCAGGTCAGCTGTCTGCTCCCTGCTCGTGTCGCTCTCTGGCGCACGAGACCGTCCTCTGGCACCACCGCCTTGGCCACCCGTCTGTGCAGCGGCTTCGTGCCATGCACTCCAGGTACCTTGTCTCTGGTCTTCCCAGGGTCCTTCCTCCCCTCCCTCCCTCGCCTGCTCCTCCCTGCCTTCCCTGTGTCGAGGGGCGGCAGCGCGCCGCCCCTCACTCCTCCTCGTTCCCCCCGACGACTGCTCCTTTGCAGACGCTCCACATGGACGTGTGGGGCCCAGCCCGCGTCCGTGGTCAGGGAGGTACTTCTTGATAGTTGTTGACGACTACTCGCGCTACACCACGGTCTTCCCCTTGCGCACCAAGGGTGAGGTCCCAGATGTTCTGATCCCTTGGATCCGCAGAGCCCGTCTTTAGCTGCACGAGCGTTTCCGCTCGGAGTTTTCTGTCCTCCGCTTGCACTCTGACAGAGGTGGTGAGTTCTCCTCCGACCTCTTGGCAGCCTACTGTGCTGAGCACGGCATTGAGCAGTCGTTCACGCTTCCGGCCTCTCCACAGCAGAATGGGGTTGCGGAGCGCCGCATTGGCCTGGTCATGGAGGTCGCTCGTACCTCCTTGATCCATGCGGCTGCCCCCCACTTTCTGTGGCCGTTTGCGGTCCGGTACGCTGCGCATCAGCTCAACCTCTGGCCCTGTGTCTCCTTGCCGGAGACCTCGCCCACACTGCTGTGGACGGGGGAGGTTGGCGATGCGTCACGCTTCCGTGTCTAGGGATCTCGAGCCTTTGTCCGCGATACGTCTGCGGACAAGCTCTCCTCCCGCGCTATTCCCTGCGTCTTCCTTGGCTTTGTCCCCGACGCGTCTGGTTGGCAGTTCTACCACGCCACCTCGCGCCGGGTTCTGCCCTCTTAGGACGTCACTTTTGACGAGTCCGTTCCCTACTACCGCCTCTTCCCCTACCGCACTGCCCCGCTCCCTCCCCCGCCTCTCTTCCTCGCTTCAGGTGCTGTTGTCGTAGACCCCCTCCCCCCTCAGGGTGCCGCTCCCTCAGGTGTGTCTCAGGTAGACCCGGCTGAGCCTGTTGAGGTAGCTGTTGACTCTCGTCCTGCTGGGGGTGCGGAGCCTGGGGGTGCTGAGCCTGGAGGTGCGGAGCCTGGGGGTGCGGAGCCTGGGGGTGCTGAGTCTGAGGGTGCTGAGCCTGGGGGTGCTGAGTCTGGGGGTGCTGAGCCTGGGGGTGCGGAGCTCGAGGGTGCTGAGTCTGGGGGTGCTGAGCCTGGGGGTGTGGAGTCTGGAGGTACTGAGCCTGGAGGTGCTGCGCCTGGGGGTGCTGAGCCGCGGAGTCCGGAGTCTGGGGGTTCTGAGTCTGGGGGTGCTGAGTCTAGGAGTCCTACACCTGGAGGAGCCCTCTCCTCGGAGCAGCTGCGTGAGTGGTACTTGTAGTACTACAGCCTCCGGAGAGGTGCCTCTGGAGCCAGGCGTACTCCTGGGACTGGTGCTAGTGCTTCCCCTCCCGGTCGGGAGCTCCCCTCTCTTGAGAGGATTCGTGAGTGGTACGAGCGGCGCTGCACTCTTCGGAGTGGCGCGCCTGGTGTCGCGGACCCTGCTGGTGGTGGTGCTATTGGTGCTACTGGAGGTGCTGCTGGTGCTGAGGACCCGGGCGTTGGAGCTGCTGCTGGTGCTGCGGACCCTGGTGCTGGAGCTGCTGCTGCTGCTGGCGGTGCTGCTGGTGCTACTAGGGGTGCTGCTGGTGCTGCGGCCCCGGAGGTTGGTGCTGCTACTAGTGCTGAGGACCCTGGAGTTGGAGCTGCTGCTGGTGCTGCGGACCCTGGAGTTGGAGCTGCTGCTGGTGCTGCGGACCCTGGAGTTGGAGCTGCTGCTGGTGCTGAGGACTTTGTCGCTGGTGTCCCTGCTAGTTCTGGAGACGCTGCACGGCCGCGACTGTACCTCGTTCCACTCCTTCAGCAGGTTCTTGGTCCGCCTCCTCCTCCTTGTCCTCCTCCCTCCTTAGAGTGTCCGCCGTCTGTCCAGTCGCAGTCGAAGTTGCCGCTTGCCTCCCCTCTCCCTGGTCCTGCTCCCTACGCTGGTCCGACTGGCGGTCTTACGGAGCGTCGTGAGTTTGCGTCTCGTCCTGTGTCTCCTGCGTCTCGTCCCATGCAGCCTGCTCCCGCTGCTCGCACTGGTCGTCGAGTCCCGCGTGAGCGTCCTCTTGCTGTCCCAGGCACACACTATATGGCACTACGTCCTTCCACTGCTCCACAGCGTGTCCCTCTGCCGTCTCCTCCGGCGTCCTCTCTTCCTACGCTTGCTGACCCGGAGTCCGACTCCCTTTGTGCTGCCAGTCCTACTGTCACGCGTCTCCTGGCTACTGTTGTCACTGGCCCTTTTTTTGAGTCTGCTGCTGCGTCTGCCTTAGTTGCTGAGCTTGTCGACTTTGCTGCCACGTGTCGTCTAGACTACGCCGCGAGTCTTGTTGCTGAGTCTGAGTCTGTCTGTCCTCCGTCCGTCGGGGGTGACTGTGCTCTTGGCACGGACGTCCTTGAGGACAGGCAGGAGGAGTTTGAGTGCTTTGCCGCCGCTTTGCCCCATCTCGTGTCCATGCTAGTTGCCCCAGAGGGAGACCCGGATGCACCAGACATCCCGACCCCACGCTCTTACGCAGAGGCGATGGCAGGTCCCTGCTCCTCTCAGTGGCAGACAACCATGGACGCAGAGATGGCTTCCTGGAAGTCCACAGGCACCTACGTCGACGAGGTTCCCCCACCTGGGGCGAACATCGTCAGTGGCATGTGGATCTTCAGGGTGAAGCGGCCGCCGGGCTCTCCGCCTGTCTTCAAGGCGCGTTACGTTGCACGAGGCTTCAGTCAGCGAGAGGGAGTTGACTTCTTCCAGACCTTCTCCCCGACCCCGAAGATGACCACTCTTCGGGTTCTGCTGCACGTCGCCGCTCAGCGTGACTACGAGCTCCACTCGCTTGACTTCAGCACTGCTTTTCTACAGGGCCGCCTGCACGAGGAGATCTGGCTGCGCCGCCCACCTGGCTTCACTGGGTCGTTCCCTCCTGGTACCCAGTGGAGCCTCCGGCGGCCAGTCTACGGTCTCCACCAGGCGCCACGTGAGTGGCACGACACACTGAGGACTACACTTGCGGCTCTTGGGTTCGCTCCTTCTACTGCTGACCCGTCACTGTTTCTACGCACCGACACCTCGCTGCCGCCGTTCTACATCCTCGTGTACGTCGACGACTTGGTCTTTGCCACTGCTGACACTGCCGCACTCGCCCACGTGAAGTCCGAGCTGAAGAAGAGACCCACGCCCACTATCTTGGCTTGCGGATCGCCCGGGACAGAGCACGGCGCACCATCACCTTGACTCAGTCACACATGGTGCAGCAAGTCCTTCAGCGCTTCCGCTTCACGTACTCCTCGCCTCAGCCCACTCCTCTGCCTACCGGTCACTCGCTCTCAGCTCTGCCTTCGGATGAGTCCGTAGAGCCGAGTGGCCCGTATCCAGAGCTTGTGGGTTGCCTCATGTACCTGACGACCTGCACACGACCTGACCTTGCATACCCTCTTAGCATCCTTGCACGCTATGTCGCTCCCGGCCGTCACCGGAAGGAGCACATGGATGCAGCTAAGAGGGTGTTGCGCTACTTGTGCAGTACATCGAACATGGGGCTAGTGCTTGGAGGGCGAGACCGAGCTGTTCTCATAGGGCACTCAGACGCTTCTTGGGCAGACGACCAGGCTACTCAGCGGTCGTCTCAGGGTTACACCTTCAGCCTTGGCTCTGGCTTAGTTTCTTGGCGTTCTACGCGCTCCTCTTCTGTTCTCATCTCCAGTTGTGAGGCTGAGATCTACGCCATTGCCATGGCGGCCCAGGAGCTTCGCTGGCTCACCTACTTGCTGACCGACCTTGGAGAGCAGCCTCGTTCTCCTCCAGTGCTGTACGTCGACAACAAGGCAGCCATTGCCTTGTGTCATGAGCACAGACTGGAGCACAGGACGAAGCACATTGCTCTGCGCTACTCCTTGCTCGTTAGCTCCAGCAGCGTGGTCAGCTTTGTCTGCGTTACGTGGCCACCGAGGCCAACACGGCTGATGTGTTCACCAAGGCGCTTCCGCCTGGTGACCATCAGCGCTTTTGCACTCTTCTAGGCCTTGTGCCTACTGGTCCTCACTTGCTTACTTCTTGACTCTGTTTGTACTGTGATCTCTATATATACCTGCATGTTTACTCTTGCTAGGTTTTGACCATTGTACCTCTTGTTCTATTATAAACCTGCATGTGAACTGGTCTTGTGACCACTTGCTTGTGCTCGGAATTTGTGTGGTATCCTTGAGATCCACCCTGAGCTTGTTTTGCCTTGCTTTGCCTTGACTGGTCTTGTGACCCCTAGTTCTCCCCCACTTCGCCTATGGGGGTGTGTCAAACATTATATATATTATGCTTGTGTAGGCTACACTGGGTTAGCCTATAGGGGGTACACAATTCTAGGGTTAGGTACTTGTACTGATTTCACTATTAGTTCAACCATTCCTGTTCGTTCTTTCTGACACGTAATCAATATCTGCTGCGAGTAATCTTCCAGCAGCTTCAAGGCATGGTGCCGCGCCATTTTCCTCACGACCGGGTCCTTCTCCACATGCAGCCACCTCTCTACGAAACACCCCGCTTTCAGCGCGGCTGCCAGTCCGGTGCCTGTACCCCCATACAGCTCCAGGATGCAGATGGACCCTTTTAGGCACCAGGTACGGCTCACACGTTCCTTGAGGTCGGTAGTCTGCCGCCCTCCTTCATGCATATCAATCCGCTGCTGTCCCTCTTCCGCGTATTCCTGCCAGGTCCACTCATCCAGCTCGTGTGTCAGGTCCGTCTCCTCCGCTCGATATGCCGCCCGGAGCTCTTGCTTCACGAACCGTATCGGCAGCGTGCCCACCGAGCTTTCTGAATCCCAGTATTGCACGTGGTATAGCACCTTCTTCTGCCAAGTACATATAGTTGCCCCAAATGTATACAGCAACTCCATCCCCACCACTACGTCGTAGTCCTCTGACTGCGAGATCCCACACTTCAGCCTAAGAGAACACTCCTTGTCCATCTCTGGCAGCAGCGTAATCTCCACTGGCAGCTTCGTACTGGGCATCCACTTCGGTGCCCCCCCTTTTGCAGCCATCAACAGAATTCCCCGCTCCACTTGCCGCTTCAGTCGGTCTAGCTGTAGCTGCTGCGCCAGCCCCTTCCCTATGAGTACATTGTGCGCTCCTTTGTCGATGATGGCCTGGGCCATGGGCAAGCCGCCCACGGTCATGCTTCCCTTCTCTGCAATGAGCACCGATGCCTGACACACCAATCTCTTGTTCGGATGTCGTCTCGTATCGCTGCTCGTCCCGATGTCTCTCCGTGGCAGAGCTCTCTCCCTCCTGTTCGTAGTGCTTGACTCGCCGGAGATTTCGGAACGTGAGCGCAGGTCAACATCACTTCGGTCGTGGGGGTACGCCATAAACCCGTTTTCCCTCCCCAGCTCTTCTTGGGGCAGCTCCCTACCTCTTCGATGGCTAGCATGGCCCGGGCTCCTGCGCTGGGTCTCGGCATCCGCTCCAACTGCGACTAGAGCTTCCGTATCTCCGCTTGCAGGTTCTCCTTCGATGGCCCGTTCGTCCCGGTTTTCTTCTGGTAATAGTCCACCGCTTTGTGTCCCTTCCTTCCACAGTTCTCGCACGTCGGCGAGCTCGGGCAATCCCTCCATATGTGGCTTTGTTTTCGGCAGGTGTGGCATCTCCGTGGGTCTCCGCGGTCTCTCGGGCTCTTCTCCGCGTCCAGGCCGCCGCTGCCCAGTTGCGCTTTGCTCGTACCCTGGGTTCACCGTCGTCCAGCTCCAGGAGTCGTTGCGCGTGCTCGGTTCGCTTTGCCAACCCATACACCTCCTTCAGGGTAATGTCCGCTCCGATTCCATACACCGCCGTTCGTACCACCGCTCATAACTCGTCGTCGAGGCAGCATACGAACTTCTGCACTAGCAGGCGTTCGTCTTGCTTCTCCAGGTCATCCGCGAGTTCCTGCATGCGATTGTAGTAGGCTAGTAATGACTCCTCCTTGCGCCTCCGGAACTCTCTGAACTCCCCCAGCCTTGCTTTTGTTCGACCGATGAACTCGCGCTCGAGGAGCTGGATGAACCTCGCGGTGGGGTTCTCGATCATTCCTTGCTCCAGTTCCTCCAAAACCTCCTGGCGCACCTTTTGGTAGAAGGTTTCTGCCTCGCCTGCCAGGGTCACCACCATCTAAGAACTCTTGCAGGTCGAATCCGTCCCGCTCCCAGCAGTACTGCGCGGTCTCCAACTACATCACATAGTTCTTCAGAGTTGGGCCCATCCCTGGGATTCCCGTGTACCGGTCCGCCACTTCCACTTTTGACAGCGACGCGGAGTTTCATCGGCGGTTAGGTGGAGGGCCGCGGTCCCCGTCTCGTATGCCAATCACCGCTCTGCTGGTTACTAGTTCTTGAGTTCTGCGTGGGCTGGGACGGGCGTCGGCTTCTCCTTGGGCCCAGTGTCTCGCCGGTGACGGCGCCCGTTCGTGCATGCCCGGCATCGTCAGTGATGATTCCCGCGTTTCTCGCGTCCTCCATTGCTCATGTGCCTCGCGGGCCCAGCGGGCGTCCGGTGGCACCGTCCTGGGTCGGACGCAGCTGTGCTCTTCCCTTCGACTCCATGCCCAGGGTCCGTCCGCTCCCTCTGATGCGGCGTCCGGTACCTCAGCGACTCTGTGTTTTGAGTGGATAGATCACTCTCATCGTCGGACCTAACACTGGTCGCGTGGGCTCGCCATCGTGGTGTCGCTTGCGTTGTCTCCATCGTTCTACGCTGATAGCGGTAGCCGGATTTCAATTCTACGTTGTCATTCATCTCTTGCTTATTTGTAGTGTTTCTGGCTAGGGTTTCATAAACCGGCTTTCAATGCTCGGAATTCTGCCTGCTTGAACTGGCTCCTCGGTGGCGGATGCTTACGAAGGAATCATCAACTACAGTGAGGAAACAAACAAGCAAGCATGCTGACTATGCCTGCGTATCTCTTAAGTAGCGCTATGCTTACCGTTGTTTAGCCACCCGTTACCCTTTGACTACAATATTCCCGCTTGCCTCGGTTTACCGCCACTTCGGCGGTTAATTCTTTGTCTGTTCTCGTTACTATTTCGACATCTCTTTCCTAAACTACTTTGTTATGTCATGCAATTATATACTGCTACTCCTGTGCCCTCCTATTATCAGCTTAGCCTTATTAAATGCGTGACAGAACCGCGCCCTTACACCTACCGCAACGTTATCGACAAAGCGTGGAAGTATTCGTACGCAAAAGAAGAGCTGAGCATCAAGGAAGTGGAAGACAAGGCAAAGGCGGAAAAGAAACAGAAATTGTACGAGGAGCTATTGCGGCTGGATGGGATGAGGAATCAGCACGACGCGGTGAATGGGGAGATGAAAGCGACAACGGTGGAGGCACATTTGGAGCAACATGGGGATCCACGACTGACGCGTGGGGCACCACCCAAGGACGGGGAACTAGTGCGTGGGGCGAACCCGAACACAGAGAACTCGCCGAAGGCGATCTAACTAAAAAAGAACTCGAGGTGGTCGAATGGGAAATGGCAGCTGAAAAACCATCTTCACGAGTCGCCGTCCGTCCCGCAACATACCCCCACCACCCAGCTCACCTTATCGATGGGAAGACCCCTGGATGGAGATTGAGGAGGGGAATGTGCCTGAAACTTCACCCCGCGACGCGCTTGGTCCAATCTCTTGCCCAGATCCATTTGCCCGCTTCATCGAAGGCACTAGGACTCATCAACATCATCCCAGACCGTGACTTCTTCGCGCTCTACCCTCACAACGGCACCTGCGGTTGGGGAGACAGAAGCAGAAGCAGAGGAACCGGCGATCCAAATTCCTAACGAAACAGAAGCAGAGGCAGCAGAATACCACGCGCGCTATATGCGCACCTCTAGAATCCGTGCAGAAGATGACTTTTGGCACCAGCGACTCGGTCACCCCTCACGCCAGACTTTCAACAACCGTCTCTGTGCTAAAGTTTTCTTTCTAGGAGCACTGCTGCGCCCTAGCGGCACAGAACCCCATAACACCCCACACCCAACTACCTGAACCGTCTGTTCTACAGCTGCCCTCTCTCATCACGCCTACCCCTTCATGGAGCCAAGCACCAATCGCTACAAGAAGTTGCAGAAGCTATACAACGGCTTCATGGTCTTCACCTTCGACGGCATTAACGGCGGCCGATACACTCCCACCTTCATTGACGCGTACTCACGCCACGTCTGGATCGCCAACGTTGACGTCCGCTCCAAAGCCCCCTAAATCTTTTGCATCTGGCTCGCACACACACAGCGACAGTCAGGGAAGAAGCTAAAATCCAGGCAGGCCGACGGTGACAAGGAGTTCCGCAGCAGCGAGAAGGAGAACGTTGTCACAGAGAAGGGGATCAAGCATTAAATCTCACTCCCCTATGCTCACCAGCAGCAAGGTGTCGCAGACAGGGTCAACCGTACCCTCATGACAAAAGTGCGCGCCTTCATGAATCATTCCGGCCTACCCAAGAAGTACTGGCCGTACGCCATGATTCATGCTATGAGACTGCACAACCTCCTTTCCACCACGGCCAACCAGGACAACCTCTCCCCGCACATGAACTGGAGCGGCTCAAGGGAAGATTCCTCCATGTTGAGGGTCTGGAGGTGCATGGTGCAGTACTTGCCGACCTCTGCCACAATCGCCAATTTCACTCACCACGCGCGCTGGGGAGTCCACGTGGGGCTCAGTAACGAGTACAAGGGCTAATTGATTCTTAACATTGACACCAAACAGATAGCCCCTCGCCCGTGAAGTCCTCTTCTACAAACGTCTCACCTTGCAGCAGTGGATCGATGACTAGCATCGCAACGCCGCATGCGGCTACACCAACAACGGCCACAACTTTGCATCTCCGAAGGACGAGGCAGCAGCAGCAGCATTCGACCGCGAACCCACCGACGAGCATCCCGGCGTACTGCCTCATCCACGCGACGATGACGTTGATGACTGCGACGACGCTCCCGCGCCAGGACCATCACAGCGCCAAGCTGCACCGAGTACTTTCTCACATGGCCACGAGAGTGACGACGACGATGTGGTGGAAGTTACCACCACGGACACATCAATCACTACCAATGTGTCCGGTCTGCAGCTTTCCGGGCAGGGCGCGCGGGCAGGGCAGGGGGCGCGGCAGCGCGGCGCGCGGGCAGGGCAGAGCGCGCGGCGGCGGCGTGCGGGCAGGGTAGAGGCACGCGGCTGGGCGCGCAGGCAGGGCAGGGCACGCGGCGGCGCGGCGCGCGGACAGGGCAGGGCAGTAGTGAACCCTAATTGGGCTGTATCCCATATGGGCTACCCCACTACAGCCTACACAATAAGCAGCATATGAGTTTGACACTTCGGACGCCGACCAGTATGCTCATCGTCGATGAAGCGCCTACGCAGCTTGTCGACATAGGACTGCTGGTGCAGCCACAGCTTCCGCGCCGGAAGATCGCGCACGGTTTCGAGCCCCAAGTACTTCTCGACCGGGCTGATCTCGCGCAGATCAAAGGCGGCCTCTAGCAGCTCCTTCAGCTCCTTCAGCATCGCGGTGCTGCTTCTGGCGGCAAGCAGGTCGTCGACGTAGACGAGCACCCAGCACGCCACTCTGTCGTCGCCAACTCTGAAATAGAGGGCCTCGTCGACCTGGCTCTTACTCCAACCAGCACCAGTCAGCACAGCGTCGAGCGCAGAGTACCACAACAGGGGGCTTTGCTTCAGCCCATAGAGGCTCTTCAACAGCTTGCAGACGCGGCCAGTTCCGACGTTGTAGTAAGTCGGCTGGTCCATGTAGAGCACGCGGTCAAGCTTGCTCTGCAAGAAGGCATTCTTCATGTCTAACTGCATGAGGTGCAGGTCAAGGACGGCGACGATGCTCAGGAAATCCGCAGCGTGACGTGGCTTCCGACCAACACATACGTCTCGTCGTAGTCGGCTTCGTAGACCTGCGTGAAGCCCTTCACCACCAGGCACGCCTTTTCGCGGGCAACCGTGTCGTCGACATGGTACTTTGTCGTCAGAACCTAGCGGTTCTTCATGACATTGAGGCTCTCCACCAGCTCCCATGTGCCGCTGGAGAAGAGACTTCGAATTTCCTCGTCCATCGCCGCTTTCACCACCTTGCCTTCCAGCTCGCTAACGCCTCCTTCACTGTCATGTTAGCGATGTCCCAGCGGTGCTCTAGGTCGGCGTGAATATCGGGGTCGAGCTCGGGCACACCAACATCGAAATGCGCATCGTCGAGCAGAGTGCTGTAGGAGATCAGCGGGAGGCACACATGGTGGCTCAGCCTCTCGGGAGGCTTGCCAAAGTTGGAGCGGGTGGAACATCGAACTGCAGGCTTGTCGGCAGAGACTTCCACCATGTCGCTGTCGCTGGACTGCTCTCCGGTTGACAGCTCCCCATCAGCGCCACCGATGGCTTCAACAACATTGTCCGATGTGCCATCGTCGAACTGCTGCCTCGTCGTCCGCTCCTCTGAAGCGTGCTCCTTGTTCGACGGCTCCTCTGAATCGCGCTTCTCGTTCGACGGCTCCCCTGTCGACGGCTTCTCTGAAACGCGCTTCTCGTTCGACGGCTCCCCTGTCGGCGGAGACCCCTCTCCAACGCAGACTTGTTTGCCGATCAGATTACGTCGACCGCCAGCGATGCCGACGGGCGGATCCGAATGCAACGCACCAATGCTCCCCTCATCGCTGGCGGCCGACGTCGATGCCGCCTTAAGCAGATTGGCAGCGAGCGATGGGGGGGAGGCGGGAAGAGGAGGAGGAGGAGGTTTTGACTAGGGTGGAATGGAGGGAGAAGGATCTTTAGAAGGACCATCGTCCTCGGATTCGAGCAACGAAATCGCCGCTGGCGACGGACCCGTCGGTGGAGAAATCTGCGTCCGCTCTAACACGGGCCCGTGCTCCACCTTCCACTCCTCCAGAGACATCACCACATAGAAGATTGCCTCCACGGTTGTGACAATGCGGTTGGCGGTGAGGTCTGGCACCTCCCATCCCTTGCTCTCTGGCGAAACACCAAGGTGAATTCCCCAGCGTGCCTTCGGTGCCAACTTTCCGCCGCACTGCTGCTCCGGGATCATGAATTGCACCATACAGCCCCACACGCGCGTCAGCGTGAGATCCGGCTTCTTCTCGAACAGCAGCTCGTACGGCGTCGTCCTCGGAGGAAGTGAAGCCCGTTCGAGGCAGTTGCGCACCCAGACGGCGTGGCGAAAGGCGAGGTGCCACAAGTGATGCTTCACCCCCATATGAAGCAGCATCGTCCGCACATATTCGATGACCGTGCGCATCTCCCGCTCCGCCATGCCATTCTGCTGCGGAGTATAGGGGGAGGTGAGGTTGTGGAGGATACCATTGTCCTCGAGCAGGTCGGTGAATGCCCTACCGAGGAACTCCCCTCCGCGGTCAGAGCGCAGCCATTTCACCGACTTAGACGTCTGACGCTCCACCTCCTTCAACCTCTTCTCGAACACTCCAAGCACGTCGCTCTTTTTCGCGATCGGATGGACCCACACAAAGCGAGTCTTGCGGTCCTTGATGAAGGGGCCACGCGAAAGGGGCCGCAGAGGTCAATGTGCACGACTTCGAGCGCTGTTTCAGCGTCCGATCCCTTCTCCGGAAAAAAGAGGAGAAAAAAGCGGCTCCCATCCATGGCGGCCACACGAAAGGGGCCGCAGAGGTCAATGTGCACGACTTTGAGCGCGGTTTCAGCGTCCGATCCCTTCTCCGGAAAAGTATGACGCGCCAGCTTGCCGCCGACATAGGAGGTACACGGCACATCAGCTCCAGTTGACTTCTCGATGTCCAGGCCGATGGCAACTTCATGTTTCGCCAAACTCATAGTTGTGTCAATGCCGACATGCACAAGCCTTGCGTGCCACTTAACCGGCTTGGACTGCGTCGCCGATACGATCGTCCGCAGAGCAACTGCTTTTGCTGAAGATGTAGTCGATTTCGAGGAGCAGGGGCGGAGGTCGGTGCAGAGGACTCGGCCGGTGTAGCGTGCTCGACCGAGTACATCTCTTGCAGCGGAAACGAGCAGCATCTCGTCACCCTCGTTCTGCAGCTTCACGCAGTTTTCCTTCAGCTGACCAGTAGGTTCGCGTGCACGCCCGGAACGTACAACACGTCGGGAATGAGAATCGGCTTCCCGATCTCCCCTATTAGAGCAACTGTGCTATGGCCTTTGACGTTCTGAAGCGCCCCGTTGAACCCGCGCACGTGACGGATTTCTCGTCCTGGCTTCATTTCGACGAAGGCCTCTCGCATTCCCATCAGGTGATGGGAGCAGCCACTATCGAGGAGAACCATAGTTGGATTCACGTGCACAGCTGTTGCGACCGCCTGGAAGTTAGCTCCAGCCTCTCGCGCCAGCGAAATATTTGGCTTAACCACGCCAATCATCGACCAAAAGGCTTCCGTTCCGCTCGTGGTACCAGCCTCTGATGTCGACGGCGATTTCGACGACGCATGCTTCTCCTTCCGCGGCTTGTCTCGACGCCGACGATCGTCGTCAGACTTCTCGTCCTCTGATCGATCGGCTTTTCGCGGCGTCCTCTCTGATCGTCGTCGGACTCGTCGCGGTCAGGGAAGTCATACGAGAGATGATCAGGGTCTCCGCAAATGTAGCAGCGTCGTCCTCCTCAACGCGAACCACTTCTTCCGCGATCATTGCCCTTCTCAGACTTCCCGCGATCAGCGCTCTCCGTAGACTTGGTTTTGGATGACTTTCCGCCACCGCCTCCACCTCCGCCCAACTTCCCACGCTGCCCCGTCTGACGTCCCTGCTTCGTCGGAGCGACGTAGTTGGCCTGCGGAAGGAGCTCTGAAGACCGCTCAGACTCCTGCATGAACTCATCGTGGATGATGTGACTCGAAAGCGAATCCTTGTTCAGAGTCTCGCGCGCGCCGGGCATGATCAGCATCCGTCGCATCATACTGTAGCTCGAGGGGAGGCCATTGATGACATGTGTGACATACGACGTCACCGAGTACTCGAAGATAGCCATCCACATATCGGCCAAAATTCGCCGCGCTCAATTGCAGTACTCGGTCGCCGATTCCTGCTCGCTCATGCGAATGTTGGCCAATCTCTTCTCCAGTTGGCTGATGTAGAGGTCGTCGGTCGCTTTGTAGGTGCGCATGACGTACTGCCACGCTTAGTAGCCAGCGTCCACTCGAAGTCGGCACGGCTTCAGCGCGAATTGCACCAGCGGCGAACATCACCTCGAAATGACCATGAAGGTCAGAAGGTGAGCAGCGCGAAATTCCGCCAACAGTTCAGAGTCGTCTTCGTCCGGCATCTCCACCTTGCCGTCAACGAACTTCTTCAATCCGGTGATCTCCAGCTGGGATTCGATTGACTCAATCCATGTGAACAAGTTATGTCGTCCTTCGAGCGGCTTCGGCACAGCGATCTTGTCCGGCGAAAATTTGATGTAGCCGTACGCCGGAGCGATGCCTCCGTCTCGACCAGCCGACGCATGAGTCGCCGAAGTCGGCCTGGCTCCACTCCGCTGAGGAGAAAGGCGTCGACCATCAATATTGCCGTTCGAGCTTCCAGCTGCTGCCGTTGACCGCAGCACTTGCGCTTGCACTCAACCGACGCCGACGTCAGCGGCCCGAATGTCAAACATTATATGTGTTACTGTCTGGTAGGCTACATTGGGTTTAGCCTTAGGGGGTACAATATTCTAGGTTTTCCTACTTGTACTTCCAATCTTGATAGTCCAACCACTTCTCTCATTCTAACATGGTACTACGAGCCTAGGTTAGGAACCTAGGACCGAACGTTCCTAAGGGCCCACCGTTCCGCTAGTAGCGCCCTCGTGCGCCCTCTCTTAATCGCGCCCTCGTGCGCCTCGCTCCTAGTGCGCCCTCGAGCGCCCCGTTTTTTAGGTCGCGTAGCCCGCTAACCGCCTGCGCGCGGCCCGTTTTTTGCCCACGCAGCCCGCTAGCCGCCCACGCCCGGCCCGTTTCTAGTGCGCGCGACCCCGTAGCCGCCCACGCCGTCGACGCCGTCCATGCGTAGCCCACCCTGGCCTCGCGCGGCCCCTAGAGCAGCTTGCGAGCTGCCCGTCGACCGGCGCGCGCCGCCACCTTGCCCAAGCAGGCCGCCGCCCGTACGTAGGCCGCCGCCCACGCATAGGCCGCCGCCCACGCGTAGGCCGCCACCCGTGCCTAGGCCGCCGCCAGCACGTAGGCCGCCGCCTCGAACCGCGCGCCGGCCCACCCTCTCTCCCCGAGCCGCGCCGCGCCGTCCTGCCCGAGCCGCGCCGTCCTGCCCGAGTCGCGCCGCCCTGACCGAGCCGCACTGCCCTACTGTGTACCACCTGCAGCACCTGCTGCTCCTGCTACTGCTACTGCTACTCCTCCTACTGCTACTACTGTTCTTACTGCTGCTACTGCCACTATGGTCAGTCCTACCGTTCTCACTTTTGACGCTGAGGGCCGTCCGATCAAGTTTGACGTTTGGCTCGATGACCTGCACCTGTTCCTCCAGATCACTGCCAAGGATGATGTTTCCCTGTTTGACCACACGTCCGGTTAGCCCCCGCTCCTGCTGCTACTGCTGACAGTTCAGCTCGCTCACAGTGGCAGACCCGTGATGCTCACGCTCGCCTAGCCGTTCGCAGCCACCTGCCGTTAGATGAGCGCGAGCACTTTGGCCAGCATAAGGCCGCTAAGGAGCTGTACGATGTTGTAGGCCGTCTCTCGCTGCCCTACCTCTTCCCCGATCTGTCTGCCTTTGCCACTGTAGCTGACCTCATCACTCACCTTCGTACTAGTGATCTCTGCTACCGTGCCGCGCTCCCCCCCGATTTCCTAGCCAAGAACCCTCCCCTGATGTACCTCACACTCTACCACCTAGTCACCCGCCTCCCTGACTCCCTTCGCACCGTCAGGGACCACTTTCTCGCCCTCTCCCCCACCGACCTCACTGTCGACCTGCTCGAGAAGGAACTCCTAGCAGCTGAGAAGTGCATTGTAGCTGTAGGTGCCTCTCGTGCCGACCCTCGCACTCCCTTCTTTGAGGGGTGCTCCCCCTCCCCCCTCCTCCCCTCCATTGCATCTGCTGCTGCCGTCGACTACCTCGGTGCTGAGGGGGTCGGGGCTGCGTCTGCTCCTAGTGGGAGGCGCAAGGGCGGCAGGGGCAAGGGGGGCAGGAGTGGCGGAGGTGGCGGCGGGGGCGGCGGTGGTGGAGGGGGTGGAAGGGGCGGGGGTGGTGGCGGTGGTGGGAGTGGCGCTGGTGGTGGGGGGGTCAGTGGTGGAGCAGGGGGTGGTGGCGGCGGAGGTGATGGGGGTGGTGGGGGTGGTGGTGGCAGTGGTGGCGGCAGTGGAGCTGGTGGCGGGCGCGGTGGAGCGGTGCAGCGTGGGGGGTTCGGCGGTGGCCAGAGGCAGCAGCAGCAGCGTCCTGGCGAGACTCCCTCGCCCCAGCAGCTCCGTGAGTGGTACTCTCAGCGTGGGGGCTCTGGGGGTGGAGGTACCTGCCCGTACGTCATCCGCACAGGTGACCGCACTGGCCAGACCTGTGGGAGGTTCCACACGGCGCAGCGCTGCTTCTTTCGTCTCGACGACGCCTGGCGCGAGCAGTTTCCTGAAGCCTCTAAGCTGCCCCGCTGGGCTGATCTGCTTAAAAAGAACATTGATATATTTGCTCTTGATTTTGATGCTATCCTTGGTGCCATGTATGCATTGACTAATAGTGTTGAGGGTGACTGTTACCTGGGTGTACCGCCCGACCCGGGTATTGGGACCAGTGAGACTGCTGCTCTAGGTGCTAGTGCGTCTGCTGCCCTAGGTCCTGGTGAGGCTGCTGCCCTAGGTGCTAGTGAGTCTGCTGCTCCAGGTGCTCGTGCGTTTGAGCTAGCTGGCACTGCGTCTACTGAGGCACTGCACACTTTCACACTGGACTCGGGTGCTTCCCGCTGTTTCTTCCGTGACCGCACTGTCCTTGAGCAGCTAGCTCGGCCAGTTGCTGTCTCCCTCGCTGACCCCTCTGGGGGCCCGGTCCTTGCGACCTCCTCAACTGTCCTCCCTTGTCCTGCGGTCCCGTCCGGCACCCTGTCGGGTCTTTACCTCCCCTCGTTCTCTACGAACTTGGTGGCGGGCTCTGCTCTCCAGGACGGGGGTGTGCACCAGTTCATCCCTGCCTATGAGCGTGTGACCCACTGTACGTGTGCTCGGACGGGTCGCCACCTAGCTACCTTCACTCGGCAGCCGGGGTCGGACATGTACTCACTGACCACTGAGTCCCCTCAGGTACATGAGTCTACGTCTGCGTCAGGTCAGCTGACGGCCCCCTGCTCGTATCGCTCCCTGTCGCACCAGACACTTCTCTGGCACCACCGTCTTGGTCACTCGTCAGTGTAGCGCCTTCGTGGCATACACTCCTGGTACCTTGTCTCTAGTCTTCCCAGGGTTCTCCCTCCCCTCCCACCCTCGCCTGCTCCTCCCTCTCTTCCCTGTGTCGAGGGGCGGCAGCGCGCCAACCCTCACTCCTCCTCGTTCCATCCCACAGAGGCTCCCCTGCAGACTCTCCACCTGGACGTGTGGGGCCCAGCCCGCGTCCGTGGACAGGGCCACGAGCGGTACTTCCTGCTGGTCGTCGACGACTACACGCGCTACACCACGGTCTTCCCCTTGCGCACCAAGGGTGAGGTCCCTGATGTTTTGATCCCTTGGATCCGCGCTGCTCGTCTCCAGCTCCGCGAGCGGTACCAGTCGGACTTTCCCCTCCTGCGTCTGCACTCTGACAGGGGTGGTGAGTTTTCCTCCGACCTCTTGGCAGCCTACTGTGCGGAGCACGGCATCCGCCAGACGCTCACACTTCCGGCCTCTCCACAGCTGAGCGCCACATTGGCTTAGTCATGGAGGTCGCTCGTACCTCCATGATCCATGCGGCTACCCCCCATTTCCTGTGGTCGTTTCCAGTCCAGTACGCTGCGCATCAGCTCAACCTCTGGCCCCGTGTCTCTGCTCCGGAGACCTCGCCCACACTGCGTTGGACGGGGGAGGTTGGCGATGCGTCGGTGTTCCGGGTCTGGGGATGTCGAGCCTTTGCTCGCGATACGTCCGCGGACAAGCTCTCCTCCCGTGCCGTTCCCTGTGTCTTCCTTGGCTTTGTCCCTGACGTGCCTGGCTGGCAGTTTTACCACCCCACCTCGCGCCGTGTCTTCCCCTCTCAGAACGTCACTTTTGACGAGTGCACACATGGAGTTGTGGATGGCGTTGCGATGTGATGATGTGTGCAGCCATGTCAGCCCACGTGATTCATGTGACTCACGGGTCCATTGCATCACCTCACTACCGAACAGCTCTCTGACCATCCACAGTATATACCCTCTTCCTTACCCACTTTCCCACTCATGTGTATCCACCAGACGATTCTGCTTCTCCCACTCATGTGACATATCCTCTTTTTTCCTCAACTTTGTTGCTCCTATCAAGCAGAAATTGAGCATGTCATACAGACAGCTCAAAAACTCTCTCTCTCTCTCAAATGTGCAAGACTTCGGAGCAATTAGGCCAAAGCCTTGCCAAATGTGCCATAATTGATGGAACGGCTGCAATTATGCCACGGGATGTTTCAGATTTGCAAGTCAATAATTAGAGGCCGTATACTGTATGTGTCTCAAACCATCTACATTTGTGAAACTAAGTGATGACAATATGGTTGATGAGTATCCGGTTAAAACAAACTTTCGGGTATCTTAGTGCCAAAGTGAAGGCTTTGTTATTCAGGTCTTGGGGGTTTATGGGCAAATGACAATCGCCAGTCTGTGGGAATTTCCCCCCGTTTTGTCCCTTGAATTATCTCTCGCGGCATATCGCAAAGTTCGGAGGAGGTTCGGGGGTGTAAACCAAACCTGAAATCTGGCTGGGTTATCGTTCGTGGTGTCAGATGATATGCGAGGCGACGACCACGGGCCATCAATCATACGTGAGAGGAGAGGGATCCGCAAGACAATGTGCAACACATTTGTAGCTTGTACAAGGTCCCTCCAAACTACCCGCTGTGTCAACCATGCGTGGTCAATCGATGCAATTATCCGCGTCAATCACGGTCTCACCAAAACAGGGTCAATGAGATTGTCCACCAGATTCAGTCCTCGCTGGTGTCACCAAAACAGGGTCGTCGTCACACCCGCAAACCGCCAAGTTCAGCATTCCCTCTCCTCTCATGCCATTGCGCTCCGCCACCCCAAAAGATGACTTCACTGCGTCAACTCCGCAAATGGCGGCGGCGGCACGGATTTTTTCCCGCCACTCTGTCAGTCGTCGCACTCGTAGGAGCCATGTGGATTTTCCTCTTCGCGACTCGATCTGCTTCTGTAAGGCTCACCCATAGTAGCGACTCGCGAGCATTCGAGGGCCTCTGGTACTTATCACCCCAGTGGCCATCATGATCTTAGATAGGCATCACACGTTCCAAACGCGGATTCTCATGCGCCCTCCCTTTTCCTCCCTCTTTCCCTCCGCTCCCCCCGGCGACATTCCGTACCGCATTGTACCGAACCGTCCGACTATGTCCCCCCCAGGGCGAGTACCGACCGCCGTCGTTAAACTGGGACTTCTCCCGCACCTCTTCCGCCGATTCCGCCCTCTGCGGCTCCTGGCCCGCCGACTACGCCGCGCGCCACAGCGCCATCCGCCAGGCCAGCGCAGTCGCGCACGCAGCGCACGTGGAGGTCATCAAGCGGAGCAGGAGGAGCGGAGTTTTCGCGTGGTTCAGCCCCGCACCCCCCCCGCGCCCGTACGACCCCGCCGTTCGCTTCCTAACGTTCGAATGGCTGGACGGGTGCGGCGGGTACGGCGACGCGCTCAACGGGCTGATGCTCGCGTTCGTGACGGCTGTGCTCGACGGTCGCGCGCTCATCGTCAACCACGACTGCTTGCCGGCCGCGTTCCTGCCGGCTATGATCGACTGGCGGCTGTCGGACGACGTGCCGTTAGAGCCCGCGACCGTCGTCACGCCGCCCGGCTACAACTGGGACGGCGTTGTGACCGACGCGCGCCCCGACGCGCCGGCGAAGGCGGGGGAGGTGGTGCGACTGGACATGCGGAACTCGCGCGTGGAGCTAGAGACGTTCTTCAAGGCGCTCGAGAACGCCACCAACATCCGGCTGGCGGCGAACCTGGGCGCGCTGACGCACCTGGCGACCAAGGCCAAGGGCGAGTGGGCGGAGCGGTTCAAAGGCCTGGGCATCCGCCTGCCGTACGCCATGGGGTGCTTCTTCCGGTTCCTCCTGCGGTGAGCCGTGCGAGCAGGCGTAGATTGTGGGCAGATGGGGGATTGTGGGCAGATGGGGGAATGTGGGCAGATGGGGGAATGTGGGCAGATGGGGGAATGTGGGCAGATGGGGGAATGTGGGCAGATGAGGGAATGTGGGCAGATGGGGGAATGTGGGCAGATGGGGGAATGTGGGCAGATGAGGGAATGTGGGCAGATGGGGGAATGTGGGCAGATGAGGGAATGTGGGCAGATGAGGGAATGTGGGCAGATGAGGGAATGTGGGCGGGTGGGTGGGGTGTGGATGGCGGATGGCGGCCCATGTGGTTGAAATGTGGCAGTGTACTGCATGCAGCTCTTGGCTCTTGGCTCTCCCCTCAACCAAACTTCTCCCATACCACCCGCCACGTGCGTGCCACCCTACCCCACCGGGCACGGCACATGGGTGCAGGCCGCGTGACGAGGTGAGGGAGCTGTTCCACAGCACCATGCAGAAGCTCCGAGGCAACAGCACCGCCACCGCTATGGAGCAGCAGCGTGTGGCGACGGTGGGCATTCACATCCGCGTGCAGGACGAGGTGGTGTGGGCGGGCGACCGAGGCAAGCCCAAGGACCTGGAGCAGAAACAGATTGACGCGCTGCTGGGGGACGCCAAGCAGTGGCTCGACTGCGCTCAGGTGTGGGGGCGAGGAGGGTGAGAGTGGTAGGGGTGGATGGGTTAGGAGTGGATGCGTGAGGGGTGGATGGGTGCATGTGTGTATGGGTGTAAGAGACATGACTGGATGTGGAGGGGTGCGATGGTGCCAGTGGTTGAGGGTTGCTGTGGAAACGTGTGCACACATGGAGTTGTGGATGGCGTTGCGATGTGTTGATGTGTGCAGCCATGTCAGCCCACGTGGTTCATGTGACTCACGGGTCCATTGCATCACCTCACTACCGAACAGCTCTCTGACCATCCACAGTATATACCCTCTTCCTTACCCACTTTCCCACTCATGTGTATCCACCAGACGATTCTGCTTCTCCCACTCATGTGACAAATCCTCTTTTTTCCTCAACTTTGTTGCTCCTATCAAGCAGTGGTCATTCCAGCCTCCCCTAAACTCCCCCCACATCGTCCTTTCCAACCTTCCCATCAAGTTCCTCGCCCTGCTTCCCCGTGGCACCAGCGCGTGGAGGAGTTCTGGTTCCCGTCGTCCCTTGCGGTGCGATGGATGCTCATCACCAACTCAGCGCAGCTCAAGGCTGCCATTAAATCCAAATACCCCGACAAGGTGTGCATGCGTGGATGGGTGGGTGGGTCAGTAACTGTGTGGGTGGGTGAGGCGCTGACTGACTGCTACGCGGCCTCAGTCCACGCTGCACTGCTGGTGCAGCACAGCGGGGATGACGGTTTTTTTTTTCTTGTTCTTTTGTTTTTTTAGGGCAGGATGCTGCAGCATCAGCAGCAGCAGCCGAACCTGCTGCCGTCGCTTAAGTTGGCCTTTAGCTGTTTTGAAGTAGCTTCTAGACCTTATGACAGAGGTAGAAACCCACAGTAGGCTCATATCGTCATGCAGGCACCCGACATTGATCACCAACCCAGCAGTTGCAACTCACACATGTAGACGCACGAAGGGGCTTTCTGTGATCCAGCCGTTAGTCGCCTCCCATCTCCCATTTGCGCATTTCAAAGGCTTCTAGGGCCCCTGTTGCCAAATCAGTAAGAGACAAGTGACTGAAAGGTTCTTAGGAGAAACACTTCCAGAACTGTTTGGGATTACTGACAAGCATCTGCTCTCTTCCTCATGGCTGGGCGCTCGCATGGTTTACTTTGCACTGCCTAATTACGAGTCAGGATGGATCGCCCTAGAGAATGGGTAAGAGGGGTGAGTAAATAAGGGTCCTGTATGTAGCCATGCTATTTGAAACAAAGTGCGTCCTGATCCCTACATGGTTGCCCTGTTTGCGTGCAGGTCGTCACCACCGAGTTTGTCCCACGGCATTCCAACAGCCTCGCATCAGTGAACAAAAAGGATGGGTTCGGCATAGAGGGCAGCAAGCAGGACGAAGCAAGGATGTTCCAGGAGGTAGTGACAGAGTGGTTGCTCCTAGCGGCCTCTGATGCGTATGTGATTTCTAGATCCGGGTACTCGCACACGGCAGTGTTTTACTCCATGCGGACACTTGCTACCTTTGAGTATGACAGGTGTGACCCGGAGCAACCAACCGAGGTAACGTACATGGGGGAAGATTGGAGTGGAATTTGATGAGTGTAGGTCTCCTAATTTGAAAAGTCGGTTTGATAGCGACACACCTTCCACACTTGGGCTGACTGCCACCTTGTCTGCTGTGGTGTCTAATGTGTTGCCGCCACATATGACCCAGGGGGGTTTCCACAAGCCCACCCCATGGGGTTGGGAAGGGAGGAGGGGGGGGGGGGGGGGGGGGGAGGGGGGGAGTGTCAAATGTTGTAGCCTGTAGTGAGGTTTGTCTTAGGGGGTACAGAAGTTAGGGTTTGTTATATGTACCCCAACCAACATCAATGGCATCATCATTCCTCATTTTGACATGGTATCAGCTAGGTTAGGATCCTGTGGGATCCCGTCCCTCCGTTCTCCGTTCGTCCCTCCCGAGCCTGATCCTACTTCTCGTTCGTACCGGTTCCGTTGTTACCGCGCCTAGTACCGAGCCTAGCGCCCTCTCCCCCGTCGCTTAGCGCCCTTTCTCCCCGTCGCCTAGCGCCCTTTCCCCCCCCCCCCCCCCCCCCCCCCCCCGTCGCGTCGCGCCCTTTCCCCCCCGTCGCCTAGCGCTCTTTCCCCCCGTCGCGTCGCGCCCGTTCCCCCCGTCACGTCGTGCCCGCCCTTTCCCCCCCGTCCCGTCGCCCTATCCCGTCGCGTCGCCCTGCCCCGTCCCGTCGCCTTGCCCCGTCGCGTCGCCCTGCCCCGTCCCGTCACCCTGCCCCGTCGCGTCGCCCTGCCCCGTCGCGTCGCCCTGCCCCGTCGCGTCGCCCTGCCCCGTCCCCTCACCCTGCCCCATCGCGCCGCCCTGCCCCGTCGCGTCGCCCTGTCCCGTCCCTACGCCCTGGCCCGTCGCCCTACCCTACGCCCTGGCCCGTCGCCCTACCCTACGCCCTGGCCCGTCGCCCTACCCTACGCCCTGGCCCGTCGCCCTACCCTACGCCCTGGCCCGTCGCCCTACCCTACGCCCTGGCCCGTCGCCCTACCCTACGCCCTGGCCCGTCGCCCTACCCTACGCCCTAGCCCGTCGCCCTACCCTACGCCCTGGCCCGTCGCCCTAGCCCACTCTTCCGCTGCGACTGAGTCCCCTTCCCACCTGAACCCTAATTTGCCTCTTCTCCCCGGTTGTTACTCGCCTGTTCGTTCGCGTTAGTTCTCACTATGGCGACTCCGCGAGTTCTTCGTTTCGACGCTGACGGTAGACCACTTGACTTTTCCGTCTGACTCACAGGTCTACTCAGGGGTACTGTTTCAGTCTGGGTTCTGGAGCTGTTTCCTGGCGTTCCACGCGCTCCTCTTCTGTCTCGACCTCTACAGCTGAGGCTGAGATTTACGCTGGTGCCATGGCGGCACAGGAGTTGCGTTGGTTGACCTTCTTGCTCGCCGACCTTGGTGAGCGGCCGAGCTCTGCACCGACGTTGTTCACTGACAACAAGGCGTCGATCCTCCTCTGTCGTGAGCCGCGACTGGAGAGCAGAGTGAAGCACATTTACGTCAGGTACTTTCTTCTGCGAGAGTTGCAGAGACGTGGACAGGCTCGCTTCGAGTTTGTGGAGTCCGAGGCCAACACTGCAGACATCTTCACCAAGGCGCTTCCGCCTCGTGACCACCAGAGGTGTTGTGTGCAGTTAGGCCTTGTTGACACAGGTTCTAGTCATGTGTAGGCTTGAGTTTATTGCCTGCTTCGTCTGTACTCTTGCTATATATACTTGTGATCTCTTGGACTGGCCTTGTGGCCACTGTTGCTTGTGCTCAGAGAGTGTGGTGACGTTGTGATCCACCCTGAGCTTTGTTTTCTTTTGGACTGGTCTTGTGACCGTACTCTTTTTTATTTTGCTAGACACCCCTCACTTAGGCTATGGGGGTGTGTCAAATGTTGTAGCCTGTAGTGAGGTTTGTCTTAGGGGGTACAGAAGTTAGGGTTTGTTATATGTACCCCAACCAACATCAATGGCATCATCATTCCTCATTCTGACAGGGAGGGGGGGGGAGGGGTGGGGGGGGGGGGGGGATTGGTGGGGGTTTATTGACTTATTTTTTGTCCTGTGACCTAAGTATATTTATATCGTGTCTTCCCGGATAGAAACTCACTCTTTTGATTGGCGCATACGCTTTGGCCCGTTTATAAGCGCAGGCATATCTGGGTGTGTTCACTATGAACGCTTGTGAAGTTCTATTGGGTTCATTATCGAATGTACTGTAACGAATTATTCTTCGTTCACGCCATCTGGGAAGGTTGAGGTACAGGGTCAACAGAGTCAAACAGTAGGTGGTTTCCCGCCAAATCACTCTAGCCTGGCTGCAGGTGCTGCAGGTTCCCTGCCAAGTAGCGTGAGAATATATGTATGCAACTCACTACCATGTCGACTCGACTGAAGTCACAGTGACGTGACCTACAAATTGGTGTTTATAAAAAAGGTGTATATATAATTGAATTGCCGCAAATAGCTCTACACAAGCTGACTCTTGTTCTTTGCATGATAAATTAAATAAATCTTTGAGCGCGACTTGCTTCCATTCTAGTTGTTCTTAGTAGTCCTTCTGGCCTCGTTTGTCACTATCTTTATCGGAATGTAGTCTTGCTTTCAGACCACGTTCCGTTGTTCATTCCGGCTACTCCTAACCTTGCCACTCTAGCTTTGTTCGTTTCTCACTCCGGCCGTTCCTAGTGTCAAAACATTATATTCTTTCTATCTTTCTAAGCTATGTAGGGGTTATCCTTAGAGGGTACACTACATTTTTCGACAATCTTGTACCCCCCCCCCCCCCCCACTTACCTAATCGATCATCCTTCTTACCGTTAGGCCCCGGATATAAGCGCATATGCGCTTATAATATATATTTTTTTTTTAGGGGTGGCGCTTGTAATTGAGGAACGGCCATAAGCGCCGGCGCTTACCGTAATCCCCCGTATATAAGACCCTAGGGTATTCTGATAATCACCCCTAAAATGGCTGGGGGGTCTAATTATATGGTATACTTTTTAGAAGACCCGGGTCCAGGGCCTACGATATCAGGAATTTTTCCCTGAAATTCCTGATTTCCAGGGTTTTTTTTTTAGCTAGCCTGATTTTCCAGTGTTCAGCTTTTAGTGGGGCTGATTTTTCAGCCTTTACCTAGCACATGACTCTGAAATTTCAGCAATTTTTTCCAAGTGACACTGATGCCACTGTCAGAATGTTATAGCTTACTTATTTGTGTAGGCTATAGTGGGGTATCCCATAGGGGGTACAACCCAACTAGGGTTTCCTATTTGTACTCACTTCATTCATAGTCATTTCATTCTCGTTCTAACTTTCTCATGGTATCGAGCAGGTTCCCCCGTGGGAACTTTGCTTAGGGCCCACCACATCGAACCTTTTTTTCTGCCCGGAGCGCGCTCCGGGCCCTTGCTCTTACTTTTTTTTTTTCGATCTGCCCTAACGGCCCGAGCGCCGCCTTAGCGAGCCGCCCGCCCTAGCAGCCCGAGCGCCGCCTTAGCGCCCGCGCCCCGCTGCCCGCCCTCGCGCCGCCTTAGCGGCCTCGCCGCCCTGCTCTCGCGGCCCTCGCCGCCCTTCCTCACGCGGCTCCGCCGCCCCTGATCTCGCGGCCCCGTCGCCCCTGATCTCGCGGCCCCGCTGACCCTGAAAGCGCGGCCCTCGCCGCCCCTGATCTCGCGGCCCCGCCGCCCAAGCGCTCGCGGCCCCGCCGTCCCTGATCTCACGGCCCCGCCGCCTCAGCGCTCAAGGCCCCGCCGCCCCTGATCTCGCGGCCCCGCCGCCCCAGCGCTTCCGGCCCCGCTGCCCCTGATACGCGGCCCCGTCGCCCCAGCACTCCCGGCCCCGCCGCCGCTGATACGCGGCCCCGCCGCCCCAGCGCTCCCGGCCCCGCCGCCCCTGATACGCGGCCCCGCCGCCCCAGCGCTCACGGCCCCGCCGCCCCCGATCTCACGGCCCCGCCGTCACTGATCCCGCGGCCCCGCCACCCCAGCGCTCACGGCCCCGCCGCCCATGATCTCGCGGCCCCGCCGCCCCAAGCGCTCCCGGCCCCGCCGCCCCTGCTACGCGGCCCCGCCGCCCCTGGTCTCGCGGCCCCGCTGCCCCAGCACTCACGGCCTCGCCGCCCCTTGCTCTCGCGCCGCCCGACTGCAGCAGCCGAGCCGCCCAACTGCAGCAGCTGAGCCGCCCACCTGCAGCAGCCGAGCCGCCGTACCGCCGAGCAGCAGTGCAGCCGAGCCGCCCTGCACCCGAGCCGCCCGGCAGCCGAGCCGCCCCGCCCGAGCCGCCCTACCGCCGAGCCGCCTGGGAGCCGAGCCGCCCGGGAGCCGAGTCGCTGAGTAGCCGAGCCGCCTTTCTACCGACCCGCCTGACCTGCCCTGCCCGGTGAGCACTGTACCGCTCTCACTGCGTGCCCTTCCCCTACTGCTTGCACTGCTTCACTCTCGTCGTCATGGCTACCCCTAGTGTCCTCGCTTTTGACGCTGAGGGTCGAGCCATAGACTTTGAGGTCTGGCTCGACGACCTGCAGCTGTTTTTACAGTGCGATAGGGCGGACGGTCTGTCTCTCTTTGACCTCACCTCTGGCGCCGTCCCTTCCCCTGCTGCTGATGCTGACGCCACTGTTCGCTTACAGTGGGCCACGCGCGATGCTGCTGCACGTCTTGCTGTGCGTCCCCACTTGCCTACCGCTGAGCGCGCGCACTTTAGCCAGTACAAGAGTGCCCAGACCTTGTACGACGCTGTAGTTGCGCGCTACTCCTCCCCTGCCACTGCTGCACTAAGCCGCCTCATGCTCCCCTTCCTCTTCCCTGACCTTGCCGCCTTTCCCACTGTCGCTGATCTCATCACGCACCTCCGCACTAGTGACACTCGCTACCGCGCTGCGCTTCCTGCTGACTTCTGCGCCAAGAACCCCCCCCCCATGTACATCACTCTCTACTTCTTAGTCACTCGCCTCCCTGACTCCCTTCGTGTAGTCCGGGACCACTTCCTCGCAGTCTGTCCCACCACCCTCACAGTCGACAGCCTAGAGAAGGCCCTCCTTGCAGCAGAGAAGAGCATAGTCGCTGTAGGAGCCTCTCGAGGTGACCCCCGCGCCCCCATCTTTGAGGGGTGTTCTCCTTCCCCTCTCCTGCCCTCTGTCGCCTCTGCCGCTGCGGCCGACCTCGTTGGTCTTGAGTCGGTCGGTGCGGCGTCTGCCCCTAGCGGGAGACGCCGCTCTGGCAAGGGCAAGGGGGGCAAGGGAGCGGGTGGGGCCAGTGGGGGCGGTGGCGGTGGAGGTGGAGGCGGCGGAGGGAGTGGGGGTGGCGGTGGAGGTGGTAGCGGGGGTGGGGGTGCTAGTGGCAGCAGTGGAGGCGGGAGTGGCGGCGGCGGTGGCGGTGGTAGCGGAGGTGGCGGAGGTGGCGGCGGTGGAGGTGGAGGCGGGGGCGGTGGAGGCGGAGGCGGGGGTGGCGGAGGTGGAGGTGGTCGGAGTGGAGCTTCGCAGCGGAGCGGCACTGGTGGCGGTCAGCGCCAGCAGCAGCAGCAGCAGCAGCAGCAGCAGCAGCGTTCTCGCGACGTCCCCACCCCTCAGCAGCTCCGTGAGTGGTACACGCAGCGTCAGCGCGGTGGGGGTTTTGGTCCCTGCACCTACGTTCTCCGCACTGGCGACCGCACTGGAGAGCAGTGTGGGGGTGCCCACTCCGCCCAGCGCTGCTTTGGCCGCCTAACGGACGCTTGGCGTCACCAGTTCCCGGAGGCCGCGGAGATCCCCCGCTGGGGAGAGCTGTCTAGGGCTGGTGTAGCTATCTTTGATCTTGATTTTGATGCTATCCTTGCTGCCATGTATGCTGTGACCATTAGTGAGGAGGGTGACTGTTACCAGTGTTTCCCGCCCGACCCGGGCATTGGTACTGCTGCTCCAGGTGCCGGTGAGGCTTCTGCTCTAGGTGCCAGTGCGTCTGTGCTCTCAGGTGCTCGTGAGACTGCGCTCTCAGGTACTACGTCGGCTTCGGCCTCCCTCACCTTCACTCTTGACTCTGGAGCGTCTCGCTCTTTCTTTCGGGACCGCACCACACTTACGCCGCTTCGTCGGCCGGTTGCGGTTTCCCTGGCTGACCCCTCTGGGGGTCCTGTCCTGTCTCGCTTCTCCACAGTCCTCCCGTGTCCGGCGGCTCCCTCTGGCACCCTGTCTGGTCTCTACCTCCCCTCGTTCTCTACGAACTTGGTGAGTGGTGCTGACCTACAGGATGCGGGAGTCCACCAGTTCACCCCTGCTAGTCAGCGAGTGACGCACTGCACGGAGGCTAGCACGGGTCGTCACCTGGCTACGTTTACACGTCAGCCAGGGTCGAGCCTGTACACACTGACCACTGCTTCTCCTCCAGGTGCTGAGTCTGGTAGAGTCCCTTCGTCTGGTCAGGTGTTTGCTGCAGCGTCCAGGTCTGGTCCTGAGTCTGCCCTCTGTTCGTGTCGCCGTCTGTCTCACGAGACCCTCCTCTGGCACCACCGCCTTGGCCACCCCTCTCTGCTTTGGCTCAGAGGCATGGCCTCCCGTCTTCTTGTGTCTGGTCTCCCCCGGTCTCTACCTCCCCTTCCTCAGGGCCCTGGCCCTGCCTGTGTCCCCTGTGTCGAGGGGCGCCAGCGTGCTGCCCCTCACTCCTCCCAGTTTCCTCCGACAGAGGCTCCGTTGCAGACGCTTCACATGGACGTGTGGGGCCCTGCCCGCGTCCGTGGACTCGGTCACGAGCGCTACTTCCTGTTGGTGGTTGACGACTACTCGCGTTACACCACAGTCTTCCCCTTGCGCAGCAAGGGTGATGTCACTGAGGTGCTGATCGACTGGATCCGCGCAGCTCGTCTCCAGCTCAGGCAGAGCTTTGGCTCGGACTTTCGTGTGTTGCGTCTGCACTCGGACAGAGGCGGAGAGTTCTCCTCTGGCCTTCTGCGTGCCTACTGTCGTGCGCGAGGCATCCGCCAGACCTTCACGCTTCCGGACTCCCCGCAGCAAAATGGGATTGCAGAGCGCCGCATTGGCATGGTCATGGATGTCGCTCGTACGTCCATGATGCATGCGGCTGCCCCCCATTTTCTGTGGCCGTTTGCGGTCAGGTACGCAGCGCATCAGATCAACCTCCACCCCAGGGTCTCCAGGCCGGAGACCTCCCCAGCGCTGCTGTGGACGGGGAAGGTTGGCGATGCGTCGGCGTTCCGGGTCGAGGGATCTCGGGCGTTTGTCCGCGACTTGTCTGCGGACAAGCTGTCCCCTCGCGCTGCTCCCTGCGTCTTCCTGGGGTTCCCCCCCAACGCCCCTGGGTGGCAGTTCTACCACCCCACCTCTCGACGTGTTCTGTCCTCCCAGGACGTCACGTTCGACGAGTCGGTACCCTACTACCGCCTCTTCCCCTACCGCACTCCGTCCCTCCCCCCGCCCCCACTCTTCTTGGTACCAGGTCCCCCCCCGGTAGACCCCCTCCCCCCTCAGGGTCCTGCCCCTTCAGGTGTGTCCCAGGTAGACGCGGTCGAGCCTGTCGAGGTCACTGGTGACTCTGGTGCTGCTGCGGGAGCTGAGCCTGGGGTTGCTGAGACTGGAGGTGCTACGTCTGAGGGTACTAAGCCTGGGGGTGCGGAGTCTGGGGGTACGGAGTCTGGAGGTGCTGAGCCTGGGGGTGCTGAGCCTGGGGGTGCTGAGTTTGGGGGTGCTGAGCCTGGGGGTGCTGAGCCTGGGGGTGCTGAGCCTGGGGGTGCTGAGCTTGGGGGTGCTGAGCCTGGGGGTGCTGAGCCTGGGGGTGCTGAGACTGGGGGTGCTCCGCCTGGAGGTGCTTCGTCTCGCCGAGAGCCACTCTCCCCACAGGAGCTACGTGAGTGGTTTGCCAGGCGCTGGAGGCGTGCTGCTGGTACTGGAGGTTCTTCGACTGCAGAGGGTACTACTGCCGAGCGTCCCGGAGGTGCTCGTACTGTGGGTGCTGGAGCTGCTGGGTCTGAGGGTTCTCCTGGAGCTGGTGCTACTGAGGGTGTTGGCGCTGAGACTGGCGCTGGAGGTCCGACTGGCGGTACTCCTGGTGGTGCTGCTGGAGGTTCTGGTGCTACTAGAGGTGCTGCTCGAGCGGGTACTCCTGCAGGGGGTTCTGGTGCTGTCCCTGCTGTTTCTGACGTCGCCGCGCGGCCCCGGCCGTACTTCGTTCCGCTCCTGCAGCAGGTTCTTAGTCTTACACCTTCTCCTGGTCCTCCTCCTCCTCCCTTAGAGGGTCCACAGCCTGTCTCGTCCCAGTCACAGCTAGAGCCTGCCTCACCTTTGCCTGCTCCTTCTCCCTACGCTGGTCCGTTTGGAGGTCTTACTGAGCGTCGTGAGCCTGCGTCTCGTCCTGCGTCGCCTGTTCGTACTGCGCGCGCTAGTGGTCGCGGTTCGCGTCAGCGTCCTCCTCCTGTCCCTGGCACGCACCGGATGTCTCTGCGTCCATCTACTGCTCCTCTGCGTGCCCCTTTGCCTTCTCCTCCTGCTTCCTCTCTTCCTGCTCTTGCCGACCCGGAGTCGGACTGTCTTCGTGCTGCCAGTCCTACTGTCACGCGTCTCCTTGCTACTGCTGTCACTGACCCTTCTTTCGAGTCTTCTGCTGCGTCTGCCCTTGTCACTGAGCTCGTCGACTTTGCTGCGCGCTGTCGTCTAGACTACGCTGCTAGTCTTGTCGCTGAGTCTGAGTCTGCCTGTCCTCCGTCCGTCGGGGGTGAGTGTGCCCTTGGCACGGACGTCCTTGAGGACAGGCAGGAGGAGTTCCAGTGTCTGGCCGCCGCTTCACCTCATCTCGCGTCTGTACTGCTAGCCCCTGAGGGAGACCCGGATGCACTAGACATCCCGACTCCGCGCTCTTACGCGGAGGCGATAGAGGGTCCCTACTCCTCTCAGTGGCAGGCAGCTATGGATGCAGAGATGGCTTCCTGGAAGTCCACAGGCACCTACGTCGACGCTGTTCCCCCTCCTGGGGCGAACATCGTCAGTGGCATGTGGATTTTCAGGGTGAAGCGGCCGCCGGGTTCTCCGCCTGTCTTCAAGGCGCGTTACGTGGCTCGTGGCTTCAGTCAGCGGCAGGGGGTTGACTACTTTCAGACCTTCTCCCCAACCCCGAAGATGACCACTCTTCGGGTGCTGCTGCACGTTGCTGCACACCGTGACTACGAGCTGCACTCTCTCGACTTCAGCATAGCTTTCTTGCAGGGCAGCCTGCACGAGGAGATCTGGCTGCGTCGCCCACCTGGCTTCACTGGGTCTTTCCCTCCTCGTACCCAGTGGAGCCTCCGGCGTCCAGTCTACGGTCTCGGCCAGGCGCCACGTGAGTGGCACGACACACTGAGGACTACGCTGGCGACACTTGGGTTTGCTCCTTCTACTGCCGACCCGTCGCTGTTTCTGCGCACCGACACCTCTCTGCCGCCGTTCTACATCCTCGTGTACGTCGACGACTTGGTCTTTGCCACAGCTGACACTGCTGGACTCGCCTACGTGAAGTCCGAGCTGCAGAAGAGACACACGTGCACTGACCTGGGTGAACTGCGCAGCTACCTTGGCTTGCAGATCACCCGAGACAGAGCACGCCGCACCATTACCCTGACTCAGTCACACATGGTGCAGCAGGTCCTTCAGCGCTTCGGCTTCACGTACTCCTCGCCTCAGGCCACTCCTCTGCCTACTCGCCACTCGCTCTCAGCTCTGCCTTCGGATGAGTCCGTAGAGTCGAGTGGCCCGTATGCAGAGCTTGTTGGCTGCCTCATGTACCTGATGACCTGCACACGACCTGACCTTGCATACCCTCTTAGCATTCTCGCACGCTATGTTGCTCCTGGGAGACAACGACCAGAGCACATGGCTGCAGCGAAGAGGGTGTTGCGCTACTTGTGCAGTACTTCAGGCATGGGGCTAGTGCTTGGAGGGCGCAGTCGAGTGATCCTCACTGGGCACGCGGACGCTTCTTGGGCTGACGACCAGGCTACGCAGCGGTCGTCACAGGGTTACACCTTCAGCCTTGGTTCCGGCTCTGTTTCGTGGCGGGCTACCCGCTCGTCTTCTGTTCTCGGCTCCAGTTGTGAGGCTGAGATCTACGCCGGGGCTATGGCTGCACAGGAGTTACGCTGGCTCACCTACCTGCTGACCGACCTTGGAGAGCCGCCTCGTTCTCCTCCAGTCCTGTACGTAGACAACAAGGCCATGCTGGCCTTGTGTCGAGAGCAGCGACTGGAGCACAGGACAAAGCACATTGCTCTCCGCTACTTTCTTGCTCGTGAGCTACACCAGCGTGGACAGTTGCGACTTGCGTACGTGGCCTCTGAGGCCAACACTGCTGATGTCTTCACCAAGGCACTTGCGCCTTGTGATCATCAGCGTTGCTGCACGCAGTTGGGCCTTGTGCCTGTCTTGCCTCACTTGCTCACTTCTTGACCTTGCTTGTACCTCGACCTATATATACTCTTGCTCTTGCTTGCTTGACTCTTGTATATCTCTATATATAGTCTTGCATGTGAACTGGCCTTGTGGCCCTTGAACTTGTGCTCGGAATGTGTGGTGACTTTGTGATCCACCCTAAGCTTTGCTTTGTTTTTGCTTGACTGGTCTTGTGACCCCTTGTTCTCCCCCACTTTGCCTATGGGGGTGTGTCAGAATGTTATAGCTTACTTATTTGTGTAGGCTATAGTGGGGTATCCCATAGGGGGTACAACCCAACTAGGGTTTCCTATTTGTACTCACTTCATTCATAGTCATTTCATTCTCGTTCTAACTTTCTCAGCCACTACGTTGTAACGAATCCGACCCTGAAAGCGATTCCTACACGGGCCGAGTGTAGTTGCCCGGCTGTACTAGGAATATCAGATTCCCGCGGTGTCAGCAGGGCGTGGCGGTGAGTAGAAGACAAATTTGCCCTCGACCAGGGATGCATTGTTGGCGCGCGTGCTGCGATGATTGGCCACTTTGACAGCATTTCCCGATTTGGCCAATCACGGGGTTGCAGAACAACGAGAGATTCAGGCCCATGTGATGCACATGTGGACCTGTGGCCCTGTGGCCCGGATTGTCGAAGACGTACTGGCAAGAACGGATGCATCCACGCCGCCCTGCTGTGCTACCAGCCATCCAATCTCCCACCCCAGCCTGCTCCTGGCTTTCCTTCCATCTAGCAAGGGTACGGTTTCAACGTGTTGCTGCCTGGTGGTGTACCAAGAGGCAGTCAGCCGTGTTTTCTCTCTTCCTGGCAAACCTCCGTTAGGCTAGCTTGGTAGTGCCGTTAGATGTTGCTCGTTTGCGCTGCAGCCAATGGCGGACCACCCGGACGCCATTGAACGACCTGATGACCACGACGATGAACCCGCTCGTCGTTCGCCAATCGATCTGTCCGCGGCAGTTACCGGACTCGATCTGCTATTCTCCAGCTTAGCGGCAGTAGATAACCATGGAAAGGATCCTGCAGTCGCGCCGACCGTCAACATCCCGTTTGAACCAATCGACGAGCCGCTGTGTCCCTCCCCAACTGCGCCCGTGTTGGAGCAAGACAGCTGCAACCCTGCAGGTGAAGAATCTGCGGCGGTACCTGTGGCTAAGAAGTCCGCCAAGTACATGCAGTCAACGATTCCGTGGGGCAAGAAGGGAGGCACCGTTGGAGCAGCACCGGCTTCGCCAGCCGACCAACGGTCGACGCCCGCGACCGCAGGCACGCAGGCGTCGCCCTCAACACCTGGGCCTTCTAAACCTGGGCCTTCCAAACCAGCAGGGCCAGACGCAACTTACGCCGAGGCTCTGTACAAGTACAAGAGCGAGTGGCAAGAACGATTTCCTTGGGTCATACTGCTAAAAAAGGCTGACGGTTTCCCTGCTTTCAAGTGCAGGATCTGTACGGAGCATGCAGGCTACGCTGGACCGTGCGGGAGAGGCGGAAAGGGCGCCACAGACGTTCAGACGCAGGCGTTCAAACGGCATGCGGCAACTACGAAGCACAAGGAGGCGTTGAAACACCAGAAGAAGCTACTCGACGAAGCATCCACGCAGCCACGGATCAACAGCGACAATCTCGCTCGCGACACGGAGAAGGAGCGTGTCAGCAGGCTCCTCGACTCGCTGCTCTTCGTGACCAAGCAAGATGCACCCATAGAGTTATGGGTGAATCTCGTGCGCTACCTCGCGCGACTGAAGGTGCCTGGGTTCCCCGCTAAGGGCTACGGTACCTATTACACGACGTGAGTTACCGTTTTCTCGGGTTGCAACCGTGTATATGTAGATTAATAACCAGTCTAACATTGTGTTGTTTGACCTGCGCTGCAGATACGGCTTTGGGCAGCTGACTCAGTCGATGGCTACGTGGTTGCACACAACGCAACTGCAGCACATCCTTAGCAGCCCATACCTAGGCATCACATGTGACGAAAGCACGGACAGGTGCTCTGGAAAGCACATGATTGTTTTCGCGTCTTTCATCCGTGACTGTCGTCCCGTGACTGAGTTTCTTGCCCTGCTGACCGTGGAGAAGGGCGATGCAGCCTCTCTCCTGTCAGTGCTCTTATCCCACCTGCAGGCCGTGGGCATTGAATTGGCGAGGATATCCGGCATAAGCACTGATGGTGCGAGTGTCATGATGGGGAAACACAACGGCCTGGTCGCACGACTTTGCTTGCGCATCCCGCACCTCGTCTCGAGCCACTGCATCGCCCACAGGTGGGTTCTTATGTTGTGTTTCCTGCACCCCTTAATGAATCCGCAGCCACCCGAGGTAATCACTAGTTGACCTGGTTTGCTTGTTGTTGTGCATGCAGGGAGGCGCTCGCCGCAAAGGCCGCCGCTGAAGAACTCCCCGAGTTCGGGATGGTGGACGCCCTGCTCCGCCAAGTGGCAGAGTACTTGGGGCGTTCGGGCCCGTGGCATCAACGGTTCATGGGCTTGCAGGAGGTCTTCACGAAAACGAACCTGGAGCTGCAGGGGATCCACGACGTCCGCTGGCTCTCCCGCGGTGACGCCATTCTGCGCGCGGTAGAGGTGTTCCCCGCGCTGATCGTGATGCTGTACGAGTGGGACAGCACCCTGTACAAGCTCGTCACGAGCTACAGGTTTCACTTCCTGCTATATTTCCTTGCAGACGTACTCGAGCAGCTCAATGTGCTGAACAAGGCATTCCAGCAGCGTGAGGTGAGCATGGTTTCGTACAAACCTTGAATATGTGCCCTGTTGCTGGTTTTGCTCCAATGTTTGGTGTTACTACCACAACTCTGAGTTGGTATGCTTTCCACACTTTTTCATCCATGTTGAACCCCCAACAGCTGGACATTGCTGGTGTTCACGGGCAGATCCGCCGGTCCATCTCCTTCCTTGAGTCCCGCTACGTCGACTGCGGTGACGACTTTGGAGGCGGTGTGAGCGCGCGACTCTCGCCATTCATCAAGAAGCACGGACCTGAGGGGGGCAAACCCGAGGTGAAGGTGCAGGGAGTTGACTCGGACGGGCGGCCCACTACACATACCTTCGAGCTGCACGAGGAACCGGACGACGACTACTTGACTCTCGGCTCCCACGACGCCTGCGTCGATCTCTGCACCACCTTCTCCGAGGCGCTCGTAAAAAACCTCACCACACGGTTCAAGGACCTGGACTCTCTGGTGGGAGTGCGGCTGTTCATGCCGGACGAGTGGGAGCTGGGGAGAGCGGAGCGCCACAGGCAGTGTCTCGAGTGGCTCGAGTCTCTCGTGAGGTTGTTCAGGGCACAGGACACGGACTACATCATTCCAGGTATTCCCGCTCTCGCTTTGTGCCTGACCGTATGTTACAACTGTGCGTTTTAGACGTATACCAGCCTGTCTAACTCCCCTCTTTTTCCCTTCTGCCTGATGTGGCAGGGGTCGACAAGCGGCGTGCGATCAAGGAGCTGCGTGCCTTCTGCCCCATCCTCGCTGGTGCCCCAAAGAACGAGCGCAGCTTCCTCGCCGGCCTCACAGCAGTGCTGAAGACAAGCGACTGGGCGGCAAGCTACCCCAATCTGGTGCGTCTCTGGGTGGCTGTCGCCGTGCTGCCGCTCAGCACTGTGGAGTGTGAGCGCGGCTTCTCACGCCAGAACGTGATCAAATCGTGGCAGCGGGGGAGCTTGAAGGACGCCCGCCTCGAAGACCTCATCACGATGTCCCTGCTGGAGTATGAGCCCAACTACAATGAGGTGGTGCAGATCTGGCGCAGCTACAAGAAGCGCCGCCCATTCGGCAATGTGGTGGCACCACCAGCAAGAGAGGGGGAGGGGAGCGGTAGCAAGGGAAAGGAGTCTCAGAATCCCAACCACTAGACCATTGGGATAAAAGGGCTTGTTTCAGTAGCGGGTCAGTGCGCCCATAACCCCCCAGGCAAACGTGCCTGTAACCCTTCCCTAGGATCGATCGGGGATCACCAGTGGACCTCTGACACCCCCCCGTACTGGGATGCCCGAAGTGCATACACCAGGATTCGAACCCGAGACCTTCGCTCTGGATACCATCTCAGAATCCCAACCACTAGACCATTGGGATAAAAGGGCTTGTTTCAGTAGCGGGTCAGTGCGCCCATAACCCCCCAGGCAAACGTGCCTGTAACCCTTCCCTAGGATCGATCGGGGATCACCTGTGGACCTCTGACAAGGAGGTCCTAGAGGAGGAGGAGATGGACGAACTAGAAAGAGACGATGCAGACGAGCAAGCTTCTTTTGATGATGACTTTTGATTAGAATGCTCCCAGACTCCATGCTTAGCTTGCTTGCTAGCAAGATAGGATTTGGTTTGAATTGAAGGTTGTTTGCATGCTTCGTATTGTTTTTAACTTAAAATAAAGATTACTACTGCTATCACCCATTTTCTGTGGGGGACACTGATAGATCAGCCTTTTTTATTAAGTAACACTGAACTTTCAGGCTTTTTTCCAAGACGACCCTGACGATCAGGGTCTAGGGGCAGAGGAACCCTGATACCCTTACGTGCCTCAAAGTGAATCTGAGGCCTTGCCTGGGTCTGTTCAAATTGACATTTATAAGAATGTTGTTTTGGAGCTCAAAGAAGTGATTTGGAGTTGCTCCGTTTATAGCTCCTCCCAAACAAACTCGACTTCGCCTCCACACGGGCCGAACCCACGTCATCACAAACCCTCTCTGGGGGCCTACTCCCATTGGCCACCAACACCAATTGATGGCCTCGGTCTTCACACCCCATGCACGCTTCGTGCGGGCTGCACAGTCTTGAAAGGGCGGGATCTTCCAGACACCCCTTCAGCATTCTGGCACGTCCCTGTTCATCTGATTGACTTCACTCCCCCCTCCTGTTTCTTTCCCCGTACTGTGCTCGGCTGGCTGCTGCATACCGGTAGAAGATGGCTGTCTGTTTCATTTCGCCTCGAAGCTAGCAGCCACGTTATCTCCACCTTAGCCGCCATGGTGACCTCACCAGATACTGGGACGTCCGGTGCTCGACGCAAGCGCCGCAAGAAGGCGCCGAACCCTCCTGTTCCTAGGCCGTCGCCAAGGTCCGTCTTGCCTACGCTAAGTGCCTCTAGCAGCGAGGCGACAGATAAGGAGCCCAGCGGGAGCCCACGCGGTCCGCTCCCGAAGGTGAAGGTTCCCGTGTTTCCTGAATCAAAGCGACCGCGGGGACAGAAGAAGCGGGTGCGCGACGCTGAGACGCCGGAGACAAGGCGCCGGCAAACGCAGAAGAAGCGGAAAGCTTACAACGTCAAGGAGAAGCTTTAGTGGCTCAAGATGCTTGACGCGCAGCCACCTTGTCAGATTATTATAGCTGATGCATGTTTGTAGGCTATAGTGGGGTAGCACATATGGGGTACAGTTTGCTAGGGTTGTATTTGTACCCAACTCTGACTTAATCAATTCATTCCTCTGCTCATAGTTTCACATGGTATAGAGCTAGGTCCCTCCAGGACCGAATTTTTTTTTTGGGCCCACCGAAGCGCGCCCCCCGAGGCGCGCCCTTTTTGTTTTAGCGACCCTTCGGGTCGCCCTCTCCCCTTACGCGGCCCCGCGCTGGCCCCTTACGCGGCCCTGCGCCGCCGGCTCCTACGCGGCCCCGCGCCGGCCTCTTACGCGGCTCCGAGCCGGCCCCTTACGCGGCCCTGGGCCGCCGGCTCCTACTCGGCCCCTTACGCGGCCCCGCGCCGGCCTCCTTCTCGGCCCCGCCGCCGGCCTCCTACACGGCCCGCCGCAGGCCTCCTACTCGGCCCGCCACCGGCCTCCTACACGGCCCGCCGCCGGCCTCCTACTCGGCCCGCCGCCGGCTCCTACACGGCCCCGCCGCCGGCTCCTACTCGGCTCCGCCGCCGGCCTCCTACACGGCCCGCCGCCGGCCTCCTACACGGCCCGGCCCCGGCTCCTACTCGGCCCGCCGCCGGCCCCCTACTCGGCCCGCCGCCGGCCTCCTACACGGCCCTGCCGCCGGCCTCCTACTCGGCCCGTCGCCGGCCTCCTACTCGGCCCACCGCCGGCCTCCTACTCGGCCCGCCGCCGGCCTCCTACACGGCCCTGCCGCCGGCCTCCTACACGGCCCTGCCGCCGGCCTCCTACTCGGCCCGTCGCCGGCCTCCTACTCGGCCCGCCGCCGGCTCCTACCTGGCCCTACCGCCGGCCCTACCGCCGGCCTTGTCCCGGCCCCGCCACTGCACTGCAGCCGAGCCGCCCAGCAGCAGCCGAGCCGCCCAGCAGCAGCCGAGCCGCCCAGCAGCAGCCGAGCCGCCTAGCAGCAGCCGAGCCGCCCAGCAGCAGCCGAGCCGCCCAGCAGCAGCCGAGCTGCCCAGCAGCAGCCGAGCCGCCCAGCAGCAGCCGAGCCGCCCCGCAGTAGCCGAGCCGCCCCGCAGTAGCCGAGCCGCCCGGTACCTGAGCAGCCCGAGCCGCCTGAGCTGCACGAGCAGCCCGAGCCGCCTGCTGCTGACCTACCCGACTCTCCCATCCCGGTGAGACTTTCAGCTGCTGCTATGGCCACCCCCAATGTTCTCACTTTTGACGCTGAGGGGAGGGCCATTGACTTTGCCGTCTGGATCGAGGATCTGCAGCTGTACTTACTGTGTGATGCGGTAGATGAGGTCTCTCTCTTTGACTTTGTCTCTGGCGCTGTCCCTGCCCCGCCTGCTGATGCTGACTCTGCCGTTCGCTCCAAGTGGGCGACCCGCGATGCTGCTGCACGTCTTGCTGTGCGTCGCCACCTCCCTTCCTCTGAGCGTGCCCACTTTAGTCAGTGCAAGACCGCTCAGGCCTTGTACGACGCTGTAGTTGCGCGCTACTCCTCCCCTTCCTCCGCTACCCTTAGCCGCCTCATGCTACCGTTTCTCTTCCCTGACCTCGCTTCCTTTCCCACTGTCGCTGACCTCGTTACCCACCTCCGCGCTAGTGACACCCGCTACCGCGCTGCCCTTCCTGCTGAGTTCCGCGCTGCGAACCCTCCTCCCATGTACATCACTCTCTACTTTCTCGTCACCCGTCTTCCTGAGTCCCTTCGTGTCGTTAGGGACCAGTTTCTCTCTGTCTGTCCCACCACTCTCACTGTCGACCTCCTTGAGGAGTCCCTGCTAGCGGCTGAGAAGAGTATTGTCGCTGTAGGGGCCTCTCGGGGTGACCCTCGCACCCCCATCTTTGAGGGGTGTGGTCCCTCCCCCCTGCTGCCCTCTGTCGCCTCTGCCGCTGCGGCCGACCTCGTTGGTTTTGAGTCGGTCGGCGCGGCGTCTGCCCCCAGTGGCAGACGCCGCACTGGCAAGGGCAAAGGGGGCAAGGGAGCGGGTGGAGCCAGAGGGGGCGGTGGAGGAGGCGGTGGGGGTGGAGGGGGGAGTGGGGGTGGCGGGGGGGGTGGTGGCGGGAGTGGAGGTAGTAGTGGCGGCGGTGGAGGCGGAGGTGGCGGCGGAGGTGGTAGCGGAGGAGGCGGTGGGAGCGGTGGGAGCGACGGTCCTGGTGGGGGAGGTGGCGGTGGCGACGGGGGTGGCGGTGGAGGCGGGGGTGGCGGTGGAGGAGGGGGTCGGAGTGGCTCGTCCCAGCGGAGCAGCTCTGGGGGTGGTCAGCGCCAGCAGCAGCAGCAGCAGCAGCCACAGCAGCAGCCGCAGCAGCAGCAGCGCTCTCGCACCGTCCCCGGCCCTCAGCAGCTCCGTGAGTGGTACTTGCAGCGTCAGCGCGGTGGTGCGCTTGGTCCCTGCCCCTACGTTCTTCGCACTGGTGACCGTGCAGGGGAGAGGTGTGGAGGCGCCCACACAGCCCGTCGCTGCTTTGGCCGCCTGACCGACGCCTGGCGTCAGCAGTTTCCGGAGGCCGCTGAGATCCCCCGCTGGGGAGAGCTGTCTAGGGCTGGTGTAGCTATTTATGATCTTGATTTTGATGCTATTCTCTCTGCTATGTATGCTGTGACTGGTAGTGATGAGGATGACTGTTACCGGTGTTTCCCGCCCGACCCGGGCATTGGTACTGCCGCGTCAGGTACTTGTGCAGCTGCTGCTCTAGGTGCCAGTGCGTCTGTGCTTTCAGGTACTGGTGAGTCCGCCCTCTCAGATACTGTGTCGGCTTCGGCCTCTCACACCTTCACCCTTGACTCTGGAGCGTCTCGCTCCTTCTTTAGGGACCGCACCACTCTCACGCCGCTGAGTCGGCCGGTTGCGGTGTCCCTGGCGGACCCCTCTGGGGGGCCTGTCCTGTCTCGCTTCTCCACTGTCCTCCCGTGTCCGGCGGCCCCCTCTGGCACCCTGACTGGTCTCTACCTCCCCTCGTTCTCGACGAACTTGGTGAGTGGTGCTGACCTCCAGGATGCAGGTGTCCACCAGTTCACCCCTGCTCGTCAGCGGGTGACCCACTGTACGGAGGCGGATACAGGTCGCCACCTGGCTACGTTTACACGTCGGCCGGGATCGAGCCTGTACACACTGACCACTGCTTCTCCTCCAGGTACTGCGTCTGGTAGAGCCCCTTCGTCTGGTCAGGTGTTTGCTGCAGCGTCCAGGTCTGGTCCTGAGTCTGCCCCTTGTTCGTGTCGTCGTCTGTCTCACGAGACCCTCCTCTGGCACCACCGCCTTGGCCACCCCTCTCTGCTTCGGCTCAGAGGCATGGCCTCGCGGGTCCTTGTGTCTGGTCTTCCCCGGTCCCTCCCTCCCCTTCCTCCGGGCCCTGGCCCTGCCTGTGTCCCCTGTGTCGAGGGGCGCCAGCGTGCTGCCCCTCACTCCTCCCAGTTTCCTCCGACAGAGGCCCCGTTGCAGACGCTTCACATGGACGTGTGGGGCCCAGCCCGCGTCCGTGGACAGGGTCAGGAGCGCTACTTCCTGCTAGTGGTTGACGACTACTCGCGTTACACCACAGTCTTCCCCTTGCGCAGCAAGGGTGAGGTCACTCAGGTGTTGATCGACTGGATCCGCGCAGCTCGTCTTCAGCTTCGGAGAAGCTTTGGCTCTGACTTCCCTGTCTTGCGTCTGCACTCGGACAGAGGCGGAGAGTTCTCCTCGGCCCTCCTGAGTACCTACTGTCGTGTGCGAGGCATCCGTCAGACCTTCACGCTTCCGGACTCACCACAGCAGAATGGGATCGCTGAGCGCCGCATTGGCATGGTCATGGACGTCGCTCGTACGTCCATGATGCATGCGGCTGCTCCCCATTTTCTGTGGCCGTTTGCGGTCAGGTACGCTGCGCACCAGATCAACCTCCACCCCAGGGTCTCTCGACCGGAGACCTCCCCAGCTCTGTTGTGGACGGGGAAGGTTGGCGATGCGTCGGCGTTCCGGGTCTGGGGATCTCGGGCGTTTGTTCGCGACCTGTCTGCGGACAAGCTGTCCCCTCGTGCTTCTCCCTGCGTCTTCCTCGGGTTCCCCCCCGACGCCCCTGGGTGGCAGTTTTACCACCCCACCTCTCGACGTGTTCTGTCCTCCCAGGACGTCACGTTCGACGAGTCGGTACCCTACTACCGCCTCTTCCCCTACCGCACTCCGTCCCTCCCCCCACCCCCCCTCTTCTTGGTACCAGGTCCCCCCCCAGTAGTCCCCCTCCCCCCTCAGGGTCCTGCCCCTTCAGGTGTGTCTCAGGTAGACGCGGTCGAGCCTGTCGAGGTCCCTGGTGACTCCGGTGCTGCTGCGGGAGCTGAGCCTGGGGGTGCGGAGTCTAGGGGTGCTGAGCCTGGGGGTGCGGAGTCTGGGGGTGCTGAGCCTGGGGGTGCTGAGCCTGGGGGTACTGTGCCTGGGGGTGCTGTGTCTGGAGGTACTGAGCCTGGGGGTGCTGAGCCGGGAGGTGCCGAGCCTGGAGGTGCTGTGCCTGGGGGTGCTTCGTCTCACCGGGAGCCGCTCTCTCCACTAGAGCTGCGTGAGTGGTTTGCCCGGCGCTGGAGGCGTGCCGCTGGTGCTGGTGGTTCTTCGGCTGCGGAGGGCGCTGCTGCCACGCGACCTGGCGGTGCTCGTCCTGTGGGTGCTGGAGCTGCTGGGTCTGAGTGTTCTCCTGGAGCTGGTCCTGCTGAGGACGTTGGCGCTGAGCCTGCGGTTGGTGGTCCGACTGACGGTGCTCCTGGTGCTGCTGCTGGAGGTTCTGGAGCTTCTGGTGGTTCTGCTGGAGGTGCTGCTGGAGTGGGTGCTCCTGCCGGGGGTGCTGGTGCTGTTCCTGCTGTTTCTGGCGTCGCCGCGCGGCCCCGACCGTACTTCGTTCCGCTCCTGCAGCAGGTTCTTGGTCTTACACCTCCTCCTCCTTCCTTAGAGGGTCCGCAGCCTGTCCGGTCACAGCCACAGCTACAGCCTGCCTCCCCTTTGCCTGCTCCTTCTCCCTACGCTGGTCCGACTGGAGGTCTTACTGAGCGTCGTGAGCCTGCGTCTCGTCCTGCGTCGCCTGTTCGTACTGAGCGCGCTAGTGGTCGCGGGTCGCGTCAGCGTCCTCCTCCTGTCCCTGGCACGCACCGGATGTCACTGCGTCCGTCCACTGCTCCTCTGCGTGCCCCTTTGCCTTCTCCTCCTGCTTCCTCTCTTCCTGCTCTTGCCGACCCGGAGTCGGACTCTCTTCGTGCTGCCAGTCCTACTGTCACGCGTCTCCTTGCTACTGCTGTCACTGACCCTTCCTTCGAGTCGTCTGCTGCGTCTGCCCTTGTCACTGAGCTTGTCGACTTTGCTGCGCGCTGTCGTCTAGACTACGCTGCTCGTCTTGTCGCTGAGTCTGAGTCCGCCTGTCCTCCGTCCGTCGGGGGTGAGTGTGCCCTTGGCACGGACGTCCTAGAGGACAGGCAGGAGGAGTTCCAGTGTCTAGCCGCTGCTTCACCTCGTCTCGCGTCTGTACTGCTAGCCCCTGAGGGAGACCCGGATGCACTAGACATCCCGACTCCGCGTTCTTACGCGGAGGCCGTAGAGGGTCCCTACTCCTCTCAGTGGCAGGCAGCTATGGATGCAGAGATGGCTTCCTGGAAGTCCACAGGCACCTACGTTGACGCGGTTCCCCCTCCTGGGGCGAACATCGTCAGTGGCATGTGGATCTTCAGGGTGAAGCGGCCGCCGGGCTCGCCGCCTGTCTTCAAGGCGCGTTACGTGGCTCGTGGCTTCAATCAGCGGCAGGGAGTTGACTACTTTCAGACCTTCTCTCCCACCCCGAAGATGACCACTCTTCGGGTGCTGCTGCACATTGCCGCTCAGCGCGACTACGAGCTTCACTCTCTCGACTTCAGCACTGCGTTCCTGCAGGGTAGCCTGCACGAGGAGATCTGGCTGCGCCGTCCGCCTGGCTTCACTGGGACTTTCCCTCCTGGTACCCAGTGGAGCCTCCGACGGCCAGTCTACGGTCTCCGCCAGGCACCGCGTGAGTGGCACGACACACTGAGGACTACGCTTGCGGCTCTTGGGTTTGCTCCTTCTACTGCTGACCCGTCGCTGTTTCTTCGCACCGACACTTCCCTGCCGCCGTTCTACATCCTCGTGTACGTCGACGACTTGGTCTTTGCCACAGCGGACACTGCTGGACTCGCCTACGTGAAGTCCGAGCTGCTGAAGAGACACACGTGCACAGACCTGGGTGAACTGCGCAGCTACCTTGGCTTGCAGATCACTCGGGACAGAGCACGCCGCACCATTACCCTGACTCAGTCACACATGGTGCAGCAGGTCCTTCAGCGCTTCGGCTTCACGTACTCCTCGCCTCAGGCCACTCCTCTGCCTACTCGCCACTCACTCTCAGCTCTGCCTTCGGATGAGTCCGTAGAGTCGAGTGGTCCGTATGCAGAGCTTGTTGGCTGCCTCATGTACCTGATGACCTGCACTCGACCTGACCTTGCATACCCTCTGAGCATCCTTGCACGCTATGTTGCTCCTGGGAGACACCGACCAGAGCACATGGCTGCAGCGAAGAGGGTATTGCGCTACCTGTGCAGTACGTCGGGCATGGGGCTAGTGCTTGGAGGGCGGAGTCCAGTGGTCCTTACTGGGCACGCAGACGCTTCTTGGGCTGACGACCAGGCTACGCAGCGGTCGTCACAGGGTTACACCTTCAGCCTTGGTTCCGGCTCTGTCTCGTGGCGGTCTACTCGCTCGTCTTCGGTTCTCGGCTCCAGTTGTGAGGCTGAGATCTACGCCGGGGCCATGGCTGCACAGGAGCTTCGCTGGCTCACCTACCTGCTGACTGACCTTGGAGAGCTGCCTCGTTCTCCTCCAGTGCTGTACGTAGACAACAAGGCCATGTTGGCCTTGTGTCGAGAGCAGCGCTTGGAGCACAGAACGAAGCACATTGCTCTCCGCTACTTCCTTGCTCGTGAGCTGCAGCAGCGTGGTCAGTTGCGACTTGCTTACGTGGCCTCTGAGGCCAACACTGCTGATGTGTTCACCAAGGCACTTGCGCCTTGCGACCATCAGCGCTTTTGTACCCAGCTGGGTCTTGTACCTGTCTTGCCTCACTTGCTCTCTTCTTGACTTTACTTGTACTTTGACATATATATACCTGCTCTTGCTTGTCTAGTTTTATATATATGTCTTTACTCCTGCATGTGAACTGGCCTCTGGCCTTGCTCTTGTGCTCGGACTGTGTGGTGACTTTGTGATCCACCCTGAGCTTGTTTTGCTTTGCTTGACTGGTCTTGTGACCCCTTGTTCTCCCCCACTTTGCCTATGGGGGTGTGTCAGATTATTATAGCTGATGCATGTTTGTAGGCTATAGTGGGGTAGCACATATGGGGTACAGTTTGCTAGGGTTGTATTTGTACCCAACTCTGACTTAGTCAATTCATTCCTCTGCTCATAGTTTCACACACCTATGAGCGTCCGGGGTTTGGCTAGGCTCGCCGACGTCCAGCCGAAGCAGATCCGCGAGTGGCGCAGCATGAAGGAGCGGCTCGACAAAGCTGCAGGGTGTCGCCAACGTCTCACTGGTGCGGGACGAAAGCCCAAGTACCCCGATATGGAGGTTGCGGTCTACCGCAAGTTCCTGTTCCACCGTGGGAAAGGCCTGCCGATTTCGATAGGTCTGCTGCAGAGTTGGGCGGCGACCTACATGAAGCATCGCCACCCCCAGAAGAAGTGGTCTTCGTCCAGCCGCTGGACAAAGAGGTTCCGCAGGCGGTGGTCCCTGGCGCGGCGCGTGAAGACAAAGATCGGGCAGAAGCTCGCTGCAGGTACGATGACCTCGCCCTACCCGATGTTTCCCGCAGTAAAGTCGTACCTATCCACCTGGCCTGACTCCCCCTTATCCCGTGCGATGCAGATTGCAAGGAGAAGTGCGAGTCCTTCTGGGAATTCGTGAGGCAGATGCGCGTGCTCAACTCCTACCCCCTCAACCTGATCGTGAACGCGGATCACACACCCCTGTTCCTTGAGATGCCTGCCGAGCGCACCCTCGATATGAAAGGCGCTCGGACCGTGCACGTGCGCACCGCGGGGTACGAGAAGCAGCGTGTGACGGTCATGCTGGCGGTGACCGCGGACGGCTTGAAGCTCCCTCCGTATGTAGTCTTCAAGCGGAAGACCTTGCCGAAGATCCCCATACCCCGTGGTGAGTTGGGACTTACCGAATGCTCTGCTGGGATGTGCTGAAGGAAACCGCCAACGTTTCTTTGTTTCTTGTGCAGGAATTGTTGTGCAGGCCCAAGAAAAGGGCTGGATGGACGAGAGCCTTGTCCAAGATTGGACAACGAAGGTTCTCGTCCCCTTCCTGAAGCCGCACCGCGAAAAGGACGGGCAGCGCAAGGATGCGCTCCTCATCTTCGACTCCTACCGAGGGCACACCACGGAAGCAGTCGGCCAGACAATGAAGCTGTTCAAGCTCACGCGCGCGGTGATCCCTGGCGGTTGCACCTCGCTGGTGCAACCCCTGGACGTGTCGGTGAATCGCAGCTTCAAAGCCGGGGTTCGCCACCGCTACTCAACGTGGTTCCAGGATGAGGGGATTGATTCTTTCACCCCTGAAGGTGAGCATGAGCGTTGTCCCTGTTTCAATGTGTGCCTTGACCGACTGGTGACTCACGTCTGCCCCTACCCGCCCCATTTCCCGCAGGGAATTTGAAGAAACCTCCTCCAGAGAAGGTTCTCTGCTGGATTGCGGAGTCATGGGCTGATGTGCCTCTTGAACTGGTCAAGAAGTGTCAGAATGTTATTTGTGTAGCCTGAAGTGGGGTGCTCAATACTGAGTACAACCCTTTAGGGTTTTCTATTTGTGTGTCCTGCTGCTTGCTAGTCTCATTCCTTCCTTCCAATTCTCCTTCCAAAACCCTAACTCCTAGTCTAGAGCAAACTCAACTACCTCCTAGTGTGGGCCTAGGCTACTAAGCCTAGGCTCCACACCTACTATTTTGTCATGGTATCTAGAGCGAGCATGTTCCTGCCGCCTAGCTTAACGGGCCCACCAACGTCTTCCGCTGCCCTACTGTCCGCCGCGCGCCCCGTGGCGCGCGGCTCTGCATTTTCTTCCCGCCACGCGCTCCGAGCGCCCTCGGGGGGGCTTGCGCGCTGCCCTCCCCGCTGCTCGTCACGACGCCCGCGCGGGACCCGCGGGGCGTCGCCCCTACTCGTCGCGACGACCCTACGGGACCCGCGGGGCGTCGCCCCTGCTCGTCGCGACGTCCGTGCGGGACCCGCGGGGCGTCGCCCCTGCTCGTCGCGACATCCGTGCGGGACCCGCGCGGCGCCGCCCTACTTGTCGCGACGTCCGTGCGGGACCTGCGGGGCGTCGCCCCTGCTCGTCGCGGCGTCCGTGCAGGACCCGCGGGGCGCCGCCAGAGCCTACAGCAGCGGCCGCCGCCACCCAGCAGCAGCAGCCGCCGCCAGGCCTGCAGCAGCTGCCGCCACCGCGCCTGCAGCAGCAGCAGCCGCCGCTCTGCAGCAGCGGCCGCCGCTCTACCAGCAGCAGCAGCCGCCGCCGCTCTGCAGCAGCAGCCGCCGTCGCCCAGCAGCAGCAGCTTCCGCCAGAGCCTGCAGCAGCACCCCCTGGAACCGCCACCGTAGCAGCAGCCCCTGCAACGGCCACCCCTGCAGCAGCAGCCGCCGCCAGAGCCTGCAGCAGCAGCCGCCGCCAGAGTCTGCAGCAGCAGCCGCCGCCAGAGCCTGCAGCAGCAGCCGCCGCTGAACCTGCAGCAGCAGGCGCCGCCAGGCCTGCTGCAGCTGCCGCCACCGAGCCTGCAGCAGCAGCCGCCGCCAGAGCCTGCGGCAGCAGCTGCCCCTGGTCCCTGGAGCAGCCGCCCGTGCAGGAGCCGCCCCTGGCCCCTGGAGCAGCAGCCCCTGCAGCAGCCGCCCCTGGACCCCAGAAGCCGCCCCTGGACCCGGTACGCTCTGTGCTGCCTGTGCCTGTTGCTGCTTGTGCTTGTGCTGCCTGTGCCTGTTGCTGCCCGTGCCTGTGCTGCCCTGTGCTGTCTGTGCCTGTTGCTGCCTGTGCCTGTGCTGCCCGTGCCTGTGCTGCCCGTGCCTGTGCTGCCCGTGCCTGTGCTGCCTGTGCCTGTTGCTGCCCGTGCCTGTGCTGCCCTGTGCTGCCCGTGCCTGTGCTGCCCGTGCCTGTGCTGCCCGTGCCTGTGCTGCCCGTGCCTGTGCTGCCCGTGCCTGTGCTGCCTGTGCCTGTTGCTGCCCGTGCCTGTGCTGCCCTGTGCTGCCCGTGCCTGTGCTGCCCGTACCTGTGCTGCCCGTGCCTGTGCTGCCTGTGCCTGTTGCTGCCCGTGCCTGTGCTGCCCGTGCTTGTGCTGCCTGTGCCTGTTGCTGCCAGTGCCTGTGTTGCCCTGTGCTGCCCGTGCCTGTGCTGCCCGTGCCTGTGCTGCCTGTGCCTGTACTGCCCGTGCTTGTGCTGTCTGTGCCTGTTGCTGCCTGTGCCTGTGCTGCCCGTGCCTGTGCTGCCCGTGCCTGTGCTGCCCGTGCCTGTGCTGCCCGTGCCTGTGCTGCCCGTGCTTGTGCTGCCTGTGCCTGTTGCTGCCCGTGCCTGTGCTGCCCTGTGCTGCCCGTGCCTGTGCTGCCCGTGCCTGTGCTGCCCGTGCCTATGCTGCCCGTGCCTGTGCTGCCCTGTGCCGCCCGTGCCTGTGCTGCTTGTGCCTGGTGCTGCTCGTGCCTCATGCTCGCGCCCTCGTGCGCACTGTTTCTGCTCTCCCCCCCCCCCCCCCCCCGTTTGCGGGTATGGGGGTGGCTGGTGTGCATTCCTCCCTTTGCTCCTCCTCCTTCGTCTCCCACTGCTGCAGCTGTCGCTGAGGGGGGTGGTTGTGTGGGAGACTGGGGTTTAGGGCTTAAGGGGGGTGCGTGGGAGTGGAGCTAGCGGTGTAGCAGCGGGTGTGTGTCAGGGGGGTGGGACTGTTTGGGGAAGCTGCATGGAAGTTGCCGTACTGTAGTCCGCAGCACCTGTAGTCCGGGGCGCTGTCCCGGTAGCCTAGTGAGCTAGACTTCTACGCCAGCCGCCCGTGGGTCCGTTGCCCGTCTGCCGCTACTTGAGCCGCGGGGCCTGTTACTCCTGTAGTCCGGGCGCTGTCCGGTAGCCGTTGTGCCAGTCTGTTTCCTGTTGCCCGTGTGTCTGCAGCTTCAGCCGTCTCCTCCTATCTCCTCTCCCCTCACTCTCTCTCCTCCTCCTCACTTGCCCGTTGTGACTACCACTAGCTTTGCTCATAATTCTTAACTTTAAACTATTGCTTCTTTAACTTGTGCTCAGAATGTGTGGTGACATTGTGATCCACCCTGAGCTTGTACTGCTTTGCCTGCTCTGCTGATTACACCCCACTTTGGCTATGGGGGTGTGTCAGAATGTTATTTGTGTAGCCTGCAGTGGGGTGCTCAATACTGAGTACAACCCTTTAGGGTTTTCTATTTGTGTGTCCTGCTGCTTGCTAGTCTCATTCCTTCCTTCCAATTCTCCTTCCAAAACCCTAACTCCTAGTCTAGAGCAAACTCAACTACCTCCTAGTGTGGGCCTAGGCTACTAAGCCTAGGCCCCACACCTACTATTTTGTCAAGAAGTCCTTCGTGACCTGCGGCATCTCCACCGCCGTCGACGGGAGCGAGGATCATCTGATCCTCGCTCACCTCCGCGATAAGGGGGAGGTGGAGGTGCTGGAGGATGTGTGCGAGGAGGAGCTCGACGAGCTCGTCCCCAACCCTTTCTACCCTGATCCTGCCGCCCCTGCGAGCAAGAACAGCGCTGAAGCCTCCTCGACATCTGAGGAGGAGGAGGAGGAGGAGGAGGGGGAGGAGGAGGAGGAGGAGGAGGAGGAGGAGGAGGAGGAGGAGGAGGAGGAGGAGGAGGAGGAGGAGGAGCAGGAGGAGGAGGAGGTGGTGGAGGACGAGGAGGACGAGGAAGAGGGGGACACGGATGAGGAGGAGGATGAGGAGGGCAAGGAGCAAGGCGGTGCGGAGGTGGAGGGTGAGCGGGATGGGAGGATGATGGCGATGAGTGGTGGGCGGAAGGGCGATATGATGGGGAGGAGGCCGAGACTTGGGTTGCGGGACAGGAGTAGGATGTTAATGTGGGTGTGCATGTGCGTTCATGGTTGCGACTTCTCTTTCAACATGGATAATGACCACTTTCAACTGTTTTTTTTGTGAAATCCACACTTCTCTAGGATGTGGGGGGGTCTTATAATGTTAGGGGCCATTTAGGGGGTATAACTCAAAAGTGCTCGAATAGAGTACCCGGTGCCGTATTAAAGACCCGGGGGTCCACAACTGGGGGGGGTCTTATATACGGGGGATTACGGTATATAATGTCAAAATTGTTTTTTAGTTTTTAAGGCACGAAACTGAAGCCCTCAATAAGGCGAACACGACCATGCACTGTGCAGGTGGGCTCGTGCATGGAAACGCGCCGAAAACAGTCGCGACACGATTTCCCACCGCACAAAGGCCGTCCCAGTGCAACGCACCGGCCAGCGATGACGTGCATCCTGCCGTGCGGCCCAATCGGGTTTACATGCGCTGCCAGGGTGGCGCATTTCACCCGAACGTTCGAGAAGGGGGTGGAATCTGCCTGCCAACGCAGCAGATACGTGCCGCGATTCCCTCCTCTGCGGGTTTAGTCAGGGGGGAATCTTCCTATGCATGAAGAGGAACTGGAGGCGCACACGAGAAGGGGTCCCCTCCAAACCCTCATTTCTACTCCTTCTCTTTCACTTTCTTCATTCAGATTCTTGTTCTCACCCGCCATGCTGCGGAAGCCATGGCGAAATTCAGTGGCACTCATTTCTTGTTCAAGAAAAAGCCCCAGCGTAGGCCCGCCTTCGTAGTCGACGCCGACGGATGGTACTCCCGTGTCCCTGCTGAACCACTAGAGCCACCACAGCCTCCGTCGCCTCCATCGCCGCCTGCTCCTCCTGCTCCTCCTTTGCCGCCTGCGCCTCCTGCTCCTCCTGTTCCTCCGTCCCCTCCTACTCTGGAATCTCCTCTACACACACGGGAACCGCCCGTGCTCACGCTCCTGCACCCGACTGCGTTCGACGAGTGGCTGGAGGGACCACCAAGCGACACGGCCCCTGATGTTGAGGTACCCGGCGAACCTTACAGTGGACCACGCTGGGGTCGGTCGGAGGATTGCAGCACGTGGGACGAATCTGCAATCGGAGCTGACGACGACGTGCCTGAGGACGAGGAAGCGAGCCCTGCTGACAGCGACGAGCCTGCGGAAGCTGGCGCGCAGGGTGGAAGCGCAGAGGATGTTTTTCCAGAGGGTGTACCTGGTGGCGACGACGACGACGGTGTCGAATACTGGTCACGTGACGGGCTCCCCGAGGAACTTCCGATACCTTCCTTACCACCAGCTAACCGCAAGCGACCCCACCCGTCTACCCAGAACCGTGATGCCCGCCCCCCCTCTCCCAGGCACAAGATCAGCGAGCGCAAGCGCAACGGCTACACCGCTGCAGAGAAGTTGAAGTACGTCGCGATGCTGGATGCGGCGAAGTCAGTGCGCGCACTGGCTCGGGCAAGTGGGATTCACCGGAAGTGTCTCGCTAACTGGAAGGCGGCTGCAGCTTTTCTCAAAGAAGCACACACCGGACGCATGCGCATGCACGGTCGCGGGCGGGCCTCGTGGTACCGCCCCATGGAGATCAAGGTGTACGAGCGGCTTCTGGACTGGCGCCGCAGAGGAACCGCCGTGTCGGTCGGCCGTCTGCGGGAGTGGTCGAGAGAGTTCATGAAGATTCTCAACCCGGACGTTAAGTGGAGCGGGAGTCAGAGATGGTCGGAGCGCTTCCGGAAGCGGTGGAATCTGAGCGTACGCATGAAGACTCGCGTTGCTCAGAAGACAGCCGACCGTAAGATTACGCCGTTTGTTTTTACTGTTGCGTCTAAGTGTTTCCCTCCCTTACTAACCTGCCCTCTATACCGCCCGCCGTTGTCCCCCGTCTAACAGATGTTGCGCAGCAGTGCCAGAACTTCTGGCGTTTTGTCCGGGACATGTGTCGCGCGCGCGGCATCGAGACAACCTGGATCATAAACACGGACCAGACGCCACTTTGGCTCGAGATGCCTGCCACCAGGACCGTGGATCAGACTGGCGTACGGTCGGTGCTTATCAGGAGTGCAGGTTACCAGAAGGAGCGGGTGACCGTCATGCTGGCGTGCTCCGCGGACGGCGTTAAACTCAAGCCGTGGGTGTTTTTCAAGAGGAAGACTCTGCCGAAGGGCGACTTCCCACGAGGTAAGAAGCAGCAACTGCCGGTGTGTTACCGCATGTTTCTGTTTCTCGAGTCGCGCTAACAGTTTAAGTGGTTCTTGTGTGTGCAGATGTGGTCGTGGCTTGCCACGAGAACGGTTGGATGAACGCCGACGGCGTCATCCGCTAGATTGAAAAGGAAGTGAAGCCCTTCTTGAAGCCCCGGTTCGGCAGGAGTGCGAGGAGCGCCATGCTCGTCCTGGATTCCTACCGCGGCCACCTTACCGATGGGGTGAAGGAGAAGCTCCGCGAGATCAACTGCGTGCCTGCAGTCATCCCGTCTGGCTGTACTGCTGAGGTTCAACCGCTCAACGTCTCCATCAACAAGAGCTTCAAAGCTTCAGTTCGTCAGCAGTACCAGAAGTGGTTTGAGGAGGAGGGCCAAGAGCAGCTGACAGCAGCAGGTACCGTACCGTTCGTTGATTCCGTTATTCACGCAGGTTAACTAAACCTTAAACTGTTGGATGCTGACACGGCTTTCCGGGTGTCTCTGTTGTGCAGGGAATCTGAAGAAGCCCCCCTTGAAGTGGTCCTTCGCTGGATTTCAAGGGCCTGGAAAGCAGTACCCTCCGAGCTCATCAAGCGCGCCTTTCTCACCTGCGGCATTAGCAACGCCCTTGACGGCAGCGAGGACCACCTCGCCATGGCGCACAGGCGGAGCCAGCTGACGGCGGAAGTAGATGTAGACGACTGCATCGTCGCCGACGGCTTCTTTGGCAACAACTGCCAGGAGGCCGAGTCTGACGAGGAGTAGGTAGTTAAGCGCTTCAACTAGGTAGAATAGTGCAACTAGTGGAAAGCTGTGTACTTACCTGTAGAAGATCTTGAACCGAACGATGCTGTTTGATTTTGTTGTGATATAAAAGTAGTTTTTTAAAATGTTCCTGGCGCTTATAATAAGGAAGGGTACAAAACGGGGGGCGCTTATAATCGAGGATCGGCCATAAGCGCCATGCTCCAGATAGAAGCGCCGGCGCCTCTAATAGGCCGGCGCCTATATCCGGGGCCATACGGTACTAGATTCTAACATGGTTTCAGAGACTAGGCCGTTCCTAGACCTTAGGAACTGGATTTTAAAGGGCCCACCGTTAAAATTCCGCCTCCTTGTCTGTTCTGCCCTGCCCTCCCCGTCGCGCTACCCGCTTGCTGCCTAGCGCGCGACCTGGGCGCTGCGTGCTGCAAGCACGCTGCCTGCTGCAAGCGCGCTGCCTCCCTGCACGCGCGCTGCCTACTGCCTAGCGCATTGCCCGCCCGCGAGCCTGCGCCCCATCCCGCGTGCTCTGCCTGCCCGCTTGGGCCCCTGCGCCCCTGCCCGCTCGCGCTTCCCGCCAGCAGCCTGCGCTCGGCCTGCACCCTGCCCGTGCGCACCCCACGTGTAACCCGCACGCACCCACGCGCACCGTGCCTGCGCCCTGCCCGTCCGCGCTGCTACGCGCTGCTGGTGCTGTCACTTACGCAGCTGCTACTGCTGCATGCGCTACTGCCGCTGCTGCTGCTGCTACTACTGCTGCTGCATGCGCTGCTGCTGTTGCTACTGCTGCTGCAACACGCGCCACTGCAGCTGCGCTAAGACCTGCTGAGGCCGCGCTGCCCTGCCCTTAGGCTCACGCGCTGCCTGCCCTGCAGCTCGCGAGCCGCGCTGCCCTGCCCTGAGGCCCGCGCGCCGCCCTGCTATGCAGCCCGCGCACCTGCTGTCCAGCGCGCTGCTCGCGCTGCCCGCCAACTGCCTGTGTCCGGCCTGCGCCCTGCCCGCGCGCCACGTGCGCACCTTGCCCTGCCCTGCCCGTGCGCGCTACTGCTTCTCCCACCTACGCAACTACTGCTAAGCGTGCTGCTTCTGCTAAGCGCTACTACTGCTGCTGCTGCTGCTGCTGCTAAGTGCACGGCTGCTGCTGCTAAGTTCATTGCTACTGCTGCTGCTGCTGCAAGCGCTTCTGCTGCTGCGCCCTGCCCTATCTCGCCGCGCAGTCCAGCCCGAGCTGCGCCGCCCAGCTCTGCGGAGCCGCGCCGCCCTGCAGCATTGCCCAGCCCCACCAGGCCGCCCTGCTGCTACTGCTGCTACTGCTGCTGCTGCTAGGCTGCTGCTGCCACATGTGCTGCTGCTGCTGTTGAGCTACTGCTGCCGCCTGCGCTACTGCTGCCACTGACAGTGTTACTCCGCTAGCTCGTGCCCTGCTGCCCACGCACCCTACCAGCCTCCACAGCCACTCCAACAGTAGCCACTGCTGTTACAGCCACAGCGACCACCGCTACTGCTACAGCTGCAGCAATAGCAGTCGCTACTACCGCCCTTCCGCCATTGCTACTGACTGCCACTGCCTATCATAGCCACTATCACGGTCGTAGCATTGTCTAGGGGTGTACAACAGCAGCCGCTGCTTCACCCGGGCACTATATCACCGTAGTAGCTCCGCGAGTGGGTTATTCAGCCAGGCCGTCCTTGTGGTGGAGGATATCGTGCTGGAAGTGCCTAAGGTGCTGGACAGCAGTGGCAGCTCGCGCACTCAAACACTCACTCGCCATAGCAGATTCGTGAGTGGATCGTTCAGTGCAGCCGTCAAGGTGGTGGAGGTTATGGTTTTATGGGTACTGGACAGCTGCGGCAACAGGGTCAGTAGGAGACATTCTCCTTGCAGCGGCTACCCGACTGTGTTTCTCAACGAGGCGTCCCTGGTTGTGTAGAGGCTGCTGCTCTAGGTGCTAGTGAGTCTGTTGCCGCTCTAGGTGCTAGTGAGTCTGCTGCAGCTCTAGGTGCTAGTGCGTCTACCGCCACTAGTCTTGCCTCAGCTAAGGACTTGCACACTTTCACACTTGACTCGGGAGCGTCACGTTGCTTCTTTCGTGATTGCACCACAATCACACTGCTCGCAGCACCTGTCCCAGTCTCACTAGCTGACCCCAGTGGGGGCCCAGTAGTAGCGTGAGCCTCCACTGTCTTCCCGTGTCCGGCAGTCCCCTCTGGCTCTCTTTCAGGCCTCCACCTCCCCTCGTTCTCGACGAACTTGGTGAGCAACGCAGTCCTTCAGGATGTTTGGGTTGATACCTTTATCCCTGGAGGGCAGCGTGTGGCTATCTGTACGTGCTCCCGAACTGGACGTCACCTTGCTACATTCACTCGGCATCCTGGGTCCTGTCTAAACACCCTGACCACTACGTTGGCACAGGTGGCTGCGTCAGATCAGGTGGCTGCGTCGAGTCAGGTGTCTCCGTCTGGTCAGTTGACTGCGTCGTGGTCATGTCGGGTACTCTCCCACCAGACTCTTCTCTGACACCACCGACTCGGTCACCCCTCTCTACCGCGTCTCCGCAGCATGCACTCCCGTCTCCTTGTCTCTGGTCTTCGCAGGTTCCTGTCCCCCACTCCCGCGCTCGCCCGCCCCGCCGTGCCTTTCGCGTCGAGGGGCGGTAGTGAACCACTCCTCACTCCTTGTTTTCTCCGATCATTGCTCCTCTGCAGACTTTCCACATAAACGTGTGGGGCCCGGCCCCCGTCAGTGGGACGGATCAGGAGCGCTACTTCCTGCTGGTCGTTGACGACTACACACGCTACATCACGGTCTTCCCCTTGTGCAGCAAGACGACCGTCAGCGGTGTTTTTGCGCTACTCGTCACCAGCTGCGCGAGCGGTTCCAGTGGGACCTTCCAGTCCTGCGTCTGCACTCTGACAGGGGCGGTGGGCTCTCTTCCGGCCTCCTTGCGGAGTTCTGTCGAGACGAGGGCATCATCTAGTCATTCACGCTTCCGGCCTCTCCGCAACAAAATGGGATTGTTGATCGTCGCATTGGCTTGATCATGGAAGTTTCTCGTACCTCCACGATCCATGCGGATGCTCCCCATTTTCTGTGGCCTTTTGCGGTCCGATACACTGTGCATCAACTCAACCTCTGTCCCCGTGTTTCTTTGATAGAGACCTCGCCCACACTTCGTTGGACGGGAGAGGTTGGCGATGCGTAGTCGTATTGGGTCTGGGGCGCGCTCTCCCTTGTCCGCGATACCACCGCGAGCAAGCTCTCTCCTCGCTCTCCGCGCTGTGCCTTCCTGGGCTTCCCCACCGACGCCCTGCCGTGGCAGTTTTACCACCCTCGCTCGCGTCGTGTTTTCTCCTCCCAGGGCGTCACCTTTGACGTGTCGGTCTGTTTCTACAGGCTCCACCCGCACGCGTCCCACCCGGTCCCCCTGGCGCCTCTCTTCTTGGTACTAGTTCCCCCCTCGGTAGACCCCCTCCCCCCAAGGGGTCCTGCTATCTCAGTTGTCTCTCAGGTAGACCCACCCCACTTGGTTGAGCCTTTGGTGATCTCCTCTGACACCTCTGGTCCAGCTGAGGGGGGTGACCCCGCTGCTCACGACACAGCGACCACTCATCTCTCTCTATGCGTGGAGACCCCTCCTGGTTTTCCGCCTCGACCGTCTTCACCGCCTCTGCAGCCGTTAGCTGTGGGCACTGTCACGATATATATATTTTATATATATTTCTAACTGCTTGTAGCTTTAGCTTTAGTTTAGTTATGCTTTTGTACTAATCGTGGTGCGCCTTCTCATGCTTGCTATATGTATCCCAATGCGATAGTGGAACATCATCATTCTCGACATATCTCCTTGCACAAACTCCTCGACACCCGCTTGGCCTAGGCTACTAAGCCTAGGCCCTTAAACCCGCATGCTAAGCTAAGTTGCTTTCGTAACATGGTATCGAGATAGGCTTTCCCAACCTCCCCGTTTGTTTTTTAACGCGCCCGTCATGCTTCCCACGAACGTTCCCCGCAATAGCCCGTTCGTCGCTGGATCTGACGCGACGGCCGTGGCGAGCTGCGCGATGGCGTTCGTCGCGGACGAAATGTCGCGCTACTGCCCGTCGAGCAGGTGCTGCCCGTCGTTCTTCCGCTCGTCGATGTGTCGCCCCATTCGTCACCTCCCCGTCTCCCGTCGTCAGCTCCTCGCCGCTCGTCGCCACATCCTCGCCGCCCGTCGTCACCTCCCCGTCGCTAGTCGTCAGCTCATCGCCACCCGTCGTCAGCTCCACGCCGCCCGTTGCACACTAACAGCTTTCCCCGCCCGCCCTCCCGTTGACCCCTATGCTGCTGCTGCGGCTGCACATTCCGCGCCTGCAGCTCCTGTGCCGCCCCGTGCGGACTCCCTGCGCTTCCCCGTCGCCTCGAAAGGAGTGGTGGCGGAACGCCAGCTACAACGCCAGCTACAACACCAGCGACACCGCCAGCCGAGACCCCGCCAGCAGAGAACCCGCCAGCAGAGACCCCGCCAGCGCCAGCCGCCAGCACCAGCCGCCCGTCCCTCTATCCTCCCCCCCTCCCCAGTCGCCTTCCCTTCCGCGACTACGACGGTGGGGGCGGAGGTGGTGTGGAAGGGGTGGCTGCCGTGAGCCACTGCAGCACCACCCTCTTCCCTGCCTCTCCCCTCCCGCGGCTGCTGCTGTGGGGGGGAGGTGGCGGGGACGGGGGGGGTGGGGGGGCTGGCGTTTGAAGGACAATGCAACGACTACTGTGGGTGTGGCAGGGGTGTGGAGGAAGGAAAGGGGGAGGGAGTGCGGTTCCAGGGGGCGGCTGAACTGGGGGGTGCGGTTAAAAGGGGGGTGGTTGAGTGGGTGTGGGGACTTTGGGGTTCGTAAGAGGGGTTTCGCCGCGCTTGGCTCCCCCCCACCTCCTCCCCTCACAACTCTCTCACCTTCCCCTTTGTAAAAGGGGAAGAGGGTTTCGCCACAGGTGGCTCCCCCTCAACTCCTCTCCTCATCCCTCTCTCACCTCCTCCTTCATTCTTATCTCATTTCCTCCTCTCAAGCGGTCACTATATTGAAGGTACAAACATGCAGTCTCCTCCTCTCTCTCTCTCTCGCCTCCTCCTCCTCACTTACCTCTCTGCTATCGTCCACTGCGCTAGCTATACCCCTTTAGGGGGTGTGACTTCCTCTAGCTATGTGCTGCATGCAGGTAAGGGGGTGTGTCGCGATGTATATTTTATATATATTTCTAACTGCCTGTAGCTTTAGCTTTAGTGTAGTTATGCTTTCGTACTATTGGTGGTGCACCTTCTCATGTTTGCTATATGTATCCCAATGCTATTGTGAAACATCATCATTCTTGACATACCTCCTTGCACAAACTCCTCGACACTCGCTTGGCCTAGGCTACTAAGCCAAGTCCCTTAAACCCGCATGCTAAGCTAAGTTGCTTTCGTAACAGGCACTGGTGCTACTAGGGGTGGTGAACTTGAGGTGAGGACGCAAGAGGTGCTCGTCCTGGGGGTGCTGTGGCTGGGGGTGCTGAGATTGGGGGTGAGGGTTCTGGGGGTGCTGACTCTAGGGGTGCTTACTCTGGGGGTGCTGCGAGTCCTAGTGGTGTTGGGGCCGTGGGTGCTCCTATTGCAGGTCCTGGCATTGGACAGAAGCAGCCGCCTAGTCGCCTCGAGATGCCCTCACCGCAACAGCTTCGTAAGTGGGCCGTTCGAAGAGGTCGCTCTGGTGCTGGAGCTTGGAAGTTTACAGCTCCTCGAGCTGCTGGTCCTGGAGGTGCTGGGGGTGCTGGAGGTGGCGGAGCTGGAGGTGCTGGTGCTACTGGAGCTGGAGGTACTGGAGGTGCTGGAGATGCAGGTACTGGTGGCATCAAAGGTGCTGGAGCTGGAGGTACTGGAGCTGTTGGAGCTGGAGGTGCTGGAGGTGTTGGTGCTTCTGGTACTTGAGGTGCTACTGGTGCTGGAGGCGCTGGAGCTGGAGGTACTAGAGGTGCTAGAGCTGCTGGTCATTGGGCTTCTCGTACTAGAGGTGCTGGACCTGCCGGGGCTAGTGGTGCTGGAGCTGCCGGAGCTAGTGGTGCTGCTGGTACTAGAGGTGTTGGAGGTCCTAGAGGTACTGCTGGTGCTTGAGGCACTGGAGCTGGAGGTGCTGGAGCTGCTGGTGCTGGAGGTCCTGGTGCTGCTGGTGCTGGAGGTGCTGGAGCTGCTGACGGTACGAGTAATGCCCCATACCTACCATTTTTTAACCAGCAGCCGCAATCGTCCCTGTCGCCACCAAACTCGGTCCTTCGCCAGGTTCTTAGTCTCCCGTCTTCCACTGGCCTCACTCCACCTCTCCTGTGTCCACCGACAGACCAGTCTCAGCCACAGCTACTGCCTGGCTCCCCACTGCCTGCTCCTGCTCCTCACATTGAGGTGACTGAGTCCATGTATGAGTGTCGTAAGCCTGAGACTTGTGCTTCCACACCTATTTGTGCTCGTCGTGTCGTTCGTCCTCGTCCTCCTGCTGTCCTAGGCACTCACGTTATGGCACTTCGTCCTTCCTCTGTTCCACAGCGTGTTGCCCAGCTGTCTCCTCCGGCGTCCTCTCTTCCTGAAGTTCCTGACCCAAATTCCAACCTTACTCGTGCCAGTCCTACTGTCACTCGTCTCCTTGCTACTGTCGTCACTGACCCTGGCTTTGAGTCCAATGCTGCGTTTTCCCTAGTCACTGAGCTCGTCAACTTTGCTGCTAGAAGTTGTCTCGACTACGTCGCGAGTCTTGTTACTGAGTTGACTACTTCCAGAAATGCTCTGTCACCAAGAAGTTGACTACTCTTCGGGTGTTGCTGCACGTTGCAGCACAGCGTGACTACGAGTTGCACTCCCTCGACTTCTCTACAACTTTCTTGTAGGGCAGCCTTCACGAGGAGATCCGGCTGCGCCGCCAACCTGGCTTCACTGGGTCGTTTTATGCGAGTACCCATTGGAGCCTCCAGCGGCAAGTCTACGGTCTTTGCCAGGCGCCCTGTGAGTGGCACGACACACTGAGGACGACACTTGCGGCTATTAGGTTTGCTCCTTCCTCCGCTGACCCGTCGCTATTTCTACTCATCGAGACTACTATGCCGCCGTTCTACGTTCTCGTGTACGTTGACGACTTGGTTTTTGCTACTGCTGACACTGAGGCGCTGGCCCTAGTGAAGGCGGAGCTGTAGGAGAGACACACCTGCACTAACCTGGGTGAGTTGCGGAGCTATCTTGGCTTGCAGATCACCCGGGACAGAGCATGGCGCACCATCACCCTGACTCAGTCACACATGGTGCACCAGGTTCTTCAGCGCTTCGACTTCCAGTACTCCTCGCCACATCCCACTCCTCTGCCTACTGGCCACTCGCTCTCAGCTCCACCTTTGGACGAGTCCGTAGAGCCGAATGGTCCGTATCCAGAGCTTGTGGATTGCCTCATGTACCTGATGACGTGCACACGACCAGCCCTCGTGTACCCTCTCATCCTCCTGGCTCGCTACGTGGCTCCCGGTAGACACCGAAAGGTGCACTGGGATGCTGCGAAGAGGGTACTGCGTTACCTTGTGCAGTACATCAGGCATGGGGCTCGTGCTTGGAGGACAGGGTTCAGTGGTACTCACAGGACACTCAGACGCTCCTTGGGCCGACGACCAGGCGACTCGGCGTTCGTCACAGGCTTGGCTCTGGCTCTGTCTCGTGGAGGTCCACACATTCTTATTCTGTGCTTGGTTTCAACTGTGAGGCCGAGATCTACGCTGGGTCCATGGCTGCACAGGAGCTATGCTGGCTGACCTACTTGCTGACCGACTTGGGGGAGCGGCCTCATTCTCCTCTAGTTCTGTACGTCGACAACAAGGCCATGATGGCCTTGTGTCACGAGCAGAGACTGGAGCATAGAACAAAGCAGATTGCTCTTCGCTACTTTCTAGCTCGATAGCTGCAACAGCATGGTCAACTTCGCCTTTCCTACGTGGCCTCTCGGGCCAACACTGCTGATGCCTTCACCAAGGCCCTCGGGTCTAGTGATCATCAGCGTTTTTGCACTGCTCTTGGGCTTTTGCCCGTTCTGCCTCACATGCTGGTTGCTTGACTTGTCTTGTAATGTGATCTATATATATTTACCTGCATGCTTGCTCTTCCTTGGTTGTAATCACTATACTGCTTGTGCCTTGATAACTCTGCATGCGAACTGGCCTCGTGGGCGCTTGCTTGTGCTCAAACTACGTGGTGATTTTGAGATCCACCCTGGTCTTTGCTTTGTTTGCTTCTCCTGACTGGTCTTGTAACCACTATTTTTGTTTGGCTATGCCCTGCTTTACCTATGGGGGTGTGTCAAAACATTATATGCTTTCTAAGCTACGTAAGGGTTTTTTTTGGAGGGTACAATACATTTCTCGACACTCTCGTACCCCCCCACCCCCCCCCCTTACCTAATCGGTCACCCTTCTTACTAGATTCCAACACCTAGACCCGTTTGATTGATCACTTATGGCGTCGTATGCCCTTCGTTCGTTTCTAGTTTCGGCCAGTTCTAGCCTTGCACTCGTTGACCGAAAAATCTCTTATTATGACGTTCACTCGCGTCATTCGTTTTGATGCAGAGGCTAGAGCCCTAAAGTTCCCCTTCTGGATCCTCCGTGTCGAGCGGTTCCTCCAGAGTCAGCGATGGGATAGGGACACGCTATGAGCGCACGCCTCTGGTGACCAGCCTGAGCCTTCGCCTGTTGCCCTGGGCTCTAAGCATACTCAGGCAGACCAAGCGACCACTCCCTCCTCCGCCACTCTTCGTCACCTCTCATGCTCTACGCTCCGACCTAGGAGCGTTTGGCCGCTGTGCTGACCTCATCACCCACCTACTAGACGTCAGCTACCGTGCTACTTTTACTAAGGCTAAGCTTGCACTGCTCCCCTGTCGCCCATGGCGATTACTATTCACTTTATCGTTACTAGCCCCCGCACTGTCCTAGAGCTTCGCATCTTCACTGCTTCTCTTGCCTCTACTACATCTCCTCCTTCTGACGAGTGTCGAAATATATCTTTATATTTTGTGCACTGTAGCCATACTGTAGCTATCATGCTTTCATGTTGGTGGTGTACCTACTTTCATTGCCTTGTTTTCTATTTGGATTGCTTTCTCCCTTTTGCCCAATTTTCTTGCAATGCCCACTCATGCTTAAGCCGTGTCCACCACGGTTGGGTGACCTTGGGGCAGCAGAGGTAAGAGAGGGGGGAGGGTGGTGGTGCTGGTTGTGGTAGCGGGGGTGGCAGAGGTATTGGTGCTTCTAGTGCGTTTGAGGGTTGCGGCACTGGAGGCGGTCCTGGGCCTGCGGGCCCGTCGGGAGGGGGTGACAGTTCAGCTGCATGGCACATGGCACTGTGGCGGCAGTAGTCCCAGTAGAAGCAGCCACAGCAGGGACAGCCGCAGCAGCAGGGACAACACTAGTAGCATTTTTAGTGGCAGGTGCAACAACACCCTCAGCAGCGAGGACGTGGTCGTGGCGGTGGTCCGCCCAGCTCGGTGGCGCGTGGTGTCAGTTCGCCTCCTTGCCCGTACGTGGTTCAGACGGGCGCTTGTTAGGGCCACGAAAAAGCTCCGGAGCCTAAGTTGAAAAAGTCCCTTCAAGTCTTGTCCTGGTCCGCCAAGGAGGAATCTTAAGTTCCCGGTAAGTCTCACTGGCACTCTCCCTCCGCGCTCAAGCCCCATGCCTAATGTAGTGAAGCCCAAGTCGCAACGTAGACGAGGAAAAAGAAAGGAATATAACCAACAATTACGAGATGGCTGACGAAGTACTGAAACCGAGAGAAGCAAGAGTGGAACGGAGAGTATCTTGCCACTCATAAGGTGCCTAGCGGAGAACGTCGACTGGTCATCTCAGGCTCCATTATGTCCAGGGCTACCCAGCCAAATCTCCTCATGCTGGCTCCCCTCGAGGAAGGTAGTGGAGTATTCTAGCGAGTGCAACTCGTACTCTCACTGCAACATGTAGTAGCACCCAAAGACTGGTCATCTTGGGGTTGGGGAGATAGTTCAAAAGAAGTATACTCCCTCACGCTAACTAAGACACTCGCCATGTAGCGCACCTTGAAGATATGGGGTGATCCAAGTGGCTGCTTCACCTTGAAGATCCACATGCCATCGACTACGTTCGTCCGCGGAACTGCGTCAACATACGTGCCTGTGGATCTCCAAGGCGCCATCTCTGCATCCAAGGCTGCTATCCACTAGGAGGCCCACTGTCTCGACTCTACCTAGGCGTAAATACGAGGAGTCAGAGCGCCAAGGTCTCCCTTAGAGGCTAGTATCGTGGGACGGGGATGGGATGAAGCAGCCACAAGGAATTGCAGCTCAAGTTCCAGTCCTCTAGGACGTCATAGCCAAGCGAAAAGTCACCCCTGGCGGACAGAGGACGAGGAGGAGGAACAACCACCAAGTGGGTGGCATACTCAAGGCAGTCCCAAAGTCAGAAAGAGTGGCAACAAGAGTCGAGATAGACATCAGAGAGGCAGTGGGGTGTGTGATAAGAGGAGAGAACACGCAAGACAATAGGGCGTGCAGTACAGTTGTAGTTAGTGAGAGGTAGTGAGGGAATTGCAGAGATTCACTCTACAACGGTGAGAGCTATATTACGGGGGAAGGCACAGGTTGTATGTGTGATCGTAGCGTTTGCTTGTGTTCTCTCTATGTAGACATTCACAGGAAGAATTGGCAAGAGTTTCACAAGCAAAGTTGGGATTACTGAATGATTGAACACGCAATGGCAAGAAATGACTACATCAAGAGCAAGCAACATAGCAGACAAGCTGATCGATCGCTAGCGCAGCAAGGTCGACATCTGCCAGCGTTGCGTAGAAGAACCATGTCCGCGTTGCAGAAAGGCGACCTGCCAGCAGAGCAAGTCAGGGCTTGCCAACGCTGCACCAAGGTGGCTTGCCAACGTTGCTACCGTGGGTGGTAGTAGCGCAGGTGCACACCCACTTCGCAGGTGCGCGGCGACGGTCAAGCACGTTCTCTACCGTCGCGTAGGGGGCGAGTAGGCCACGTGCCGACGATTGCGCCTGACGCTCCACATCAACATCGGGATATCAACCCATCGCCTTTGCCATCGCAGCCTTGACGAGCCTCGTGTGCCTCCAAAGATTTTCGTCGAGGAGGTTACTGGGTCGTCCGGGTATAACCCTGGTGCCTTGGTCGACGACCTCCCTCGTCGAACATCGCTCCCGTCGAAGACCACGCCCGTCGACGGATCCTTCCGTCGACCTATTCGGTCAACTTTTGCCGTCGAACTTTCACCGTCAACGGCCTCTTCAATAGTCCCGCGCAGGTCGACGACCACCTTAATCAACCACATTGAAGGTAGGTCGACGATCCCATTCGTCAACAAAAACAGTGAGAACAGAATGGAGGTCCCGAACGAGGAAAGTGGGACGTCGCCTTCGTCGCCGTCCAAGGGCATCGCCGGTGGCCGACATGATGAGCGGCAATTCGACATGGGAGTGAAGTCGACGTGGATAGGGGAGGAGCACGTCGAGGAGGTGCAGCCGACCACGGGTGAAGTCGGCGAAGAACGCACCAGCAGAGCAGCAGTCGACATGGGAGCGGGCAGCGGTGAAGCCGACCACGGAGCAGTCGGCCACCAGGCAGCCGATAGAGGAGTCGACCACAGGGGAGACGTCGGCCGGGAAGCCGACCAAGGTGCAGCAGGACGACGAGGGCAGCAAAGCCGGTGACGAACAGGGACGCTGAGGAGTCCACCAACAGCGACGTGGTGGAGGTTCAGCCTGCACCTCGGAAGTCCGGCCCACTTCGGAGGCCGCCTGACTTCTTCGTCCCTGCTGCCTTCACTACCGTGTACAATGTGGACGACGCCGAGGAGGATGAGGAGTTTCCGGAGCTCGACCCCGACATGCATGCCGAACCCGAGCACCGTTGGAACATCTCGACGATGACGGTGAAGGAGGCGTTGGCGAGCTGGAAGGGCCCGGCGGTGAAGGCCGCCATGGAGGAGGAGATCCGCAGCCTCATCAACATGGGCACTTGGGAGCTGGTCGAACGCCCACCGGGGGTGAACATCATGAAGAATCGGTGGGTGCTGACAACGAAGTACCACGTTGACGACACCGTCGAGCGGGAGAAGGCAAGGCTGGTCGTGAAGGGCTTCACCCAGGTATATGGCGCTGACTAGGACGAGACGTTCACGCCGGTGGGCAGCTACGTCACGCTGAGGATCTTCCTGTCATTGCACAATGGCAACAGAACAATGACGTTGGCCAGCTGTCAAATGCTGCTTTGATGTTGGGTTGTAATGAAACTTGGTCACCGCCTACATAACACAGCAAAGAACCACGACACCAGTTTTCAGACTAATTAGAGCTCTGTAGACGAGTCAGCAACCAAATTGATGAGCTCAAGTGTTACCAAAAACAGAATAACACACACTTCTGGAATGCCATAAGTCTTGTAGCATACAATGTTGTCATGCACTGTAAAATCCTTCAAAATGTTTTAAAATTTTGAGCGTTTGATGATGAAAATATGATCGTCTTTTGGCATAGCAGTCGTAGCACCAGTGTCTCCAGCTCCAGCACCCCCAAAACCAGCACCTCTAGTACCAGCACCCCCAGAACCAGCACCTCTAGCTCCAGCACCTCCAGAATTAGCACCTGTAGTGTCTGTTCCTGTAGTGCTAGTACCCCCGACATGAGCTCTCTCAGAATGAGCACCTCCAGCATCAGCACCTTCAGCAACAACACCCGTAGAGTCCATTGTGACCTATCGTGGTAGTACTAAAGGTTGCTGCCGTGACTGTGAAGACAACGTGGGGGCTGTTATAAGGGAGATTGCTCCTGACGTGCTACCGCGGGACGAGGGGTAGCATAAGGCACATCTGACCGGGCAGGGCCTGGTTGGGGTAGGCGTATCGGAGGAGTAGGAGCAGGGGGAGGAGTGGGGGTGAAGAAGAGGCGAGGGGGGGAACCAAGATACCTCGGTGAGGGTAGAACTTGTCAAACTTGACACGTCGCGAGAGTCGAAGAGCCGGTGGAGGGGCGGGTGGCAAAACGTGAAGTCGGGGGTGTCAACCAGGAAACTAAGGAAGACACAGTGGAGTGTACGATCCGAGAGCTTGTCGGCAGTGGGATCGAGGACATGCACAAGGCTGCCCCACACACAAAACCAGAGGACCCAGTCCAGAGACAGGTCGGTGACTACGGGTGAGAGACACGCGACCAAAGGTTCAGGTGGTGTGCAGTATAGCAAACCGCATATGGGCACAGAAAATGGGGAGCACGAGCATGGAGCATGGAGGTGCGGGCAATCTCCATGACCAAGCGTATGCGGCGCTCAACAACCCCATTCTCCTGTGGCAAGCTCGGAAGCGTCCAGGTCTGGGTGATGCCTTGCTCGTAATGCCTTGCAAGCACAAAGTATAGAAACTCACCCACACGGTCAGAATGGAGACAAAGCACACAGAGGCCACGCTAAGCACTGGTGGCCAGCAACCATGGGATCAAGACATTACGCACGTGTGCCTTCTTCCGCAGGGGGAACACCGTGGAAAAGCGGGAGCAGTCGTCAACCACCACGACCCAGTGACTGAGGCGGGCCCCCTGACGTCCAAGTGTAAAGTCTGGAGGGGCGAGGTGGCTGGCGCAAGGGAGGAGGAGTGAGGGGTGGCACGCTGCCTACCCTCAACGCAAGGAGTGCATAGCAGCGTAGGCAAAAGAGGGAGGACGAAAGCAAGTACGGGAGACATGAGACAAGACCGTACCTAGACATGTGGTGGAGGTGTGGGAGTGAACGGAGGCGTGTCAGCCGTAGGCACACCTGGGCCAGCAACTACACAAGCACCTACACTAGAAAGACATGCATCTAAACTAGCAACTGGCAAGCAAAGATCATAATCTAGTAACATGCAAGCAAACAAATCTGTCGGCACTATAGTCAACAAGTGTCAAACTATAATATATATATAGTTTGTATGTTTATTCAAGGTGGTGTACAATTTTGTTAGCCCTAGGGTTTGGTTTCCTATATCTTTGTTTGTTCATTCTAACATGGTACAGAGGTAGGTTTGCCCTAGTGAGAGTTTCCCTTGGGAATTTCTCTCGAAAAGTCATGGGCCCACCTAGTCGTGCCTTGTCCTAGACCGTCGCCCTTCGCGCCCTTTAGCCTATCGCCCATCGCCTGTTTCCTCCCCCATCGCTCGTCGCCCATTTCCCCCCGTTGCCCGTTTTCCCCCGTCGCCCGTTTCCCCGCGTTGTTCGTCGCCCGTCCGTTTTCTGCGCGCGCCCGCGGCCTTTTGTTAGCGAGCCCCGAGGCCCTTCATTAGTGGACTCCGCGGCCTACGACAGATGGCCACGTGGCCTGTTTTAAGCGGGCTCCGGAGCACCCGATCGTAGGCCCCACGGCCCCTCGTTAGCAAGCCTTGCGGCCCGCACTGGAAGGCCTCGCGGCCTGAGTTCGCACCACGGACGCACCCCGCACCTCGAACCCCGAAAGCACCCCGCCCCCCCGCACACCATACACTTCCCGCACCTCGCATCCCGCTTCCCAAACGCTAGCACGAACACCATCGACTACAACTCGCTAGCAGCAACAGCGCGCCGCCACAGCGTCTGCAGCACGATAGCAGCAACAACCTGCTGCCAACAAAACTACAGCTAGCGCTGCCAGCACCAACTAGCCTCAACAACAACTGCTAGCGCCAACGCAGTAGCTAGCACCAGCCACCAGCGGCTAGTGCCAGCAGCAACAGCCTAGTCCCAGCAACAGGAGCTAGCGCCAGCAACCGCAGCTAGCACCAGCAGCACCAGTGACAATAACCAGCACTAGCCGCTCAAACCTTCGTATCGTACGGCCACCCATTTCCCCACCGAACTAAACCACACTCGACCCCTCCCGACCTCATTCCAATGCATTGAACTGCCCTCCACTGCACCCGACCGTTCCCCACCGCACGAGATCGTGCCCAACCACACTCAAACGCACTCAACCGCACTTGACGACACCTGACCGCACCTACTCGCACCCGACCAGTCCTAGCTGTTCCACGACTGCCTTCAACCGCGCCCGACCACTTCCAGGCGCCCTCGGATACTTCCAGCCGCCTCTAGCCACTCTCGGTTGCTCCTAGCCGCCCCTAGCAGCTCCTAGCCGCTTCTGGTCACTTCTATCAACTACCCACCGCACTAGACCGTACTCGGCCGCTCCTCACCACTCCCGATCGCACTAGACCCCTCCCAATTGCTTTCAACCGCACTTGACCGCACTTGACCACTTTTAGTCGCATTCCACCACACTAGACCATACCCGACCGCCCCTAGCCACACTTGACCGCACCCGAACGCTTTTAGCCACTTTCCACCGCATAAGACCGTACCCCGTCGCTCCTCACTGCTCCCAACCGCACTAGACCCCCCCCAACAGCATTCAACCACACACGACCGCACCCAATCGCTTCTTGCCACTTTCCACCGCACTAGACTGTTCCTGGCCGCACCCTACCGCACCCTACCACACCCGTCTGTTCCTAGCTGCACCAGTCTGCTTCCTTCCGCCCACACTACCGCTCATACTTGTACTAGCCAGCCATGTCGATGTGGCAATACCCTAAACCGCTTCCTTTTACGCCGCTGTCCTTCACGCTTGACTCTGGAGTGTCTAAGTGTTTCTTTCGTGACTGCACCGACCTTACGCCGCTACACACTTCAGTATCTGTCACCTTGGCTGGCCCCACCATAGCTTCTACAGTTGCTTACAGTACCACAACCCTCTCGTGCCCGACGGCCCCCTCTAGGTTCCTCACATGTTTCTACGTCCCCTCATTCTCTAGGAACTTGGTGGTTGTTAGTCATTTCAGGACCTAGGTGTTCCGACCCTCTTTCCTTTGGACGGGCTTGTTGCCACCTGCACAGTTGGTGCCACTGGGGCACCTCTGGCCACTTTCCATAGGGAACTAGGTTCAAGTCTTTACTCTCTATGTGCTCGGTCTCCTTAGGTAGCTGCATCTGGTCAGATAGTTGCTGTGTCGTGCGACTCTCGGTCACTCAACCAACTGCCGGTCCTCTCGCACCATCGCCTCGGTCACCTGTCGTTCCTGCATCTCAGTCAGATGGTTCGCAACCGTCTGGTCTCAGGTCTCCCAGTGCCACTTGCCACACTTGCTCGCTCGCCTGCGCAGCTGTGTACCCCCTACGTCGGGGGTCGGTAGCGCACTGCCCCTAACTCCTCTAAGTTTCCCCCACCACGGCTCATCTTCATACTGTGCACATGGACGGCTGGGGCCCATCCCCGGTACATGGGCCCCATCTCGAGCGTTACTTCTTGATCTTGGTCGATGACTACTCCTGCTACACCACGGTGTTTTTCCTGCAATGGAGGGCCAACATGCCTTACGTCCTAGAGCCGTGGATTTTAATGGTCAGTAGCACCTAGGGTCGCCGTTTGCTCCGTCCTCCCTCGGACCGTGGTGGTGAACTTACTTCTGACTGACCGGTTCTGCCAGGGTTAGGAGATCACCCTAACTTATTTGCTTCCTAGCTAGCTACAGCGGAGTGGGGTCACTGAGGGATGCACTGGCTTGGTCATGGAGATTGCTCGTACCTCCATGTGCCATGCTGGTGCCCCCCGTTCTCAGCGGCCTCAGGCAGTTCGCTACGCCACCCACCAGCTTAACATGTGGCCCCATACTCCACGCCCACATGTTACGACAACCTGCCTCTGGTCCAGGTCTTGTGGTGTTGCAGCTGCGCTTTGTGACTGGGGCTCTCTGGCCACGTCCGCGCACCTAGCTCGGACAGGTTGTCTGCTCGCATGCGTCCCTGCGTCTTCCTCAGTTTCTCTTTGGATGGCCCCGCCTGGGCGTTCTATGACTCAGTGACCTACAATTTCTTCGCATCTCATGACGTCACATTTAACGAGTTTGTCTGTTACTACCGTAGTCTCACTTATTGAGATACTGAGGACCCCCCCCCCCCCCCCCCCCCCCCCCCGCCCTGTTCCTCACAAGGCAGTACAAGCAATATTTATGTTCATCTCAAATACACGAAGGCTACGATCAGAACCTGCCATCGGGGGGGGGGGGGCCTACCTTAGGGTTGTGTCTTAGATGAAAGAGGCCGTTTAGATAATTGAAACAGCGCAGTGTATAGTGGTCGAGGCGCCTGCAGACAGTGCCCCTACCGGACCCGTGTAGATTCAGTAGTAGCAGGGGCCAACATCGTGGCTAGCGCAACGAGGCCCCCAGCTAGTAGGGCCGCTGCTGCGGCCAACGCTCCCCGGCCACCAGGTCCCCATTGTTGCCGAGGTACCTCCTGATGGAATTATTGTTGCTGCTACTGCTATCCCTGCTGCTGCACCTGTTTGTGTGGCTGTGGCTACTGGGACTGATGTGGCTACTACTGCTGTGTCCCCGCCACACCCCTAGAGTCAGCATCCCCACTCAGTGTACTAGTAGTGCCAGAGTCACCTCCTCCTGTTGCACCAGTACCCCCACCACCTTTACGACCGCCACCCTTCCCTCCTCTCCTCCCTTGCCACCTTTCTGCTAACTAGCGGTAGAAACAACAACTGCAATCTCCTCAGAGGCCGACAATACGCTTGTACTGCTTCGTTCTATTCATTCATTCTTTCGTTCATTCTGTGACGATTACATTCCTTCGCAAACTCGACACGAGTGAACTAGGCGGCCTCAGTTGGTGGGAGTCGGCCTGTCAGTGCGTGACAGGTAGCACCGTCGTGGGAGTCTAAAATGGAGTTTGCCAAGTGATGCCTGGTATGCGCCGCCAGCTACTCCTCAGTGGGCGAGGCCGCAGTAGGCAGTGGACTGGGACACGGAGGTGCAGATAGCGTACTGCACGTATGGGCAAACACAATATCACCATCCTAATGCTGACTCCTTAGATGCTGTTGGGCCTGGCGGACCCACGTGCTAAAGTCTATCGCACAGCCCTATGCGTCGATGCGCAAAACTCTGGTAGACGCCGTGGACACTTCTAGATGGTCAGAGGAACGGATAGAGCTAAGGACGGCTGTAGCTAGAGACAGCTAGGAATGCAAGGTTAGGAACTGAAGGCTTGGGAACGTTAGATTAGGAATGACAGACGAAGCAACACCACTCTAGAAACGGTCGGCTAGGCATGGCGAGCTAGGAAAGCCAGTCGGGGCACTAACCCTAAACTGCGCGAGGATAAGTGACAACGGCTGCCAGCCACTTCTAGAGGAACCAATGGCAGGAGGCGTGCATGAGAGAGTAGGCACGGGTGGGGTGGGGGGGGGGCATAGGTAGCGATGCTGATGCTGCTAGCGCTACTAGCGCTACTGGCGGCTAGCAGCTGGTGGCTACAAGGGCGGGGCGGACTGTAGTGCATGCTGCAGTGCGTGCTGTGTTGGCTGTGGTGGGTGCGTGCGGTCACGGTGTTGGCAGTGCACGCTATGGCAGCTGCAGCAGTTGTGTGTGCGGCTGCGGCTGCGTGCACAACTGTTACTACGTGGGTGGTTACAGGAGTGTGCGCAGCTGCTGCTGTGCTGCGTGCGTGGCAACTGCTGCGCGCAACTGCAGCTGCGTATGCGGCGGCTGCTGCTTGCGCAGTTGCTGTTGCTACTCGCGCTCTGCAAACGGACGGGGCATGCAATATAGGGATGGTGTGTGCTCTACCTACAGGTGGGGCTCGCTCTACTAAGAGGGGCGTGCTGATAGTGGGGGCGCGCGCATTTTCTGTCCAAGGGCACAGGGAGCTGGCTGGATGGCGCGCAAGTCTAGCAGGGCGCGCTGCTGCTGACAACTAACTGGCTCGAGCGGGTTGGCTGGTTAAGGACCAAGCTAGAAGGTAGGTAGGCGGGGTAAATTACCATAGAGCTAGGAACGTTCATAATCGACGATACCATCTCAGAAGTATGCAAGCAGAATGGTCTAGACTAGTAGGTGTGAAGAAAGTACGAGGAATGAATATGACTAGAAACAGGATGGATACAAATATGAAAACCTAGGAAAGTTGTACCCCATAATGTCTACCAAACTACAGCCTACATAGGCTATATCATATATGTGTGACACACCCCCATAGGCAAAGTGGGGGAGAACAAGGGGTCACAAGACCAGTCAAGCAAAGCAAAGCAAGCTCGGGGTGGATTACAACGTCACCACACATTCCGAGCACAAGTTCAAAGGCCACAAGGCCAGTTCACATGCAAGATTATAAATCAAGGGGAACAAGCAAGACAGTGATCGCAACCAAGCAAGGGTAAGCATGCAGGTGCATGTATGTATAGATCACAGTACAAGCAAAGTCAAGAGGTAAGCAAGTGAGGCCAGGTAGGCACAAGACCTAACATAGTACAGAACAGCTAATGATCACAAGGCTAAAGTGCCTTGGTAAAGATATCATCAGTGTTGGCCCGAGAGGCCACGTAAGCAAGGCGCAGCTGACCACGCTGCTGCAGCTCACGTGCAAGGAAGTAGCGAAGAGCAATGTGCTTCGTTATGTGCTCCAGTCTGTGCTCCTGACACAAGACCAGTATGGCCTTGTTGTCTACGCACACAACTGGAGGAAAACGAGGCGGCTCTCCCAAGTCGGTCAGCAGGTAGGTAAGCCAGCGTAACTCTTGTGCAGCCATGGCCCGGGCGTAGATCTCAGCCTCACAACTGGAGCTGAGAACAGAAGACCAGCGGGTAGACCGCTACGAGACAGAGCCGGAACCAAGGCTGAAGGTGTAACCCTGTGACGACCGTTGCGTAGCCAAGTCGTTAACCCAAGAAGCGTCAGAGTGACCAGTGAGGACAACTTGAGCCCGACCTCCAAGCACGAGCCCCATGCCCGACGTACTGCACAAGTAGAGCAACACCCTCTTAGCTGCATCCGTGTGCTTTGGTCGGTGTCTCCCAGGAGCAACATAGCGTGCCAGGATGCTAAGAGGGTATGCTAGGTCAGGTCGAGTGCAGGTCATCAGGTACATGAGGCAGCCCACAAGCTCTGGGTACGGGCCACTCGGCTCTACGGACTCATCCGAAGGCAGAGCTGAGAGCGAGTAGTGAGTAGACAGAGGAGTGGCCTGAGGTGAAGAGTACGTGAAGCCGAAGCGCTGAAGGACCTGCTGCACCATGTGTGACTGAGTCAGGGTAATGGTGCGCCGTGCTCTGTCCCGGGTGATCTGCAAGCCAAGATAGCTGCGCATTTCACCTAGGTCTGTGCACGTGTGTCTCTTCTGCAGCTCCGACTTCACGTGGGCGAGTCCAGCAGTGTCAGCAGTAGCAAAGACCAAGTCGTCGACGTACACGAGGATGTAGAACGGCGGCAGAGTAGTGTCGGTGCGGAGAAACCGCGACGGGTCAGCATTGGAAGGAGCAAACCCAAGAGCCGCAAGCGTAGTCCTCAGTGTGTCGTGCCACTCACGGGGCGCCTGGCAGAGACTGTAGACTGGCCGCCGGAGGCTCCACTGGGTACCAGGAGGAAACGACGCAGTGAAGCCAGGTGGGTGGCGCAGCCGGATCTCCTCGTGCAGGCTGCCCTGTAGGAAGGCTGTGCTGAATTCAAGAGAGTGAAGCTCGTAGTCGCGCTGAGCGGCGATGTGCAGCAGCACCCGAAGAGTGGTCATCTTCGGGGTGGGAGAGAAGGTCTGAAAGTAGTCAACTCCCTGCCGCTGACTGAAGCCTCTAGCCATGTAACGCGCCTTCAAGACAGGAGGAGAACCCGGCGGCCGCTTCACCCTGAAAATCCACATGCCACAAACAATGTTCGCCCCAGGTGGGGGAACGTCATCGACGTAGGTGCCTGTGGATTTCCAGGAAGTCATCTCTGCGTCCATGGCTGTCTGCCACTGAGAAGAGTAGGGACCCTCTATTGCCTCTGCGTAAGAGCGCGGGGTCGGGATGTCTGGTGCATTCGGGTCTCCCTCAGGGGCAAGCAGCATGGACACGAGATGAGGTAAAGCAGCAGCAAAACACTGGAACTCCTCCTGCCTGTCCTCAAGGACGTCCGTGCTAAGAGCACACTCACCCCCGACGGACGGGAGACAGACAGACTCAGACTCAACAACAAGACTAGCGGCGTAGTCTAGTCGACAGTGAGCAGCAAAGTCGACAAGCTCAGCAACTTAGGTACACGCAGCAGTGCACTCAAAGGAAGGGTCAGTGACAACAGTGGCCAGGAGACGCGTGACAGTAGGACTGGCAGCACGAAGGGAGTCAGACTCCGGGTCAGCAAGGGCAGGAAGAGAGGACGCAGGAGGAGACAGCAGAGGGACACGCTGCGAAGCAGTGGACGGACGCAGAGCCATCTGGTGCGTGCCAGGGACAAGAGGGGGACGCTGACGTGAACCACGACGACTAGTGCGAGCTGTACGAACAGGCGACGCAGGACGAGACTCAGGCTCACGACGCTCCGTAAGACCTCCGGGCTACTAAGTGTAAGGAGAAGGAGCAGGCAGTGGGGAGGCGGGCTGTAACTGTGACTGCGACTGGACAGGCGGTGGACACTCTAAGGAAGGAGCAGGACCAGTAGAGGGCGGGAGACCAAGAACTTGGTCAAGGAGCGGAACGAAGTACGGCCGCGGCCGCGCAGCACATCCAGAACTGGCAGGGACAGCACCAGCACCTACAGCGTCAGCTCCAACTCCAGCAGCACCACCAGCAGCTCCACCAGCGCCAACTCCAGCACCCCCAGGAGCACCGGCTCCAGCAGCACTGCCAGCGCCAGCACCTCCAGCAGCACCAGCTCCAGCAGGGACAGCTCCAGTGCCTCCAGCAGCGCCGCCAGCTCCAGCACCTCCAGCAACTCCAGCTCCAGCAGCACCACCAGGGCCAGCAGCTCCAGTACCTCCAGTACGAGCACCTCCGGGACCAGTGGCTCCATAACCCCCAGCAGCTCCAGCAGCAGCAGGACCTCCAGCGCCCGTAGCACCACCAGCTCCAGCAGCACGGCTTCGACGGCGAGCAAACCACTCGCGCAACCGTCGTGGAGAGAGTGACTCCCGCCGGGACGAAACACCCGAAGGACCTCCAGGCTCAGCACCCTCAGGCTCCACACGCGTAGGCTCAACTTCCTCAGACTCCGCACCCCCAGACTCAGCAACTCCAGGCTCAGCACCCCCAGGCTCAGCACCCCCAGGCTCAGCACCCCTAGGCGCAGCACCCCCAGTCTTAGCACCCTCAGACCCGGCACCCGCAGGCTCAGCACCCCTAGCAGCACCAGAGTCAACAGCTACCTCGACATGCTCGACTGCGTCTACCTGGGACACACCTGAGGGGGCAGGACCCTGAGGGGGGAGGGGGTCTACCGGGGGAGGACCTGGCGCGAGGAAGAGCGGCGAGGGGGGGAGGGGGGCAGTGCGGTAGGGGAAGAGACGGTAGTAAGTGTGAAAATGAGTAAGCAGGAATGAATGAATTATGAATGAAAGCAGTACAAATATGAAACCCTAACTGGGTTGTACCCCCTATGGGATACCCCACTACAGCCTACACATCAGTATAAGCTATAGATATGTTCTGACACACCCCCATAGGCAAAGTGGGGGAGAACAAGGGGTCACAAGACCAGTCAAGCAAGACAAAGCAAAGCTCAGGGTGGATCACAAAGTCACCACACAGTCCGAGCACAAGAGCAAGGCCAAAGGCCAGTTCACAAGCAAGAGTACAGACATATATATAAAACTAGACAAGCAAGAGCAGGTATATATATATGTCACAGTACAAGTAAAGTCAAGAGGAGAGCAAGTGAGGCAAGACAGGCACAAGACCCAGCTGGGTGCAGAAGCGCTGATGGTCACAAGGCGCAAGTGCCTTGGTGAACACATCAGCAGTGTTGGCCTCAGAGGCCACGTACGCAAGTCGCAACTGACCACGCTGCTGCAACTCACGAGCAAGGAAGTAGCGGAGAGCAATGTGCTTCGTTCTGTGCTCCAAGCGCTGCTCTCGACACAAGGCCAGCATAGCCTTGTTGTCTACGTACAGCACTGGAGGAGAACGAGGCGGCTCTCCAAGGTCAGTCAGCAGGTAGGTGAGCCAGCGAAGCTCCTGTGCAGCCATGGCTCCGGCGTAGATCTAAGCCTCACAACTGGAGCCGAGAACCGAAGACGAGCGAGTAGACCGCCACGAGACAGAGCCGGAACCAAGGCTGAAGGTGTAACCCTGTGACGACCGCTGCGTAGCCTGGTCGTCAGCCCAAGAAGCGTCCGCGTGGCCGGTAAGGACCACTGGACTCCGCCCTCCAAGCACTAGCCCCATGCCTGACGTACTGCACAGGTAGCGCAATACCCTCTTCGCTGCAGCCATGTGCTCCGGTCTGTGTCTCCCAGGAGCAACATAGCGTGCAAGAATGCTCAGAGGGTATGCAAGGTCAGGTCGTGTGCAGGTCATCAGGTACATGAGGCAGCCAACAAGCTCTGCATACGGACCACTCGACTCTACGGACTCATCCGAAGGCAAAGCTGAGAGTGAGTGGCGAGTAGGCACAGGAGTGGCCTGAGGCGAGGAGTACGTGAAGCCGAAGCACTGAAGGACCTGCTGCACCATGTGTGACTGAGTCAAGGTAATGGTGCGGCGTGCTCTGTCCCGAGTGATCTGCAAGCCAAGGTAGCTGCGCAGTTCACCCAGGTCTGTGCACGTGTGTCTCTTCAGCAGCTCGGACTTCACGTAGGCGAGTCCAGCAGTGTCCGCTGTGGCAAAGACCAAGTCGTCGACGTACACGAGGATGTAGAACGGCGGCAGGGAAGTGTCGGTGCGAAGAAACAGCGACGGGTCAGCAGTAGAAGGAGCAAACCCAAGAGCCGCAAGCGTAGTCCTCAGTGTGTCGTGCCACTCACGCGGTGCCTGACGGAGACCGTAGACTGGCCGTCTGAGGCTCCACTGGGTGCCAGGAGGGAAAGTCCCAGTGAAGCCAGGTGGACGGCGAAGCCAGATCTCCTCGTGCAGGCTACCCTGCAAGAACGCAGTGCTGAAGTCGAGAGAGTGAAGCTCGTAGTCGCGCTGAGCGGCTATGTGCAGCAGCACCCGAAGAGTAGTCATCTTCGGGGTGGGAGAGAAGGTCTGAAAGTAGTCAACTCCCTGCCGCTGACTGAAGCCACGAGCAACGTACCGTGCCTTGAAGACAGGTGGAGAGCCCGGCGGCCGCTTCACCCTGAAGATCCACATGCCACTGACGATGTTCGCCCCAGGAGGGGGAACCGCGTCAACGTAGGTGCCTGTGGACTTCCAGGAAGCCATCTCTGCATCCATGGCTGCCTGCCACTGAGAGGAGTAGGGACCCTCTATCGCCTCCGCGTAAGAGCGCGGAGTCGGGATGTCTAGTGCATCCGGGTCTCCCTCAGGGGCAAGCAGTACAGACGCGAGATGAGGTGAAGCAGCCGCTAGACACTGTAACTCCTCCTGCCTGTCCTCTAGGACGTCCGTGCCAAGAGCACACTCACCCCCGACGGACGGAGGACAGACAGACGCAGACTCAGCAACAAGACTAGCAGCGTAGTCGAGACGACAGCGAGCAGCAAAGTCGACGAGCTCAGCGACTAGAGCAGACGCAGTAGTGGACTCAAAAGAGGGGTCAGTGACGACAGTAGCAAGCAGACGCGTGACAGTAGGACTCGCAGCGCGAAGAGAGTCCGACTCAGGGTCGGCAAGCGCAGGAAGAGAGGACTCAGGAGGAGAAGGCAAAGGGGCACGCAGAGGAGCAGTGGACGGACGCAGAGACATCCGGTGCGTGCCAGGGACAGGAGGAGGACGCTGACGCGAACTGCGACCACTAGCGCGAGCAGCACGAACAGGCGACGCGGGGCGAGACGCAGGCTCACGACGCTCAGCAAGACCTCCAGTAGGACCAGTGTAAGGAGAGGGAGCAGGTAGTGGAGAGGAAGGCTCCAGTAGGGACTGCGACTGGACAGGCGGTGGACCCTCTACTGGAGGAGAAAGACCAAGAACCTGCTGAAGGAGCGGAACGAAGTACGGCCGAGGCCGCGCGGCAGCTCCAGTCTCAGCAGGGACAGCACCAGCACCCTCAGTGACAGCACCAGCGCCACCCACACCTCCAGCGGCAGGACCAACAGCAGCAGGCTCAGCACGAACGCCCCCGGCAGCTCCAGCTCCAGGAGGACCCGCAGGTCCAGCAGCTCCGGGACCGGCAGCACCCGCACCCTCGACGATCGAAGAAGCTCCAGCTCCAGCTCCAGCAGCACCTCCAGACTCAGCAGCACGCCTCCAGCGGCGAGCGAACCACTCGCGCAGCTCCTGTGGAGAGAGGGGCTCCCGGTGAGACGCAGCAGCAGGAGAAACCCCAGGCTCAGCAGCTCCAGACGCAGCACCCCCAGGCTCAGCAGCTCCCAGCTCAGCACCCCCAGGCTCAGCAGCTCCCGACCCAGCACCCCCAGATTCAGCACCTCCAGGCACAGCACCCCCCGGCTCAGCACCCCCAGGCTCCGCACCCACCGCAGTAGCACCCTCAGGCCCAGCACCCCCAGCAGTAGTACCCCCAGGCACAGCACCCCCACGCACAGTACCCCCAGAGTCAGCACCCCCAGGCTCAGCACCCGCAGCAGGACCAGAGTCACCAGTAACCTCGACCGGGGCAACGGCGTCTACCTGGGACACACCTGAGGGGGCAGGAACTTGAGGGGGGGGGGGGTCTACTGGGGGGGGAACCGGCACAAGGAAGTCCAGGGGAGGGGGGAGGGAAGGAGTGCGGTAGGGGAAGAGACGGTAGAAGGGGACTGACTCGTCGAACGTGACGTCCTGGGAGGACAGAACACGACGAGAGGAGGGGTGGTAAAACTGCCACCCTGGGGCGTCAGTGGGGAAGCCAAGAAAGACACAGGGAGCAGCACGAGGGGACAGCTTGTCCGCAGACAAGTCGCGGACAAACGCCCGAGATCCCCAGACACGGAACACAGACGCATCGCCAACCTTCCCTGTCCACAGCAAGACTGGGGACATCGCAGGCCGAGAGACCCGGGGGTGAAGGTTGAGCTGATGCGCCGCGTACCTCACCGCAAACGGCCACAGAAAATGGGGGGCAGCCGCATGCATCATGGACGTACGAGCGACATCCATGACCATGCCAATGCGGCGCTCAGCAATCCCATTTTGCTGTGGTGAGTCCGGAAGCGTGAAGGTCTGGCGGATCCCCCGTGCACGACAGTAGTCTCGCAGAAGGCGAGAAGAGAACTCTCCGCCTCTGTCAGAGTGCAGACGCAGAACAGGAAAGTCCGAGCCGAAGCTCTTCCTGAGCTGGAGACGAGCCTCGCGGATCCAGTCGATCAGCACCTCAGTGACCTCACCCTTGCTGCGCAAGGGGAGGACTGTGGTGTAACGCGAGTAGTCGTCAACCACCAACAGGAAGTATCGCTCGTAACCCTGCCCACGGACGGGGGCAGGGCCCCACACATCCATGTGAAGCGTCTGCAGGGGAGCCTCTGTCGGGGGGAAGTGGGAGGAGTGAGGAGTAGCCCGGAGGCGACCCTCGACACAGGGGACACAGGAAGGTCCTGGCCCGGAGGGGAGAGGAGGGAGAGACTGGGGAAGACCAGAGACAAGGACACGGGAAGCCATGCTCCGAAGACAGGGCAAGGAGGGGTGGCCAAGACGGTGGTGCCACAGGAGAGTCTCGTGAGACAGAAGGCGACAAGAACAGGGGGCAGACTCAGGACCTGACCGGGACGCAGCAGCAAGTACCTGACCCGACGCAGCCACCTGACCAGACGCAGCGACAGGAGGAGACTCAACGGTCAGGGTGTAGAGACTCGACCCCGGCCGACGCGAGAACGTGGCCAGGTGTCGGCCTGTGCGAGCCTCCGTGCAGTGGGTCACCCGCTGACGCGCAGGAGTGAACTGGTGAACACCCCCATCCTGCAGGTCCGCTCCACTCACCAAGTTCGTAGAGAACGAGGGAAGGTACAGACCCGACAGGGTGCCCGAAGGGGCAGCCGGACACGGGAGGACAGTGGAGAAGTGAGACAGGACAGGACCCCCAGAGGGGTCAGCAAGGGAGACCGCAACCGGCCTGGCGAGCGGCGAAAGGGTAGTGCGATCTCGAAAGAAAGAGCGAGAAGCTCCGGAGTCAAGTGTGAAAGTGAGGGAGGACGAGGACGACTCAGTACCTGAGAACGCAGTCTCACCAGTACCTGAGAGCGCAGACGCACTGGCACCTAGAGCAGCAGCCTCACAAGTACCTAGCGCAGCAGTACCAATGCCCGGGTCGGGCTGGAAACACCGGTAACCCTCATTCTCCTCACTATAATCCACAACATACATAGCAGTAAGGATAGCATCAAAATCAAGATCAAAGATCGCTACACCAGCCCTGAGAAGCTCATCCCAGCGAGGGATCTCACTAGCCCCAGGGAACTGCTGACGCCAAGCGTCCGTCAGGCGGCCAAAGCAGCGCTGGGTGGCGTGGGCACCCCCACACTGCTCACCCGCGCGGTCGCCGGAACGAAGAACGTAGGTGCAGGGACCAGTACCCCCACCCCTCTGACGCCCAGCGTACCACTCACGAAGCTGCTGAGGCGAAGGGATGTCCCGTGAGCGCTGCTGCTACTGCCGGTGCGAGCGCTGGCCACCACCACCGCCGCTACGCTGCTGGGTACCACCCCGACCAGCTCCACCTCCTCCACCACTACTGCCTCCGCCGCTGCCGCCTCCACTGCCTCCACCTCCGCCGCCTCCACCTCCGCCGCTGCCTCCACCACCACCGCTGGCACCACCACCACCGTCTCCGCCGCTGCTGCCACCACCACCACCACCACCCCCGCCACTAGTCCCGCCGCCACCCCCACTCCCTCCGCCGCCACCGCCGCCACCGCCACCGCCCCCCCCAGCTCCACCCGCGCCCTTGCCTCCCTTGCCCCTGCTGGAGCGACGTCTCCCACTAGGGGCAGACGCCGCGCCGACCGACTCAAGACCAAGCAGGTCGGCAGCAGCAGCAGAGGCAACAGAGGGCAGCAAGGGGGAAGGAGAGCACCCCTCAAAGATGGGGGTGCGAGGGTCACCACGAGAAGCACCTACAGCGACTATGCTCTTCTCCGCTGCAAGGAGGGCCTTCTCGAGGAGGTCGACGGTGAGAGTGGTGGGACAGACTGCGAGAAAGTGGTCCCTGACGACGCGAAGGGAGTCAGGGAGGCGCGCGACTACGTAGTAGAGAGCGATGTACATGGGAGGGGGGTTCCTAGCGCAGAACTCAGCAGGAAGGGCGGCGCGGTAGCGAGTGTCACTAGTGCGGAGGTGCGTAATGAGGTCAGCGACAGTGGGAAAGGCAGAGAGGTCAGGAAAGAGGTAGGGAAGCATGAGACGGCTCAGTGCAGCAGTGGCAGGGGAGGAGTAGCGCGCAACTACAGCGTCGTACAAGGTCTGAGCACTCTTGTACTGACTAAAGTGCGCACGCTCAGAGGTAGGGAGGTGGCGACGCACAGCAAGACGTGCAGCAGCATCGCGGGTGGCCCACTTAGAGCGGACAGCGGGATCAGCATCAGCAGCAGGAGCAGGAGAGGCGCCAGAGGTGAGGTCAAAGAGAGAAAGGTCATCAGCCCTGTCGCACTGTAAGAACAGCTGCAGGTCGTTTAGCCAGACCTCAAAATCAATGGCGCGACCCTCAGCGTCAAAAGCTAGGACACTAGGGGTAGCCATGACGACGACTGTGAAGCAGTGCAAGCAGTAGGGAGGAGAGCACGCAGTGACAGTGGGACTGTGCTCACCAGGCAGGGCAGGTCGCGCAGCTCGACAGAAAAGCAGAACGGCGACCGGGCGGCTCGGGTGTACAGCGGATCGGCTCCCGGGCGGCTCGACGGCAGGGCGGCTCGGGTTCAGGGCGGCTCGGCTCCCGGGCGGCTCGGCTGCAGGGCGGCTCGGATGCAGGGCGGCTCGGCTCCCGGGCGGCTCGGCTGCAGGGCGGCTCGGGTCCCGGGCTGCTCGGCGACAGGCGGCTCGGGTCGCGTAGAAGTGAGAAGGGGCGGGGCCGCGTCAGGGCCGGCGGTAGGGCCGCGTAGGAGCCGGGGCAGGGCCGCGAAGGAGCCGGGGCGGGGCCGTGATAGGAGCCGGGGCAGGGCCGAGTAGGAGGCCGGCGGTGGGGCCGCTTAAGGGGCCGGCTACGGGGCCGAGTAGGAGCCAGCTGCGGGGCCGCGTGAGAGCCGGCGCGGGGCCGCGTAGGAGCCGGCGTAGGAGCCGGCGCGGAGCCGCGTAGGGGGCCGGGGACGGGCCGCGTAAGGGGCCGGCGCGGGGCCGCGTAGGAGCTGGCGGCGTGGCCGCGTAAGGGTCGCGTAAGGGCCGCGTAAGGGGCCGGCGCGGGGCCGCGTAAGGAGCCGACGGCGTGGCCGCGTAAGGGCCGCGTAAGGGCCGCGTAAAAGGCCGGCGCGGGGCCGCGTAAGGGCCGCGTAGGAGGCGACGCGGGGCCGCGTAAGGGCCGGGGCCGCGTAAGGGGCGGGGCCGCGTAAGGGGCGGGGCCGCGTAAGGAGCAGGCGGCGGGGCCGCGTAAGGAGCAGGGCGGGGCCGCGACAGAGTGGGCGGCGAGGCCGCAGGGGAGAGGGCGACTCGAGGGGTCGCTAAAAAAAAGATCGCGCCTCGGGGGCGCGCTTCGGTGGGCCCAAAAAAAAATTTCGGTCCTGGAGGGACCTAGCTCTATACCATGTGAAAATGAGTAAGCAGGAATGAATGAATTATGAATGAAAGCAGTACAAATATGAAACCCTAACTGGGTTGTACCCCCTATGGGATACCCCACTACAGCCTACACAGCAGTATAAGCTATAGATATGTTCTGACAGTAAGGAACCGACTCGTCAAACGTGACGTCCTGAAAGGACAGAACACAGCGCGAGGTGGGGTGGTAAAACTGCCAGCCATGCGCGTCTGGGGGGAAGCCAAGGAAGACGCAGGGAACAGCACGGGAGGACAGCTTGTCCGCAGACAAGTCGCGGACGAAAGCTCGAGATCCCCAGACACGGAACGCAGACACATCGCCAACCTTCCCCGTCCACCGCAGAGTAGGTGTGGTCTCCGGCAAGGAGACACGAGGCTGAAGGTTGATCTGATGCGCAGCGTACTGAACCGCGAACGGCCACAGAAAATGGAGAGCAGCCGCATGGATCATGGACGTACGAATGACGTCCATGACCATGCCAATGTGGCGCTCAGCAATTCCATTCTGCTGCGGAGAGGCCGGAAGCGTGAACGTCTGGCGGATGCCCTCCGCACGACAGAAGGCTCGCAGAAGGTTGGAGGAAAACTTTCCACCTCTGTCGGAGTGCAGACGCAGAACAGGAAGGTCTGAGCCGAAACTCTCTCTGAGCTGACGATGGACCGTGCGGATCCAGTCAATCAGCACCTCAGTGACCTCACCCTTGCGACGCAAGGGGAAGACTGTGGTGTAACGCGAGTCTTCGTCAACGACGTAGCGCTCGTGACCCTGTCCACGGACGCAGGCTGGGCCCCACACGTCCATGTGAAGAGTTTGCAGGGGAGCCTCCGTCGGAGGGAACTCGGAGGAGTGAGGAGCGGTGCGCTGCCGCCCCTCGACGCAGGGAACGCAGGTAGGGGCAGGCCCCGGAGGAAGGGGAGGGAGTGACCGGGGCAGACCAGTGACAAGGACACGGGAGGCCATGCCTCGGAAACGAGGTAGGGATTGGTGACCAAGGCGGTGGTGCCAGAGGAGAGTCTGGTGAGACAGGAGGCGACACGAGCAGGGGGCAGACTCAGGACCAGACCGGAACGCTGCAGGAAACACTTGACCCGACGCAGCTACCTGACCAGATGCAGCAACCGGAGGAGGCATGGTAGTCAGGGTGTACATGCTCGACCCAGGCTGACGGGCGAACGTGGCCAGGTGCCGGCCCGTCCGAGTACACGAACAGTGGGTCACCCTCTGACTGCCTGGAGTGAACTGGTCAACCCATGCGTCCTGAAGGTCAGCTCCACTCACCAAGTTCGTGGAGAACGAGGGGAGTTGAAGGCTTGACAGGGAGCCCGAGGGGACCGCCGGACACGGCAGGACCGTGGAGGAGTGTGCAAGGACCGGACCCCCAGAGGGGTCACCCAGGGAGACTGCGACTAGCCGACTGAGCGGAGAGAGAGTGGTGCAGTCATGAAAGAAGGAGCGGGAAGCACTCGAGTCAAGGGTGAAGGTGTGCAAGACCTGAGCCGACTCGGTACCTGAGAGAACAGACTCACCAGCACCTGGAGCAGCAGACGCACTAGCACCTGGAGTAGCAGACTCACTAGCGCCTAGAGCAGCAACCCCAATGCCCGGGTTGGGTGGAACACACAGGTAACAGTCACCCTCAGCACTAATAGTCACAACATACATGGCAGCAGGACTAGCATCATAATCAAGATCAAAGACAGCAACACCCGACTTGAGCAGATCACCCCAGCGAGGGATCTCAGTGGCGTCAGGGAACTGCGTACGCCAGGCGTCAGTCACGCGGCCGAAGCAGCGCTGCGTGGCGTGCGGCCCGCCGCACGTCTCCCCACTGCGCTTGCAGGTACGGAGAGCTGTCGGATACCTTCCTCCTTCTCGGCTTCATGTCCCTTCCAACCTTGCTCTGTCCCCCTTGCATCTCCCCTCTTCTCCCTTCCCTCTCTGCCCCAGTTAGCCTTCATCTTCTTCTCTGCCAGCTGACTCCCCCTTTCCACTCTTCTTGCTCATCCCCTTGGTATTGCTTGACACTCTGCTACTTCTCTAAGCTCCGTCACACACCAGCTCACACCTCCAATGCCTACTCTCCATTGCTCGTCATATCTCCCTAAGGTCACTGCTTGCTCTGATTTACAGCATAGCACTCGTGTTAAAAGGAAACATACAAGCAATGAATAGGACATTCGGGTATCCTCCAATTCTACCAGCGCTACCTCCGCCATTCTCCTTTCCTGCCTCCCCGCCTATGCTAGCAGCTATGAGATGCTTGGCACAGGTTTGCAGCCGTCCTGCTTCTACCCACACTACCCCGCCCTTGCTGCTTAACCTCCAGCTGGTACTGACGCATCCAGCTGGCTTCCCGAACCTATCCTGCACACATGAAACAAACAAGCATGCATACATTCACCCATCCATCACATCCCGCGGTACTGCTTCCTGCTGCCGCTGCCTCGACTGCCTCTGTGCTTACAGCCGCCCACTTTGCTTACGTAAGTTCCTGCCCTCGCTCGCCCATGCATCCCACCACCCCGCAGGCTCGGCAGCTGCCAGCTCCCCGCCACCCCTCTTCATCTCTGAAAGGTCATGTGTCTCCTCAGCTCCCCTCCTCGGTACCATTCGACTCGCTATGTACAATATCTACAGTATGTACATTCCTTCCCGCGCCACCTTACCCTTCACATTCATGCAAATGTGACAGAACGTAAGCATAGGGACCAGCACCCCCAGACCTCTGACGCCCAACATACCACTCACGAAGCTGCTGGGGCGATAGGGTCTCACGAGAACGCTGCTGCTGCTGGCGGTGGCCACCACCAAAGCCTCCCTGCTGCACAGCGCCACCCCGACCAGCACCACCGCCGCCGCCACCCCCACCGCCGCCGCCGCCGCCGCCGCCGCCTCCACTCCCACCGCCACCGCCGCCTCCACCTCCACCTCCGCCCCCGAATCCCCCACCCCCGCCACCACCCCCACCTCCACCCCCACCCCCTCGGCCGCCTCCACCGCCGCCCCAGCAGTGGAAGGAGCAAACCCAAGGGCCACAGTGTGTCGTGCCACTCACGGGGCGCCTGGCGGAGACCGTAGACTGGCCGCCGGAGGATCCACTTGGTACCAGGAGGAAACGACCCAGTGAAGCCAGGTGGGCGGCGCAGCCAGATCTCCTCGTGCAGGCTGCACTGTAGGAAGGTTGTGCTGAAGTCAAGAGAGTGAAGCTCGTAGTCGCGCTGAGCGGCTATGTGCAGCAGCACCCGAAGAGTGGTCATCTTCGGGGTGGGAGAGAAGGTCTGAAAGTAGTCAACTCCCTGCCGCTGACTGAAGCCTCGAGCCACGTAACGCGCCTTAAAGACAGGCGGAGAACCCGGCGTCCGCTTCACCCTGAAAATCCACATGCCACTGACGATGTTCGCCCCAGGTGGGGGAACCTCATCAACGTAGGTGCCTTTGGACTTCCAGGAAGCCATCTCTGCGTCCATGGCTGTCTGCCACTGAGAGGAGTAGGGACCCTCTATCGCCTCTGCGTAAGAGCGCGGGGTCGGGATCTCTGGTGCATCCGGGTCTCCCTCAGGGGCAAGCAGCATGGACACGAGATGAGGTAAAGCAGCAGCAAAACACTGGAACTCCTCCTGCCTGTCCTCAAGGACGTCCGTGCTAAGAGCACACTCACCCCCGACGGACGGAGGACAGACAGACTCAGACTCAGCAACAAGGCTAGCAGAGGACGACAGTGAGCAGCGAAGTCGACAAGCTCAGCAACCAGGGCAAACGCAGCAGTCGACTCAAAGGAAGGGTCAGTGACAACAATAGCCAGGAGACACGTGACAGTAGGACTGGCAGCACGAAGGGAGTCAGACTCTGGGTCAGCAAGAGCAGGAAGAGAGGACGCTGGAGGAGACGGCAAAGGGACACGCTGTGGAGCAGTGGAAGGACGCAGTGCCATCTGGTGCATGCCCGGGACCGCAGGAGGACGCTGACGTGGCAGTGCGAGCAGCACGAACAGGCGACGCAGGACGAGACTCAGGCTCACGACGCTCAGCAAGACCACCAGTAGGACCAGAGTAGGGAGAAGGAGCAGGCAGTGGGGAGGCCAGCTGAAACTGTGACTCGGACTGGACAGGCGGTGGACACGCTAAGGAAGGAGTAGGACCAGAAGAAGGCGGAAGACCAAGAACCTGCTCAAGGAGTGGAACGAAGTACGGCCTCGGCCGCGCAGTGCCTCCAGAACCAGCAGGGACAGCACCAGCACCCACAGCGTCAGCTCCAACTGCTCCGGCACCACCAGCTCCAGCAGCACCTCCAGCAGCTCCAGTAGCGGCAACTCCAGCACCCCCAGGAGCACCGGCTCTAGCAGCACCTCCAGCTCCAGCACCTCCAGCAGCTCCAGCTCCAGCTCCAGTTGGACCACCAGAAGCCCCAGCAGCTCCAGTAGCGTCAGCTCCAGCACCTCCAGCAGCACCTGCTCTAGCAGCACCGCCAGCTCCAGCACCTCCAGCTCCAGCAGCACCACCAGGACGAGCAGCTCCAGTACCTCCAGTACGAGCACCCCCGGGACCCGTGGCGTCAGCACCCCCATCAGCAGTTGAACCTCCAGCACCGGCAGTACCACTAGCTCCAGCAGCACGACTCCAACGCCGAGCAAACCACTCGCGCAGCTCCTGTGGAGAGAGTGGCTCCCGCCGGGACGAAGCACCCAAAGGACGTCCAGGCCCAGCACCGCCAGACTCCACACGAGCAGGCCCAGCACCCTCGGGCTCCGCACCCCCAGACTCAGCAACTCCAGGCGAAGCACCCCCAGACTTAGCACCCCCAGGCTCCGCACGCTCAAGCTCAGCACCCCCAGACCCGGCTGTCAAACATTATATATGTTGTTCTTGTTTAGGCTACAGTGGGTTAGCCTTTAGTGGGTACACAATTCTAGGGTTAGGTTGGACCCATTTGTACCCAACCCTCATTCTAGTCAATCATTTCTGTTCGTTCACTTCGATATGGTTTCAGAGCAGGTCCTTCGCTAGGACCGTTTTTTTTTTTTTTTTTTAAGGGCCCACCACTAACTGCCTACTAGGAGCGCCCTCTAGCGCCTCCTCCCCAAGCGCCCTCGTGCGCCTCTCTTTAAACGGCCCCCTAAGGCCCCGCGACCCGCCCCTTAGTGGCCCGAGCGCCGCCCCTTAGCGGCCCCGTCGACCTCACGCGCCGCCTCTTAGCGGCCCCGTCGGCCCTGCGCTCGCCCCCTAGAGGCCCCTTACGGCCCCGCGCTCGCCCCTGGAGGCCCCTTACGACCCCGCGCTCGCCCCTAGAGGCCCCTTACGGCCCTGCGCTCGCCCCTAGCCGCCCCTTACGGCCGCGTCGCCGCCCCTTAGCGGCCCCTTACGGCCCCGCGCTCGCCCCTTAGCGGCCCGATCGGCCCCACCAGAACCGAGCCGCCCCACGTGCGACCGCCACGACCCCTCCAGAACCGAGCCGCCAGAACCGAGCCGTTCGAACCGAGCCGCCCAAAACCGAGCCGAGCCGCGCTGCCCGAACCGAGCCGCGCTGCCCTCCCAGTACTGAGCAGCCCCCTCTGGACCGAGCCGCCCACCCCGAGTCGCATTGTCTACTGCTTTTAGGGTTTCACCTGCTACTACTGTTTCTGCTGCTACCATTGCTCTTACTGCAACTATGGCTAGCCCTCCTATACTAGCTTTCGATGCTGAGGGCCGCCCAGTGAAATTTGACACCTGGCTAGATGACCTGCACCTTTTCCTACAGCTCACTGCGAAGGAAGACATCTCACTGTACGATCATGCCCTAGGCAATGCACCTGCCCCTGCTACTACTGCTGACAGCACTACCCGCTCACAATGGCAGACTCGTGACGCCCACGCTCGCTTTGCTATTCGCAACTCCCTGCCGATAGATGAGCGCGAGCACTTTGGCACTCACAAGACTGCACAGGCACTGTACACTGGTGTTGTTGCCCGCTACTCCTCACCTGCCTTTGCCGCGCTAGGCCGCCTCTCACACCCCTACCTGTTCCCCGACCTGGCCTCTTTCCACACAGTCGCTGGCCTCATCACGCACCTCCGCACTAGTGAGGCCCGCTTTTGTGCCGCTATGCCCGCTGAGTTTCTTACCACCCACCCCCCCCCCCGCTCTGGCTCACTCTCTACCACCTAGTCACCCGCCTCCCTGACACTCTGCGTATAGTCAGGGACCACTTCCTAGCTCGCTGCCCCACTCAGCTCACCATTGACCTCCTTGAGAAGGAACTGCTTGCAGTTGAGAAGAGTATTGTAGCTGTAGGTGCCTCTCGTGGCGACCCCCGTACCCCGTTCTTCGAGGGGTGTTCCCCTTCCCCCCTTCTCCCCTCTGTCGCCTCTGCTGCTGCTGTCGACCTTCTTGGTGCTGATAAGGCCGGGACTGCGTCTGCTTCGAGCGGGCGCCGCAGCGACAAGGGCAAAGGGGGCAAGAAAGGCGGAGATGACGGCGGGGGAGGCGGTGGTGGGGGCGGTGGTGGCGGTGGGGGTGGTGGCGGGGCTGGAGGGGCTAGTGGCAGCGGTGGGGGTGGTGGTGGCAGCGGCGGAGGAGGTGGCAGGGGCGGGGGCGGTGGTTGGGGCGGCAGTGGACGCGGCCGCGGCAGGGGCGGGGGTGGTCGAGGTGGTGGCGGAGGCGGTGTTGGTCGTGGAAGCGCTGGCAGTGGCCAGAGCCAGCAGCACGCTCCGTCGCTCTAGGAGGCCCGTGAGTGGTACTCTCAGCACGGGGGGGGGGCCTTAGCTGCACGTACGTCATCCGCACTGGTGACCGCGCTGGTCAGCCGTGTGGGAGACCGCACGCCACGCAGCGCTGCTTCTCTCGCTTTGACGACGCCTGGCGTGCTCAGTTTCCTGAGGCCTCTGAGCTGCCCCGCTCGTTTGATCTCCTGAAGAAGGGGGTTGATATCTATGCTCTAGACTTTGATGCTATTATCATTGCCATGTATGTGATGTCTACTAGTGGAGAGGGTGCTCAGTACCTGTGTGTTCCGCCCGACCCGGGCATTCGGACCAGTGAGGCTGCTGCTCTAGGTGCTAGTGCGTCTGCCCCTCCAGGTACTCGCGTGTCTGCTACCCCGGATGCTGGTGAGGCTGCTGCTCTAGGTGCTTGTAAGTCTACCCCCCCTGGTACTGAGTCGACTGAGGCACTGCACACCTTCACTCTGGACTCAGGTGCTTCTCGCTGTTTCTTTCGTGACCGCACTGCCCTTGAGCCGCTTGCTCGGCCAGTTGCTGTCTCTCTCGCTGACCCCTCTGGGGGTCCGGTCATTGTGACCTCCTCCACTGTCCTTCCTTGTCCTGCGGTCCCGTCGGGCACACTGTCAGGTCTCCACCTCCCCTCGTTCTCTACGAACTTGGTGGCAGGTTGTGCGCTCCAGGACGGGGGTGTTCAACAGTTCACCCCTGCCTACGAGCGCGTGACACACTGCACGTGTGCTCGGACGGGCCGTCACCTGGCTACCTTCACTCGGCAGCCGGGGTCGGACCTGTACACACTGACCACTGAGTCCCCTCAAGTTGCTGAGTCTGAGTCTGTCTGTCCTCCGTCCATCGGGGGTGAGTGTGCCCCTAGCACGGACGTCCTTGAGGACAGGCAGGAGGAGTTTGAATGCTTTGCCGCTGCTTTACCCCATCTTGTGTCCATGCTAGTTGCCCCAGAGGGAGACCCGGATGCACCAGACATCCCGACCCCGCGCTCTTACGCAGAGGCGATGGGGGGTCCCTACTCCTCTCAGTGGCAGACAGCCATGGACGTAGAGATGGCTTCCTGGAAGTCCATAGGCACCTACGTCGACGAGGTTCCCCCACCTGGTGCGAACATCGTCAGTGGCATGTGGATTTTCAGGGTGAAGCGGCCGCCGGGTTCTCCGCCTGTCTTCAAGGCGCGTTACGTTGCACGAGGCTTCAGTCAGCGAGAGGGAGTTGACTTCTTCCAGACCTTCTCCCCGACCCCGAAGATGACCACTCTTCGGGATCTGCTGCACGTCGCCGCTCAGCTTGACTACGAGCTCCACTCTCTTGACTTCAGCACTGCTTTCCTACAGGGCAGCCTGCACGAGGAGATCTGGCTGTGCCGCCCACCTGGCTTCACTGGGTCGTTCCCTCTTGGTACCCAGTGGAGCCTCCGGCGGCCAGTCTACGGTCTCCGCCAGGCGCCACGTGAGTGGCACGACACACTGAGGGCTACACTTGCGGCTCTTGGGTTCGCTCCTTCTACTGCTGACCCGTTGCTGTTTCTACGCACCGACACCTCGCTGCCGCCGTTCTACATCCTTGTGTACGTCGACGACTTGGTCTTTGCCACTGCTGACATACGTGCACAGACCTGGGTGAACTGACAAGCGATCTTAGCTTGCGGATCACCCGGGACAGAGCACAGCGCACCATCACCTTGACTCAGTCACACATGGTGCGGCAGGTCCTTCAGCGCTTCCGCTTCACATACTCCTCGCCTCAGTCCACTCCTTTGCCTACCGGTCACTCGCTCTCAGCTCTGCCTTCGGATGAGCCTGTAGAGCCGAGTGGCCCGTATCCAGAGCTTGTGGGCTGCCTCATGTACCTGATGACCTGCACTCGACCTGACATAGCATACCCTCTTAGCATCCTTGCACGCTATGTCGCTCCCGGCCGTCACCGGAAGGAGCACATGGATGCAGCTAAGAGGATGTTGCGCTACTTGCGCAGTACGTCGGGCATGGGGCTAGTGCTTGGAGGGCGAGACCGAGTTGTTCTCGCTGGGCACTCAGACGCTTCTTGGGCAGACGACCAGGCTACTCAACGGTCGTCTCAGGGTTACACCTTCAGTCTTGGCTCTGGTTCAGTTTCTTGGCATTCTACACGCTCTTCTTCTGTTCTCAGCTCTAGTTGTGAGGCTGAGATCCACGCCACAGCCATGGCGGCCCAGGAGCTACGCTGGCTCACCTACCTGCTGACCGACCTCGGAGAGCGGCCTCGTTCTCCTCCAGTGCTGTACGTCGACAACAAGGCAGCCATTGCCTTGTGTCAGGAGCACAGACTGGAGCACAGAACGAAGCACATTTCTCTGCGCTACTTCCTTGCTCGAGAGCTGCAGCAGCGTGGTCAGCTTTGTCTGCGCTACGTGGCCACTGAGGCCAACACTGCTGATGTGTTCACCAAGGCGCTTCAGCCTTGTGACCATCAGCGCTTTTGCACTCTTCTAGGCCTTGTGCCTACTGTACCTCACTTGCTTACTTCTTGACTCTGTTTGTACTGTGATCTCTATATATATATACCTGCATGCTTTCACTTGCTAGGTTGTGACCACTGTACCTCTTGTTATATTATCAAACTGCATGTGAACTGGTCTTATGACCACTTGCTTGTGCTCGGAATTTGTGTGGCATCCTTTGAGATCCACCCTGAGCTTGTTTCTGCTTTGCCTTGCTCTGACTGGTCTTGTGACCCCTTGTTCTCCCCCACTTTGCCTATGGGGGTGTGTCAAACATTATATATGTTGTTCTTGTTTAGGCTACAGTGGGTTAGCCTTTAGTGGGTACACAATTCTAGGGTTAGGTTTGACCTATTTGTACCCAACCCTCATTCTAGTCAATCATTCCTGTTCGTTCACTTCGACACCGGCACCCGCAGGCTCAGCACCCCTAGCAGCACCAGAGTCAACAGCTACCTCGACAGGCTCGGCTGCGTCTACCTGAGACACACCTGAGGGGGCAGGACCCTGAGGGGGTAGGGGGTCTACCGGGGGGGGACATGGCGCGAGGAAGAGCGGCGGGGGGGGGAGGGGGGCAGCGCAGTAGGGGAAGAGACGGTAGTACGGAACCGACTTGTCAAACGTGACGTCCTGGGAGGACAGAACACGGCGCGAGGTGGGGTGGTAAAACTGCCAACCAGGCGCGTCAGGGGAAAAGCCAAGGAAGACGCAAAGAACAGCACGGGAGGACAGCTTGTCCGCAGACAAGTCGTGGACGAAAGCTCAAGATCCTCAGACACGGAACGCAGACGCATCGCCAACCTTCCCCGTCCACCGCAGAGTAGGGGAGGTCTCCGCCACCGAAACCCGGGGCTAAAGGTTGATCTGATGCGCCGCGTACTGAACCGCGAGCGGCCACAGAAAATGGGGAGCAGCCGCATGGATCATGGACGTACGAGCGACGTCCATGACCATGCCAATGCGGCGCTCAGCAATCCCATTTTGCTGTGGAGAGGCCGGAAGCGTGAACGTCTGGCGGATGCCCTCAGCACGATAGAAGGCTCGCAGAAGGTTAAAGGAAAACTTTCTACCTTTGTCGTAGTGCAGACGCAGAACAGGAAAGTCCAAGCCGAAACTCTCTTTGAGCTGGAGACGGGCAGCGCGGATCCAGTCGATCAACACCTCAGTGACCTCACCCTTGCGACGCGAGGGGAAGACCGTGGTGTAACGCGAGTAGTCGTCAACCACCAGCAGGATATAACGCTCGTCACCCTGTCCATGTCCATGTAGAGAGTCTGCAGCGGAGCCTCTGTCGGAGGAAACTCGGAGGAGTGAGGAGCGGCGCGCTGCCGCCCCTCGACGCAGGGAACGCAGGTAGGGGCAGGCCCCGGGGGAAGGGGAGGGAGGGACCGGGGCAGACCAGAGACAAGGACACGGGAGGCCATGCCTCGGAGACGAGGCAGGGAGGGGTGACCAAGGCGGTGGTGCCAGAGGAGAGTCTGGTGAGACAGGAGACGACACGAGCAAGGGGCAGACTCAGGACCAGACCTGGACGCTGCAGCAAACACCTGACCCGACGCAGCTACCTGACCAGACGCAGGAACCGAATGAGACTCGGTAGTGAGTGTGTGCAGGCTCGACCCCGGCTGACAGTTAAACGTGGCCAAGTTTCGGCCCGTCCGAGCACACGTGCAGTGGGTCACTCGCTGACTCGCAGGAGTGAACTGGTCAACCCCCCCATCCTGTAGGTCAGCACCACTCACCAAGTTCGTAGAGAACAAGGGGAGGTAAAGACCTGACATGGAGCCAGAAGGGGCCGCCGGACACGGCAGGACAGTGGAGTAGTGGGCAAGGACAGGACCCTGGAGGGGTCTGCCAGGGAGACTGCAACCGGCTGACTAAGCTGCGTGAGTGTGGTGCGGTCTCGAAAGAAGGAGCGGGAAGCACCCGAGTCAAGGGTGAAGGTGTGTAAGACTGCAGCAGACGCAGCACCTGAGAGAGCAGACTCACCAGCACCTGGAGCAGTAGACTCACGAGCACCTAGAGCAGCAGCCTCACCGGCACCTGGAGAAGGAGATGCACCAGCACCTAGAAGCAGCCTCACCAGCACCTAGAGCAGCGGACTGGATACCGGGATCAGGCGGCACACACAGGTAACATGCACCCTCAGCACTAGTAGGCAATGCATACATGGCAGTGAGGACAGCATCATAGTCAAGAGCAAAGATATCTACCCTCTGCCTAAGCAGCTCCAACCAGGAGGGGAGCTCAGCGTCGTCGCCAAACTCTGTACGACAAGCGTCGCTCAGACGGGCGAAGCAGCGGGACTCTGTGTGACTAGGTCTCCCGCAAGGCTGACCAGTCCGGACACCCGTGCGAATGACGTACGGGCAGCGAGCAGTACTCAGTGACCCTCTACTCTGAGCGTACCACTCACGTAGCTGCTGGTGCGAAAGAGCCTCGCGGGGATGACGCTGCATCTGGTCCTGGCCACTACCAGAAGCTCCCGAACTACCTTCTCCAGGGCGACTCCCACTACAGCCACCCCGACAACCCCAACGAGCGTACCACTCACGAAGCTGCTGGGGCGTGAGGGACTCACGCGGACGTCGCTGGAGCTGCATCTGGCCACCGCCAGGAGCATCAGGAGCACTAGTAGCCGCAGTAGCAGCAGTAGCAGCAGTAGCAGCGCGGCCACCCCTACAACCCCAACTACGTACCACTCACGAAGCTGCTGGGGCGTGAGGGACTCACGCTGACGACGCTGGAGCTGCATCTGGCCACGCTAGGAGCAGCAGTAGAAGTAGAAAGAGCAGTAGCAGCAGGAGCAGCAGTAACAGCAGTACGGGCAGGGCAGTGCTCACCAGTGGCGAGAAGGGCAGGCGTACGACGGCGGCAACGGCGAGGCCGCTACCACTGCAGGGCGAGGGCTCCGCGGTAGCTGCTGAAGGGCGGGGCCGCGACCGCGGCAGGGAGCTCTGCGGAAGCCGCTGTTAGAATGAACGATTAGGAATGAATGAACTAGCACACATTTGGGTACAAGTAGGAAACCGTAAGGTTGTGTACCCCCTAAGGCTAAACCCACTATAGCCTACACAATGTAAACATACAATGTTTGACACACCCCCATAGGCGAAGTGGGTGACAACCAGTGGGTCACGAGACCAGTCAAAGCAAAGCAAAACAAAGCAAAGCTCATGGTGGATCTCAAGGATACCATACAAATTCCAAGCACAAGCAAGCGGTCACAAGACCATTTCACATGCAGTTTGATAATATAACAAGAGGTACAGTGATCACAACCTAGCAAGTGTAAGCATGCAGGTATAACAAGAGTCAAGAAGTGAGCAAGTGAGGGAGAGTAGGCACAAGGCCTAGAACAGTACAGAAACGCTGATGGTCACAAGGCTGAAGCGCCTTGGTGAACACATCAGCAGTGTTGGCCCGAGTGGCCACGTAGGTAAGACGAAGCTGACCACGCTGCTGTAGCTCTCGAGCAAGGAAGTAGCGTAGAGCGATGTGCTTCGTTCTGTGCTCCAGTCTGTGCTCCTCACACAAGGCAATGGCTGCCTTTTTTTCGACGTACAGCACTGGAGGAGAACGAGGCCGCTCTCCGAGGTTGGTCAGCAGGTAGGTGAGCCAGCGTAGCTCCTGGGCCGCCATGGCTGTGGCGTAGATCTGAGCCTCACAATTGGAGCTGAGAACAGAAGAAGAGCGTGTAGAACGCCAAGAAACAGAACCAGAGCCAAGGCTGAAGGTGTAGCCCTGAGACGACCGCTGAGTAGCCTGGTCGTCAGCCCAAGAAGCGTCTGAGTGCCCTGTGAGTACCACTCGGTCTCGCCCTCCAAGCACTTGCGCCAAACCCGACGTACTGCACAAGTAGCGCAACACCCTCTTAGCAGCATCCATGTGCTCCTTCCAGTGACGACCAGGAACGACATAGCGTGCTAGGATGCTAAGAGGGTATGGAAGGTCAGGTCGAGTGCAGGTCATCAGGTACATGAGGCAGCCCACAAGCTCTGGATACGGGCCACTCGGCTCTACGAGCTCATCCGAAGGCAGAGCTGAGAGCGAGTGACCGGTAGGCAGAGGAGTGGGCTGAGGCGAGGAGTACGTGAAGCGGAAGCGCTGAACGACCTGCTGCACCATGTGTGACTGAGTCAAGGTGATGGTGCGCCGTGCTCTGTCCCGGGTGATCCGCAAGCCAAGATAGCTTGTCAGCTCACCCAGGTCTGTGCACGTGTGTCTCTTCTGCAGCTCCGACTTCACGTGGGCGAGTGCCACAGTGTCAGCAGTGGCAAAGACCAAGTCGTCGACGTACACGAGGATGTAGAACGGCGGCAGCGAAGTGTCAGTGCGTAGAAACAGCGACGGGTCAGCATTAGAAGGGGCGAACCCAAGAGCCGCAAGCGTAGTCCTCAGTGTGTCGTGCCACTCACGCGGCGCCTGTCGGAGACCGTAGACTGGCCGCCGGAGGCTCCACTGGGTACCAGGAGGGAACGACCCAGTGAAGCCAGGTGGGCGGCGCAGCCAGATCTCCTCGTGCAGGCTGCCCTGTAGGAAAGCAGTGCTGAAGTCAAGAGAGTGTAGCTCGTAGTCACGCTAAGCGGCGACGTGCAGCAGAACCCGAAGAGTGGTCATCTTCAGGGTCAGGGAGAAGGTCTGGAAGAAGTCAACTCCCTCTCGCTGACTGAAGCCTCGTGCAACGTAACACGCCTTGAAGACAGGCGGAGAACCCAGCGGCCGCTTCACCCTGAAAATCCACATGCCACTGACGATGTTCGCCCCAGGTGGGGGAACCTCGTCAACGTAGGTGCCTGTGACTTCCAAGAAGCCATCTCTGCGTCCATAGCTATCTGCCACTGAGAGGAGTAGGGACCCCCCATTGCCTCTGCGTAAGAGCGCGGGGTCGGGATGTCTGGTGCATCCGGGTCTCCCTCAGGAGCAACAAGCATGGACACGAGGTGGGGTAAAGCAGCGGCAAAGCACTCAAACTCCTCCTGCCTGTCCTCAAGGACGTCCGTGCCAAGAGCACACTCACCCTCGACGGACGGAGGACAGACAGAGTCAGACTCAGAAACAAGGCTAGCGGCGTAGTCTAGACGACAGCGAGCAGCAAAGTCGACAAGCTCAGCAACTAGGGCAGACGCAGCAGTAGACTCAAAGAAAGGGTCAGTGACAATAGTAGCGAGGAGACGCGTGACAGTAGGACTAGCAGCACGACGGGAGTCAGACTCCGGGTCAGCAAGGGTAGGAAGAGAGGACACAGGAGGAGACGGCAGAGAGACGCGCTGTGGGGCAGTGGAAGGACGCAGAGTCATATAGTGTGTCCCAGGAGCAGCCGGAGGCCGCTCACGCGGAGCTCGACGACCAGTGCGAGCAGCACAAACAGGCGCCGCAGGACGAGATGCAGGCGACACAGGGCGAGACTCACGCGCACGACGCTCGGTAAGACCTCCAGTCGGACCAGTGTAAGGAGCAGGACCCGCGAGAGGGGAGACAGGCGGTAACTGTGACTGCGACTGGACAGACTGAGGACACCCTAAGGAGGGAGGAGGACAAGGAGAAGGAGGCTGACCAAAAACCTGCTGAACGAGAGGAACGAAGTAAGGTCGCGGCCGCACAGCGTCTCAAGAACCAGCAGAGACACCAGCGCCAGGGCTCCCAGCACCAGTCACAGCACCAACGCCCGGGTCCGCAACACCAGTAGCAGCTCCAACGCCCGGGTCCTCAGCACCAGTAGTAGCTCCAACGCCCGGGTCCTCAGCACCAGCAGCAGCTCCAACGCCCGGGTCCTCAGCACCAGCAGCAGCTCCAACGCCCGGTTCCGTAGCACCAGCAGCAGCTCCAACGCCTGGATCCTCAGCACCAGCAGCAGCTCCAACGCCCGGGTCCGCAGCACCAGCAGGAGCTCCAACGCCCGGGTCCTCAGCACCAGTAGCACCTCCAGCAGCACCAGCAGCACCTCCAGCAGCACCAGCAGCACCGCCAGTAGTAGCAGCACCTCCAGCACCAGGGTCCGCAGCACTAGCAGCAGCTCCAACGTCCGGGTCCTCAGCACCAGCAGCACCTCCAGCAGCACCAGTAGCACCACCAGCAGCAGCACCTCCCTTAGCTCCAGCACCAGCAATAGGGTCCGCGACACCAGGCGCGCCACTCCGAAGAGTGCAGCGCCGCGCGTACCACTCACGGATCCTCTCAAGAGAGGGGAGCTCCCGACTAGGAGGGGAAGCACCAGCACCAGTCCCAGTAGTACGCCTTGCTCCATAGGCACCTCTCCTGAGGCTGCAGTACTGTAAGTACCACTCACGCAGCTGCTCCGAGGAGAGGGCTCCTCCAGGTGTAGGACTCCCAAGCTCAGCACCTCCAGACTCAGAACCCCCAGACTCCGGACTCCGCTGCTCAGCACCCCCAGGCTCAGCACCCCAAGGCTCAGCACCCCCAGACTCCGCACCCCCAGGCTCCGCACCCACAGGCTCCGCACCCCCAGGCTCCGCACCCCCAGGCTCCGCACCCCCAGTAGGACGAGAGTCGACAGCTACCTCCACCGGCTCAACCGGGTCTACCTGAGACACACCTGAGGGAGCGACACCCTGAGGAGGGAGGGGGTCTACGACAGCAGCACCTGGCGCGAGGAAGAGAGGTGGGGGGGGGGGAGCGGGGCAGTGCGGTAGGGGAAGAGGCGGTAGTAGGGGACGGACTCGTCAAAAGTGACGTCCTGAGAGGGCAGGACCCGGCGCGAGGTGGCGTGGTAAAACTGCCAACCAGGCGCGTCCGGGACAAAGCCAAGGAAGACGCAGGGAACAGCACGGGAGGAGAGCTTGTCCGCAGACGTATCGCGGACAAAAGCTCGAGATCCCCAGACCGGAAGCGTGACGCATCGCCAACCTCCCCCGTCCACAGCAGTGTGGGCGAGGTCTCCGGCAAGGAGACACGGGGCCAAAGGTTGAGCTGATGCGCAGCGTACCGAACCGCAAACTGCCACAGAAAGTGGGGGGCAGCTGCATGGATCAAGGAGGTACGGGCGACCTCCATGACCAGGCCAATGCGGCGCTCCGCAACCCCATTCTGTTGTGGAGAGGCCGGAAGCGTGAACGACTGCTCAATGCCGTGCTCAGCACAGTAGGCTGCCAAGAGGTCGGAAGAGAACTCACCACCTCTGTCAGAGTGCAAGCGCAGGACAGGAAAGTCCGAGTGGAAACGCTCGCGAAGCTGAAGACGTGCTCTGCGGATCCAAGGGATCAGAACATCAGGGACCTCACCCTTGGTGTGCAAGGGGAAGACACTGGTGTAGCGCGAGTAGTCGTCACCAACTATCAGGAAGTACCTCTCCCGGCCCTGACCACGGACGCGGGCTGGGCCCCACACGTCCATGTGGAGCGTCTGCAAGGGAGCAGTCGTCGGGGGAAACGAGGAGAAATGAGGAGCGGCGCGCTGCCGCCCCTCGACACAGGGAAGACAGGGAGGAGCAGGCGAGGGAGGGAGGGGAGGAAGGACCCTGGGGAAACCAGAGACAAGGTACCGGTAGTGCATGGCACGAAGTTGCTGCACAGACGGGTGGCCAAGGCGGTGGTGCAAGAGAACAGTCTCGTGTGCCAGAGAGCGACACAAGCAGGGGGCCGACAGCAGACCTGACGCGGACGCAGACGCAGTCGCAACGACCTGAGGGGACTCAGTGGTCAGTGTGTACAGGTCCGACCCTGGCTGCCGAGTGAAGGTAGCCAAGTGGCGGCCCGTACGAGCACACGTGCAGTGTGTCACGCGCTCGTAGGCAGGGGTGAACTGGTGAACACCCCCGTCTTGGAGCGCACAACGTGCCACCAGGTTCGTAGAGAACGAGGGGAGGTGGAGACCTGACAGTGTGCCCGACGAAACCGCAGGACAGGGAAGGACAGTGGAGGAGGTCGCAATGACCGGACCCCAAGAGGGGTTTGTGAGGGAGACAGCAACTGGCCGAGCAAGCGGCTCAAGGGCAGTGCGGTCACGAAAGAAGCAGCGAGAAGCACCTGAGTATAGTGTGAAGGTGTGCAGTGCTGCAGTCGACTCAGTACCAGGGGGGGCAAACGCACAAGCACCTAGAGCAGCTGCCTCACCAGCAGCTGGGGTAGAAGACACGCGAGTACCTGGAGCGGCAGACGCACTAGCACCTAGAGCGGCAGCCGTACTGGTACTAATGCCCGGGTCGGGCGGAACACACAGGTACTCAGTACCCTCTCCACTAGTAGACATCACATACATAGCAGTGAGAATAGCATCAAAGTCAAGAGCATAGATATAAATCCCCTTCTTCAGGAGATCAACCCAGCGGGGCAGCTCAATGGCCTGAGGGAACTCAACACGCCAAGCGTCGTTGAGGCGAGCGAAGCAGTGCTGCGTGGCGTGCGGTCCCCCACACGGCTGACCAGTGCGGTCACCAGTGCGAATGACGTACGTGCAGCTAAAGCCACCCCCCCCCCCCCCCCTGTGCTGAGAGTACCACTCACGGACCTCCTGGGGCGACGGAGTGTGCTGCTGGCTCTGGCCACCGCCAGCGCCTCCACGACCACCACCTCCGCCACCACCTCCTCGACCACTCCAACCCCTGCCGCCGCCGCGGCCACCGCCACCCCAACCACCGCCCCTGGCCCTGCCACCACCCCCGCCGCTGACGCCACCACCGCCGCTGCCGCCACCACCCCCACCGCTGCCACTGGCCCCTCCAGCCCCGCCACCACCTCCATCGCCACCACCGCCCCCACCACCGCCTCCCCCGCCGTCACCTCCGCCTCCCTTGCCCCCTTTGCCCTTGCCGCTGCGGCGCCCGCTCGAAGCAGACGCAGTCCCGGCCTTCTCAGCACCAAGAAGGTCGACAGCAGCAGCAGAGGCGACAGAGGGAAGAAGGGGGGAAGGAGAACACCCCTCAAAGAACGGGGTGCGGGGGTCGCCACGAGAGGCACCTACAGCGACTATGCTAGCCTCAGCTGCAAGGAGTTCCTTCTCGAGGAGGGCAATGGTGAGCTCAGTGGGGCAGCGAGCGAGAAAGTGGTCCCTGACCGAACGCAGAGTGTCAGGGAGGCGGGTGACTAGGTGGTAGAGAGTGAGCCAGAGCGGGGGGGGGGTTCTTGGCAAAGAACTCATCAGGCATAGCGGCACGAAAGCGAGCCTCACTAGTGCGGAGGTGCGTGACGAGGTCAGCGACTGTGTGGAAAGAGGCCAGGTCGGGGAACAGGTAGGGAAGCGAGAGACGGCCTAGGGCGGCAAAGGCAGGTGAGGAGTAGCGGGCAACGACAGCAGTGTCCAGTGCCTGTGCAGTCTTATGCTGGCCAAAGTGCTCACGTTCATCAATCGGAAGGGAGTTGCGAATAGCAAAGCGAGCGTGGGCGTCACGAGTCTACCACTGTGAGCGGCAAGTGCTGTCAGCTGTAGCATCACGGGCAGTAGCATGGCCTAGGGTGTGATCGTACAGTGAGATGTCCTCCTTGGCAGTGAGCTGTAGGAAGAGGTGCAGGTCATCTAGCCAGGTGTCAAACTTCACTGGGCGGCCCTCAGCATCAAAAGCTAGCACAGGAGGGCTAGCCATAGTAGCAGTGGGGGAAGCAGTAGGCAGTGCGAGGCAGGTAGGGCGGCCCGGTTCTGATGGGCTGCTCAGTACGGGCGGCGCGGCTCGGTTCAGGTGGGGCGGCGCGGCTCGGTTTAGGGCGGCGCGGCTCGGTTCGGGTCGCGCGGCTCGAGCTGGGTGGTTCGGTTGGGGCGGCTCAGTCCTGGAGGGGCCGTGGCGGTCGCACGTGGGGCGGACGAGGGGCCGTAAGGGGCCTCTAGGGGCGAGCGCGGGCCCGTAAGGGGCCTCTAGGGGCTAGCGCGGGGCCGTAAGGGGGGCCTCTAAGGGCGAGCGCGGGGCCGACGGGGCCGTTAAGGTGCGGCGACGGGGCCTTAAGGGGCCTCTAGGGAGGCGAGCGCGGGGCCGACGGGGCCGTTAGGGGCGATCGCGGGGCCGTAAGGGGCGAGCGCGGGGCCGTAAGGGGCGAGCGCGGGGCCGTAAGGGGGTAGCGCGGGGCCGTAAGGGGCCTCTAGGGGGCGAACGCGTGGGCCGACGGGGCCTTAAGGGGTGGCGCGCGGGTCGCTAAGGGGCGGGTCGCGGGTCGCGGGGCCTTAGGGGGCCATGAAAACGAGGCGCACTAGGGCGCAGGTAGGTAGGTAGGTAGGTAGGTAGCGGTGGGCCCTAAAAAAAACGGTCCTAGCGAAGGACCTGCTCTGAAACCATGTCAGAATGAACGAACAGGAATGATTGACTAGCATGAGTGTTGGGTACAAATAGGTCAAACCTAACCCTAGAATTGTGTACCCACTAAAAGGCTAACCCACTGTAGCCTAAACAAACAACAACATATATAATGTTTGACACATCCTGGCGGGATGCACGGCAGAGGTGCAGCCCTTCGATGTGGCCATCAACATTAGCTTCAAAGCATCTGTGCGGCAGCTATACCTGGCCTGGTTCGAGCAAAGAGGGCATGAACACATTGACAGCAGAAGGTGAGCATCACGATATCTTAACCATTCATGAGTTCCTAGGTTTCCCCCGCCCTAAGGTTTTAACCTGTTCGCCCCTTCTGTTTCTTCGTCGTGCAGGAAATATTAAGAAACCAACTCTCGCGGTCGTTCTCAAGTGGATTTCCAGGGCCTGGTAGACTGTGACTACAGAGCTCATCAAGAAGTCGTTTCGGACGTGCGGCATCCAGGCCAATGGCTTCTGGGGCAAAAACTGCCAGGAGCCTGAATCCGACGAGGAGGATTGACTTCCCTTAGTGGTTAGTGGTTAAACTTGTAGGAAAAAATTATGATTAATGAAATAGTAGTGGAGTTACGATATTAGCCACTAAGGGCCTTCATGTTTATGTAGAAATTTAATCAATGTCCAAAAAAAAATATAGAATGTCAAAGGGGTGCGCTTATAAATGAGGATCGGCCATAAGCGCATTGCTCCAGAATCCAGATACAAGCGCTTGTGCTTAACATGGGCCTGCGCTGATATCCGGGGTGGTACGGTAGTGGTACTGAACTGAACAGATTCAACCCGCTGAATTTTTAGTAGCCCCATTCTTATACTTGTGTTTCTACTGTACAACCTATTCTCTATAATTTCACACCCCCTAATCGCACACCGCGACTCGGGGGGTGTGGCCACGTGGGGAACCTGCCGAGCTGGCAGCCCTGGGAATGCCAGGAACTTTAAGGTCCTACGTGTTCAGGGGTCTGAATGTGGTGTATCCAAGGAGTACCAACATTCATTCCCCCCAATGAAAAATGTATGCCATTTGTCATAAACAAGGTAGACACAAACTCATTAGTCGTTTTGATTCCCATCTCCCAAGCAAGTCGCGACACCACAAAATTCTAAATTGAGATTGGAGGATCATTGAGTAGGTGTTTCTTAAATTGGACTTAGGGTCTAAATTCGAAACCAATAACGATTTCTACGCGTATCACTAGGGCGTTTTTTTTTTTAATTGGAGAAATAAAATGTGCAAACGCGATTTTGAACTTCATTCCATGTAATCTTGAACGCAACCTAAAATACCATCTCACAACCAATATTTATGGACAACCTCTTATTGCACACACCCAATTCCTTCTCGACACATTTCGATCCAGCAATTTTAGACTCCTAAGGATGCCGACACTGTCAGAATGTTATTGTTCTCTAGCCTGCAGTGGGGTACTCTATAGCGAGTACAACCCCTTAGGGTCACCTATATGTATCCTGCTGCTTTCTAGTGAATCCCCTTTTTTGCCTAAACTTTCTTGCCTAGCTAGGGTTCTCCTAGCTATGGCGCCTAACTCTCGCTACTATCTCAACATGCTATTAGAGCGGTTACGCTCTTGGCCTGTGGGCCCCACTACTACTTCCGCTGCGCTACTGCTGTCACGCGCCCCTGGCCCGTGGCCCTTACTTCCTGCCGTGCGCCCCGGGCGCGCGGCGTTTTTCATCCCGCCGAGCGCTCGGGGCGTGTGGCCGTTTTCTGCCCGCCCCGAGGCGCGCGGCGGGTTCCTTCCCCGTCGACGGTCGCGTCGCCCCCCGGGAGCCCGTCGCGCCGCCCTGGGGAGCCGCGCGCGACCCCCCGCGGCCCCGATTTCCCGTCGCGCCGCCCTAGGGAGCCACGCGCGACCGCCGCCCCTTCTTCGCGGCGCCCTGGGGAGCACGCGCGGCCCCCGCCCTGCTCGTAGCGGCGCCCTGGGGTACCGCGCGCGCCAGTCGCCCGTCCGTCGTGGCGCCCCTGCGGCCCCACCGCCCCCCCCCCCCCCCTTTTTCCCGTCGCCTGCCGAGGCGACCCTCGGGGGCCGTCTGGGGGAGGGGGCGAGCGCCGCCCCTTCTGACGCCCCCCCCCCCCCCCGTAACCTCCCTACCCGCCATCCCGCCCTGCCCTGTTTTAGGGTTTGGGGGTGGCGAGTCGGGGGTGGCGGGTGTGTGGTCTCCCCTGCTCCTCCTCCTCCTCTGTCTCCCACTGCTGCAGCTGCCGCTGAGGGGGGTGGGTGTGTGGGAGCCGACGGAGTCGTGCTAGGGGGTGAAGGGGGAGTGGAGCTAGGGTGAAGCAGTGGGTCTGTGGGGGGTGTGTGGGTCTGTTTGCGGGAGGTTGAGCGGAGGCTGCCGTCTTGTCGTCCGCAGCACCTGTAGTCCGGGGCGCTGTCCCGGTAGCCCAGTGAGCTCGTCGCTGCGCCAGTCGCCGGTGGGTTCGTAGTTCCTGCCGCTCGTCTTAGCCGCGGAGCCAGTTACTCCTGTAGTCCGGGGCGCTGTCCCGTTAGCCACTGTGCTCGCCACTCCTGGTGCCCGTGTGTCTGCAGCTTCAGCCGCCGCCTCCTATCTCCTCTCCTCTCACTGTCCCTCCTCCTCCTCACTTGCCCGCTGTGTTAGCCTCTAGCTTTGCTTATATTTCTGAACTACTTCTATGCTTGCTTGCTGTGCTGATTACACCCCACTTTGGCTAGGGGGGTGTGTCAGAATGTTATTGTTCTCTAGCCTGGAGTGGGGTACTCTATAGCGAGTACAACCCCTTAGGGTCACCTATATGTATCCTGCTGCTTTCTAGTGAATCCCCTTTTTTGCCTAAACTTTCTTGCCTAGCTAGGGTTCTCCTAGCTATGGCGCCTAACTCTCGCTACTATCTCAACAGACACCACCGAGGAATGTTGCGTTCACTAGAGAGCAAAAGCTAGAGATATGTGCGCTAAAGGAGCAGAATGAAGACATGTGACACAACGACATAATAGCGTGGTGTGTTAGAAAGTACAATAAGGGACCCTGTCGTACAACAATCTGCATAATTATTAAAGATGCCATGAAATGGAAGATGTCAAACATATATCTATATGTTAGAGTTATTTGTTAGGCTTTAGTGGGGTTGACTCTAGGGGGTTGTTTCCTTAGGGTTTGTACTCTCAACACTTTTTCCTTAGTCACAATTTTCACTCGACTCTTCACATGGCATAGAGCTAGGAAACTTCCTTGGGCCCATCTATTAACTCGATTTTTTTTAGTTTGGGGAAGCGCACCTGCCCGAGTCGCGCCTCGTGTGCGCCCCCTACCGTCGCGCCCTCCCACGGCCCCTCACGGCCCCTTAGCGTCGCCCTTAGCGACCGCTTTCACGGCCCCTCGCGCCACCCTTTGGCCTCTCGCGCCACCCTTACGGCCCCTCGCGCCGCCTTTGGCCTCTCGCGCCACCCTTTACGGCCCCCTACGGCCCCTTACGCCGCCCGTCGGCCCCTCGCGCTGCCCTTAGCGGCCCCGAACAGCGCTTCACGCCGTCCTTTACGGCCCCTCGAACGGCCCCTTACGCCCCTTCGGCACCTCCCTGCCCTCCGCGGCCCCTCGCGTCGCCCTCTCACGGCTCGTAGCCACCCCCTGCGGCCCCTCGCGCCGCCCTTCGCCGCCTCTACGCCAGCAGCAGCCGCCGCAGTCTCTACAGCTGCAGCTGCCGCCGTCTCTGTAGCAGCAGCGGCAGCTGCTGCGGCCGCCGCCGTCCCTGCAGCTGCGACCGCCGCCGTCCCTGCGGCATCGGCCGCAGTCTGCCCTGCAGCAGCCGCCGCTGCCGTACCTGCAGTAGCTACTGCTGCAGCGCCTGCTGCATCTGCCGCGGCCGATCTGCAGCAGCTGCCGCCCCAGTGCCTGCAGCGGCCGCTACTACTGAGCCTGCAGCAGCAGCCACCGCCAGACCTGCAGTAACTGCTACAGCCGGCCCTGCAGCAACTGCCGCCACCGTGCCTGTAGCAGCTGCTACATCCGTACTTGCCCCAGCTGCAGCTACTGCAGAAGATACTGCAGCCGCCACTGATCCTGCAGCAGCTGCCGCCGCCGTGTCTGCCGCAGCTGCTGCTGCTGAGCCTGCCGCAGCTGAAGCCGCCGGACCTGCAAGAGCTGCCGCCGCCGGACCTGCCGCGATTGCCGCCACTGGACCTGCCGCAGCTGCCGCCGCCGGACCTGCCGCAGCTGCCGCCACCGGATCTGCAGCAGCTGCAGCCGCCGGACCTGCTGCAGCTACCACCTCCGGCCCTGCCCCAGCCGCCGCTACTGTCCCTGCAGCTGAGTCGCGGCCCTCCTCTGCCGCCTCGCTGCACCCCGGCCCGCCCCTGGTAAGCACTCACCGAGCCACGCCGCCCTGCTGTCGCTAGCCTCCTGCTGCTGTCGCTAGCCTAGTGCTGTCGCTAGCCTACTGCTGTCGCTAGCCTACTGCTGCTGCTGTCATGGCTACTCCCAACGTGCTTACCTTTGATACTGAGGGTCAGGCGATCAATTTCGATGTCTGGATAGATGACGTGCAGCTTTTTCTGCAGTGCGATAGCAAGCACGACATCTCCCTGTTCGATCTCACTTCTGGTGCCTCTACTGCCCCTGCTGCTGATGATGACAGTACTGTTCGCTCACAGTGGACCACACGCGATGCTGCTGCCCGTCTTGCTGTGCGTAGTCACCTGCCGTCCAGTGAGCGCGCGCACTTTAGCCAGTTCAAGACTGCTAAGACCTTGTACGACGCTGTAGTTGCCCGCTACTCCTCCCCTGCCACTGCAGCTCTTAGCTGCCTCATGCTGCCGTACCTGTTCCCTGACCTCGCTGCCTTTGCCACAGTCGCTGACCTCATTACGCACCTTCGCACTAGTGATACCCGCTACCGCGTTGCGCTTCCTGCTGACTTCTGCGCCAAGAACCCCCCCCCATGTACATCACCCTCTACTACCTCGTCACCCGGCTCCCTGACACCCTTCGCTCGGTCAGGGACCACTTCCTCTCCCTTTGCCCCACCACACTCACTGTTGACCTCCTTGAGGAGCGCCTCGTCGCAGCGGAAAAGAGTATTACCGCTGTGGGTGCTTCTCGTGGTGACCCCCGTACCCCTTTCTTTGAGGGGTGCTCCCCTGTTCCCCTTTTGCCCTCTGTTGCCTCTGCTGCTGCTGTCGACCTCGTTGGCACTGAGTCGGTCGCCGCTGCGTCTGCTCCTAGTGGGAGGGGCCGCACCAGCAAGGGCAAGGGGGGCAAGGGTTCGGGAGGGGCGAGCGGGGGCGGTGGTGGTGGCGGTGGGGGCGGCGGGGGAGGTGGGGGTGGGAGTGGTGGGGGGCGTGGGGGCGGCGGTGGTGGCAGTGGAGGTGGAGGCGGCGGTGGCGGCGGTGCGGGTGGAGGAGGCGGAGGGGGCAGTGGAGGTGTAGGCGGGGGCGGCGGAGGCGACGGGGGTGGAGCTGGTCGGGGTGGTGGTCAGCACAAGCAGCAGCAGCAGCAGCAGCGCTCTCGTGAGACCCCGTCGTCCCAGCAGCTTCGTGAGTGGTACGCTGCGCGCTAGAGCCCTGGGGGTCCTGGTCCTGTCGAAAATAGAACGAGAATGAATGAACTATGAGTGAAGTGAGTACAAATAGCAAAACCCTAATTTAGTTGTACCCCCTATGGGATACCCCACTGTAGCCTACACAACACCATAAGCTACATATATGTTCTGACACACCCCCATAGGCAAAGTGGGGGAGAACAAGGGGTCACAAGACCAGTCAAGCAAAGCAAAGCAAAGCTCAGGGTGGATCACAAAGTCACCACACAGTCCGAGCACAAGAGCAAGGCCACAAGGCCAGTTCACATGAGGAGTACACACATATATATATAAAGCTAGACAAGCAAGAGCAGGTATATATATGTGACAGTACAAGTAAAGTCAAGAGGAGAGCAAGTGAGGCAAGACAGGCACAAGACCCAGCTGGGTGCAGAAGCGCTGATGGTCACAAGGCGCGAGTGCCTTGGTGAACACATCAGCAGTGTTGGCCTCAGAGGCCACGTACGCAAGCCGCAACTGTCCACGCTGCTGTAGCTCACGAGCAAGGAAGTAGCGAAGAGCAATGTGCTTCGTTCTGTGCTCCAGACGCTGCTCTCGACACAAGGCCAGCATGGCCTTGTTGTCTACGTACAGCACTGGAGGAGAACGAGGCGGCTCTCCAAGGTCAGTCAGCAGGTAGGTGAGCCAGCGAAGCTCCTGTGCAGCCATGGCCCCTGCGTAGATCTCAGCCACACAACTCGAGCTGAGAACCGAAGACGAGCGAGTAGCCCGCCACGAGACAGAGCCGGAGCCAAGGCTGAAGGTGTAACCCTGTGACGACCGCTGCGTAGCCTGGTCGTCAGCCCAAGAAGCGTCCGCGTGACCTGTAAGTACCACTGGACTCCGCCCTCCAAGCACTAGCCCCATGCCCGACGTACTGCACAGGTAGCGCAATACCGTCTTCGCTGCAGCCATGTGCTCTGGTCGGTGTCTCCCAGGAGCAACATAGCGTGCAAGAATTCTAAGAGGGTATGCAAGGTCAGGTCGTGTGCAGGTCATCAGGTACATGAGGCAGCCAACAAGCTCTGGGTACGGGCCACTCGACTCTACGGACTCATCGGAAGGCAGAGCTGAGAGCGAGTGACGAGTAGACAGAGGAGTGGGCTGAGGCGAGGAGTACGTGAAGCCGAAGCGCTGAAGGACCTGCTGCACCATGTGTGACTGAGTCAAGGTAATGGTGCGGCGTGCTCTGTCCCGAGTGATCTGCAAGCCAAGGTAGCTGCGCAGTTCACCCAGGTCTGTGCACGTGCGTCTCTTCAGCAGCTCGGACTTCACGTAGGCGAGTCCAGCAGTGTCCGCTGTGGCAAAGACCAAGTCGTCGACGTACACGAGGATGTAGAACGGCGGCAGTGAAGTGTCGGTGCGCAGAAACAGCGACGGGTCAGCAGTAGAAGGAGCAAACCCAAGGGCCGCAAGCGTAGTCCTCAGTGTGTCGTGCCACTCACGTGGTGCCTGGCGGAGACCGTAGACTGGCCGTCGGAGGCTCCACTGGGTGCCAGGAGGGAAAGTCCCAGTGAAGCCAGGTGGACGGCACAGCCAGATCTCCTCGTGCAGGCTCCCCTGCAAGAACGCAGTACTGAAGTCGAGAGAGTGAAGCTCGTAGTCGCGCTGAGCGGCTATGTGCAGCAGCACCTGAAGAGTGGTCATCTTCGGGGTGGGAGAGAAGGTCTGAAAGTAGTCAACTCCCTGCCGCTGACTGAAGCCACGAGCGACGTACCGCGCCTTGAAGACAGGTGGAGAGCCCGGCGGACGCTTCACCCTGAAGATCCACATGCCACTGACGATGTTCGCCCCAGGAGGGGGAACCGCGTCAACGTAGGTGCCTGTGGACTTCCAGGAAGCCATCTCTGCATCCATAGCTACCTGCCACTGAGAGGAGTAGGGACCCTCTACGGCCTCCGCGTAAGAGCGCGGAGTCGGGATGTCTAGTGCATCCGGGTCTCCCTCAGGAGCAAGCAGTACAGACGCGAGATGAGGTGAAGCAGCAGCCAGACACTGGAACTCCTCCTGCCTGTCCTCTAGGACATCCGTGACAAGAGCACACTCACCCTCGACGGACGGAGGACAGACAGACGCAGACTCAGCAACAAGACTAGCAGCGTAGTCTAGAGGACAGCGAGCAGCAAAGTCGACGAGCTCAGCGACAAGAGCAGACGCAGCAGCGGACTCAAAAGAGGGGTCAGTGACGACAGTAGCAAGCAGACGCGTGACAGTAAGACTGGCAGCACGAAGGGAGTCCGACTCTGGGTCGGTAAGCACAGGAAGGGAGGACTCAGGAGGAGAAGGCAAAAGGGCACGCAGAGGAGCAGTGGACGGACGCAGAGACATCCGATGCGTGCCAGGGACAGGAGGAGGACACGGACGCGAACCACGACCACTAGCGCGGGCAGCACGAACAGGCGACGCGGGACGAGACGCAGGCTCACGACGCTTAGCAAGACCTCCAGTAAGACCAGTGTAACGAGAGGGAGCAGGCAATGGGGAGGTAGGCTCCAACAGTGACTGCGACTGGACAGGCTGTGGACACTCTACCGGAGGAGAAAGACCAAGAACCTGCTGCAGAAGCGGAACGAAGTACGGCCGAGGCCGCGCGGCAGCTCCAGACTCAGCAGGGACAGCACCAGTACCCTCAGCGGCAGCACCAGCGCCACCAACACCTCCAGCGGCAGTACCTCCAGCAGTACTAGCAGCAGAACCACCGTCAGGACAGACAGCAGCAGACTCAGCACCAACGCCCTCAGCAGCCCCAGCTCCAGTAGGACCCGCAGGCGTAGCACCTCCGGGACCGGCGGCACCAGCACCCTCGACGGTCGAAGAAGCTCCAGCTCCAGCAGTACGCCTCCAGCGGCGAGCAAACCACTCGCGCAGCTCCTGTGGAGAGAGGGGCTCCCGCCGAGACGCAGCACCAGGAGAAACCCCAGGCTCAGCGGCTCCAGACGTAGCACCCCCAGGCTCAGCAGCTCCAGACTCAGCACCCCAAGGCTCAGCAGCTCCAGACTCAGCACCCCCAGGCTCAGCAGCTCCAGCTCCAGTAGGACCCGCAGGCCCAGCAGCTCCGGGACCGGCAGCACCAGCATCCTCAGCAGTCGAAGGAGCTCCAGCTCCAGCAGCACGCCTCCAGCGGCGAGCAAACCACTCGCGCAGCTCCTGTGGAGAGAGCGGCTCCCGCCGAGACGGAGCAACCAGAGAGCCCCCAGGTCCAGCAGTCGCAAGCTCAGCACCCCAAGGCTCAGCAGCTCCTGACGTAGCACCCCCCGGCTCAGCACCCCCAGCAGCAGCACCCCCAAGCTGAGCACCCCCAGCAGCAGCACCCCCAAGCTCAGCACCCGCAGGCGTAGCACCCCCAGACTCTGCACCTGCAGCAGGACCAGACTCAGCAGCAACCTCGACTGGCTCGACTGTGTCTACCTGGGACACACCTGAAGGGGCAGGAACCTGAGGGGGGAGGGGGTCTACCGGGGGGGGAACTGGCACCAGGAAGTCCGGTGGGGGGGGGAGGGAAGGAGTACGGTAGGGGAAGAGGCGGTAGAAGGGGACTGACTCGTCGAACGTGACGTCCTGGGAGGACAGAACACGACGAGAGGAGGGGTGGTAGAACTGCCACCCTGGAGCGTCAGGGGGGAAGCCAAGGAAGACACAGGGAGCAGCACGGGGGGACAGCTTGTCCGCAGACAAGTCGCGGACAAACGCCCGAGATCCCCAGACACGGAACGCAGACGCATTGCCGACCTTCCCCGTCCACAGTAACACTGGGGACATCGCGGGCCGAGAGACCCTGGGGTGAAGGTTGAGCTGATGCGCCGCGTACCGAACCGCAAACGGCCACAGAAAATGGGGGGCAGCCGCATGCATCATGGACGTACGAGCGACATCCATGACCATGCCAATGCGGCGCTCAGCAATCCCATTTTGCTGTGGAGAGTCCGGAAGCGTAAAGGTCTGGCGGATCCCCTGTGCACGACAGTAGTCTCGCAGAAGGCGAGAGGAGAACTCCCCACCTCGGTCAGAGTGCAGACGCAGAACAGGAAAGTCCGAGCCGAAGCTCCTCCTGAGCTGGAGACGAGCCTCGCGGATCCAGTCGATCAGCACCTCAGTGACAGCACCCTTGCTGCGCAAGGGGAAGACTGTGGTGTAACGCGAGTAGTCGTCAACCACCAGCAGGAAGTAGCGCTCGTGACCCTGCCCACGGACGGGGGCCGGGCCCCACACGTCCATGTGAAGTGTCTGCAGAGGAGCCTCTGTCGGGGGAAACTGGGAGGAGTGAGGAGCAGCCCTGAGGCGCCCCTCGACACAGGGGACACAGGAAGGTCCTGGTTCCGAAGGAAGGGGAGGGAGAGACTGGGGAAGACCAGAGACAAGGACACGAGAAGCCATGCCCCGAAGACGGGGCAAGGAGGGGTGGCCAAGACGGTGGTGCCACAGGAGAGTCTCGTGAGACAGGAGGCGACACGAACAGGGGGCAGACTCAGGACCAGACCTGGACGCAGCAGCAAACACCTGACCTGACGCTGCTACCTGACCGGACGCAGGGACAGGAGGAGACTCAGTGGTCAGGGTGTTGAGGCTCGACCCCGGCCGACGCGAGAACGTGGCCAGGTGTCGGCCTGTGCGTGCGTCCGTGCAGTGGGTCACCCGCTGACTCGCAGGAGTGAACTGGTGAACCCCCGCATCCTGCAGGTCTGCACCACTCACCAAGTTCGTCGAGAACGAGGGGAGGTACAGGCCAGACAGGGTGCCCGAGGGGGCAGCCGGACACGGGAGGACAGTGGAAAAGTGAGAGAGGACAGGACCCCCAGAGGGGTCAGCCAGGGAGACTGCAACCGGCCGACCAAGCGGCGTGAGTGTGGTGCGGTCCCGAAAGAAGGAGCGAGAAGCCCCAGAGTCAAGTGTAAAGGTGAGGGAGGCCGAAGCCAACGCGGTACCTGAGAGCGCAGCCTCACCCGCACCTGAGGAAGCAGACTCACTAGCCCCTAGAGCAGCAGTCGCACCTGTACCTGGAGCAGGAGACTCACTAGCACCCAGAGCAGCAGCAGCCTCACCAGTAGCTAGAGCAGCAGGTCCTATACCCGGGTTAGGCGGTACGCACAGGTGACCGGCACGGTCAGCACTAGTAGGCAATGCATACATGGCAGTGAGAATAGCATCATAGTCAAGAGCAAATATATCTACCCTCTGCCTAAGCAACTCCACCCAGTCGGGGAGCTCAGCCTCGTCGCCAAACACGGTACGCCAGGCGTCGCTCAGACGGGCGAAGCAGCGGGACTGTGTATGACCAGGTGTCCCACAAGGCTGACCAGTCCGAGCACCAGTGAGAATCACGTAAGAGCAGCGAACAAAACTGAGAGACCCTCTACTCTGAGCGTACCACTCACGAAGCTGCTGAGGTGTGAGAGACGCGCGGGGGGGTCGCGGGAGCTGCATCTGGCCGCCACCAGTAGTAGAAGCAGCAGGAGTGGTAGCAGTAGTAGCGCCACCACCCCTACAGCCCCAACCAGCGTACCACTCACGCAGCTGCTGGGGCGTGAGGGACTCACGCAGACGTCGATGGGGCTGCATCTGGCTCCACCACTAGAGGCAGGAGCAGGAGTAGCAGCAGTAAGGCAGGCAGCCAGGCAAGCCAAAAAGGGAGGCAGGCAGGCAAGCAGGCGACGCGCAGCGTGCTAGCAGGGCAGGGGCTCACCAGTGGTGGGTAGAGTAGGCTCGGCGACTCAGCGGCTCGGCAGCACGGCGGCTCTGCGGCTCGGGCGACTCGGGCGGCTCGGCGGCAGGGCGGCTCGGCAGCAACTGCAGCTCGGCAGCTCGGCGACCCGGCGGCGCAGCTGCTGGGAGGCTCGGGTGTAGAGCGGCTCGGCTGCAGGGCGGCTCGGCTGCTGGGAGGCTCGGGTGTAGAGCGGCTCGGCGGCGAGGCGGCTCGGCTGCAGGGCGGCTCGAGACGAAGGAGGAGGAGAAGCAGGGGAGACCACACACCTGCCACCCCTCAGCTGGCCTCTCAGGTCGCCTCGACAGGCGACGGGAAAAGGGGGGGGGGGGGGGGGGGGGGGGGGGGGGGGAGGCGGCTCGGGCGGCTCGGGCGGCTCAGGCGGCTCGGGCAGCTTGGGCAGTCAGCGGCACAGGCGGCTCGGGCGGCTCGGCTCCTCAGCTGCGCAGACGGCTCGGGCGGCTCAGGCTGCACGGCGGCTAACGGGCGGCGTGGGGGGGCCGGGACGGCGGCGTGCAGCAGGGACGGGCGGCGCACGGGCGGTGTGAGGCCGGGACGGGTGAGGAGCCAGGACGGGCGGCGTCCTGGCGCCGAGGGGCCGAGACAGGAGAGCGCGGCCGGGGCGGGTGGCACAGGGCGGCTTGGGGCCGGGTCGGGCGGCGCGTGGGCGGTGAGGGGCCGGGACGGGCGCGCGCGGGCGGCTAGGGGCCGGGACGGGCGCGCGCGGGTGGCTAGGGGCCGGGACGGGCGCGCGCGGGTGGCTAGGGGCCGGGACGGGCGGCGCGCAGGCGGCTAGGGGCCTGAACGGGCGGCGCGCGAGCGGCTAGGGGCCGGGACGGGCGGCGCGCGGGCGGCTAGGGGCCTGAACGGGCGGCGCGCGAGCGGCTAGGGGCCGGGACGGGCGGCGCACGGGCGGCTAAGGGCCGGGACGGGCGGCGCGCGGGCGGCTAGGGGCCTGAACGAGCGCGCGCGAGCGGCTAGGGGGCCGCAGGGCAGGCCGAAAGAGTGAGAGCGAGGGCCCGGAGCGCGCTCCGGGCAGAAAAAAAAGTTTAAAAGTGGTGGGCCCTAAGCACAGTTCCCACGAGGGAACCTGCTCGATACCATGTCGAAAATAGAACGAGAATGAATAAACTATGAGTGAAGTGAGTACAAATAGCAAAACCCTAATTGGGTTGTACCCCCTATGGGATACCCCACTGAAGCCTACACAACAGCATAAGCTACATATATGTTCTGACAGGTCCCTGTGCCTACGTCCTGCGTACGGGTGACCGCACTGGGGAGCCGTGCGGCGGCCTGCACACCACCCAGCGCTGCTTTGGCCGCCTGACCGACGCCTGGCGTATCCAGTTCCCTCACGCCACTGAGATCCCCCGCTGGGGTGACTTGCTTAGGTCTGGAGTAGCTATCTTTGCTCTTGACTTTGATGCTATCCTTGTTGCGATGTATGCTATCTCTGATAGTGCTCAGGGTGACTGTTACCTGTGTGTTCCGCCTGACCCGGGCATTGAGGCCGCTGCTCTAGGTGCTAGTGCGTCTGCTCCCCCAGGTGCTGGTGAGGCCGCTGCTCTAGGTGCTAGTGCGTCTGCCCCCCCAGGTGCTGGTGAGGCAGCTGCTTTAGGTGCTAGTGCGACTCCTGCCTCAGGTGCTGGTGAGTCTGCTCTCTCAGGTACCGCGTCGGCTCAGGCCTTGCACACCTTCACCCTTGACTCGGGTGCTTCCCGGTCCTTCTTTCGCGACCGCACCACACTCACGCCGCTTAGTCGGCCTGTTGCAGTCTCCCTAGTAGACCCCTCTGGGGATCCTGTCCTTGCTCACTACTCCACTGTCCTACCGTGTCTGGCTGCCCCCTCTGGCTCCCTTTCGGGTCTTTACCTTCCCTCGTTCTCTACGAACTTGGTGAGTGGTGCTGACCTACAGGATGGGGGGGTTGACCAGTTCACTCCTGCGCGTCAGGGAGTGACTCACTGCACGTGTGCGGGCACTGGACGTCCCTTGGCCACGTTCACCCGCCAGCCGGAGTCGAGTCTGTACACACTCACTACTGAGTCTCCTTCTGTTCCTGCGTCCGGTCAGGTAGCTGCGTCGGGTCAGGTCTTTGCTGCGGCGTCCCGGTGTGGCCCTGAGTCTGCCCCCTGCGCGTGTCGCCTCCTGTCTCACCAGACTCTCCTCTGGCACCACCGCCTGGGCCACCCCTCCCTGCCCCGTCTTCGGGGCATGGCCTCCCGTGTCCTTGTCTCTGGTCTGCCCCGGTCCCTCCCTCCCCTCCCTCCGGGGCCTGCCCCTACCTGCGTTCCCTGCGTTGAGGGGCGGCAGCGCGCCGCTCCTCACTCTTCCGAGTTTCCGCCGACAGAGGCTCCGCTGCAGACACTTCACATGGACGTGTGGGGCCCCGCCCGCGTCCGTGGACAGGGTCACGAGCGTTACTTCCTTCTGGTGGTTGACGACTACTCCCGTTACACCGCAGTCTTCCCCTTGCGCACCAAGGGTGAAGGCACTGAGGTGTTGATCGACTAGATCCGCGCTGCTCGTCTCCAGCTCAGGAAGAGTTTCGGTTCGGACTTTCCTGTTCTGCGTCTGCACTCCGACCGAGGTGGAGAGTTCTCCTCCGACCTTCTGCGAGCCTTCTGCCGTGCGAGGGGCATCCGCCAGACTTTCACGCTTCCGGCTTCTCCACAGCAAAATGGGATTGCTGAGCGCCGCATTGGCATGGTCATGGACGTCGCTCGCACGTCCATGATCCATGCGGCTGCTCCCCATTTTCTGTGGCCGTTTGCGGTTCAGTACGCGGCGCAGCAGATCAACCTTCAGCCCCGTGTCTCCTTGCCGAAGACCTCCCCCACCCTGCGGTGGACGGGGAAGGTTGGCGATGCGTCAGCGTTCCGTGTCTGGGGATCTCGGGCTTTCGTTCGAGACTTGTCTGCGGACAAGCTGTCCTCCCGTGCTGTTCCCTGCGTCTTCCTTGGCTTCCCCCCTGACGCGCCTGGTTGGCAGTTTTACCACCCCACCTCGCGCCGTGTTCTGTCCTCCTAGGACGTAATGTTTGACGAGTCGGTTCCTTACTACCGTCTCTTCCCCTACCGCACTGCCCCCCTCCCCCCCCCGCCGCTCTTCCTTACACCAGGTCCCCCCCCCGGTAGCCCCCCTCCCCCCTCAGGGTCCTGCCCCCTTAGGTGTGTCTCAGGTAGACGCAGTCGAGCCTGTCGAGGTAGCTGTTGACTCTGGTGCTGCTCGGGGTGCTGCGCCTGCGGGTGCCGAGTCTGGGGGTGCTCAGCCTGTGCGTGCGGAGCCTGGGGGTGCTGGGACTGGGGGTGCTGGGACTGGGGGTGCTGAGTCTGGGGGTGCTGAGCCTGAGGTTGCTGAGTCTGGGGGTGCGGAGCCTGGGGGTGCGGAGCCTGGGGGTGCGGAGCCTGGAGGTTCTTCGGGTGCTTCGCCTAGGCGGGAGCTCCTCTCTCCGCTGGAGCTGCGCGAGTGGTTTGCTCGGCGTTGGAGTCGTGCTGCTGGAGCTGGTGTCGCTGCGGGTACTGGAGGTTCTGCTGCTGCTGAGGGTGCTGGAGTCACAGGTGCCGGAGGTGCTCGTACTGGAGGTACTGGAGCTGCTGGGCCTGGTGGTTCTTCGGGAGCTGGAGCTGGTGGTGCTGCTGGGGTTGGTGCTGCTGGAGGTACAGGAGCCGGTGCTGCTGAGTCACCTGGTGGTCTTCCTAGCGCTGGTGCTGCTGGAGGTTCGGGAGCTGGTGGTGCTGCTGGAGCCGGTGCTCCTGGGGGTGCTGGAGTTAGCGCTACTGGTGCTGCTGGAGGTCCTACTAGAGTTGGAGCTGCAGCTGAGGGTGCTAGTGCTGTCCCTGCTCCTTCTGGAGGTGTTGCGCGGCCTCGGCCGTACTTCGTTCCCCTCCTTCAGCAGGTTCTTGGCCTTCCGCCTTCCTCTGGTCCTTCTCCTGCCTTAGAGTGTCCACAGCCGGTCCCCTCTGAGTCACAGTTACAGCTTGCCGGTCCCCTTCCTGCCCCTTCACCCTACGCTGGTCCTACAGGAGGTCTTGCTGAGCGTCGTGAGCCTGCGTCGCGTCCTACGTCGCCTGTTCGTGCTGTTCGCACCGGTCGCCGTGTTTCGCGTCAGCGTTTTCCCGCGGTCCCAGGCACGCACCAGATGGCACTGCGTCCCTCCACTGCTCCACAGCGTGTCCCTCTGCCGTCTCCTCCTGCATCCTCTCTTCCGGCTCTTGCTGACCCGGAGTCTGACTCTCTGCGTGCTGCCAGTCCTACTGTCACGCGTCTCCTCGCCACTGCTGTCACTGACCCTTCTTTTGAGTCCACTGCTGCGTCTGCCCTAGTTGCTGAGCTTGTCGACTTCGCTGCTCGCTGTCGTCTAGACTACGCTACTAGTCTCGTTGCTGAGTCTCAGTCTGTCTGTCCTCCGTCCGTCGGGGGTGAGTGTGCTCTTGGCACGGACGTCCTTGAGGACAGGCAGGAGGAGTTCCAGTGTTTTGCTGCTGCTTTGCCTCATCTCGTGTCCATGCTGATTGCTCCTGAGGGAGACCCGGATGCACCACACATCCCGACTCCTCGATCGTACGCTGAGGCGATCGAGGGTCCCTACTCCTC